>CM065644.1:17062820-18349487 GCA_033220585.1 Dipteronia sinensis | reverse complement strand
ATCAAGAAATGCATCCATTTGGGTTTACTATGCGTCCAGGAGAATCCAGCTGCGAGACCAACAATGTCAACTGTGGTTAACATGCTTAATAGTTACGCTGTTTCTCTTCCGTTACCTCAACAACCTGCATTTTTCGTTGGTAGTAGAACAGAGCTGAACATGCATATTTCTGATAAGTCTACCAAGTCCAAGCCATGGTCCGTTGATGCTGCTTCAATCACTGAGCTATGCCCTCGTTAAATAGTAATGAGGTGCTCCATAATTATTGCAAATTGATGTTTGAATCTTCTCCACTAATTTTTTTTTTCTTGTAAAGGCTCACTTGGAGAAAATTATTGTAAAAAATGACTTGATTTCGAGACTACCACACCACACCGATTAGTTTAAACATAAAGTTGTGTATTTTTCACTTAAGACACGCTAGTACCATTTGGAAAATTTGTGATTTTTCATTGACAACACCAATAACTTGGTCGAAAAAGTTCCAGACAGCAACATGAACTTGGTCAATAAAGTTAAGCATAAATGGTCGTCCTTTCTTATTTCAATTTGGTTTACTCTTATTCAAAAGTAAACATGAACTTTTTCAAACAGAAATTTGTTTTACTTAGCTACAGATTCTCTACAACAATCCTGACAAAGAAGACAGTATTGCAAAAGTAACAAAGGTACTACAACGAGGAGGAAAGTTCCGGATTTTCTATTCTCCTTTCCTCCAATGCCAGAAATACAATTTGATTAGAACTTAATTAAAATCCACCAAATATGGTAAATTTTTATGTTCAAAAGTAATTAATCAAGCATTGAATACAATACCTTTCTGGGGTGTGGTATTGGTAGCCGGTGGAGGAGGAGATGCTAATCCTTCTTGTGATGTTGGTGACTGAGGGTTTGGTGAAGGTTGCGATGGTGTTGGTGAATTTGCTGCAGGGTCGCTGTAGAAACGGAGAAAATCTTGGGTGCACCCTGTGCTGAGTGTTGCACCGGGGCCAATTAAATTCTGACACCTCATCCAACTTAATCCAACAACTCATCCAACTCCACTTTTGCAAACCCTCCCATCAGCGAACAAAACCCTCTCGTTCCTCGGCCGCTGCAAGCCGGCTCCTCCTCTGCTCTCACCACCACCACACCCACCAGCTCCTCCTCTGTCGTCGCTGCACATCTGCCACCTCCTCCACCGCCGCCTCACCACAGAAACATTCGACGCAGCCACACCCCTCTTCAAATAAAAACCCATTTCACAATCGAACCCGGTTTACAGTGACAGCTTCATCTTCAAAGCTGCAACTTTCATTTTTGTTGGGTCGAATTTGTGATAAAATCCCCAAATTTGTTGAAAAAGGTTAGTTTTTTGGTTTTTGAAATTCTACAATTTAAAAGAGAGTTAATTAAATCCATGAAGAATTTGATGCTTAAATTTTTCAACTTTTATGGGATTTCAAATGTGGTTTTTGCTCCATGGTTTCTGGGAATACTTGTTCACTGTTGCTGCATATATTCCAAAGTGTTCTCATTGATTTTTCATCTGTCTATTTTGTTCTATCCTCTGAGCTTTTCTATGAATACCAATTTTTATTTTTTATTATTTTTGATTTTAATATTAATCTCTGTCAGCCAAGTACCACCGGATCCACACAGAGAGCTCAACAACAATGGTTGAATTTAATGGATCTCTAGGAAAAAAAAAATCACTTGATCAAATTTCAAGAATAAAAAATTAAAAATCAAACAAAACCCAGAAAATGACAGTGGAAATAAATTAACAAATCTCTATTGATTCTCTATCAAATGAAGAATCAGAGCCCGAAAAATTCTAAAAATAAAAAACAAAAATTAAAATCTATATTTACATGTATGTATGTAATCAGCATCTTCTTCTTCGTTGTGTTTGCTGTGTTTCGCAATAAAAACAAAAATTCTGCGGTTTGGTGGGTTCTTCATTTTGATGATGAAGAAGAAGAGGAAGATCGGCAGCTTCTTGAAGAGGGGTGTGGCTACGCCGGATGTTTCTGTGGCAAGGCGGCGGTGGAAGAGGTGGCGGATGTGCAGCGACAACGGCGACGCGAAGCCGGCTTCGTTGGGAGTTTCTGGAGGTGGAGCGGAGGTTCGGGGACTCGGCGTTTTTCGAGGTGGCGGAGGAGGAGCCGGCTCACAGCCGCTGAGGAATGGGAGGGTTTTGTTCGCTGATGGGAGGGTTTGAAAAAGCTGAGTTGGATGAGTTGTTGGATTAAGTTGGATGAGGTGTCAGAATTTAATTGGCCCCGGTGCAACACTCAGTAACACTCAGCACATGTTGAGTGTTGCACCTGATGCACCCAAGATTTTCTCGAAACGACCTCAACACCACCACCTTCCAAGACTGCGTCGTTTACGCTTCCATATAAGTAACTCAATGTTGTACGACGAGTGCCTTGTACACTACTCGGATTCTTATATCTTCTCTACAGTAACAAGTCCGAGTTTCAGTTTGTTTAATACAGAGGAGGCAACAGAACCGGTCTGCTTTCACGGGCTAGTGTTGGGTCTGATGAATGTATCAACAACTCTTGCCGCAAATAAAAAAGATACGCCACCACACCAGACAGGGAAATTACACAACCTCACAAACAATTTACACTCTTCAACAGTGCACGCAGGACCTGTCAAGTGATGATTGTTCTCGATGTCTTGAACAAGATATTGCAAATTTGCCCAATGGAAAGATCGGAGGAAGGAGATTATTTCCAAGGTGTTATAGCATGTACGAATTGTTCAATTTTTACACCCATAACAAGACTGCATTGCCGCCACCTACACTGTCTTCTCCATCCCCTGTAACAAGGCTGACAGGTAATGAAGGTCAAAGAACATACATGACAAAATCGGTTTCTGTATTAATCATCATTTAATTACCAATTTCTGCTGTTCTTAATTGCAGGGAAGAAGAGAATCACTTCATCGGTTATAATCGCCATCGTTGCTCCAATTACTGACTCTGCGGTGCTTTTCGTGGCGGGCTAGTGCTTCCTGACTAGGAGAGCTAGAAAGAAGTACAATTCTTTACCAGGCAAAATTGGTAAAATTTAAAACTAATTTGTTATCAAGTCTGAACAATCTTTTATGTCTCAATGTGTTTTTCAAGACATTAATTTAACATTTGGTTGTGTAGCTGGAAATGAAATTTCAACTATAGAGTCATTGCAATTTGATTTTGGGACAATCCAAGCAGCCACGAACGATTTCTCAACTGATAACAAGTTGCGTGAAGGTGGATTTGGTGTGGTTTACAAGGTATTAACAATTCGAAAAAGCTACCGATGCAAGAATTCAGAAATTTTTTGAAAACAAATGTTTCTAACTATTCGATCATATTATATGATCAAGGTGTACTTTCTAATGGACAAGAAATAACTGTGAAGAGGCTATCAAGAAGTTCCGGACAAGGTGCAGAGGAATTTAAGAATGAGGTTGTATTGGTTTCAAAGCTTCAACACAGAAATTTGGTTAGGCTGCAGGGATTTTGCTTGGAGGGAGAAGAAAAGATACTTGTCTACGAATTCTTGCACAACACCAATCTAGATAACTGACCTTTTTTTTTGAACTATATAGTTTATTGAGGCAAAAGCCTAGGAAAGAGTTGCCAAGAAAGCATGCAAAACAGCACAAAAGCATGAAAACACCCACAGAACAGGGGAAACGCAAAAGCAAAACCAAAGCCAGGCCGATAAAACCAGCCATGAAAGGGAAACAAAACACCCGCAAGACAACAAATGCAAGAGAAAATAAAGCAAAACAAAACTCCTCCTTCAAAGATCACCCCATTCCAGCCTATCACCCAACCCATTTGATCCCATCTTGGCGAGACTGTCTGCAAAAGAATTAGTGTCTTGGGTTGAACACCACTGAAGCCCCTCCTAAAACTTTCATAAATTCCCTGATGTCATAAATAAGATCAACATGTTTGAGACTTCCGAACTCATCATAATTATTGACGCAGGAAACCGCCACTTTAGAGTCACTTACGATGACAACATCTCTATCCAGCAACTCAGTCCTCGAAGCACATAACTCAAGCGCTTTATGAATCGCCATTATTTCAGTCGTATATGAATCTTCAATCCCCACATGATACGAGAAAAGGCACAGGATTTTACCATTAGAGTTTCGAAGCACGCCACCTATGCTGGCCAAACCTGGTTTGCCTTTTGATGACCCGTCCACGTTGAACTTGAGACCATTAATACCAGGAGGACACCATTCCTCTTTATAATGAGGTTTAACCTTTCCTTTGTCCACGCACAGCTCTCTTAAGTTTAGCAGGATTGTAGTAATCGGTTTTGAGGAGCCATTGCCATGATGTTTAAACCACCAACCTACCCTAAACCTCTCCAAATCAGCAGCATTAAAAATGGAAACCTCTCAGCCCTCAAAAAGTTGAGTGTTTCTTGATTCCCAATCTGTCCACACAATAGCGTAAAACAAGGAACACCATGCCCTCACAGACTTCGAATTCGGGCACATACCTCGCCAACACTCCCACCATTGAGTTAACTTGAAGTTGGCACAATAAGAAACCTCCCACCAGCTCATCCCCTCCCTCCAGAGTTTCCAAGTCCAATCACAATGTAAGAATAGGTGGTCAACTGTCTCAGCATGAGTACAACAAAAAGGATAGCTCATATTTGAGCCTAGGTCCATCCCGAACTTCACCAATACCTCTTTGACTGAGAATCTTTTTTTGAGAAGATTCCAAACGAAAATTTCTACTTTTGGAGGAACATAACTGTTCCAAACCAAGAGATGGTTGGGTCTGAATATCCTGCATATTAGTATCCAAGCTCTTTCGAAAAGATTGGACCGTAAATGTGCCCTTAGGACACTTAGTCCAAGCTACTGTGTCAGGAAAAGAATTCCTAACCTTAACACATTTCAGCGCAGCAAGGAAACAACTCCATTGTTGTTGTTCCCATCCCAGAACAGCTATCCTCAACGGAACCTCCCATACCCATGTCGACCCGTGCCACCTACCAAAATCTTGCAGCCTCCCTTCTTTATTCAGAGACAAAGAGTATATCCTTGGGAACGCCGTCTGAAGCGGGATTGAGTCCCATTTGACATCTTCCCAAAATCTGACTCTATCCTTACAACCCACCACCGCTTGGATTCCTTCGTTTAAAATCATTGCAGTCTGCGTTCCATCATTAAGCAATGTACTTACCGTATTGACAAAATGGGAAGCATGAACCGAACTCCTCAATCTCTAGCTCAAGTCATTGATGTTCAACTCATACTTGGCACAAAGAATCCTTTTCCACAAAGAATTCACCTCACAACTAAACCTCCAAACCCACTTGGCTAATAGCCCTGTATTTTTATCCAACAAGTGACCAATCCCTAGTCCAGCTTTATTCTTTCTTTTGCAAATGGTTTTCCAACCCACAATGTGAATTTTCCTCTTCATAATGCCATCACCCAAGAAAAGTCACGTTGGAGTTTCTCAATTTTCTGTGCACTTCCACGGGCATTTTGAAAATTGACATGAAATATGTGGGCATGCTAGCTAGGACGGATTTGATAAGCACTAGTCTCCCGCCCTTAGATAAAAATCTCATTTTCCATGGGGCCAGACGTTTCTCTATTTTCTGAACCATTGGGTCCCGAAAGCTCTTTTTGCTCGGGTTGGCTCCTAGAGGCAATCCTAGATAGCAAATAGGAAGATTGGTAACCTTGCAACGAAGAATATCTGCCCACTTATCCTCCATCACCCTGTGTTTCCCTACTCTAGCAATACAAGATTTCTGAAAATTAATCCGCAGCCTAGAGAGTATTTCAAAACAGCGAAGGGTTCGCTTCAGGTTTAGAATATATTCACTTTTCGTCTGAGGAAGACAATAGTGTCGTCCGTAAACTGGAGGTGAGTGATATGCTCTACATTCAAACGAACCTCGCCCCTTCCCGCTGATTTAGGCTAGACGCATGAACAAACAACATGTTTAGAGCTTCTATGGCTATGTTAAATAGCAAAGGAGACAAGGGATCACCTTGACGAAGCCCTCTCTGAAGGACAAAATGCTCAGTAGGGCACCCATTGACTAATACTGATAAAGTCGAAGTAGAAATACAACTCCTAATCCATCCCCTCCAACGGCTTCCAAAACCCATCTTGTCCAACACCGTGTCTAAAAAATCATGATCGATGCAGTCATAAGCCTTCTCAAAGTCCAGCTTCACAATTAACCCACCTTCTTTGTCCTTCTTCCATGAATGAATTATTTCATTAGCTATTACAAAGCTGTCTAGACTTTGGCGGCCTTTCACGAAGGCCATTTGGGTATCCTCTATGAGCCCAGTCATCACCTTTTTTAATCGGTTAGCCAAAATCTTCGCGAGTAATTTGTATAAGGATCCGACTAAACTAATAGGTCTGAAATCGGATAACTCAATCGGATTCCCAACCTTCAAAATAAGCGCCAAGAAGGTTCTGTTCAAATGAGAAACGATTGACCTGTCTCTATGAAATTCTTTTAGGAAATTCAAGAAATCTTCTTTAATCAAAACCCAATTCATTTTGATAAAGTTCAAGTTGAATCCATCAGGGCCTGGAGCTTTGTTCCCGTCACAATATCTCTGTGCCAACCAGACCTCATCTTGGCTTAAATCTTCTTCCATTGCTTCACTATCTGCCTTCTCCAGTTTTTTAATATCAATGGCCCTCCACTTCGGTCTGTTCCAAAAATCTTGTCTATAATGCTCTTTGAAATACCTGTAAATCTCGTCCCTGATAGAAGGTGGATTCTTACACAACTCCACGTCTATAACCAATTCTCTAATTTGATTACGTCTCCTCTTGGTTTGATACATCACAAGAAAGAACTTCGAATTCTTGTCCTCGTTTCTAAGCCATCGAACTCTTGATTTCTGTCTCCATTGTTGTTCCTCTATCCTGAGTTGAGTCCAGAGCTTTGAAGTGAGCAATGTTCTTTCTGTTCTTAGAGGCAAGGACCACCCCTCATTTACAGCCTTGGTTTCTACCTTTGCCAATTTCTTTTCAATCTCTGTAGCTGCTGAAACTTTATTCTTCTTTTCTGCCACCCAATTCTTCAACCGAAGTTTCTCTGCCTTAGCTTTAGAGAACATAATCAAACCTCTAGATCCCTGCACTTCGCACTCTTTCCATCCCTTGATGGCTTCAGCTATCATCTTTTATCTAATCAATCAATTGTATGTATTGTAATATTATCTTCAAAATTTGTTGGCGGTAAAATTACTAAAGCATGAAAATGATTTAAACCCAAAAAAAAATAACAAAATAAAAATAAAAAAAGCTATGTATATGGTGCTCCATATAACACATATGCAGCAAAGAATCAATACAAGAATTCAAAATTTACCTTAAAAGCTATTCAGGAAAGGATCGTAAGTCAACCTTGCACACTAGACAATAACTATTTTTATTCTTAACATGTCTCACGATATATCAATGTATTTAACTTAATTAACAAAACCTAACATGGATGTGTTAATTAGTATCTACACTGCTAAGGAAAATGAAAAGATAACTACAAATATATAAGAAAATAAATATCATTCCAACAAAATATACAATTCAATTCCCACAACACATCTAAATTTATATGCATATATTAAAACCATGTGATCGACCATTTAAGAAGAAGAAAATTTCAGAACAAAAAAAACAAATGGTGTGACAATATAATTAGCATTAAATATAGCTCTAACATAACCCTCATTGAGTTCCAAAACAAGTCAATGTGCTTTCTCATACAATTTTGAAACGATTCCCATATTGAAACACTGAAACATTGGTGCAGTGAAACACCACAACAATTTAGTAAGAAACAATACGTCTAACTAAATATAATGATTATTTCAAAATTCCCAAAAAATTAATGTAATTATTACAATGTTGGTTATGCTCTCATTGACAAAGTAAACTTCGTTTTCATTAATTCTAATCTAAGCTGAGAACTGTGATGAATATAGAGTGAAATTTGGTACTAATCGTTTTTTTTATAAAAAAAAATAAACCATTAGGATTACTTGAATCTTTCATGATATTGAGAAAATAAGACATGACGATTGATATTGGTTGCAATTCTAGCTTTGCCCACCTCTCTGTATTAACTATCAGTTGCAATGCTTCGTATAGTATCATCCTTCGGATCTCTCTACTCTTTCTCTCCATAACCCGGAAGGCTCACACATTGCAGTA
The DNA here is from genome assembly GCA_033220585.1 of Dipteronia sinensis. Lineage (NCBI taxonomy): Eukaryota > Viridiplantae > Streptophyta > Magnoliopsida > Sapindales > Sapindaceae > Dipteronia > Dipteronia sinensis. The sequence continues at coordinate 18,341,272 of CM065644.1, read as the reverse complement.
AAAGGGTTTTGTCATATGAGTGGCATTTTATTGTAGTGTTGCAGTATTTATGAAAGCAGAGAAAAAATCGTTGAGAAAATCAGAGTTTTTTTTTTGAATGGATGTAGAAAAGAAGTGTTAAAGAGGTATTGTTGATGACCTAATCGAGTGAAAATTGAGGATTTTGAAGTAACCACATATTTTGTGGAGATTAAATTTTATTTAAACAAGGAAATCATGAATTGGAATAAATTTTTTAGAAGAATTCTAATAGGGTTTCTATTCAGAAATGATATAATAAGTTAAAAGGAAAAAAACTGCCAATAATTTGTGAAAAAATAAGAGAATATTTTAGATTCATACTTTATGAGTCACGAAATATATATTTTTTCCTTTTTACAAGTACACGTCTTTAAAGATTTTCTGACTAATTAAATTAATTGTCACAAAATACTATTCTTATTAATTAACTGTGACAAATTACTAAAAAAACTGTCTCAGTTGACCCTTCACTACAAGAAAATCGCTCATTTACTAAGGGCGGAGCCTGTTGTGGACGTGTATCGACTACGGGCATTGCCCGTTACAACACCCGCTATATGCGAATGTGTGATGGATAATGTCATTTCAACTACGAACATCGTCCGTGATAAATAACCTCAACTACAATAGGCATCGCCCGTAGTGAATCACATTTCGACTACGGATGATGTCCGTGATAAATAACCTCTACTACAACGGGCATCAGGGTAGTTAATTTGCTACTTACAAATACTGAAAACGCTGGCAGCCCGTGATAAATTGTGTTATTTAAAACAATCTATGTCTATAGTGGATGATGTTTTTAAAGAAAAAAATATGATTAGCCACCTATTGATTTTGGTATATATATATAAATAATTATAATTTGAATTTTTTGGAATCTATTATCACAATAAAATTGTTATCATTTTAGACATGGATCTGTTGATAAAAGTCTGCAAAAATATATATACACACATATAATAAAAGTAATGTCACAAAAACATTCAACTAATTACATCATAGTTAAGTATTTGAAGTCCTAAAATTATGTTACTCAAAAACATTCACAGAAATCCTAATATGTAATGTATTTTGATGGCCAAACTATATAGGTGCCTCTAGCATCTTCAAGTGTTTGTAATTCGCTAGTATCACGAATCAACGGAACATCACTCACCATTATCTTCTTGACACAAACTCCCCAATAATCCAGACCAAGAAGCTTGTGATGAACTGATGCTATCAATTTCAGCTTCTGCCACTATTTGTCCACTACCAATCCAATGCAATAACATGCATTTTGTACCCTTTTCAAGTGAAGCAACCTTTTCAGGTGAACCATTGATGGGCACATCGTTGAAGTGCCATCAAAAGATTGAACATTTAAGTTCAGCCTCGCAAGTGTGCGAGTCACAGAGACTAGCACAACGGCAAGCAAGGATTGTTCCGTAGAGAGGTGGGATTCACCGACCATCTCTAGTTCTAGCTATTATTACAACACGTCAAGCAAACTCGTGTGTTGCGTATACAAAAGAATGTGGAAATGTAAATGCTAAACCAATCTAACAAACTACATAAATTAACAATATGTACATGGATAGGATGGAATGGAGTGATATGGAATGTAAATGGTTACACTAAGCAAATGACTCCACCATAGCAATCACACAATTTCATACAAACATGCATAGCCAATGTTGAATGCCGTTCTCACTTAATCCTCGCCAATTTTCCTCACTCCAGTAATAATCGACTATACCGATATGCACCAGCAACCTATTGTTACATGGTTGCCCGAACTGCACTCGAGTTCATTAAGAACTATGAGACACACATAGCGACAATTCATGCAAAACCGCGCTCAGGCTCTACATGTAATGGCTAACCCACTAGTGCATGTTAAGTGCTTCATCTCTCGGTCCATCACACAACAACCTAAGTTCATTCAAGTAGTGGCTAACCACTCAAAAGCTTTAAGCACTTTGAAGAGCCACTCAACCATTAACAAGCATATGCAACAAAAGAGGCAACAATGCTAGGTTTACATCAATTTCCTATTGAATGAAAGTACACATCGAAGAAGAGACAAAGATACAAAGAAAGAAATACAAAATGGATAGAAATGAGACCCCTCATCCGTAACCGGGAATTGAACACCGGGTCTGCTCGGGTGTCAATCCGAGATGTCTTCACCACTGGACGACTACGGCGTTCTCCTATCTCATGAATGCACAACTCTCTCAATTAAAGAGAGAGCTCTCTCCTTATCTCTCTAAACCCCCTAAGATGGATGGCTTAAAGTGGAAATAAGCTTACCAACAACTATATGCATTAATTTTTATTGTTAAACATAAAAAACATTCAATTGAATTAAGGATTCATTCTCTTGATTAAGTCATTCACCAAAATCAATTCATCACTCAAACCCAAGCCATGGGGTGAGCAATTGTGCCTTGAAATTAGCACAAGAATAAAGAACCAAAACCTAATCTAGCATGTGAATGCATAATCAACCAAGCTTCACCCATTCTTTGGAGCCAAAACTCAAACACTCAAATCATTCTACTAATGACATTTCTAGTCATCCATCAATCAATCAACAATCATGGGCAACTAAATTCTTACTCTAAATTACTCTACTCCTAAACCCATTCATGGACACATATCGATTTAAACCATCCACACACATAAATATCATAATAAGAGAGAAATTATGCTTAATTCAAATAATAGAACAAAACCCAAAGAATTTAAGAACAAACATACATTTTACACAAGTGTAAGTTTACAATATCCCCAAATTCGTGATACACATCAAAGAAAACAAGAAATACAAGAAATGAGTAAAAAAAAAAAGACAACCTTTAAAGACAAACCCTCTAAAGAAGCTACTAGCTTTCCTAGCTCGGATTTGGTCCAAGAACCACTCATATTTCCTTGTAATCTAAGATGGATGGAAAAGGTGTTAAATGGTGTGGTGAATGTGTATGGTGAGCTCCCGTGGAGGAAAAATCTCCATGGGAGCTTGAATAACTTCTTATTTGGTGAAGAAGATGGAAGAAAGGTTATTTGGGTGTGAGAGGGAGAAAAGAGTTCTCTGAAGAATGAGGAGAAAATGGGGTATTTATGGTGTTGGGAGGTTAGGGCAAGAATTGGGTGTGAAAGGACAAGATTGCCCCTTATAAACGGGCTGAAAAATGAGTTTGACAGTGTAAAAGGCGACATGTGAGGCTACTTGTGGGAAGTCGCCTCACAAGTCGCCTAACCTTCTGGAAAAGAATTTCCAACAATCCTCACCGTTATGAAAATAGCCATAATTTCCTCAAGAAAACCCAGAATTGCAATCTGTAAAAAGCATTAGAAAGTAGACATCCGGACCTTTCCGAAATTAGGTAGCAGGAAACGTAGTTCGGTCTAAGGAGGGAGATATGGCCCCCGAAAGTTAGGTGTATTGCACGACATTTTCCAAATCAGCCCAAATAACCTCCAAACTTTTCAATTAAGCTCAAATATCTTCCGTAAGAAACATGTAACTACACAAGGTTCACAAACACATTATAAACCAAAATATGCTCAAAAACGAGAACAAAAGCTAGGAAATGAGGACCTCAAATAGATACATAAATCGGTACGATCAAGCATTCTTTTTTACTTGTAGAAACCCCAAGTGGTGACAAACATACAAAAAAGTGTTAATTGTTAAATGACAGATTAAAAATAAACTAAAATTAAACAGAATCTTTAAGACAAAAAATGTGTTGATTTTGTAACAATTTTAAAAAATAACTTATATTAATATTTACCTTTGAAAATAACTTATATTAATATTTACCTTTGAAAATAACTTAGGATGAAAATTTTGATTTATACATTTTTTTACAAGGGCAAACTATCAAATCACGATTTCTAGCATTTCTTTTAGCAGCCTCAACAAAATTTTTGGCACCCACTCTATATTATTTCTTTACTCTAAAATGAAAAAGAAATAAAATAAAAAAACTAAAAATTGTCATTACTTGAAATCTTATATGTGTAGTCATCAAATAACATATATTGAGTTTGGTGTATTAACCTTGAAAATTTTAGCCAATCCTTATCCATTTGTATGGAACCAACTCTGAAAAATTGATCAACAATTTATTATACCAATTACGAATGTTTAAAAAGATACATTCACAAAGAATTTGAGAGCACTCTTTAGTGTGTAGGATTGAAGAATATATGCATGAAAACTAAATAAGAAACAGAAAAATATATTTAACAAATATTGCATTCAAGGTGGATAAAGAGAGCATGAATGAAAAAGAAGAGAGGTTATAAAATTAAAATAAGTAAAACTGATACCTTTAAATGGTTTGCAAAACCTACATGTGTGCCCAATAAAGCAGCTGACAACAATAACCTACCAAGGTAAAGACAAAAAGAAGCCCAAAAAACTCAATAATATCAGGTATGATCGATTCCAGGGCAGAATCAATTTGCCAACATCTTAAAAACTTCTATTTCTAAATTAACTACAACACGAAACAAAATCAGTGACAAAACTGTAGATAAAAGCTAAAAATTTGTGGGTAAATTTATCTAAATATTTATAAAGCATTGTAGAAATTTATTAAAAATTTGTAAAAAAATGATTTGTAAAAAAAAAGAATTGCTTAAAAAAAAGCATTCAGTATTGAATTAAAAAATTAGGTGACAAGAAAACCTGAATATTTTGGCGGGGTAGAAAGCTGTACTGAGTTGGAAAGCACTCGATCATTATTCTCTCTTAGTCTTTGTACTCAATCTGGATCAGCAATAGTTTCTTTGCTTTCACTTTTGGATTAAAAAAATAAAATATATGGTCTAAATCTGGGTTAAATGTAAACCAGACCAGAGTTGTTAATGCAACCAACATTAAAGTCAAATTGTTTTCATAGGATTCGTCTCTCATCTCTCACCACCCACCGCACCGAATATTTAATTAGTTTTGTTTTGTTAGAGATTTTAAAGAGAAAAAACAATGATAAAAACCCACCACTCTGTTGGATTGTCCAAAAAAAAATTGGATAAAGCAAAGCATGAAAGAGAGAAAAACAAGAGATCGTAAAACTAAAATAATTAAAATTGATACCTTCAAGCGGGCTGCAAAATCTGGAAAGCAGCGACAACAACTGCCTGCTACCAAGGTAAAGACAAAAAAAGCCCAAAAAATTCAATAATATCAGGTTAAATTGAACTAAATATTTCTGGATAAAATATTTCTGGATAAATTCATCGAAAAGATTATAAGCCCAAATACTCGTGTGGATGGGTAACAAGAAACAAGTGAAGACACTTGTAGAAATTTTTCAAAAATTTGCTAATTATACCATGAGTAAAAAACTAAGAATAATTGATTGAGAGAGTAGAGTAGAGATTTGGAGTTGTTGGTAAAGAGATCTTACCAGAAATTAGATTGAGAGAAGAAACATCGTGAAACACGTACTATGAAGCTACTTGAACCTATTTGGGGATTTAGGGATTTAGTTTATGAGAGAAAATGATTGTTAGGTATTCAGGTGTTAGAGATCGATTGTAGAGAGAGAATAGATTTAGGGGTTTTGGGAATTAGCGGGAATATTTGACGTTCCCTCTAATAATATAATTACTTTCAACTATGGACTTTGCCAGTAGTGAATAACTCTAAGGACTATGGACAAAGCCCGTATTGCATATATTATTCACAACGAGCCCATTTATGAACGTAGTAGCTAATTAGTATCCTTCACGGGCTTTAAAGGCCTGTTTTAAATGATTTTATGAAACCAACTTTACTACAGGCTTTTAATTGCTCGTAGTGAATAATGGTTTTCCAATACATGCCTTCCAAGCCCGTAGTGAATGGCCTATAGTGGATAAACATTTTTCTTGTAGTGCTTGCTCCAAAATACATCGACAAATAATTAATTTTGTCACAAAATAATACATACAGTGATCGCAGTGACAAAAGCCTTGACTACTTATTTGGTATGGATCTATATCTATTTCAGACAGCATTTGAATTCCATTTCTTAGTTTCAATTGTAACTTTATTTTGGTATATGTGTAGACCCTGAAAAACAAAGAGAACTTGATTGGTCTAGAAGATTCAAAGTAATTGGGGTAATTGCTTGTGGAATTCTTTAACTTCATGAGGATTCTCGGCTAAGAATATATTAACCATCATGATCTGAAAGTCAGTAATATACTCTTAGATGGTGATATAAACTCAAAAGTTTTAGATTTTGGTATGGCAAGGATACTTGGAGTGGATCAAACTCAAGGAAATACAAACAGAATAGTTGGGACCTAGTAAATTTAATTTTATCATTAATAAAATTATATTACTGGTTTTAATGAAGTCATTAATTATTGATTCCTAATTGTTAATCAAAGATTCATTGTTGTTTATATACTAATACACATGTTGGTTCACAGTGGTTATATGTGTCCCGAATATGCTATGCACGGACAGTTCTCTGTGAAATCTGATGTATATAGTTTTGGTGTCTTGGTTCTTGAGATTATAACCAGCAGGAAGAACATCAATTTCTATCAAACAGATGGTGCTACTGATCTCTTGAGCTATGTAATCACAAAAAGATAGTGTAACTCGGTTTCCTATTTTGTTAGAAAATTAGAGCTAATAACATACATGCATAAAGGAACGTTAGAGGGACTGTAGCTTTTTAATTATAACTTGAAGAATTATTGTAGGCTTGGAAACATTGGAGAGATGGAACACCAACGCCATTGTTGGATTAAAATTTGACAAATTCTTACTCGAGAAATGAAGTCATGAGATGCATCCATGTGGGTTTGTTATATGTCCAGGACGATCTAGCTGAGAAACCAACAATGGCAACAGTAGTTCTCATGCTTAACAGTTACTATGTTACTCTTCCATTCCCTTAACAACCTGCACTTTTCTTCGGTAGTAGAACCGACCTCAGCATGGAATTAAATTACAAAAGAGACTGACTCTAATAATGTTAGGTTTTGGCTTGTATTCTCAAGCGAACCCAATGAGAACCAAACGAGACTCAACTGATGTGAAACTTCCTACAGACGTGGAATGCGTTTGGAAGTTAGAGATGGTGTTTGAGAGAGGTTTGAAGACCATAAAGAACCAAAGAACTAGTTCGTTTTAGTGTACAGATTGCGGTTTTGTGAGAGATGTAATTTCAAGTAACTTGTAACGGTTTAGGAGGCGAGTGCGCAACCGTGTCCCGAATCGTAGTTAATCATAAGCAAACTTGGAACGGAATATCTTCAATGGAAAAGAAAGTAGTTTGTTTCTGGAATTTCTTGTTCTTGAAGGAAAATAACTTCTCTTTACAAGAAAACTTGTCATAAAGGAAATAGTATTTATGTGAAACAAGTAAGTCTTGTACATATAGGAGATTGATTTTCTTGTTGGTCTAAGCTCCATATAACTAGTATAAATAGAACCTTGTAATTAGGTTATTTGTATGGATCAAAAAGAACACATGTAACATCAGAGAGTGGGTGGATCCGGGGGGAGTCCCTTTGGAATATCCAGGGAGGGATCCGAGTAATATTTGGGGATTAGGAGAGAGATATGTGGGTGATATTCAGGGGAGACCTATGGGGATATTCCTGGAGGGGGTGTACTCGGAGGAGGTCCCTATGAGCGTTATGAGCTAAGAGACACGGTGTAAAGCTAGGTTATGATCTTAGGGGCTTGGTAAGGCTCGGTAGTTTGGGGTTTGGGTTGTGAGAGAGAGAATCATAGAGTATATGGTTGTAATAATTTCACATTTAATGGAACTTTCTCTATTGTCATGACGGCATGTGGTGTTTTTACCCAATTTGGATTTTCCACGTATAACTTGTATTGTGATTGTTTATTTTCTCTCATCTTATTTTTTTGCTAGTAGACGTTAAAAAACTATGAGTTATGAGCGAATATTAGGCATGTCGTTTCTACTTTCATCAGTTCAAATTCCAGAAAACTGGTATTAGAGCCATATGGTTTGGCGATGGCGGCTTTCAAGTATTTATGGGAGATCATATAGAGGACTTGGTGGTATTGGGATGATGATTCATGGTTGCCTATTATGGGTTTAGCAAAGGAGATACATCTTGAAAGCGGTTTTGAACTCGGTAGGGTTTGATGAAAAGAAGAATTGGATGGAGGAGAAGTCTGGCTTGTGGTGACAGGTACGAGTCATGGAGATTCAATCTGAGTTATACAAGGCGATTGAAAAAAGCAATTCCTGAACGCAAACAAATATATATATTCGAAGTCTATGGTGTTATATAGGGCTTAACTGGTAAAGCACTCCCAGTACTAGTAGCAAGTCTTTCACCAGGATAAATGATGCAAGGACAAAAGGTCTTTCACCGGGTTGGGTGATGCAAGGAAACGTTTATCTTTTTGGCAGTTTTCCTCACTGGCCTTGGAAGTGGATATGTTGCTGCTAATGGTCCAAAGGTTTGCATATGGGCATCGTTCAGAAGGTGATGCAAGATGTGTGGGTGGACAACGATGTCGATGGCTGACAAAATTCTTGGAAATCTGACATGAGGAGTTGCACCACAATTCAGCAAGTTATTTCGACATGGTGCCGAAACAACAAACACAAATAAAAAAAATCTTAGGATGGTTTGTTTCTAAATGGTTATACCTTGTGGTGAGGTATGGTGATTCTCGGCATGTTGAGTCATGGCTGTGGACAAGGTCTTGAGAATTCAAACCAAATGGGAGAATTGTTAGGTTTTGGCTCGTATTCTCAAGTGAATCCAATGAGAACTAAACAAGAATAAACTGATACGAAACTTCCTAGAGACGTGGGATACGTTTGGAAGTTGGAGATGGTGTGTGAGGGACGTTTGAAGATCATGAAGAACTGAAGAAGTAGTTCGTTTCAGCGTATGGATCGCGGTTTTCTGAGCGATTTAATTTTAGGTGACTTGTAATGGTTTAGGAAGTGGGTGCGCAAATGTGACTCGAATCGTAGTCAATCATAAGCATCGTTGGAATAGGTAATCTTCAATGGAAAAAGAAGTTGTTTCTGGAAGTTCTTGTGCTTGAAGGAAACAGATTTCTCTTTACAAAAAGACTTGCATAAAGGGAAATAGTATTTATATGAAACAAGTAAGTCTTGTACGTATAGGAAATGGATTTCCTTATTGGTCTAAGCTCCCTGTAACTAGTATAAATAGAACCTTGTAATTAGGTTATTTGTGTGGAGCAAAAAGAGCACCTGTAACATCAGAAAGTGGGTGGATCCAGGGTGAGACCCCCTGGAGTATTTGGGGAGGGATCTGGGGAATATTTGGGGATCAGGAGAGAGATTCATTGGTAATATTTAGGGGAGACCTATGGGGGATATTCTTGGAGTGGGTGTAGTTGGAGGAGGTCCCTGTGAGCGTTGTAACCTGGGAGCCATGATGTAAAGTTCGGTTATGAGCTTGAGGGCTTGGTAAGGCTCCGTAGTTTTAGGTTTGGGTTGTGAATGAGAGAATCTTGGAGTATATGGTTGTAATAATTTAACATTTAGTGGTACTTTCTTTGTCCTCCTGACGGCCCATGGTGTTTTACCCAATTTGGGTTTTCCTAGTATATCTTGTGTTGTGATTGTTTATTTTCTCTCATCTTATTTTTCTGCTAGTATATGTTAATTGCTATGAGTTGTGGGCGAATATTAGGCATGTCGTTACTACATTCATCAGCTCAAATTCCCAACAACTGGTATCAGAGCCATATGGTTTGGCGATGGCAATTTTCAAGTCTTTACGAGATCATATAGAGGACTTGGTGGTATTTGGATGATGATTCATGGTTGCCTAGTATGGGTTTAGCAAATGAGATACGTCTTGAAAGCTGTGTCAAACTTTGTAGGGTTTGATGAAAAGAAAAATTCGATGGAGGAAATTCTAGCTTGTGGTGACAGGTACGAGTCCTGGAGATCCAATCTGGGTTACATGAGGCGATTAAAAAAAACTCCTGAATGCAAAAAAAAAAATGTTCGAAGTCTATGGTGTGTGATTGGACCATATTTATACCAGCTTCTCGAACATTTACGAAAATACGCATATCTCCCTCTAGAACATCCGGAATTGCAATCCGTAAAAAACGCTGGAAAGTAGACTTCCGAGGATTTCTACAAATAGGTGTGATGAAGCCAAGTTCAATCTGAGGAGGGAGATATGGCCCTCGAAACACGAGTGTTCTGCATAGGCATTTTACAATTTCAGCCCATCAACTTTTGGAAAACAGAGTTGACTAGTGCCACAGTCTCTATGTCGCATTCTAGCTCAACGGCGAATTCACCACGGGACAATGGTTTTTTTGCCGTGGTTGACCATGAATAACACCAAGGTTTGGGTCAACGGCGAGGCCACGACAACTCTGAATACTTCCAATATATTCTCTTTTTGCTCATTTTGACTTTCCTAGCTTGACTTTAAGCTCAAACCTTGAAATAGGAAATATGTACCTACACAAGGCTCAACAACATATTATATACAAAAACGAAAGCAAAAGCTAGGAAATGGGGACCTCATTTAGATACATTAATCGTCCGATCAATACCCCCAAACCTATCTTTTGCTCGTCCTCGAGCAAAACTAAAAACGAAAAAACAAATAACTCACAAACAACAACAAAACACATAAAAACTTAATATATATATATATATATATATTAGGCTAGTCAACTTCCATAGGAAACACGATGACACTTAGCATGTGCCACAAGCCTTTGAACCTATAGGCGGCCCTAATAGGAGGAGTTATAGTCTCCTGAGGGCTTACAACTACGACACCCAGAAACATATACTCTGCAAGAAAATGGTTGAGTTGTAATCCAAACATACCAAGCAAAGACAGCAGGTGCATGCTAGAATCTCACATATATCAATCAATAACAATGCATCACGCAATGCAAGTATGCCAATTCTCAGGATGTTTTTGGTTTACAAACAACTACACTCGAATGCTCAAGATGAAATTCTCCTCGACTCTAATCCTTACCGGATTTCAGTCATATATTTTCTCTCAGAACCTAGGCGATCACTCTCTAGCAAACATATGCGAATGAGTTTAGGTACATGGAATCAAATATAATTGCATATGAGTATTTTTCAATAACGTACAATTTCTGAAAATGGATCTCATGAAAGGAATTGAAATGCTATGAACGTGGAAAAAGCATGCATCGACTCACATTCCCAAGATAGACTTCCTAAGAGATCAAATAGGTTTTCCCTCACTGTATTTGTGGCCAAGGGAAATTTGTGGTGAAGTATGGAAGATATGGTAGTAGTGGGAAGGATAAAGCTACAAATCATGTCAAGGTGTTTACACATTACAATTACATCAATTTGAGCTCTTTTACACTTGAAGATCATAATTTTAGCGTTTAGGCTATAAACTTTACATTGCACCATTGTGCTACATTTGTACCCATATTTTTGAGTAACTTTACATTTGAAGAATTTGAAGGCTTAATTGTTTATATTTCACACTATTTCTTTTGAAAGCCTTTGGCTTTGCACAATTACATACATTTGCCTAAGAACACGCTTACACAATTTAGGGCTACATAACTTCTCTAAAGCTATACACCTTAACATGATCAATAATTAGGGTATGTGAAAGTGTTTGGGTTATGTATTTGGTGGAGGTTTAGTGTTTGGCCTCAAAATTTCCAATGAAAGCACATATCAAGGGACAAGTGTTTAGGCTATTTAGTAGTTACGCATACACCCAAGCCCAAAATCATTTCTAAAAGATCCATCTACCAAGGGAATACAGATATCAAACAAGCAATCCACATGATGATGTTCTATAGCAATCAATGAAAGAAATTTGATGTGCAATGAGATCACTAAAAATTAAGTACAAATTCGAAGAGTGTTTAAGAGTAGCAACAGAACCCATAAATTTTTGCAATTTAGGCTTAGTATAGCTCACGAGTAGTCTCCACTATTTTCCTAAGCTAAACAAGAATAGAGGTCTCATCTACCTCAACATCAAAAGATTGGCACTGTACAAGCATATTTAAAGCGATGCACAGAGCTAAAAGTATACATGATATGTCTCTACCGGCACACAAAGAAAAACAACCCAACAAAACTAGACACTATTTCAAAAAAATTTCAAAATTGACCCGTTTGCAGAGATTTGAAAATTTTCTAAATATAACAAAACAAACATAAAACAAGAAAGTGTCCACACCCCCAAACCTAAACTCAACATTGTCCTTAATGTTGCTCAAATCATAAAATATGGACAACATTTAGCAAGATTCGGGAGATAGAACATAAACATCACAAAAGACTAAAAACAAGAACACATCAAATCCTAAGATCTAAGCACAATACAAATCCACCCTTAGATCTAAACAAAAATAAAAATCACAAATACAACAACCATTAGCATTCCTATCATTAAACGCATAGTCGGTTTTAACCCAAGTCGACAACTACTCCACAAGCACTCAAAATCAAGATCAAAATGTAGAGGATACCTGTTGTGGCTACACCTAATGCGTCTGTCATGGCACTGCCGTTTCACTTGGGGGTTATTGCGGCGCGATAAGCGCACTTTCACTGTTCTCATGAGCTGTGCGGTCCATCCAACCTGAAAATCTTCGTTCCTTGCACAAACAAAACTCAAAAACAACAAATGCATATGATATAAATAAAAAGAAAAATAATAAAGAAAAATCCTACCCGCATATATATATATATATCTGCAAAACAATTAATCTAGACATTTACTAAACCTAATCTAAAACAAGAAACAATCAACGATTCGTCTTGTTTGATTGAACACTAGCTCCATCAATCTCTAGCTCGATATTGGTCATAGACCACTCCTATCTCATTGCAATCTACTCTCAAATGTGGTGGATGATAGGTAGAAAGTGGTGGTGGTAAGCTTCTCATGGAGGAGAACCTCTATGGGAGCTTTAAAAGCTTCTCTCTCTCTCTCTTGATTGATGAAGAAGATGAATAAAATAAAGGGCTGCTATGTTCTTATTTTAAAGAAGAGAGGAAAAAATGTATTTATAGTTAGGGAAAGTTTGGGAACGAATTGGGGTGTGTTATGGTCTAGCAAGATAGCACACCAGTGACAACAATTTTCACAATTTAAGTGTCGATGTCTAGCAAGATAACATCGTTGCTGTGACACAGTTTTCAGCTTCGCACACCATTATGAAAGCGTGCATATCTCCCTCTAGAAAACTCGGAATTGTGATCCGTAAAAAGCGCTAGAAAGTAGACTTTCAGTGCTTTCTACAAATAGGTAGTACGAATCCCAGTTCAATCTAAGAGGGGAGATATGGCCCCCGAATATGAGTGTTCTGCATAGGCATTTTACAATTTCTGCCCATCAGCTTTTGGAAAACAGAGTTGACCAGTGCCGCGGGCTCTATTTTGAGTTCTAGCTCAACGGCAGATCCACTGCAGAAAAATGGTTTGTTTGCCATGGTTGACCATGAATCACGCCGCGGTTTGGGTCAACGGCGAGACCACGACAACTCTGAACCTTGAACGCCGCGGTCTCTTTTTGCTCATTTTGAATTCCCTAGCTTGACTTTTAGCTCAAAACCTTGAAATAGGGAATATGTACCTACACAAGGCTCAACAACACACTATATACAAAAATATGCTCGAAAACGAGAGCAACAGGTAGGAAATGGGGACCTCGATTAGGTACATTTATCATTTGATCATGCATGAAGCTCAAATTCCTCAAATTGTGATTTGAACCCAAAATTCTCCCGTTTTTGCATGAATACTTCTAAAAATATGTGATGATCTGCACAAGCTCATCTAAACATTAGAAATACCATTTTTACCCGGAAACGAGTGCAAACTGTAGGAAAAAGGGGCTATACGAAGTGTAGAAATGGGCATTATCAACAATCACTTTGTTGCATGTAGTTGTTTGGGAAACTTGTTTTCCATTTTTAGCCATCCTTGGGAGATTGATAAAATTGAATCCTATCTAGAGTAAAGAACACTAAATTCTTCTCCTGCTCGTGTAGTTATAGGGGCATTTTGTATGCTTAATGCTTTTACTCGATTAGCCACCTTGTGAATGATATTTAGGATGTATGTTATATATCGTGTGATTCGTATTAACATACTCAGCATTTTACCCTCTACATTTGACCAGAAAGTTGAGAGATCGCTAGGCTGACATGTAGAGCTCTTGTATGTGTCCCATAGTCTTTAATGGATTCATGCATGAGTAATATGTATGTATGGATGCAATATGCGGTCGAGAGAGGGTGGAGATTAATTAAGGTGACACGTGCCTATGATATACTTGCACATTTGAGGGACTAAGTGAGTATAGTATTTAAATATGAGGATTGTTACGGTTGAGTCATTTCCTTAGCATTTTCATATATTTCATGCATCTCTCCATTCCATCCTATCCATGTAAATATTATTTATGTAATTTATTTAGTTATATTATTATTTGCTTTTCCCGCACACAACACACGAGTTCTCTCAGCGTGTTATAGTAATAGCTAGAATCGGTGACGGTCGGCGGATCCTACCTCCCTACGGAATGATCCTTACTTGCCGCTATGCTAGTCCCTATGGCTCTCGCGCTTGCGAGGCTGAACCTAATTATTTATCTTTTGATTGACACTACAACGACGTGTTATCTATGTGGTGTGGGGCTTATTCGGTAAAGCACTCATGGTACTAGTAGAAAGTCTTTCACCAAGATAAGTGATGCAAGGACAGATGGTCTTTCACATGGTTGGGTGATGCAAGGACACATTTATCTTTTTGGCAATTTTACTCACTGGCCTTGGAAGAGGATATGTTGTTGCTAGTGGTCCAAATGTTTGTACATGGGTATCGGTCAGAAGGTGATGCAAGGTGTGGGGGTGGATAAGTATGTCGGTGGCTGACAAATCCCTGGAAATCTGACATGAAGAGTTTCACCACAATTTCAGCAAGTTATCTCGACATAGTGCCGAAACAACGAATACAAATAAATAAATAAATGAAATCTTAGGATGGTTTGTTCCTAAGTGGTTATACATTGTGGTGAGGTATGGTGATTCTCGGTATGTTGAGTCGCGGCTGTGGACAAGGTCTTGAGAATTCAAACCAAATGGGAGACTTGTTAGGTTCTTGCTCGTATTCTCAAGTGATCTTAATGAGAACCAAACGAGACTAAACTGATGCAAAATTTTCTAGAGACGTGAGATACGTTTGGAAGTTGGAGATGGTGTGTGAGGGACGTTTGAAGACCATGAAGAACTGAAGAATTAGTTTGTTTCAGCGTATGGATAGCGGTTTTTTGAGCGATTTAATTTCAGGTGACTTGTAACTGTTTAGGAAGCGGGTGCGCAACCATGACCCGAATCATAGTCAATCATAAGCATTCCTGGAACGGGAAATCTTTAGCGGAAACAGAAGTAGTTTGTTTCTGGAAGTTCTTATGCTTGAAGGAAAAAGATTCCTATTTATAAGAATATTTGTCATAAAGGGAAATAGTATTTATGTGAAACTAGTAAGTTTTGTATGTATAGGAGATGGATTTCCTTATTTGTCTAAGCTCCCTGTAACTGATATAAATATAACCTTGTAATTAGGTTATTTGTGTGGAGTAAAAAGAACACATGTAACATCAAAGAGTGGGTGGATCCGAGGGGAGACCCCTTGGAATATCCGGGGAGGGATCATGAGAATATTTGGGGATCAGGAGAGAGATTCGTGGTTGATATTCAGGGAAGACCTAGAGGGATATTCCTTAAGGGGGTGTACTCGGAGGAGGTCCTTGTGAGCGTTGTGAGGTGAGAGCCAAGATGTAAAGCTCGATTATGAGCTTGGGGGCTCGGTAAGGCTCGGTAGTTTGGGGATTGGGCTGTAAGAGAGTGAGTCCTAGAGTATATGGTTGTAACAATTTATCATATAGTGGAACTTTCTCTGTCGTCCTGATGGCCCATGATTTTTTATCCAGTATTGGTTTTCCTTTTATATCCTGTGTTGTGATTACTATTTGTCTCTCATCTTATTTTTCTGCTAGTAGCCGTTAATTGATATGAGTTATGGGCGAATATTAGACATGTCGTTTCTGTTGGGGTTTTTGCCCTAAAGCTTGTAATATGTAAATATAATTTGAACATAAATAAAAGAAGTAGTATATTCATTCATTTTGTGTCATACTTTATATAACATGTGCACTTAACATCCAAAATTGCCGGATGTAATTTCGAACTGAGTATATGAGTGTCATATATAGATGGATTCAGTTTGAAACGAGCAATTTAAAGAGTCCGTAGATAGCAAATAAAGTTGGGTACTTTATTTGTAGTTAATCTACAGTTGCGGTCCATTTCGTACTGTACGGTGATCCTATCCTGGATCATTCATATGTAGATATGAGAATGGAGGCACCTTGTATGATGTGATCATATAGGACTGGGCCATGATCTATATGAATCTCTCACTAAGATCCGTTTAACGATGAGATTCATATATATCAACTAATGATGACTATATGTGGGTGATCTTAATCCTGAGTGTTTTATCGACTCCTTCAGGTTAGATCGTGGTCTTTGATATACCATGGGTGAGGTCGGAGTTGCATTCCCGATCAATATACTCCGTATGTTGGGATCGCGGTTTGGCTTGTGGCTGGGAAGGTTTGTACACAATAGTGGAATCCACTCCTTCATGTGAGAAGTAGATGGTAGTTCCCTTAAGGGTTGATTCAGGGCTTGAACAATATGAGCGCTCTCCTAATTCCGTAAGGAATGTAGGATTTATTGTTCATTATAGAATCAATGGTACTTAATGGAAAGATATGATTAGAGGGGTATAACGGAAATTATGACCCAGCTCTAATTATGAACTACTTGTGGAGGATTATACCATATGTAATAGCTATATCGATGGACACCGAGAGTTATTGGTTTGTGTAAAAACGTCTACAGTTGAGAGAGTGCAGCTTCAGGTTTTTAGTGGAATAACACCGAAGTTAATAATCATGAAATATTAATTAAAGAGTTTAATTAATAATTTCTAAGGATTATTGGAGCTCAAAATACTGTGGGTCCATTAGGTCCCCTTGCTAGCCCTATCAATTTAGGTAACAAGGGTCACGGTTAATTAATTGGATTGTCCAATTAATTGTGTTACGAAAGTGACACGTATTTATTCGGGAATTAATTGAATAATGAGATTATTTAATTAATGAATAATGGTGATTAAATAAATTAAATAATAAGATTATTTAATTACGTTGTTAATCACTAAATGGAGGGTGTTAGTTGATATTTGATTTTGAATAAAATAAGATAATATGATTATTTTATTTTATTAAATTAAATATTTGAAATTGAATTTGAAATGTTTGAATTCAAAAATAAATATTTAATTTAAAAGGATATGAGATATTCTTTGAAATGTTTTTAAAAATCAAATTTGATTTTCGGTTTTGGTTTTTAAATATATATTAGATATATTTTTTTTAATCAAGAAAAAAAAGTAATCAGATTACTTTAATATAACCGAATGAGACAAATACACGGAAAACAAGAAGAGAAGAGAGTGTGATCGTGAGAGAGCCAAAAAAACACACAGCAAAAGAAAAAAAAAAGAAACAAACAAAAGAAGGAAAAAAAAAATTAGAGTGTGGTGAGACCACAAATTCTACACTTCTAGAGTTTGTTTTTGTGTGTATTCTTCTGTTCTTCCTCTATACAGGTCTTGAAAATCGTGACGCACCCACACGCTGTTACCAGTTCCGGGAGATAGCGAGGAAGATCACGTGGTCCAAATCAGGAGCAGTTCGTATCAAAGTGAAGGAGCCTCCTACGTAGGTATGAAAAATAAATTCCTTCACTTTATTATTGTATTTGATTATTACTGTACAAATAGGTGTTTAATGATTGCATAAAAAAATTTTAAAACCTTCCGCTGCGCAATCTGTAACCCTAGGTTCCAACAATTGGTATTAAAGCCAATTTTTGTACAGTATAATCGAATTTGATTACTCCTGATATGTATGAATGTGTATGCATATATATTTTTTTGATGAGTGTATGATGTTTTTTTTAATTAAATTGTTTAATTTAAAAAACATGGTTGATCGTAATTTTTTATGGTGTTGTGGATTTAGAGTGTTTCTGGGTTGTATATTTTATTGTATTTTATTGATTTTACTGTTGTATTATTAAAAAAAAATATGTAATTGCATTATTGCAAGACCAGGTGCGCGCATAGTAGACCAGTATTGCCTACCAAAGTGATGCATCACCAGCGCGCACAGCACACCTCCAGCGAGCCTACCAGCGAGCAAAGCAGGCTACCAGCGCTCAAAGTCAAGCGCATGCTTCCAGCGCGCGCCATCAGTGTCCTTCCAGCGCTGCGCGCATCGCAGACCAGCAGCTCCCTCCAGCGATCGCCTGCCTTCCAACGCGCACCCAGCGCTTCCCACCAGCGCGCATCAACCCACCTGCACGCATGTAGTCCAGCGACGCCTACCAGTGCTCAATGTCTAGTGCATGCTACTAGCGCACATGACCTGAAGAGATTGGAAGTCTTGGAAATTACAAGAAGACCAAGGGATGCCTTGGGAATATTTTTTGTAATTAGATTCCAATTTTTAGGTTAAATAATCCACAACACTCGGTCATCTCATGTATATTTTAATTATCTGATGATTAAGCATTGCCATGCATATACATGTCATTTAAATTAGTTGTGTCTACACACATATATATATATATATATATATAAATATATATATGTTGATATATCATACATGCATTATAGCCATCTATATTATGTGTTTAAATTTTTTTTTAATTTGATTAAAATGGGTTATTCACATAATTGGCTATTTTTAATGGGATTAGTTTTTAGGAGTAAAAACTTGGTAAATCTCATTTATTACTAATCTTTTTATTAAAGGGTTTAAATACTTAGATTAGTAGGGTCCTTAAAATATATATTAGGATTAATTTGATTAAGCTCCTAATAATAATTGGACCTAATAATGTGTTTAGTTTTAATAGTTAAAACTTGGTAAATACACATTTAATAATAATTCTAGTCTTAGTAAACAGTTTACATAGATTTGAATTATCACTAATGAACTAAATTTTTTAAGTGTTAAAAATCAATTTAGTTTATTAGTTATTGGAATAGGATTCTAATAATTTGTGATTAATGCACTTGATGCTTAGATTAAAATTAGCCGTTTAATCTAGTTTAATCTAGGTGCATTAATATTAATAGAAAACCCTTAATATAAAATAGTGAGTGGGAGAGGGATATATGACATTATATCCCGCGGTCTCCATCATTAGTTCAACACCGTGAGATTCGAGTGGGGCCTCGTGACGGCTTTGTTTTCATCTTCCCTAAGGAGGGTTTCCATATGAATCAATACCAAGGTTCACTTCCTAACAGATAGGATTTCGGAGGGGATTTCGGGATTGACAGACCCTAAGGCGGCAATTCTCGAGTTAAGCTCTTGAGATCTGAAATGATGGGTTACACTCATAAGGTTTTAATTAAATTGGTTAATTAAAAACCTGACCTAATAAACGATGGTTGAATGATATTGGCATAAGAGTTATTCTGGTATATCCTTTGACTGAGAAGGTCTCGATCCAACATGCAAGAATTTGACGGACCCTAAAGCGGCACTTGCTTGTGGTATGTTGGATTGTCGTGGCATAGAAACATTGTTTTTAGGGTTGTTCTTGTTCATTAAACATTTTCATGCATCATGTTTAATTTTATGCCGAACATTAGCACATGTTTAGAATGTATGACTGAATGAATCTATAATTTATGTTTTTTCAGCCATGTCATATGCACCATTACAAATACTTGCAAACGATAAATTAACTGGTGATAACTACACAAAATGGAAACTTAACATTAATGCAATACTGGTCACCAAAGACCTCAAGTTTGTGCTTACGGAGGAATGTCCTCCGGTGCCTACTGCCAATGCCACACGAACTGTTCGTGAGGCATACCAGCGATGGGTCTCATCTGATGAGAAGGCCCGAACATATTTGTTAGCTTCTATGACAGACGTGCTTGTCACAAAGCACAAAGCAATAACTACAGCATTCGAAATTATGGAGTCATTGCAAGCTATGTTCGGGCAGCCCTCCGAGCAAAAGCGATACGAAGCTGTTCGTTCCGCTATGCTCGCTCGCATGAAGGAAGGTACATCAGTTCGGGAACATGTCCTGAGCATGATGTCCTACTTCAACACGGCAGAAGTCAATGGCGGGGCCATTGATGAACCCAGTCAAGTGAGCATCATACTGACGACTCTTCCGAAGAGTTTCGATCAGTTTAAGAACAACTACGGGATGAACAAGTTAAGGTTTAGTCTCACACAGTTGCTCAATGAGCTCGCTACTTTTGAGTCCATGACCAAGGACAGCAAAAGTAAGACCGGTGAGGCAAATGTTGCCGAACCATCTTCCTCCAATAATAAGAAGAGGAAGAGGTCTGCTGGAAAGGCGAAGGGTAAGCCAAAACCCAAGAAGGTCCAAAGCAAAAAGAAGGGCACCTCCACCGACCAAGACAAAGGAAAATGTTTCCATTGTAACAAAGTCGGGCACTAGAAGAGGAACTGTCCTCAGTACATGGAGGAGGTAGCCAAGAAGAAGAAGAAAGGTAAATATGATTTACTTGTTCTTGAATCTTGTTTAGTGGAAGATGATTCTTCACCTTGGATTGTTGATTCGGGGGCCACTAACCATGTTTGTTCTTTTTTACAGTGGACTGATTCTTGGACACAGCTAGAAGAGGGAGCCTTCTCCATGCGTATGGGGTCTGGGGATGTCGTGTCGGCCAAAGCAGTGGGAGCAATAAGATTGCAATTTTGTAATAATAATAGTTTTTTATTATTGAACAATGTTTTTTATATTCCTGGATTTACACGGAATTTGATTTCCGTTTCTAAGTTGTTAGAACAATTGTATTCTGTTTCTTTTAATAATAAGTTTGTTATTATTGGAAAGAATGGTCTGAATATTTGTTCAGGAATTAATGAAAACAATTTGTATGTGTTAAGACCGTTAATACATACTACACTGCTTAACACCGAAATGTTTAAGGTTGAAAAACCTAAAACTAAACGACATAAGATTTCTCCAGATAATGACACGTATCTTTGGAATCTAAGGCTTGGTCATATCAACCTTGACCGGATAGACAGACTAGTAAAAGTGGACCTTTAAGTGAGTTAAAGGTTGGCACCTTACCTGTCTGCGAATCCTGTTTAGAAGGTAAGATGACTAAGAGACCTTTTACTGGAAAACGTCTTAGAGCTATAGAGCCACTAGAACTCATACATACAGACGTCTGCGGACCGATGAATGTTAGAGCTAGGGGCGGCTATGAGTATTATGTCACCTTTATAGATGACTACTCAAGATACGGATATGTCTACCTAATGCAACGAAAGTCGGAAACATTTGAAAAGTTTAAAGAATTTCGAGCTGAAGTTGAGAATCAATTAGGTAGGACTATCAAGTCACTACGATCAGATCGTGGAGGTGAGTACCTTGACCAAGAGTTTGAAGACTTCATGGTCGAGCATGGGATAGTTTCCCAACTCACAGCTCCTGGTACACCTTAGCAAAATGGTGTAGCGGAGAGGAGAAATAGAACCCTGATGGAAATGGTGAGATATATGATTAGTTTCTCATCATTACCAAATTCCTTCTAGGGATATGCGTTACAAACGGCGGCATACATTTTGAATGTAGTGCCATCCAAATATGTTCCTAAAACTCCCCTAGAGTTGTGGAATGGTCGTAAAGCTAGTTTACGACATTTTCACATATGAGGGTGTCCAGCACACGTGCTGAAGAACAGAACTGGAAAGCTAGATCCCAAGTCTGTGGTCTGCTTGTTTGTAGGATACTCCAATGAGACCAGAGGTGGATACTTCTATAGTCTTGAAGATAACAAAGTATTTGTATCGACAAATGCAACGTTTCTTGAGGATAACTATATAAGTGATCATAAACCTCGTTCTAAAATTGTATTAAATGAGTTGGAGCCTGGTGAGACCAGCACTCAGTCAACTAGAGTTGTTAATCCATTAACATTTGAAAGTCAGATAATTCCTAGTCAGGATACACTACCACCTAGACGTAGTGAGAGGGTTGTGAGACAGCCTGAACGCTATTTGGGTGTAAGTGAGGGACACGATCTTGTCTCTGCTGATAGTGTGGATGATCCATTGACATTTAAGAATGCAATGGAAGATCCTGATAAAGAGGAATGGCTTAAAGCCATGAATCTCGAGATGGAGTCTATGTACTCTAACTCAGTCTGGGAACTTGTAGACTTACCGAATGGGGTAAAACCCATAGGATGTAAGTGGATCTACAAGAGGAAGAGAGGAGTAGACGGGAAGGTAGAGACCTTCAAGGCAAGGCTAGTGGCTAAGGGTTATACCCAGAAAGAGGGGGTCGATTATGAAGAGACCTTCTCGCCAGTAGCCATGTTTAAGTCTATTCGGATTCTCTTATCCATTGTTGCCAATTTAGATTATGAAATTTGGCAAATGGACATTAAGACTGCATTCTTGAATGGCAATCTTGATGAAAGCATATACATGATGCAACTAGAGGGATTTGTGTCTCCAGATCAAGAGCAAAAGGTTTGCAAGTTGCAAAGGTTCATTTATGGACTTAAGCAAGCATCTAGATCTTGGAACATAAGGTTTGATGATGTAATCAAAACCTATGGCTTCGAGCAAAATGTTGATAAGCCTTGTGTCTACAAGCGCATCATTGACAAGAAAGTAGTTTTCTTGGTCCTATACGTAGATGACATCCTACTCATTGGGAATGATGTAGGAGTGTTGTCTGATGTAAAGGGCTGGCTGGCTAGCAAATTCCAAATGAAAGATTTGGGAGAGGCGAGTTATGTTCTAGGGATCCAACTTATAAGGGATCGTAAGAACAAACTCATAGCATTGTCTCAGGCATCATATATCGACAAGATTCTTATGCGATTTTCGATGCAGAACTCCAAGAAAGGTAATTTGCCTTCTAGACATGGGGTTCACTTGTCTAAGGAACAGTGTCCTAAGACACCTCAAGAAGTTGAGGATATGAGACGTGTGCCATATGCAACAGCAGTAGGTAGTCTCATGTATGCTATGTTATGCACGAGACCGGACATCTGCTATGCAGTGGGAGTAGTCAGCAGGTAGCAGTCCAACCCAGGATTATATCATTGGGTTGCTGTCAAGACTATTCTCAAGTATCTTCGGAGAACGAGAAACTATATGCTAGTGTATTCCGGACAGGATTTGATCCCGTTAGGATACACAGATTCTGATTTTCAGTCAGACAGGGATTCTAGAAAATCCACGTCTGGATCAGTATTCACCCTAGGTGGTGGAGCCATTGTGTGGAGAAGTATAAAGCAATCTTGCATTGCTGACTCCACCATGGAAGCTGAATATATAGCCGCTTGTGAAGCTGCTAAAGAGGTTGTTTGGCTCCGTAAGTTCTTGAGTGATCTGAAAGATGTTCCAGATCTGGATAAGCCCATCACTCTTTATTGTGATAACAGTGGTGCTGTGGCTAATTTCAAAGAACCAAGAAGCCACAAGAGAGGGAAGCATATAGAGAGAAAGTATCATCTCATTAGAGAGATAGTGCAGAGAGGAGATGTGATCGTCACCAAGATAGCCTCACAAGACAATCATGCTGATCCATTTACGAAGACCTTACCGGCTAAAGTGTTTGAAGGTCACCTAGAAGGTCTAGGGTTACGAGATATGACTCACATGCTTTAGTGCAAGTGGAGATTGTTGGGGTTTTTGCCCTAAAGCTTGTAATATGTAAATATAATTTGAACATAAATAAAAGAAGTAGTATATTCATTCATTTTGTGTCATACTTTATATAACATGTGCACTTAACATCCAAAATTGCCGGATGTAATTTCGAACTGGGTATATGAGTGCCATATATAGATGAATTCAGTTTGAAACGAGCAATTTAAAGAGTCCGTAGATAGCAAATAAAGTTGGGTACTTTATTTATGGTTAATCTACAGTTGCGGTCCATTTCGTAGTGTACGGTGATCCTATCCTGGATCATTCATATGTAGATATGAGAATGGAGGCACCTTGTATGATGTGATCATATAGGACTGGGCCATGATCTATATGAATCTCTAACTAAGATCCGTTTAACGATGAGATTCATATATATCAACTAATGATGGCTATATGTGGGTGATCTTAATCCTGAGTGTTTTATCGACTCCTTCAGGTTAGATCGTGGTCTTTGATATACCATGGGTGAGGTCGGAGTTGCATTCCCAATCAATATACTACGTATGTTGGGATCGCGGTTTGGGATGTGGCTGGGAAGGTTTGTACACAATAGTGGAATCCACTCATTCTTGTGAGAAGTAGATGGTAGTTCCCTTAAGGGTTGATTCAGGGCTTGAACAATATGAGCGCTCTCCTAATTCCGTAAGGAATGTAGGATTTATTGTTCATTAGAGAATCAATGGTACTTAATTGAAAGATATGATTAGAGGGGTATAACGGACATTATGACCCAGCTCTAATTATGAACTACTTGTGGAGGATTATACCATATGTAATAGCTATATCGATGGACACCGGGAGTTATTGGTTTGTGTAAAAACGTCTACAGTTGAGAGAGTGCAGCTTCGGGTTTTTAGTGGAATAACACCGAAGTTAATAATCATGAAATATTAATTAAAGAGTTTAATTAATAATTTCTAAGGATTATTGGAGCTCAAAATACTGTGGGTCCATTAGGTCCCCTTGCTAGCCCGATCAATTTAGGTAACAAGGGTCACGGTTAATTAATTGGATTGTCCAATTAATTGTGTTACGAAAGTGACACGTATTTATTCGGGAATTAATTGAATAATGAGATTATTTAATTAATGAATAATGGTGATTAAATAAATTAAATAATAAAATTATTTAATTATGTTGTTAATCACTAAATGGAGGGTGTTAGTTGATATTTGATTTTGAATAAAATAAGATAATATGATTATTTTATTTTATTAAATTAAATATTTGAAATTGAATTTGAAATGTTTGAATTCAAAAATAAATATTTAATTTAAAAGGATATGAGATATTCTTTGAAATGTTTTTAAAAATCAAATTTGATTTTCGTTTTTGGTTTTTAAATATATATTAGATATATTTTTTTTTAATCAAGAAAAAAAAAAGTAATCAGATTACTTTAATATAACCGAATGAGACAAATACACGGAAAACAAGAAGAGAAGAGAGTGTGATCGTGAGAGAGCAAAAAAAACACACAGCAAAAGAAAAAAAAAGAAACAAACAAAAGAAGGAAAAAAAAAATAGGAGATAGCGAGGAAGACCACGTGGTTCAAATCAGGAGCAGTTCATATCAAAGTGAAGGAGCCTCCTACGTAGGTATGAAAAATAAATTCCTTCACTTTATTATTGTATTTGATTATTACTGTACAAATAGGTGTTTAATGATTGCATAAAAAAATTTAAAACCTTCCGCTGCGCAATCTGTAACCCTAGGTTCCAACAGTTTCTGCGTTCATCGGTTCGAATTCTCAATACCTAGTATCAGAGCCACATGGTTTGGCGATGGCGGTTTTCAAGTCTCTAAGGTAAATCGTATGGAGGATTTAGTGGTATTGTATTGATGATTCATGGTTGCCCAGTATAGGTTTAGCAAAGGAGATACTTCTTTAGAGCGGTATCAAACTCGGTAGGATTTGATGAAAAGAAGAATTCGAAGGAGGAGAAGTTTGGCTTGGGGTAACAAGTACGAGTCATGGAGATCCAATTTGGGTTAGACAAGGCAATTAAAAAAAACACCTGGATGCAAAAAAAAAATTAACATTTGAGGTCCTTGTGTGGCATGGGGCTTATTCGGTAAAACACTCCTGGAACTAGTAGCAAGTCTTTCACCAGGTTAAGTAATGCAAGGACAAACAATCTTTCACATGGTTGGGTGATGAAAGGACACATTTATCCTTTTGGCAGTTTTCCTCACTGGCCATAGAAGAGAATATGTTGCTGCTAGTGTTCCACATGTTTGCACATGGGCATCAGTCATAAGGTGATACAAGGTGTGTGAGTGGACAAGGATGTCGATGACTAATGAACTCCCTAGAAATCTAAAGTGATGAGTTGCACCACAATTTCAGCATGTTATTTCGATATGGTGCCAGAACAACGAACACAAATAAATAAATAAATAAAATCTTAGGATGGTTCGTTCCTAAGTGGTTATACCTTGTGGTGGGGTATAATAATTCTCGATATGTTGAGTCGTGGCTGTGGACAAGGTCTTGAGAATTCAAGCAAAACGGGAGAATTGTTAGGTTTTGGCTTATATTCTCAAGTGACCCCAATGAGAACCAAACGAGACTCAACTGATGTGAAACTTTCTGGAGACACGGGATACGTTTGTAAGTTGGAGATGGTGTGTGAGGGACGTTTGAAGACCATGAAGAACAGAAGAAATAGTTCATTTCAGCGTATGGATCACAGTTTTCTAAGTGATGTAATTTTAGTTGACTTGTAACGGCTTAGGAAGCGGGTGGGCAACCGTGACCTAAATCGTAGTCAATCGTAAGCATGCGAGGAACGGGAAATCTTCAGCGAAAAAAGAAGTAGTTTGTTTCTGGAAGTTCTTGTGCTTGAAGGAAAGGATTTCTCTTTATAAGAATACTTGTCATAAGGGGAAATAGTATTTATCTGAAACAAATAAGTCTTGTACGTTTAGGAGATGGATTTCCTTGTTAGTCTAAGCTCCCTGTAACCATTATAAATATAACCTTGTAATTAGGTTATTTGTGAGGAGCAAAAAGAACACATGTAACATGACAGTGGGTGGATCTGGGGGGAGACCCCTTGGAATATCTGAGGAGGGATCCATGGAATATTTCGGGATCAAGAGAGAGATTCGTGGGTGATATTCAAGGGAGACCTAGGGGGTATTCCTGGAGGGGGTGTACTCGGAGGAGGACCCTTTATGTAAAGCTCGGTTATGAGCTTGGGGACTTGGTAAGGCTCGGTAGTTTGGGGTTTGGGCTGTGACAGAGAGAATCCCGGAGTTTATGGTTGTAGCAATTTATCATATAGTGAAATTTTCTCTGTCGTCTTAACGCCCCATGAATTTTTTACCAGATTTGAGTTTTCCACGTATATCTTGTGTTGTAATCGTTTATTTTCTCTCACTTTATTTTTCTACTAGCAAACTTTAATTAGTATGAGTTATGGGCGAATATTAAGCATGTCGTTTCAGCCTTCATCAGTTCAAATTCCCAACAGATAAGTCTACAAGCAAGTTTGTGCCATGTTCGGTTGATGATGCTTCAATCATTGAAGTACATCCCCGGTAAACAATAACGAGGTGTTCTTCAAGTATCTGTTAGTAAATGATACAAATTGGATATAAGATTATTTGGATTATTATCTCAAGGTTTTGTTCGAATTTTATCATAAGTCTTAATTTTAGAATGTAATTGAAACAGTGTTTTCACGAAAGAATACAAGGTCCTATAGACAAAATAATTGACTTAAACATTATACAGTGTTAGATAATTATAGTTCAGCACATCATGAATGACATTTATGTGATCAAAATTATATTCAAATTTATTACAAAGATGATCTCTGTTAACACAACTCTATCAGTCTGTCTCTAACAAAGTAGTTTTCTCCTCAATTTCCTAGCTAGATACAACGCAACTAGGATACTTGATCCCTCCAAGACAGAAAAATCAAAGTTTTATTTGAAAGAGTTTTTTTCTGTATTTTTTGGTTAGACTACCTAATACTATTATTCGACTATTTCAAATTTTGACCGTTTGATCAACCTTTCAAGACTATCAAGATTCTAATTAAGGCAATCAAGACTCTGCTGTATACCTTCTGTTTGAAAAAAATAATATAGAAAGATGAATTTGTATTGTAGATAATGTGAAAATGGGGGGCAAGAGAACAATTTGCCAAGTTAATATTCAACAATTTACCAAGTTAATTTTCAAATTTGGCCAATTGTGATGGTGATGTGTTTGAAAAGGTGAATGTGTGCAGTTTATAGCATGCTTTGCACCAATTCATGAAAGATTACAACCCCAAATCTTTTATACAATAACAATTTATATTAATTACTACTTGCGATATGGATCACTTAATAACCATCGGAGCAATCATGTAACTTCCTTGAATAATTGAATTTTAATTTCAATGCAAAGGGTATGAAATGGAGAGAATACATGTGGGTGCAGTCAAAGGCTTGAAACTACCACCGCATCACCAAATGTCTTGATGGTAAATCTGTCAATGTTGTATATTCTTGTTGCCGCACCGCCAGCATGTACGGTGACCAGCCGCCAGCATGTACTTCTCAAAATTCGAATATACTGTAACTAATGTGACGACTCATTATAGGTGACTCACTAATTAGCTTAACATTTTGGTTCATTTTATTATTTATTTTTTTAAAAAAAAATTTCAATAGAAAGCGTAGAAGTGTAAATATATAAACCAGTTGTGATAAATCATAATGATGAGAGAGATTACAGGAGAGAGAAAGTCTGGCACTCTCGGGCAAAGAAGATTCAGGGATTTTCGAGAGACTTTGGTATCAATTTTTGTGGACAATTTGAATCACCAGGTGGATCAACGGTTTTTGTGGGATCTATTCAAGGTTTTTGGACGAATGAGGGATATCTATCTCTCAGCAGCAACGGTGCACATGAAGATAGGCTATGCATTTGTGAGGTTTGGAACTATTGAGGAGGCCAAAAGGGTGGCTGAAACGATGAATGGCATGTACGTGTTTGGATGGCCGATACGAGCTACAGTGGCGAAACATGGATGGAAGTCCAGGAATTTGGCGAATACAGGCGATGCTATTCGGCACAGAATGCAAACGGAGGATGATAAGAAGGTCAGTTTGGAAGGCAAAGGACATAGGGGTTCGTACGCCGATGTCTTGAAGGAAAAGTCAGAAGTAAGGGGTGTTAGGGAAGGGGATCATATGGAGATGTTGAAACTAGTGATCACAGGTAGCTCTTTTTCTGATAGTCGATGGCTTGAGAATAGTGCAATGGGGGTGATGATGGGGTTCACTAATGTGTCAAGAGTGAAGAGAAGATTGTTTAACAGAGGTTTCTCTTTCACAACCAAATATCTAGGCGGGAGAGCTATATTATGGAGTTTCAACTCGAGTCAGGATTGTGAAGGTTTTATCAGCAATAGTTTCTTCTGGAATGACATGTTCTCGTCAGTGCAGAAATGGTCCGGGGTGCGTAGTTTTGATGATAAGCCGGTTTGGTTTAATTTTACCGGTGTTGCTCTGGATTACTGGACTGAGGCTTTTTTCAAAAAGTTGGTCTCCAAGCTTGGGGAACTTGCGTTGGTCGATGAAGAAATGCTTCTTAGGAAGAGGTTGGATTCGGCGAGACTGCTGTTGTTGATACCTCCTAACAGGTCATTACCAAAGGTTATCCAGGTGGTGGACGGCTTTAAACATTTCTCTGTAAGTGTGGAAGCAGAGTCTAGGTTGAGGGATATGCGGTGGATAAATGATTTTCTAGGACTAAACCAGGAGTTTGAGATCCTAGATAGAGGATGCCCTTCCATGGCAGAAGAAACCCAGCTTCAAAACCAGGTTGGCAGGAGAAGTGAAGCGGTTTTCGAAATCCTGTCCAATCATAGCATGGGGAAGGTAAGTTCAGAGCCACGTGAATTCAATCAAAGAGGAAAAGAGGATGTAGAGGTCTGCAGGGATAATTCAAAAGAAACCTTTTTACAGGAAAAATCTACTATCAAATCAAGAAGGTTTCGTCAAGTGAGAGGTGACAAAGGCAAATAGAGGGTGGTGCCTAAACCTCGTAGGATCACAGTTGTTTCCACAATCTCAAATTGAAAGCTGATAATAGGCAAAGACAGAGTTGAAGTCAATAGAAAGTGGACTTTAGGGGAAGAGTCATCCTCGTCAGCAGAGGATGAAATTGAGGAGGGTCAAATCTTCTTTTCTGAGTTTCCAAGGGGAGAATGCTCGAAAAAAGTAAAGGCTCTGGAATGGGCAGTCGAAGATGGGTTAGGAGAAAGGAGGTTTCAAGGCCCAACTCAAGATATTTCTTTTAGAGCTTTAAACATGGGCCTGATAGAAGAGAGATCTAGGTACCCAGAAGTACATGGAAGGGGGGAGGGGGGGGGGGGGGGGGGGGGGGGGGGGGGGGTGGTACTAGGACCCCAGCAAATAGCCCAACTGGTAGTGATTTAAGGGAAGGCTTAAATGATGCGGTGGTGGAACAAGTTGAGGGTCTATGCCTAGATGGTCATATGGACAATCTGACCAACGAAGCTCTGTTAGAGCTAGCTCTAGTAGATGAGACCAGAAGGGTCGAGAGGATGAGGGAGTGGAGGAAGTGCCTGAAAGCTGAAGATAGATCAAGGAGGCACGGTGTGTCAATAAGGAGTTCGATCAAGGGCACCAAGAAGAACAACAGTAGAGAGGACGGTCAGTGTGTAGAGGTTGAAGAAGGGTCAAATGAGGACGGGAATATGGTTGCTAAAATAGCTAAGGTAGTGGAGAGAGCTGATAGGCGTGGTCATGATACCAAAGGAAACAGAATTTTAAGATTAAGGGACCTAACGAGGAAACTAAGCTGTGATGGAGGAAGCCAAACAGGTCTGGAGGTGGAAAACACAGGGGAAGGTTTTCATCAAGACGTGGAAGAGGAGATAGTCAAGGTCATCAAAACAGGTGTCTCGCTTGGAATTGATTTCAATGGAAAAATTATGGAAATGGAAGAGGTCATAGCTATATGTGAAAAGGAGGAAAAAGACCGTACTGCGGAAACTCGAAAGAGGTAACGGTGTAGTTTCCTGGGCAGGGGTTTCTTTTTTTGTTTTATGTTAATGTTGTCTTGGAACATTAGAGGTTTAGGAAGGGACGAAAAGAAGCGAGTGATCCAAAGCCTTGTGTGTAGGCACAAACCGATGATATTCTTTATTCAGGAGATGAAATTGAAGGCCTTCGACAGTTCGGTGGTCCGTAAGCTTGGGGGGTCGTGGCTTACGAGAGGTGTGGGGGTTGACTTTGAATGGGCTGCAGGAGTGATAACATCGCCACATACGCCTCTTGAGGTTCCCATTTCCTATCATTTGCTTTCGTTTTCGAGCGTATTTTTGTATATAATATGTTTGGTGAGCCTTGTGCACGTTCATTTTGGTTTGGGGAAGTTATCGTGCAGGAACGGGGTGTTTCCGGGCCGAAACGTATCTTGGAGGACAAGAAGAGTGATTTCCGCGGTACGTCTCGTCAAAGCGTACTGCGGACGTGCAAAATGTGAACCGTGGAAATCGAGCTGTGTATACACTGCCAACTTCCGCCGGTGGCTTTTTCCAAGCGAACCGCGAGATGAACCGCGAAAAACAAGGGCAGCTCCACTGCCAACTTCCACGGTACGCGTCGTCAAAGCGTACCGTGGAAGACCTAATGACGAACCGCGGAAACCAATCTGGAGCAAACCCGCGGTTCAGTTAGTGTATCTAAACCGCGGAACGTACCGCGGAACTCACCAGACTCGCGTTTTTAGGGCATTTTCTGTTAGGGTAAACTTGTCCTTTCACCCCCAATTTGTACCCCTAACCTCCCCTACTATAAATATCCCCTATTCTCTCACTTTTTCACAGATTCTCTTCTCCTTTCTCATGCCCAAACCTTCTCTCCCTTCTCTCATCTCTTTTCTCTTCATCTTATTCACCAACAAGTGAGAGAAACAGCTCCCATGGAGGTTTTTCCTCCATGGGAGCTCGCCATACACCTCCACCATACCATTTCACACCTTTTCCATCAATCTTAGAGTAGATTGCAAGGAATTAAGCGCCAATTTCGAGCTAGGATGGCTAGGAGCATCTTTGGAGGCTTGTCTTCAAGGGTTT
Source organism: Dipteronia sinensis (assembly GCA_033220585.1). Taxonomy (NCBI): domain Eukaryota; kingdom Viridiplantae; phylum Streptophyta; class Magnoliopsida; order Sapindales; family Sapindaceae; genus Dipteronia; species Dipteronia sinensis. The sequence continues at coordinate 18,309,304 of CM065644.1, read as the reverse complement.
GCTCTTATTTGCTCATTTCTTTGTATTTCTTGTTGTCTTTGATGTGTAACCCCGATTTGGGGAATATTGTAACCCTTCACATGTGCAATATATGTATGTTTGTATTTAAATTCATGTGGGTTATGTTTTACTCTTTGCTAATTTCATGAATTAAACTCTTATTGAGAAATCCATGTGTATGGAGGGTCAAAATTGATGTCTATGCATGATTGGGTTTAGGAGTAGAGTAATTTAATGTAGGAGTAGTGTAATTTAGCTTCCCATGAGTGTTTGTATGTTAATGAATGGCCAAAATACCATGTATTGAGTAAATTGAGTATTAGGGATTTTAGCCCCAAAGAGTAGAAAAGGTTTCAGTTCAGGCATTTAGTTGCTAAATTGGCCTTTGTTCAATCCTTATGCTTAATGGGTCTTTTTAAGACACATTTGCCCATCCTTGGCCGGATTGGGTGATGAATTGATTTGGGATGATTCCTAAGTCAAGAGGATGGACCCTTAATTTATATTGAATGGTCTTAATGTGTAAAAACCTCATTTTTATGATTGGCTTATTTCATGACAAATCACATTGGGGGTATTTATGTAACGGGTAGCATAGGTTCTCCAAGTGTATTTTTCTCGAAGACATGCTTCCGGTTATCCCAAAGAGCTTCAAGAGAGGTAGTTCACTTGTCTTTAACTCTTTTGAAGAGATTTTAGTTGCACATACTCACTTGCATGCATTATATTCTTGTTTACATATAATTGGATGATGCATTGTATGCCATTCATCACACTCCACACTTGAAGGCCTTCGACAGTTCGATGGTCCGTAAGCTTAGGGGGTCGTGGCTCACGAGAGGTGTAGGGGTTGACTTTGAAGGGGCTGCTGGAGGTCTTCTCTCTCTGTGGAAAGAAGATAGTTTTGTGGTAAAAGCTTGTATCACCTCCAGAAGCTGTATTATTTTAGTTGGCGATTTGGTTATGCTAAATAAAGAGGTTGTGCTGTGCAATGTTTACGCTCCTTCTGTGGCAAAAGATAGATGCGAGCTCTGGAATTTCATTTTAGAAGCTCAAAAATCGTTTCTGATTCCTTGGGTGATAGGTTGTGATTTTAATACCGTTCTTGATAGGATAGAAAGAGTGGGTGCAAGGTGCAATATGGGAGCTATGATAAGTTTCAGGAATTTTATTTCTGAAGCTCTGGTGATTGACATTCCACTTCATGGCTTAACTTTTACATGGTCCAACAATAGGGAGCATGAAGCTTGGGCTAGGCTTGACAGAATTTGGCATTGAGAAGACGTTGATGAGAGAGGCTTTGAGAGGCTGGAAGAACTGCAAGGTGAGGGGTTCTAAAGGGGTGGTACTGTGTTCCAAACTCAAAGTTACTAAAAATAGCATTAAGAATTGTTTACGGTAAGCTCTTTTAGGCGTTGTTTAAAAGGGCCTTCAGATGTTTCCTTCACGATTCAAAAGGTAATATGGAATGGAGTGTGTCCTTCAAAAGTTGAAACGTTCCTTTGGCAGCTTTTCAAAGGAAAAGTCTTGGTGAGGGAGGTGATCCAAAAGTTTGGGATGAGTCATCTTACTTAGGTGGAGTGTCCGTTATGTTTTCATCAACCTGAAACCATCGACCATTTGTTTCTTCATTGCCATTGGATGTCCAAGTTGTGGAAGGTTTGCATGGAATGGTGGGATGTGAGTTGTTGCAGCAGTAAAACTATTCTTGAGTGGTTTGAAGGGTGGTTGGGTTTATGCCCTTCTGTGAAGAGCGAAAGAGCCTGGCTCTCCTTGCTTAGTGCTGTGGTCTGGACGGTGTGGGAGGTGCGGAACCAAAAGGTCTTTGAGGACAGAACACCTAGTTTAACTATGGCTCAAGATTTGGTTAGATTTCGGGTTGCTTGGTGGTTCAAAGTTTTGGGGAACAATGTTACTGAGTCCGTCTCTATGTTGATGCTTAATTTGAATCATTGTTGTGTGGAGAAAAGAAGGGTGAAGATTTCAGCAATCAAAGATTGGGTACCTCCTTTAATGAATACCTACAAATTCAACGTGAATGGGTCTGCTAGGGGAAATCCGAGGCATGCGGGAATTGGAGGCGTTTTGAGGGATTCCAACGGTAAAGTGGTGTGTCTCTTCTCTTTTTATGTGGGCATAATGGACTCAAACGCCGCTGAGATTACGGCTATCCACAAGGCTATTCAAATCTGTAGATCTGATCCGTTCCTGAGTGGGGAAGTGGTCTCGATTGTGAGTAACTCTAAAGTGGCCGTGTCTTGGATTAATAATGAGGATTTCAGAAGTATTGAGCATGTTTCAATGATCTCTTACATTCGGGAGCAGCTGAAGACTTTGGGGGGGCTTGAAGTTGTCCATGCCTCAAGAATGTTTAATTCGTTCGCTGATAATCTAGCTAAGCTGGGGTCTGGTTTGAATGACGATTTTCTCCACTGGATGTGATTTTCTTTGGTTTTTTGATTCGTTTGGATCCTGTTTGGCTGCTGGTCTTGTTTGTATGCGTTGCTGTGGTGGCTTTTTCAGGCATGTCCTTTTTGCCTCTTTGTTTTGTTTTTTTGGTTTTGCTGTTTTTGCTTTTCTTTCTGCGTCCTGTTAACGTTTTTTTAGGTCCTTGTTGCTGTTTTCTTTTTGTTTGGGCGGTCGTGCTCTTGCGCTTTCGTTGCCTGTTTGGGTTGTGTTGTTTTGGCTCTTTTCGAATAAAAGTGTTGTTAAAAAAAAAAAAAAAATTTCTACTCTTACCCTTAAAATTAATATTGGTGATTATAAACTCATCGATTTCTAATAATTTTATTGTTCATAATTATTCAAAGTTTGTTTAACTAATACAACCGATACTAACCGAGAGACTAATTTAAATTTGTAATTTTTGTAATTTTAACTTACTTTAATTAATCTTATAATAAGTCTTTATAGTAATCTTTCAACTTAAATTTCTATATCTAACTTAATTATCCTTTTGAAATTCAATTTACCAACCATAGAAGATAATAATATATCAAATTCATTTGTTTTTCTCGATTATTGGTTTATTTTGGTTTAAACTCACTTCAATTAGCATCAACAATCACTTTTAGCAGTTCTTTGATGTCATTCCAAATTCTACCTAAGTTCTTAGGTATTTGTAATTTGTCTGACTGACCTAATTGACACCAACTTAAACTTAAAAATTTTCTAATGTTTAATTTTATTTTTGTTGAAACTCATTTCAATTAATCTTATTAGTCTTTAATAGTAATCTTCCGTATCCATATCCTATCTCTAACTTAAGTAGTTTATTAAAGTTCAAACTAACTTCAATTAAGCTCATCAACCACTTCAGTCATGCTCCATTCCAAACTCTAAAGTAATAAGTTGTTTGTGTTCAGATGGAATGGACATACAACAAGCCCATGTAACAGCAACCATTGGATCACCAAATTTAACGTCACGCAGCTACTTCTGTCTGCATCTAATTCATGTCTTTTTTCTTTTCTTTTTTTTTCTCTCATTTCTAATTTTCTACAAACCGATCAGATAATAAAGTCCGTTAAAAAAAAAAAAAAACACTACAAGGTAGATTATGTCTATGCTTGGCAACAAAGCTGAGAAATCGAAATTCCATCCATGAATTTCTCGATGATCTTAGCATCATTTCTCTATATTTTAAGCTTTCTATTGATTTTCTCGTGCGCAGCTGACCCAAACTACCTTTATCATGTATGCTCTAACGCAACAACTTTCACTACCAACAGCAGCTACCAAACCAACCTCAATAGTCTCCTCTCTTCGCTTCCCTACAACGCCAGCCGCAGCAACGGATTCTACAACACCACCGCAGGGCAAGACCCCAACAGGGTCTACGGCCTCTTTCTCTGCCGTGGAGGTATCAGCACCACCACCTGCCAAGACTGTGTCGATTTCGCTACCAGAGACGTGGTTCAACGTTGCCCTGTTGAGAAACAGACCATTCTATGGTATGATGAGTGCCTCTTACGTTATTCGAACCGGTCTTTCTTTTCTACCATGGAAGAGTCACCCAGACTCACCATGTGGAATACGCAGAACAGTACAGACTCGGACAGGTTCAACGAAGCAGTGGGGAGTTTGATGGACGAAGCCACAAATCAGGCCATTAGTGCTCCTGAAAAGTACGCGACGAGGATGGAAAACTTTACGGCCTCTCAAACATTGTACGGTCTTGTACAGTGCACACAGGACCTGTCTGGTCCGGATTGCAATAGATGTCTCCGGGGAGTTATTGGACTATTGCCTAATTGTTGTAATGGAAAGATAGGAGGAAGAGTGTTGTTACCAAGCTGTAATATCCGGTATGAAGTGTACCTGTTTTTTAATGAAAGCTTGACAGCTGCTCCGACGCCAACACCAACGCCGCTACTACTGTCTCCTCCGTCCCCTGGTTCTGTACCGAGGCCAAACAGTAACTCAGTTAATGGCAACTCAAAAGCCAAATTTTCTCTGATGTATTGTATAAAACTTAATTACCATTGTTCAATGCAGGTAGAAGCCGGATATCATCATCAGTAATTATAGGCATCGTTGTTGCTTCGGTTGCTGTCTCGTTGCTGCTTTTTGTCACGGGTGTTAAGAATGAAATCACGTGATTGAAGTGATTGTAAAATGTTATTAGTAATAGATACCTTATTTGTAATAGACTCCACCTGGTCAACCCCAATTATAGCCTAAAATAACTCTGGTAGATACCATATATTCACGTATTCTGTACATCAGATCATCAACGAAATACATAGCTTTTTCTCATTTTAATTCTTATGATGGTATCAGAGCTTTTTCCTGGCAGCTCATGATTTTCTTTTGTATTTTCTCTTATTTGTTTGAAGCTTTTAAGGGTTTTATTCCCTTGCCATCATTCACCATGGACAACATTACTGAATCCTCAGCTCCTACTATTGAAACGTCAACACAGTCTTCTACTCCAGTTGTTGAAACCTCAACACGGTCTTCTACACCCGTTGTTGAAACCTCAAGTCCATATTTCATCCATTTTTCAGATCACCCGGGCCTTTTGTTGGTTTCAAAACGCCTTAACGGTGATAATTATGCGACATGGAAACGATCCATGGTTATCGCTCTTACTGCCAAGAATAAGATTGGGTTCATCAATGGCACTATCGAAGTACCCTCATCTACAACACATGCAGCTGATTATGCTCTTTGGGAACGTTGTGACAAAATGGTTCTTTCATGGCTATTGAATTCTGTCGATCCAAACTTGGCAGATGGTGTTGTTTATGCCAAAACGGCCAGAGAAATATGGGAAGATTTTGATGATCGATTTTCACAAGGTAATGCACCACGAATTTTCCAAATTCAAAAGATGATTGCCTCCCACACTCAAGGTTCGATGTCGGTTTCCACTTATTATACAAAACTTAATGGGTTGTGGGATGAACTTGCATCCTATAACGCCTCACCCACATGTTCTTGTGGCGGAATGAAGATATATAATGTTCAAAAAGAACAAGATCACATCATGCAATTCCTCATGGGTTTAAACGACTCCTACAGTGCTATACGCGGCCAAATTCTTCTTATAAACCCTCTTCCAAGTGTTCGCAAGGCATACTCGCTGATTATTCAAGAAGAAAAACAACGAAAAAAAGGTTCTTCCACAACTGAAAATATTTCAATTGCAGCAGCCGTGCGAAGCCACAAAGGAGTCGGGCATTCTTATGTTGGGTTTTGTGAAGCCAGAAATCAGCTTGAAAAACGGATTACAGCATGCAGCGCGCACTACAAGAAATTTAGCTATTTATCACGAATTATCTAACACGGGCTTGATGGACCTGTGTTTAAAAAGCATTATTTACTACGAGCCTTTAAAAGCCCGTAATTAATACTCACTTGAAAATTATTCACCATGGGCATTTAATTGCTCGTGTTAGATGTGCATTATCTATTACGAGCAAAATATGGGCCCGTGATAAATATGTGGTTTTTTTTTATTGAAATAAGAAATACCCAAATCCTAAACTCAAAATCGTTTGAAACTTGAAACCCTAAATCTCATCAATTTTTCATAGAAAAAAATCACTTCGTCTTCGTCGGTGCGTCTGGTTATGACTCTTCTTCTAGTGAAACAATTGCAAGTCGAGGCACAAGCGAGAGAGATCTCACGAAAGCGAGGGAGGGAGGGAGTGAGGCATAGCGAAGTGAAGCACCAAGATTTCAATGGCGACGATGTCGTAGAGCGAGATGAGATGGAAGCGAAAGGAGAGGGAAGAGAGGAGAGAAGAAGGCTAGGGTTTTGGATGTCAAGAGAGAGAGGAGAAGATTCGAGGACAGGTCCATAAAAGAAGAGCACTCTGATGGTATTTCTGGAAATGGAAATGCAAATGTCGGTGAGATTAATGTGAAGAAAGAGTGTCTGATAACGATGATATGCTTGGTAGTGGCTCTGCTGATGCAAATGTGAGTACCTTCTATTTCTATTCAAATTTGAAAGATTTGAAATGTGTGATTTTTTTTTTAATATATATTTAGACGTATAGTGTTACATTTTGTCAATTTTTATGTATGCTTGATATGAGTATTTGTTTTGTTCGAACTTTGTAGTTGTTTCGATGCGTTTTCTTTTCAGATCATTTGGAACTGTGTGAATTCAATAGTTTTGCTTTTATTATGCATTATGTGGGTTTTGTGGTTATCTAGAGTGTTGTAAGCAGAAAATCAGAGTTATTTTGTCTTAGTGTGCTGATGAGGACAATGGATGTCTGGGGTGGTTTGAATTCATCAATTTTGCTTTTATTATGCATAATGTGGGTTTTCTGGAGTGTTGTAAATAGAAAATCAAAGGTATTTTTTTTAGCTAGCTTGCTTGATATGGATAATGGATATTAGGGGTAGTTTGAATTCAGTAATTTTGCTTTTATTAGAATAACGTGGGTTTTCTGGAGTGTTGTAAGTAGAAAATCAGAGTTATTTTGTTTTAGTGTGCTTGATGTGGACAAATGGATATCAGGGGTAGTTTGGTGGCAGTCTTTTGGGTTTTATTATTATTATTATTTTTAAATTATAGCATCTTCTACAATCTAGTGAAATAAATAAAAATCCCTAACAAATCATTCCTCGCTCCTCGTGTTCTGTCATCGCCACCGTATTCGAATGATCCGTAATGGTCCTTTTTTATTTGTTTTATTTTCATTGTTCTTTTTCTTTCTTTGGTTATGGGAAGCAACCATGTTCTATTTTGTTTCTCAGATTCATATCTTTTGCTTTATAGGACTTCCCCACCTTGTTGTTTTATTTTGAATAATTTAATTGGTTCATGAGAATACTAAGGTTGGTTGGTTGAGAATAATTTAATTGTTTCTCAGATTCGTAATATTTAGGTTGGTCGATGCAATTGGTGGTTTATAATTGTACCTGATATACATTTTATTTTATTTTTTATGTTTAATTGTACCTGATATACCTTAGCTAGTTGATAGTCAAAATAGGTAAGAATTTATAGATGAAATGATATATAATATGTTCAGCCTGGATATATATAGGTGCATGTGTCCATTGATTATTTGATTTGAAAATATGATGAATGGATAAGGAAAATGCATTGGTGGGTTGATTGTGATGATGACATATAAATTTTTTCGCGGTTTTGTTGTTTTGTGAGGGATCTTGTTTGATTGTATTTCACATTATATCTTGTGTTTGCTTTTCGTGTATGGCATGTGAGATAAGAGTATTTGAGGATATCATACATGTAGCAGGAAATCACCCTACCATTTTCCAACTTGTCAACTGGAGTAAACAATTGACAAGTAAAAAAAAAAAAAGATTTATTGCATGACTTTTCCTCTTATTTTGCTTTCTCTTATAAACCCATTAGTTTATGTTTAGCTAATACAATCCTCTTGTAAGCGTTTTTTTAGATGAGTTTTGCCCGAGACATCAGATCTCCTTGAGGTTGATTGCTTGAAAGTTTCATGCTCACAAGCTGGTATTGGCTGCTCGATCTTCTACTTTTTGTTCTAAATTTTTTGGGAGGTTAGAGGAAGATAGGTAAGAGATTGTCATTATTGATCTAGAGCCTAAGGTTTTTAAGGTAAAATTTATTATTATCTACAATCCTTTGGTTTAAGATGTGATACTCAATTGTTTGTGCTCCTATGACAGTATTACACCATTACTGTTTTACCTTTTTTTATTTCCTACAGGCCATACTGCACTTCATCTAGAGGGATACTCTTACATAGGGTATGGATTCGTCGACATCCAGCTTGTCTTGTATGTCCTTGGTGTCAAACATAGTGACTGTAAAATTGTTAGCAACATCAGACAAGTATGATCCGGAGAGACTAAGATCAATGTGTGAGTCTCATCTATAGTTAAAGCCTGACTTGGTACTTATTTCCCTCTACTTCATTAAAAAGGATAACCAGAGCCTTTTTTTTTTACGTGTTCTAATAATTTTGATAAATTAGCCATGTAGAGACCTAGGAGTACTTAATATTTATTCGCATTCTGCTAGTAGACTTTTTAATTAAGTGAATGTTTATAAGTGAATGTAATGTGAATATTTGAAGATTTTTAATTGAATGTTTATGGATTTATAAATTTTAATATATATATTGAATGCTTTGGAGTTTAATCTTCCAATTATTTGCACTAAACATGCTATGTATAAAATCAATAAATTAATTTTTTTTTAAACAAACACTCATCGACTACGGGCAATGCACGTTGTAAGTAATTCATCGACTACAGACAATGCCCGTTTTAAATAACACAATTTATCACGGGCAACCAACGTTTTAGGTAAACTAATTATTACGGACATAGAACGTTTTATATAAATCAACAAACACGTGTATCGCCCGTAGTAAGTAGCTAATTCACTACGGTAGATACCCGTTGTAAATGAGCTTATTTATCACGGACATTGCCCGTATTCGAAAAGCGCCATTTTCTATCACACCTTCACAGACGACGGGCATTATAACGGGCGATGTCCGTAGTCGATACACATCCACAACGGGCATCGCCCGTATTCGATGAGTAATTTTCTTGTAGTGGCGGCGCATACCGCGTCGTAGACAGGAAGCCCAAGCCACGACACACACAGCGTTGAACTACAGAAGGTTGATGCTGTGCAGACCGCTGTGCAGACATAGTGCACATACCGCGGCATAGGACGCGATGTTTTCCAGTATGTGATATGCGGTGTTTACCGCAGCATAGACAAGTACCTACATCGCGGTATTCTGAGTGGTGGAAGATAGTAGAAGAACCGCGGTCCAGGTCACGGGCTGCAGCCGCGACCCAGACCGCGATGGGTACGAAATCTTTGTAATTTTAGGAAAACTTGTGCGAAAAGAAAAGTGCTCCTTTAGGGTTTTGGCTTACCGTAGTGTTCCCATATAAATACTACTATTTCCCATTGTATTTAGTAGTGCGTAATGTGTGAGAAAAATTGCTAGAGAGAGAGCAATTGTAGAAAGACTGAAAGAGAGACAGAGAGATTGTAATCAATTCTAAAATAGTGGATCGAGTGCGGTGCACTCCGTGGACGTAGGCAAATTGCTGAACCACGTAAAATCTTTGGTGTCGTCTTTTTTCTTCTTATTGCTTTCATATTATTTATTTGTGATTAGATTTGTGTGTGTGCGATTTATTTTCAACAACAATTGGTATCAGAGCCTTTGGTTGGGACAAATTTTTTTTTTTTCACACAAATCTAGGTTTTCTCGAGGTCAACTATTTCGTCGTAGAGATGGAATCAGAAAAGGATACGCACAAGATTGAGAAATTCAATGGGACGAATTTCAGGTTCTGGAAGATGCAGATGAAGGATTATCTGTACCAGAAGGATCTGCATTGGCCGATAAAAGAGAGACCGAAGGATATGACTGACGAAGATTGGTCAAAGAAGCGGAAACCGAAGAATATGGATGATGATGATTTTGAACTCCTGAACCAGAAAGCATTGTGAGCAATTCGTCTCAGTTTGACGAAGCAGGTCGCTTTCAACGTAAAGGATCAACAGACTGCCAAAGATCTAATGGATACTCTATCAGACCTATATGAACAGCCTTCTGCGGTAAGGAAAGTCCATCTTGTCAAGAAGCGATCAACCTTGAAGATGGCGGAAAGTCAGAACTTTAAAGAGTTTCTGAATCAATTCAACGAAGTGAAGGATGGGTTATGTTCATTGTCTATGGGTTTCGATGAGGAGTTTATGGCAGTATTTATGCTCACCCAATTTCCAGAAAGTTGGAAGATGACAAATCAGTCAATTGGCAACTCGTTCGGGAAAGAAAAATTGAACTTCCAACAGGTTGTGAACATGATCATGACCGAAGAAATCAGGTTGCGTGAAGAGGGATTAGGGGCATCTACATCTTCATCACTGAATGTGGAAAGTAGAGAAGGCAGAAATAGAAATTGAAACACGAATCAACGGGGAAGATCAAAGTTAAGAGGAAAATCTAAATCCAGGTATCAGGTCAACTATTTTGGAAATCAGCAACGAAGCAAGAAGGATGTAGTGTGCTGGAATTGTGGTAAGAAGGGCCACTTCTCGTATGAGTGTAATCTGAGAAGAAGGATAAGGGCAAGAGCAGTGTAAATTGTGTATATGAGGAGTCAGATGACTGCCTCATCTGCTTGTTGGAAAGCAAGACGGAATCCTGGGTTTTGGATTCAGGAGCGTCATTCCATGCCACACCTCACAGGGAACTGTTTGAGAATTACGTCTCCGGAAATTTGGGTAAGGAGTATCTTGGTGACGATCAAGCATGCAATATTACCGGGAAGGGAGATGTGAAGATTCAGCTGAAAGGGTCAGTTTGGAAACTCGACAATGTGAGGCACATACCGGATTTGAGGAAGAACTTGATCTCTATTGGGCAACTGGCATCAGATGGCTACATGACAACTTTCACAGGTAACAAGTGGAAGATTTCAAAGGGTATTATGACAATCGCCTGAGGAAATAAGAATGGGTCGCTTTATACAACCACGGATGGTTGTGGTTCAATCGCTATGGCGGAAGGTAAAGACGATTCGAACTTATGGCACCAGAGGTTTGGGCACATGAGTAATCAGGGGCTGAAGCGTCTGCATTCGAAAGGAAAGTTGCCAGATTTGAAGAATGTTGAGGTTGATTTCTGTGAGAGCTGCATATTAGGAAAATAGAAGCGAGTGAGCTTCAAGAAGACCGGAAGAGTACCGGCAAAGGAGAAGCTAGAACTAGTGCACACCGATGTTTGGGGTCCAGCTTCAGTCTCGTCAACCAGGGGTAAACAGTATTTCGTCACTTTCATCGATGATCATTCCAGAAAGGTATGGGTTTACTTCTTGAAATATAAGTCTGAAGTGTTTGATGTTTTCAAGAGATGGAAAGCTAGGGTTGAGAACGAGACAGGTTTAAAGATCAAAAGGCTGCATTCAGACAATGGTGGAGAATCTGAAGACAATGAGTTCAAGAAGTTTTGCTACCAGAGCGGGATAAAGCTCAGTAGAACGGTTCCTGGAACCCCACAGCAGAATGGTATAGCAGAACAGATGAACATGACATTGACCGAGAGAGCCAGAAACATGAGGCTACATTCAGGGCTGCCAAAACAGTTCTGGGCAGAAGCAGTCAATACAGCAGCGTATTTGATCAATAGAGGACCATCAAAGCCCTTGGACCTCGCTATACCAGAAGAGATCTGGACTGGGAAAGAGGTAAAACTTTCTCATCTTAAAGTGTTTGGGTGTGTTTCCTATGTACATGTAGGTGATCATGCGAGAAGTAAGTTAGACGCCAAGTCAGTGAAGTGCACTTTGGTGGGCTTTGGAGAAGATGAATTTGGTTACAAGCTGTGGGATAACCAAAACCACAAGATGATCAGAAGTAGAGATGTCGTCTTCAACGAAAGGGTCATGTACAAAGACAGGAACACACAGGTGTCTGAGCCGAAAGAGCCAGAGTATTTTGGGCCGGATGATGTACAGGATAGCGGGATCATGGAACATATTAAACAGAATGACGAAGAGCAAGGTTTGCAGCCCTAGGTTCAAGAACCTATCACACATAGAGATGTTCCAGTGACACAGGCTCAAAGTACATTAAGAAAATCAACTCGAACTCCTATACCAAATAGGAAGTACTTGCAATACATGTTGCTGACAGATGCAGGAGAACCTGAGTGCTATGATGAGGCATGTCAGGGAGAAGATGCGAGCAAGTGGGAGCTTGCAATGAAGGATGAGATGAAGTCGTTGGTATCCAACCAAACTTGGGAGTTAGCCAAGCTACCTGAAGGAAAGAAAGCCCTACAGAATAAGTGGGTGTTTCGGATAAAAGAGGAACATGATGGTTCCAAGAGATACAAGGCACGACCAGTAGTCAAAGGTTTCCAACAAATTGAAGGTATTGACTACTCTGAAATTTTCTTTCCTGTTGTTAAACTAACTACGATCCGGTTAGTGTTGAGTATTGTCGCAGCAAAAGGGTTATATATGGAGCAGTTAGATGTAAAGACTGCATTTCTTCATGGTGATTTAGAAGAAGAGATATACATGAAACAACCAAAGGGGTTTGCGGAAGATGGCAAGAAAGAGTTGGTATGTAGATTGACGAAGAGCTTGTATGGCTTAAAACAAGCTCCCCGACAGTGGTACAAGAAGTTTGATGGGTTTTGATCGTACCGATTTATATACCTATTTGATGTCCCCATTTTCTAGCTTTTGTTCTCGTTTTCGAGCATATTTTGGTATATAATGTGTTTGTGAGCGTTTTGTAGGTACATGTTCCGTACGGGAGGTATTTGAGCTTAATTGAAGAGTTTTGGTGTTATTTAGGCTGATTTGGATGCCGTGCAGTACAACTAACTTTCTGGGACTATATCTCTCTCCTCAGATGGAACTATGTTTCCCATTACCTATTTTCGGAAAGCCCCGGATGTCTACTTTCCAACGGTTTTTACAGATTACAATTCCGGGTTTTGTAGAGGAAGATATGGCCATTTCCGTAACGGTGCGCGAAGATGGAAATTCTGCTCCAGAGGGTTAGGCGACTTGAGAGGCGACTTCACCCATGTAGCCTCACATGTCGCCTGTAGCACTGTCAAACTCGTTTTTCAGCCCGTTTTTGAGGGGCAAACTTGTCTTTTCACATCCAATTCTTGCCCTAACCTCCCAACACTATAAATACCCCCTTTTCTCCTCTTTCTTCAAAGATCTCTTCCCCTCTCTCAATCCCTTCTCTACCCCTTTCTTCCATCTTCTTCATCTCTTCCATCTTCTTCACCAAAGGAGTGATTCAAGCTCCCATGGAGGTTTTTCCTCCATGGGAGCTCACCATACACCTCCACCACCCTTTTATACACTTCATCCACCCAATTGAGAGTAGATTGCAAGGAGATAAGAGGAGTCTTTGACCAAAAACGAGCCAAGCATGGAAAAGAGCTCTTGGAGGAGTTTTCTTCAAGGGTTGTATTTCATTTACTCATTCTCTTTGTATTTCTTGTTTTCTTAATTATGTATCACGCATTTGGGGATATTGTAAACCTACACTTGTGTAATAAATGTATTAATTGTTCTTAAATTCTTTAATTGCATGCTCTTAATGTTCAACAATCAACTTTAGTGCATATAGTTGTTGGTAAGCTTGTTTTCCATTCATATCCATCCATCTTAGGGAGTTTAGAGAAGTAAGGAGAGAGCTTTCTCTTTTATTGAGAGGGTTGTGCATTCATGAGATTGGAGAATGCCGTAGTAGTCCAGTGGTGAAGACATCTCGGGTTGACACCCGAGAAGACCCGGTGTTCGATTCCCGGTTACGGATGAGGGGTCTCCTTTCTATCTATTTTGTATTTCTTTCCTTATATTTTTGTCTCTTATTTGATGTGTACTTTCATTCATTAGGGAATTGATATAAACCTAGCATTGTTGCCTTTTTATTGAATGTGCTTGTTGATGGTTGAGTGGCCATTTGAAGTGCTTAATGCTTTTGAGTGGTTAGCCACCACTTGAATGAACTTAGGTTGTTGTGTGAAGGACCGAGAGGAGAAGCACTCAACGTGCACTAGTAGGTTGGCCACTATATGTAGAGCATGCACGTGGTTTTGCATGTATTGTCGTTATGTGTCTCATAGTTCTTAATGAACTCGAGTGCAGTTCGGGCAACCATGTAACAATAGGTTGCTGATGCATATCGGTATAGTAGATTGTTGCTGGAGTGAGGACAATCGGCGAGGATTAAGTGAGCATGACATTCAACATTGACTATGCATGTTTGTATGAAAATGTGTGATTGCTATGGTAGAGTCATTTACTTAGTGTAACCATTTACATTCCATATCACTCCATTCCATCCTATCCTTGTACATATTTGTTTATGTAGTTTGTTAGGTTAGTTTAGCATTTACTTTTCGACATTCTTTTGCATACGCAACACACGAGTCCGCTTGGAGTGTTGTAATATTAGCTAGAACTAGATACGGTCGGTGAATCCCACCTCCCTGCGGAATGATCCTTGCTTGCCGCTGTGCTAGTCTCTGTGACTCGCACGCTTGCGAGGCCGAACTTAAATGTTCAATCTTTTGATGGCACTTCAACGACGTGTCCGTCAAATTGGCGCCGCTGCCGTGGAGGCGGTTCATTCATTGATTGTTGATAGTTTTAGCTTCATTTTATTGCTTTTTAATTGCTTTGCGGTGTAGATTGTTATGTTGAAAAGAAGCACTTCTCTTACTCATGCTTTTCATTGTGTGATCGACAATGTTTAGGCTAGGTTTGGGAGGTGTTGGTCGTGTTTTTGTTTCCTTTTTTATTTATTTATAGCATATGCATTTGATTTTCTTTGAGTTGTCTTGTGCGAGATCAGAAAATTTCAGGTTGGATAGACCGCACAACTCAAGAGAGCATCGTGGAGGCTAGGTTGATTCGTTGATCACTCGCGAGTGCTTGTGCTTTAAAGGTAAAATGCTTTGCTTATTTCTTGTTGTTTTCATTTTTTGTTTAGATCTAAGAGTCGATTTGTGTTGTGCTTAGATCTTAGGGTGTTTGTTTTAGACAATTTTCAAATCTCTGCAAAAACTGCCCTGTTTTGAAATTTTTTGAGGTAAATGTTTCTTTAAAACTGTACTAATCGGTGAGGAAATTAATTATTCCGTCCATGCTGCGTTCTTCGATTATTCGTTACGATTCTGAATATATAAAGAACGTAAAAATCTGGGAGGTGGTTCAAAAGTTATGACAATTTCTTCGACCGAATGTCAAGGGCGATGCCCTGTTTTTCGAAACTGCACGTACACTGTTTTCACTGTCCATTTTCACACTTTTCCCATTCGAATTTTGAAATATTTTCTAAATGAAAAGTATGTATTTATATGACTACTATATGGTGTAAAAATTTTATCAAATTATTTTCTGTGCTTTTAAAGATATACACCAAAAAGTGGACATTGGACGAATTCAAATTTAGACAGTTTTAGAAATTTTTGGCCCCCATGTTGAGTTGCTTTCTTTTGTGTGCCGATAGAGACGTGCATTGTATGCTTTTAGCTCCGTGCATCACTTAAATTTGTTTGTACAGTTCCAATCTTTTGATGTTGAGATGGATGAGACCTCTATGTTTGTATAGCTTAGGAAAATAGTGGAGACTACCTGTGAGCTACACTAGGCCTAAAAAGCGAAATATGTGGGTTTTGTTTCTACTCTTTATACACTTTGCGAATTTGTTCTTCATTGTGATCTTATTGTACTTCAATTTTGCATTGATTGCCATAGAACTTCATCATGTGGAATGCTTGTTGAGATTTGTATTCCCTTTGTAGATGGACTTTTAGAAATGATTTTGGACTTGAGTGTGTTCTTAAACTATAAATATAGCCTAAACACTCCATTGTCCCTATGTGTGCTTACATTGCAAAATTGAGGCCAACCACTAAACTTCCATACACCAACATAACCCAAACACAAGCCATTCCCTAGTTGTTGATCATGTTAAGGTGTATAGCTTAGGAGAAGTTGTATATGTAGCTCTAATTTTTGTAGAAATGTGTACTTAGGCAATTGTATGTAAATTGTGCAATGGCAAAGGCTTAAAAAAAAGAAAAGAAAAAGAAAAGAAAAAGAAAATAAGTGTGATTTATAAACACTTAAGCCTTCAAATTTCAAATGTAAAGTTACTCATAAATAAGAGTACAAATGTAGCACAAATGTGCAATGTAAACTTTATAGCCTAGTCACTTGGAATGTAATGTGCTTTAGAGCAAACCAATGTAATGTAATGTAATAACACCTTGACATGGTTAGTAACTTTATCCTTCCCACTCCTACCATATCTTTCATCTCATACACCACCACAAATCACCTTAGCCCCAATACAAGTGAGGAAAGTCCATTTCATCTCTTATGAAGTCTATGTTGGGAATATGAATTGATGCATGCTCTTTCCACGTTCATGGTATTTCAATTCCTTCCATGAGATCGATTTTCAGAAATTGTGCTTTCATTGAAAATATTCATATGCGATACATATTTGATTCCATAAGCATAACTTCCAAATCGCATGTGTTTGCTAGAGAGTGCGCCTAGGTTTTGAGTGAAAATACATGACTGAAATCCGGTGAGGATTAGAGTCAAGGCGAATTTTATCTTGGGCATTCGAGCGTGGTTGTTTTGCAAACCGAAAACATCATAAGTATTGGCATACTTGCATTGCGTGATGCATTGTTATTAATTGGTATATTTGAGATACTAGCATGCATGTAGTCTTTATTTGGTATGTTTGGATTGCATCTCAACTCATCTTGTAGAGTATACGTTTGTGGGTGTCGTAGCTGTAAACCCTCAGAAGACAAAACTTCTCCATCTAGGGATCGCCTAGTGGTTGAACGGCTTATGGCACGTGCTAAGTGCCATCGTGTTTCCTACGAAAGTGGACTACCCTATATTTTTTAGGTTTCATGTGTTATTTGTTTGTTTATTTTTTGTTAGTGTTTTGCTCGAGGACGAGCAAAAGATAGGTTTGGAGTGTTGATCGTACCGATTTATATACCTATTTGAGGTCCCCATTTCCTAGTTTTTATTCTCGTTTTCGAGCATATTTTGGTATATAATGTGTTTGTGAGCGTTTTGTAGGTACATGTTCCGTACGGGAGGTATTTGAGCTTAATTGAAGAGTTTTGGTGTTATTTAGGCTGATTTGGATGTTGTGCAGTACAACTAACTTTCTGGGACCATATCTCCCTCCTCAGATGGAACTATGTTTCCCATTACCTATTTTCGGAAAGCCCCGGATGTGTACTTTCCAACGGTTTTTACAGATTACAATTCCGGGTTTTGTAGAGGAAGATATGGCCATTTCCGTAACGGTACGCGAAGCTGGAAATTCTGCTCCAGAGGGTTAGGCGACTTGAGAGGCGACTTCACCCATGTAGCCTCACATGTCGCCTGTAGCACTGTCAAACTCGTTTTCCATCCCATTTTTGAGGGGCAAACTTGTCTTTTCACATCCAATTCTTGCCCTAACCTCCCAACACTATAAATACCCCCTTTTCTCCTCTTTCTTCAGAGATCTCTTCCCCTCTCTCAATCCCTTCTCTACCCCTTTCTTCCATCTTCTTCATCTCTTCCATCTTCTTCACCAAAGGAGTGATTCAAGCTCCCATGGAGATTTTTCCTCCATGGGAGCTCACCATACACCTCCACCACCCTTTTATACACTTCATCCACCCAATTGAGAGTAGATTGCAAGGAGATAAGAGGAGTCTTTGACCAAAAACGAGCCAAGCATGGAAAGGAGCTCTTGGAGGACTTTTCTTCAAGGGTTGTATTTCATTTACTCATTCTCTTTGTATTTCTTGTTTTCTTAATTGTGTATCACGAATTTGGGGATATTGTAAACCTACACTTGTGTAATAAATGTATTGATTGTTCTTAAATTCTTTAATTGAATGCTCTTAATGTTTAACAATCAACTTTAGTGCATATAGTTATTAGTAAGCTTGTTTTCCATTCATATCCATCCATCTTAGGGAGTTTAGAGAAATAAGGAGAGAGCTTTCTCTTTTATTGAGAGGGTTGTGCATTCATGAGATTGGAGAACGCCGTAGTAGTCCAGTGGTGAAGACATCTCGGATTGACACCCGAGAAGACCCGGTGTTCGATTCCCGGTTACGGATGAGGGGTCTCCTTGCTATCTATTTTGTATTTCTTTCCTTGTATTTTTGTCTCTTATTTGATGTGTACTTTCATTCATTAGGGAATTGATATAAACCTAGCATTGTTGCCTTTTTATTAAATGTGCTTGTTGATGGTTGAGTGGCCATTTGAAGTGCTTAATGCTTTTGAGTGGTTAGCCACCACTTGAATGAACTTAGGTTGTTGTGTGAAGGACCGAGAGGAGAAGCACTCAACGTGCACTAGTAGGTTGGCCACTATATGTAGAGCCTGCGCGCGGTTTTGCATGTATTGTCGTTATGTGTCTCATAGTTCTTAATGAACTCGAGTGCAGTTCGGGCAACCATGTAACAATAGGTTGCTGGTGCATATCGGTATAGTCGATTGTTGCTGGAGTGAGGACAATCAGCGAGGATTAAGTGAGCACGACATTCAACATTGACTATGCATGTTTGTATGAAAATGTGTGATTACTATGGTAGAGTCATTTACTTAGTGTAACCATTTACATTCCATATCACTCCATTCCATCCTATCCTTGTACATATTTGTTTATGTAGTTTGTTAGGTTAGTTTAGCATTTACTTTTCTACATTCTTTTGCATACGCAACACAAGAGTCCGCTCGGAGTGTTGTAATATTAGCTAGAACTAGATACGGTCGGTGAATCCCACCTCCCTACGGAATGATCCTTACTTGCCGTTGTGCTAGTCTCTTTGACTCGCACGCTTGCGAGGCCGAACTTAAATGTTCAATCTTTTGATGGCACTTCAACGACGTGCCCGTCAGGTTTATGCAAGGCAATGGCTATTTAAGATGCAATGCTGACCACTGCTTCTACTTCAAAAGGGTTAAGTCAAGTTTTATTATTTTGCTACTTTATGTTGATGACATGTTAGTAGCTGGTGCAGATTTAGAAGAGATTAACAATTTGAAGAAGCAACTCTCGAGTGAGTTCGAGATGAAGGATTTAGGTGCAGCAAAGCAGATTCTTGGAATGAGGATTAGCAGAGATGAATATGAAGGTACATTGAAGCTTTCACAAGCAGAGTACGTTCGGAAGGTGTTACAGAGATTCAGCATGGGTGATGCAAAATCGGTGAGAACACCTTTGGCTAGTCATTTCAGGTTGTCCAAGGACCAGAGTCCGAAGACAGAAGAAGAGAAGGACTTCATGGCTAAAGTGCCTTATGCTTCAGCCATTGGAAGTCTAATGTATGCCATGACCTGCACAAGACCTGATATTTCCCAAGCAGTGGGAGTTGTGAGCAGATATATGTCTAATCCAGGCAAGTCTCACTGGGAGGCCGTAAAATGGATCCTAAGATACCTGCGGGGTACGACAGAGAGATGTCTAACCTTCAGAAGAGATGAACTCAAGCTAGAAGGTTATGTGGATTCAGATTTTACTGGAGAGGTGGATCATAGAAGAAGTACCACCGGATATGTGTTCACAATGGCAAGTACCGCGATTAGTTGGGTGTCTCAGTTGCAGAAAATAGTGACATTATCTACAACTGAAGCAGAGTATGTGGCGGTGACGGAAGCAAGCAAAGAGTTTATATGGTTACAAGGGTTGTTAGCTGAATTGGGATTCGATCAGGTGATGAATGTGTTGCACAGTGATAGTCAGAGTGAAATACACTTGGCCAAGAATTCGGCGTTCCATTCTAGGACCAAGCATATAGACCTGCGCTACCACTTTATTCGGTCATTAATCGAAGAAAGAGTGTTGAAGTTAGTGAAGATCGCAGGAACTAAGAATCCGGCTGACATGTTAACCAAGCCAGTCACTACTGAGAAACTGGAGTTGTGCGCAACTTCAATGGGTCTTCAAGAGTGAAGACGTGGGGGATGAAAGCACCGTTATTTATCCACTAAGTCATCAAGGAAGGATGGAGAGTGCCTATTTGAGTTTCAATCTTCAAGTGGGAGATTGTTGGGTTTTGTGAAGCCAGAAATCAGCCTGAGGAACGGATTACAGCATGCAGCGCGGTGCATACTGCGTCGTAGACAGGAAGCCCAAGCCGCGACACACACAGCGTTGAACTACAGAAGGTTGATGTTGTGCAGACCGCGGTGCGGACATAGTGCACATACCGCGGCATAGGACGCGATGTTTTCCAGTATGTGATATGCAGTGTTGACCGCGGCATAGACAAATACCTACATCGCGGTATTCTGAGCGGTGGAAGACAGTAGAAGAACTGCGGTCCAGGTCACGGGCTGCAGCCGCGACCCAGACCGCGGTGGGTACGAAATCTGTGTAATTTTAGGAAAACTTTTGCGAAAAGAAAAGTGCTCCTTTAGGGTTTTGGCTTACCCTAGTGTTCCCATATAAATACTACTATTTCCCATTGTATTTAGTAGTGCGTAATGTGTGAGAAAAATTGCTAGAGAGAGAGAACAATTGTAGAAAGACTGAAAGAGAGACAGAGAGATTGTAATCAACTCTAAAATAGTGGATTGAGTGCGGTGCGCTTCGTGGACGTAGGCAAATTGCTGAACCACGTAAAATCTTTGGTGTCTTCTTTTTTCTTCTTATCGCTTTCATATTATTTATTTGTGATTAGATTTGTGTGTGTGCGATTTATTCTCAACAACATCTTATACCCGTTCTGGTGGCCAAAATAGTTCGGGAGGAAGCCAATCATCAACAGGATCTAACCTCCATTGCACCCAAAGCAATAGAGACAGACACACCATGGAGACTAGTTATAAGTTACACGGATACCCGCCTGGTCATAGATTGAATCGAGGCAATAGCTCAAATTTCACAAGCAGTGGCAAAGGGAATATGCGTGTAGATCGCAACTCCGGTACCAAGCCTAATGCTCATCAGGTGCAAATGGGTCAATCAGTCCAGCAAACTTCTTTTGTCCAATCTGGCCATTCAATGCAGTCAGCTCATAATTTACAACATATTCTTGCTGGGTTTTCAGAAGAACAATGTAAACAACTTGATGATGCCATGGTAAACTTCTCAAAACCAACATTAGAAAATTCCAACGCTTTTGCTAATGCTGCAGGTCAGTTTAAACTACCCATTCCATCTATTAATTCGATTTTTTCTAACCCTTGGATTCTTGATGGCGGGGCTACGGATCATATCACATCAGATTCCTCTCTTTTTGCTCATACACATCCTTCTTCCATGCCTTCTGTTAACTTGCCTACAGGATCATCGGTTCCTATTAATTCTACAAGGACCATCTTCTTCAATAAAGATATAACACTTGAGCATGTGCTCCATGTCCCCTCTTTTAGCTGCAATTTAATGTCAGCTAGTAAAATCACAAAATCTTTGCATTATTGTATAATTATTTTCCCTGATTTTTGTGTTATTCAGGACTTGGCTAGAAGGAAGATGATTGGCTTGGGTAAACAGAGCGGAGGCTTATACTATATGTCACCGATATCAAATGGTCCAATTTCCTATCATGTTTCACCTTCATCCGCTCTATGGCACTGGCGCCTCCGACACCCTTCACCTGCTCGCCTTCAGTTACTTTCCACATTGCTCCCTAAAATGTCTACTTCTTTTGAAAATAATTATGCTATTTGTCCTATGGCAAAACAAACAAAAAGTTCATTCCCATTAAGTAATATTTCTTCTAATACACCTTTTACATTATTACATTGTGATAGGGGTCCACATAAAGTTAAATCACATTCTGGTGCATGTTACTTTCTCACAATTGTTGATGATTACACCAGGTGTACTTGGGTTTTTTTGATGTCTCATAAATCTGAAACACAATTTTTGCTCAAGTACGTCTTTTTTTACCTTAGTGCGCAATCAGTTTAATGTAAACATCAAAGCCATAAGAACGGATAATGGGTCTGAATTTCTCTCAATGGGGGATTTTTTCCTTACAAATGGAGTCGAATTTAAACGCCCATGTGTATACACACCACAACAAAATGGTGTGGTTGAACACAAGCATCGCCCCCTCCTCAATGTTGCACGTGCTTTGCGGTTTCAATCCAATATACCCTTAACGTTTTGGGGGGAGTGTATTTTGACAGCAGTATACCTGATCAATAGGCTCCCTACCCCACTGTTATCCACTATATCCCCTTTTGAATTACTCCATCATCGACCCCCTAATTTTGCCCAACTTGGAGTTTTTGGGTGTCTATGTTATGCTACTATTGTCCATCCCCTCCATAAATTCGACTCTCATGCTTGTCGTTGTGTCTTTGTTGGGTATCCCACAAGTCAAAAGGGCTATAAATTAAATTGTATGATTTGGACTCCCACAAGTTAATTGTCAGTAGGGATGTCAAGTTTTATAAGCATATTTTTCCCTACTCATCTTCTACTTTACCACACTCCAATGACACAGCTGTGCTCCTTTTTCCCCAACCTGATATTGAGCACGCATCATTTTTTGACACACCAGTTCCACAACAACCATCCATGCCTAGTTCCAATCCTTTTAACCATACTAGGCCTGCTTCTCCGCCATATTCGTTGGCCCATTTACCTAATCAGCCTCTACAGCTCTCTTCTTCTCTAGAAGAACCTAATGTGCATGTTGCCCCTTCCCGTCATTCCACTAGCCCTAAGCAACCACCTTCATGGCATCGTGATTACCATATTTCTCATGCGGCTGTCTCCCATAGTCAATCATCCGGCTCGGCGCCAAATCCTTCTCCAGGTACTAAACATCCATTGTCTCACTTTCTTTCTTACACTCGTTTTTCCCCTTCACATCGTGTATTTTTGGCTAACATTTCAGGAGATACCGAGCCCACATCCTATGCTCAAGCTATATTGGATCCAAATTGGCAAACTGCCATGCAAGTTGAACTTAATGCACTGCAGCAAAATAATACTTGGACTCTCATGCCCTTACCGGCTGGACAGAAACCTATAGGATGTAAATGGGTTTACAAAATCAAGTACAACTCTGACGGAACCATCGAACGTTACAAAGCTCGGCTTGTTGCCAAGAGATATACTCAGGTTGAAGGCATTGACTACCTGGAGACCTTTTCACCCACAGCTAAACTCACAACCCTCTAGTGCTTACTTACTGTGGCTGCCTCACGTCATTGGTTTCTTCATCAACTAGACGTACAAAATGCCTTCCTTCATGGAGATCTTGATGAAGAAGTGTATATGAATCCTCCTCTAGGACTTTGCCGACAGGGGGAGAACTTGATATGTCGGCTCAATAAATCTTTATATGGATTGAAACATGCCTCACGCAATTGGTTCTCTAAATTCTCTAGTGCTATCTAGAAGGCCGGTTTCAAGCAATCCAAAGCTGATTATTCGCTTTTCACCAAAGTTCAAGGCAAGTCATTTACTGTAGTACTCATATATGTTGATGACATACTTGTCACAGGAAATGATATTCAAGAAATAGAACTCCTCAAAGATTCTCTTCTCAAACAATTGCGCATAAAGGATCTTGGTAATTTGAAATACTTTTTGGGCATTGAAATCTCATGCTCAAAGAAAGGTATTTATATGTCTCAGAGAAAATATGCACTTGATATTTTGCAAGATGCATGTCTTTTGGGAGCACGACCTGAGAAATTCCCAATGGAGCAACATTTAAGGCTTACCCCCACAGATGGTGAATTGCTTAATGACCCTAGCAGGTACAGGAGATTAGTTGGGAGGCTGATATACCTTACAGTAACCAGACCAGACATAGTGTATTTAGTGCAAACATTAAGTCAGTTTATGCATCAGCCCAGAAAGTCGCATTTTGAGGCAGCACTACGTGTTCTGAGATTTATTAAGGGTACCCCTGGTCAAGGATTATTTTTTCCTTCTTCAAATACTCTAAACTTAAGAGCTTATTGCGATTCCGACTGGGCAGGATGTCATACTACAAGACGCTCCGTTACAGGGTATTGTATCTTTTTGGGTGACTCTCTTATTTCATGGAAATTAAAGAAGCAGTCGAATGTAGCACGATCATCAGCAGAAGCCGAGTATCATGCCATGGCTGCAACATGTTTGGAACTAACATGGTTGCATTATATACTTCATGATCTACATATCCCACAAAATGATCCTGCACCATTCTATTGTGACAATCAAGCTGCTCTACATATAGCAGCAAATCCTGTGTTCCATGAGCGTACAAAACACATTGAGATTGACTGTCACATAGTAAGAGAAAAATTGCAAGCTGGCTTGATATCACCATCCTATATTCCTTCACAAGCTCAATTGGCTGACATCTTTACAAAGGCTTTGGGAGGGATAGCTTCTACACGTTAAGTGGCAAGTTGGGACTTCGTAACATTCACTCTCCAACTTGAGGGGGAGTGTTAGGAATGAAATCACGTGATTGAAGTGATTGTAAAACATTATTAGTAATAGATACCTTATTTGTAATAGACTCCACCTGGTCAACCCCAATTATAGCCTAAAATAACTCTGGTAGATACCATATATTCACGTATTCTGTACATCAGATCATCAACGAAATACATAGCTTTTTCTCATTTTAATTCTTATGAGCGGGCTGTTGCTTTCTGAGCAGGAGAGCTAGAAATAAGTCAATAGCTGTAAAGGGAGAAATTGGTAAAATATACATATATATGAAACCTGTTTTGTAATGAAATGGCAGTATGGAACAAATCTTATATCAAAAACCTGACAAACATTTGCTGTTGGGTTGTGTAGGTGGAAGTCATGACATTACAACTGTAGAGTCTCTGCAATTCAATTTTGTGACAATTGAAGCATCCACAAACAAATTCTCAGCTAATAACAAGTTGCGTGAAGGTGGATTTGGTGAGGTTTACAAGGTATAATTTTGCTTGGAGGGAGAAGAAAAGATACTTGTCTACGAATTCGTGCCCAACAAAAGCCTTGACTATTTTTTATATAGTATGGATATGGATGATCTAAATCTAACTCCAGTGAGTATTTGAATTCCAATCCTTAACTTCAATTAATTGTGAAACTTTGATTTTGGTATGTGTGTAGACCCTGAAAAACAAGGAGAATTGGATTGGTCTAGAAGATACAAAATCATAGGGGGAATATCTCGTGGAATTCTTTAGCTTCATCAGGATTCTCGGTTAAGAATTATTCATCGTGATCTAAAAGCTAGTAACGTCTTGTTAGATGGTGATATGAATCCAAAAATTTCAGATTTTGGCACGGCAAGAATTTTTGGAGTGGATCAAACTCAAGCAAATACAAACAGAATAGTTGGGACCTAGTAAGTTTTTCACCATTATTGTTAATGAAGTCATTAAATATTGATTCCTATCTATTAATTATTGGGAAATGAGAAAAGGCTTTATAAATTTCAACTTAAAATTTTACAATTCAAAATTGCAATGTGTCTTTTAACTTTAATCTCTTCACTAATTCATGCTTCAATTGCTGTACAAATACCCTCTATGCGCATAAAGTTATTTTTCAAGATTTTTGTTGTTGTTTCTTTAGTAACGAAGTTGCTCATTTACAATGGTTATATGTCTCCAGAATATGCTATGCACGGACAATTTTCTATGAAATTGGATGTATATAGTTTGGGTGTCCTTGTTCTTGAGATTATAACCAGCAAAAAGAACAGCAGTTTCTATCAAACAGATGGTGTTAGAGATCTCTTGAGCTATGTAAGCTAAAATAAGATGCTATATATATATATATATATATATATGTTTCCTACTTTGTAAAAGCTAATTGCAGATTTCTTTTTTGTTATAACATGATTAATTATTGCAGGCTTGGAAACATTGGAGAGAGGGAGCACCCATGGAATTGTTGGATTCAACTTTGACAGATTCTTATTCAAGAAATGAAGTCATGAGATGCATTCATTTGGGTTTATTATGTGTCTAGGAAGATCCAGCTGATAGACCAACAATGGCAACCCTAGTTCTGATGCTTAATAGTTACTCTTTCACTCTTCCATTACCTCAACGGCCTGCATTTTTCCTTGGAAGTAGAACAGAGCTGAGCATGCAAATGATAAAAGGTACGGATGACTCTGAGAAGTCCACAACCACGTCCATGCCATGGTCTGTTGATGATGCTTCAATCACTGAAGTATACCCTCGCTAAACAGCGATAATTAACTTGGATACAGGTTTGTCATGATTATTATCTTGAAAATAATTGGCATGTAACCTCAAACTATATTTATTTATATTTATGTAAATTTTCAATAACATTTTTGTGAAAAAAGAAATAATTGGTCTGATAGTAAATGACGCTCATTTAAACTTTTAATATGCCGTAAGTGGTATATATATGAATTTATGTTCCAAATTAAAGATGAACCATCTTAATATCTTATCACATACTGTTATGGCAATGACATTCACAAATAGAATAACTCTTCCGCTTCTATCTCCATCTAAGTAGTTTTGATTTCAATTTCCTCAATAGAACGCAACTGGGATACTTGACCTTTCATATATTATTGAAGACAGAAAAATCAAAGTTTGATTTTAATTTAATATGATGGAGAAATCAATTCTCTTGGGAACAAGGCCAATATTTATTTACTGTACCAGATCTTGACAGCCAATTCGCCCATCACTAGTTAAAAGAAACTTTGATGACTAGGAATTTAGATAAAAAATTTATCCAAGGTCTATGTCGGTAATTGAAGCCTGCTACACTGAAAACTTGGAGAGATGGAACACCAATGCAATTGTTGGATTCAACTTTGACAGGATCTTACTCAAGAAATGAAGTCATACATTGTATCCATATAGGTTTACTATGCGTCCAGGAAGATCCAGCCACGAGCTGTAGTTCTCATGCTTAATAGTTACTCAGTTACTCTTGCATTACCTCAACAACCTGCATTTTTCTACGGTACTAGAACATACCTCGATCGGCAAGCAAATTACAATAGGGACAGACTCTGATCAGTCTAAAAGTAAGTCTGTATCATGGTCTGTCGATGATTCTTCAATCAATGAAGTATACCCTCGCTAAACACAAAGGAGGTGTTCTTCAAGCATCTGTTAATAAATTACAGAAATTGGATATAAGATTATTTGGATTATTATCTCAAAGTTTTATTCTCATTGTTATCGTCTGTCTTTGTGAAATAATACAATGTTTTGTATCTCAGCATTTAGAATCTTCCAAATCATTTAGGCTAAACAACCCAAATGATGTGCTGACAATTTTAAATTTAATTGAATGTTTAAATTTACGTCTTAAAATTCAATCAATTCAATCAAATGTGATTTAATTAATTTGTTTCATTCATGTTTTGGGTATCGGGCATGCCGACCCGGCCCAATCCGTAACCATCCCTAAATGTCATCAAGCTACTTCCGTCCCATCCGATTAAAATTGTCTTTTTGTTATCTCTCATTCAACTTTTCAACAATTTGACTCAGATATTTATGTGTCTTCCTTACTTTACTCCAAGTCTCTAAGGGTGCGTTTGGTACGGGGATGAGACAGGACGGGACATGACGGGATTAGACTGGATTGGACGGGACTGGACTGGACAGTTGTTCTATGATGTGTTTGGAATATCTGGGACAGGACTGTGAACTGTACTGTTATGCGTTTGGTATGACTGGGACAGGACAGGACAAGAGGTTCAAATGACCAGAGTGTCATCCTTGTTCTGTTTAATATTAAACAATATATTAAACAAACAATATTAAATAAATATTGTCATTAAAATATATTATAATATTAAACAGAAACAAGAGGTTCAAATGACCTCTTGTTTTCAATTACAATATTATTATGGTCGACCTTTCTTTTTTGACTTGAGTAAACGTGTCTCATCTGCCATATGAGATTCTAAGATATTTATGTGTCCATATTATTATTGAGCGACAGTATTTGGACACTTCAAAAATCGTATATATACACCAAATTGAGAAATGTGATTGACAATCCATTAATTATTTGTTTTTTTTAAGGGATATTATTATTTTCCACCCTCGCTTATGAAGTATTAGACTTTTTGCACCCTCTTGTTTTGGTATTAGCCATTTTCCACCCTACCGTCAGTTTTGGATGGAAAAGTGGTGTTTGACATCTGAATATTGTGAAAATACATTCTTGCCCTTAGAATCTTTTTTATGGGATAATTTTACCCTTTCAGTGACTGAAAAAACAAAATTAAAAATAAAAAACCAAAATAATGAAAAAGAAAAAAAAATCCCAGGAAAATCATCATCCATCTCCACAAACCCAGAAAAGCATCACCACCACAACCCAGAAAAATCCAACCACACAAACAGAACCTCCTCTCTTGAACACTCACACAGAGAGAACCTCCCAAACACTTCCGCCATCCAAACACTTCCAGAAAATCGAAGAAAAATAATATCAAATTTTCAAACACCAAAAAAATTTGAAACACAAACTGAAATTGAAAAAGAATATGACAAAAACAAACCAAAATACGAATCTTCAAACCATTAAATGAAAACTTAAATTCATCTCTCAATCATCATCATACCAAACCCTAACTCACAACTACAACTATTAATCTCAGTCACAAAAAACCCCAATCCAATAACCCACTGCTGCCGCCAAACAAAACCCAAACCAAAACACAACCCCCACCATCAACCAACGCCGGCGGCCAACAAAACCCAAACCCAACACAACACCCACCATTCCCAAAATCAACCCACCATCACATGCGGTGAGAGAGAGAAGAGGAGATCGGCCCCAACAAAATCAACCCAAAATCAAACCACCAAGTCCCTAATTCTACCCACCACCACCGAAATCGAACCCACCCAACCATTGGTGTGTTAGTGAGAGTGAGTGTGAGAGTGAGAGAGAGAGAGAGAGAGAGAGAGACAAAGAAGAGATGTAGAAAAAGAATGGGTGGAGACAATGGCGGTGGGGACGATGATTGAATGTTTGAGAGAGAGAGAGATTGGTGAGTGAGAGAATAAGAGAGAAAGAGAGAAAGAGGGAGAGGCATGGAGTTGGTGGTGAGTGGTGGGGACGATGATTGGGTGGAGATGATTGTGGGGTTGAATGCGTGAGAGAGAGGATGATTTTGTATTTTAATTGTTTTTTCATTTAATTTAATAATCTTTATTAATTTTACCACTTCATTTACCATTATACCCTTACTGACTTAACAGAAAAATACAAATTTTAACGGAATAGTAACGGTAGGGTGCATTTTGACTATTAACTGAAATTAGAGGGTGGATTTTGGCTATTACTCATACTAGAAGGTGCAAAATGACCAATACCTCATAAGTGAGGGTGGAAAATAATAATATCCCTTTTTTTAATGACATTTTAAACTTAAATTAAAATTACAAAACAAGATAAAAAAGTTCTAAAAGCACTCCAAACCAATTTTTTTTAGAAAACAAGTTTTTCTCCGTCTTTAGTTCTTTTTTTTTCCATTTTGGTGTTTTTTTTTTCCTATTTTACAAACCCTAAAATATCTTTTTCTTCTTTTCAAAATATTTTTTTTCACACATATCATCAAACCCTCCATCATTATCATCATCAGTATATATATATATATATATATATATATACAATCTTTCTACTGTCAGTTTGTCCTAATATAAAATATAACAGAACGAAGAATGTGGACCACAGATTATAGAGAAGTTTTGATAAGTGCATACACTTTGAGTCAAAATATGTAAATCTAATGGTCCACATTCTTCGTCCTGATATATTTTATATCAGGACGAACTGACAATAGAAAAATTGTATATATCTCTCCATTTCATCCTATCCATGTATATATTATTTATGTAATTTATTTAGTTATATCATTATTTACTTTTCCGCACAAGCAACACATGAGTTTGCTCGGCGTGTTGTATAGCTAGAACTAGAGACGGTCGATGAATCCCACCTCCCTGTGGAATGATACCCTCGCTTGCCGCTTTACTAGTTTTCATAACTATAGAGCACATTGCGTAGAACTTTTTAGAAATATCTTTTTAGGATCCGCAATTTCCTAACGATAGAATAGCGGGTTATCAAAAGTGGCGCCGCTGCCGGGGAGGTGGCTTGTTTATTGATTGTTGATAGTTTTAGCTTTATTTTACTGCTTTTTATTGCTTTGCGGATTAGATTGTTATGTTGAAATTAAGCACTTCTCTTACTCATGCTTTTCATTGTGTGATCGGCAATGTTTAGGCTAGGTTTGGGAGGTGTTGGTCGTGTTCTTGTTTTCTTATTTATAGCATATGCATTTGATGTTTTTGAGTTGTACATGTGCAAGGAACGAAAATTTTCAGGTTTTATGGATCGCACGACTCATGAGAACTAGGTGTGCGCCTATCGCACTGCAACAACTCTCCAAGTGAAACGGTAGCACCACAAAGGCCATGTGGCTGCAGCCACAAGAGGTATTCTCTAAATTTTGAACTTGAATTTGAGTACTTGTGGAGTAGTTGTCGACTTGGGCGGAAACCGCCCATGCGCTTAATGTTAGGAATGCTATGCTTATTTTCTTTTATTTTCATTTCTGTTTAGATCTAAGAGTGGATTTGTGTTGTGCTTAGATCTTAGGGTGTTTGTTTTAGACAATTTTCAAATCTCTGCTCAAATCGGACATTTGTGAAAAATCTTGGAATTTGAGTCCATTTTTGTTGAGTTGTTTTCTTGGTGTGCCGGTAGAGACATGCATGTATGCTTTTCGCTCCATGCATCACTTAAATGTGCTTGTACAGTGCCAATCTCTTGATATTGAGATGGATATAACTCTTTGCTTGTTTAGCTTAGGAAAATAGTGGAGACTACCCGTGAGCTACACTTAGCCTAAAATATCATAAATTTATGGGTTTTGTTTCTACTCTTTAAACACTTTCCGATTTTGTTCTTAATTGTAATCTCATTATACTTCATCATTTCATTGATTGCCATAGAACTTCATCATGTGGAATGCTTGTTGAGATTTGTATTCCCTTGTTAGATGGACTTTTAGAAATGATTTTGGGCTTGAGTGTGAGCGTAACTACTAAAATAGCCTAAACACTCCCAAATCCCTTATATGTGCTTTCATTGCAAAATTTGAGGCCAAACACTAAACCTCCATACACCAACATAACCCAAACACAAGCCACTCCCTAGTTATTGATCATGTTAAGGTGTATAGCTTTAGAAAAGTTGTATATGTAGCTCTAAATTTTGTAGAAATGTGTACTTAGGCAAATATGTGTGAATGTGCAAAGGCAAAGGCTTATAAAAAAGAAAAAAAAAGAAAAAAAAAGAAAACAAGGATGAATTATAAACACTTAAGCCTTTAATTCTTTCAATGTAAAGTTACTCACAATTTGGGTACAATTGTAGCACAAAAGTGCAATGTAAAGTTTAATGCCTAGTCACTTGTTTTGTATTGTGCTTTAGAGCAAACAAATGTAATGTAATGTAATAACACCTTAGCATGATTGATAACTTTATCTTTCCCACTCCTACCATATCTTCCATCCCATACACCACCCTAATCACCTTGGCCGCATTTCAAGTGAGTGAAAGCCCATTTGATCTCTTAGGAAGTCTATATTGGGAATGCGAGTCAATGCATACCCTTTCCACAATCATGGCATTTCAATTCCTTCCATGAGATGAATTTTCAGAAAATATGCTTTCATTGAAAATACTCATATGCGATATATTTGATTCCATGAACATAACTTCCAAATTGCATATGTTTGCTAGAGAGTGCGCCTAGGTTCTGAGTGGGAAATATATGACTGAAATCTGGTGAGGATTAGAGTTGAGGTGAATTTTATCTTAAGCAATTCGAGCATAGTTGTTTTGTAAACCGAAAACATCCTAAGTATTGGCATACTTGCACTATGTGAAGCATTGTTATTGATTGGTATATTTGAGATACTAGCATGCATGTGTATTCTTTATTTGGTGTGTTTGGATTGCATCTCAGCTTTCTTGCAGAGTATACGTTTGTGGGTGTCGTAGCTGTAAACCCTCAGAAGATAAAACTTCTCCATCTAGGGATCGCCTACTGGTTGAAATGGCTTGTGGCACGTGCTAAGTGCCATCGTGTTTCCTACGAAAGTGGACTACCTAGATTTTTTAAGTTTCATGTGTTGTTTGTTTGTTTAGTTTCTGTTCTTGTTTTGCTCGAGCAAGAGCAAAAGATAGGTTTGGGGGTGTGATAACATTGTAAAATACACCATTTGAGGTCCCCATTTTCTATCGTTTGCCTTTGTTTTCAAGCATATTTTTATGTATAATGTGTTTTGTGAGCCTTGTGTAGGTTATATCCCTTAAAATAAGGTGTTAGAGGTTAATTGAAGTGTTTTGAGTTTATTGGGTTGAAATGGAAAATGGCCAGTGCAGAACACCCAAATTTGAAAGGTCATATCTCTCTCCTTAGATCGAACCATATTGAGATCCAAATAGATTCAGAAATCCCCGGCTGTCTTCTTTCCAACGGTTTTTATGGATTGCAATTCCGAGGTTTTTGGAGGAAGTTATGGCCGTTTCCGTAACGGTGCGCAGACTTGTCAGGTGTACCGCGGACGTACCGCGGACTAATGGTGGCCACGGTTCGGTTTCGGGGAACCGGTTTCAGTTCCGTGGCCACCCAAACCGTAACCGAACCTAGAAAACCGGTTTGGTTTTCAGTTTCGGTTTATATTTTTTTTTCAATTTGTGTGGCCACGTGTCACTTTTCTATTGGTTAGATTTTTTTTTTAATATATAAACCGCCCAAAACCGTCCCAAACTGCCGGTTTTGGGCGGTTTGTGTTTCGGTTTTGGGTGGTTTCGGTTTCGGTTTTGGACGGTTTCGGTTTCGGTTTTTGTTGTTTTTTTTTGTCTTTTTGTCCACGTGGCACGTTTCTATTGGTTGATTTTTTATATATATATTTTTATAAAAACCGCCCCAAACCGCCGGTTTTGGGCGGTTTTGGGACATCCCTAACCGTAACCGAACCGGCTCGAAACCGGTTTCCAACCGGTTTCGTAACCGGCGGTTTCGGTTACGGTTTCGGTTTCGGTTTTGGATGGTCGGTTTCGGTTTTATACACACGGTTTAACCAAACCGTGGGCACCTCTACCGCGGACGTACCATGGAAATGTCCAGAAAGCACCAAAAAGCGTTCTGCGGTTCGCCAGTCGAAGCGTACCGCGGAACGTACCCCGGAAATGCCCATATTTACGATTTTTAGCCATTTTCTGAAGGGCAAACTTGTCCTTTCACCCCTAACTCGTGACCTAACCTCCCAACACTATAAAAACCCCCATTTTCTCTCCTCTCTTCATTCTTTCACATACTCTCTTCCCCTTCTCACGCCTCTTCTCATCTCTCTTCCCTTTTCTTCTATTTTCTTCATCTTCTTCACCAAGAAGTGAAAGACCCAGCTCCCATGGAGGTTTGTCCTCTATGGGAGCTCGCCATACACCTCCACCACACCATTTCACACCTTCTCCATCCATCTTAGAGTATATTGCAAGGAATTAGGAGCCAATTTTGAGCTAGGATGGCTAGAAGCATCTTTGGAGGCTTGTCTTCAAGGGTTTGCTCTTATTTGCTCATTTCTTTGTATTTCTTGTTGTCTTTGATGTGTAACCCCAATTTGGGGAATATTGTAAACCTTCACATGTGCAATATATGTATGTTTGTATTTAAATTCATGTGGATTATGTTTTACTCTTTACTAATTTCATGAATTAAACTTTTATTGTGAAATCCATGTGTGTGGAGGGTCAAAATTGATGTGTATGCATGATTGGGTTTAAGAGTAGAGTAATTTAATATAGGAGTAGTGTAATTTAGCTTCCCATGAGTGTTTGTATGTTAATGAATGGCCAAAATACCATGTTTTGAGTAATTTGAGTATTAGGGATTTTAGCTCTAAAGAGTGGAAAAGGTTTCAGTTCAGGCATTTAGTTGCTAAATTGGCCTTGGTTCAATCCTTGTGCTTAATAGGTCTTTTTAAGACACATTTGCCTATCCTTGGCCGGATTGGGTGATGAATTGATTTGGGATGATTCCTAAGTCAAGAGGATGAACCCCTAACTTAATTTGAATGGTCTTAATGCTAATCAACCAACTTATTGCACATTGTTGTTTGGTGAACTTGTTTTCCATGTCTAGCCATCCTAGGGAGCTGACTAAACCGAATCCGTATCTAGAGTAAAGATAAACCGAATTCATCTTGTGCTCGTATAGTTATAGGGGTATTTCATTGCTTAATGCTTTCACTTGGTTAGCCACCCTGTGAATGATATTTAGGTTGTGTGTTATATATCGTGTGGTTCGCATTAACATGTTCATCGTGGTATCCTCTACATTTGACCAGTAAGTTGAGAGATCACTAGGCTTGCATGTAGAGCTCGTGTGTGTTCCACAGTTCTTAATGGATTCATGTTTTTGCATGGATGCAATCTCTATGCACTCGAGAGAGGGTAAAGATTAATTAAGGGGACACGAGCATGTAACATACGTGTTGTATGGGTATCTCGTATTCTTAATGCTTTCACTTGGTTGCCATCCCGTATTTAGTTAGCCTCGTGGATGAATTATTGGCTGTAGTATGGCCCACGTGGTTGCGCATTACATGCCCAACGAAATAATATATGTATATGATCAAAAAGTGAGAGTATCACTAGGCTGGCGTACATGGCTCTTTTATATGTGCCATGGCACTTAATGAATCCATGCAATTGTGTGAGTGTGATCTCTAAGATATCGAGAGAGATTAGAGATCAATTAAGGGGACACGAGCCTATGATATACTTGCACATTTGAGGGACTAGGTGAGTCTAGTGCTTAATTAGGAGGATTGTTACGGTTGAGTCATTTCCCTATTGTATCCACATTTCACACATCTCTCCATGTCATCCTATCCATGTATATATTATTTATGTAATTTATTTAGTTATATCATTATTTACTTTTCCGCACACGCAACACACGAGTTCGCTCGGCGTGTTGTACAGCTAGAACTAGAGACGGTCGATGAATCCCACCTCCCTGTGGAACGATACCCTCTCTTGCCGCTTTACTAGTTTTCATAACTATAGAGCACATTGCGTAGGACTTTTTAGAAATATCTTTTTGGGATCCGCAATTCCCTAACGATAGAATAGCGGGTTATCAGTCCGTAAACTGTAGTTAGCAACAGAAGCACATCCGCGACCGTATTAATTGACATGGCTAGATAAGACGAATGATGTAACAGTAGCTAAACAGAGTTTAATGTCCTTTTCGATCGGTGCAACATACAAGGATCATATTTGGTGTGACACGGTTGTTGTGGGCGCATGTCACCTGCTATTGGGAAGGCCGTGGTTATACGATCGGCGTGTGACGTACGATGGATACTTGAATACGTGCACTTTCATGTTCAATACAGTCAAGATCGTGTTATTACCTAAGAAGGAAATTGCAGGTGGTACTCTAATGGGGGAGAACAACAATTTACTGACAATGGCTAAATTCGAGGCTGAAATCAAAGAATCAAGAGTGGTTTATGATCGAATGATAAATGTACCTATTTGAGGTCCCCATTTCCTAGCTTTTGTTCTCATTTTTGGGCGTATTTTTGTATATAACTGTTTGTTGAGCCTTATGTAGGTACATATTCCCTACAAAAGGTGTTTTGAGCTTAAAAGATTAGTTGGGAAGCAAAATGAACAAAAAAGAGAATATATTGGAAGTATTCTGAGTTGTCACGGCCTCGCCGTCGACCAAAACCGCGACGTGATTCATGGTAAACCGCAGGAAGTTCCGTGGTGAATCCTTCATCGAGCTAGAACGAGACATAGAGACCACGGCATAGGTCAACTCTATTTTCCAAAGGTTACTGGGTGAAATTGGAAAATGCCCATACAGAACACCTAAATTTTGGGGTCCATAACTCCATCCTCATACTGAATTGGATTTTGTACCACCTATTTTTAGAAATCCCCAGAAGTCTACTTTCCAGCGGTTTTTACGGATTGTAATTCAGGGCTTTCTAGAGGGGGTTATGATCGTTTCCGTAACGGTGCGCGACGCTAGAAACCAAACGGCGGCAGAGAGCTTCGTGCAGAACACTTAACTTTCAGGGGGCATGTCTCCCTCCTTAGATCGAACCATGATGATTTCTATATATATTTGGAAATCCCCAGAAGTCTACTTTTCAGAAGTATTTACGGATTGCAATTCCGGCTTTCTAGAAGGAGATATGCGCGTTTCCGTAACAGTGCGCGAAGCTGATTCCATACCAGTGCTCGAGGCGACCTAGCGAGGCGACCAACCCTACTCGCCTCATCAACTCGCCTCAACCTCTGCCCACACACACAGCAGGCGAGGCGACCTTGTATGGCGACCATTTCACTCGCCCCGGGAGCTCGCCTCGGAGCCCTGAAGGGCCAAAATGGTCCTTTTGCACCCCAAATTGTCCCCAAACCTTTCCTAACTATAAATACATCATTTTTCTCTCTTCTCAACACACACAAAAACCGATCTTCTCTTCCCCATTCTCTCCCAACTTCATCTTCTTCAATTCCTAAAGAGAGAGAGAGAGAGGGGCTTCCAAGCTTCCATGGAGGTTTTCCTCCATGGAAAGCTTTCCATATCCATTTCTACCCATCACCCACCACATTTGAGAGTTGATTGCAGAGATTAGGAGTGGTCTTTAGACAAATTTCGACCAAGCAAGGGATGGAGCTCTTGGAGGATTCTTTAAGGATTTGAATTCCTTTTATCTCATCTTTGTATTTCATGTTTTCCATATGTGTAATCCCTACTTGGGAAATATTGTAAACTTATATTTGTGCTCAATCTATGTGTTGTTGTTTTATATTCATTTGAGTTGTGATTTGTTCTTGCTATTATTAATAATCTCTTGTCTTGAAATACATTGTATGGATGGATTTGAGTGTTTGTGGATTTCGGTTGTACCTCGAAGGATGACCAATCCGGGTATAACCGTAATCACTTAGCTCCTAAGAATAGATGATACTTGTTTTATGCATGATCATGCTAGAATATGTTTTGGCTATATATGTTCACATGCTTAATGGTAGGGATTAGAGGCACATTACTCTAGCCATGACCTTTGGGGAATAATTAGTGTTTAGAACCCTTAGTTGAGACGAGAGAAACAATTACTCTAGCCATGACCTTTGGGGAGTGATTTGTGTCTCGAATCTCTCAATAGAGTGAACAAACCCTTAACTTGGATTGAATGTTCTTAATGTTACCAATACGTCCACTTATGTATGGTGAGCTTAGTCCTCTTATGTGATCATTAACATTCATCTCTCATATCCACCATTTTATTTGTCACTTTAATCACCATTCTCACCTCTCCACATTCCCTTTACTTTAATTACTTTATTTTACATTTCCTTTGCACGCACCACACCGCATCATGCACACGCCGTACACACACCATTCTCACTACATCAGTATTCTATTTACATTGCTTTCAACAAACACTAGAACACGATCCGGTTAACGGATAACACCTTCCTGCGGAACGATACCTTCGCTTACCGTTTTACTAGCCTTTTGCTAATTTAGAGCACATTGCGTAGGAACTTTAATATAGATATCTTTTGATAATTCACAATTTGGAAATGACACAAAAAACAACTCATCAGTTTACGTGTTGATCGGAAGAATTGAAGCAGAGACCAGTACTATTTCGAACAGTGTGGAGCCATTGCTGCAAGAATTTGGGGACGTGTTTCCAGCCAAACTCCCTGAGAGTCTGCCTTCTCTAAGGGACATTCAGCATCAAATAGATTTGGTTCTAGGTGCCAATTTACCCAATAGACCACATTATCCGATGAGTCCGAAATAACATAAGGAGTTACGGCGTCAAGTAGAAGAATTGTTGGCAAAAAGGGCACATTCGAGAGAGCCTCAGCCCATGTCCAGTGCTTGCCCTCCTAACCTCAAAAAAAGATAGGACATGGAGGATGTGTGTTGACAGCCGAGCCATCAACAAGATAACAGTTCGTTACAGGTTTCCGATCCCATGGTTGGATGACTTACTGGATCAATTGAGCGGAGTGACAATATTCACAAAGCTGGACTCACCATATCCGTATCCGGCCAGGTGATGAGTGGAAAACAGCTTTCAAGACTATGAAGGGGCTTTTCGAGTGTTAGTCATGCCATTCGGGCTATCTAACGCATCTAGCACATTCATGCGAGTGATGAATCAGGACCTGCGACCTTATATCGGTAAGAGTGTGGTAGTATACTTTGATGACATTTTAATCTGCAGCGCTAATCTTGAGATAAACCTACAGCACCTTCGGGAGGTTTTAATAGTGTTACGCATGGAGAAATTCTTTGCACGAACAAAAAACTGTGTATTCTTGGCTGATCGGGTCTTATTCTTAGGTTACATCGTTTCGTCTAAAGGGCTGTCAATGGACGATTTGAAGGTTGAAGCAAATAAGCAGTGGCCGCAACCTCGGACTTCGATGGATGTCAGGAGTTTCCACGGTTTAGCATCGTTTTATCGTCGCTTCATTCCCCACTTTAGTAGTATAATGGCCCCGGTGACTGGTTGAATGAGAACTGATAACAAGTTTGTATGGACCCCTGAAGCCGAAATAGCCTTTCAAGAAATCAAGAGGCGATTGACCACCACCCCAGTACTTGTTCTGCCAGACTTTTCGAATCCTTTTGAGCTACACTGTGACGCTTCAAAGTTAGGAATTAGAGCGGTTCTGAGTCAAAACGGGAGGCCTGTAGCCTTTTTCAGTAAGAAGCTGTCGAGGGAAAAATTACTGTACAGCACCTATGATGTGGAATTTTATATAGTAGTTCAAGCAATGAGGCATTGGCGACATTATCTGTTTCTACAGGAATTCGTTTTATATACCGATCATGATGCTCTCAAACATATAGGGAGCCAAGACAAGGTTTCATCTCGGCATGCATCGTGGGCTGCGTACCTACAACAGTTCACGTTCGTTATCAAGCACAAGGCAGGTACACTGAACCGAGTGGCCGACACCCTCAGCTGTCAAAAATATTTGCTGGTTGACATGAGAGTCAAGATATTGGGCTTCGAATCTTTTTAGAATTTGTACTCCTCTGACCCTTTTTTTGTGCTGTGTTGGAGAGAATTCAAGACAACAAACAAGTTGATTTTGTTCTTCATGATGGATTCCTTTTTAAAGGCACCCGGTTGTGCATACCTGAGTTTAGTCTCCGAGCCAAGATTATACAAGAGCTGCACGAAGAGGAACATGTGGGAAGAGACCAAACTTATTTGCCGGTGGCCACGTCCTACTTCTGGCCGTCAATCCGTAAGGAGGTTGGTCGGTTTGTTGAGCGGTGTTGGGTGTGTCAAGTGTCTAAAGGGAAAGCCACAAATGCTGGTTTGTACATGCCACTTCATGTTCCAACACGACCATGGTCTGACATCAGCATGGATTTTATTCTGGGACTCCCGCTGACACAGCGAAGATTTGACTCCATTTTCGTGGTGGTGGAAAGGTTTTCTAAAATGGTCCATTTTATCCCGTGCAAGAAAACAACAGATGATGTTAATGTGGCCGAACTGTTCTTTCAAGAAATTTATCGGTTGCATGGGCTACCGGAGTCAATTTTGTCTGATAGAGACACTCGTTTCCTGAGCCATTTTTGGCGAAATCTCTAGAAGATGGTCAATACTCATATGAACTTTAGTAGTGTTTACCATCCTGATGCAGCACAGGTAGGGGTGGGCACAGTTCGGTTCGGTTCGGTTTTGGGCAAAACCGAACTGAACCAAAAATATTTCGGTTTACCTAAAATTGAACCGGTTTAAATCGAATAAGAAATGGTAACCGAACTGATTTTAATCGGTTCGGTTCGGTTCGGTTCATTTTGGTTTTGGGCCTAATGGGCCTTATGGGCTTGATGGGTTTAATAAGTCATTTTAATATGTTTTAAAATTTGATGGGTTGTTGGATTCTAATTTTGGGCCAAAGTTTCATAAATTTTAATAGTCCAAGCCCAAAAAAACCCAAATCAAACCTAACTAATAAATAATAATATTTAATGAAAGAAAAGAAGTAGGTTAGGGGTTTTTTTTTTTACTTATATAGGCGGTTTAATCGGTTCAAACCGGTTTTTGGGAAACCAAACCGGTTTGAACCGAAAACTTTTCAGTTTTCAATTTTTTAAACCGGTTTAAACCGAATTCATTTTATAAACCAAACCGAACACCCTTTTTTTAGTTCAGTTCGATTCGGTTCGGTTCGATTCCGAACTTAGTGCCCACCCCTAAGCACAGGTTTCACTTTCGTTTTTGGGTCGCTTTGAGCACCCAAAACGGGCCTAACTTCGCAGGGGTATAACTTTCACATACAAGCTCCAAACGACTATTATAATATGTTTTCGGAAAGCTCAAGCCA
The DNA here is from genome assembly GCA_033220585.1 of Dipteronia sinensis. Taxonomy (NCBI): domain Eukaryota; kingdom Viridiplantae; phylum Streptophyta; class Magnoliopsida; order Sapindales; family Sapindaceae; genus Dipteronia; species Dipteronia sinensis. The sequence goes on along the minus strand of CM065644.1, from coordinate 18,268,878 downwards.
AGGCCTACATTTATTATGAAGACTTCATCTATTGTAACGGGATACAGTAGGTCTAATTTTGGCAATTTAATTTCGTGCGCAACAAGCCGGCTGTTTCCTATTTTATTTACAATTCGTTTTTGTTCCTTTATTTTGGGATTCTTTTCCAATTTAGTTTAGTTGTTTTAGACCTCTTATTTAGGATTTTTAGAAGATATTGAATCCTAATGATTCAGTTGTTTTATTTTGTTTAGGACTTTACGGGATATTGAATCGTAATAGTTGTAGGTTGTTTTTCCTTATTTAATAGCTTGTATTAGGTTTGAAAAAGCAGAAGTTATTGAATGAATAAAAAAATTAGAGATTTTTCTCTTTGTCTTCCATTTACGGTATCTTGTGAAGATCAACATATTTGAAGCATGTTATCCTAGTATCCGTGTGCGGATCAACAGCATAATAGTAGGTTTCGTTTCCGGTATTCGTGCACGAATCAAAGGATCCGATTCATTTATCCTTTCTTTCATCAATCGTTTTTTTGTATCAATTTTCAATCTACATCACATCCTCAGTTAGATGGACAAACAAAGGTGGTGAATAGGTCTTTGGGTAATCTCTTACGTATTTTGGTGGGTGATTAGTTAAAATCTTGGGATAAAAAGCTTGGCCAGACGGAATTTGCTTATAATCATGCTGTGAACCGCAGCACCAAGTTCAGTCCGTTTGAGATTGTGTATAGGTTTCTTCTGCGTTGTCTGCTTGACTTGGCTACTCTTTCGAGCAATGCCAAGGTTCATTGCAAGGCAGAGGACTTTGTCACCCAGCTGCAGGACATCTATAACCGTACTCGACAGAACTTGGTAGACTCTACCACCAAATTCAAGCGGGATGCGGATCGTAAGCGGCGGCTTGCTGATTTTGAGGTGGGTGATTTTGTTTGGGTGATAATGCCAATTTCTACACTTGGTGTAGCCCCCGTTTCCTACCATTTGCATTCGTTTCTGGGTAAAAACCAGTATTTCTAATGTTTAAATGAGCTTGTGTAGATCATTGCATACTTTCACAGGTATTCATGCTAAAACAGGAGAATTTGGGGATTCAAAACACAATTTCAGCAATTTACGCCACTTGTGCGCTACTTGTGCACACACTGAGTGCACACACAAGGAGCGCAACTCCAACTTGTGCAGAATCAGCAATGTGCGATGTACGTGCGCACCCTAAGCGTACACATAGGGGGCGCAATTCCAATTTGTGAAAAATCAGCAATGTGCGCTGTACGTGCGCACCCTGAGCGCACACACAGGGAGCGCAATTCCAAGTTGTGAAAAATTAGCAATGTGCGCTGTACGTGTGCACCCTGAGCTCACACACAAAGAGTGCACCATATCCTTTCAACATAATTTTTGGGGTTTCGTGCCCAAATTCCCACACACTATAAATACCCCATTTTAGCTCTTCTTCAAGGGAGGACCACGACCCTTGAGCTAAAAACTCTCTCCTTACACTCCAAAACCTCCAAAAACCAATCTTTAACCCAAATCCTTCACCAAATCACTTGAAACCTTCATCAAACCATCATCTAAACTCACATCCCACCTTACCAACCACTCAACACTCCATTTCCTCACCTAGATCTACCATCAAGACAACATCTTGGAGCTAAAGAAGTCAAGGAGAGAAGGAACCAAGGACAACCAAGCACAAGCTTGCTAGAGAAGAGGAGTTCTTCAACATTTGTTTACTCTTTTCCTTTCTCTCTCTACTTTTACTTCTATTCATTTTTGGCTTGTACCTATTCCCTATCTTGTATGGCCATACCTCATATTATGAACTAAACATTGCTTGGCTAAGGCCAAGATGAAGCCTTTACCATGAATTATCAATGAAAGACCACCATTTTATCCTTATTGCTTTGTGTTTATGTATGTCTGTTTCATGTATAATTAATGTTGAATGTTTGGCTAGCATTTAATATTTATTCGGTTGTTGTGTGATGTACCGAGAGGAGAAGCACACAACATGCTCGATGAAGTGCATGATAGAGGTCTAGTAAGGTAGAAATACTCGAGGCTAGTCTCTAAGACTCAATTAGTGTACCATTATACTTAATGAACTTGTATGTATTTCGGATGACCATCGAGAGATAGGCTTTGGGTGTGATTGGGTGTGATTTCTATTACTCGAGGGAAAATAGAAGTTAGGGGTCTTTTGTTTTTCCATTTAAAACTTAATGGGTCTGAATCATAATTATTAAGTTATTTTGTTTGTTTTTATAAGTGGTCAAACAACTTAAAAATAGCAAAAAACAACTTAAAATAAAAAGTAAGAAATCTTGACTTTTCACTTAATTGCAAATCACTGAATTGCATTAAATGCAATCCAAAATCTTTTCTTCTGAAACTATCCCCATATATAGGGCCCGTTTGTGATAACTTTTACTTTTAACTTTTGACAGTAGAAGAAGAGAAGTAAAAGCCTAAACTTTTCAGTTACTGTTTGGAACGTATATTCCAAAAGAGCTTTTGTATCAGGAAGAGCTTTTAAATCTGTTTGGTTGGAACATTTTAAAATCTCCTCTAATTATGATATGACATTTTTACCTTTTAACAAAATATGACATTTTTACCCTTCAAAAAGAAGAAATTATTTGTGGAACATATTAACATTTGTTTTAAAGGTTATATGACATTTGGACTATAATTTGAGTAAATATTATATGTAAAAAGAAAATTTCATAAAAAAGTTATGATTTGAGATAATATAACATCTTTTATTAAATAATATTAAAATTTAAAAATAAACTAAACAAATGATATGTGATATCAGTAAAATGCTAAAATGTATTTTATTTATTTATTAAATAATACTAATATTTTTTTGTAACAAACAAAGAACACTAGTTCAATCTTCAACTCAATATTTTTCCTTATTACATTGTTTAAACAATAACAACAGCTTTGTTGGAACACAACAAGCATCTTGATTCTTCGTAAATCAATCTAGAAATTAATGTTATAATTACAAAATCCAAGCTGGATTGGTGGACAGTGAATACAAACCAAAAATCAAATACAATTCACAAACCAAAAACAAATACAATCACAATTACGAAGTGATGGTATGATCGCCGACTCCGAGGAGTTTATTAACCTGAGAGAGTTGGTTGATGAGAGAGATGATGTGGGTCGGCATGGTAATCATGAGCTTGATTACCATCATCAACAAATTTTGACTATCTTTATCATCGATTAGATTTCAAAATTTAATACTAATCACAGAGCTTTGAAATTTAATAGTCAAATTTTGACTCTTCTTTCACTATCTTCTTCATCTCCTCAACACCAGTAATCCTTCAGTTGCTCTTCTCTCTCCTGACTCTGCTTCAATTTTCTTTCAAGCTCCTCAATTATCTTCCTCAGCTCTTCCTCCTCTTTCTTCTTATTATTAATACGAATCACAGCCAATGTTGGTGCCATTTCTGGTTTCTGATTTCTCTTTCTTACATTTTCTCACACCCCAAACACAATCCAATTTTCTTCAACAAAATTCCAGCAACAAAAACCGAAAATCAATTCCACAAAAAACCACAACATCAATTCCATAAACCCAAATAAATTACGTTATTCCAACTCAATTGCAATAATCCAAGTCTTCTCTTTCAATCAAAACCACATCAATTTTTGTAAAAAATAATTAAAAAGAGAAATTCAATAGGTAAAAACTTGTTTGAATCTTTGAATCCTTCCGAAATTGGAGTTTTGAGAGCAAGGAGGAGTAATTATCAGTGAAAACTTGTTTGAATCTTTCTAGAAACACATTGCTCAGGAAGCATTTGATGACATATTTGCTATATGGGAGATTAGAGAGACTAGGGTTCAAATGAGAATTTGGGGAAGAACATCAGTTCATCGATGTGAAAAAATGGGGAAAGGATATGAGTCTGAAATTTGGTTTGTTATATATGAAAGAAAGGAATAAAATTGGCAATATTGAAATTTCATTAAACTGTTCATTTTAGCTTCGCGTGTTTTTCAAAAGTAATTCTCGGAGAAGCACTGATTGTGGTGCTTCCAATGGAAGAGCTTCTAAGCTCAAGAAGCCCTTTTCTTATTTTACCCAAACAGCTTCAAAAGTGGCTTTTGGCCCTCAAAAGAGCTTTTGAGCCCCTCAAAAGAGCTTTTGAGCCCCTCAAAAGCTTTTCCAAACAAGCCCATAATATATTTCTAATTTCATTATAATTATATATTGTACATAAATCTTTATTTTAATATATTGCTTATTTTAAATGGCTTTAAAAATAAAAAGAACCCTAATCACTTCTCATATTGGTGTTTAATATCAATACTTCATTATAATATTAGGGTGATGTATTTATATATTATTTTTTTAGACTGTTTTATGTGAGTTTTCCTGCTGGCCCTTTTATTTTTTGAAAAAAAAAACCTTTCTTTTCTTAGTAAAAATGAAGTTTATTTGTAATCGAAGAAAAATATCATGATCATTTGTGTTCATATATAATTATTATTTTTGGATTGTTTTTATTCTATATTATATGTATAATTCTTTAACATGGGTATAAATGTAAAATTACTTAGTTTCAGACAATTTTACTTTTAAAAAACAAACGGGTTGACAATACATTCAGATGTGAGGAAAAATAAAACAAACATGTTATTCAAATTCAGATTTCAGTCACTATTCAGTCTTCAGAAAAATTCAGGATTGTTCAGTCTTCAGACAAAAAAACAAACGACCCCTTAGTGTTGGGCACACAGGTCTACAATACACATTTGCACTAATTGGGTAGTTGAGTGAGTCTAGAACTTAATTGGTTAGAGGATGAGTTGGATTCTAGGTCTTAGCATTTTTCATCATATAGTTACATTCATTATTACTTTCCAATTTCATTTTTTACTTTGAAGTTGCTTGATAGTTTAATTTATAGTAATTGTAGTCTCAAGAATATCACTCTCTTTAATCATTGCTCAAATAGTAATTAAATCAATCAATTTCGGTAATCAACTCTTCAATCTTCGTGGGAACGAACTTTCCTTATTATTATACTACACTCCGGCCTTGTACATTTGCGAGCGCCCACTTGGAGCGAGTCATATCTCAAATACAATACAATAATTAAGGAGAGAAAAGTTTAGAGAAAACTATAGTAAAGAACTTCTCCTTGGTTGACTTGAAGTGCTTGGTTCGTTCTCTCCCTTGATGCTCCCCGTTTTGTGCTCTAAGAGTAGGTTTTGATGGTGGAAAATGAAGGGAAGTTGGTTATGTAGTGTTTGGTGAAGTATGAATGAGGTTTGGATGATGGATTTAGGGTTAGATGATGTGATTTTATTGATATGGAAGGTGAAATGTGGTCTTGGAGTGTTTTTGGGGGAGGTTTCTTGAGTTTTTGTGCTAGAGAGAGGATGATTGAAATGAGAGTGAAGTGGGAATATATAAGAAAGTGAAAAAGTTAAGGCGCAAAATAGTCAAAAAAAACTCATGTTGACCGAAAGGCCACATCCAAGGCGACATGTGGAAGTCGCCTTGGATGTCGCCTTTCATTATGGTGCTGGAAAATGAGTTTTGACAGTGTAAAAGGCGATTTGGGAGGCTACTTGTGGGAAGTCGCTTCACAAGTCGTCTAACCCACTGAAGAAGAATTTACAGCATCGCGCACCGTTACGAAAATGACCATAAGTTCCTCCAGAAACATCGGAATCGCGATCTGTAAAAACCATTGGAAAGTAGACATTTGGGGCTTTCTTAAAATAGGTATCACCTAGCTTAGTTCGATCTGAGGAGGAAGATATGACCCCCAAAAGTTAGGTGTACTGCACTTTTCCATTTCAGCTCAAAAAACTCCTGAACTCTTCAATTAAGCTAAAACACCTTATTTATGGATGATTACCTACACAAGGCTCACAAAACACATTATGAATCAAAATATGCTAGAAACAAGAATAAATGATAGGAAATGAGGACTTCAAGTAGGTATAAATACTGTCCGATCATAAATGAATCGAAGAATAAGAAGAATTAATTTCATTAGGATTATGCTGTAGTGAAAAAATGGAAAAATAAAAATAAACTAGCATATATGTGTATATATATAGAGAGAGAGAGAGGGGGGTTAGACTGGTCCATGAAGCACGATGCATGAGAAACCAAATCTTAAAATGAATATATTTTCTCCTCCGAGTTAAAAAGGATAAAATTGGACTCTTATTTGTTATTATTATAATAATAATTTTAATTTAAAACTAGTCTATTTACATAGGTTTCACGTGTGAATATATATAATATATCATATAAAATTCAAAGAAGTTTAAAGTTTTGAAAGAAAAAAAAATCTTGTGTGGTCATGGCCCCTATGGGCCCCCCTAAATTCGCCTGCTGTCTCTATCCAAATAATTTTCTTCTCAATTTCGTCAAGGAAAAGCAATGTGATTTGATTGGAAGAAGAAATTAACAAAAGCCAATAGAATTTAAATAGACTATAGAAAGTTACATGAAGCAGAAGCAGAAAATATAAATCGGTATACTTTTCTTTGATGACCTGTCTAAACGAGTCACCTCTAATCAACAATCATGTCTACGTTACATTTGATAAAATCTAGATCAAAAACAGAGAACCGAAAAGAAAAAAAAAAAACTCTACTCTGCAACAAAAGCTGATAATCAAAATGCTTTCTTTGAAGTTCTACATGATCTTTGTGTTTCTACTCTCTCTTTCAAGCTCTATGTTTACTTTCACCGGTGCAGCTGACCCAACGTACGTTTATCATGCTTGCTCGGACAATAACTTCACTAGAAACAGTACTTACCAATCCAATTTGAATCTTCTTCTCTCTTCTTTTCCTCCCAACGCCAGCCGCAGCAATGGATTCTACCAAACCACCGCAGGGCAAGACCCTAACAGGGTCTACGGTCTCTTTCAATGCCGCGGGGACGTCACCACCACCACCTGCCAAGACTGTGTTGATTTTGCATCTACAGACGCAACTCAACGTTGTCCTGATCAAAAAGGAAATGTAATATGGTACGACGAGTGCCTTCTACACTACTCAGATTCTTCTATCATGTATACATCAGGCCTAAATAACAGTCCCTTGATGATGAACGAAACTGAAGTTACAGTAGAACCAAGCAGGTTTCACCAGCTCCTGTTGGAACTTATGCATGAAGCAGCAACTCAAGCCGCTACTGATCCCAAAAGGTTCGCGACAAGAAAGGGAAATTCCACTACCTCTCAACCACTGTATGGTCTTGTACAGTGCACGCAGGACCTGTCGACTAGTGATTGTTCTCGATGTCTTCAAGAATCTATTGCCAATTTGCAGTCAGGAAGGATAGGAGGAAGGTCATTGATTTCAAATTGTTACTCCCGGTATGAATTGTACCTTTTCTACAATGAAAGCATGACGGCGTCCTTGCCGCCACCACCTCCATCCTCTCTAACAAGGCCGGAAGGTAAAATTCTCCACTTACAATAGTAACACAAACATCATTTAAGTACAATTTGATGGAAATTTAGAAGCAAATTTTATCTCTAAATTCAAATAAAACATACTGGTGTTCTTAATTTCAGGGAAAAGCGAAGTCTCCTCATCAATAATTATCGCCATCGTTGCTGCAATTACTGTCTCCGGAGTGCTTTCCGTTGCAGGCTACTGCTTCCTCACCAGAAGATCAAGAAAGAAGTACAATACCATACAAGAAGAAATTGGTAAATTTGAAACCTGTTGTGTTGTCACAATTAATGTTTTTCAAGACAGTGATTTATTGTTTGGTTGTGTAGCTGGAATTGGCATTACAACTGTAGAGTCATTGCAATTTGATTTTGGGACAATCCAAGCAGCCACAAACAGATTCTCAACAGACAACAAGTTGGGTGCAGGTGGATTTGGTGAGGTCTACAAGGTATAGTAATAGTACAATCATCTTCCACAGTTTGAAAAAGTTACCGATGAAAGAATTCAGAAAGTTACAGCAAACGAATGTTCTAATGATTCGTTAATATTTATGATCAGGGTGTACTTCCTAATGGACAAGAAATAGCCGTAAAGAGGCTATCTAGAAGGTCCGGGCAAGGTGCTGAAGAATTTAAGAATGAGGTTGAATTAGTTGCGAAGCTTCAACACAGAAATCTGGTTAGGCTGTTGGGATTTTGCCTGGGGGGACAAGAAAAGATACTTGTCTACGAATTTCTGCCCAACAAAAGCCTTGACTACTTCTTATTTGGTATGTCTCATCTAAATATATTCCTGTGAGCATTTGAATTCCATTCCTTATGTCAATTGAAATTTTGATTTCGTTATGTACATAGACCCTGAAAAGCAAGGACAATTGGATTGGTCTACAAGAAACAAAATAATTGGAGGAATTGCTAGGGGAATTCTATATCTTCATGAGGACTCTCGACTCAGAATTATTCATCGCGATCTTAAAGTTAGCAATGTTTTGTTAGATGGGGATATGAATCCGAAAATTTCAGATTTTGGTATGGCAAGGATATTTGGAGTTGATCAAACTCAAGCAAATACGAACAGAATAATGGGGACATAGTAAGTTTTGATCACTGTTATTAGCTTTGCATTATCAGGATTTGACGAATATTTTTGCATTAAGCTGCATTGTGTTTGTAAGCTTTGTTCTCTGAATCTGATTCATGCTTCAACTGTTGTACTTGAATAGTGAATATCCTCTATGCACTCATCATTAAGACCAGATTGTTTAGACTACAATCCATTCTTTTTGTTTCAATACTAATTACAAAGTTGCTTGGTTATAGCGGTTACATGTCTCCAGAGTACGCTATGCACGGAAAATTCTCAGTGAAATCCGATGTATATAGTTTTGGTGTCCTAGTTCTTGAGATTATTAGTGGCAAGAAAAACAGCGGTTTTATTGAAACAGATGGTGCTAATGATCTGCTGAGCTATGTAAGCAAAAATCAGACAATTAGAATCCTCACATACATGTAAAAGAAGATAAGGAAAAAAAAAGAGTTTGAATTGCAGCTTTTTTTATTTATTTTTATTTTTTTATAACTTGGTGAAATATTGCAGGCTTGGAATCATTGGAGAGATGGAACACCAATGCAATTGTTGGATTCAAATTTGATAGATTCTCACTCAAGAAATGAAGTCAACAGATATATCCAAGTGGGATTATTATGCGTCCAGGACGATGCAGCCGCGAGGCCAACAATGGCAACCGTAGTTCTCATGCTTAATAGTTACTATATTACTCTTCCATTACCTCAACAACCTGCATTTTTCCATGGTAGGAAAACAGAGCTGACCATGCAAAGTACGAAGTGTACGGATTCCGATCAGTCTACAAGCATGTCCATGCCATTTTCTGTTAATGATGCTTCAATCACTGAATTATATCCTCGATAAACGGTGACAAGGTGTTCTTCAAATATATGATCATAAATTATAGAACCTGCATTTTTATCTCAAGGTTTTGCTTGTTATTACAACAAGTCTTTAATTACAAAAACAGAGTGTTTGGAGTATAAATTGTTTACATTTTTGTGTGCGGAGAACTGAAGGTCTTGAAAGATCTTAAAAGTCACTATTTTAGTTTATCGGTAGAGTTCATAACTGAACATAAAAGAAAGATAAAAAATAAGTAAAAAAAATAAAAATACATACCTTTATATGATATTTTTTCATTACTTGCAATCATGTAATGATATGAAATTTTGATATTTGAAATAGAATTACGGTTTAATTAGGGTTTATTATAAACTTTGTTTTTTTAAAAATAAAAAGATATATAGTTAAAGATATGATGGGTGTACATTGTATTTGATTTATTTTAAATTAAAGTGATTTCTCCCTATTGCAAAATATATGTTGAGATATTTCTAGAATTAAATTCTTTTAATAAAATATGGATGTATAAATTATATTTATGAGTGGTAATATCGGCACTCTAGATAACAATAATACAAAAATACAAAGGTAAAACTTAAGAAAGTAATATATAATATATAGAGTTAAAATGAAAAGTTTATTCCACCCTTAATGAATATAATAACTCTAATAATCACAACCTGTTATGAGATAAAGAAATTCACAGATAGCATCACCTCTTTCACTTCCGTCTCAATCCAAGTTGTTCTCTTGTCAATTTCCTCATTAAAAACGGAACTGGGATGCTTGACCTTTCATATTTTAATGAAGAGAGGTAGTTTGTTTTTTTGTCTGAAGACTGAACAATCCTGAATTTTTCTGAAGACTGAATAGGGATTGAAATCTGAACTTGAATGACATGTTTGTGTTTTTTTTTCCTCACATCTGAATGTATTGTCAACATGTTTGTTTTTAAAAACTAAAATTGTCTGAAATTAAGTAATTTTACATTTATATATATGTTAAACAATTATACATATAATATAGAATTAAAACAATCTAAAAATAATAATTATATATGAATACATATGATCATGATCTTCTTCTTCTATTAAAATTAAACTTAATTTTTATTAAGAAAATAAATGTTTTTTTTATCAAAAAATAAAAGGGATAGCAAGAAAACTCACACAAAACACAATATATATATATATATAAATACATCACTCTAATATCATAATAAAATATTGATATTAAACACCAACATGAGAAGTGATTAAGGTTAATTTTTAAGTTTAAAGCTATTTAAAATAAGCAATATATTAAAATAAAGATTTCTGTACCATATATAATTATGATGAAATTGAAAATATGTTATATATGGGGGGATAGTATCAGAAAAAATGATTTTGGATTATATTTAATACAATTCAGTGATTTGTAATTAAGTGAAAAATCATGATTTTTTACGTTTTATTTTAAGTTGTTTTTTGGTATTTTTAAGTTGTTTGATCACTTATAAAAACAAACAAAACAACTTAATAATTATGATTCAAACCCATTAAGTTTTAAGTGGAAAAAACAAATGACCCCAAAGTCTATTTTAATTCAATGGGATGGAAAAGTCATGTCTCTGGGGCCACAACAATTGTTTATTTGGTAAATTTTGAAAATAAATTATTTAAAGGATTTAGATCCTCTACTGAACTGATCTTTTTCGGACATTTTTAAAGCATGTGATTGGTTGTTGATAAAGTGGTTGTGAAAATAAATCACACCTTAACCACTCATTCATTGCAATGCTTATGTGTCATGAGATTAGATGAGGTCAGAAAAAAGATCAGATCAACAGAGGATCCAAATTCTTATTTAAATAGTGCAGTTGACTAGTAGGTTTCCCGAGGCCCAGCTAAAAGTCTCCTCTGGTCTTCCTATTTCCTAATGTTCCTAACCAATTGTTGAACTTTCAATTATCATTGTATATGCTTTGAAATGTTATTTCTAGTATTGCAAGGTTAGAAAATACCAAGGAAACTCCATGTTTGGCATACCATTTCATCCAGTAGAGTAATAAAAAATTATCTGATGCGGGATCCTATATATTTTTTTCACAAAAAAAGGGGGAATTTCCAAAACCTCTCAACCACTGTACATTCTGGTAAAATGCACGGAGGACCTGTCGAATGATGACTGTTCGGGATGTCTTCAAGAATCTATTGCAGGTTTGCAATCCGGAAGGTTAGGAGGAAGTTCATTGCTTCCAAGTTGTAATAGCCGATATGAATCCTACCTTTTCTACAATGAAAACATGACTTCACGGCCACCTCCAGCACCAACGCCGGTAACAAGGTCAAAAGGTAATTAATGAAGGTACAACAAAAACTTACATAACATAACTGGGTTCTGCACTGATCACAAATTTCTAGTATACCAAATGAAACGTACTACTACTGTTCTTAATTGCAGCGGAAACACAAATATCTTCATCCATAATCATCGCCATCATTGCTCCAATTACTATCACTGTTGCGCTTTCCATCGCGAGCTACTGCTTCTTGACTAGGAGAGCAAGAAAGAAGTACAACATTATACTGGAAGAAATCAGTAATTAAATTTGAAAGCTAATTTGTTGTCTAGTCTAAAACAATCTTTTGTTTCGATTCTTTACTCTTGAACGTCTCATATAGATATGGTTCCATAAGTCATCAAAAACCTCTCATATCTGTATACAACAAAAACCTCTCATTCTCTTATGCTGCTGTTGCCGGAAATGACATTACAGATGTCGAGGCATTGCAATTAGATTTTGGGACGATCCAAGCAGCCACAAACGGATTCTCCACCAATAACAAGTTGGGTGAAGGTGGATTCGGTCAAGTTTACAAGGTATAAGTACAATTAGCAGTCTTCTTTAATTTATTGGTTCAAAAAAAATTACTAATGCAAGAATTCAGAAAGTTTATGAAAACAAATGTTTCTAACGATTCGTTAATATATATGATCAGGGTGTACTTTCTAATGGACAAGAAATAGCAGTGAAGAGGCTGTTAGGGAAGAACCGGGCTTAGGGGTACGCACAAAAGCAATAGAAAAATAAGAGACGAGATTTTACGTGGTTCAACAAAAGCCTACATCCATGGAGCGCACCCGCACTCAACTCCCACTATGAAATCGGTATTTACAATAGTGAAGAACTATCTCTCAATTCTCACTATTTTCTCTTTTCTCTCTTTTCTCTCTTCTCTTCTTTGCTCACTTCTTGGCACACTCTACACAATAAGATTACAAATGTATTTATAGAACCAAAAGTTCACCAACCAAACAATGAAGTCCAATATTGGTGACCAACCCATCAAAGAAATCAATGGTGGTTTACTAACATCAAAAAAATCAATCTTGGTGGTTTAAAAACCAATAATGGTGGTCTTCTAGAATGGTTGGTGGTGGTGCAGCACAGACTTCACACCTAATAATCTCCCACTTGAAGACTGAAACTTGAGTGGACTTCTTCCTCCTCCTTCGTTGACTAGTGGATAGGTACGGTGTGCCCATCCTTCTCTGTTTTCAACCTTGAAGACCTACTGAAGCTGTGCAGAGCTCAAGTTTCTCCGTAGTGACTGGCTTAGTTAACATGTCAGCCGGATTCTTGCTCTTAGCTATCTTCACAAGCTTCAACACGCCATCCTCGATTAACGACCGAATGAAATGGTAACGCAGGTCTATGTGTTTGGTCCTAGAATGGAATGCTGAATTCTTAGCCAAGTGTATCGCACTCTGACTATCACTGTGCAACACATTCATCTCTTGCTCGAATCCCAACTCTGCTAACAATCATTGTAACCATATAAGCTCCTTGCTAGCTTCTGTCACAGCTACATATTCCGCTTTAGTTGTAGATATCGTCACTATCTTCTGCAACTGAGAAACCCAACTAATAGCAGTACACCCCAGCGTGAACACATATTCTGTGGTGCTCCTCCTATGATCCACCTCTCCAGCAAAATCAGAATCCACGTAAGCTTCTAGCTTGAGTTCATCTCTTCTGAAAGTTAGACATTTCTTTGTCGTACCCTGCAGGTATCTTAGGATCCACTTCACTGCTTCCCACTGTTGCTTGCCTGGATTAAACATGTATCTGCTCACAACTCCCACTGCATGGGAAATATCTGGTCTTGTGCAAACCATGGCATACATCAGGCTTCCAATGGCTGAGGCATAAGGTACTCTAGCCATGAATTCCTTCTCTTCGTCTGTCTCTGGACACTACTTCTTGGACAATCTGAAGTGACTAGCAAATGGTGTTCTGACCGGCTTTGCATCGCCCATGTTGAACCTCTGTAACACCTTACGAATGTACTCTGCTTGAGACAATTGCAAAGTACCTCTCTATTCGTCTCTGCTAATCCTTATTCCAAGTATTTGCTTTGCTGCACCCAAATCCTTCATCTCAAATTCACTTGACAACTGCTTCTTCAAATTGTTAATCTCTTCCAAATTTGCACTAGCAACTAACATGTCATCAACATAAAGTAACAATATTATGAAACTCGACTTAACCTTCTTAAAGTAGCAGCAATGGTCAGCATTGCATCTGAAGTACCCATTTCTTTGCATAAATCCATCGAACTTATTGTACCACTGTCGGGGAGCCTGTTTCAGACCATACAGGCTCTTCGTCAATCTGCAAACCAACTCTTATTTGCCCTGTATTGCAAACCCCTCTGGTTGTTGCATGTATATCTCTTCCTCCAAATCTCCATGAAGAAATGCAGTTTTAACATCTAACTGCTCAAGCTATAACCCTTTTGTTGCGACAATGCTTAACACTAACCAGATCATAGTTAGTTTAACAACAGGAGGAAAAATATCGGTGTAATCAATACCTTCTTTTTGTTGAAAGCCTTTGACCACCAGTCTTACCTTGTATCTCTTGGAACCATCATGTTCCTCCTTGATTCGAAACACCCATTTTTTCTGTAGGGCTTTCTTTCCTTCAGGCAACTTGGATAACTATCAAGTCTGATTGGATACAAGTGACTTCATTTCATCCTTCATTTCAAGCTCTCACTTGCTTGCATCTTCACCCTAACATGCCTCATCATAGCATTCAGGTTCTCCCGTATCTGTCAGCAATAAGTATTGTATGTACCTCTTATTCGGTACATGTGGGCGAGTGGATTTTTGCAGTGTACTTTAGGTTTGTGGGGATCTTCTCAAAGCATTCCCAACCTGTGGATTCAGTTCTCTCTGACCAATCGGATTCTGTAATGCTAGAACTTCATCTTGTGGTATAGGTTCTTCAACCCGAGGCTGCACACTTTGTTCTTGATCTTTTTGACTACCACGTTCCACGATCCTACCATCCGATACATCATCTGGCCCAAAGTAGTTTGGCTCTATCTGCTCAGACATCTGTGTGTTCCTGTTCTTGTACATGACCTTCTCGTTGAAGACAAAATCTCTACTTCTGATCATCTTGCGGTTTTGGTTGTCCCAGAGTTTATATCCAAACTCGTCTTCACCATAACCCACCAAGGTGCATTTCACTGAATTGGCATCCAACTTGCTTCTTACATGATCACTTACATGTACATAAGATACACACCCAAACACTTTCAAGTGAGAAAGTTTTACCTCTTTCCCAGTCCAGATCTCTTCTGGTATAGCAAGGTCCAAAGGCTTTGATTGTCCTCTATTAATCAAGTACGCTGATGTATTGACTGCTTCTGCCCAGAATTGCTTCGGTAACCCTAACTGTAGGCGCATGCTTCTGGCTCTCTCAGTCAATGTCCTGTTCATGCGTTCTGCTATACCATTTTGTTGCGGTGTACTTGGCACCATCCTTATGAGCTTTATCCTGCTCTGGTAATAAAACTTCTTGAACACATTATCTTCGTATTCTCCACCATTGTCTGAACGCAGTTTCTTGATCTTCAAACATGTCTCATTCTCAACCATAGCTTTCCACTTCTTGAAAGCCTCAAACACATTAGAATTGTTTCGTAAGAAGTAAACCCATACCGTTCTAGAATGGTCGTCGATGAAAGTGAAGAAATATTGTTTACCTCCGGTCGATGAGACTGAAGCTGGACCCCATATGTCGGTGTGCACTAGTTCCAGCTTTTCCTTTATCGGTGCTCTTCTGGTCTTCTTGAAGCTCACTCGCTTTTACTTACCAAGAATACAGCTCTCACAGAAATCAACATCAACGGACTTTAACCCTGGCAGTTTACCTCTCGAATGCAGACACTTCAGCCCCTGACTACTAATGTGCCCAAACCTCTGATGCCATAAATGTGGATCCTCTCTAGCTTCCTCCACTGCGGCAAAACCATACCCATCGGTAGTTGTGTAAAGATACCTGTTCTTAATTCCTTGGGAGATTGTCATTGCTCCTTTCGAGATCTTCCACTTATCTTCTGTGAAAGTCGTTACATAACTGTCTGACGCTAACTGCCCTATGGAGATCAAATTCTTCCTCAAGTCTGGTACGTGCCTCACATTGTCGAGTTTCCAAATAGACCCATTCAGCTAGATCTTTACATCTCCTTTCCAGGTAATGTTGCATGCTTGATCGTCACCAAGATACACCTTACCCATATTTCCGGAGACATAGTTCTCGAACAACTCCATGTGTGAGGTGGCATGGAATGACGCTCCTGAGTCCAACACCCAAGATTTCGTCTTGCTTTCTAATGCGCATATAAGGCAATCGTCTGCCTCCTCTGAAACACAATTCGCACAACCCTTTCCATCGACCTTCTTTCCGGATCTACACTCGCTAGAGTAGTGACCCATCTTGCCACAATTCTAGCACTCGATGTCTTTCTTGATTCGCTGCTGATTACTCGAATTGTTGCCTTAACGATTCCTAGACTTGGATCTTCCTCTTGCCTTTGATCTACCTCGTTGATTTATGTTCCGATTCATGTTTCTGCCTTCCACTTTCAATGCTGAAGATGATGCCCTTGATCCTTTTTCACGCATCCTGATTTCCTGGGTCATAATCATGTCTACGACCTATTAAAAGGCTAACTTTTCTTTTCCGAACGAGTTGGCAATTGATTGACACGTCATACTCCAACTCTCCGACATCTGGCCAAGAATTATGCATGCCAACACCTCATCATCAAATACTATGGAGACTGAATTTAAACCATCTATTACCTTATTGAACACATTCAGGTGTTCCTTGAAACTCTGATTTTCTGACATCTTCAGATTCACAAGCTTCTTTATCAGATAGACCTTCCTTGCTGCAGAAGGCTGCTCATATAAATTCGATAGGGCTTTCATAAGATCTACAGCTGTCTCTTGACCCTTGATGTTGAAGGTGACTTATTTCGACAAACTGAGTCGAATTGCTCCCAGCGCTTTACGGTCCAAAACCA
Organism: Dipteronia sinensis; assembly: GCA_033220585.1. Classification (NCBI taxonomy): domain Eukaryota; kingdom Viridiplantae; phylum Streptophyta; class Magnoliopsida; order Sapindales; family Sapindaceae; genus Dipteronia; species Dipteronia sinensis. Next base: position 18,252,146 of record CM065644.1, on the reverse strand, counting down.
TCCACTCCACATCGGTCATGGCCTTTGGTTTACGTTTGGCAACCCAATCTTCATCAGACATGTCCTTCGGCTTTTCTACTATCGGTAAATACAAGTCTTTCTAATACATATAGTCCACCATCTGCATCCTCTAGAAGCTGAAATTTGTACCGTTGAATTTATCTATCTTGTATGTATCCTTCTCAGATCCCATTTGCTCTAACTCAAACTAAGAAATGAAAGCAATATGAACTGGTCAATGAAAAAGTCAAACCTGGACGGAATCCGATCGAAAACTGAAACTTTCAGTTTCATTGTCAAAGGAACTGGAGCTGGAAGATTTCACCACGATGAGTCTACTGGTGGTGTCGGTTTTCTCACATTCACGACGGATCTCAGTAGATCTGACGATAACCGTTTGGTTCAAAAAACTTTGCGACTGATTTGAGGACTTTTCGGTGCTCGGTTGGCGACAGCTCAGAAGACAATCTTATAGATTGAATCTTTCTGGTTCTAACGGTGTGGGAGCTGACAACTCAATCTCCGTGGCCAGCGGCAGCGTTTCCGGCAACATTTTTCCGGTGAGTACTATTCCGGCGAGTACTATTCTGGTGGTGCATTTCCGGTAGTGCGTTAATTGCACTGTTTCTATTCCGGACTCCTGGAACCTTGTGCTATGGGATCCTCAACTCTGAATCCTTCCCTATTATGCCCTAAGCCTTGAAACCATAGCTCTGATACCAATTGTTAGGGAAGAACCGGTCTTAGGGGTACGCACAAAAGCAATAGAAAAACAAGAGACGAGATTTTACGTGGTTCAACAAAAGCTTACATCCATGGAGCGCACCCGCACTCAACTCCCACTATGAAATTGGTATTTACAATAGTGAAGAACTATCTCTCAATTCTCACTATTTTCTCTTTTCTCTCTTTTCTCTCTTCTCTTCTTTACTCACTTCTTGGCACACTCTACATAATAAGATTACAAATGTATTTATAGAGCCCAAAGTTTACCAACCAAACAATGAAATCCAATATTGGTGACCAACCCATCAAAGAAATCAATGGTGGTTTACCAACATCAAAGAAATCAATCTTGGTGGTTTACCAACCAATAATGGTGGTCTTCTAGAACGGTTGGTGGTGGTGCAGCACAGACTTCACACCTAACAGAGGCTATCAAGAAGCTCTGGACAAGGTGTAGAAGAATTTAAGAATGAGATTGTATTGGTTGCAAAGCTTCAACACATAAATCTTGTTAAGTTGTTGGGATTTTGCTTGGAGGGTCAAGAAAAGATACTTGTTTACGAATTTGTGCCCAACAAAAGCCTTGACTACTTCTTATTTGGTATGGCTCATCTAACTATATTCATGTGAGCATTTGAATTCCATTCTGTAGTGTCAATTGAAATTTGATTTTGGTATGCACATAGACCCTGAAAAGCAAAGACAATTGGATTGGTCTAGAAGATACAAAATAATTGGAGGAATTGCTCGGGGAATTCTTTATCTTCATGAGGACTTTCGGTTCAGAATTATTCATCGCGATCTCAAAGCTAGCAATATTTTATTAGATGGTAATATGAACCCAAAAATTTCAGATTTTGGCATGGTAAGGATATTTGGAGTTGATCAAACTCAAGCAAAAACAAAAAGAATTGTCGGAACATAGTAAGTTTTGATCAATTTTACTCAATCTTTTTTGCAACCTAGCTGCTGAATCATTGGTAAGACAAAAAAAACAATTAAAGTTAATGAAGACTATTTTCAAAATTTTGACCAAAAAAGAAGTACAGTTATGAAGACTATTTTCAAAAATTTTGACAACACAATGTTGCATTGTGTCTCGAAGTTTTCCTCCTGATACATGCTTCAACCTGTTTAATAGTGAATACCCTCTAGGCTTGCAACATGCAAATTAGTTAGCCTGGGATACAATTTATCCTGATAACCTTACAAGATTAATTTAAAAAATTCCTTATTGTTCCTTAGTGGATATATGTCTCCAGAATATGCTATGTGTGGACAGTTCTTTGTGAAATCTGATGTATACAGCTTTGGTGTTGTAGTTCTTGAGATTATAACCGGCAAGAAGATTAGCAATTTCTGTCAAACATATGGTGTTGGTGACCTCTTAAGCTATGTAAGTTATAATAACATACTGTGCAAACTCTTGCTATTCTGTTATATCATCACAAGCAACTTTTTGATTGAATATTGCAGGCTTGGAAACACTGGAGAGATGGGACACCCATGCAATTGTTGGATTCAAATTTGACAGATTCTTACTCAAGAAATGAAGTCAGGAGATGCATCCAGGAAGATACAACCACGAGACCAACAATGGCAACCGTAGTTCTCATGCTTAATAGTTACTCTATTACTCTTCCATAACCTAAACAACCTCATGCACTTCTCCATGGTAACAGAACAGAGCTAAACATGCAAATTACAAGCAAGTTTATGGAATGGTCTGTTGACGATGCTAAAGAAATCTGAAATTAAGTGAATATTGTTTATATTTTCTGTATCTATTGAGCTTGTACAGTAATGTTTATATACCAAATGCAGTAGAGTATTCTAGAATAAAGAATATTACAAGAAGAATGGAAAATGGGACAAGTGTAGGGATGATATTCTTTTAGTCATTTTCTCTAATCTTTCTAGAAAGCTGCTGAGGTGTAGATGTTCTGGAATGCTGCTGAGGTGTAGATGTTCTTGAATGTTCTTGTGGTTTTATTCTTGTGTTGCCGATTATACATAGCTTTAGCTTGCTCTGATTATCATCCTCCCTCAAGCTAATACGTGGATCACATGTGATTAGCTTGGAACTAAGAGAACAAAAGCGATCGGTAGATAATCCTTTTGTGAAGACATCAGCTAGTTGAACAGAGGAAGGAAGATGTTGAATAGAGATTGATTTTAATGTGACCAAATCCCGAATGAAGTGATAATCCACCTCTATGTGCTTCGTTCGGGCATGAAAAACTGGATTAGCGGCAAGGGCAATGGCACTGATGTTGTCACAGTAGAATGGAAGAGTGGGTAGAAAATCAAGTAATTCTTTAAGGAGCGAGCATATCCAAAGGATTTCAGCCGTTGTGATGGCCAGAGCATGATATTCCTCCTCCGTTGAAAACCTAGCAACTGTGGTTTGTTTCTTGGCAGACCAGGCAATAAGACTATTATCAAGAAAAAAATACAGTATCCTGTAGTTGAACGCCTATCATCCGGGCAACCTGCCCAATCGGCATCACAAAAAGTAGTGAGTTGAGGTAGACCTTTCGTTATCTGAATGCCGTAATGAGGGGTGGCTTTCAGATATCGAAGGATCCGCTTGACGGCGGTAAGATGAGCTGTTGTAGGAGCATGGAGATATTGGCAGACCTGGTTAACTGAGTGAGTAGTGTCAGGTCTGGTCCATGTTAAGTATTGAAGAGTACCAACTATTGAGCGATAAGAGGAGGGATTCAACAGTGGCTCACCAGAGGAGGAGTCTAATTTAGCAGTTGTGGCAGGAGATGAAAATGGTTTTGCCTGAAGCATATCTGTCTTGGTGAGCAAGTCGGTGGTGTATTTGGATTGACAGAGAAAAATTCCAGAGGAATTACGATAGACCTCCAAACCCAAAAAGTAGTGTAATGATCCCAAGTCTTTAATTGCAAATTGGGTGCTAAGCTGAGATATAAGGTGCTTACAGTAAAGTAGGTTGCTCCCAGTGATAACAATGTCATCAACATAGACCAGAAGAAAGGTGACAGAGGAACCATCATTTTTGATGAAGAGAGATGTGTCTGATGCAGATGTTTCAAAACCAAGAGAGAGAAGAGCATGATGCAGCTCTTCATACCAGGCATAAGGAGCCTGCTTCAGGCCATACAGAGAACGATTTAGCTTACAGACAAAGTTGGGATGGTGCGTGTCTTCGAATCCAGGGGGCTGAACCATGAACACCACTTCATGAAGATGACTATGTAGGAAATTATTCGAAACATCAAGTTGAGATATGCTCCAGTCATTTTGAACTGCTAATGTGAGAAGGATCCGAATTGTGGTTGGTTTAGCTACAGGGCTAAATGTTTCTGTATAGTCGATGCCTTCAAGTTGAGTGAATCCTTTAGCAACAAGACGCGTCTTGTAACGATTGATAGATCCATCAGCATGGTGCTTGAGTATGAATACCCATTTGTAACCCACTAGATTCTGAGAAGGGCCTGGAGGAACTAATGTCCACGTTTTAGTTTTGTGTAAGGCAGCAATTTCATCTTTCATTGCCTGCAACCACTCTGGACGTTGAGCTGCATGTTTGAAAGTAGTGGGAATAGGCTGGGATGAAGAGGAGGCAAGTAAGGCTTGTGGAAAAGGATGACGAATCATGAAGATTTTGGGTTTATGGATACCAGATTTTGATCTTGTTTGCATTGGATGGGTAGGCAATACTGGTGGAGGTGGGGACAGAGGTGGCGGTGGGAATGAATCCTGTGTAGGAGATATATGGTTTGTAGGTGAAGTTGGTAGTGGTGGTAATGGACTACTGGCCAGTGATGATGTATTTCTAGGAGGTGGTAAGGGTAAAAATGCAGGACGTGAAGTGGTAGAAGGAAGCTAATTTGATTTTGGTGTTGGACAGGATTCGGTAAAGGGAAATCGGCCTTCATCGAACACAACATGCCTGGAGATGTAGACACGTCCTGAGATTGGGTCAAAGCAGCGATAACCCTTCTGGTTTATACCATATCCAATGAAGATGCATCGTTTGCTTCTGAATTCAAGTTTGTGCTTGGAATAGGGTCTTAGCCAGGTAAAGCAAGCACACCCACAAACCTTTAAAAAATTGTAATCAGGCTTGCAATGAAGTAGCTTCTGAAGAGGATTGAGTTTCTGCAAAGAGAAAGAAGGTAATCGATTAATTAAATACACAGATGTATGAACCACCTCAACCCAATATTCGATAGGCAGTGATGACTGAGCAAATAGGGTTCTCGCTAGCTCAATTATGTGCATGTGCTTCTGTTTAGACATGCCATTTTGCTCATGAGTATGTAGGCATGTAAATTGCTGGACAATACCACTCGCGGCAAGAAATTGGCGAAAGAGTTTGCTTATGTATTCACCACCATTATCGCATCGGAGGGTTTTGATTTTAAGATCAAATTGATTCTCAACCAATGTCTTAAATTGCTGAAAAATGAAGAAAGCTTGGGATTTTTCTTTCAGTGGAAAAAGCCATGTAAATCGAGAAAAATCATCTACAAATATTATATAGAAGCGGTAACCAGATATGGAAGAGGAAGGAGCAGGGCCCCAAATGTCTGTATGTATTAATTGGAGAGGACTAGATGTAATACAATCTGATTTATTGAAAGACAACTTAGAACTTCTTCCTAATTGACATTCTTTGCAAACCGAAGGTAGGGTGGAGGATCCATGAATAGGAAGAGAGTGCTTGGAGATGATTAGTTGAACGGTTTGAGGAGATGGGTGACCAAGCCTTTTGTGCCACAAAGAGAAGGATGCCTTGGTACTGAGAAGATCAGCTGGAGAAACATGTTTGAATAGAGAAAGATTGATTGGGTAGAGATGACCATAAGTAGGGCCTCGATATAGATTCCTCCTCGTGGCTAGATCCTTGACAATACATTCAAAAGGGGTAAAGATAAGAACACAATGATTGTCACAAACAAAACGATGAACTGATAAAAGATTTTGAGTGACACGGGGAACATGCAAAATATTTTTCAATTTAAATGGAGAGGTAAAGGCAGAGGCAATGGAATGGCCAGTATGAGCAATTTGCAAACCTTCACCGCTACTAACAAGAACTTGGTCATGGCCTTGATATGGTGTTCGAAGAGTCAAGTTGTTGAGGTCATGTGTGATGTGATTGGTGGCGCCTGTATCAGCATACCAGGTAGAGTTGAGAGATGGCAGTGATGAGGAAGAATGAGCTGCAGTCATGGAAGAAAACTGGGGCGGAGGAGAACGGCCCTGAAATATAAAGTTCGCACGGTTTCGACATTGCAGAGCTGTGTGATTGGGTTTGTTACATATCTGGCAACGAACCTTGAATTTTGACCGATTCCAGTTTGGGGTTGATTTGAAGTATTGGGGACGAGGAAATGAATTTTGAGGAGAGGCTGGTGTTGATGGGTTGGGTAAGAGTGGAGGTTTGGGAGAGAACTGATGTCATAGGAAAGGTTATAAGGAGAATGATAATCAGATTTGGGCCAGTATTGTTATAGGAAAGGTTATTGGGCTTTGGTGATATAAAGGCCTGAAAGGCTTGAAGAGAGGAAGTGGTGTTATCAGACGAGATTAGAGATTCGCATTGCTGAAGTTCGATTTCCTCATTGATGAGAAGACCATGGAGAGCTTCTGGATCGATTGGTTCAGCGCGAAGTCGAATTGAGGTTCCAAATGAGTCAAATTCTGATGGTAGACCACGTAGAGTGTGGGCAATAAGATCTAGGTCATCAAGTGGAGCTCCGGCAACGGCGAGACCATCGGCAATCGATTTCATCTGTTCAAGGTATTGCATCATATAGTTGGAACCTTTCTTCAATATTTGAATCTGTCCTTTTAACTGAAGAATGTGGGAACGAGTAATTGCAACAAATCGTTTCTCCAAGGTATCCCAAAGAATCTTGGCAGTAGCACATCCAACCATATAAGGAAGAACATAGTTTGACAGAGCAGCATGAAGCCAGATCTTGCAGGTACGATCTCGAGTAACCCATGTTTGAAACGCTGGATTTGGTAGATCATCGGGAAGGGTTTTTGGAGGGCAAGGGTCAGAGCCATCTAGGATGCTGTAGAGATCTGAGTTTTGTAGGATTGGGACGAACAAGGATTTCCATAGTAGGTAGTTTTCACGGGTGAGTTTGATAGGTATGAGATTAGCAATGTGATGAGGTGAGATAGCTGTGACAGAAGTGGTAGACGTGGAAGAAGACGAGGAAGTAGAAGTAGCAAGAGATTCAGAGGAAGGAGCCATATGATCGATTTACTGTGAGGTTAAAGGCTTTGATACCATAAAGAAATCTGAAATTAAGTGAATATTTGTTTATATTTTCTGTATCTATTGAGCTTGTACAGTAATTGTAAAAACCTCATTTCTATGATTGGCTTATTTCATGACAAATCACATTGGGATTATTTGTAATGGGTAGCTTAGGTTTTATAGTGGTTCTTCATCAACAAGCTTCCAAGATCCCATAGTGCTTCAAGAGAGGTAGTTTACTTGTCTTGACTCTTTTGAAGAGATTTTAGTTGCACACACTCACTTGCATGCATTATATTCTTGATTACATGCTATTGAATGATACATTGTATGCCTCTTTTCACACTCCACACTTGCACATTTTGCACATCACTTAGTGTGTTGAGTTTGCCCAGAAAAGAGAATTTCTTCTCTTAGCGCGGCCTAGACCGCTTGGCAAGACATGCTTGCACCGCGGCATACAGAGCGGTATACCTCAGCAGGGTCATGCTTCCTGTACCGCTTCCTGTACACTTGCACGCAAAGCGACCCAAGTCGCGGTGTTGTCCAGTAGGCCTCTGTTGCCCATACCGCGGCCTGTGCACCATGCATGCACAGCGCCCTGCACCGCGCTGTTGTCCAGACGGTGCATTGCTGTATGTACCGCGGTCTGGACACTTACCCGAGCCGCGGTCCAGCAAGCGGTATTGACGGGATTTTGTTTCTCAAACCCAAAACGACACAGTTTTGTCTAGGGTTTCTATATATATATATATGTTCTCTTCTCTTCTTGGCTGTGAGAGAGCTTCATGAACCCATTTTTATGAGAGAGAACAACCCTTAGAGAGAGAAAGCTTCAAGCTTTGTTCCTTGACTCTCCAAACCCAAAACCCATCACCTTCATGCATTTCTAATCATCTTTAAGGCATGGGTCTTCATCATTAGTTGACTTGGTAAGTTGAACAAAAACCCCATATTTATCATTTGTTCATACTTTCCAAGATTGTGTTTTCATTGCATTTATTAGTTGATTAAATGCTAGGACTCTATTTAATGCATATATTTATGAGTTCCTTTGTATGATTGGGTTTGTATTGTGATAGCTTGCATTTAGGACATATTTGCCTTTTAGCTAATTAGGACTCTTTGATTGCATTTGTTAATTGCATTTATTGTCCTTGCCATGATTAATGACAACATATGTTGATATGGCTTTGTTTGATGACTAGAGTTTAGACTTGCACATCTATATCTAGTTAGGTCTTTATGAGCATTCATATAGACATTGATATCTAGGATTTGTACTTAGTGTCATCTTAAATCCCTAGATAAGCATTTAGTGTTGCCTAGCATTATTTGTATTTTGAGTATTCATATATTCACTTAGGTTGTTAATCTCTTCTTGAAAGTTAAGTCTTGTGACTACAAGGTGTAGTGCACAAGCAAGTGAAGTCTTGCAACCAAGGTGTGGTTGGCAAACAAAGTGATCAAGGATTCACTATAAAGGCCCGTTGGGTAGTAGTGGTGGGTTAGTGACCGAGAATGGTGTGACTAGAGGTCAACCTAGGTTGTAAACATCATTACAATAGTGGATTTGAGGATCGTATGTGGCTAGAAGGATAGCCCGTGGTTTTTCCCTTGTCGAAGGGTTTCCACGTCAAAATCAAGTGTTCTTTATATTTCCGCACTTTACTTGATTTTGTATGTATGGTTGTATTGGGTTAATTGTGTTTAATATTGACTAATCGAAAAATTGGTAATAATCGATTAACAACTCATTCACCCCCCTCTATGTTGTAGACACACGTTAAGAGTGTATTTTCAGTAATGTTTATATACCAAATGCAGTAGAGTATTCTAGAATAAAGAATGTTACAAGAAGAATGGAAAATGGGACAAGTGTAGGGATGATATGCTTTTAGTCATTTTCTCTAATCTTTCTAGAAAGCTGCTGAGGTGTAGATGTTCTGGAATGCTGCTGAGGTGTAGATGTTCTGGAATGTTCTTGTGGTTTTATTCTTGTGTTGCCGATTGTACATAGCTTTAGCTTGCTCTGATTATCAGATGCTTCAATCACTGAAGCATACCCTCGTTAAACAGTAAAATGTTGTTAGGTGTTGTTACCATCGGATTATGTTTGCAATCACAATGGTAAAATATGGTTGTCTAGATTGTCAGCTCAAGCTTTTGTACAGGGTTGTTGTAATAAGTTTTTTTTTTCATGCTCTGTTTAGAACAGATTGTTTTTGGGAAATCGTACAATTTTGGCATCTTGATATCAATGTGATCACATTATAGACTTATAGTTCATTAGTGTAATCAACAGAGCATAATATAATATATTTAATTCATGTAGAAACAGACACTCTATAATCACCGTTTAATGTGTCTCGGTAAATGTCAATCATTCAGTCTGATAATGTTCAGATTCAAGTTGCTGCACATGGAAAAAGCTATACTGGGGCCATGGTCCCTGCTGCCTCTCGAAAAATTCAATTTTAGTCGTAATAATTAATTGAAATTTTTTTCTTTAACTTCTCTAAAATGAAAATGACATTCTATATGTAGGGACAACAATCTTATCACAACCTGTGATGACATAAAGAAATTCACAGATAGCACCAAAGTAATTCACGCATTCCACTTCTGTCTCTATCAAAGTAGTTTTCTTCACCTAAAGGATTTTGTTGAAGAGAGAAAAATCAAACTTATTTTAATTTAATAGGATGTCTAAGTCAAGTCTCTTGGATCCACACGGCAAATGTTTAATAGTCACTTATAGGAAACAAATTATTCGAATAGAGAAGTTGACTGGCACGTGTCAACTGTTGAGCTTTCAATCATCACCGTATATGTTTTGAAATGGAATTTCTAGTATTGCATTTGCAAGGTTAAGAAAAACCATGGAAACTTCATATCTTGACGGCCATTTCATTTCACAAACTTCGATGACTAGAAATTTTGATAAAAGACAGTACGTAGAAAAAAAAAATTATTATTGGATAATTTGATCTTTTGTATTAGAAACTGAAACCACCGAAACTCTCAAAATTGAGTTTTATTTGGAATAATTATTAGGAATTATTGGTTTTGTTATTTTTGTTGTTTAGAAGTTGATCAAACTTGTATTTTAAGCTGAGTTAAAACTCAGTTTCATTCATTTGGGGTTAGAAACCGAAACCTCTAAATTAGGTTTTATTTGTATAATTTGTTAGGAATTATTGTTTTTTTTTTCATTTTGTTGGTTATAAATTGATCAAACTTTTGTTGTTTGTCGAGTTAAACTAAGTTTCCCAACCTAATCACACGTTCACAGGACCAAACAAAAGTTTCAACGAATTCAATCATTTAGTTTCAAAACGAAACCGCCGAGATCCCCAAAATTGAGTAATTGTTAGAAATGATTGATTTTGTCATTTTTATTGCTTATAACCCAATCAAACTTGTGGTGGGTCGAGTTAAAACTCATTTTTGCAACCTAAAGGCATATTGACTGATTTAACTGAACTTTATGTGAATTCGATCATTTTGATTTGAAATAAATCGAAACTGCCGAAACCCTCAAAATTGGGTTATATTGAAATAATCGTTAGGAATTATTGATTTAGTCATTTTCTTTACTTATAAATTAAAAAAATAAAAAGTTTTTTTTAGTGTAGTTAAAACTCATGTTCGCAACCTAAAACCATGTTGACCGTATCTTGAAATGACTCCAAATTTCTTTCATAAATAGGTTATAGTATTTCTAATGTTTACACGCCCAACTTTTGTGTCAAATTTGCATTACCCATTGAAATACACTTTGAATAGTGCTAAATTCACTCTCTCAATCCACTCTTTCAACACACTCTTTGCTCCTGTATTGACATTTGGACAGCAATAAATGATTTACATTAAAAAAACTAATATTTATAAATAACCTACATTTTCATTTTATTTACAATACAAACCAATAACTAATTTCCTAGATTGTTCTTCTTCATTTAATATCAATTTATATATATATATATAGTCATTTTCTCATCAGTGTACACTGATATAACTTATATCAATGCGTTGCATGTGAACCACTGATTATATAGAAGTTTTGACAAGTGCATACACTTTGAGTCAAAGTATGTAAATCTAATGATGCACATCCAACGCACTGATAAAGTTATATCAGTGCGAACTGACTTGAAAATTCATGTATATATATATATATATATATATATCAGGTTTGTGGTTTGTATTGTTATTCTCCGACTCTACACCTTTTTTTCCCTATGTACAGTTCAATCAAGTTTTAGTTAACTCTAACCCTTAACATTTACAAACAAAAATTACTTTCTCACCATTGTTACAACTCGATCTATGAAATTTTTTTTATTGTTTTTTATTAAATAAGTTTATTATATTGGATTAAATTTTTATATTTAACTTACATCAAAACAAAGAAGTTCAGTTTAAAAATTTAATACAATACAATAAAATTATTTAATAAAAAAAAACTATTAATAAAATTACCTGAATATAGTTGTAACAATGGTGAGAAGACAACTTGTGTTTGAAATGATGAGAATTGAAGTTTACTGCACATAAAAGTTATGAAAAACAAATTAGGAAAAAAAAATTCAACATCAAATTTAAACCAAAGCAATACAATTATTTAATATGAAAATCAATTAAAAAATTACCTAGATACAGTTGTAACAATGGTAAGAAGACAAATTGTGTTTGATAATGGTGAGAACTACACAAACAAGTTTTGAAAAAGAAATTCAAATAAAAGAAGTTCAATATAAAACTTTAACCCAATACAATTAAATTATTTTATAAAAAAAAACAATTAAAAAAAATTACCTGGATAGATCTGTAACAATAATAGTGAGTAGACAACTTGTGTTTGAAAATGGTAAGAATTGGTGTTTATTGCAGATAGAAGTTATGAAAGAGAAATTAAGTAAAAAAAATTAAATATAAAAATTTAACCCAATACAATAAAATTATTTAATATTAAAAACAATTAAAAAAATTACTTAGGTACAGTTGTAACAATAGTGAGAAGACAACTTGAGTTTGAATATGGTGAGAACTACACTAACAAGTATTGAAAAAGAAATTCAAATAAAAGATGTTAAATATACAAATTTAATCAAATACAATAAAATTATTTAATAAAGTAAGATTACCTAGATAGAGCTGTAACAATGGTGAGCAAGTAATTTTTGTTTGTAAATGTTGAGAGTAGAGTTAACTCAGACCTGATGAAACTATAGAAAAAAAAATTGTAGAGTCATAGAGTAACAATACAGACCACAAACCTGATACCTGATATTTTTTATTTTATTTTATTTTAAAAAAATTGATATTAAATGAAGAAGGGCAATCTAGGAAATTAGTTGTTGGTTTGTATTGTATATAGAGAGCTTCTTTTGATAATCCAATTTTTTTCTGTTTACACTTCTTCACTTCATTCTCAAAATTTGCATTTTAAAAAAATTTAAAGACACTTCCTTTTATTCAAAGATTATCCTTTTTATCTTTTTGGCACTCATATTCTAAAGACACCCTATTTTAAAATATAAATTTATAAATACACTCAATTTTATTTTAATAAAAATTAGGACTAACCATCGTAGCTTTTGGATTCATTTGAGGGGTAATCTTTTTTGAATTCAATTATTAAAAAAAGAAATTATTTCTTCTAAATCATTAGATCAAATATTACATATTAAACACACTCTCCTAAATTTTTAATTAATATATTAAACTCTCTCTCCTCCAATATATATCTCTAATTTTCTATCTCCATTCTTTTTCAAGCAAGACTAACAGTTAAGGAAAAAACAACTTAGAATAAGCTTGATTTTTAGAAATCGTATTTATGTATATATTATTAAAAAAAAACTCAGAAAACAGGTACCCTGTTGTTCAAAAAAAAAAATTGAAATATGAAAATGTTTTTTGTTACTTTTGTAGGTATGTGATTGCCTAGAGAACTTTAATTCTTTTACTGGTCTTAGAAATTATGAGTTTAATCGAATTTAGTTGCAACAATCAAGTTTTCATATATCTAATTTTTTTTAAAACAAGGTATATGTATTGACTTTTTAATATATATATATATATATATATAATCATTTTCTCCTCAGTACGCACCGATATAAAATACATCAGTGTATTGCATGTGGGTCATAGATTATGGATAAGCACTGACAAGTGCATATAGATTGAGTCAAAGTAATTGAATCTAATGGTCAACATCCAAGACACGTGATATATATATTTATCGTTGCGCACTGAGGAGAAAAGTTATATGTATATTACAGTTAGTAAAAAACAAAAATATTCATAAGTTTTTTTTTTCTTTAACTATTAATCAGAGATTGATCGAGAAAGTATAGATATAGGATTTTTTTTTTGAATAATGGAGAGAGATTAATTAGGAGAGAGTGTTTAATATAGTAATAAAAAATTTATGAAGAGAATTTTTTTTATTAATTTAATTAGCTTTGAGTGTCTTTAGAATTTTTTTTGTCTTGTTTAGTAATTTTAATTAAGTTAAAATTGTCATTAATAAAAAAAATTAATTGGAGTAAAAATAGATAATTTATCGATCGTAAGGAAAAACTCTCTTGCAAATAAAATGAAAAATAGTCTATTTATAAAGGTTAGATTTTGAAATGCAAAACATTTATTGTTGTCCACATGGCAACATAAAAACAAAGAATGTGTTGAAAAAATAGGTTATTTATAAAGGTTAAATTTTTTAAGTAAAACATTTATTGATGTCCCCATGACAACATAAGAATAAAGAGTATGTTGAGAGTGTAGGTTTAGCACTCCTCGTATAGTTTTTGTAATTTTTGCATAAATTTCCTTATAAACTATTATTTGAGTTTTTTTTCATTGACTTGAATAAACGAGTCTCCTCTCCATCTTCACCAGTCGTGTCCACATCATATTTGTTAACTCTATATAAAAACATAGGACCAAACAAATAATCAAATAATAAATCCAATATATATATATATTTTGTGATGAACTCCAAATTCTTCAAGTTATTCTACAACAAAAGCTGATATTCACAATGTCTTCATTGAAGTTCTCAATGATCTTTGTGTTTCTGCTCTCTCTTTCAAGCTCTCTGTTCACTTTAACCAGCGCAGCTGACCCAACATACCTTTATCATATTTGCTCAGGCAATAACTTCACCAGAAACAGCACCTACGAAACCAACCTCAATCTTGTCCTCTATTCTCTTCCCTCCAACGGTAACCGCAGCGATGGATTCTCCAACGCCTCAACAGGGCAAGACCCCAACAGGGCCTACGGCCTCTTTCAATGCCGCGGTGACGTCTCCACCACCACCTGCAAAGACTGTGTAACTTTTGCTTCCACAGACGTAACTCAACGTTGTCCTGGTAAAAAAAGAGCAGTAATATGGTACGATGAGTGCCTATTACGTTACTCAAATTCTACATCAAGCCAAGAGCCTGGAATACTGATGTATAATGAAAATAACGTCACCATAGAACCAAGCCGGTTCCGCCAGCTCATGTTTGGCCAGATGAACGAAGCAGCAACTCAGGCCGCGAATGATCCTAAAAAGTTCGCGACCAGAAAGGGAAATTTCACAACCTCTCAACCACTGTACACTCTTGTACAGTGCACGCAGGACCTGTCGAATACTGCTTGTTTGGGATGTCTTCAACAAGCTATTTCAAGTTTGCCGTCGGAAAGGATAGGAGCACGGATATTGACTCCAAGATGTATTTGCCGGTACGAATTGTACCCTTTTTACAACGAAAACTTGACGGTGTCACCACCCTCACCAGCACTTACGCCGTCTCCTCCATCCCCTGTAACAAGACCGAAAGGTAATGAAGGTCAAAGAACTTACATGACAGAATTTCTCTTACGCTCAATGAAACATACTGATGTTCTTAATTACAGGGAAGAGCGGAATTTCTGCATCAATAATTATCGCCATCGTTGCTCCAATTACTGCCGCAGCGGTGCTTTTCGTGGCGGGCTACTGCTTCCTGACTAGAAGAGCAAGAAGAAAGAAGTACAATTCTGTACCAGATGAAATTGGTAAATTGGAAAACTAATTTGTTATATCAAGTCTGAACAATCTTATCTTAAATTTACTCCTTAACTTATGATGTTGTTTTAATGTTTTTCAATCTGGTAATTTAACGTTTGATTGTGTAGCTGCTGGAAATGACATTACAACTATAGAGTCATTGCAATATGATTTTGGGACAATACAAGCAGCCACAAATGGTTTTTCAACTGACAACAAGTTGGGTGAAGGTGGATTTGGTGTGGTTTACAAGGTTTGATATTATAGACAGAATCATTATAAACATTCCAAAAAAAAATTTTGATGCAAGAGTTTAAGAAGGTTACAAAAAATTAATATTACAATGATTCGTTAATAAATATATATGATCAGGGTGTACTTTCTAGTGGACAAGAAATAGCGGTGAAGAGGTTATCAAGCAGCTCCGGGCAAGGTTCAGAAGAATTTAAGAATGAGGTTGTATTGGTTGCGAAGCTTCAACACAGGAATTTGGTTAAGCTGTTGGGATTTTGCTTGGAGGGAGAAGAAAAGATACTCGTCTACGAATTTGTGCCCAACAAAAGCCTTGACTACTACTTATTTGGTATGGGTTATCTAAATATATTCCTGTGAGCATTTTTGAATTCAATTCCTTAATTTCATTTGAAAATTTGATTTTGGTATGTATATAGACACAGAAAAGCAAGGACAATTGGATTGGTCTAGAAGATACAAGATAATTGGAGGAATAGCTCGGGGAATTCTTTATCTTCATGAGGACTCTCGGCTCAGAATTATTCATCGCGATCTTAAAGCTAGCAATGTTTTATTAGATAGCGATATGAACCCGAAAATTTCTGATTTCGGCATGGCTAGGATCTTTGGAGTTGATCAAACTCAAGCAAATACAAACAGAATAGTGGGAACATAGTAAGTTTTGATCAATGATACTCGGTTTTGCATAATTTGGATTTATAAATTATTTTTTTGCAGCTAATGAAGTTTCTATTCTGTACTAATTAAAAAATTTCCTTATTGTTCCTAGCGGGTATATGGCTCCGGAATATGCTATGCATGGACAGTTATCAGTGAAATCCGATGTGTTTAGTTTTGGTGTCCTAGTTCTTGAGATTATAACAGGCAAAAAGAACAGCAATTTCTATCAAACAGATGGCGCCGCAGATCTGTTGAGCTATGTAAGCAAAAATAAGAAACTTTATATACTTTTCCTACTTTATTAGCTAATATTGTCACATACTTGCAACTTTTTGATTATATAACATGCTGTGATTTTGCAGGTTTGGAAACATTGGAGAGATGGAACACCAACGGAAGTGTTGGATTCAAATTTGACAGATTCTTACTCAAGAAATGAAGTCATGAGATGCATCCATGTGGGTTTGCTATGCGTCCAGGAAGACCCAACTGCGAGACCAACAATGGCAACTATAGTTCTCATGCTTAATAGTTACTCTGTTACTCTTCCGTTACCTCAACAACCTGCATTTTTCTTCGGTACTGGAACAGAGTTCAGCATTCAAATTACAAATGGGATGGGCTCTGATCAGTCTAAAAGCAAGTCCGTGCCATGGTCTGTCGATGATGCATCAATCACTGAAGTACAGCCACGCTAAACATTAACTATGTGTATCGTTTCATAATTTAAGATCTGGCATAAAAACTTGTCCTGATTGTTATCTAAGGTTTTTGCTTGAATAATTGTCCTAAGTCTTAATTTCAAAAACAGAGTGTTTTCAGGAAAGTGTACTTCAGAATTAGTGATTACTTGTCAACATTATTTTCCAGCTAGTTGTTTTTATCAATGTTGTGTCTCCATCAATGTTGTTTTTATCTCAGTTTCCTCTCAATTATAATATTCAGTGCAGAAAAATCAAAGTCGTTTGGATTTTATAAGGATGGAAAAGTCCAAGTCTCCGGGGCCCTATAGCAAATTGATATTTGAATTTTCTCCACTCATTATTTTTTTCTCTCGCATTGTCTACACTAAGAATTGATAACAGTCTAAACCACACCTATACGAAGTAAGAAAGAGAGAGAATTAATGACGACTGCCCATAAACGTTTTTGATATTTGGACTAACTCAACTACATTCATCAAAACTAGATGGAAATGCGATGTTGGAATTTTGATCTGCATATGCATATTGATAGAAAACAAACAAAAGAAGAAAGAAGGATGTAGGAATTAATCTAAACCAAATTGTTAAGTTAGTAGAGTCAATACTGTCTGCTAGTTAGTCATTGTATGCTTGTGTGTAATCAACAAAGTCTGCTGATAATGTTAAGCTATTTAGTTAGGCAGCATACAAATATTTAAGTAATGTTCACACTTAATAATTGTCAGGATTCCAACCTATATAAGGATTGATCCAGTTTATTTCAATTAACTCAATTCAATACAAAGCTAGTGCATTTTACAAATTGATTGTTGTTCACATTTGGTATCCGAGCATGAGAGCTCGGAGGTGAGTGTGGTAGAGACTGTGAGTGTGAGAGATACACTGTGAGGGAGTGATCTGAGCTAGATTCCAGTTAGGAATCAGATAGCCAGAAAAACTCACCGGTGCCGGATTTGAACCAAGAGAGGTTCAGAGGCATTTTTTTTCGGAACTAGAAAAAGGAGGTTCAAACGAAAAAAAAAAGTTAGAAGTTACCGGAGTCAGTCATCTCCACCACCACCAGCCGCCGACCGTCGGGAGAGTGGGTTGACACCACCAACATCAGAAGGTGCAGCTAGTGATCACCTTCTATTTATTTCAAAGAATCATCGTCAACGGAGGACGTTTTGGAGGTCAAATCGACATCCTAAGATAAGTTTTTTTTTTCTGTTTGGGTTGAAAGAGGGAGGAATTTTTTTTGGTATCTGATCTGTTTTGATCAGAGGAGAGAGTGGGAGAAGAGAGAGAGAGGTCTGTTGTTTTTTTTTAAAATAAAAAAATTGAATACAGACGTTATTAAAAAAACAAAGGAGAAAGTAAAAGTATTTAAAAAAAAGTGAAAAGTGAAAAGCCAAGTTTTTTTAAATTATTGTGTTTTTTTAATCATTGTGTTTTGTGAAAAATTACCGATTGACCCCTCTTTGGAAATTTACAAACAGTACCCCTATTTGGTAAATTATAAATGTCTACCTCTAATTTTGGAAATAATACAATTCAGCCCCAAATACCTAAACTTGATGGAAAGACAAATTTTGAGTATTGGAGGGTACAGATGCAACTTTTGTTCGAATACCAGGAGTTGTGGAATGTTGTTTCCGAGGGTATTGTTAGTCCAACAGATGCTGCAACAACTCGGAAGGATCTGAAGGCGAGGTTTTTCATCAACCAGTCGCTGGATCCAATGATCTTTGAGAAAATCGCACATGCCACTTCAGTAAAAAAAGCATGGGATATTTTGATGAACACGTACAGAGGAGCTGAAAAGGTGAAAAAAGTTCGCCTGCAGACTATGTGGAGGCAGTTGGAGCTTCTTCAAATGATGAAAACAGAGAAGGTGGCAGATTATTTCTCATGAATATTGGTACTTGTTAATCAGATGAAGTCCAATGGTGAGACAATTTCAGATGTTCGGATTATGGAGAAGATTCTCCGAACATTGAATTCAAAGTTTGAGTACAAGGTGACTGCCATTGAGGAGTCCAAAGATCTCGAGACGATGACGTTGGATGAGTTGATGGGCTCACTCCAAGCCCATGAACAACGTCTGGATGAGAAGTCAGAAATTGAGGTGGATGAGGCTTTACAAAGCCAATTAAGTCTTAAGAGAGACAAAGATGAGACTCAGAGGAATTCTAAGTCTAGACAGTGGGGTCAGAACTCGCAAAACAGAAGAAGAGATGCTTCTAGTTCTAGCCAGAGAACAGGCAGAGGGAGCAACAACAACAACAACACTAATGAGATGAATAAATCTCAGGTTCAGTGTTTTAATTGTAAAAAATTTGGTCACTACAGGTCTGAGTGCAGATCTAGAAAGCAAGATTTCCAAGCAAATGTTGCAGAAGATGGTGATCGTTTAGAAACATTATTGCTAGCATGCAACATGGCAGACGATAGAGCCAAGAACAAATGGTTTCTAGATTCAGGCTGCAGCAACCACATGTGTGGTGAAAAGAAGATGTTCACTCAGTTAGATGAATCATTTACTTCATCGGTGAAGTTTGGGAATGACATAACGGTGCCAGCGATGGGGAAGGGCAGAATCTCTATCACTTTGAAGGATGGGTCCCAGAATGTCATCTCAGATGTATTGTTTGTTCCAAACCTGCAGAAGAACTTATTGAGTGTGGGACAACTTTCGGAGAAAGGATATGACATACGGATCCACGAAGGAATTTGCACCATCAATAGTGCACATAAGGGGCTAATAGCAAAGGTAAAAATGTCACAAAACCGTTTGTTTCCGCTGCTTATTAATAGTGATAGTTTACCTTGCTTTAGTTCAGTGATTTGTGATGAGAATTGGTTGTGGCACATGCGGTTTGGCCATGTGATCTTTGGAAGTCTGAAACAACTAGCATATAGAAAGATGGTTTCAGGATTACCTTCCATTCCCCAGATAAAGTTTGCGAGACCTGTGTCTTGGGAAAGAAGCACAGAGACTCGTTTCCCATAGGAAAGGCATGGAGAGCCAGTAAGCCCTTGGAGCTGGTGCATTCAGATTTATGCTCAGTAGAGGTTCCATCAAATGGAAATTCCAGGTATTTTATTACCTTTATTGATGACTTTAGCAGGAAAGCTTGGGTGTATTTCTTGCAATAGAAGTCAGATGCTTGTGATGCATTTAAAAGATTTAAGGCGAATGTTGAGAAGCAGTGTGAAAGATCTATCAAGACTTTGAGAACAGACAGAGGCACAAAATATATTGTCTGCGATGGTTTCTTGCAGAAGCATGGCATTAATCATCAGATGACAGCCAGATACACTCCTCAGCAAAATGGAGTAGCTGAGAGGAAGAATAGAACAGTCATGGATATGGTCAGGTGTATGTTGCACTTGAAGAATTTACCCAAAGTTTTTTGGGGTGATGCAGTTGCTTGTGCGTTCTATTTGTTGAACAGGTGCCCTACTAGAAGTGTTCTCGGAAAGACTCCACAGGAAGCTTGGACTCGACGCAAACCTAGTATTGGACATCTACGAGTGTTTGGTTGTATTTGCTATGCTCATGTACCTGATGTTTTGAGGAAGAAGCTTGATGATAAGGCAGAGAAGTGCACTTTCCTCGGCTACAGTCAGATGAAAAAAGGATACAAGTTGTATAATCCAGTATCCGGGAATGTAATTGTCAGTCGAGACGTTACCTTTGATGAGCAAGGTTGTTGGGATTGGTCCCGTGGTAAGGGGAGCTCTTCAGATGTTAATGTTGATTTGGAAGAGATTATTTAGGAAGAACCTACCCCTATGACACCATCACCTGGTGTGACTCCACATCCAGCAGAATCTTCCAGTCGTCCACAACGCCAACGGGTTTTGCCAGCTCGTTTGCAAGATTGTGTTCTCAGTAATGACGACGACCTAACTGATGAAGAGTTAGTGAATTTAGCACTGTTTGCAGATTGTGATCCTATCACATATGAAGATGCTGCTCGAGATGATTGCTGGATAAAAACAATGGATAAGGAGATAGGTGCAATTGAGAAGAATAACACATGGGAGCTTACTGATTTGCCTCGTGGTAAACAGCCCATTGGTGTTAAATGGGTGTATAAGACAAAATACAAGCCAAACGGTGAGGTGGAGCGTTATAAAGCATGTCTGGTTGCAAAATGCTATAAGCAGAAACCAGAGATTGATTATTTTGAGGTTTTTGCACCAGTTGCCAGACTTGACACCGTTTGCTTGATTGTGTCTCTTGCCGCACAGAATCGCTGGAGAATCTTCCAGATGGATGTAAAATCGGCATTCTTAAATGGTAAGATAGAGGAAGAAGTCTACATTCACCAGCCGATAGGTTTTGTGAAAATGGGGCAAGAAAAGAAAGTCTACAAGTTGAAGAAGGCCTTATATGGGTTGAAACAGGCACCCAAGGCGTGGTATACACGCATTGACACATACTTTATTCAACATGAGTTTCAGAGATGTCCCTACGAGCACACTCTGTACATCAAGACAAATCCACATGGAGATATTCTCATTGTGTGTTTGTATGTTGATGATTTGATTATTACCGGCAATAACCCTGATATGATTGCAGAGTTCAAGAAAGCAATGATTGGTCATTTTGAGATGACAGATTTGGGGTTGATGTCTTACTTCCTCGGCATTGAGGTGAGTCAGAAGGATGATGGCATATTCTTATGTCAAAAGAAGTATGCCAGTGATGTGTTGAAGAAGTTCAAGATGGAGGGATGTAAGCCGATTCTCACTCCTGTTAAAGAGATATTGAAGTTAGTGAAAGATGGGTCTGGTGAGCTGATTGATGCTACAATCTTTCGGAGACTAGTAGGAAGTTTAAGATACTTAACTTCTACTAGACCTAACATTGCATATGGAGTTGGGCTTATCAGCAGGTTTATGGATTCTCCGAGGCAATCTCACTTGCAAGCTGGCAAACGTAATTTGCGATATGTGAAAGGTACATTAGATGACGGTATCCTTTACTCTTCTGCTGATAAGATTGAGCTTGTGGGATACACAGATGGTGACTGGGGAGGTGATATGGAAGAGAGGAAAAGTACTTCCGGATATGCATTCCATCTGGGTTCCGGAGTATTTTCTTGGTCATCGAAAAAGCAACTGGTGGTTGCTTTATCAACTATGGAAGCTGAGTATATTGCAGTTGCTAGTGGTGCTACACAGGCTGTGTGACTGCGTCGTATGCTTTGTGACTTGAAGTATCAAAAGAATACTTCTACAGTGATCTATTGTGATAACAAGTCCACCATTTCACTGACAAAGAATCCAGTTTTTCATGGTAGAAGTAAGCACATTGACATCAAGTTTCATTTCATTCGAGACTTGGTAAAGGATAATGAAATCGTGATAGAATACTGCCGTTCTGAGGAGCAGATTGCAGACATATTCACGAAGCCGCTCAAAGTCGATTCATTCCTAAAACTGAAGAAAACTTTAGGCATGATAAGTTATGGAAAACTTGGTTTAAGGGGAGATATGTAGGATTTAATGTAAACCAAGTTGTTAAGTTAGTAGAGTCAGTATTGTCTGCTAGTCAGCCATTGTGTGCTTGTGTGTAATCAACAAAGTCTGCTAATAATGTTAGGCTATTTAGTTAGGCAGCATACAAATTTTTAAGTAATGTTCACACTTAATAGTTGTCAGGATTCCAACCTATATAAGGATTGATCCAGTTTATTTCAATTAACTCAATTCAATACAAAGCTAGTGCATTCTACAAATTGATTGTTGTTCACAAAGGATAACATGAAAAATATATATTCTTATAGGAGAAACTATACATACCCAAGGAAACAATTAATGACTTATCGGTGATGCTTCACACATAACAGGGTACAGAAACAAATAATCAACAAGATGAATGAACTAGACAATAATAACAATCAATGTTTTGAGAAAATATTCTCAAGGAATGGTACAGTTTAACCATGTTCTTATATATAATTCCAGGGGCCATTGCTAGTGTGGAACCTTAAGAAAAATAAGATCAAATATTTTTGAAGATTCCAACTTACATAAGTTAGAAGCTCCTATGTCTTCTCTTCATAAACAAAACAACTGTTTTTTCGACCACCAATGATTTCCAGGACTAGCACGTCAAAACTAAAAACATCATACTTGACTAAGAACTATCCATGTTTAAGATACTAGGAGCCATATACACACTGAAAATGTTCACAAAGTTGAATTAATTAGTTTTAATGAAAACAGCCTATTATCTAGGATGATGAGGATTTTTTTTTTTTCCTTCTAATTTATATCTGCAATGTCCCAACATTTCTACTTGTATGGCCTTGAGTTTGATCCATTTAATATGATGGAGATTGGAGTCTGGAGAAGACAAGTCTCGGCCGGGGCAATATACATGGCAAATGTTTGCATATCCACCACTCAAATAGAACAGTAGCACCATTGACTACTAAGCGGTCAACTCAACAACAAGGTAATTGGCATTAATGGCATCTGCGTAAAATTAATAACATGCAATATATATCATTACAGGTAGTGTGATGAATATCATTTATTACATATTTTTAACCTTTGTGATTTTTTTATTTTTTTATAAAATATTACAAAATTCTGAGTTTGAAAAGGGGAAGAGATTAAAACCCACAACCTCTTAGCATATGTGCGAGGGGCAGCGCCGGTTCAATATAATTTGGGGCCTTAGGCAAAATAAATAAATAAAAATAATAGAATAGACTTAAAATAGTTAATTGCAAAAATTATAGAGTATATAAAATTTTAATTAATTGTGTTTTCATCAATTATTAAAAGTGAATTTTATAAATTAAATAGATAAAAAGAATATCAACAAAGTGAGATTAGTTCAATGGTAAGCCTCTCGCTCACACCTACATCTAAGTAGGTGCGGTTTTGAGTCATGCTCATTTCCTCAATCCCAAAATATTAATTGTAATAATTCCAAAAAAAAAAATATGGTCATGCTACTGTACAAAATTTGTATTCCTACAAAAGTAGTGGTTATTACTTATCAATCAATGGATTCAAATCCAAAAGTCCACAAAAATCAAAGGTTTGAAAATAGAAAAATTATAAATTATATATTCAATTTACAACTTTTATGAAGGAAAAATGTAAATACAGAAGTTTGTCTCTTTATTCAGAAATTATATTTGATAATTTCAAGAATTTAATTTAAGATAAGGTTTAAAAATATGCATGTTTTCCAATATAATTTTTATTTCCATAACATTTAATATTTACTTTTAGATTTTTGGGGCCTTGCTTTGGCTTGAGGCCTTAGGCTACTACCTTAGTTGCTTAAGGGTTGAGCCGGCTCTAGAGAGGGGTATACCATTGGGTCAACATCATCTTATCTAACCTTTGTGAGTTTGTTAGAGTTATTTTTGGTGAGTTATTTTTGGTGAAATATTATAGTAGGTTGGGTTAAGGAATTTGGAATGAAAAAAAAAATAAAAAAAGAATTTTCATCATGTTGCTGTGTATGAATATTTCCATATAGCCAAATCTCAAAGTTCAGAATCAAAGAACCATTTGAAGGAATTTTGCAGAAACATGTTATGTCACAATATGAAAATTTGGACGTCACAGATGTTGGCATGTGCAAACCGTTCGTGCTAGACTAAAACCAAAAGTCATGTGTTGTTAGTTATTACTTATTAGAGCATCAGTCTCCCCTGTAGACCCCTTTTCGATTAATTAAGGGAGGAGTGACCACTCCAAAATGAGCACCTGCAATAGTATGAAGCCGTGGGAGTAGTACAATGATAAATAAGATTCGTTCTACGATGATTGATGAATTGATTACCACAATTGATTGATTAGACTACTATTTAGACAAATAAAGATTGGATTGTTGAATTACACTACTCAAATCTAATTAAATTAAGCTACAACTAAAATGCAATTAATGAAACCAAATAAGCAAGCAAACAAAGCAAAGTCATACACAAACAAGTGATTGTATTTCTAATGGGATATTAGGCTAAGACCGTGATCCACCTATCCAATTCTCATCAATTACAGACACACCATTGCAGATAAATTATACAAGTGTGAATGTAGACTTATGACAACCCTCAATTAGTCTCTACTCTCTCTCAGATAATAGAAACAAGACTTAAATATACCGATAACCTATCTCTTGATGGTCATACGAAATACACACAAGTTCATTAGGCTTTGTGGTCCACTAAATGAGTCCTAAAGACTAGCCTCAAGTATCTCTATCTTTCTAGACCTCTATTGTGCATTTCATCTCATCGAGCACTGATCGCTACAAACTGTGACGCTCTCAATAGTACGAGGAATTCAATGATTACTAGCCTTCATTGGCACATGTACTATTTGAACGGTTTAATAAAATGATTTCCAATATTTGCCACCAAACTAATCTAAGGTTAACTCTGAGCAATTCATAATCAACCGAATTGATTAAGTACACACACTAGTAGAACAATTGTGATAATATGATGTAAGAAATTGCTAGAGTTAGAATCTACCTCCCCCTTTTGGTTCACTACTAGACCCGTCTAATCTCCATATTACGCAAGTATACATTATAGGTTCGTGCCCCCTTATCTAATTTCTAATCTCTCTCTCGCAATAGAAATCACATCCATGCATACTAGAAACATATAGATATATGGATTTATTAAGCGCTTTGGGGCACACACACAATCCCTATACTCCAGCCTCACGTATCTCTACCTTACTGAACATATATAGTGGATATTGTGACGAACACGTTTAGCGCGTCACCTCTTGATTCATCCACACAACCAACATATCATTTACAAGATGGCCAGTCAAGCAAAGGCATTAAGCATACAAA
This sequence comes from Dipteronia sinensis, assembly GCA_033220585.1. NCBI lineage: Eukaryota > Viridiplantae > Streptophyta > Magnoliopsida > Sapindales > Sapindaceae > Dipteronia > Dipteronia sinensis. The sequence goes on along the minus strand of CM065644.1, from coordinate 18,226,668 downwards.
ATATCCATATTACAACACAAGCACTTTAGAGAAACTAGGCAGTCTTCATTAAAGGATTAGGGGTTTGGTTTCATCATAACTCTAGCATAAGAGTATTTAGCTCATATTACAAATCAAAGTTGTTATAAGTAAAAATCATCATTAAGGAAACGACATTACAGTAAGGGGCCACGTAAGCGAAGTCGAAGAAAAGTCAAGCGTTAAAGGGCAGAAATTCCCAAGGGAATTTACTCGGCAAAGAGTAAAGCAACCCAACCACAGACGAAGAAACCGGCTCGGGCATGCTCGGGCATACTCGGCATACTCAGGCATACTCGGGATCAGATAACGAAGACAAGTACTTCATAAACATATGGACATAATCAGAAGCAAGCAACTCCACAATAAGCAACGATACGACTATCAGAGTTCAATTGAAAGGCAAATAGATTTCCCGCAGATAAAGGGCGAGGAATCCGACGTAGATTCGGACTCAGCCAAAACAGGAAACAAGATAGATTCCATAAAGAGACAGACTTCAATTAGAACTAGGAAATCACACAAAATACGGGTATCACAACACCAAACCCTAGCACAACCATAAACCCTAGCAAATAACATGTATAAATACCCCAGTAAGAAACATGATGGAGGCAGGTGTGAATTAGCAGAATAAGTCAGAGAGAAATACTTTGTAATTGAATTTTTGATAGTGGATTTGACTGTGTTGCTCAAGCAACAACCCGTGGATTTTTCTCCTGTTAAAAGGAGTTTTTACCACGTATTCGTATCTCTTGATTTATTGTTTTCTTGCGGTATTACACCTATCTGTTCTTATTTTCGCTTGATACAAGTTCGTTGATAGTGAAGACGAAAAATCACCATCAACAATTGGCGCTAGAAGGAGGGGAATCAAACAAAACTTGTGACAATGGCTGGCGAAGGAGATGGTAGCGATTCCAGGTATAGTCAAGGATTGCCAATCAATGAATTGGATGATGATGCCACCCTTAACACTGCAGAGGTAACCTTGGCAACGGCAGATCAGTCAACTGCCTTGGCTGGTATTCAGCGTTTTCCTCCAACCAACGAAGAGATTGCGCAATGATTCCGCTCTTCCTTGCAGCAACTTATATCTGACGCTGCAAGGCAAGGGGTTGATCTCTCCGCCACGGAAGGCTTGACGTCACCTCACAATCTTTCTGCTCCAAATCAGCAAGCAACTAGGTTGCGCTCCACAGTAGTGATACCAACGCCTGATGCACCCATAAAGGCAAGCCGTGATCCGATTGACAGGCCGGTGATTTTTTCTGAAAGGCCAACCAGGGGAAGCGGAGAACGTAGAGAGGAGAATGACTCGGACAGAAGGTATGGTCATGACCAGACGGCAAGGGATAGTGACCGTCCATGGAGGCGTACTCATCGGAGAGATCAATCATCGTCCTCGGGAGAGAGTGAGCAGAACTATCATCACAAGCGCCAAAGGGGCACAGTTCGACTGCACGGTTTAAATCGGGATCAAAGAGAATCGAATCCGGAAGAGAGAGGCCAAAAACTGACTATAAGTCAGAATTTCAATGTTGTGGGGGAGCCGGAGGGAGACAGAGATATACTCATACAGAGTTTGACCCGGGAAGTGGAGAATAATCGCCGACAAATGGATGCGTTAGTCAGGCGATATGGGCGTAACGAGTTGTCAGATGATGAATCCGGGAGTCCTTTCACCAATAGGATCCTGAGGACGCCATTCCCGGAGAGGTTTAGAATGCCACATGTAGAGCAATTCAAAAAGAACACGGACCCTAAGGAACATGTCAGAAGATACAAGAGTGCCATGGCCCAGTATGTTTACAATGATGCCCTACTATGCTTAAATTTCCCTCAAACTCTTGGGGATCTGGGCTCTAGGTGGTTCGGCAGGTTACCGACGACCAGCATAAGTAACTTCAGCGAGCTGAGTAAAGCTTTCTCAAGGCAGTTCCTCGGGAATGTGCACAGGAAGAAGTCGGTGGCTCACTTGTCCCAACTTAAGCAAGGAAAGGATGAATCACTTAAGAAATATTTGGGAAGGTTCGGTCAAGAAGTGTCTGAGATCGGAAGTGAAAACGACGAAGCTATAATTGCAGCGTTCATCAATAACCTCCAGAATGGACAGCTGTCATTTGACCTGAGAAGAGCCCATCTGACCAGTTACGCTGACATGATGGATATGGCTGGGGCTATGCCTTGGCAGAGGAAGAAGAAATTGCCACGGGAGGATACTTCGTGCATGGCGGACGCCTGGAAGGGTCTAAAGCCAAGGACCAAGCGAAGACGCCCGATGCGAACGGTGATAAACAAAAGAATAAGACACGGGATAGTCGGGATGGTCGTCGGGCATATGATCCAAAGACGGATCAACCGCGGCAGAAGTTCCAAGGCAGATATACAAACTATACCCCACTGAGGAAGGATCAAGAGGAAATTCTGGCAATCCTGGAGGAGAAGAACATGTCTAAAGAACCTCCTAGGCAGTCATCCTATGCCCGGAGTGACGTCACCAAGTATTGCAGGTTCCATAAGGAGAATGGACACGAAACCTCCAAGTGTTTTCAACTTAGGGATCACATAGAGACCCTCATTAGGGAAGGACATTTGAAAGATATCGTCCTGAAGAAAACCGACAAGGTAGACGGACAGAGAAATAACCGACAGGATGGTCGGGCAAGAAAACTTAGCCCCAAGAAAGCTGAGGATGAAGGAGCGATCAACACGATTTTTGGTGGACCATCAACGGGCAAAAGTAATAGGGAGAGGACCCAGGAAATTCGGGAAGCCGTAGAGGCTAGAAGAGATCTAGGTGTCAATTCCATTGAACCCGACCCAAAAAGATCAAGGGAGGCTGGGATCCCATCATATTCACAGAGGCTGACTCACATGGAGTAGATGTAAGACCAAACGATGCACTGGTAATCAGCGCACATATTGGCCATAGGGAGGTCCATCGGATTTTGATCGACAATGGAAGCTCAGCAGATATTTTGAGTGCAGAAGTTTATGACCAGCTGAGGCTGGAAAGGAAAGACCTGCAGCCTTTTCCTACACCTCTCAGAGGATTTGGTGGGGTGGAGGTAAGGTCGCTCGGCACAGTAAAATTACCGGTGAAGGTCGGGAAGGCTCCTTGCCAAAAGACAGTGTTACTCGACTTTGTAGTCGTCGACACAGAAAATTGGCCGTACAACGCCCTATTGGGCCGACCGTTCTTGAATAAAGCTAAGGCGGTGACGGCGACTTATGCTTTAATGATGAAGTTCCCAACGGAGTTTGGAGTTGGAATGGTCAAAGGATCGGAAAAAATGGCTCGAAGGGCAAATTTGTCAGTATACAGGGACAGGGAAGTGAACCAGGTATATGATGTGACAACCAAGCTGATAACCGATGAGACTGAAGAATCAGAAGTACCGAAGGATTTTGAGTTGGATCCAAAAAGGAGCCCGAAGCTAAGAAAGATGAGCCGACCAAAGAGGTGGCATTGGACCCAGAAGATCCAGGCAAGACGGTGAAAGTCGGGGAAAATTTGAGTGAATGTATAAAAGCCCGACTTGTCTCACTACTAAGGGATTACAAGGATGTTTTTGCTTGGAGCCACGAAGATATGCCCGGGATAGATCCAAAAGTGATATCATATTGCCTCTCCATCAATCCAGAGTTCCGCCCGGTAGTGCAAAAGAGACGGCTGTTCAATCCAGAGAGGAGTGTGGCCATTAAGGATGAAGTAGGCAAGTTGCTTTCTGCAGGATCGATAAGGGAAGTCAAGTACCCAGAATGGGTGGCCAATGTGGTGCTGGTTAAGAAGAAAAATAATCAGTGGAGAATGTGTGTAGACTTCACCAATTTGAATAAGGCCTGCCCGAAAGATAGTTTCCCATTGCCGAGAATAGACCAACTGGTGGATGCAACAGCTGGGCACGAATTGTTGAGCTTCATGGATGCTTACTCAAGATACAATCAGATCAGAATGAATAAAGCAGATGAAGAAAAGACAGCCTTCACCACAGATCAGGGTTTGTACTGCTATAAGGTGATGCCTTTCGGCTTGAAAAACGCTGGGGTAACCTACCAGAGATTGGTAAACAGGATCTTTGCCCGGCAAATCGGGAGGAACATGGAAGTTTATGTGGATGATATGTTGACCAAGAGTGTCACAGCGGAGAAGCATTCAGAAGACTTAAGGGAGACCTTCGAAGTGCTGAGGAGATATAAAATGAAGTTTAACCCGAGCAAGTGTGTGTTCGGAGTGCCATCAGGGAGATTTCTTGGTTTTCAGGTGCATCAAAGAGGGATTGAGGTGAACCCCAAGAAGATCAAAGCGTTGGAAGATATGGCTTCGCCAAGGACGCTGAGGGATGTACAGAGGCTAACGGGATGTCTTGCGTCACTTAACCGATTCATAGCGAAGTCAACAGACAAATGCGCCCCATTCTTTAGGGCAATAAAGAAAGGAAAAAGGCCTTGAATGAAGTGAAGAATGCGAAGCTGCTTTTCAGAAATTGAAAGAGTATTTAGGGCGAGCACCCATCCTCTCAAAGCCGGTGGTCGGGGAAACATTGTACTTGTACCTCTCAGTCACAGAGGTAGCGACAAGTTCGGTGTTGATTCGAATGGAGGAAGGAGTGCAAAAACCGGTATATTACACCAGCAAGGCATTGCTTCCAGCAGAAACTAGATACTCACCGGCCGAAAAGGTCGCACTCGCCCTGGTCGCGGCAGCCAGAAAACTAAGGCCGTACTTCCAAGCGCATGCAATAGAGGTGTACACCGACTGCCCGCTAAAACTCATCCTGCAAAAACCAGAACTGTTGGGAAGATTGACTAAATGGGCGGTTGAGTTGAGTGAATTCGACATCAAATATACCCCAAAAGTTGCAGTTAAGGGACAAGCAGTGTCCGATTTCATAGCAGAGTTCACCGAGCCAGATATGGAAGTGCAAAGGATGATAGAAGGCGAACAAGTGAGTAAGTTCCAATGGAAGTTGCATGTGGATGGATCGTCAAATACTCATGGCAGTGGGGCAGGAATAGTCATAACAACACCAGAAGGAGATGCTGTGGAATGCGCCATGAGATTCGACTTCAAAGCAACTAATACCCAAGCAGAGTATGAAGCTTTGTTGGCTGGTTTGAGAGTTTGCATAGCATTGGGGGCAGATGAGTTGGCGGTATACATCGATTCCCAGGTTGTAGTTAACCAGGTGCTGGATGAATACCAGGCGAGGGAGGAGCATATGATAGCTTACTTAGACATTGCAAAGAGCTTGCATAAAAAGTTTAAGGCGTACAGGATCCTTCAAATCCGTCGGGAGGAGAACGAAAAAGCAGATGCTTTGTCTAAATTAGCCTCAGCCACCATGAGTATTAGGTCGAAAGCAATACCAGTGGAGCACCTGACCAAACCAAGTACGGCAGAATCTGAAGAGGTCATGGTGTCAGAAATCCGGCTAGGTCCAAGTGATTGGACAACCCAGCTTAGAGAATATCTGGAGAGAAACATATTACCGGAGGATGCTGTGGAGGCAAAACGCGTCAAGTACAGGTCAACTCGGTACACGATTCTGAGGGGAGAACTATACAGAAGAGGGTTCTCAAAGGTGTTACAAAGATGTGTTGCCGGAGAAGAAACCTACAAGATTCTGAAAGATGTTCACAGTGGGGTGTGTGGAAACCACAGTGGGGGTAAGAGCCTAGCACACAAGGTACTTCGGCAGGGTTTTTATTGGCTGACTTTATTTGCCGAAGCGCAGCGATTCGCGGAAAGTTGCAAGACATGTCAAAGGATAGCAAACGACATTCGGCAACCCCCGGAGTTACTCAGAAGCTTAACTTCCCCTTGGCCTTTTGCCATGTGGGGCCTCAACCTGATTGGTCCAATGCCCACAGGAACAAGGGGAGGAGCAAAGTACGCAATTGTGGCAGTAGACTACTTTACCAAGTGGGCAGAAGCAGAGGCATTGGTGCACATCACGGAGGCGAACACCACTAGCTTTGTCAACAAGAACATCATATATAGGTTCAGAATCTCGAGCATCATTATAACGGATAACGGAACTCAGTTCGACAACAGCAAGTTCAGGGAAATGTGCGAGGAGTACAAGATTGCAAACTATTATGCGTCACCTGCACATCCACAAACCAATGGCCAAACTGAAGCTGTGAACAAGGTGATCAAGCACACACTGAAAGCAAAGCTGGAATCAAAGAAAGGCAGTTGGGCAGACAAACTATCAGAGGTGTTATGGGCATACCGAATGACTGTCAGGTCATCCACAGGGGAGACCCCTTTTGCACTAGCATTCGGAACAGAGGCCGTAATCCCGATGGAAACAACCTTTACGTCACCCAGGGTGCAACTATATAGCCCAGAGCACAACGTCAACATGTTGCAGCAGAACTTAGACGAGCTTGAAGAAATCAGGGACGCAGCTCAAGTGAGAAACGCAGCGTATCAGCAAAGGGCTGCAAGGTACTATAATTCCCATGTTCGTGTGCGTAGATTCCAGCTCGGAGATTTGGTGCTAAGAAGGGTATCCCCGAACACTAAGGACAAGTCGGCAGGATCTCTCGCCGACAAATGGGAAGGCCCGTATATCATCAAGGGAGTTGCAGGGCATGGAGCCTACCTGATAGCTCACCCAGAAGGCAGCTTAGTACCCCGACCATGCAACGCTCAGTACCTCAAGATTTTCTACCCCTGACAAACTCACTCATGTTTAACGTTATTTTAGCTTTGCTTTAACTTATAGTCAAGTTAAGAGGTTTCTAATTCTTATTGTTATCTAATATATTCCGTTTGCTAATAAAGAAGTTATTCATTGAAGACGATGAAATCCACGATAAAGAATGTTCAAATAAAGCAAAAACAACAGTGGCCACTTCGTCCGAGAACAAGCAGACTAAATTTAGTCACCTAAAACAAACCGGTCCGAGCAAATCTCGTTCAAAAATAATCATGCGCTACGAGGCCGCGGGAGAGCGGACAAGTAGTTCTTGAAGGGCTGAGAAGCTGGAAAAGCGCGCCCGCCTGGTTTAAGCAGTGCAAACGCACTTCTTAACCAAAAGGTTAAACCGAGGCACCAGGATAACTGGAAAACTGCTCGGAGCGCCGCCAGGAAGACTGGTGAGATGCGCGGTCGTGTTGGCTAGTCAACATAACCACCAACGATTCGATGAAACCTTGCACAGATAAAACCGGGAGACGTCCTAGGTGACTTGTGTAAGGACCTTGACGTATGGTTGTAGTGAGCCTCGACGAAACGTTAGGGTAAAACGATCTTCACAAGATCGGAGAAATTAATTGCCAGTTAAATAAGATACTCGGCTTAAAAAAGTTGTCAGTTAAATATGATACTCGACTTTAAAAGAAAAAATTACCAGTTAAATAAGATACTTTGTCCAATGAATCAACGGCCAGTTTAATGAGATACTCGGTTTAATAAACGAGTTGCCAGTTGAACAAGATACTCGGTTAACTTTGGTGGTCGCCAAGCACTTGGTTGAAATTAAGAGTCCCAAAAATTCTTAAGATCTACGAGCCGAGTATAGGTGACCGAACAAATTATGCTTCATTTGTTTTTCTTTTGTTTATACATTTATCATGAAGGGAACTGGACAGGCAGAATAGTGAATAGATTTCTTATATATGAGCGAAAGAAGATACAACGGTTGTTACAAAAAAGAAGAAAATTAATCAAGAAGATGCCGGCGGTTGAGAACTACTTCCACCAATGCTCGGGTCCGGTTCCATCACGTACTCGTTCAGGAGACTATCATCAGAAGGCCAGACAATCACATCTTCCGGGGCGTCATCATATATCCAAGCGCTATAATCCACCCCGGGAACGGGTCCAACGTCAGAAGCCTCACCGTCGATCCCCACTTTCCCACAAGCGTGGAAAGTTGAGAAGGAATCAGCAGTGGGAACTTCCAGGTGCATGAGGTGTGGCTCTTTTCCCTTACTTCTGCAATATGCTCGCCACGTCTTCATTTGGAGCCGAAGGGATTCCAGAGAGGCATCCACATGCTTTCTGACCGAGAGGTTCCAGTTGGCCCTGGCCCGATCGGTTGCTCTGTTCTTCTTCTTGAAAAACTCTCCGGCCGAGACCATTCCCCTCTGAAATTCCCGGAGAAGTAAAGCGTCATAGGCTGGAGATCTTTTGAAGCGATCGACCCCCTGAATTTCCAACTCCAGCCTAGCTTCCTTCGACAGGGACTTGATCGTCAAGGCTTGACGTTCCAAGTCCTGAATCCGGCGCTCGTAGGAGGACTTGGCATCTTCAGCTGTTTGCTCGGCCTGGAGTAGAGCCTCCTGAGTAGATAACAACTGGTTTTTTAAAGTTTGGGCCTCTTTAGAAGTGAAAGATGCCTTCTGTTCAGCCTCGAGTTGACGTGCTAAGCACTGGTCCAGAAACACCTGACCCGACCTAGCCCCTTCCTGACAAGCCAGTTCGGCCCGAGCACAGCGATCTTCACTCTCCTTCAACTGAGCTTCAAGCCTCCTTATTTTTTCCGTCTGACCATCACTAGTCTGACAGACTTCAGTCATCTCGGCTACCATCTGCAACGAGCGGATAACAAGTGACAAAAATGAAGTAAGCAATAAAGGAGATAAATATGAAAGTCTCAAGAGTTACTCACATAAGAAGCGTTGTTGAAGAAATGGCAGAGCCGATCAGATAACGAACCGACCCTAAGATCACTCCAACGATCCTCCCCTATATATGCTTGGCCCGAAGCCATAGCCTTCAACATGGCCTCGGGGGTAGGTACGCCAGACTGGGTCGAAGGGTCAGGGCTGCCAAGATTAGCCTCGGGGAACCTAACAGTAGGTACTGCCTGAGGGGAACTAAGGGGGATGCCAGGCTCGTCCCTCATCTGATCTAGTGGAGGATAATTCTCTATTGATCTCTCATTCTAAGCAGCCTCTGCTACCCCCTCCTCATCCGAGGATGACTCGACGAAAGCAACTACTCGAGGAATCTTGGGGGCCGGACGACCAGGGGAGAACGAGGCTTTTCTTTTTTCGGGTTACCTCCCACGAGTATTCAGGTCCGCTGTGGGGTCCTCAAAATCCAGATCGGAATGCCCTATTTCAGCACCACTTCCAGAAGGCGCAGTGTCCAGTTCGGTAGAAATCAGAATCTCCGGAACTGTCACGTCTGGATGCTCCCTGGCAATTTCCGCATCCGGGGAAGTGGTATTCGGCTCGACTACAGCAGGCCGCGGAGATCTAGTTCCGCAGGAGAAGGCAGTTGGCTCGGAAGACTCCCCAACCTTCTCCTTCCCCTTTGTCGAAGGACCTGCTTGATTGCCTTCATCAGTTGCGTGGGCGGGCCAATTCTTGATCCTGAGTTTCCTCAGGCATGTAATCCGGCACGTCGTCTGCACCCCCCTCGGGAATGTCTTCGGAAGAATTCCCATCAGAGTCACCTTGAGGAGGGGTTATCCCCGCATCCTGTTGACGTTTAACTTCCCTCCGGCTCGCCTCCACAATACCTTTCATTCGGCGGGCTTGGGCATCGCACACTACATCTATGTCATACACTAAAAAAATAATAATAAATAAATAAATAAAATTTTTTAGGAAGCTGAAAGCCAGACAGATAAAGCAACTAAAAAGCAAGAAAGAAATAAAGAACTTACAGCGACGCCGGCGTGCAGAAAGTTGAGGGAAGAGGCGAGCTGTTATCATCTTCTTTTCATCGAAGAGGTAAGGTCTGCCCCTCTTTTCCAAGGGATGGAAGGCCGCCCGAGTCATGGTTTTGAGCTCTTCATCCGTAAAAGACGAAGTTATGTGGTTCCACTGGGGTATGCAGAAGTACCGAGGCACCCGGCGAGTCATCTCGGAACCCTCGATGTCAAAAGAAATTGACCGTCCCCAGTCTCCACCCACGAAGAACCAACTATTCTTCCAGAACTTGTTTGAGGTGGGGAAGCCCCAAACAAACCCTTTCATCTTTTCATCAGCGGTCGGTATCACCCTGTTTTTTACGATCACGTCCTTGGGGACCCAACTCTCGGGCTGAGTTGAAAGCAGAAAGTAAATCCCAGTCTTTCCCAGAGGCCCCAAAGAATAGAAGTGACTAATTTCCCGAGGGGTTGGGGGTGGTCGTCCCATCCTATGCCACATGTGCCACATGCACATCAAGATCCGATAGCTATTCGGAGTTAGTTGAGGGGGGGCGAGCTGAGCTTCGGCCAAAAACCAAGTAATGAAGGGTTGTAGCGGAAGCGTCACCCCGCAAGAAAGCATCGCCCCATAAATCTCCACTTGACCGGGCGGAGGGTTCCACGCAGCCCGACCGTTAGCAGGGTTTAATGAGATGGTGTCGCTGTCCAAATCAAAACGGTTCATATATTTAATGACTTCTTCGGGGCCGACCACATTTGGCTCGACGTCGTAAGCGCAAACTCTCTCGGGAGAGAAGACGATACGAGCCTCCCTGTGCTCGTCCTCAATGTCTTTATCGACCACCCTTTGGGGCCCGACTCGAATTTCCCGAACAAAGGAACCTTTGTTGATGTCACGATTGCTTTGTTTCTTCCCCATTATTTTCCACGGCCGAGAATTATCACAAGCCACAGAAGCAGAACTGGAATCGGTTTCAGGCTGATAGGATTCAGGCTGTGACGAACTGGAAGAAGCTGATGAAACTTCACGACACAGTCCAGATAAGTTGAGTCCGGAGACGTCAGCGTCTATAAATTGGGGCTGATCGGGAATTGGATCACCAAGCAACCTGTGGACAGCCGCAACAGTACAAGTATCACCTTGTTCAATGGCAATCATAGCAACAGTAAAAAGACGATGTCTAGCAGAGGGATCCATGAGAACTAACCTTGAAGGATTGAAGAAACGAGAGGTACGGCAGGATCTTCGAGAAGGTCGAGAAAAGGTTTGTAAACCGAGAGAAATAAATCTTCGCGGGACAAGATTACAGTCAGGGAAACAATGGCAGAAATCTGGGAAACAATGGCAGAAGTCTGGAAAACGGTGGCTGAAATCTGGGAAGTAATGGTAAAAACTTGAATAGGGGTTTTCCCCTTTGAAGCAATACTCCTATATATAAGCATGCCACCGGTCCCAAGACACGAAACCCTAGAAAGGGTAAGTGAGGAGAAGCGGGAAAGATTGGGATAAGAATCATGACGTGAGCTGTACGGGCACGAACAGAAGGGTCGCGTCTCATAAATGCCACGTACCACGGCCAAACAAAAGAAGACAGGTGGCAGTAAAGAGAGGCACCGAGCCGTCGAAGAGACAGTCAGTCACCATCAAAAGATCTTCAAATAAGAAAAGAATCAAACGCATGCAGGCGTAATTAAGACACGTCATTAACGTTTCGAAGCGAACGAGGAATTTGAAATCCGACATTGATGAAGAAGACGATAAACGAGAAAAAGTCATGAAAAGTTAAATATTTATCCCGAGTAAGCAGGATGCATTCGGTTCAAATATTTAAGGGGGTATTGTTATAAGTAAAAATCATCATTAAGGAAACGTCATTACAGTAAGGGGCCACGTAAGCGAAGTTGAAGAAAAGTCAAGCGTTAAAGGGTAGAAATTCCCAAGGGAATTTACTCGGCAAAGAGTAAAGCAACCCGACCACAGACGAAGAAACCGGCTCGGGCATGCTCGGGCATACTCGGCATACTCAGGCATACTCGGGATCAGATAACGAAGACAAGTACTTCATAAACATATGGACAGAATCAGAAGCAAGCAACTCCACAATAAGCAACGATACGACTATCAGAGTTCAATTGAAAGGCAAATAGATTTCCCGCAGATAAAGGGCGAGGAATCCGACGTAGATTCGGACTCAGCCAAAACAGGAAACAAGATAGATTCCATAAAGAGACAGACTTCAATTAGAACTAGGAAATCACACAAAATGCGGGTATCACAACACCAAACCCTAGCACAACCATAAACCCTAGCAAATAACATGTATAAATACCCCAGTAAGAAACATGATGGAGGCAGGTGTGAATTAGCAGAATAAGTCAGAGAGAAATACTTTGTAATTGAATTTTTGATAGTGGATTTGACTGTGTTGCTCAAGCAACAACCCGTGGATTTTTCTCCAGTTAAAAGGAGTTTTTACCACGTATTCGTATCTCTTGATTTATTGTTTTCTTGCGGTATTACACCTATCTGTTCTTATTTTTGCTTGATACAAGTTCGTTGATAGTGACGACGAAAAATCACCATCAACAAAAGTCATATGAGATGATACGTGAAAACAAAACATAGCAATTACAAGAAAGTAGGAGATAGAGTTGCAAAGAGCAAACTAAAGTGAAGATCTTTTTCTTGTTAAAGGCTTGACTCCAATGACTTCTTCTTTCCAAGATTCTGAGCTGCTCCAAGAATGAGGATTTGTGATGGGTATGGTAGAAAGAGGAAGGTTTTGTATTGGGGATTATGGATCTATGTTGATAAATGGTGATTGATTTGTGTGTATAGTGAATTGGAGAAGGATTTGTGAAGATGGTGGATTTGGGATCTTTTGTTCGTGTTACAATTCAAAGCCAGCCACCTTTTTACATTGGAAAGAGTGGAATATATAGGTAGGGCAAAGAATTGGGGCTCCAAAAAGGAAAAAGGGGCGTTGACTCCAATATCCGCGGTTCGCTTTAATGAACCCTCTAACGGACACCTTCTGCTGACTTACGCGGTTTCCATCTTCAATGGGCGTGGTTCTCTTTAACGAAGCGTACCGCGGAACACTTCTTTTGCCTTTGAAAATCTCATTTTTGGCCCGGAAAAACATTGTTTGCTCTAAAACTCCTCCTAGATCAATATGGACCTGCAAACACTCATTTTAAAGGTTAAAACACAGTAATTTAAAGGAAAACGAGCTCAAAACATAGGTAAAGAGGGGATAAGCAAAGCATATAAATGGACATATCAAGCACGTTGTGTGCTTCTCCTCTTGATACATCACACAACAACCAAATAAACATTAAATATCTGCTAGACACACAATTTTAATTATAGCATGAAAAACACATACATACACACAAGCAATAGTGATAAAGTGGTGGTCTTTATTGATAATTTATAGTAAAGGCTTCATTTTAGCCTTAGCCATGAAGAATTTAGTTCATAATACAATAAATGGCCATATAAGATATGTAATGAGTACAAGCCATATATAAACTCAAATAAATGTAAAGAGATTGAGAATAAGAGTAAACTAAATTGAAGAACTCCTCCTATCTTGCTTGGTTGTGCTAGACTTCTTCTCCCTTTGACTTCTTTTGCTCCAAGATGTAATTTTGATGGTTGATCTAGGTAAGGATATGTGGTGGTGAATGTTTGGTAAAGTGGGATTTGGGTTTAGATAGTGATTGATGAAGGTTTGAGGTGATTTAGTGAAGGATTTGGGTTAAAGGTTGGTTCTTGGAAGTTTTGGATTGTTATGGGAGTGTTTAGAGCTCAAGAGTCATGCAAGAGGTCCTGAAAAAGAGCCTAAATGGGGTATTTATAGTGTGTGAGAATTAGGGCACGAAACCTTAGAGATTCTGCTGAGTTGGACAAGGTACGCGGTTCAAAGGTGTGCATAGGCTGCGCACGTACCACGTGTTAGGGATTTGAACCGATGATCGCGGAAGCGTCATGCCTAATATACGCCCATAACTAATAGCAACTAATAACGTCAATAGCAGAAAAATAAGATGAGAGAAAATAAACCAATCACAACACAAGATATACGTGGAAAACCCAAATCGGGTAAAAAACCACGGGCCGTCAGGAAGACAGAGAAAGTTCCACTATATGATAAATTGTTACAACCATATACTTCAGGATTCTCTCTCACACATCAACCCCAAACCACGCTCACAACGCTCAAAAGATCCTCACCAAGAACCCCCCCAATATCCCCTAGGTCTCCCCTGAATATCACCCACGGATCTCTACAATATCCACAACGCTCAAAAGATCCTCACCAAGAACCCCCCAATATCCCCTAGGTCTCCCCTGAATATCACCCACGGATCTCTACTTGATCCACTGATATTCCCTTGGATCCTTCCCCGGATATTCCCTTGGGTCTCTCTCCCGGATCTCACCACTCTCTGATGTTACACGGTGTTTCTTGACTCCACACTAAATAACCTAATTAAAAGGTCTATTTATACTAGCTATAGGGAGTTTAATATAAAAGGAAATCCTACTCCTAAACATACAAGAATTACTTGTTCCACATAAATACTATTTCCTATTTATGACAAGTCTTCTTGTAAGTAGAAATCTTTTCCTTCAAGCATAAGACTTTCCTATTCTTCATGAAGACAAACTTTTTTTCCTTTTCCAATAAGCACAAGAACTTTCCAGAAGAAAACATTTCATTTTTCCGCGCAACATTCCTGATTTAGGCAAAATCCGCTATTACCGCGGTCTAGGTCGCGGTGTGCACCCCCGCTCTCTACACCGCGGAAAAGCCACTGAAGTCCACCGCTCAGAATATCGCGGTTGGTGTCTTTGCCTCCGCCGCGGTCTACACCACGCTATACATACTGGAATTGACCGCTCCCTGTGCCGTGATCCATGCGCTTGTCCGCATCGCGGTCCACGCCGCGGTTTCTTCCAGAATCCGTTTCTTCAGTTCTTCTTCGGTCTTCAAGCTCCCTCAAACACCAACTCTAACTTCCAAACGCATCCCACGTCTCCAGGAAGTTCCAACATCAGTTGAGTCTCGTTTGGTTCACATTGGGTTCACTTGAGAATACGAGCCAAAACCTAACACCACGCACATCTACTGGACTTAACAATGTTTTGGGACATGCAGGGTACGGAGGTGCGCATAGGGTGAGCATGCACCGTGCACATCTACTAGAAATTTTATTGCCTGATGCGCTGTTCATGAGTGCGCAAGAACTACGCAAACTTTCTAAAATTGCGATTTGATTCCCAAATTCTTTAGTTTTAGCACAAATATCCCTGAAAATCTGCAATGACATGTACAAGCTTATTTAAACATTAAATATACCGGTTTTACCCAGAAAACGAATGCAAACGGTAGGAAAAGGAGGCTACAACAAATGTAGAAACGGGTACTATCAAAGAGCTATATTTTTGCAACTCCAAGAGGTCCCTTAAAGACCCATTTAAATCAGTTCTTGTGGAGTTCACTCCCTTAATTAAGGGGTGTCTTCAGCCACCTTAAGTAGGCTCCCACGGATTTAAGTTTATTTTATTTTTTGAAAAACAATATATATTTAAGATTTGAATCCTAACAGTTCTTTTATTGTCTAATGGGTAATTTGTTTTTTTTACTTACCTTTTTCACTGTAAATAATAATTATAAAGTAAAATATAAGATAATAAAAAAATTATTAATGTAGCCATTTAAAGGAGTATTCTTAAAACATATATATATACCCCTTAATAGCCCTTTACAACAATATTCACCCCTAAATAAAGCGGACTACAAGGGAGTCTCTTGAATATGCTTTTAGATCCAAAAGCTTAAACACAAACAATGATGTAAATCTCATGCTAGAATAAAAGCAAGTCACGTGTTGCCGATAGTAATTTCCATTGGAACCACTTAACGTGCTAGATTGGCGGACTTGGCATGCAGATCAAACTCAAATACATATCATATTGTCTCGTAATTGGGAAAACTCGAAATATATGTCTCATAATTATTCCCATAAATTTTGCTTATTAACCGGCATATAAAGTGCCGATTTTGCAACTTTATGACCCAAAATTTTATTTATAGATAGATCGTAGTATTTGTAGTTTTTCCATGCAAGATTTTCTTTTAAAATCGCATCATGCATTGAAATATGAGTTCCATAATTTTCCACAGAATTTTGTTCATTTACTTCTATAAAAGTGCTAATTTACCAAACCTTGGTGTAAAATTTGCATTCTGCAGTTGCGTGATTTTGGCCAAATTCGCCTTAAAAACTATTATTTGTGTTTACTTTTATTGGTGGACTTGAATAGTCTCCTCTTCATCTTCGGCAGTCACGTCCACCTCATATTTGTTAATTCTATATCAAAAACAGAGGACCGAACAAATAATCAAACAATAAAAACTTCACCAGAAGTACTTTATATATATATATATATATTAAAACTAACTCCAAAATTTTCAAGCTATTCTGCAACAAAAGCTGATAATGAAAATATCTTCATTGAAATTCTCCATGTTTTTTGTGTTTCTTCTCTCTCTTTCAAGCTCTTTGTTAACTTTCACTGATGCAGCCGATCCAAAATACTCTTATCTTTACTGGCGCTGCTCAGACAATAACTTCACAAGAAACAGCACCTACCAATCCAACCTCAATCTTCTCCTCTCTTCTCTTGTCTCCAACGGCGCCAATGGCAGCTATGGATTCTTCAACGCCACGGCAGGGCAAGACCCCAACAGGGTCTACGGCCTCTTTCAATGCCGTGGCGACGTTACAACGTCCACTTGCCAAGACTGCGTCCTTTCTGCTTCCAAAGACGTAACTCAACGTTGTCCTACTCAAAAAGGAGCTATAGTATGGTACGACGAGTGCCTTGTACAATATTCAGATTCTTATATCTTCTCTACAGTACAAGTAAATCCGAATATCACATTGCGAAATACAATTAGCGTCACAATAGAACCAATCCGGTTTCACGAGCTCGTGTTGGGTCTGATGAACGAAGCAAAATCTCAGGCCTCGAATGATCCCAAAAAGTTTGCGACCAGAAAGGGAAATTCCACAACCCCTCAAACACTCTACACTCTTGTACAGTGCACGCAGGACCTGTCAAATACTGATTGTTCTCGATGTCTTCAACAAGCTATTTCAAATTTGCCCAACGGAATGATCGGAGGAAGGACATTATATCCAAGTTGTAATTGCCGGTTTGAACTGTACACTTTTTACAACGAAAACTTGACGCTGTCGCCACCACCTAGAACCTACGCTATCTCCTCCATCCCCTGTTACAAGTCCGAAAGCTAATGAAGGTCAAATAATTAATAACTAATTACTTGACATAATGATTTCTATATTGATCATCATTTAAGAGTACAATTTAATTGCAGGGAAGAGCGGAATCTCTTCATCTATAATAATTGCCATCGTTGCTCCAATTACTGTCTCTGCTGTGCTTTTCGTTGCGTGCTACTGCTTCCTGACAAGGAGAGCAAGAAAGAAGTACAATTTGGTACCGGATGAAATTGGTAAATTTGAAAACTAATCTTTTATCAAATCTGAACAATCATTTATGTATTAATGTATTTACACTTGAACTTTCATTCCTGAATACATCAATAGGAGAAGGTTACTGACGAAAAGATAAACCAAACTCACTTTTATTATAGCTGAAATTTACTCTTACACTTTCCTTGTTGCTTTAATGTTTTTCAAGAAAGTAATTTAATGTTTGTTTGTGTAGCTGGAAACGACCTTACAAGTACTATAGAGGCACTGCAATTTGATTTTGGGACAATAAAAGTGGCCACAAACGGATTCTCAACTGACAACAAGTTGGGTGAAGGTGGATTCGGTGAGGTTTACAAGGTATAAGTTTAATTAGCAGTCTTCTTTAAGGATTCGAAATAGTTACTGATGCAAGAATTCAGATGGCTTTTGACAACAAATGTTTCTAACAATTCGTTAAAATTATACGATCAGGGTTCACTTTCTAGTGGACAAGAAATAGCTGTGAAGAGGCTATCAAGCAGCTCCGGACAAGGTGCGGAAGAATTTAAGAATGAGGTTGTACTGGTTGCGAAGCTACAACATAGAAATCTGGTTCGGCTGTTGGGATTTTGCGTGGAGGGAGAAGAAAAGATACTTATTTACGAATTTGTGACCAACAAAAGTCTTGACTACTTCTTATTTGGTATGTGGCTCATCTAAATATATTCCTGTGAGAATTTTTGAATTCAATTCCTCAATTTCATTTGAAAGTTTGATTTCTGTATGTATATAGACCCTGAAAAGCATGGACAATTGGATTGGTCTAGAAGATACAAGATAATTGGAGGAATAGCTCGGGGAATTCTTTATCTTCATGAGGACTCTCGACTCAGAATTATTCATCGCGATCTTAAAGCTAGCAATGTTTTGTTAGATAGTGATATGAACCCGAAAATTTCTGATTTCGGCATGGCAAGGATCTTTGGAGTTGATCAAACACAGGGAACTACAAATAGAATAGTGGGGACATAGTAAGTTTTGATCGATGTTACTCAGTTTTTCATTATTTGTATTTATTAATTCATTTTTGCCTCCTAGCTGTTGAATCTTGCATTCCTGTCTCTAAGCTTTCTTCACTGATGCATGTTTCTGGTTTGTGCTAAATTAAAATTTTCTTTATTGTTCCTCAGTGGATACATGTCTCCGGAATATGCAATTTATGGACAGTTTTCAGTGAAATCCGACGTGTTTAGTTTTGGTGTCCTCATTCTTGAGATTATAACTGGTAAAAAGACCAGTAATTTCTATCAAACAGATGGTGCTGAGGATCAGCTGCTGAACATTGTAAGCAAAAATAAGAAATTTTATATACTTTTCCTACATTTTTAGCTAATGTTGTCACAAAAATAAAGTAGTTTGAATTGCAAGTTTTTGATCATAACTTGCTGAGATTTTGCAGGCTTGGAAACATTGGAGAGATGGAACACCAACGCAATTGTTGGATTCAACTTTGACAGATTCTTACTCAAGAAATGAAGTCATAAGATGTATCCATATAGGTTTACTATGCGTCCAGGAAGATCCAGCCACGAGACCAACAATGGCAACTGTAGTTCTCATGCTTGATAGTTACTCTGTTACTCTTCCATTACCTCAACAACCTGCATTTTTCTACGGTACTAGAACAGACCTCAGCAATCAAATTACAATAGAGACGGATTCTAATCAGTCTAAAAGCAAGTCCGTGCCATGGTCTGTTGATGATTCTTCAATCACTGAAGTATACCCTCGCTAAACATTAATTATTAAAGTATCTGTTCATAAATTATAGAACTTGCATATAAGGTTGTCTGGATTATTATCTCCGGATTTTGCTTGAATTATTGCTGTAATTTTTAATTTCAAATTAAAAACAGAGTGCTTTCAGGAAAGTGTACTACAAAATTAGAGATTACTTGTCACAATTTGCAAACAAGGTTGTCAACATTATTCTTCAATTAGTTCCTGATTTAAAACTCTGGTAAATTCTCTTGGAAAGTCACTAGTGTGACATCGAACTGGTTTATATATATATATATATATATATATTAGTATATCATGAATACGTGTGTTTTTTTTAAAACACCGTGTACACTGGTTTGGGACATTGTCAGGCTGATTAACTGCTCACCAAACCATATTTAATCTCACCAAACCATATTGGACGATGGTATGAAAATTGTGTCTCGGACCGAAGAAAAATCAAATCTAGCTAGTACATGGATGAATTATTGTGTGGAACACTTTGATGGCAACATTCTTTCAGTTCTGTCTCCATAAATGTAGTTTTCATCTCAACTTTCCTGGATACAACGCAACTGGGATACCTGTCCTTTTCAATTATAATAACCAATGCAGAAAAATCAAAGTCGTTTTATGTAATGAGATGGAGAAGTCCAAGTCTCCGGGCCACAGCAAATTGATTTTTGAGTCTAATTAACTCTTAAGAAACAATATTCCCCGTCAACCACGGCACAAAGCAAATATGTCAAATCTGTCTCTAGAATTCAATGAATGCCAAGTGTTTTATTGTCGTGCACTAACAATTTTAATTAAGAATAAATTATTACGTTGGAGAGTTAGAGAGTTCTATATTATTGTTTGAGACTTTATGATTGGTGTTTGAGATTTTAATATAGAACTCTCAACACCAATCACCACACATCCATGGGTGTTCGTTCTTGAACCACGTTATGCTAATTTTCCTCCTATGTAAAGTCGCATCCAATCATCCAAATGTAGAACCCAAATTAATTCTTTTAGGTTTTGGCTCGTATTCTCAAGTGAACCCAATTGAACCAAACAATACTCAGAGGAATATCCGGGGAGGGATCTAAGGGAATATCAGTGGATCAAGTATGAGATCTGCAGGTGATATTCAGGGGAAACCTATAGAATATTGGGTTGTTCTTGGTGAGAATCTTCTGAGCGTTGTGAGCTGAGAGTCATGATATAAAGCTCAGTTGTGAGCTTGGAGACTTGGTAAGGCTCAATGGTTTGGGGTTGAGGTGAGAGAGAGAATCCTGGAGTATATGATTGTAACAATTTATCATATAGTGAAACTTTTTCTATCGTCCTGATGATCCGTGGTTTTTTTACCCGATTTGGGTTTTCCAATAAATCTTTTGCTGTGATTAGTTTATTTTCTCTCGTCTTATTTTTCTGTTATTGACGTTAATTGCTATGAGTTATGGGCGAATATTAAGCATGACGCTTCCGCAATCATCGGTTCAAATTTTTAACAAATTCTGATATAATGATTGATGAAAATACTTTTTTTTTTAAATACGATTGATGAAAAGACTTGTTACTCCAAATAACCGAGCTTTACTGATCAACAAATTCCTGAAATGAATTTATTAGGTCATTATAATAGTTTGGTTAGCATTCAATTTTGTTTGAAAAAAATATTAGAACAATATTTGGATACTAACTAGTCAGTAGTTAAAATATTGACCCCATCGATGGGAATGCACCATGTGATCCAATTTGTGAAATAAATATAAAATAGTGAAAGTAAAAAAGCTACGAGCTGCACTCCCATTGATGGGATCAGTATTTTTGGTACTAACAAGGTAACAAATCAGTACCCAAGTATTATTCAAATAATTAGATAGATACCCAGAATGAATCAAATTGATTGAATCAATTCTATTCAAGTATATATATTCATTATCAAAACTAAATCTAGTTACTGCTTAATTTCCGGTACAGTACAGCAGTAGAAAAGGCCAAATTCTTCTATATATGTTGTTAATTTATTCAAGCAAACTTGTGGTTTTGTTAAAAATTATACATATAAGAAGCTAAGCCAGCACCGTTTAAATAAATGTGTGCATGGCCTAATTAATGATCGATTGGTTGTCATCTTATTGTGAAAACAAATGTGATGTTTTATGGGACCATATGTGTACACGTTATGAGTTATGACACTACACAGACTTGTAATAGTAATGTTAAGCTGATCAGAGAGGAGTGGAATAAAGATAATTGAAATAGTAACGAGAACGATGACTCTAGTTGAGTTTAGTGGGAGGTGGGGACGGTCCAGTCTGACGATCTGACCCAATAATCTTTATGGGTTTCTTTGTGGCCCAATTTGTTTCGTACCGCCAAATTTAACTAGTAACTAGAGTGGCAGGGTTCCCATCGCTAGAGCCTTTTCCCTGTGCGCAAAGCCCCAACGAGGAAGGTTTTAGTGGTTTATCATTGGGTCAATAATCCCTCTTTTTGTGCTACTCCTACTCCTAGGGCGGGAAGAATATAATAAAACGCGAAGCGTTCTCTTGGTTTCCCAACCTGTTTGTTGCTTCTAAAGGCTGCCCTCTCTCGGCTGGATGTTGGTCCAGCCTACTACGAGGATCCCGTATCAACTAGAGGTGCCCACGGTTCGGTTTCGGGACGGTTTCGGTTCCGTTGGCACCTCAAACCGAAACCATAACCGGTCTAACCGGTTTGGTTTTCGGTTTTGAACCGCCGGTTAGGATGTTCGGTTTCGGTTTGATTTTTTTTTCAATTTTTACGTCAACGTGACACTCTTCTATTGGTTGGACGATTTTGGGACACCCCTAACCGTAAACTAACCGGCTCAAAACCAATTTCCAACCGATTTCGTAACCGATGGTTTCGGTTATGGTTTCCGTTTTAGTTTCAATTTTGGATGGCCGGTTTCGGTTTGGTACCCACGGTTTAACTGAACCGTGGGCACCTCTAGTATCAACCCAACCTATAAAAAAGGGCATCAAAAGCCCTTGTATAGGTTGGAGCTATGAAGCTGACCTTATTATTAGAGAAAGGGGAAAGGGCTTTTTATGTTGGTGCGCAAGAGTTCTGTTTTCCCTTTACTAGTAAAATTAATGTTAATATACGTGAGACTATCCGTAAACCTGTACCCTTATTTTTCGTTCATTGAAATATTTGGGATATTTTTGTGTCAACCTGTACCTAGACTTTTTTGCCTCTAGACATAATGATCTGGCATCGGATCACCCTGTCTCGATATTTTTTTGTCTTAGAATAGAGTGATCCTATACTTCTTTTTCTTTGGGACATAGTAAACTGATATCGAGTCACCCTGTCTCGAGACCTTTTTTGCCACGGTACAAGGTGACCTGATATCGGGTTACCCTATACCAAGAATTTTTTTCCTCAGACAGGGTGACTTGGTATGTCCTGAACCTTTTTATTTTCCCAAATTTCTTCAATTTTATTCAAATTTCACACAATTTCTACAATAATTCTCCTCAATCCACTATAAGAAAAAATGGGCTATAGAAACAAAGTTTTTTAGAACGTCTACAAAAACCCATTAATCAATTTAAACTCACAAACATAAACCTAAATGTTAGGGTTCAAGGTAAAACTCAAAATAATTCAAAATTAAAACTCAAAATACCTCCATCATGTTTATGTTACAAATGAAAAATTGAACATCACACTTCACAGACATGTTAGCAAATTTTATTCATATATTGATTAAAGTATTTCTAGTTATTTCATGTAAAAATTTTATATAAAATCGCACTACGCATTGAAATATGTGTCTCATAATTTTCATTCATTACATTTATAAAAGTGCTGATTTTGCGACGGTTTCCAAATAATCTCAAATTTCATTCATAAATGCTAAATATATTGTAATATTTTGATAATTTAAAGCAAAACTTTTGTGTAAAATTTGCATTCTACATTAAAATTACTGTTTCGTAATTTTGGCCCAAATTTCCCTTGAAAACTATTATTTGTGTCTAGTTATCTTGGTTGACATGAGTAAAGGATGTGAAAGTAAGAGAAAGCAAGTGTTCGAAAGAAAATCTCAGGAGTTTGATGAAGAAATAGTGAAGCCACTTTTAAGTCCAAACCAGTTAAGGCCCAGGCCCAAAATGCTTGAATTATTCCTAACCATTCATTTGGTAGGTATGGAAATTGTGGTTGAGAGTTGATGGTGGAAAAGAAGAAATGTGAGCCACACATTTCTCTTAATTAAATTACGAAATTGTCATCCACTCCAACTATAAATAGGTAGGAATTTTTCACTCTAAAATCATCCCAAACA
This sequence comes from Dipteronia sinensis, assembly GCA_033220585.1. Lineage (NCBI taxonomy): Eukaryota > Viridiplantae > Streptophyta > Magnoliopsida > Sapindales > Sapindaceae > Dipteronia > Dipteronia sinensis. Next base: position 18,203,417 of record CM065644.1, on the reverse strand, counting down.
ATAGCTTTCTTCTATTATCTTTTGTTCTTTCCTTGTAAAGGTTGTAGTTCTCTCCTAAAATATTAGAGAGAGAGGTTGTAATCTTTTTGGTCTAATAAAGTCCTTCAGTCTTTGCCCGTTGATGTTTCCCTCAGATTAAATTAAGGGTTTTACCACGTAAAATTACGTTTTCTCAAGTCTCTACTTTAGTTGCAGTATATTGCTTCCGTGTACAAGTTACTAACATTTGACACAAGCTTTAAGAGAAAACAGAGAAAGAACTTGAAGAATCTTGAATCTGCCATTAATGGCTTCTTTCGAGCTTTTTGTTATATTCAATAAGGAGAGTTTTCATTTTCTGTTACAATCTCACACACATACATTTCACATGACCTCCTTTTATATATTCTATTCTTACTTTTTCTCTAACTAACTAATTTCTTAATTGCAATCCTGATAAACAGAAATTATATTGAAAGCTAAGTTGACACATCAGCTTTTTGTAACTGATTCAACCTCCTAAACTAACTCCTTTTCTGTCCAGTCTCTTCAACGTTTTCCTCTTTTGATTGTTAGTTTTATCAACCACAAATATTGCTAGACTAGTGTAAGGTTGTGAACCTGTGCACACCTAATCCATTTCCCTTCCTGTCAACAGACCTACATTTTTCTCTGTTGTAATCAATAGTTGTTCAGGCATAGGCCAACTTGCTTCTACTTTAACATCCCTTCTCAAGCTGAATTGAAGTGAGAACACAAGATTCAGCTTGGAACAAAGAGAATGAAATTTATCAGCAGCTAAGGCCTTGGTCAATATATCTGCAACCTGAGAATATGTGGGAACATAACATGGCTCAACCAAACCATTAGCCACATTTTCTCAAATAAAACGGGTATCAATATTGATATGTTTGGTTCAAGAATGAAAAACAGAGTTCTTGGCAAGAGAAATTGCACCCAAGTTATCACACTAGATAACAGTTGGTGAACGAACTTGTACACTAAGTTCACGAAGTAGTGACTGCAACCAAAGAATTTCTGCAATTATTTGAACCATAGAGCGATACTCCGCTTCAGTACTTGACCGAGCAACAACCAGCTGCTTCCGTGAACTCCAAGAAATAAGATTTCCACCAAGAAACAAGCAATGCCCACTCATAGACTTACGGTCATCCAAGCAGCTAGCCCAATCTGTGTCCGCATAGGCTTCTGAAGACAAATTGGATGAAGTTTTGAACCACAATCCTTTGTGAAGTGTTCCTCTAAGATATCGCATGATCCTCTTACAAGCCTGCCAGTGCACAAGAGAACGAGCAACAAGAAATTGGCTCAACTTATTGACACTGAAGGAAATGTCTGGGCGAGTATAGCAAAGGTACTGTAGAGCACCTATAGCACTCCTATACATTGTCAGATTTTCAAAAGGAGCACTATCATGTTTGGAGAGTTTCAAGCTAGCACTGATGGAAGTTGGACATGGTTTACAATCAAACATATTATGCCTCTTTAACAAATCAACAACATATTTAGATTGTGTAAGATATAGTCCAGTAGAGTTACGAAAAGCTTCAAAAACCAAGAAGTAGCTCACAGAACCAAGAGCCTTCAAAGCAAAAGCCTTGTGCAACTGAGAAATAGTAAAGTGAATCAGAGAAAAGTGAATCAGAGAAGAGCTGGTCCCAGTGATTAGTATGTCATCAACATACACCAAAAGATACAAAACATCTGAACCTACACACCTAAAGAACAAGAAAGTATCATAAGCAGAATTTTCAAAACCCCAAGAAATAAGAGCTGACCGAAGTTTAGTAAACCAGGATCTAGGGGCCTGTTTTAAGCCATACAAGGCTTTGTTAAGCTTACAAACAGTGAGAAGGAAACCTGACATCTTCAAAACCTTCAAGTTGTTTCATAAAGACATGTTCTTGTAAATCTCCATTCAAGAAGGCATTATTGATACTACTTGTTGAATGTCCCATTGAAAATGGACAGCCAAAGAAAAAATTACTCTAATGGTAGATGCATTAACTACTGGACTGTATGTATCAAAATAATCAAGGTCAGGAGTTTGATTGAATCCCTTTGCAACCAACCTAGCTTTGTGCTTAAGAATAGAACCATCAGGATTACATTTAGTTCGAGAAACCCATTTACTTCCAACATTGTTCATATCAGAAGTTGCAGGCACTAATGACCAAGTATTATTATGATGAAGAGCCTGTAATTCTAACTTCATTGCATCAAGCCACTTCTGATCGGCCATAGCAATTTTGACTGATTTTCGCTCAACTTCGGTTAGAAAGATGGAAGGAAGACTACACTCAGAAAGAAACACTCTAGGCCTTAAACTTCAAGTTTTGCTTCTGGTGACCATTGGATGATCATTCAAAGAATCAAGAGTAGGCACAACTATGTAAGGTGGAACAACTATATCAATTGCAGGCCTATTGGGTTGAGAAATAGCTGGCCTTGTTTGAAAACAACATTCTTCAACATCACGTGAAACACTACCACCATATGTAGACAAATCTTTGAATGCATTGACATTTTCAAAACATTAAAAAAAGTTGAAAGAAGAATTACCTGAAATGGAGCTATGTGAGGTGTTGTCAGATAATGTTCCACCAAATAGGCTTTTGTAGGGAAACTCCATTTCATTAAATAGAACATGTCTAGAAACAAACACTTTCCCAGAAGAGTGAAGGCATCTATAGCCTTTATGAGAGAGACTATAACCAATGAAAATACACTTACTAGAATGTAAATCTAGTTTATGTTTAGAATAGTCCCTGAAATAGGGAAAACAAGAGCAACCAAATACTTTCAAGTAGTTATAGTTCGGTTTCTTTTGAAACAACTTTTCAAATGGTGAGACAAAATTCAAGAGAGTTGTGGGAAGATTGTTAATTAGAAGAACAGCTGTAGAAAAAGCTTCAAACCAGAACTTCAAAGGCATATCAGCATTTGCAAGAAGAGTTAACCCCATTTCCACTATATTTCTATGATTTCGTTCAGGAACCCTGTTTTGTTGATGAGTGTAGGGGCATGAAAATCTAACCTTTACTCCTAAGTTAGAAAGATAAGACACAAATGGAAGATACTCTCCTCCCATATCTGCCTGAAAACACTTTATTTTCTTGTCAAATTGCAACTCAACTGTCTTCTTAAATTGAATGAACACTTGTAATGCATCGGATTTCAATTTGAGAGGAAATAACCATGTAAATCTTGTGTAAGCATCTACGAAAGCTATATAGTATCTATAGCCTTCACAAGACATTATAGGGGCTGGTCCCCATACATCACTGTATATAAGTTCCAAAGGAGATTTGGCAGTAATAGTTGATCTTTGAAATGGAAGTCTATGTAATTTCCCAATCTTACAAGACTCACAAAAACTTAGAGAATGAATATTAAAAGGAAAATGTAAGGTCTGTAATACTTTTTGAAGAACAAGAGGAGCTGGATGGCCCAATTTTGCATGCCAATTGACATCATTTGATCTAGCAGCAACTAAAGCATTAAAGTGAGATGTGGTAGCTTTGCTAGGCAACATGTGAGCTCCAGCCTTATTTGCAACAAAAAAAAACTTATTTATGGGCACATTGTCTTCATTACAACTAGTGGAATCGAGAAAGTCAGACCTTTAGGGAGTAGATCCAGCTAACTTCAACTCATAGAGTCCATTCTTAAGAAGTCCTTGAAGTAGAACCTTGTTGGTTTTTTGGTCCTTTATAACATAACCAATAGAAGAGAACTCAGCAATAACGTTGTTATCTTTGGTTAATCTTGATAAACTAAGAAGATTCTTGGTGATTGCAGGCACATGTAAAACATGCTTAAGATGTAAATCTCTAGGAGAAAATCGTGACTTAATTTTTGTTTTACCAACATGAGATATCTTTAATTGATTACCATTACCTACTAACAGATTGTCATAACCTCTATAATCTTCTTTCATTGAGAGGTTTTTGAGGTTTGATGTAACGTGATTTGTAGCCCCAGAATCAATATACCAAGCTTGATCAGCCATGGTTTCAGGTGATGCAAAGTAGGCAGAGGCATTTTGACAAGTTCCAGTTGGTCCCATCTACAAGGTGTCATGAGTAGCATTTGATGAATTTGTGTAGGAGAAACTTCCCTGATCAAAGTTATTGTAACTTTGACAGAAGTTGGGATTAAAATTCTGGTTGTAATTCTGATTTTGAGCAAAGTAGGCTTGATTTCCTTGATTTTGATGTTGAGTAAACAACGAATTCTGGCCATTTTGAGCTTGACTTGGACCTCCCTGAAACTGTTGATCAAACCTCTTGTAACACTGCCATGCTCCATGTCCTGGTTTTGAGCAAAGTTGGCAATGTAGCCTTTGATTCGATCTCCCTCCAAACCTACCACTTTTGTTCTTTCCTCTATTTCCTCCTCTATTGTTATTATTAAAGTTTCTGGTGTTGTTTCCTTTGTTGTTAAAGGCAGCTTGAGTAGAATTTTTAGTCACAAATTGAGCTGATGAATTTATTAGACTCTTATTGGCAGAAGAGTTAAGTTCTTCAATTCTTTGTTCATGCATTAGAAAAAGATATTGAGCATCTTCAATAGACATAGTTGTATGCTGAGAAGAGATCAAAGTCACTACTGAATCATACTCGTGACCAACTCCATGTAAAAGTACACATAATAAAGTCTCTGTCACTAACAACCTCTCCTGTTGAGGCTAAAGCATCACTAACAGCTTTTAATTTCATAACAAACTCACTAATTGAATCAGATCCCTTCTTAATAGATTGCATTTGTTGTTTAAGCTGCATAATTCTTGCTAAAGATCGGTGTGAATAAGTGCGTTCTATCTTTGACCAAACTTCGAAAGAGGATCTTGAATTCGTTACCTAGCCAAGAACACTAGGAGAAAGTGTAGAAGAATCCAACTCATGAGTAGCTTGCCTGTCTTCTTCCACTTAACAAATTTTGGATTCTCTTGTTGCTCAACTGTTTCACCGGAACTGATGTTGATGAATCTTGGAGGAGAATCTCTCCATTCACGAAACCTTCAAGATCTAGTGCTTCTATGTTAAGACTTGCATTTTCCAGAAAACATAGTTACTGTGATCCAGCTTCAATGCAAGATTCAGACTCAGAGGTTTAGCTAATGAAGAGAAATCCATGGTGTTTGTATAAGCAAGAAGAAAATAATGAAGGATTATAACGAAGAAAAGGTTAGTGGATCGATTTTAACCAGTGACGCTTGTCTATGGCTGTGATACCATGTGAAAGTAAGAGAAAACAAGTGTTTGAAAGAAAATCTCAGGTGCTTGACACAAGGTTTAAGAGAAAACAGAGAAAGAACTTCAAGAATCTTGAAATCTGCCAATAATGGCTTCTTTTGAGCTTTTTGTTATATTCAAGAAGGAGAGTTTTCATTTTCTTTTACAATCTCACACACATACATTTCACGTGACCTCCTCTTATATATTCTATTCTTACTTTTTCTCTAACTAACTAATTTCTTAATTACAATCCTGATAAACAGAAATTATATTAAAAGCTAAGTTGACACATCAGCTTTTTTTAACTGATTCAACCTCCTAAACTAACTCCTTTTCTGTCCAGTCTCTTCAACGTTTTCTTCCTTTGATTGTGAGTTTTATCAGCCACAAATATTGCTAGACCAGTGTAAGGTTGTGAACCTGTGTACACCTGATCCATTTCCCTTCCTGTCAACAGACCTGCATTCTTCTCTGTTGTAATCAATAGTTGTTCAGGCATAGGCCAACTTGCTTCTACTTTAACAAAGGAGTCCCCTCTGCATCTTTGGCAGTTGAAAAAACAGAGGACCAAACAAATAATCAAGTAATAAAAACTTCACCAGAAGTATTTTTTATTTAATTTTTTATGATGAACTCCAAATGCTTCAAGCTATTCTGCAACAAAAGCTGATAATCAAAATGTCTTCATTGAAGTTTTCCATGATCTTTGTGTTTCTGCTCTCGCTTTCAAGCTCTCTGTTCACTTTCACCATTGCAGTTACGCCACACTACCGTCATCATTCTTGCTCAAAATAAAACTTCACCAGAAACAGCACCTACCAATCCAACCTCAATTTTCTCCTCTCTTCACTTGCCTCCAACGCCAACTGCCACGATGGATTCTCAAACGCCACCACCGCAGGGCAAGACCCCAACTGGGTCTACGGCCTCTTTCAATGCCGCAGCGACCTCAACACCACCACCTGCCAAGACTGCGTTGTTTTCGCTTCCACATAAGTAACTCAAGGTTGTACTACTCAAAAAGGAAATATATTATACGACGAGTGCCTTTTACACTACTTGGATACTTATATCTTCTTCACAATAAGAGAAAATCCGAGTTTCACATTGATCAATAGAATTAGCGAGAAAGAACAAACCATTCTAGTGTGGGGTCTGATGTACGAAGCAACAACTCTGGCCGCCAAAAGTCCCAAAAGATTCGCTACCAGAAAGAAATTACACACATCAGAAACAATGTACAATCTTGTACAGTGCACGCGGGACCTGTCAAGTGATGAATGTTCTCGATGTCTTAGACCAAAAACTCAAAATTTGCCCAGTGGATTGATAGGAGGAAGGTCATTGCATGTTCGAAGTGTACCCTTTTTACAACGACATCTCGACTGCATCCCCGCCACCAGCACCTGCACGGCCAACAGGTGATGAAGGTTAAATAACTAACATGAAATAATCGGTTTCTGCACTGATCATCCTTTAAGTACCAATTAATTTATCAGATCTAATGAAACATACTGCTGTTATTCTTAATTGCAGGGAAGAGGGGAATCTCTTCATCGATAATTATCAGCCATCGTTGCTCCAATTACTGCCTCTGCTGTGCTTTTTGCTGTGGTCTACTGCTTCCTGACAAGGAGAGCAAGAAAGAAGTACAGTTCTGTACCGGAAGAAATTGGTAAATTTGGAAATTAATTTGTTATCAAGTCTGAACAATCTTTTATGTCTCAATGTCTTTACACTTGAATTTTCATTCTTGAGTACATCTAAAGGGGAGGTTATTGCATTTCTGAAGAAAAGATAATCCCTGAAGGAAGATATGATATTTACTCTTACACTTATGTTGTCGATTCAATGATTTTCAAGACAGTAATTTAACGTTTGGTTGTGTAGCTGGAAATGACATTTTAACTGCAGAGGCATTGCAATTTGATTTTGGGTCAATCCAAGCAACCACAAACAGATTCATGACAGATAACAAGTTGGGTGCATGTGGATTTGGTGAGGTTTACAAGGTATAATATTAATTTGTACAGTCATTTTTAATGGTTCGAAAAAGTTACTGATGTAGCAATTCAAAAAGTTAATGAATGAAATGTTCTAATGGTTCGTTTGTATATATTCTCAGGTTGTACTTCCTAATGGAAAAGAGATAGCCATGAAGAGGTTATCAAAAAGATCTGGACAAGGTGCAGAAGAATTCAAGAATGAGGTTGTAGTGGTTGTCAAGCTTCAGCATAGAAATCTGGTTAGGCAACAGGGATTTCGCTTGGAGGGAGAAGAGAAGATACTCGTCTACGAATTTGTGCCCAACAAAAGCCTTGACTACTACTTCTTATATGGTATGTATCATATATGTTCCCGTGTGCATTTGAACCCCATTCCTTAATTTCAATTTCAATTTTGGTTTTGGTGTGTGCATAGACACCGAAAAGAGACGACAACTGGATTGGCCTAAAAAGTACAAGATAATTGGAGGAATTGCTCGAGGAATTCCTTATCTTCATGAGGATTCTTAGCTCAGAATTATTCACCGTAATCTTAAAGCTAGCAATGTATTGTTAGATGGGGATATGAACCCGAAAAATTGCAGATTTTAGCATGACAAGGATATTGGAACAGCTTCAACAACTTTTCAGGCAACACGATTCGAGTCTAGATCAAGCTTTGATAGATGCTCTGCCTGCATTCTACGACAAATGGGCTTGAAGTAAGTCACCTTTTACGGATAAGCAGTAATAGCATAAGAAACTTTGCTGGGCAACAGTGAGGGTGACAAGATGTAGAAGAAAACAAGAAAGGAGGAAAAGCAGTCTTGAAGAAGCTAATTCCATTGTGTCATTGAAAGTTTTTGAGAAAGAAACTACAATAACTTGGAAGAAGCCATGGCTATTGTAGCAGAGTTGAGAGGATTCAGAAGAAGTTTCCTCAGAAGATTAATTACTTTTTAAAATTGAAAACACTTTAATAATTTATCTTGAAAGAATCAAACTGAAATATACTATTATCAGAATTCAAAACAGATGTACTACCAGCCAATATTTTTTTTAAATTGTTTTTGTTTGAGCTAATGATAGGGGATGTCCGTGTCCAAATATTAATAAGATAAGGAAGTCCAACTTTGACCCCAAAACACAGAGGTCCCTGAAGAAGTTATTTCATGAACTTGTTGAAGACTACATGCACAATTAACATGAAACTGAAAGTGGCCTGCTGTTCCTTCTTTTTTTCTTGAATTAAAACTTTATATTTATCACTTATCAGGGCAACAAAAATGAGACACCTCTTGGGTTTGGGCTTGGGCTTAGGCTAGCTAGTGTTTGGATTTTGACAATGGGCTTGTGTAAAATTATTGGGCTGGACCTTACATATACCCTCGCTAAACATTATTCCTTCAAGTATCTATTCATAAATTATAAAATTTGCATATCGGCCTGTCAGGATTATCATTTCAGGATTTTACATGAATTATTGTTGTAGGTCTTAATTTCAAAAACAGGGTGCTTCCAGGAAAGTGTATTTCAGAATTAGTGATTATTTGTCAGAATTTGCAAACAATGTTGTCAATATTATTTTTCAGTTTTTTTTATAAATATTATACTATTATATAAATTTGCGGTTTTTTGGAATGAGAAGTACTCAAACCCATAACCTCGTGATTCAGTCGTAAGAGGTTTAAATATAGAACAGGGATGAATGATTGTTTGGAAAACTTTGATGGAATAAATCAATAAATAGAAGCAAAGATGGACAAAAATATTCAGTACACCGGTTGTATCACCGAATGGTATATTCGGCCACTAAGAATGAGAATGTTGCTGCTGTATGTGCACCACGTAAATTTTTCATAACACATCTCATCCTCGGATACATCACTCAGCGGACCACCTAAGATTTTTCGTACAGATGGCAACAATCTTTCGGTTCTGTCTCTATCACTGTAGTTTTCTTCTAAGTTTCCTAGATACAAAGTATACAACGCAACTGGGATACCTGCTTTTTCAATTATAATAATTGTAGAAAATCAAAGTCGTTTTGATTTAATAAAGATGGCGTAGTCCAAGTCTCCGGGCCCCAGCAAGTAGACGTTTGAATTTTCACCATTCATTTTTGTTCCTAGGGTCTTAATATAGAAGAAGACTTCGATGGTCCGTCTCGTAAGTGATGTCGTGAGACGGATCACTGGAACAGTGCCACGTGGTATACTCACTTAAACAAGATTTTTCCTTTTCTTTTCCTTGTATTTTCCCCTCTCCTTTCCCTATGGACCCTATGCTTTCAGAAGACAGAAGGTCTGTTGTTCCTCTTCCTCACAAAAACAGGCTAATCTTCTCCATCCTTCAATAATTTCTCTTTTGAAGATTAAAGTGATTTTATATTGATTTTTGATATTTATTAGATTTATATAATTTTAGGGAAATTATCATTTTCCCCTCCAGGTTTGCCATATTAGATAAACCGGTCCCTCTAGTTTCAATAATGGCCAGTCAACCCCTGAAACCCAAACTATTAATTATTTTGCCTCTTCTGTCAAGTTTTCCATCTAAAAACCCTTTGACCATTAATTGAAAAAATTAAAATGCCTCCATCAGGGATTGAACCCTTGACCTTGTGGTTAAAAACCACATACTCTAACCACATGAGCTATTCCAACTTATTGTTTGATGTAAGTTGATTTAAATGTATATATATAGTTATATAATTTGTTTAAAATAATTTAAATATGTGTATAACTTAAAATAAAATTACATATATAATTTAAATAAAATTATATATATAATTTAAAATAAACTTATATTTAATAATAATATATATAAATAGATTTATGAAATAATAATAATAATAAGAAAACAAAAGGAAACCCAAAAAATCCAGAAAATCAAAACCCGTTAATTTTTATCTTTCTTTTTCTTTGAATTTTTTTCCTTTTCAAAAAATATATTATTTCAATTTGGTAAAAAAAAAACCCTGAAAATCAAAGCCCATAAATTGAAAAGGGAAAAAATTCAAAAACAAAAAGAAAAAAAATAATAAATTCTTTTTAAATATATGAGTTTATTTTAAATATGAGTTTATTTATAATTTAAAATAAACTCATATATTTAAAAGGAATTTTAAAAAAATTTCGAGCTTCGATTTTCTGGATTTTTTGGGTTTCCTTTTGTTTTCTTATTATTATTATTTTTTTCATAAATTTGTTTTTGTATATTATTATTAAATATAAGTTTATTTTAAACTATATATATATGAGTTTATTTTAAATTATACAAACAGATTTCAATTATTTTAAACAAATTATATAACTATATATATATACACATTTAAATGAACTTACCTCCAACAATAAGTTGGAGTAGCTCAGGTGGTTAGAGTGCATGGTTTTTAACCACAAGGTCAAGGGTTCAACCCCTAATGGAGGCATTTCAATTAACAGTCAAAGGTTTTTTGGATGGAAAACTTGACAGAAGGGGTAAAATGACTAATAGTTTGGGTTTCAGGGGGGTGACTAGCCATTATTGAAACTAGAGGGACCAGTTTATCTAATATGATAAACCTCAGGGGGAAAATGATAATTTCCCATAATTGTAAGAACCTTTATTTGAGTTATGAGAAATAAAGGAATGATATAATATAAAAAAAATAAAATCAAATCGGGACCTGTTGGCTGTTGTTTGTTTTCAACGGTACAGAGTCATTGCATGGTGCATCCGTTGAGATTTGAGGGTTAAATATTTTTTTTTTCAAAAGAACAGAGACAGCAGGTTAAGAAAAAATCTGGGAAGAAGCTTGCATATGGAAGACGGGGAGGAAGCTTGCATATCGAAGTAGTTTTCCTCTCAATTTCCCTCTCAATTTCCTTGATGAAATGCAACTTGGATACGCATTTTAAATTTGTCACTCTTAGGACATGAGTAGGAGCGGACCCATTTTAAGGCTAAATGGAGCCCGTACCATACCTTGAATTTTTTTTTAAAAATTGATTTTGTGTTTTTATATATATATTAATTACCACAAACGGCAGTAATTCACTTTTCAATATAGCTGGCCACTTTCATTCCACAATAATAGCTTGTTGTGTTGGGTCAAACTAAATATCTTTTTATTTTTAAATTCAGTTTTAACTTTATTCTGTGATTTAATAATATTTTTTTTATGACTTTTTTATTCTACTATATTTTACAATTCTGTTCTCAAATTGTCATCTTTTCATGAAACCAAACAATTCATTTTATCTTTTCGGTCATTATCAACTTCTTAATTACCCTTAATTTATGGTTATTTAATTAAATTTTTGTTTATATGAAATTATCTATTATTATTTCAAATAGTTTTAGTTTAACATACATAACACATCAAATCAATAAAATTTAAAATCTCAAATTTTAGTTTATTTTATTAAAATAGTCCATCTATTATTATTATTCATTATATTTTATCCCTAGTGTTTTCTTTATTTTATAGTTTTAATTTATTTAGAATCAATAATTTATCAATAATTAGAAGAATAAAAAAATTAAAAAACATGTCTAGTATTATTTATTAATCAATTATCTTTATATAAATTTAAATTGAATTCATTATAAATACAAAACAAAATTTCTTATTATAAAATTAGGTTGTAGTTTATTATTTTAAAAATAAATATTATAATTTTTCATTGTTTATGTTGTTTTCTTGTTATTATTTATTTTAATATTGTGTTTCTTGTTTTTATTTCTTTTTGAATGTAAGATTATTTAGTTCATCTTGAATTTCTATTTTTTTTATTTTATTTAAACTTCATTATACTATAGATTTTTCTTTATATAAAAAACTTAATTTTGTTTTTTTTAAATCATTTTATTATGATCTTAATTTTTCAGTATTTTCTTATATATAATTTTTATTTTATTTAAGTGTCACACCTGGTTAAAATTCTTGGGTCTGCCACTGGACATGAGTTAACAACCAAAAATTGAATACATAGTTTTTAATATCTATAGGTATTGAATTATATATAAACAGACTATAAGAGCATCTCCAATGTAACAATGATTAGTAAAGAAAAAAAAAAAAGATATCACGTAGGATTAATAGACATTCTGTTATTAAATCTTTCTCTAATGCAACTGTGCATATTCAACCTCAAGTTGACGTGACAAAAAATATATTAGACGTTGTCAATATGACTTTCGACTTTCAGACGGTCTGTTGCACAACTATTTTTTCGGTTGACTCAGCAAGTATTTAAAACTGACATTAATTTTTCATCTATTTTTAATAAGAAAATAAAATAAAAAAATAGGAAAAAATTAATGGACACGTTATTAAAAAAATTGTGTTTTAGATAGAAGTATTAGAGACCGAATTTTAAGTTAATTGTCTATCAAGTTTATTTTTATACCACATATGAAGTAAATCTCTCGACATTGTTGTCATGTCAACGTTTATTAGTATGTAAGTCACTTTTACATCGGAGATACTTTAATATTTGAATATTTTATAAAAGAGTAGTGTTAATGATGTAGGAAGATTTATATAATTAGCTTGACTATTTAGTTTATTTTTGTCGGTGTGGGTAGTTATGTCATTTATGTGTGGTTATTTTGTTGTGTTTAGAGTTTTGTATTTGGACTTGTAGGAGGATATAAATACCTCTGTTGGCTTTTGTAAAAACGGTTGAATATTTTTTACATCAAAGTATGTTTTATGGGTTTATTACAATAGCCAAGTATTTGGCTTGAATCATTCGATTTCCGCCGCGTCAGTTAATCTATGTCATATGATTACAAGTTAACAATTAAAAGTTGATTAAAATGGGAAAGCATTTATTACAAATGTATATTTATTGCTTTGATTAAGATAATAAATGTAATTAATATTTTTTTTTATGTATTTTTTTAGTTGTTCACCCATACCCATAAGACACATGTTATCGATACCCTTTATTAAAATAGGAAAACCTATCTATAGTATTAAATGCTTGTACAGTTAAAAACTTAAGTAAAATTTTCCATAGGTCCACAAGGGTCAAAACACCTAAACCAAAACCATATTACATCATATTAAACTGAACTGAATCGAACCCAAAATAGGTTTGAGTTCGTGCAGTCAACTTGTTTTTACGAACCAACCCGATTTAAAAAAAAAAAAATTGAAAACCAGATATTACGAGTCATGGACGATTTTGGTAAACAAAAAAAAACAAACTGATCTGACTCACGAGTCTCGCCCAGTCACATTTGTAGTAATGAAAAAACTGATCCGACCCATACCCAGTTACAATACCGAAATCTGTACAGAAGCATTACCCTAGAGCAAAACATGATTAATTGTTATCGGAAGCAGAAACTATTGATTATGTTGACTTGTTCAAACTAGCCTCATCTGATAACTCAAGTATTGATATCATTACCACTCATGTCAGTTTCTATTTTTTTTTTAATTTTTTTATGATGAACTCTAAATTCTTCAAGCTATTCTGAAACAAAAGCTGATAATCAAAATGTCTTCTTTAAAGTTCTCCGTGATCTTTGTGTTTCTGCTCTCTCTTTCAAGCTCTCTGTTGGCTTTCACCAGCGCATCTGACCCAACATACCTCTATCATATTTGCTCAGAAAAAAACTTCACCATAAACAGCGCTTACCGATCGAACTTCAATAGTCTCCTCTTTTCGCTTCTCTCCTACACCAACAGCAGCAAAAAATTCTACAGAACCACAGAAGGGGACGATTCCAACAAGGCATACGGCCTTTTTCAATGCCGCGAAGATGTCACCACCTCCACCTGCCAAAACTGTGTAACTTTTGCTTCCACAGACGCAGCACAACGCTGTCCCTCTAAAAAAGAAGCAACAATATGGTACGACGAGTGCTGTTTCCGTTTCTCAGATTCTAATATCTTCTATGATGCAGACCTACAAGAGACTTATATACGAGGTATCACGATGTACAATACGAATAACGTCACGATAGAACCAAGCCGGTTTCATGAGCTCTTGTTGAATATGATGAACAAAGCAGCAGATCAGGCCGCTGAAGCTCCCAATAGGTTCGCGACCATAAAGGGAAATTCCACAACCTCTGAAACAATGTACGGTCTTCTCCAGTGCACGCAGGACCTGTATATTACTGATTGTCGTAAATGTCTTAGCAACGCAATTGCAGATATGCCGACGGGAACTGTAGGAGCAAGAGTGTTGCTTGCAAGTTGTACTTGCCGGTACGAATTGTACCGATTTTACAACGAAAACTTGACGGCGTTGCCTCCAGCGACACTTGCTCTGTTTCCTCCAGCGACACCTACTTTGTCTCCTCCAACCCCTGTATCAAAGCCGAAAGGTTAAGTTTAAAGCACTATCTACTACTTTCAATTTCTTTTTATTATTTTAAGTTAATGCTTGATCACTGATGAAAATTGAGAGGATATTTTATGGATTGTCGCCAGCATCACTCTAAACTTTTCTCTACCCTTATTTTTTTATATAAAATTTAAAATAACCACATTTAAAATTACTTAAGAATAAACTCTAAACAAACCTAAATGCAATAAACTCTATCGACACCCATTCTTTCGCCAATCATCAACGTTTACATACTTTGAAGTATTCCATCCCCTTCTTCTTCGTTCTCTTGATTTTTTTTCTTCAATTTCATCCTCTTCGTCAATGTTTTCTTGATATTTTTATTTCAATAGTCTTCTTATGCACCAAAAATCTTTTACTTCATGAATTCTTACCTATTCTTTCCTATATATGTATGTGCAAAATTATTATTTGCTTTCAAAGTTATTGAAATATTAGTAGGTCTGGTGTACTCTTCTTTTTAGTAATTGATATTTGGATATATCAAATTTCATATTTTCTATTGACTTACTAGTTTTAGGATTTTTAAAACAATATTTCATTGTTATATGATGGATTTGAAAATTAGGGTTTATCATAATTAATTTATATATTGAATTGAATGGAATGATTTTAAGAATTAGGGTTTATAATTATTCACAATATATTTGGAAGTATTCTTATTGTAGTCATATAAATAATAGTTTCAAAATTTTAGAATGTGTAGGAAGTAAAAATTAAAACAAATAATACTCCTTATTGAATGTACTGAGTAAATTGGTGTAGAGAAAAGTTTTACCCTTAAAAATTTAGGGGGACTTGCAAAAATGGTCATGCTTGGTTTTCAAAAACCAAAAATAGCCCATGTTTGAAAATATTGCATTTTTGTTCTTTTCAGAGTTGATTTTACCAGATTGTCCTTTATAATTTTTTTCAACCATTTACCTCATTTAATACACCATTTACTAAATTACCCTTCTCTTCTCAGATAACTTTACCAAATTTTCTCTCCAAAAAATTCCCTTCCTCTCTTCATTGCATTTCCCCTTCCCCTTCCCCTCCCTCCCCAGAACACGACCAAGCCCCGCCCTCGCCCCCCACCCCCCTGAATCCCTAAATAAAAAATTGAATTTGCTTACCCCTTACCTTCGCCATTCAAAAGTACGAGACCGATCACCATCAAAACTGGATGGACCTGCAATGCAGACAAGAGAGAATGAATCATAAATAGAAAAAAAAAGGATTCACAACCCTACACCAAACCCAACAGCGTCTCTCGTCGGCGACCACCACCTGTCGTAGCCGTCGGAATTCAGAACCAGGTGCCGTCGCCGGTCGTCATTCGTCGTCGCTAGATCGACGCACCGTCTCTAATCTAAGCAGTAAGCAGCCTTTTGTCCTGCTTTTAGAAGAAATTTCCCACTTCCTTTTGATGAATTTTTGTTCTCTTATTGTTTTCCAATTTTTTATTTTTATTTTAGCCTTTGTTTGGTTACTTAGAAACTGTGTTGAGCCAAAGAAATCGATACCCAGTTGAATATCACAACTGAAGTTCAGCTAACTTCTCTGCTTCAATGTTCATATATTTCTGACTCTCTGTAAACTTAGCTCTCTTTTGGTTACAACTTCTTGTATTTCTATATTGTTTATTTGCTTCCATGCTTGATGGTTAGGCTATTTTGTTGCTTTATTTCTATCATATATATTTTAATTCGGGCGGGTAGCTCATGTCAGTATTTCTAGTCAAAATTACTCAACTTTTATTTCTATTAATTTCCCTTAATTTTTGTCTGTGATTTGTTATCCCTCAAATGAGTATATTAGAAAGTGAATGTGTGGGGTTAGACATTAAGATGTCAAGATTCATAAGGTGTAAGATATGAAGTCGTCAAAAGGAATTATCAATCTGCACAGAGATTGGTATTCATATGTTTTTCAATTATACAGTTTTGAGTGAATTTGAAGTACGGTATGTACAGTTAATTAACACTTTGTGTGTTGTGTGTGTATCTATGTGCATGCATATCGGGGGTAGAGGTAGAAGGTCTGTACTAGTATAGCTCTCGGGTAAAGCACGAAGTTCTCCTTCTCTCGGACAGAATATTAGCATCATCATTTGAAATGAGATGACAACTCTGTTTGAGAGTGTAGTTTCATCTCAATATCAATTATTGGACTATAGGCTAAACTGTGTCTGGGGGGTTCCTCCCCCATGCCCCCTCACAGGGGCACATGGGATTTGAGGTAATAACTCTGTTTAAGTTGTCATATGTCATCATTAGGGAAAACTTTTAGGCCCGGGAATTAAACTTTTAGGCCTGGAAATCATTCTTTTAGGCCCGGGTATTGATATTTTGAGCCCGAGATTCTGTATGTGTGTTGAATGTTTTTTTAGTGGAGCCGATCATGCTTGTTTAGATATTGGCATGTCATGGTGAGTGATGCCCATAACTTTGGATAATGTCTCCTAATTTAATTAAACTCTCAATATGGGTATTTGATTTTAGGCTCGGGTATTAATCTTTTGAGCCCGATCTTATTAATTATTTTTCCGACACCTTAGGAGGGTTCCCACATGAGGTGGCAATCTTTTGGTGTTGGATCCCGCATAATGTTTGTCTTTTATAGTATCTGCAATTTATATGTGGGTGGACGGAAACGGCAATGGTTGAACAAGCTCTGTGGGTGGTTGTGGAAGTTGAAGATTGGGTAAAGGAAGGTCGATGAAGAGGATGGATGGGGGTGAGAGGGGTTAGGTTTCAGACAAAAAACAAATCACCTTTCTGCAGTGCTGGAAATTAATTGGATTGAGTTGAAGATTGGGGAAAGGAGGTCGATGAAGAGGATGGATGGGGGGGGGGGGGGGGGGGGGGGGGGGGGGGGGGGGGGGTACGTTTAAGACAAAAATCAAATCCCTTGCTGGCTGGAAATTAATTCGATGAGTTGAAGATTGGGGAAAGGAGGTCGATAAAGAGGATGGATGGGGGTGGGGGGGTTAGGTTTCAGACAAAAATGAAATCCCCTACTGGGTGGCTGGCTGGAAATTAATTCGATTGCCAGGAAGAGGAAGGGTATATTGGTCCCTTTGAACTTTTAATGGGCAATTTCGTCATTTCGTTTCTTTTAAATGGAAAGGGCATTTTAGTCTTTGATGGGTTATTTTGGAGAAAGTGAAATCTAAGAATGACTATTTTTGCAAATATTTCAATGAGGGGCTATTTTTTGTTTTTAAAACTTGAGAGTGGTCATTTTCATCTATTTCCACAAAAATTTAATATTTGAAAAGAAGGTTACAGTGGTTAATTAAGTTACTTATATAACTGGTTTCTATACTGATCACCGTTTAAAATTGAGGAATCATGAATTTATAGTATACCATTTGAAACATACTGCTCTTCTTAATTGCAGAGAACACACAAATCTCCTCATCAACAATCATCGCAATTATAGCTCCAATTACTGTTGCTGCAGTGCTTTTTGTTGCAGTCTACTGCATCCTCACTAGGAGAGCAATTAACATTACTACAGAGGATGAAATTGGTAAATTTGAAATCTATTTTGTTATCAAGTCTGAACAATCCTTTATGTCTCTCAGACGGATATGGATGGTTTCATAAGTTATTTACGACTCTCATTTCTGAATATATCACAATGGAGGAAGTCATTGACGAAAAGATAAACCATAGGAATTCACTTCTATTGTAGCCAAAACTTGGGAGATCCATGAAAATGACTTACTCTTATGTTGGTTGTGCAGATGGAAATGACATTTTAACTGCAGAGACATTGAAATTTGATCTTGGGGCAATCCAAGCAGCCACAAACAGATTCTCGATTGATAACAAGTTAGGTTCTGGTGGATTTGGTGTGGTTTACAAGGTATAATATTAAAACAGTTCGATTTTTTAAATTTATTTTTATCAATGAGGTCAAGCTAAAGGAGAGTTGCATTATAAAGGAACTTGAAGAATTCTAACTAAGTTGGCATGCACTCAAAGAGGCTGTAAATCATGTGCATGTGTTAAGCTGTTCAAAAAGGTTACTGAGGTAGAAATTCAGAAAGTTATTGAAACAAATGTTCTAATGGTTCCTTTGTATATATTTTTAGGGTGTACTTCCTAATGGAAAAGAGATAGCCGTGAAGAGGTTATCAAAAAGATCCGGACAAGGTGCAGAAGAATTCAAGAATGAGGTTGTAGTGGTTGCCAAGCTTCAGCACAGAAATCTGGTTAGGCTACAGGGATTTTGCTTGGAGGTAGAAGAGAAGATACTCGTCTACGAATTTGTGCCTAACAAAAGCCTTGACTACTTCTTATATGGTATGGATAATATTAATATAATCTTGTGAGCATTTGAATTCCAATCCTAAATTACAATTCAAAATTTGATTTTGGTATATATGTAGACCCTGAAAAGCAAGGAAAATTGGATTGGTCTAGAAGATACAAGATAATTGGAGGAATTGCTCGGGGAATTCTTTATCTTCACGAGGATTCTCGGCTCAGAATTATTCACCGTGATCTTAAAGCTAGCAACGTATTGTTAGATGGGGATATGAACCCGAAAATTGCAGATTTTGGCATGGCAAGGATAGTTGGAGTTGATCAAACTCAAGGAAATACGAGCAGAATTGTGGGAACATAGTAAGTTTTGATCGCTATTACTCGGTTTTCACTTAATTTGGATTTGATGAATTCATTTTTGCATCCTATATGTTGTGTAATAATGATTACCCTCTTTACGTTCATCATGATTACAGGACTACAATTTATTCTGATAAAATTATTAGATTAATTTCCAAAATTCCTTAATTTTTTCTGTACTAATCAAGTTGCTGGTTTGGTACTAACTTTAAAAATTCTTTATTGTTCTTCAGTGGATATATGGCTCCGGAATATGCTATGCAAGGACAGTTTTCTGTTAAATCCGATGTATATAGTTTTGGTGTTTTAGTTCTTGAGATTATAACTGGCAAGAAGAATAGCAGTTTTTATCAAACGAATAGTGTTGGGAACCTCTTGAGCTATGTAAGTTAGAATAAATAGTAAGGAGAAAGAGTAAGAGTTAGAATTGCAACGTTTTGATTATAACTTGATGAATTATTCCAGGCATGGGAACTTTGGAGAGATGAGACACCAATGCAACTGTTGGATTCAAATTTTACAGATTCTTACTCAAGGGATGAAGTACTGAGATGCATCCATATAGGTTTACTATGCGTCCAAGAAGATCCAGCCACGAGACCATCAATGGCAACTGTAGTTCACATGCTTAATAGTTACTCTGTTTCTCCTCCATTACCTCAACAACCTGCATTTTTCATTGGCAGTAGAGCAGAGCTGAACATGCATATTTCTGATAATTCTACAAGCAAGTCCAAGCCATGGTCCGTTGATGCTGCTTCAATCACTGAGCTATGCCCTCGTTAAATAGTAATGATGTATTCCATCAATGTAGCAAATTGATATTTGAATCTTCTCCAATCATTTTTTTATTGTAACAGAGCTCACTTGGAGAATATTATTGTAAAACATAACTTGGTTTTAAGAATACCACACCACACCGATTAATTTACACATAAATTTGTGTTTTTTTGGCTGAGTAAGACACACAAGTACCATTGGAAAATTTTTGATTTTTCATTGACAACCCCAATATCAGGACTCAGGAGAACAAGTTCCAGACAGCAACATGAACTTGGTCAATAAAGTTTAGCATAAATGGTCTTCTTTTCTTATTTCAATTTGATTTACTCTTATTCAAAAGTAAACATGAACTTTTTCAAACAGAAGTTTGTTTCACTTAGCTCCCTCCTCCAATGCCAGAAATACAATTTCATTAGAACTTAATTAAAATGCACCAAATATGGTAAAGTTTTATGATCAAAAGTATTGAATAAAGCATTGAATTCGATACCTTTCTAGGCTGCGGTATGGGTAGCCAGTGGAGGAGGAGATACTAATCCTTCTTGTGATGTTGGCGGCTGAGGTTTTGGTAAAGGTTGCGTTGGCGTTGGTGCATTCGCTGCAGGGGGTCGCTGTAGAAATGAACCATCTCGTACCTAAAATTACAGCTTGGCGGAACAACTCTACCTCCTTGCCTTCCCCGGCAACACGTTGGGAGCAAATCAGTGGCTTTGGATAGGCAGTCGCTGCATTCCTTGTCATAGAACGATCTTGGTAGCTCAAATTTCATGACAAAGTATCAGAATTTCTAATAGAATTTTCTTTAATCACAGACTTGAGAAGAATTGGATCTATAATTTCTTTCTCATTAAGCATCCTCACAGTTCCACTCATAGTATATAATATTCTTAGCCTGCTCATTCTTATAAATATTGTCTTTTACAAATTCAAGGCTTGGAGGAGTTTCCTTTTAGAGAGTAGCTGTGCTGATGACTACACAGATTGCTACAATGTCAAGAATTCTATATGAAATGAAGCAAAAAAGATGGTTTTTTTTTTATACACCCACCTCCTTCTTCATCATTATCAAGTCCTACCATTGTCGAATGAATATGACTTGATGAGTTTTTGGTCGGAATATGCTTCGTACTGTGTATATTTAGTGTTGATGTGTAAAGCTACTTTTCTTTAACAACTCTTTATATAACATGAAATTGGTACAACTACTTTTTTTTTTTTGGCTTCTCAGTCCTTAAGAAAGTTATGAATCCTAATAACAAGTATTTGTACAACAATACAAAATACAATTTGACCAGAACAAAATTACTTGAATTCCATGCATGTAACATATTAGAGCAGAAAATGATGAATTTCAGCACCAACAATTGAAAAACAGAAACTTACTGATGCAGTTCAACTAGGAACTGCAGAGAATTTGGGTTGGTTAACAAGAACAAGCACAGCGAGAAGCCTTGACAGCAAACTCAAATAGCAAGGGTTATTTTATTCAAACTTGGGTCCCGACCATGTCCCTTGCGCATTACTTATAATTAAAAGGGGCTTACAATATTAAATGACAATAAAAGGAACACAACTAAGCAAACATAAATACTTTAGTCTTGAAACTTGATTCTAGTCTTGAAACTTGATGGGAGTTTTAATCTTCCTTTTTGGGCGGGTGTTGGGAATATTAACTGGTGCTTCAGAATTCAATTCTCTAGACAACTCTTCAGATGATCCCTCATCAGTCCCTCCGGGTTGAAAG
Organism: Dipteronia sinensis; assembly: GCA_033220585.1. NCBI lineage: Eukaryota > Viridiplantae > Streptophyta > Magnoliopsida > Sapindales > Sapindaceae > Dipteronia > Dipteronia sinensis. Next base: position 18,181,688 of record CM065644.1, on the reverse strand, counting down.
TGACTCGTCATCGAGTCTAAGTGTTGTTTTGGATTAGCTGCATAATATGGCTGCAAGTCTGCCACATTGAAAGTTACTGACACCTCCATGTCTCCGGGCAGTTCTATTTGGTAAGCATTATCACCAAGGCGCTTTAGTACACGAAATGAACCATCCGCTCTATCTTGAAGTTTACCGAACTTCCCCCTCGGGAACCTTTCTTTGCGAAGGTTAATCCACACCAAATCGCCCTCTCGAAACTCCTTGTGTCTGCGATGTTTATCAGCTGCAGCTTTGTATTTCTGGTTACTTTCTTCCAGCCTTTTCTTTACTTCAGAATGCAACTCCTTGATATGTGAAGCCATCTCATCAGCATCACCACTGAACTTGTTATTGATTGGGAGAGGAACTAAATCAAGTGGTCCATTTGGAATCAGTCCATAAACTATCTCAAATGGACATCTTCCGGTTGACCTATTCTTTGATTTGTTGTAGGCAAATTCGGCATGTGATAAAGTGAAGTCCCAATTGTGTTTTTCTTTTCCAACCAAACCTCTTAGGAGGTTTCCAAGAGATCGATTTACCACATCTGTTTGACCATCTGTTTACGGGTGATGAGAGCTGCTAAATTGGAGACGTGTTCCCATCTTGCGCCATAGCGTCCTCCAAAAATGGCTAACAAATTTGGGGTCTCGATCAGAAGTAATAGATTTAGGAATGCCATGGAGTTTGACAACCTCCTTGAAATATAAGTTAGCTACATGAGTAGCATCAAAAGTCTTGTTACTCCCAAGAAAGTGTGCCATTTTATAGAATCTGTTAACCACCACAAGTATGGAATCAACACCACGCTTTGTTTTAGGGAGTCCCAAAATGAAATCCATTGAAATTTCTTCCAAAGGAGCTTCAGGAACAGTCAATGGTGTGTACAAACCTGTGTTCTGGGACCTACTCTTAGCCACATGACAAACTCAGCACTTCTCCACATACTTCACAACATCTTTATATAATTTAGGCCAATAAAACTTTGTTTCAACTAGACCCAAGGTCTTATCACGCCCAAAGTGCCCACTCAGACCTCCATCATGTAATTCAGAAATTATCATTTCACGCAATGAACTCCTTGGTATGCATAAGCGGCTGCCTTTAAAAAGATACCATTCCTGCAATATAAAATTTGAATTATTACCGCTTTGACAATCAGCCCAAATTTGACCAAAGTCAGGATCATTCCCATAGTGCTCCTTGAGTGTTTCAAACCCAATCATTGTGGCTTGCATAGATGACAACATAAGGGATCTCCTACTTAACGCATTAGCTACTCTGTTTTGACAGCTAGATTTGTGTCGAATGACAAATGTGAATTCTTGTAGATATGCCACCCACTTCGCATGTCGGGCATTTAGCTTGTGTTGGCCATTTATGTACTTCAAGGCTTCATGATCAAAGAATAGAATAAATTCCCTTTGAATCAGATAATGTCTCCAATAACACAAGGGTTGAATAACTGCATAGAACTCCACATCATAAGTCGAGTAGCGTTGCTTTGCCTCGCTTAGCTTTTCACTAAAAAAATGCAATGGGTCTTCAGTCCTGACTTAAAACAGCACCAATTCCCTTATGTAATGCATCACAGTCCAAAGAGAATATTTTCTCAAAATCTGGAAGCTTGAGTACAAGAGCATTAGTCATCTTTTCTTTTATCAATTGAAAACTCTCATCTGCCTCCTTAGTCCACTTAAATTCACCACATTTTAAGCAATCAGTAATAGGAGCGATGACAGAACTGAAATTTCGAATAAACCTCCTATAGAAAGAGGCCAAACCATGAAAACTCCGTATCTCATGAATGCTTGTAAGAGCAGGCCAATTGAGAATGGCATCCACCTTGTTAGGATCAACTTTAATTCCTTCTCTTGATACGACATACCCCAAAAACACCACACTTTCAGACAAGAAATCACATTTCTTGAGATTGGCATATAGCTTTTGATCCCACAAGACTTGCAGTACTTGTCTAAGATGCTTAAAGTGTTGCTCCTCACTCATACTATACACCAATATATATCATCATAATAAACCACTAAAAACTTAACGATAAACGGTCGAAATATTTGATTCATCAGCCTCATGAACGTACTTGGAGAGTTTGACAACCCGAAAGGCATGACGAGCCATTCGTACAACCCATCTCTTGTTTTAAAAGCAGTTTTTCATTCATCACCCGGCTTGATTTTGATTTGGTGATACCCACTTCTCAGGTCAAATTTTGAAAACACTTCAGAACCGCTTAACATATCCATCATATAGTCTAGACGGGGTATGGGAAATCTATATTTTATGGTGATTTTATTTATTGCCCGGCTGTCCATACACATTCGCCAAGTTCCATCTTTTTTTGGAGCCAAAAGAGCGGGTACAGCACATGGACTCATGCTTTCTCGAATCACCCCATTTTCAATCAACTCCAGGACATGTCTCTGTAACTCTTGGTGCTCATTTGGACTCATTCGATAGGCAGCTTTATTGGGAAGACTTGAACCAGGGACAAGGTCAATTTGATGTTGGATGTCTCTCATAGGTGGCAAACCAGCAGGCAACACTTCTGGGATGATATCAGAGAACTCCTACAACAAAGGCTTAATAGCAATCGAAATTGAACTTCCAAAATTCTACTCTTTAATTATTAGAGCATACACATGGGTTTCTTCTTGAATTGCCTATATAAATTCTGTCATGGTGAGATAAATGTTAATTTTTTGCTGGTCAAACTTTGCCACTTGATCATTTTTTGAAGGACCCAAAATTACCGTCACTCCATCTTTAAAAAATGAGTAAGTGTTCCTGTAGCCATCATGAATAACCCTTCGATCAAATTGCCAAGGCCTTCCTAATAACATATGACACGCATCTATAGGCACTACATCGCACCAGACTTCATCTTGATATGTCTTGCCAATTGATAACGTTACTAAACATCGTTTGTCAACAGTAACCTCTGTTCCTTTTCTAAACCAAGCAAGTTTATAAGAAGTTGGACACCTCTCAGGTTTTAGCTTGAGCTTATCCACCATTTCTTGTGATACCACGTTCTCAAAACTTCCCCCATCGATTATTACATTACATATCTTGCCATTGGAAGTACATCTGGTGTGGAAGATATTGTGACGCAACCAATCATCGACCTCAATCTGCACAGCGTTCATGCTTCGTCGAATAACGAGAGCTTCCCCATGATCACTCCATGTGATTGCTTCGTTCTCCTCTTTGTAATCATCATAAATAGGAACCATATCCTCTTGGAAGGAATCTTCTACCAAAAGAACTTCTTCTGCCAGATTAATGAACTTTCGATTTGGGCATTCGGCTTGCATATGTCCTAGGCCTGAACACTTGAAAAACTTAACTAGCTGGGGCTTTGGAGCACTTTGTCTATTAGAATTAGAATGCAAATCAGTTTTACTACTGCTTCCTTGGTCAAAAGCCTTATGGTTGAAATTTTCTTTTTTTGGATTTTGGGTGCTGCTTCCAACAAATGGTCGATTGTTGTTGTGCTTCATTTGCTTTTCCACCTTGACTGCCAATTGATAGACATCATCATAAGACCAATATTGATGCAGTACAATGACATCATTAATTTCTTTGCGTAGCCCTCCAAGGTAACGTGCAATCGTCTGCTCATCTGGCTCGTCTGTCCCACAACGAACCATCAGCAAATCGAACTCCTCAGTGTACTCATCAACTGATTTGCTACCTTGTTGCAAATTATACAACCTTGAATACCAGTCTTGCAGGTAATTATCCGGCAAGAATTTTTGCCTCAATTCTTTCTTCATCTTATCCCAGGTTGTAATTTTTGATTTCCCCATTCTTTCCCTACGCAGTTTCAATTGCTCCCACCAAGCAGATGCATACTTAGTTAGTTTTATCCCCACAATCTTCACTTTGCGGTGATCTGGAACCTCCTTGTAGTCAAAGACTCTTTCAACTGTATTCAGTCAGTCGATAAACTCATCGGGTTTGATCTTTCCTTCAAATTCTGGTATGTCCACCTTCATATTAATGTCGTTAAATCTACCAAAAGATTGGTCAGCACGTTCATTCCTTGCCTCTTCACCCGACTCTTCATGCGGAGCGCGAAAGTGAAAGGGGTTCTCATCGTCACCAAGACTGAGATCATCATCTTGATGATTCTGAGTTTCGAAGCGACGTAGTCGCTCAGTTAAATGCTCCACTTGCCTCCTCAACTCCTCATTCTCGATATCACAAAGATGTCGACCTTGTTGACCACGTCCTCCACCACGTCTACCCCGCGCCATCAGGCTGTAGAGTGACTGACGAAAACAAGATCCCAAGAAGGATGCTCTGATACTAATTTGATGCAGTTCAACTAGGAACCGCAGAGAATTTGGGTTGGTTAACAAGAACAAGCACAACGAGAAGCCTTGACAGCAAACTCAAATAGCAAGGGTTATTTTATTCAAACTTGGGTCCCGACCATGTCCCTTGCGCATTACTTATAATTAAAAGGGGCTTACAATATTAAATGACAATAAAAGGAACACAATTAAGCAAATATAAATACTTTAGTCTTGAAACTTGATTCTAGTCTTGAAACTTGATGGGAGTTTTAATCTTCCTTTTTGGGCGGGTGTTGGGAATATTAACTGGTGCTTCAGAATTCAATTCTCTAGACAACTCTTCAGATGATCCCTCATCACTTACCATCATCAACCCTCGAATCAAATGCTATCGAGGATGAAATTCAGTGATCAAAACATCATTTCGTGACAATGGGACAGCTTCAAGTTTGAGCTGCACTGATTATGTTGACCCAGAATAATGCTATTGGGATGATGATGCCTCAAGAATGACTGAATTCTGCATGAAAAATCCAGGTTTCCGGGATAGTGAGATTCTCAAGTACTGAACACATAGTAACCCAATGACTATGCATTTCATCATATCATTTGTTGAATCATCTCTCAAAGTAGGATCTATTACATTTGAAGCTGCCCCTTCAATCAAATTTTTTCATGCCTACAAAATTAAAATTGTAACAAATTAAATGCATATACACTACAAAGTTTGGATGGAATAAATTTTCTAGTTCATGAAAAGAAATGCAGCTATGAAACTTATTTTCATCTTATTTCTTGTTCATAAATTTCTGATTTGCTATAATTAATTTGAAAACAAAATCAATAAAAGGTGCAAACCTTTTGGTTGGAAACTCATAATGGAGTAATTTGAAGCTAAAAAATTCTTGAAAGACATACACAAATCAAAATGCAGTCACAGATTGACATTACTTGAATAAGTCAGTCAATGAAATTACCCGCTACTCGATTGGAAATCAACAGAAGAGACTTATAGGCAGTTATTGTTCCCAATCAGTGAATTTTGAACGTGGATCGTCGCCGCCGTTGGATGACTGAGTTTCTACCAGAGCCTCCGTTTTTTGTTTTTCTTCCCTAAACCCAAACGAAAAAGAAGAGGAGAAGTCAAAAAAACTAGAGTCCACTTCATTCATGGACACACCATCAATAATGGACGACATGTCAAGGCACGTCAGTATATAATGGTGACGTGTGTGGGCACATCATTGAAAATTGCCGACGAGATCTGCCATATCACGTGCAATTGTTTGTATGGACAAGTATATCAACCAATATGATGACATGTCTGATCATTTGAGTGAGACTATTTATGTGACTGAACACATCAGCTACTCTATGCTAACATGTCTTGACATGTCAACCATTCAGTGTGATGTGTCTCAGAGTTAGAACACTTTTCCCTGAACTATGCTTCCCTTAAAAGGCTTTTATTAATATCTTCGAAGAAACTATAAGAAGAAACAAATGATTAAATATAATTGAAATCTCTGACTATTCTAATCTTAACAAAATATCTAAAAGTTCTGAGAAAAAGAAAACCCCTTAAGGGTATAATGTCTTCAGGTATTGAGCATTGCATGACCTGGGTAACTCTCCTCCTTCTGGTCGGATAAGGTGATATGCACCATGCCCAGCTATTCCGACCACTTGATAAGGTCTTTCCCACTTGTCTGTTAGGGACTCAGCCGTCTTGTCTCTTGTGTTTAGGGATACCCTTCTTAGAACCAGATATCTGAGTTGGAACTTTCTTTACCAGACGTGTGAGTTGTAGTACCTTAAAACTCTTTGTTGATAGGCTGTATTCCTCACTCTCGCCATGTCCCTTTTTTCTTCCAACTCATCTAGGTTCTGCTCTAGGGTCCCTATATTGGTATCGGGTTGATATAGCTTGACTATTAGGGAAGTATGTGCGACCTCGACCGGGATGACAGCCTCGATTCCAAATGCTAAGGAATAAGGATTTTCTCTTGTCGAAGTTCTTTGAGTTGTTCGGTATGCCCAGAGTACTTCATTTAACTTATCCGCCCAGTTTCCTTTTTTACCGTTGAGCTTGGCTTTCAAAGTGTGCTTGATGATCTTGTTGACAGCTTCAGTTTGACCATTGGATCTGAGGATGAGCGGGCGTAGCATAATAATTTTTGATATGGTACATTTGGCACATTTCCCTAAAATTCTCACTATTGAATTGAGCCCCATTGTCAGTGATGATCGTGTTTAGGATCCCGAATCGATAGATGATATTTTTCTTTTCGAAGCTGGTAGTGTTAGCTTCAATGATATGTACCAATGCTTCCGCTTCCGCCCATTTTGTGAAATAGTCAACTGCCACAATAGCATGTTTTGCGCCTCCTTTAATTGTTGTAGGCATTGGGCCGATCAGGTTCAGTCCCCACATCGCAAACTGCTAGGGTGAGGTTAGATTCTTCAAGTTCTTAGGTGGCTGTTTGATGTCATTTGTGATTCTTTGACAGGTACAACATTTTTCAGCCACTGTCTTAGCGTCTTGAAACATAGTCGGCCAATAAAAGCCCTGCCTGAGGGTTTCATGAGCCAAACGTTTTCCTCCAGTATGGTTCCAGCATATACCTCCATGTTTACTAGTGTAAGTTCCTCATATTTTGATTGGCTTATTTCGTTGATAAACCATATTAGGGATTAATTTTGTAAGGGTAAATTAGGCCTCATTGGGTATGATCAAGCTTCAAGGACATCATCTCTCTCAACAACACTTCAAAGGTATATCACATGCTTAATTCTCTTTGAAGAGGTTTTAGTTGCACACACTCGCATTCTATGCATTTTTATTGACATGCATGTATGGTTGCACACACACACTTCTTGCATTTTGGAGTTGATGGGATGCACAGTGGGTAAGGCGACATGTAAGGCCACTTATACATGTCGCCTGACAAGTCGCCTTAGACTTGAATTTTTCCCACAGTGTGTTAGGTGACATGCAAGGCCACTTGTGCATGTCGCCCCTAATGTCGCCTTAGTTTTGATATTTTCTAATAGTGTGTTAGGCGACTTCATAGGCGACTTGGGCATGTCACCTAACATGTCGCCTCTGACATCTTGTTTTTCCTCCAGTGTGTTAGGCGATGTGGCTAGAAGGATAGCTCGTGAGTTTTGCCCAGTTGGAGGGTTTCTCACGTAAATCAATCCTTGTGTTGTTATTGTTTTCCGCATGTTTATTTTGATTTTGTTGATTGCTAATGTGGGGTAGCATTATTAAAATTAATTAAGTCGAAAAGTTGGTAATAAATCAACTAAAACCTATTCACCCCCCTCTAGGTTAGTAGACACACGTTTTATAGTATTTTCAACTAGCCAGAAACTTATCTCCCTCATTCTGACTGACACATCACTGTAGGGCTTTAGAAAACCCCCTTCTATAAAGTTCTCCTCATAATATTGAATAACAGGTTGCCTTGTATCTAATGCTCTTTGCTTCGGTTGCATCTTCTAGGAGCGTGCCGTCTTGTAGGTATTGCCTGATTTGGGTAATCCAAGTGACCTGCTGTGCTTCTACTGTATCCACTGTCAGCTTTTCTCCTTCTCCAAGGCTGGGTTTTTCGAGATGAGCCACTGGGATCATCTTAGACCAGATTCCAGTAGTTGCCAACGCCAGCCTTGACAATGCGTCAGCCTTTTCATTCTTTTCTCCCGGGATCTGAGGGATTCTATAATCCTTGAATCTCCTGAGAAGTACCTTAGCTATCTCTAAATATGCTACCATATTAGATTCTTTTGCCTGGTACTCATCCAAGACCTGGTTGACCACAACCTGGGAGTCACTGAATATTTCTACTTCGTCTGCCCCTAGTGTCGTGCAAACCCTGAGTCCTACCAACATCGCCTCATATTCAGCCATGTTGTTGGTATCCTTAAAGTCAAATCGCAAGGCACATTCTACCTGATCACCTTCGGGGGTTGACACCATTATGCACGCCCCGCTGCCGTGCGCATTTGATGACCCATCAACGTGTAGTTTCCAGTTGAAAGTCTTTCTGTCCTTTTCTTCCAGTATCCTGATCACCTCACTGTTTGGTTCAGTGAACTCGACGATTAGATCTGCCACCGTCTGGCCCTTTATTGCGGCCCTTGGTAAGTAAGTGATTTCGAATTCACTCAACTCAACGACCCATTTTGTTAGTCTTCCTGACACTTCTGGTTTGGATAGAATATGTTTTAACTGACAATCTGTGTACACCTCAATCTTATGGGCCTAGAAGTAGGGTCTTAGTTTTCTTGCAGCTGTCACTAATGCTAATGCCATATGTTCAGCTAGCGAGTACCTTGTTTCTGCTGGCAACAAAACCTTGCTAGTATAATAAACTGGTTTCTGCGCTCATTCTTCCATCCTGACCAATACCGACCCAGTGGCCACAACTGTGACTGATAGGTATAGGTATAGTGTTTCTCCTGTTTGGTGTTTTGATAAGATATGAGTTTTGCCCAAGTACTCTTTGATCTTCTTGAATGCTTGTTCACATTCTTCATTCCATTCTACCCCCTTACCTTTTCTTATTGCTCTGAAGAAAGGCACGCACCGGTTGGTTGACTTGCTGATGAATGGATTTAACGAAGCTAGGTAACCCATCAACCTTTGAATGTCTTTCAGGGTAACTGGGACCTTATCTTTAAGGGGCTCTTATTTTTTTGGGATTCGCCTCGATTCCCCTCTGGTGCACTTGGAATCAGAGAAACTTTCCTGATGGTATCCCAAAAACACACTTGTTCAGGTTCAGTTTCATCCCATATCGTTTTAATATTCTGAATGTTTCCTCTAGGTCGGTGGCATGCCTAGACTTCCATGTTTCTGCCGATTTGTTGGGTGAACATCTTGTTTACTAGTCCTTGATAAGTGGCCCTGGCATTTTTGAGACCAAAAGGCATTACTTTGTAATAGTAGAGCCCTTGATCTGTTACAAAAGCAGTTTTCTCCTCATCCGGGCCGAACATCCTGATTTGGTTATAACCTGAATATGCGTCCATAAAGCTCAGCAACTCATGCCCTGCAGTTGCATCGACAAACTGATCTATTCGGGGCAGAGGAAAACTATCTTTCGAATATGCTTTGTCCCATGAAATCTACGCACATTCTCCACTGTCCGTTTTTCTTTTTCACAAGCACTACATTTGCCACCCAATTGGGATATTAGACTTCCCTAACTGATCATGTTCCCAGTAGCTTACAGACTTCTTCTTTAATTGCCTGACTTCTTTTTGGGTTGAATCGACGTCTCTTCTGAATTATTGGTTTGTGCTCTGGATCTATAATTAGAGTGTGGGAGATTATTTTGGCATCGATTCCTGGCATGTCTTCATGCTTCCAAGCGAACACATCTTTATACTCCTTTAATAGGTCAACTAATTGATTTTGTACCTACTCGGTTAGCCGTGCTCCCAATTTTACTGTTTGTTCAGGATTTCCATTATCTATCATTACCTCGATATTTGGTTCACCTTTTTGGCCCTCTCCCTCAGCGTGATCTATCTGCATAACATCTGGCTCAGCTTTCTTCCTGTAAACCGTCAAATTAGCCTTTCTTGCCCATTCTTGGGAACCCTTCAATACTCTCACTCTAGCTTTGGTCGGGAATTTGACGGTCATGGCATAAGTTGCCGTAACTGCCTTTGTTTTATTCAAAAACGGTATACCTAGCAAGGCATTATAAGGCCAATTTTCGGTTGTCTACAACCACGAAATTGAGCAATACAGTTTTTTGACACGGAAAATTCCCTATCTCGACCGGCAGCTTGACCGTCCCTAGAGATCTCACTTTCGCTCCTTCAAACCCTTTGAGCGGGATTGCCAGTGGTTGCAAATCCTTCATATGAAGCCCTAACTGATCGAACACCCCTGCGCTCAGGATATCCGCCGAGCTCCCATTATCGATCAGTATTCTTCTTACTTCACGGTGTCCGATACGAACTGTCACAACAATTGCATCATCTGGCTTAACCTCTAATTTGCAAGCATCAACTTCGGAGAAAGTGATCGGGTCCCACCCTTGCTTGAGCTTTTTCTGATCGAGACCCACCGAGTTCACCTCCAAGTTCCCCTGGCCTTCTATCTCTTCACGAACTTCTGACATTCTCTCTCTGCTACTTCTTCCAGTACATGGCCCACCAAAAATAGTGTTGATAGCTCCGGCGTCTGAACTTCCCCTTGGACTCCCCTTTCTATACAGGTCGGGTTTTGGGGGATCGTTTTACCGATCATCATTTCCTTGAGAACTTCGTCTTTCAGGTGCCCTTCTCTGATTAACTTTTCAATGTAGTGCCTCAACTGGCAGCATTTAGAGGTTTCATGACCATTTTCACTGTGGAAACGGCAGTACTTCGAGGTGTCTCTTCGGGCAAAACTGGATTGCTTTGGAGGCTTCTTATATAAGTTCTTGTCCTCATTACATTCAGGACTTCTTCTTGTTTCTGAGCCAGGGGAGTATAATTTATGTATTGCATCTTATAGGTCTTGTTATCCTTTTGATCATCTTCCTTACGGCCTTCCTTGCCTTTCCCAGAGTTATTCTTTTGTTCTCCATTGGGGTTCCCCTTTGAACCATTATCTTTGGGCTTTTGACTCTCACTTGGTCAACCCCCGTGTATATACTCTCCTCCATGGGCTATTTGTTCTTCTTCTGCCATTGCGTATCCTCCCACATCGTCCACAAGATTAGCATAGGTGATCGGTCGCCTCTGTCTTAGACTAAGCAATAATTGGCTATGCTGCAAGCTATTAACGAATGTAGCCACAACCGCATTATCATTAGGGTCCTGCACTTCTGAGACTTCCTGCTAACACCGGGTGAGGTAATCTTTTAACTTCTCATCCTTTCTTTGCTTCAGAGTCGAGAGGACGAATGTGTTTCTATTTATATTTTTGAGAAAATAGCACTAAACACCATTAATTGGTGGGCCAAGTCCCAAAAAGGTCATTCACTATTTAAATTGTTCCAAAATCACCATTTTGATAAAATATTGTTTCAAAATCACTATAATATTTTGACAAAACATCGTTCACTTGGCAGCCATTCTGTTAAAATCTAACAGAAAGATACCGTTATGTATGATATGACGCCCATAAAAAATTTTATGGGCAATATTTTATGTATTTTGATTATTTAATTATATATAAAAATTAATGATTTGATTAATTTATTATTTTTATGGATAATACTTCCTATTTATGGGTGACATAAAACTTATTATTATTCCCTGATTAATTTGGGGTGACATCAAACTTATTTCATGATTAATTTATTATTTAATTATATATAAAAAGTAATTATTTACTTATAAGAATTTATGGGCAATATTTTCTGTTTTATAAAGTAATTATGGTAAAAAAATAGTCAAAATACAGGTAAAAAAACTAGTTTAAAACCTTTTAAAAACCATTTCAAAAACCGGTGCAAAGCATATTTTACTATTTTGACCCGTATTCTAATAATTTATGATATAAGCAAACGGATTTCAAACAATTAATGGTCAAAGTGGCAACAATTGATACTTTTTTTCTATAAAATGGCTAATTTGAGCCATTTTGAAAAATTAATAGTGATTTTGGGACTACCTCACCAAATCAGTGGCTTTAGATATCAGTGACCCTTATATTTTTATTATTATTATTATTTATAAAAAAAAAACAAAAATTCGGGTCTTACAATATTATTATATTGCTAGTACGATGAACATCATTTATTACTTATTTTTAACCTTTATGAGTTAGTTACAGTTATTTTGGGTGAAATACAGCAAGTTAAGGAGCTTTGGAATGAAAAAAAAATTAAGAATTTTCATCATGTTGCTGTGTACGAATATTTCCATGAAGCCAAATTTTCAAAGTTTGGAAAATGTACAGAAACATGTTGTGTCACAATTATATAATTTGGACATTTACAGACATGAAAGTTAGGTATATGAAAAAGTCACGAGTGTTGTTGTCAGTCAAAAACTTAAGCTACAACTGTTCATGCTATAAAGTTCATTCTAGATTAAAAAGCGTTAAGTCTTGCTTTTTAAAGCTTTTTGTTATTGGTATGATTCGAGTCGTTAACTTAAGAGTTATTTGTCCAAATCTTAAATTCATCAAGCTATCAGTAGAGCTACCCCTTGAGACGTAAGTCAAGTGTTGATGTTAGTTAGACTGACGAACTTGACAGGTGAATCAAGCTCAAATTGAAATCAGATTGTATTAACCGAGGGTGGGAAAACATGTACGTTAAGGGGGAAAGTCCCATTAACTTCTTAACTACTCAACGATAGCTTAAGACGGATGTCGTTTGCCCCTCCAAATTGGCTCTCGGAATTGGGGGGGGGGGGGGGGGGGGGGGGGGGGGGGGGGGGGGGGGGGGGAGGGAGGTCCAAGTAGTTGTCTCCGCTCTCTGGATTCTAAAAGCAAGACCTATTGAGTTGATAGAAAGAGGCAAAGCAATGCACACGACACATCTCCTATCTCCTATTTGCTTTAGGAAAGCTATGAAAAAAGGAGGAGACACAACTTTTGGAAAGTATATTGATGGAGCATCAAATTAAGTGAGAAAACATAGGGAGCACTTGAAACGAATTTGTGTGCGAAAATTTCAGTCATAAATCTTGTGGATTCATATATCGATGCCGAGTTCTAGTTTGAATCAAGCTCAAATTGAAATCAGATTGTATTAACCGAGGGTGGGAAAACATGTACGTTAAGGGGGAAAGTCCCATTAACTTCTTAACTACTCAACGATAGCTTAAGACGGATGTCGTTTGCCCCTCCAATTGGCTCTCGAAATAGAGGGGGGGGGGGGGGGGGGGGGGGGGGGGGGGGGGGGTGGGGGGGAGGGAGGTCCAAGTAGTTGTCTCCGCTCTCTGGATTCTAAAAGCAAGACCTATTGAGTTGATAGAAAGAGGCAAAGCAATGCACACGACACATCTCCTATCTCCTATTTGCTTTAGGAAAGCTATGAAAAAAGGAGGAGACACAACTTTTGGAAAGTATATTGATGGAGCATCAAATTAAGTGAGAAAACATAGGGAGCACTTGAAACGAATTTGTGTGCGAAAATTTCAGTCATAAATCTTGTGGATTCATATATCGATGCCGAGTTCTAGTTTAATTTCTTTTCTAGTTTTTGTCTTTCTAATTTTCATTTATGAAGTATAATATGAAACCTTATTGATAGTCCCTTAATTAAGTTTTTATTTGCTTTACAATTTGCTATATAGCTTAGTTAGTTTAAATTCTCAATGTCACTATATTATAATTAAGTATACATTTTTCATCAATCGATCTCTCCACTAATTATATATCTTTACAGGAAAGTTACTTTTTTCACATTTGTTAATGGGATAAGGATCCTGCCTTTTTGAAGTCTTCAAAACAGACAAAAATGTGACTGCGATGGAAATACGTAGTAGGGAAAATTGCAAAATCATAATTGACTGTGGTCCCTCATTTGTGTTAAATGCTTTCAAGAGTAGTAAATTGATTGATATATATATGGGAGTTAATGTGGGGCCAAATATCACAGCAAGTCTGGTCCACCTTGCCATGGCTCTTATTAAAATTTCATGATTGCTCATCACAAATCCTAGAATCAATAATCTTCATCAGCTTGTTAAGAGATGTGATTACATTCAAATTGAGTTTTAAGGACTTTGAATTATGTGCCAAATCAACACCTACTTGAATTTGTTTGAAAAATATTGCATAGAATGTAAATATCAATGCTAAAGTAATTTGTCATTTACCACTAAATCTGAAAGTTTATATTGTCAGGTAAAATCACACACCTTCACTTTCAAGATGGGCTTGGCACGGCTGAACACTAAACACCAACCTAATATGGGCATGTTAAGGGATTGCCGAAGAACCTAAGACTTGTGAGTTAAGCTCTGATACCATGTTCGTAACCATCACATCTAAAAACTTAAAACTGTATAGTAAATCAAAATAATATGATAAAGATCTCTAATTACAAAAGTTATCACTTTCTTTGATTTTGAAGGATTATTAGCTATACCTATCTACATATTAAGATAAGTTATTACATTCACAATGAGTTTTCCAAGGTTATACTTGAAGAAATTAGTTGACATATAACTTGAGTTGTGTCAAATGAAAGTGATATTTGAACTGCACTGCATTGAGATCAATATGGAAAATTTTCAATGACTTGAATAACACTCCACAAATGATCCTGACAAAATAGCTTTAACTGTTGTGTTTCTGGTCAATCACAGACCTTTACACAACACACTGTTCTTATACTAAAAACAACAATTGATATAATCTGTATAAATCAATTGCAATTATCAACCTAAGAGAATTGTTTACATTAAGAACAGAAGAACATGCATATATATATATATATATATATATATTCATCAATTACAAATAGCAAGACCAGAATATATATATGCAAGAACGACAGTACCAAAACACAAACCAATTTACCCTGCTATCACCAGATTAACTACAAGAAGAATAAACATAAATATACTAACAAAATAGTATATAATCAGTTTAGATTTATTACATGTAAATCTGGAAACTCAAACCTTAAAGAATAACTGAGATACAATAAGAAGATTAGATGTATCACAATGCACAACTAGACAATATAAATTGATTAGAGATGCAATAAAGAAATAACAGAAGCAGGAATCAACTGGAACACATATAAATCGAAAAACAGAGAAGAGAAGAAAAAAGAACACAAACAGTTATCGTGGTTCAGCCAAAAATGGGGCCTACATCCACGTTGAACCTCACAAGAAAGGCTCTCTCCACTATGTAATAGTCTTACAAACCAGATTACACCAAAAGAAACTCTCAAGTTACCCAGAAAAACAACTAGAACCCTAGATCTATCAAGAACAACTCTCGATCTGGTGTGGATTAACAAAGAAATCCCACAACCTTACAATAAACAGAACCGAGACTCTACACACTCTCAATATACCATAATCTCACAACTATTACAGAGAAAACACTTGGATTCACCAAGAACTAAAGAGATTTACAAGAGAGAGTTTCTGGAGAACTTTCGAGAGAGAGAGAGAGAGCTAAAAACGAAAACCTAATCAGAAAATGAAATTGACTTTTACTTCTCTCTCCTTGTTGTATATATACCCCTATCTTATGAGTCATCACCGAAATCTGTCATGCCCAATGAAAGCTTGCCACGTTGGATTCTGTCATGTGACCAGATAAGGATAACAAGAGCTGTTATCTGAATTCTATTGGGCTTCTGGATCAGTCTTCTTTTGGGCTTCTGGTTTGGGCTTTATTTGTGATGAAATGGGCTAACCCAAATTATCACAGTAACTACAATGTTATTAAGAGTTGCTTTGCCTACCAAACCTTAGGAATACAAACCACAGCCACATTAGACCAAAACATATATATATATATATATATATGATTACAGATACAACTTCCATCCTAAAACATTATCGAGGGTCTAACTCAGAAATTGAAACCTGATTTACTGAAAATTGAACAGAACTGCTTTGAGATTGGTCAGACGCTGTTATTTCTGAATTACTAAAAGCCGTGATAGAGTGCATAAAAAAATGCAGGTTTTGAGGGTACGGAGAGAGAGAGAAAGAGCTGCTAGTTAGCATAAGAACAACTGAAGCCATTGTTGGTCTACTTGCTACATTTTCTAGAACACATAGTAATCCAATGTGGATGCATCTCATTATTTCACTACTGGAACCAACCTTCAATGTGGGGTCCATCACGTTTAAAGCTGTCCCTTCCTTCCAGTTCTTCCATGCTTGCAAAAGTTTAGCAATTTTCTTATATAATTTCAAGAGTTTTCATGAATTTTTACAATTTCATATTGGTCATTGCTAGTCTGGTACCCAGAGAAAATTAAAATGAAATTATTTATGAAGATTTTAAGGTACATATATAGGTTAGAAGGTCCACTGTCTGCTCTTCATAAAGAAAACAACTGTTCTTTTTACCACTAATGATTTCCAAACTAGCACTCCAAAACTAAAATCATCGGACTTGACCGAGAACTGCCCATGTGTAAGATACTCAGGAGCCATATATCCACCGTAAATATTCACAAAGTTGAATTAATTAGTTCAAATGAAATAAGCTATCCATGATGATAAGGATGTGATAACCCATAATTCTAATCTTATTTCAACCATATAACTTCACAGAAGAACAGCTAATTTATACTTACAATGTCCCCACAATTCTTTACCAAACGCCCCAAAATCAATGTCTTAAAAAATCAAATTTCTTGTAGTGATATAACTTGTGTAGTGATATGTGGCTTAAAGAATACGAATGTGTTAAAAGAGCTTCATCTTTGAACTGCCGTGCATTGAGATTAATTAGCAAAAATTCAATGAACCGGATAACACTACACAAATGAACCGGACAGAATGGTTGTTGTAACTACAGTGGTATTCTGACATGGTTCAAAGAGTTGATTTGCCTACCAAATCTTAGGAATACAAACCACAGGCATATTAGACCTAAATATGATTACAAAATCAGCTTCCATCCTTAAACATTATCGAGGCTCTAATTCAGTAATTGAAACCTCATTTACCGAAAATTGGACAGAACGTCTTTCAGATTGATCGGATCCTGTTACTTCTGAATTACTCGGCTCCGTGGTAGAGTGCATAAAAAATGCAGGTTTTGAGGGTACTCGGAGAGAGACAGAACTGCTACACAGCATAAGAACAGCTGAAGCCATAGTTGGCCTGCTTACTACATTTTCCTGAACACATAGCAATCCAATATGGATACATCTCAATATTTCACTAGTAGAACCAACCCTCAATGCGGGGTCTATCACATTTAAAGCTGTCCCATCTTTCCAGTTCTTCCATGCCTGCAAAAGTTTAACCATTGCTAGTCTGGTACCAAAAATAAAAAATAAGATCAAAATATTTACAAAGATTTCAACTTACATAGGTTAGAAGGTTCACTGTCACATGTTCATAAATAAAACAACTGTTTTTTTTACCACAGATGATTTCCAAGACAAGCACACCAAAACTAAAGACATCAGACTTGATCGAGAACTGCCCATATTTAATATACTCAGGAGCCATGTATCCACTGCAAATATTCACAAAGTTGAATTAATTAGTTCTAATGAAAACAAGCTATCATGTAGGATGATAAGTTTTTTATTTCTTTTTTCTATTTTATACTTACAATGTCCCAACAATTCTACTTGTATCACCTTGAGTTTGATCCATTTCAAACAATCTTGCCATTCCAAAATCTGAAATTTTAGGATTCATGTCCAAATCTAAAAGGACGTTACTAGATTTGAGGTCACGATGAATAATCCGCAACCTAGAATCTTCATGAAGGTAAAGAATCCCTCGAGCTATGCCCCCTATGATTCTGTATCGTGTTTCCCAGTCTAGTAATCCACGTTTGATTGGGTCTACAATTTCACAAAAGCCAATATAACTTGAATAGATTACATAATACATGCCAGTAGCAGGTTATAGGAAACAAAAGTTAATGTTAACGTTTTATTATCATGTCATCATACATGCATCTCCTTAACTATAATGAACTCCGATTAATCAGATTAAATATAAGTATAGTCATTTGTTTTCTTCTTGAAAAATTAAATAAGAAAAAAGCAGTTGCAAAACATACCAAATATGAAATTATCAAGGCTTGAATTAAGCACAAACTCATAGATGAGAAGCCTTTCATTTCCTTCCAAGCAGAAACCAAGAAGCCTGACCAAATTTCTATGGTGAAGCTTGGCCATTAAGAGGACCTCATTTTTAAATTCTAAATCCCCTTGTCCTGAATTAGTAGATAGCCTCTTCACTGCTATATCTTGTCCATTTGGGAACCTACCCTGAAATCATATAAGAAAAATAAAAAGGTTAATACTTGTAATTCAAAATTTACAAGTCATTCCTTTTATTATTACATGATATGTTTTTACTTGTACTCACCTTGTAAACAGCACCAAATCCACCTTGTCCAAGCTTATTATCATCACGAAAGTCATCTGTGGCAGCCTTGATAGTGCTGAAGTTGAATCGCAAGGACTCCTCAAAATGAATTTCATCAACACCTTATCAATAGCAACGGATTAGCACATGCATGTACAATTTATTAATTAAAGAAATGATATTTTTTCCAGGAAAAACAGAATTGATTGAAAAAACTCTGCTGCTTTTAACCCAGAGTTGGACAAAAAATTACATACAATTTCTTCCTTGCTTGCTTCTAGTGTCCTGCTTTGCCTTCCTCTTGCTTAGAAAGACATAAGCCAAGGAAACAAGTACCAAGAACATAATTATAGAAACAACGATAATTACAACGGTTCGAGAATTAATGCCACCTCCATTGTCTGCATAAATCAGGAACATGTCCACTCACAATACATAGTTATTAGATGCTGAATCCAAATACTGTCAAATGATTTATAAAAGCTATTGCTATAAATCTTTTGCATAGAGTTTAAACTTTAAAGTACGAAAGATTGATTTCCTATGAGGGTGTGAACATACCTTTGGTGATTGTACTAGTTGTAGGAGGAGGAAGAGTAGATGGTGGTGGAGCATCAGGAAGAAGAGATGGTGGTGGAGCATCAGGAGTAGCGGTGCTTGTATAGAAGGGATACAAGTCCCAGCGAGAATTACAGTTAGGTCCCTGAACAACTCCTCCTTGCTTACCGCGGCAGCAGTTCTGATACTCCACCACATATTGTCTTAGACAAACATCACAATCAGTCTGGGATAAATCTGGGGTACACTGCATAAGTGCATATATCCTCTGAAAGTATGTCAAATTTGCTTCTCCGGTCGCAAACTTAAGCCTAGAGGCCTTTCTCACTAAGCCATCCATCAAATTTTCCCAGATCTGATTAAACTCTGTCAAATTTGATCGGATATCACCCGTATTATAGAGTCTCTCATTAGGATTTAGCTCCAGTACTCCATAGAAAGAGCGGTTTGAATAGCGCACAAAGCACGGAAGCCTTCCCCACAGATATGCTTCCTTCTGGTTTGGACAAAGGGTCATAATCAAGTGAGATGTGACATTGACACAGTTTGAACATTCTTCAGCAGAAGAGTAATCACCTCTGCAAAGTGCAAGAGCATAAACTTTGTCGGAGTCCTGGCCAATGGTGGCATTGTAGAAACCCCCAGTTGCATTAATAGAAGCAAGAGATGAGAGGATGAGATCGCGGTTTCTGCCATAGGTACTATTAGCTGTGAAGTTTCCCGTGCCATAACATGTCTGGCCGATGGAAAGACCGATGCTTATGAGCATAAAAGAAAGGAAAAAGAAAAACAAATTTGTTAAATTCATTGCAGGGATACGGTTTGGACTTTAGGGGATTAACCGATATACAATTTAGAAACCGTAATAGGCTGAAGGAATCATTTATACTCCAATACATTTGCCTCCATGAGATATCTAGGAAAGTCTTATTCTTAAGACTAACATATATATATATATATATATATCTTTGAAAAAAAATCAACCTCCATTGAATAGAACAGAACTTATACCTTTCCAATGCATAAATGATATCCTTTCAAAGTCGTTTTGGAATATATATAAGTTAGAGATTTCAATATTTTCAAGACCTGTTTATCTCAACGTCGGTATACTTTTCAATACGCAGAGGATGACTTTGATCAAGGACCTTTATAGCATCAAGGACCTCAAATTGATCACTTCAGTATACTTTCATTCTTAATGCAAAAAAATAAAAAATAAAAAATAAAATAAATGAAGGGAGAGAGAGAGAGAGAGAGAGAGAGAGAGAGAGAGAGAGCATTACTTAATAATGCAAGAAATTTCTTCATTGAGGCGGATGGACCTACACTTCCCACTTCCACCGACCTTTTAAAGTCAAGCTTGTCAAAGTCTTCTGATGTGATATCATCCGTATTATAGAGTATCTGAAAATGATTTTGCTCCAATATTCCAAAGAGCGGTTTGAATAGCGCACAATGCACGGAGGTTTACCTTGAAGCGCTCCCCACATAAATGCTTCCTTTTGGTTTGGCACTTGGTCATAATCTCTTGAGATGTGAAATTTACACAGTTTGAACATTGTTCTGCAGAAAAAACACCGCTGCAAAGTTCAAGAGCATAAAATTCATCGGAGTCTTGGCCAATGGTGGCGTTGTAGAAACCCCCAGTTGCATTAGTAGCAAGAGAGGAGAGGATGAGATCGCGGTTTATGCCATAGGTACTATTAACTGTGAAGTTTCCTGTGTTATAACAATTCTGGCCGGTGGAAAGACCAATGCTTATGAGCATATAAGAAAGGAAAAAGAAAAGAAATTTGTAAAAATCATTGCAGGGATAATTTTTTGACTTTGGGGAATGAACCGATATACAATTTATAAACCGTAATAGGCTGAAGGAACTCATATATACTTCAATACATTTTCCTCCATGAGATATCTAGGAAGGTCTCTTTCTTAAGATTATTATACCTTTGAAAAAATCAACCTCCATTTAATAGGACTGTACTACCTTTCCAATGCACAAATGATATCCCTTCAAAGTCGTTTTGGAATATAGAAGTTAGAGATTGCAATATTTTCCAGACCTGTTTACATCAACTTCCCTTTTCGCTGATTTTAGTAAACAAAATGGATTAATTAACCTTTTGAATATTATATAAGACAGAATAATCAAATATTGTTTGTTAATTGAATGTAGATGGAGATGTCAAGTCTTCCACCGCTATGACAGACTCACCATTCATTCCCTATGTATTATCTAAACCTGTAATATTTTCAAAGTACTAAACACAAAAAGTAATTAAGGGTAGATAGGCATTAATTTGAATTCTAGAATACGCAGTAGACTAGTACGCGTTCAAGTGTTCAACTAAACATCTGAATGACATTTAGGCTATTGCTTATTAATGAAAGTCAAGTTGAAAAAGCTTGGAAACTTCAGGTTTTGCTGCCAAAAATTTGAAGGTTCATATATGACATGCGGGTCCAAGTTCTAACAAAACAGAGGACCCTTACATGGAATAAAGAAATAATAATATTTAGAGGAAATTGCAAGAACTGATCAAAAAATTTATGAGTTTATTGTTTTTAGCCAAATATATATCTTTGATTATACTTATCATTTTTAGCCTTGAACTTCCAAATATACCCTTCTTTTGTCTTTACTCCCCCCCAATATTTCCTCCCAAAATTTTGCTCTCTTATTTCCAAATCCCTCCATTTTGTTTTCATTTACAATATTCTCTCTCTCACTAAATTTTCTCTTTCTCTCTCTCTCACGACATTTTTGGGTGTCGAAATCTTCAATCTCGGTCTCACCTTGGTCTCACGAAATCTTAAATCTGGGCAAGACGAAGTAACAACGAAATTTCTGGGCAACGAAATTTCTGTTGAGAGCTGAAAGTTTCTGGGGAAGCTGAAGACAGCTGAAATTTTCTGGGCAACAAGGGAAAAGCTTAAATTTTCTAGGCAAGAAGTCGATGGTGAGAGCTGAAATATTCTGGGCAAGAAGCTGAAATTTTATGGGCAACAGGCTGAAATTTCTGGACAAGAAATCGACGGTGAGAGCTGGAATTTTCTGCTGTGAAGAAGAAGAAAACCGCCGTGAAAAAGACAACCACCGTGAAGAAGACAACCACCGTGAAAAAGACAACCACCGTGCCAGTTTATGTTAAAGTTACATGATAGTGTATTTGTAAGTTACATGATAGTGTATTTGTAAGTTACATGCCAGTTTAAGTTGAGTTCCAGTATTTTTACATGCTATAAGTTACATGCTAGTGCAATTTCAAGTTACATGCTATAAGTTACATGCCATAAGTTACATTCTAATACAATTTCAAGTTACATGCCAGTGAAATGTGAAGTTACATGCCAGTTAGTCACTGTTGAAAGACACTTGTACTGAAAACAAATTACAGTATTGTTACATGCTAGAAGTTATATGTTAGTGCATTTTGAAGTTACATGCCAGTGCAATTTGAAATTACATGCCAGTGCAATTTGAAGTTACATGCCAATTAAAATTCATTTTCACAGTTGAAAGACATTATAGTATTGTTACATGCTAAAAATTACATGTTAGTACATTTTGAAGTTACATGCTAGTGCAATTTGAAGTTACATGCCAATTAAAATTCATTTTCACAGTTGAAAGACATTCCAGTATTGTTACATGCTAAAAGTTACATGTTAGTGCAATTTGAAGTTACATGCCAATGCAATTTGAAGTTGCATGCCAGTTACAATTCATTTTCACAATTGAAAGACATTCCAGTATTGTTACATGCTAGAAGTTACATGTTAGTGCATTTTGAAGTTACATGCTAGTGCAATTTGAAGTTACATGCCAATTAAAATTCATTTTCACAGTTGAAAGACATTCTAGTATTGTTACATGCTAGAAGTTACATGTTAGTGCATTTTGAAGTTACATGCTAGTGCAATTTGAAGTTACATGCCAATTAAAATTCATTTTCACAGTTGAAAGACATTCCAGTATTGTTACATACTAGAAGTTACATGTTAGTGCAATTTGAAGTTACATGTCAATGCAATTTGAAGTTGCATGCCAGTTACAATTCATTTTCATAGTTGAAAGACATTCCAGTATTGTTACATGCTAGAAGTTACATGTTAGTGCATTTTGAAGTTACATGCTAGTGCAATTTGAAGTTACATGCCAATTAAAATTCATTTTCATAGTTTAAAGACATTCTAGTATTGTTACATGTTATAAGTTACATGCTAGTGCAATTAGAAGTTACATGCCAGTTAGTTAAAGTTGAAAGAGATTTATACTGAAAACAAATTCCAGTAATGTTACATGATAGAAGTTACATGCCAGTGCAATTTCAAGTTACATGCCAGTGTAAATTCAAGTTACATGCCAGTTAGCTAAAGTTGAAAAAGACTTATACTGAAAACAAATTCTAGTAATGTTACATGATAGAAGTTACATGCTAGTGCAATTTCAAGTTATATGCTAGTGCAATTAGAAGTTACAAGCCAGTTAGTCAAAGTTGAAAGAGATTTATACTGAAAACAAATTCCAGTAATGTTACATGATATAAGTTACATGCTAGTGCAATTTCAAGTTACATGCCAGTGCAAATTCAAGTTACATGTCAGTTAGTTAAAGTTGAAAAAGACTTATACTGAAAACAAATTCCAGTAATGTTACATGATAGAAGTTACATGCTAGTGCAATATCAAGTTACATGCCAGTGCAAATTCAAGTTACATGCCAGTTAGTCAAAGTTGAAAAAGACTTATACTGAAAACAAATTCCAGTAATGTTACATGATAGAAGTTACATGCCAGTGGAAATTCAAGTTACATGCCAGTTAGTCAAAGTTGAAAAAGACTTATACTGAAAAAAAATTCCAGTAATGTTACATGATAGAAGTTACATGCTAGTGCAATTTCATGTTACATGTCAGTGCAATTAGAAGTTACATGCCAGTTGGTCAAAGTTGAAAGAGACTTGTACTGAAAACAAATTCCAGTAATGTTACATGATAGAAGTTACATGCCAGTGCAATTTCAAGTTACTTGCTAGTGCAATTTCAAGTTACATGCCAGTTAGTCAAAGTTGAAAGACACTTGAACTGAAAACAATTTCCAGTAATGTTACATTGATAGAAGTCACATACTAGTGCAATTTCAAGTTACATGACAATCATTACAATTTCCCTGCCAAATGAATTGCAAGTAACATTCATTCTAAAAACAAAAATAACTATACAATTTCATTGAAACCAAACACATTCTTGGTTTCCCATCCCCAAAAACATTTATGACGCATCAACATGTCTGCGTATCGACATATGTAAACACCACAACTATCGTTGTCCAGTTGTGCCGGTAACTTCTTTGAAATTGATTGTTGAACACCAAACATTGTCCCATTGAGTGGTATGCCTTTTTCCTGAAAATATCCGGACTCCTATAGAATGCAAGTATAAACAAGTTACATGCTAGTACAAACAAGTTATATGCCAGTATGAAAAAAAAATTACATGCCAGTATAAACAAGTTGTATGCCAGTACAAACAAATTTCATCCACTGCTCTCCTGAATAGATTCAATTCATTATCTTCCCAAAACTCAGCCTAAAATCCTAAAATAATTGAAGCCCAAGCCCTAAACCCTAAAATCCAACATTTAAAACCCCCGGAATTATCTATCGAAACTACCACAAACCCATCAATGCTTAAAAAAAACTAACACGAACCCAAAATCTGATATCAAAATCAAACGCATGAAATCAGTATATCTTAGATTTTATTTGGTTCAATAGGATATGCTAATTATGGTGATACCAATTTGAAATGGCAATTATAATGAGAGTATATAAACATAGGTGGTGACGCATGTAACACAGAGTTAGGAAGTCCTTCTTCTTCATCATCAACAACAGATGGGTTCACAGAATTAGGGGTACCTTCTGTACCAACAAATCCGCCTATAAAATGAATTTTAGAAACACAGTTTCAATTAAGAGAACATTCTAAAACATATTTAATTAATAAGAAAAGACTGGAAAGAATGTTCCTACCGGCAATAACCTTTGTAGCATTGACCCATTCATCCACCAACTCCTTCCACCCACTGCAGTTAACAAAACTTGCTTAGAATGATATATCACAAATTATTTAGTCTGCAAAGTTAGCACACAAGTATAGTAATGCACTCAACTATGGCTAGACGAAAATGACAAAATAACATCATCATCATTGTAATAATTAACTAGAAAAATGAAACAACAAGCAATGTTTATTTATTTATATTGTTTCAAGCTGAAAATGTTTTAGATGATGGAAACCTTGTTTGAGCACTGTGCTCATTCATGAACATATCAAATAAAAGGAAGCAAATGACTTTTACAAGAAAAGATAACGCCCTTTCTTTGTCACGAACCTGACAACAATACTTAAACATATCGATATAACAAAAACAGAAATGCTATATGTAGTGACTGGCCTTAATTGAACACTTAATACTCACACAAATGCTTAGCGCAATAACACGACAAAGACATTTTTTCAACACACCATACTAAAATATATATAAATCAGGTAAAATTAAACTCCAACCTTGATTACCAATTTAACTTGAAAGGAAATCCAGAAAAAACACAGAGGAAATCATTACGAAAAATATCGACGGCGAGAGCTGCGTGACGGCCAGAGGTGTGCGACGGCCAGAGGTGCGACCGACGGCGTTGACAAAGAGCAGCGACTTCGACGGTGATCGACGGCAAGAGAGGTGCCACCGACGGCGAGCAGGTGCAGCGATCTCTTCTCTTCTCTTCCTTTCTCTCTCTTTCTACAGCGACGGCGAGAGAGACGGCTAGCGGCAGCGACGGCTAGCGGCAGTGACGGCGAGGGAGGTGCGAGCGACGGCGACTGGCAGCGACGGCTATCTCTTCTCTTCTTTTCTCTCTCTTTCTTGTTTTTTACTTCATATTACTGTAACCCTAACAAGAGTGGTAAAAAGTGAGATCTCTGTTTAATACCTATTTATTTTTATTTTTTTTCAAATTTCAAATGTAGGGGCTTTTATATCCAAAAGTTGTAAAAAGTGATGAAAACAATAAAAAATAAATTTGTGGCTAAAAACAATAAACTGATAAAATTTTTGGCTATTTATGAATTCACCCCTAATATTTACGTACAAAATGAACATCCTTTCTTGGACCAAAGAAATGATTGAATATAGTGAATAATCCAGGAATTGATAAAAGAAATAAGATTGGGCTTGGTCCGTCCGGCTGGCCCAAATTGAACACGGCCTGTAGACTTGAAATTCTAGTTTGGTTGCTGAAAAAAAGGCCCATTTAATAACGGTAGGGGTATATTAGGAATTCTACCATGCCAGTGAAAATGGCGGGTGCTGTTCTTCCTTCAGTTCTCTTCTGCCAAATTTCACTCTCTTTTTTTTTTCCTTCTCAGAAAAATTCATGTAAAAAGTAGCGAAGAATCCGTCTATCGTGTTCGATATGGAAGAAAAACTGGGTTGTGTTTAGTTGTTCTGCTAAGAAAAACAAAAGATTAGCTTTGCGGATCACATTCGCTGATTATATTGAAGGGTACATTGCTTTTTGATATTTTTGAATGCTCAAGCCCAACACCAGTTGTTAATACAAGCAATAATTTTTGAATTATTTACTTCCCAAATATCTAACAAATCTGCATATTTTTCCGACTTTTCATCATTTGATTTACCCAAAAATGTGACTGTGATGGAAGCACGTCGTAGGGACAATTGCAAAATCACAACTGACTGTGGTCCCGTATATAGTTATATGCATGTGTTTAAGGCTTGCAACTTGCCAGAGTAGTAAATTGATGTATTGCCAAATATCACTGTAAGTCTGGTCCACCTTGCCATTGCTCTCATTAAAGTTTAATCATCACAATTCCTAGAATCAATCTTATCTTCTTGTTAAGACAAGTGATTACATTCAAATTGCGTTTTAAGTACTTTGAATGGGTCAAATAAATATATTCTTAGATCTTTGAACGACACTGTAAATATCAACACTTGCATAGATGTCCTTGAAAAGGCAATTTCCTAAGGGCAATTATACAAAATTACCCTGATTATATATAATTACACAAAAACCGAAGCAAATATCATAATAACACCAATTTACCCTTGACCAGTTGACTAACGGTTGACCACCGTTAGTCAATCATAAAAAGTGGACAATGTCACTTTTGCCCTTAAGAAAATCATTAATTATATAAAATCAACCCATTAATTACAAATAATTAAATAAATAATATGTAATAAATTATATAAAATCAATTAATGAATTAAAATAACAAAAAAATTAAAAAACGAGAGACGCTTTTTCATCCGTGTTTCATCTCCTGCTCTCCTTTTCTTCTCATCAATCAAAAACAAAAAAGAAAAATCTATCCATGCTTTTTATTTCATCTCATCAAACAATCAAAAGCCCAACTCTATTTTATCTCATCAATCATTTTTTTCCCTTTTTGTTTCAAGAAAAAATTTTGGACACAAGATTTGGGAGCTAAAGTATCAAATGCATTTTCTCATTGTGCATCCGACACAGAATTACTAAAGTTCGTTACTAATATGAAATCAAAATGGTTAAACTATTATAAGGAGTTTTCAATAATTTATTTGATTGCACTATATTTTGATCCACGTTGTAGAGTAGAAAATTTGTCTGAATATTTAACTGTTTATTATCAATGTTTAGAAATAGATTATGATGTTGCTATGGCTTCTTCTATAGTTAAGGTATTATTGTATGATTTATATGATAAATATGTTAGATTTCATGGTTCGTCACTGAATATAGATGTTCCACCAACTCAAAATGTATCTCAGTCCACATCATCCTCTGAATTTATGAATTTAGGGTATAATCTGTTAGCCAAAAAAACTAAAAAATTACGAGGTTCTTCTTCTTCAAGTTCGAACTCATATTTCGAACTTGAATCCTATCTAGGTACCTCTTTTGAGCTTATGGAAGATAGTGCTGTTAAAAAATTTGATATTCTACACTGGTGGAATGAGCATCAAAGGTACTTTCGAATCTTGGTTATTATAGCCAAACAAATTCTTTCAACACCAGTTTTTACGGTAGCTATGGAACAAGAGTTTAGCGTTGGTGGAAATATTATGGATGAAAGACATTTGCTTTTGAATCTGAAATCAATTCAAATGCAAGCTTGTGTTGATGATTGGACCAAGGCGCAAAACAGACAACGAGAAATCGATCAAGATGCACATGCACCCTACTATTTCTTCAAAGATGACCAACCTATTGTAAGTGGAACTGATGATCATGACAACGATTAGTTACGGTGCCACCTCACACAACGTGTCCAAATCATCACCAAACCTGCACTCAACTTCCACTACGAAATCCGTGTTTACAATAGTGAAGCACTATCTCTCTCCTTACGTCTCTCAATATTCTTTTCTCTCTTCTCTATGCAGCATACATTACACACAAGAATTGCATGAGTATTTATAATAGGTATAGTCTATAACTAGTATGAATCATTTCCTAAATAAAACAATAAAACACTCCTAAGTAGAATAGAGAACCAATTCTAAACATAATAGGATTTAGGCTTCACAACCTAACATTAATTAATTTAATTTAATAATATCTAAGTAAGAGTGTAAGACTGAAAAATCAAAATAGTCTAATAATTTAATAAGATGGAGAATTCAAGTCTGTGGGGTCATTTAAATCAAATGATTGACTCTCAGTGCAAGAGCATAAACTTCATCAGCACTCTGGCCAGTACTGTCAGTGAAGAAACCGTTATTTGATTGTACATTAGTGGCAAGGGATGAGAGAATGAGGTTGCGATTATTGCCATAGTTACTGTTGGTTGTGAAATTTCTTGTATCGTAATAGTGCTGCCCAGTGGTTAAACTGATGTTTTTAAGACTATCTCCAACTCATTGCACCAATTTGTTGCAACATTGTAGCAAAATGCAGCAACTTCCACTCCACCATCTCCAATCCATTGCATCAAATCTTACTCTAAAAAGAATACTCCCTAAATATTCACTTTTTCATTATTTCTCAACAATTAACATTTCATCCTCAATTAACATAATATTACGATAAGTTAAGAAATTAACAAATTAGTAAATTGAGAAATTTAATTTAATTAACTAAAATATTGCATTTATTATTAATTGAACTTCGACATTACATTTCATAAAAGAAATAAAAAACACAAAATGAAAAGTACATATCGTCATTTAATTTTCCAAATCATTATATTCATCCCACAAATGATCAATTAATGCATTTCGCAGTGCAATGTGAGTTTCTTTATCCTTAATTTGTGTCGAGCTAGGAATTCTTGAAATCGGGTATTTTCATCTATCGCTCTCTCAACTTCTGGTGTTAGCGCTTCCATATGATCCTCAATAGCTGCATCGACATCACGCTCATCCTCGATTATCATGTTGTGCATAATAAGGAACGCAGTCATTATATCATGTAATACATGTTTGTTTTCCAAAAATGTCTCGGTCCTGCCATAATTGCAAACCGTGACTGGAGAACTCCAAATGCACGTTCTACTTCTTTTCTACATCCTTCTTGTTTCATTGCAAATAATATTTTTTTACAGACCACGTCGATTGTGAATTGTTTGTACAAGTGTAGACCATTTTGGGTATATACCATCGGCTAAATAATAACCCATGTTATATTTTTTGTATTATATACTTCATTTTAGTTTATTATAAATAATAATTCAATTAAAACAAATATATATTAACAAAAAGCATTAGATAATTACAAGGATACAATTGGAATACATATTGTTTAATAGGGCAAAACTGTAATTAAACAAGTTTTTTAATTAAGGGATAAAATCGTAATAGCTTTTATTTAATATGCTGAATATATGAATTCTAAGAATTTGAGTGACTAAAAAAAATACCAGCCAAACCAGTAAAGTAGCGCATCTCTCCAGAATACGCTACTTCTGGCGCTGGATTTTGCTTGGAGCTAGAATGGCATGGTGAATAGCGCTGGGTTGGAGAGATTTCATGCTCCAATTTGGTGAATGGTGCAAAGGTTGGAGATGCCCTTAGAACATAGGAAAATTTCCTGTATCGTAACATTGCTGGCCAGTGGTTAAACTAATGCTTATAAGAACATAGGAAAGGACAGAAAGCAAATGCATAAAATCCATTGCAGAGTAATGACGTGGTTTAGCATACATAGAGGACAGTATACTTTTGCTTCAGAATGCAAGAAATTTCTCCTCCTCAAGGTCAAAGACATATCTGATACCTTTGGAATATTTCTCCACTATGTATCGATAAAGGAAACATACTTTTTCACATTTCTGCATGGACGCGGATGGACCTACACTTCCCACTTCCACCGACCTTCTAAAGTCTAACTTGTCAAAGTCTTCTAAGTCTTCTAAGCAGACAAAAATTGCAAAATAAGGATGCCTCATTTGGTCATCCTGAGTGACATTTAGGCTATTTCTTATTAATGCAAGGCAAATGGAAAAAGCATGGAAACTTCAAGTTTGGCTGCCAAAAATTCTACGGTTCATAGATGATGTGTGGGTCTCAATTCTAATAAAACAGAGAACCCTTACATGGAATAAAGAAATAATAATATTTACCTACAAAATGAATATCATTTCTTCGACCAAAGAAATGATTGAATATAGTGAATAGTCAAGGAATTGATAACCTTTTGGTACCTTTTTCATAGTATAAAGAAAGAATTGTAAAATGCATATATAGAATCTCTCTTCTACTTCCTCAAATACAGACAACTATGATAATTGAACTTTTTTTCATATTAATATAAGACAAAAAATAAACGAGAAAGTCTATTAGTATATTAGTAAACCATCACGTGACGTGCACGGGGACGTCAGCACGTCAGCATTCGTCAAATGACATTAGATTGGCCTGGCTTGTCTTGTTGGCCCAAATTGAACAATGGTTTGTAGACTTCAAATTCCAGTTTGTTTGCTGTGAAAAAACTGGCCCGTTTAATACCGATAGGGGTATATTAGGAATTCTATGTGTCAATGAAAATGGCGGGTACTGTTCTTCCTTCAACTCTCTTCTGCCAAATTTCTCTCTCTTTTTTTTCTCCTTCTCAGAAAAATTCTTGTAAAAAAGTAGCGAAGAAAAACTGGATCAAATTCGTTTTCTATATGGAAGAAAAACCGGGTCTAGTTTGTTGTTCTGCTAACAAAAGATCAGCATTGTGGAACAAATTCGCTGATTATATTGCTTTGGTTTTTGATATTTTTTAAAAGTGCTCGACGGAGTTGTTAATACAAGTGATAATTTTGGAATTATTGACTTCAAAAATATCTAACAAATCTGCATATTTTTCACCCTTTTCATCATTGGATTTACCCAAAAATGTGACTGTGATTGAAGTATGTAGTAGGGACAATTGCAAAATCATAATTGACTGTGGCCCCTTATATGCATGTGTTTAAGGCTTGCAACTTGCAAGAGTAGTAAATTGATTGATATTAAGACAGAGTATAGGTGTTTAATGAAGGTAGTAAGGTGGTCGATGAAAGTCTTCAATGAAAAACGAAAACTAAAGTTGAGCAGTGAGAAGCTCTATTAATGGAGGTTTGAGAGAAGATTGTTTTTCTGTTATTTCATCGTTAATGAGAATTAATTAGACTCGGTTTATAAAGTCACATACAATACTTGTGTTTCCTGAAATTCAGAGATTGGCCTATTTCTATCTAGCTGACAATCCAAGTTATAGGTAGTTAGCTAACTATGATTACCTTGCTAGAACCTATTGAGCATTCTATAGGCTTATCAGATATATTGCCAAACATCTGATGTAGATTGAAAATTGGCACAAACGCCAATCGATAAAAATTGGGATAAACGAATTGGATCCGTTGATTCGCACACGAATACCGGAAACGAAACCTACTATTATGCTGTTGATCCGCTCACGGATACCAGGATAACAGGCTTCAAATACGTTGATCTTCACAAGATACCGTAAATGGAAGATAAAAAGAACACATTCTCTAATTTTTTTTATTCATTCAACAACTTCTTCTTTTTCAAACCTAATACAAGCTATTAAATAAGGAAAAACAACCTAAAACTATTAAGATTCAATATCCCGTAAAATCCTAAACAAAATAAAACAACCGAATCACTAGGATTCAATATCTTCTAAAACTCCTAAATAAGAGGTCTTAAACAACTAAACTAAATCGGAAAAAGAATCCCAAAATAAAGGAACAAAAACGAATTGTAAATAACATAGGAAACAGCCTGCTTGTTGCACACGAAACTAAATTGCCAAATTTAGATCTACTGCAGCCCGTTATAGAAGACGAAGTCTTCATAATAAATGTTGTGCTTGTCTTGGGTTTTCCGAAAACATATTATGATAGAAAATCCGACTCCGTTTGCTCTTTGTAGAGGCCCACGGAGTTCAGCCCGGATTTGGTTATCCCACGTGACCCAAATACGAATTCGCCACCCATACGAACTCGCCATCCGCTCCGCATCAATATCACTGTAAGTCTGGTCCACCTTTCCATTGCTCTCATTAAAGTTGAATCATCACAATTCCTAGAATCAATCTTATCATCATGTTAAGACAATTGATTACATTCAAATTGCGTTTTAAGGACTTTGAATGGGTCAAATCAATATATTCTTAGATCTTTGAACTACACTGTAAATATAAATACTTGCATAGATGTCCTTGAAAGACTTTTCAAGGCAATTTCCTAACCATTTGCTAATATACTCCAGAAGCGAATTTCCATCTTTACCATAAAACAAATATACCTTTGCTAATATACTTCAATGTAGAAATACGAACAAGAAACACCCTTGGTACACTCATGAAAATAATTGACAAAACAAAATGCTATCCGGCTTTTACGAAAAAGATTTAATCCATCATAGACACGTCCCTGAATATTTGAATACAGGAAAGTCGCTGGGGAAGCAAACAATGAAAGCAAAGCAGAAATCGTTATCGAGTTGATACATCTGAGAGAGTAACCTCATTAACAGTACATACTTTAACATCTGACGAAGATTGATCTGATCTCACAACAACTCGGCCAACAAAAAATGCAGGTTGGGTTGGTTTAGTAAGTGTTATGTTATCATTCGCCAGCATGAAAACCAGAGAGGACATTGGAGGTCTGTCTGCTGGGTCTCCTTGGACACACAACAATCCAATATGGATGTATTTCAATAGTTCAGTGGGATCACATGATTGTGTGAGTGCTGGATCCATCAACTCTGCAGCGTGTTTGTCACACCACAGTTTCCATGTCCGCAATGTTATACAAGTCAAGATTAGTGTACGGATGGTGAGAAATCATTTGTTAAAGACAAGGAGAGATATAATTACATAATTAAGGAGGCTTCGGCCAGGTTCCGAAAGATTAAATCCATTATTCTTTTTTCCACTAATAATCTCTAGCAGAAGAACTCCAAAGCTGAAAATGTCTGACTTCACTGAAAACAATCCTTCCATAGCTTACTCTAGGGTAGTGCTGTAAAAATGGGCCGGGCCTGGAGGGCCCGGTCCGGCCGGCCTGCCAAGGATGGCGGGCCGTGCCTGGCACGGCCCGCTACTGTAGCGGGCCGTGCCAGGCACGGCCCCCATTCTTGGCCCGTGCCGGGTCAAGATTCCAGGCACGGCGTGCCGGCCCGGCACGGCACGCCAGCAGCCGGCCCGGCGTGCCGACCATTGGGCCCGCGGAATTTTTTTTTTTTTTTTTTTTTTTAAATTTAATTATATTTTTATTGTTTAAAATTAACCATGACGTCAGCCAACGGTTATGTTTTTAAAAAAAACAATAAAAATTACAATTTGCCCCCTCAACTCTTGTGTTTTATATTTTTACCCACTTTTCTAATTTTTCTATAAATACTCCCACACATTCCACATTTCATTCACTTTCTCTAATTCTCTCAATCTCTCCATTCTCAAACTCTCTATATAATTTCAATTATTCTTAATTTCATTCTTACTCTCTCTCTACTATTCTACACTACTAATATACTATTATAATATTTTATTAGTAATTTACTATTATTCTCTAATCTCTCCACCAAGACACCAAAGTTCAAACTTCAAAGGTACATTTTTATTTAAGTGTTATATTTTAAATTTAATATGTTTGTTTAGTTAGTAAATTTATCATTTTATGTTTATATCAGTTATTAATTTTATTTATTTAGTAAATTTATCATTTTTATGTGTAGGGGTTAATTTTTATTTTTATTTGTAGTAAATTAATCATTTTATGTGTAGGAGTTAATTTTAATATATTGTTTTAGTAAAAAAAAATTATTTTTATGTGTAGGGGTTAATTTTAATATATTTTTTAGTAAAAAAATCATTTTATTTGTAGTAGTTAATTTTAATATATTTTGTTTGTAACATAATCATTTTATGTGTAGGAGTTCATTTTAATATATTGTTTTAGTTAAAAAAAATCATTTATGTGTAGGAGTTAATTTTAATATATTTTTTTTAGTAAATTAATAATTTTTAGGTGTAGGAGTTACTTTGAATATATTGTTTTAGTAAAATAATCATTTTATGTGTAGGAGTTAATTTGAATATATTGTTTTAGTAAATTAATAATTTTTATGTGTAGGAGTTAATTTTAATATATTGTTTTAGTAAAATAATCATTTTATGTGTAGGAGTTAATTTTAATATATTGTTTTAGTAAATTAATCATGTTATGTATAGGAGTTAATTTTAATATATTGTTTTAGTAAAATAATCATTTTATGTGTAGGAGTTAATTTTAATATATTTTTTTAGTAAATTAATAATTTTAGGTGTAGGAGTTAATTTTAATATATTGTTTTAGTAAAATAATCATTTTATGTGTAGGAGTTAATTTGAATATATTGTTTTAGTAAATTAATAATTTTTATGTGTAGGAGTTAATTTTAATATATTGTTTTAGTAAAATAATCATTTTATGTGTAGGAGTTAATTTTAATATATTGTTTTAGTAAATTAATAATTTTTATGTGTAGGAGTTAATTTTAATATATTGTTTTAGTAAAATAATCATTTTATGTGTAGGAGTTAATTTGAATATATTGTTTTAGTAAATTAATAATTTTTATGTGTAGGAGTTAATTTTAATATATTGTTTTAGTAAAATAATCATTTTATGTGTAGGAGTTAATTTTAATATATTGTTTTAGTAAATTAATCATGTTATGTATAGGAGTTAATTTTAATATATTGTTTTAGTAAAATAATCATTTTATGTGTAGGAGTTAATTTTAATATTTTTTTTTAGTAAATTAATAATTTTTAGGTGTAGGAGTTAATTTTAATATATTGTTTTAGTAAAATAATCATTTTATGTGTAGGAGTTAATTTTAATATATTGTTTTAGTAAAATAATCATTTTATGTGTAGGAGTTAATTTTAATATTTTGTTTTAGTAAATTAATCATGTTATGTATAGGAGTTAATTTTAATATATTGTTTTAGTAAAATAATCATTTTATGTGTAGGAGTTAATTTTAATATATTTTTTTTAGTAAATTAATAATTTTTAGGTGTAGGAGTTAATTTTAATATATTGTTTTAGTAAAATAATCATTTTATGTGTAGGAGTTAATTTGAATATATTGTTTTAGTAAATTAATAATTTTTATGTGTAGGAGTTAATTTTAATATATTGTTTTAGTAAAATAATCATTTTATGTGTAGGAGTTAATTTTAATATATTGTTTTAGTAAATTAATCATGTTATGTATAGGAGTTAATTTTAATATATTGTTTTAGTTAAAAAAAATCATTTTATGTGTAGGAGTTAATTTTAATATTTTTTTTTTAGTAAATTAATAATTTTTAGGTGTAGGAGTTAATTTTAATATATTGTTTTAGTAAAATAATCATTTTATGTGTAGGAGTTAATTTTAATATATTGTTTTAGTAAAATAATCATTTTATGTGTAGGAGTTAATTTTAATATTTTGTTTTAGTAAATTAATCATGTTATGTATAGGAGTTAATTTTAATATATTGTTTTAGTAAAATAATCATTTTATGTGTAGGAGTTAATTTTAATATATTTTTTTTAGTAAATTAATAATTTTTAGGTGTAGGAGTTAATTTTAATATATTGTTTTAGTAAAATAATCATTTTATGTGTAGGAGTTAATTTTAATATATTGTTTTAGTAATAAAAAATCATTTTTATGTGTAGGAGTTAATTTAAATATATTGTTTTAGTAAATTAATCATTTTATGTGTAGGAGTTAATTTTAATATATATTTTTAGTAAAATAATCATTGTATTTGTAGGAGTTAATTTTAATGACCGAAACTTTTTTTTTTTAGGAAATGGATCCCACCCATCCTTATTTTGCAGACGGTCTAAACATGCTGAACGATGATTTTGATCTCTCCGGACCGGCAGAAACCGGAGCGGGACCTTCTGGTTCCGGCGCCACACCGACATCACGTACCAAATCTAAGAGGTTAACATCAGACGTATGGCAGTGTTTTGACGTAGTAGAAATGACACTTCCAGACGGTACGGTCGGCCCCAGAGCCAAATGTAAGTTTTGTCCTAAGAACTATACCACTACTAAGGGTGGAACCGGTCATTTGAGAAGACATATGCAAAAATGCATGCCCAAACACGTACAGGTACCCAATACAACCCAGACACAACTGCAACGGCACCCAGACGGGTCGGTTACGACGTGGCATTACGACGCCGCACATGCTAGAGAATGTTTGGCACGGTACATTGCACAAACTGATCAACCTATTAATTTCGGTGACTGTGTTTTTTTTCAAGAATTTATAACATCTGCATTTTGCCCCCAAATGCAAATTGTTTCTAGAACCACCACTAGGAACGATTTGATAAAAATGTTTAAAACCCAACGAGATGACTTGACGGCTGAATTACAGCATCTAACTGTCTCAATTGCATTAACTTCCGATATTTGGAACGCATGTTCCAAACAGGACTATTTATGTGTCACAGGACACTATTTAGACTCTGAATGTAGGATACAAAAAAAAATTCTTGGTTTTCGTCCTATGGATTTTGCACATACCGCAGACAATATTTTTGCTGTCATTCTTTCTGTTTTAGAAACTTATGACATAACTCATCGCATCCTCTCTATCACATTAGATAATGCATCGGCAAATACTAAGTCTATTGCATTGTTTACTGAAAGAAACATCCCGCAAGCTGGGGGTTATTTCTTCCACCAGCGTTGTGCATGTCATATCATAAATTTAGTTGTACAGTCTGGTTTGAAGAAAGTAAGCAATCGTATAGAACGCATCAGAGATGCCATTTCTTGGATCGGTAGCTCTAATCCAAGATTTCAAGAATTTGGCAGACACTGTACATTAAACGGTCTACGACCCCGACGATTCCAAACTGATATGCCGGTAAGGTGGAACTCTACTTACTTAATGCTGAAAAATTGTTTGGAATATGATACAACTATTTCGGGTTTTTATAACATGAAATTGGCCGAAAGTGGCTGTCCACCTGCTCAATCACTGACACCAGACGATTGGTATGTGGCAAAGATTTTTGTTGAATTTTTACAGGTTTTTTACAATGCCACTGTAACCCTTTCTGGGGTCTACTACCCCACATCTTCCCAGGCAATCCATCAGATTGTGGAAATGTCTGACATGTTAAACACTTATAGGGAAGATGACTTGCTTGGCGATGCAGTTGTTGCCATGGAGACCAAGTTTAAAAAATACTGGTCTGAAATGCCTTTCCTTTATGCCTTAGGTGTTATAGTAGATCCTAGAATTAAATTAGCTGGTTTAGAATATTTGCTTGAGTTTACTGGTAATAAATTGTCAATAGATTATTCCGAACAGATTACTGACATTCGAAACAAGTTGTTCGAAGTTTTTAGTATTTATGAGCGCAGGTTTGGCGGCATTCACACTGAACCATCACCAGAACCGGACAGACAACCGTTGCCGACAAGTTGGAGCATTCTCAAACGCCGGAAAAAAGACAAATCAGCAAGTTCTTCTTCTTCAACTACACGATCTGCTGCATCTTCTGGTGCCGAACTGAATAGGTTCCTTGAAGCACAGTTTGATGCCGACGAAAACACGGAGAATTTTGATCTGTTGTTATGGTGGAAGACCTATAGCTACAGGTATCCGGTCTTGTCACACTTAGCACGTGACATACTGGTTATCCCCGTGTCCACTGTGTCTTCAGAACAGGCATTCAGTACGAGTGGACGAATTATTGAACCAAGAAGAAATTGTTTGACTCCAGAGATGGTGGAAGTATTAATATGCATTCGGGATTGGGAGCATGCTCGAAAGAGGATGCAAAATGAAACGGTAGATGAACAATTTATTCAAAATTTCTCCAATTTATATGTCGATGAGGGTTCCGCCAGTAACCAGGTCCAGAACTAGGTTGTACATGTACATTTACTTGTAATACGATTGCACTCTTTTTCCCTTACCAAGTTTTTATCCCACTGGGTTTTCTTGGTAAGGTTTTTAATGAGGCAATCATGTAAATATGTAATACTGAAAGTCCGAAATAAATAAAGAATTCTTCATTTCATATTTTTATCTACTTTTTTTTTCTTTCATGTTTTATCTTTATTTATTTTTTGAATTAATTCATTAAATAAAATACAAAATGTATCTATAATCTATTATTAATTTATTATAAACATTTTTTTTATTATATAAAAATAATAATATATAAAAAAAAAAAATTTAAAAAAAATATGGGCCGGCCCATTTGGCCCGCCAAATTGGCCCACTGGCCGGCCCGGCACGGCACGCGGCACGGCACGGAAGGGCCGTGCCGGGCCCCCATTTAGGAAAACGGGCCGTGCCTGGCACGGCCCGTTTTCCTAAACGGGCCTGGGGGCCGGGCCGATGTGGGCCGGGCCGGCCCCCTTTTACAGCACTACTCTAGGGCTATGTATCCACTATTTGAAATTGGAAAAACAAAATAAGGTTACACGTTACAGAAATCCTGCTCTACTTAAATTCTCTAGCAAAAATGCACTTACTATGTTTCAACAACCCTATTGGTACTAGCTTCGTTTTGATTTCCTCCAAATATCTTGGCCATTCCAAAGTCCGATATTTTTGGGTTCATCTCATTGTCTAACAAAAAATTATTAGTTTTGAGGTCACAATGAATAATTTTAAGTCGAGAATCTTCATGTAGATACAAAAGGCCACGTCCAATTCCATTGATGATGCTTATGAGTGTTTTCCGATCCAATTGTACACTCTTTGCTGAATCTGTCAGTAAATTTGAACATAATATATCTTAGCATCCAGCAATTAAAGAAATAAATTCAAGTAGCATTAGAAAGTTTGAGAGACCAACTAAAAAGGAGAAAATCAAGGCTTTTGTTTGGCATGTACTCATAAATCAACTACAATTCATTTCCCTCTAAGCAGCATCTTAACAATCTGACAAGATTTTTATGTTATAATTTGTCATTCAAAGTGACTTCATCCTTAAACACTTTCATCCCTAGCCCAAATGTCCTAGAAAGCCTTTTCATTGCAATTTCGTTACCATCTGATAATATACCCAGAAAGAAAATATATATCTTTACCATAAAATAGAAAAATAATAATAATAAAAAAAATTGGGTCCTCTAATGAGACCACTTATATTTCAAAGATTTGCGGTAAACATACAACTTTCTCCCCATCCCCTTTACAATTACCTTGTAGACAAGGTCAAGCCCACCTTCTCCAAGCTTATTTTTATTAGATAAATCCCCAGTAATCTCGAGCGTGAGATCCAATAGGCATATTGGGAAATCTTGAGTATCATAATCGCAATCATTTTCATTCCTATCTTTCACAAAGCGATGTAGTAGAACCTCTTGGCTGTTTGCTTTCCTCCCCAGGGCACCGTAAGTTCAATTTATTAATATAGAGTTAAAAAAAATGTAATAAGGTTTTTGTAATGTAAAGTATGTAAAAACCATTACCTTTATCTCTTTTAGTTCTTCTGCATAGATGCCATACAAAAGAACCATGAACCACAACTGCTATAATTGCTGACACAGGTGTGACTACCGCAATCCATGCCCTGTTTTCCTTCCTTCCTTTCCTTTGCTCATCTAACATTTTTCATTTATATTCTTGGAGTCAAGAGGGATTTAATTTACTTGCAAAGATCATTAACAGAAATCCCACTTTGTTACTCTCAATCACAAGGATAGATGTTGATTTTCAAATTTCAGGCTTAATGGAAGACATAAAGTTTTAAAGTGGATTTTCTATCAAGATTGTGAACATTACATACCTAACAATCCTATCATTTAAAGCACTCTGACAATCAAACAACAATCCTATCATTTTCAAATGATATATTGTATTAGGTGTAGGCATAGAAGCTGGAGATGGCAACGGACTAATTCTATCAT
Source organism: Dipteronia sinensis (assembly GCA_033220585.1). Taxonomy (NCBI): domain Eukaryota; kingdom Viridiplantae; phylum Streptophyta; class Magnoliopsida; order Sapindales; family Sapindaceae; genus Dipteronia; species Dipteronia sinensis. Next base: position 18,141,336 of record CM065644.1, on the reverse strand, counting down.
TTAAAGCAGTCTAACAATCCTATCATTAATTTAAGAGAGCTGTTTAACTGACAACCAAACAACCACCAACTTTCCTTTAAAAGCTTTAGTTATGAAATAGATCTACTGCAATCTACTTGAGAAAGCTTTTCTAAACGGACTAGTAACATTTATCTCTTTTTTTTTTTTGAAACTGCAGAATATTATTGAAGAAAACGGAACAGCAGGAAACAAAGCCAGACCACACAAAACAAACAGAAGGAAACGGAGAAAGCACCAGACCGGGCTGAACCCCAAACAGAACAAAACAGACTGAGAAAAGAAAACACCCAGACAAACGAGAGAAGCAAAAGCCAACAAACAAAAACTAGCTTAAATCACTCCATTCGAGTCTGTCCCCACCATGGCTAGAGCCGTTCTTAGCTAAACAATCTGCAAACGAATTCGAAACTCTCGGTACGAAGTTAATCTGAAGACTGTCAAAAGCCTGAAGGAATTGTCTGATATCATACACCAAATTTACCAAAATTAGGCTCCCAAAATCTTCGCCATTGCACCATATCCAGTTTTCTGAAAAAACAGCGATCCGCATAGTGCACGAGGCAGGCAGGAGTCCCATCCCACATAAATGCTGCTTTTGGCTAGGACATGCGGTCATGATTTCTTGTCATGTGGAATCGACACATCTGCCACAATCTTCTAAAGAAACATCTGCTCTGCAGAGTGAGAGTCCATAAACTTTGTTAGGGTCTTAGCAGATGCTAGTATTGTAGAAGCCACCATTTACTATTATATTCGAAGCAAGAGATGAGAGGAGGAGATTGCAATTTCTAGCATAGGTACTATTAGATTTGAATCACCATGTGGTGTCACAGATTTTATAACTGTAACACCCAAAAAAATCAAAGAGTAATTACACACTTTGATATGGAATACTAAGTCATAAACCATTAATTACTTCACCCCAAAAGAAACTAATAATCACCGAATAACTAGGGATGGCAATGGGACGGGTTCGGGGTGGGGTGACCTTCCCCGCACCCCACCCCATTTATTTTTTGAAAACTCATCCCCTCATAACACCCCAACCATAGATGGAGCGGGTTGGGGCGGGGCGGGGTACAACGGGGAGTGCTTTCCCCATCCCCACCCATTAACCTCATTTATAATATTTTTTATTAAAATAACAAATATATAACCATTGAATATGATAAAAAATATAAAGTAATAAATAATTCCAAAAAACTATTGAAAAACATCTTATAAAATTCAATCATTTTCAAACATAAACATAAATCATGAGGTCAAAATGTTCGAAATTCATAACGCTAAACATCTAATAGTTGCATTTATTTCTCTAGTTCTCTCTTCGTACGATCAACTACATTTAGGGATGTCGATTCGAGTTGTTTGAGGATTAGAGACTTAGAGTTACAGTTAGCGGCTAGGGTTTTTTTAATAGTATTTTGTTTTGTCACTTTATGTTAAATAACGATGAAGAGATGTAAAGTTAGGGTTAATGTATTTATATATTTCCTTTTTTAGATATATATTTTTTTGAAACTACGTAGTTTAACTAAGTATTATTTTAAGTTGAGCGGGGCGATGCGGGGAGTATAAAACTCATCCCCGCCCCATACCCATTGCGGGTTAGACTATACATCCACATCCCCGCCCTATCCCTACCAAATTGAAACCCATCCCCACCCCAAAAGTGCGGGTCCCCGCGGGGAATTTTGCCATCCCTATGAATAACTCCAAATAAACCATTATAAAATGAAAATATATCTCCAAATAATTCCAACAATAAGGTTCAAAATACTCTAAAGGAAATTAAAACAATACTAAGCACCTAAACTCAAATTCTAATTAACAAAACAAAGGAAAACAATAATTATAATCTCAATAACTTCTAACACCTGAAAGTCTATCGCTCTAACGGTCAACTTCTAAAATATTTAGTCTGCAAAATGTTAAATGACAAGGGGTAAGCTGTCAACTCAATAAGTATTGCATAATACGTAATCGAAAATATTTATGAAATATATAATAACATTTAAAAAGTACATAATTTTTTCGAATATTCAGATACAATTAAAATTGTAAAAGTAACATTTTCAAATACAAGTAAACTTGCAAAAGTAACATTTTCAGTGTCCGATAATGATTAATATCATTTCATAAAAATAAGCTCAAGTCAAGTAGTGTCACCAATACCCCGGTGACCCTGCCATTTATATTTCAGAAATTGGTACAAGACCAAAATTGTAACATTTCATTTGTCGCACGCGCTGCATTTACATTACTACCGATGATCACCATTTCATTTTATTTCATTTCACATTTCATTTACTACTGACATTGAGCTAAAACATTACTTTCAAAATGTGTATATCATAATATATTTGCATTGCTAAAGCACAAAAGAACCAAACATTTAAGCATTTTAATAAATAGTTCTAGTAAAGGTAAAACTCATTTAAAAAGAATTAGGTAACAAATATGTAAGTAAAGACTAAGTAGGAAAATGAGTTTATAAACGTATATAATAAAATATTTCAGAACATAATAATACGATAAATAAATTTGGTTTCTAAGGAAACATTTATGCAATTACATACTATGTAAAAAATAAAAATAAAAATAAAAATTTACTTCCCTCCGATGATAGCAAATTTAAGGCTTCATTAACGATATTGGGAAGTCAAGAGAGAAACCTGAAAATATAGAATTTATAATCCCTCAATGAAACCAGCCAAAAAAAGATATCTAACTCAACTTCTTTATAAATGCATTTTTATTCATTTTCATGAAGAAATTTCAGGAAAACAGATTTTAGTGCTCAAACGTTAGTGATTGGAAAATCTAAGGGCCTCAAAAAAATTTCAAAACTTAGTCAATAAATCCAAATATCTGATTTCTAACTCCCCTCAAAATATCAGAATTTTATCAAACACCTATGAATTTATATAATGTTCTAAACACACAAGAATCAATCCTGACAATGTAAATTTTGATCATCTAATCATTTTTTGTATTAAAGCTTAATAACCCTACAGATCATGGAAAATTCCAAACTTTTATTTATAGACTGATAAAACAGTAATATATCTATATAACGAAAATCAGAATTTTATCTATCTTTGTTTGAGAATTAGAATTCCTACAATATCAAGAGCTCATGACTGTCAGCTTAAATATTACTGCTTAAACATCAAATATTTCCAAATAATTAAAATACTTGTACATCACTAAAATTCACAAATATTTATATCCTGATTCAATTATGTATCTAAACCATATTTCAAAAACATCAGACCTAAATACATCCCCAATTTCAATTTAAAATTACTCCAATACAAGAAGGTCGGTTTGAAGATTCAGAAAATCTGTATATATAACAGATTTAGAAATAAAGTCTCCCTAAGATAAATACCACCAAAAATTCCGAAAATTATAATATAAGTTGATATATAAGGCCCCGTCCTGCAGCTGTTTTTTTTTTCGTTTTTGTTTTCCAAAAACGATTTCGAATTCGCGTTCGTTTAACCGTTTTTCATTTTATTTTCGAAAAACAAAAAAAATTTGAAAAACACAATTAATGTTAAAAGTGAAAATTTTGAAAAACATTTGAAAGTTGTTTTTCGTTTTTCGTTTTTGTTTTTTGTTTTGTTTTTTCACTTATTTTTTTTTTATAAAAAAAAATCATTTTTTTCTTACTTTTCTCCATCTTCCCGTCACTATTCTTCTTCATCTTCTTCCAGACTCCTTTTCTTCTTCTTCTTCGCCGCCGATCGGCTTCTTCTTCTTCTTCGCCGATCCACTTCTTCTTCTTCTTCTTCTTCTTCTTCTTTTTCGTATCTTGGCCGCCAATCGGCTTCTTCTTCTTCTTCTTCACCGCCGATCGGCTTCTTCTTCTTCTCCTCCGATCCACTTCTTCTTCTTCTTCTTCTTCTTCTTCTTTTTCGCATCTTCGCCGCCAATCGGCTTCTTCTTCTTCTTCTTCACCGCCGATCGGCTTCTTCTTCTTCTCCTCCGATCGGTTTCTTCTTCTTCTTCTTCTTCTTCTTCTTCTTCTTCATCTTCTTCTTCTTCATCTTCTTCTTCTTCTTCTTCACCGAGTCCACTTATTAGTCATCCAGCGAAGTTAAAAATTTCTTTTCCTTGAAATTTTACTGAACTTTGTTTGAATACCAGCTTTTCAATTTCTTTTCCTTCCACTTCCAGTGTAAAAGACCCATTCAAGCTTAAAAATTCTAGCCTCCCAATGACATCTATGGCTAGTGAACATATTCCTTCAAAAGTTGTATATACATTGTTCGATAGAAGTCCTAAACGAATTGGTGTTTCAACAATTGATTCCAATTAACTACGCTGGATATGTGATTGATGTTGAAAAGGGTGTGGTTAAAAATGGTTATTTTACAGGTAATGGTACTTCTCATGATGATTGCAGTGACGATGTGTGTACTAATGATGCCCCTACATGTTCTTCTTCAGGGAGTTTACTAGATAGGCGTTTTGTGATTGATGTTTTAAAATTTTGTAGCAATGAAAGATGTCTTGAACTGGGAAGAAGATACCATGCATTGATTATCAAGAGTGAAGTTAGTGTTAATCAGTTTGTAGGAACTAGTCTTGTTGGGATGTTTGCTAAATGTGGAGATATGAGTTTACTGGTAGCACGTTTAACTCCAGATTTTGTTAACTTAACTCCAGTTTACTGAATTTCATGTGTAATGTTCTGGTGACTCACTTTTATTCAAATTATATATATATATATATATATGTATATGTATATATGCATGTATTCGGTGAATCAATTTTCTTCTCTGATTCATTATTATATTTTTCTCTTTATTTTTACAACAATTTTTAAATTATGAGTCATTTGATAATTATTTGGGATGAATTATTGACTCCCTTTTATTCAAATTAAAAATTGCAATATAAAAAATATAAGAAAAATTATAATTTTTGATATTTTTCAGTTATTCTACCAGAAGTGTTTTTACTGTTTTCATTTTCAGAATTCAGCTTTCAGTGAAGCTACCAGACGCGTTTTTACTGTTTTCAATTTCAGGATACAGTTTCCCGTATATGCTACCAGACGCGTTTTCAGAATTCGAAAAACAAAAAAAAAACACTGTTTTCATTTTCATTTTTATTTTCGAAAAACAGTCACTGAAAAACGCTTACAGGACAGACCCTAAGTCTACTATTCTAAAAAAAAATTAGAATCAAAAGTGACCAACAAACATAATAAAAATAAAAGACACCGTAACATCTTCTTCACCAATATTAAAACAAATCGGAATTGCAACCTATACTAATACTCAAATTTGAACTCCTTAATGAACTCTAAAATTCAAGCAATTTATTATAGAGCTTCATGTATATATCTATTTCATTTATTCCAAAATCCATACATTAAAACATCTCCATCCGAAAAATAAATTGAACAATTGTTAGAGGCCCAATCGTTGTTAATAAGATATTTTGATGTTGAAAACAATGAGTTTGAAAAGGACTAATGCTGTAAATAAAAATTTAAAAAGAAAACAAAGTTTAAGAAATCATACCTTCAAAATATTCTGACTCAATCTATGAGACATTATTTTGCTATGATCTTTTGGTAGGGAAACAAGTATAGAAAAGTGAGAGTTTTTGTATAAAAGCATTACCTTTTTGTTGATATTACCATGTAAAATATATATATATATATATACATATGAATAGTTATAAAAATAATAGAGATATACAATTCCACTGATTTTGCTAAAATATTCAAATCCTTTAAATGTGGAATTGACTTATTTCAAATCACTCCAAAAGTGGAAATTGACTTATTTCAAATCACTATAAATGTGGAAATTGACTTATTTCAAATCTCGTGGAAAAGAATTGACTTGTAATAATACTGGAGAATCAATTACTGATCTAGTTTATTATCATAATACTCTGGTTCAATACCGGATGATGTAGTTGCCTTAACAAAAACAAACTGAATGAATGTGTTTATATATATATATATTATTAATACTAATAAAGAAGGAAACAAAATTTCGGTTCTTAGAGCATTTCCAATGCAAAAATAGCTTGCATATGAATAGTTGTTGACATGGCAACAATGTCAAGAGATTTGCTTTCTATGTGGCATAAATATGGACTTAATAGACAACCAACTTAAAATTTGGTCTCCAATGCTTCCGTTTAAAACACATTTTGTTTGAATAACGTGTCCAATTTTATTTCTTATTTTCTTTTTTATTTTATTTCCTTACCAAAAATAGATGAAAATTAATGTCAATTTTAAATGTTTGCTTAGTCAACCTAAAAAAGGGCTGTGCAACAGACCGTCTGAAAAGTGGACGGTCATGTTGACAATGTTTATTATTTTTTTTTGTCACGTCAGCTTGAGGCTGAATATGCACAGTTGCATTGGAGACATAATTATTTACAAAATGTCTATTTATCCTATGTGGCATCTCTTCTTTTTCACAAGTCACGCTTGCATTGGAGATGCTCTTACAATAATCACTAGAACGACCGATGCTAATGAGCATATAAAAAAGGGAAACAAGCAAATTCCTGAAACATATTGCACTATCATGCATTCTCATGTCTCAATTTATCTAAATTGTTAGAAGAGAATGAACCAGCATACAGTTTGAAGAAATGTTGATTGCTGGAGATACTCTTAATCCCCAATTCATGAGTCAATTGCACCCGACTTTATGCTTACATACCAAACATGTAAAAAAGTACAACATACTAAACATGGCCTTAACTCTCGGCCTCTCTTAGCAAAGAAATCTAATATGGTCCATATGGATTGTCATCTTAGTTTTTGTTTGGTTAGAGTACTTTTTTGGTTTCTACAATACAGTACGGTACGACATACCAAACATGGCCTTAACTCTCAGGCCTCTCATCTCAAAGAAATCTGATATGGATGGTCATCATCTTAGTTTTTGTTTGGTTAGGGTTTTCAATGATAAGCTTATGTATTCTGGAAGCTCAGCTGTTAATACAAGTGGCACAAGCTTAATTCCAGCAACCATGTTTAGCATGTTAAGTCTGAATGCTGATACAAGAAGAAGTGCTAATAAGATAAACCTCGCAACAGATTATCACTCTGCTTCAGCATCTAATTGTAAACAGTCATCATCTGATGAACATATTATAGCTGACCATGATAGATGGTTACATTTCGGTTAGTATTGGTGGTTAGTTAATTACAAGACTTAGTTAGTTAACCATATATAGTTAAATAACAGAAGGCCGAGGTCATTAGTTAACCACATGGCCTTGAAAACACAGTTTTGCGTGTGAGAATCTCTGGTATATAAAACCAGACTTGTTTTCGTTTGGTCATTATCTTCAATAACAAATTCTCTGTATCTCTCTCCATTAATAGAGGTTAATCAAACTTAGCTTTGCTAATCTTTTCTCTTTGTACTTTTATCAAACACTTTCAATCTTATTAATCAAGTCTCCAGGGCAACCGAAATGTTTGCATGTTCACAGCTAAGTCATATCCTATAAACACCTTTTAGCAAAGTAGAAAGAGAACAAGTATAGAACAATTGAATTGACTAGTAAGCGTTTATTGGTCAACTTCAACAACCAGGTAGTTGGCAGTTGGCATGCATCTGTAATTCTGTATGAAATTAATAACATGCCATATAATTGACCGCACCAAAACGGGCGTTCGCAATAGTACGAGGCCGTGGTGTAGTACAATGATAAATAAAGTTCATTCCTACAAGGAAGTGGAATCCGTCAATCGTCACTAATTTAGCTAAACACAAATAGGTGTGTGTGTTATTGTGCATGAAAAGTAAATATTGCAATGAAACATAAATTATATGCAAATAGTATTTACATTGATAGAATGGAATGAAGAGATATGAGATGTAAATGGTTACACCAAGAAAACGACTCCACCGTAATCAGTGGCGGACCCAGAAATTTTAACGAGGTGGGGCACTTAAACAAAAAACAATTATTTTAAAAATATTAATGAAAATTTAAAATAATAATAAATGTGTTTTTTATATAAAAAATGATGGTATAATGTATTTTTAATAATAAAAAAATAGAATACTTACACGAAATGAATTAAATAATCTTACATTTAAAAGAACTAAAAACAAGAAATAAAATATTAAAAAAATAAACAATAACAAGAAAAACAACATGAACAATGAAAAATTATAGTATTTATTAGTAAAAAAAATTAAAATATAGTTTTATAATAAAAAAATTTGTTTTGTATTTGTAGTGAATTCACTTTAAATTTATACAAAAATAATTGATTAATAAATACTACTAGAAATGTTTTTGAATTTTTTATTTTTCTAATTATTGATAATAAATAAATTAGAATAATAAAACAAAGAAAAATATAAAGGATAAAATAAAATGAATCATAATAATAGATGAACTATTTTAATATAATAAATTTAAATTTGAGATTGTAGGGTTTATTGATTGGATGTGTTAGGTATGTCAAACTAAAAATATTAGAAATAAGAAAATTTCAAAATAATAATAGATAAGATAATTTACTATATAATAAAATTGAATTAAGTAAACCACAAATTAAGGGTAGTTAAGAATTTAACAATGAGGGGAAAAAGAAATGGATTATTTTGTTGTAGAAGAAAATGGAAATTTGATAAAGGAATTGGAAACGAGAGTAAAATAAATAGATATTAAAAAGTATTTGTTTTTCTTACTCTGAGAATTGAACTAGTGACTAAAACTAAAAAATGAAGACAGTAAACCAATAGTGCTATGTAACAACATATGTTATGGTGTGTTATTGTGATATTATATATATATATATATATATATAAACAGAAAATGATTTTTTTTTTTTTGAAAATTTGAGGTGGGGCACGGGCCCCATTTGGTCTCTATGTGGGTCCGCCCCTGACCGTAATAATCCTCCTAATTAAGTGCTAGACTCACCTAATCTCTCAAGTGCAAGTGAATGTTACAAGCTCGTATCCCTTAAATTAATCTCTAATCTCTCTCAATGTCTTAGAGATTGCACCCATACATACCCAAAGTCTATCTCTCGATGACCCTGGACCATATGCATGAATCCATTAAGATCCATGGCACACACACATGAGCCATGTACGCTTGCCTCATGTATCTCTACCTTACTGATCATATACATTGAATATATATATATATATATATATATATATATATATCTGAGCACGTTGCACACATCTCCTCTCAGTTCATAGCATACAACCAACAATCACTGCACAAGATAGCTAGTCAAGTAAAAGCATTAAACACTCAAAATATCCATATAGCAACACAAGCACAAGAGAAAAGTCGAGCGGTATCAAGGATTCGATTTTATCAATCTCCCTAGGTGAATGAAGTGTTGGGAATTTGAACCGATGATCACGAAATCATCTTGCCTAATATACACCCATAACTCAAAGCAATTAATAATGTCTATAGCAGAAAAATAGATGAGAGAAAAATAAACCAATCACAACATAAGATATACGTGGAAAACCCAAATCGGGTAAAAAACCACAGGCCGTCAGGACGATAGAGAAAGTTCCACTATATGATAAATTGTTACAACCATATACTTCAGGATTCTCTCTCACACCTCAACCCCAAAAGATTGAGCCTTACCAAGTCCCCAAGCTCACAACGATCTTTACATCATGACTCTCAGCTCACAACGCTCACAAGATCCTCACAAAAAAAAACCCCTCAAGTAACCCCTAGGTCTCCCCTGAATATCACCCACGGATCTCTTAATCCACTAATATTCCCTTAGATCCCTCCCCAGATATTCCCTTGGGTTCTCACCCGGATCTCATCACTCTCTGATGTTACATGGTGTTTATTGACTCCACACAAAATAACCTAATTATAAGGTCTATTTATACTAGTTATAAAGAGTTTAAGATAAAAGGAAATCATATTTCTAAATGTACAAGAAATACGTGTTCTACATAAATACTATTTCCTATTTATGACAAGTCTTCTTGTAAGTAGAAACCTTTTTTCCTTCAAGCACAAGACTTTCCTATTCCGCATGAAGACAAACTCTTTTTCCTTTTTCCTTTTCTGATAAGCACAAGAGCTTCCAGAAAAAAAAACATTTCCTATTTTCGCGCAACTTCCAGTACCTGTGCAAAATACTCTGTCACCGCGGTCTAGGTCACGGTTGGCCACCCGCCCCCTACACCGCAGAATACTTTTGGAAACGACCGCACAGTAAACCGCGGTCTGCGTCTCTTGCCTCCGCCGCGGTCTACACCAAGCTATACTTACTGGAATTGACCGTTCCCTATGCCGGGGTCCATGCAACTTGTCCGCATCACGATTCACGCCGCAGTTCCTTTCGGAATTCATTTCTTCAGTTCTTCTTTGGTATTCAAACCTCCTTTAAACACCATCTTCAATCTTCCAAACATATCCCTTGTGTCCAGGAAGTTTCACATCAGTTGAGTCTCGTTTGGTTCACATTGGGTTCACTTGAGAATACGAGTCAAAACCTAACATGAAGGTACACATCAAATAAGAGACAGAAATACAAGGAGAGAAATACAAAATAGATAGAAAGGAGAACTCATCCGAACCGGGAATCGAACACCGGGTTCTCACGGTTGTCAATCACGATAATCCTAACCACTGGATGAAAACGGCGGTCTCCAATCACATGAATGCACAATCCTTTCAATAAAAGAGAAAGCTCTCTCTTTATATCTCTAATGTCCCTAAGATGGATGACTAAAATGAGAACAAACTCACCAAACAACAATGCACAAATAGCTGATTGTTAAATATAAAGAACATTCAATTTAAGTTAAGGCTTCATTTTCTTGATTAATGAATTCACCAAAATCAATTCATCACCCAACTCAAGCTATAGGATGAGCAATTGTGCCTTCATACAAAGACCCATTAAGCACAAGAATATAGAACCAAAGTCCTAATCTAGCATGTGAATGCTTAATCAACCAATCTTCTCCCATTATTTGGAGCTAAAACTCAAACACTCAAATCCTTCTACACATAGCATAATGGTTTCTCCATCAATATACAAACAATCATAGGATATTAAATTACACTACTCCTAAATTAATTTACTCTACTCTTCATCTTATTCATGCATACACATTAATGTTGACCATTCACACACATAAATATCATAATAAGGGAGAAAATTGTGCATAAATCAAAGAGTAAAACAAAACCCAAAGAATTTATGAACAACCATACATATATTATACATGTGTAGGTTTACAAAATTCCCAAATGGTGATTATACATCAAAGAAAACAAGAAATACAAGAAGAGATAAGTTGTAAAGAAAACCCTTGAAGAAATCTCCTCTAAAGCCTCTCAACTTCCATTGATTTTGCTTGGCCCGAAATTGATCTTTAGAGACCTCCTTTCTCCTTGTATTCTACTCTAAGATGGTGGAAGAAGTGTGAAATGTGGTGGTGGAGGTGTATGGTGAGCTCCCATGGAGGAAAATCCGCCATGGGAGCTTGAATCTCTCACTTATTTGGTGAAGAAGATGGAGAAGATGAAGAAAATGGAGAAGGGTTTATGTAGGTAGTGGGAGATGTGTGGAAGGTAAGAGAGGTGTGTAAGATGTAAGAGATGTCTCAAAAACAAGAGAAAATGGGGTATTTAAAGGGTTGGGAGTTTAGGGCAAGAATTGGGTGTGAAAAGACAAGATTGTCCCTCAAAAACGGGTTGAAAATGGCTGTTCTGAGTAAAAAGGTGACCTGGAGGCGACCTGATGCTCAGTTCGCAATCCAGGTCGCTATTCCCTCTGGTAAAGATTTTCTAGCTTCGCGCACCGTTACGAAAATGGTCATAACTTCCTCTAGAAACTTCAGAATTGTGATCTGTAAAAAGCGTTGGAAACTAGACATCCGAGGGCTTTCCGAAAATAGGTAATAGAAAACATAGATCCAAATAAGGAGGGAGATATTGCCCCCGAAAATTGAGTGTACTGCACGGTATTTTCCATTTCAGCCCAAATAACCTCCAAAACTCTTCAATTAAGCTCAACACCTTATTTAGGGAATAAAAACTACACAAGACTCACAAACACATTATATACCAAAATATGCTCGAAAACGAGAACAAATGATAGGAAATGAGGACCTCAAATAGGTATAAATATTGCCAGATCAATAATTACAGCTTGTATGCTGAACATCATTTATCACATGTTTTTAACCTGGATTCAAATCACCTGTAAAAAAAAATGTCTCAATTTGTGTTTAAGCAACCAAACATCGTTGTCCCAATTGTTCAATTTGTGTTTCCATCAATGTCCTCTTTTGTTTTTGGACTTTAGTCAATCAAATGGGATTTACTTAATCTTTTGATTATTATTCAAGAGTAGTCAATGTTGTTTATTAATTGAAGAATGTGGATGGAGATGTCAAGACCTCCACCTCCATGGCAGATTCACCATTGATTCTGTTGTTACGGGTTTATGTTGAAGTCAAGACTCTTAACCCCACCGGGGAAATGACAAAACCATGAGACACAATGTTTCAAAGTGAGAAATATCTCGTGAGTAACAAGTAACAACCTTATATATAAATTTTTTTTATTCACTCTTTCAATCTTAACATATGCTTTTACAGGCACATTACTAACATTTTTCATATTAAGAAAATAGACAGGGAGCATCACTCTTCCACTTCTGTCTCCATCAATGTAATATAACTTGGATAGTTGGATGCTTGAATTAATTTAATATTTTAATTTAATAATATATATGACCGAAAAATCCAAGTAGTCTAATTAAGGTAATATACGTCAATGTATTTTCCTTTATGAAAAAGAAACACAGGAGGTACACTCATGAAAAAAATTGATAAAACAAAAATTCTATCTGGCTTTTACGAAAAAGATGTAATCCATCATAGACACGCCCCTGAATATTTGAATACAGCTAAGTGGGGAAGTAAATGATAACTCACTTTTTGTGTAGTTTCCAAATTGAGATTATCAAAAGATATATATACTAAATGTTCCTACGCAATGTGCTCTAAACTAGCAACAGACTAGTAAAGCGGTAAGCGAGGGTATCGTTCCGCAGGGAGGTGTTATCCATCAACCGGATCTAGTTCTAGCGTTTATGGAAAGCAATGTAAATGGGAATGATGAAATAAAAATACAAATAAAATAAAAGGAACATGATGTTCTATAGCAAGGGAATACAAATCTCATACAAGCAGTCCACATGATGTTCTATAGCAATCAATGAAAGAAATTTGATGTACAATGAGATCACTAAAAATTAAGTACATAATCGAAGAGTATATAAGAGTAGAAACAAAGCCCACAGATTTTTTGCAATTTAGGCTTAGTATAACTCACTGGTAGTCTCCACTATTTTCCTAAGCTAAACAAGAATAGAGGTCTCATCCACCTCAACATCAAAAGATTGGCACTGTACAAGCATATTTAAAGTGATTCACGGAGCTAAAAGCATACATGATATGTCTCAACCGGCACGGGAAGAAAAACAACTCAACAAAACCGGAACTATTACAAAAAATTTCAAAAATGACCGGTTTGCAGAGATTTGAAAATTTTCTAAATGTAACAAAACACATATAAATAAAAACAAACATAAAACACGAAGGTGTTTCTAAACGTAACAAAACACATATAAACAAAAACAAACATAAAACACGAAGGTGTCCACACCCCCAAACCTAAACTCAACATTGTCCTCAATGTTGCTCAAATCATAAAATATGGACAACATTTAGCAAGATTCGGGAGATAGAACATAAACATAACAAAAGACTGAAAACAAGAACACATCAAATCATAAGATCTAAGCACAATACAAATTCACTCTTAGATCTAAACAAAAATAAAAATCACAAACACAACAAACATAGCATTCCTATCATTAAGCGCATGGGCGGTTTCCGCCCAAGTCGACAACTACTCCACAAGCACTCAAATTAAGCTCAAAATTTAGAGGATATACCTTGTGGCCGCAACCACGTGTACTTTGTGGCGCTTCCGTTTCACTTGGTGGAATTGTTGCGGTGCGATAAGCACACTATTACCGTTTCATGAGTTGTGCGGTCCATCCGACCTGAATTGTTCTTTCCTAGCACAAGTACAACTCAAAAACAATCAAATGCATATGCCGTAAATAAAAAGAAAATAAGAAAAGAAAAATCTAACCGCATATATATATATATATATATATATATATATCCGAAAAGCAATTAAATCTAAACATTTACAGAACCTATACTAAAACAAGAAACAATCAACGAAAAGCCACCTCCCCGGCAGCGGTGCCATTTTGATAACTCATTTTTTGTGTCGTTTCCAAATTGCGATTATCAAAAGATATCTATACTAAATGTTCCTACGCAATGTGCTATAAACTAGCAAAAGACTAGTAAAGCGGGAAGCGAGGGTATCGTTCCACAGGGAGGTGTTATCCATCAACCGGATCTAGTTCTAGTGTTTATGGAAAGCAATGTAAATGGGAATAATGAAATAAAAATACAAATAAAATAAAAGGAACATGGATAGGTGAGAATGGTGATTAAGTGGAAAATATTAAAAGGGTGGATAGGAGAGATGCAAGATAATGGTACAAGTTGGGCAACAAGTTCACCATACATAAGTGCACAATAGTGGTTGTTTAGGCAATGAATGACATCTAATTAGTTAGGGGCTCGTTCTCACGATTAAGGATTCCGTAACCAAATCATCTATTATTACGAATCATTCATTGATTCCGGAATACCGAAATCAATTCATCACTCCCCAAAGGTCATGGATAGAGCGATGGTGTCTTAAGATCAAATACACATTAAGCACCAGAACACATAGCCAACCTAAGCATTAAGCACTTCTAATTCAAGTTGAGGGCTTGTTCGCTCTATTAAGAGACTAGAGACTCAAATCACTCCCCAAAGGTTATGGATAAAGCAAGTGTGCATCTAATCCCTACCATTAAGCACATGAACATTAGCCAAAATCTATTCTAGCACGGTCATGCATAAAACAAGTTTCATCTATTCTTCGGAGCTAAGTGATTCCGATCATACCCGGATTGGTCATCCTTCGAGGTACAACCGAAACCCACAAACACTCAAATCGATCCTAACATAGCATTTAGACATTCCAAAGGCATACACACACAAATGGGATATTTAATTATAACTACTCCTACACTTTAGTTAATCTACTCCTAATCTCATCCATAAGTACATATCAATTTCCAATATTCCATACACATGTCATTCACAATAAGAGATTATCAAAGAATATTAAGAACAAATCAAAACTCAAATGAATATAAATACAACCAACACATATATTGAACACAAAATAGGTTTACAATATTTCCCAAGTGGGGATTACACAATTAAGAAAACATGAAATACAAGAGATTGAGATAAAGAAAATAAAACCCTTGAAGAAATCCTTCCAGAGCTCCACCTCCATTGATCCATGCTTGGCTCGAAATTGGTCCAAGACCCACTCCTAATCTCTATAATCAACTCTCAATGGTGGGGAAGGATGTGTAGACATGGTGTGGGAAAGCTTTCCATGGAGGAAAACCTCCATGGAAACTCTTGGGAGCTCTCTCTCTCTCTCTTGATTGATGAAGAAGATGAAGTTGGAAGAGAATGGGAAGATATGATATATTTAAGAATGAGGAGGAGTGGTGTTTATATAGTTAGGGAAGATGTGTGCTGTGAAAATGGGCAAGAAAATACCACTTTGCCCTTCTTTTCCGGCGAGGCCACTGACCGGGGCGAGTTGGCAGGTCGCCTGGCTTGGTCGCCTCAGTTTCTGGTTGTTTTCTTCAAAATGGGCAGCTTGTGAGGCGAGGGTGGAGGCGACTAATTTGGTCGCCTGGAAGATTGCCTGGTGGTCTGGATGTGTGAAGCGAGCAGGTAGGCCAGGAAACTGGTCGCTTGGAAGGTCGCCTGGCTTGAACTCGAGCTTGGTTTCCATGGAAGACCTTGAAGGAAATGCAGGCGGATGAAATGACAGCAGGGAAGGCTGAAAACGGTGGCATTCTGACAGGGGGAAGCAGCGTCATCGATCTGGGTGGAGAATCGCCGAAAAAACGGCCGGAAACGAGCTAGAACAGGTCGGGTCAGACGCGGGTCATTGACGGATCCGGGTCAGGTCGCTCAGACCCAACGGATCTGCTTGCTGGAGAAGACGACGTGACGTCAGCGTGAGGTGTGGGGAGCCCTCAGCAGCAACCTGGGGTGTGTTCAGCGTAGCTCCAACTGATCTCTAAAGGGGTGCAATTAGGCTTAGGTTAGGGTGTATTTAGCAGCCCAAACAGCCCACATATGAAACGCACCGTTTCATTAATGACGTGGTGAGCTCTTGTAAATTACATTATGTGTCCCTCCGTTCCTCTATAATCACATAATATTCAATGCGTTCATCTACCTTGCACTGTAGCCCCTGATTCTCCAAAAAGACACAAATGCCCTGGAATTTAGCTCTTTTCTCCACTATAGTCTAAAATACCCCTGATGAGCTGAAATATCTGAAAAGCACTTGCTTCCAAAATTAAATACCTAGAATGTTCGAAAAACTGTTACAAAAGTTAAGTTAAGGGAGCGCAAAATATGAACATTTAAAGCGCGATCAGTAAACAATGAAAGCAAAGCAGAAATCGTTATCGAGGTGATACATCTGAGAGAGTAACCTCATTAACATGCAGTACATACATTAACATCTGACGAAGATTGATATGATCTCACAACAACTCGGCCAACAAAAAATGCAGGTTGGGTTGGTTTAGTAAGTGTTATGTTATCATTCGCCAGCATGAAAACCAGAGAGGACATTGGAGGTCTGTCTGCTGGGTCTCCTTGGACACACAACAATCCAATATGGATGTATTTCAATAGTTCAGTGGGATCACATGATTGTGTGAGTGCTGGATCCATCAACTCTGCAGCGTGTTTGTCACACCACAGTTTCCATGTCCGCAATGTTATACAAGTCAAGATTAGTGTACGGATGGTGAGAAATCATTTGTTAAAGACAAGAAGAGATATAATTACATAATTAAGGAGGCTTCGGCCATGTTCCGAAAGATTAAATCCATTATTCTTTTTTCCACTAATAATCTCTAGCAGAAGAACTCCAAAGCTGAAAATATCTGACTTAACTGAAAACAATCCTTCCATAACTTACTCTGGGGCTATGTATCCACTATTTGAAATTGGAAAAACAAAATAAGATTACATGTTATAGAAATCCTGCTCCACTTAAATTCTCTAGCAAAAATGCACTTACTATGTTCCAACAACCCTGTTGGTATTAGCTTCATTTTGAATTCCGTCAAATATCCTAGCCATACAAAAGTATGATATCTTTGGGTTCATCTCATTGTCTAACAAAACATTACTAGCTTTGAAGTCACATGAATAATTTTGAAGCGAGAATCTTCATGTAGATATATAAGGCCTCGTGCAATTCCATTGATAATGCTTATGCGAGTTTTCTAGTGCAATTGTACACTTTTTGCTGAATCTGTCCATAAATTTTAACATAATACAACTTAGCATCAAGTAATTAAAGAAATAAATTCAAGTGGCATTAGAAAGTTTGAGAGACAAACAAAAAAGGTGAAAATCAAGGATTTCGTTGGGCAAGTAGTCATAAATCAACAACAATTCATTTCTCTCTAAGCAGTATCCCAACAGTCTGACAAGATTTTTATGTTGTAATTTGGCAATCAAAATGATTTCATTCTTGAACTCTCTCAACCTTTGCCCAGATTGTTTCATTAATTTTTTTATTATTTATTTCTAGGATTACCCTTTACTTATTTCAAACTTAATACACCACATATCTTTTTCAAATAAATAAATAAAAGTACATGTCATCTCTAAACTTTATATTCAATTTTCTCACATCCATTCGTATGACTTGTTTTTATTTTTATTTCAAGGTGAAACCATCTTTATTATATGCGATTTTGTTTTCTTTAGTCGATTGGATTGCTGGTGGTAGATTGTGAGTGTGATATTGATCGTCCATGATTTTTTTAAAGATTGAGTTATAGTTTTGATGTGGTTTCGTTTCGTCAAAGTTTAGTTTTTCTTGGTTGCGATTTCGCTGTTTTTTTTAAATAACATTAAACTAACTTTGGAAGATCCGGAATAAAATCTATAAAAGAACTGATACAAATCATAGTATGCCTGGAAGATCTGAAAAAAATAAACCGAGAGGAAAAAACATAGCAAACATGGATTTGTAATTTGAAAAGAAAAATAAAACAAACATGTGAAACAATAAAATCAATAAATAATAAATATGGGAAACATGAAATCGAGATCTGAAAGAAAATATAAACAAAAATAACAAACATTCAGTGATTTGAAATACTCTATGTCATTAGGGTTTTGAAATAAGGAAAGTGGGGTTTTATTAGTTTTACTTTGTACAAGACTTTTTTTTAATAAAAATTGTATGTCTCTTGATGTGTTCATGTTTACACTTGGTGTAGTCCCGTATTTTACCATGTTTGACGATTATTTTCTGAGCTTTATTCCCTATATTTATGTGTTTCTCGTATTTTGCAGGGCGTCATTCAGTTTTATGCTTCCGGTATTTTTTCTCTCTTTCGGAGCAAAAAAGTAGCGAAATTGTTGTAGGTGTGAAGGCTCGATCGTGGACTACTAAGAGGCAGAGGAGACATGGGAGGCGACTTTCCCATGTCGCCTGTGAAGTAACCTCTCACACTGTCTTGTTTTGAGTTTTCTGCTCCAGAAGGTTTGGCGACATGGGTGGCGACTTCCCCATGTCGCCTAACATGTCGCATATTGCACTGTGAAGAATTTGCCGAGAAGAGGCGACTTGCGCATGTCGCATGTGATGTCGCCTATTGCACTGTGAGTTTTTCAAAGATCAGAGGCGACTTGCCCATGCTGCCTCTCATGTCTCCTTATGGTCAACGCATGATTTTTTGGACAGTTTTACCCCTGCCTTTTTGATCTCCCTATATATTCCCACTTCCTTCTCTCTTGCAAAGATCCTCTCTCCAGAACACAAACACAAGAAACCCTCCCCAAAATACTCCAAGAACACATTTCACCTTCTATAACCACAAAATCACATCATCTAAGCCCATATCCATCACTCAAGCCTCAATCCCACTTCACCAAACACTACATAACCAACTTCCTTCCATTTCCCACCATCAAAACCCGTTCTTGGAGCACAAAAGGGGAGCAGCAAGGGAGAGGACAAACCAAGCACTTCAAGTCAACCAAGGAGGAGTTCTTCGATCACTATATTTTACTCTAAACTTTTCCCTCCTTACTTATTGTATTTTATTTGAGATGACTTGTTTGTTAAGAATATCTTTTGTAGCCATGGGTTGTAATATGAACTAATTTCTTCTTGGCTAAGTCCTAGATGGAACCTTTTCCATGAATCATCAATAAAGACCATCACATTAATTCCATTTCAATGTGTTATGTATGTGTATTTCATGTGCTTAATGCTTCCAGGTGCTTAGCTACCACTTAGATGATATTTTGATTGTTGTGTGAAGGACCGAAAGGAGAAGCACGCAATGTGCTAGAGGAAATGCTCGATACAAGTCTAGTAAGATAGAAATATGTGTTGCTAGCTTGTAGGATTCTTGTGTATGCGATAGTTCTTAATGAATTTGTATGTAGTTCGGATCACCATGTCGAAATAGGTTGTTGGTGCATATAAATGTTGTCTTTATTCACTTGACAAAGGTTAGAGACAATTTCCTGGCATATGAATATATATATATATACTTGCATAATTTATTCAAATGATATGTCTTGTGTTGATGAGAATTGGGAAGGTGGATTCAAAGCCTTAGCCTCATTTACAAACGGTTTACAACCTCTTGTTCGACTTGTTGCTTGCTTATTTTAGTTTCCATTATATTTAATTTTTAATTATTGCTTAGTTTGGTTTGTTTCGCATACTTGACAAATCAACGCTTTGCTTGTCTGAATAGCAATTTAAATCAATCAATTGTGGTACTCAATTCATCATTTCTAGTGGGAACGAATCATTATTTGCTATTGTACTACATCACGACCTTGTTCTATTGCGAGCGCCCGTTTTGGTGCAGTCATCTCTTTAAATAATTTGATAAAGGGAAAAAAGAATAATAAATAATTTAAAAAGTGGGATATAAATTGTTCAGTAGTCGGTGTTCCAATATCATAGACATGAACGCTGGTTCGGTTTCAATCATGGAACGAACTGGAATCGTGGGCTCTGGAACCGGATTTCCAGTTACAAAAAATGAAGAACTGGACAAGAACCGTCGGTTCGGTTCTGGTTCTCCAACGGCTAACTGCCATCAAAAAATGACGTCAACAGGCCGTTAACAATTTTTTATTTCTTTTTCTTTTCAATAAATACCCACCCCCCCCCCCCCCCCCCCCCCCCCCCCCCAATTCAATTTTTCTCACTCCAATTTTCTCCCAATTCTCATTTCTCTCTCAAGTCCCAATTCTCTAAGTATCAAATTCTATCTCAATTACTATGTTATTAAATATATTTTATTTGCAATTACATTTATTTTTAGTTTTTTACTCAATTAAAATTCATTTCCAACAATTTTTTTCAAATTTTTTCTTCAAGGATTTTTACAATTCAATTTTTTTAATTGCAAGTGGAAGTGGAGACCGTCCAAGGCGTTCCATTTCGATGAAATGTAAGGGTCGTATGCTGGATAATATCGGTTATTACGACACTTGATGCAGTAAATACTGTTCAATATAATATAAGTTCGTTCACTGGGATCGAGAGTTTATCGGTCGAATCTAAGTTAATTACTAATCTAATAAAGTGCGCGAAAAGTAAATTGCATAATGAGTTCGTTGGTAACAAATGAGTTCTTGAAAATGGTTTAATTGTAAACTTGTCAATAAAACTAAGCTAAACTTAGTTAAGCACAACACAAGGGATGAAATGTATGGATGGATAGGTACTAGGGGATCGACACGACCGTTCTCGGAACACTCAATGTGCTAAACCAGTCTTAATAAGCATTTCAATCCAATTTTAGGGCTTGTTTTAAGGTATTTAAATTAAGACCAAAGTTCTTCCCATTGCTCCCACAAGGTCATGTGTGAAATAATGGTCATTGATAACATCGTAAAATACACCATTTGAGGTCCCCATTTCCTATCAGTTTGCTTTTGTTTTCGAGCGTATTTTTGTGTATAATGTGTTTTGTGAGTCTTGTGTAGGTTATATCCCTTAAAATAAGGTGTTAGAGCTTAATTGAAGTGTTTTGAGTTTTTTGGGTTGAAATGGAAAATGGCCAGTGCAGAACACCCAACTTTGGAAGGTCATATCTCTTTATTTAGATCGAAACACATTGATATCAAAATATATTCAGAAAGCCCCGGCTGTCTTCTTTCCAACGGTTTTTACGGATCACAATTCCGAGGTTTCTGGAGGAAGTTATGACCGTTTCCGTAACGGTGCGCAGACCTGTCAGGTGTACCGCGGAACGTACCGCGGAAATATCCAGAAAGCACCAAAAAGCGTTATGTGGTTCGCCCGTCGAAGCGTACAGCTGAACGTACCACGGAAATGCCTAGATTTGCGATTTTTAGCCATTTTCTGAAGGGCAAACTTGTCCTTTCACCCCCAACTCGTGACCTAACCTCCCAACACTATAAAAACCCCTCATTTTATCTCCTCTCTTCATTCTTTCACAGACTCTCTTCCCCTTCTCATGCCTCTTCTCATCTCTCTTCCCTTTTCTTCTCTTTTCTTCATCTTCTTCACCAAAAAGTGAGAGACCCAGCTCCCATGGAGGTTTTTCCTCCATGGGAGCTCGCCATACACCTCCACCACACCATTTCACACATTCTCCATCCATCTTAGAGTAGATTGCAAGGAATTAGGAGCCAATTTCGAGCTAGGATGGCTAGAAGCATCTTTGGAGGCTTGTCTTCAAGGGTTTGCTCTTATTTGCTCATTTCTTTGTATTTCTTGTTATCTTTGATGTGTAACCCCGATTTGGGGAATATTCATGTGCAATATATGTATGTTTGTATTTAAATTCATGTGGGTTATGTTTTACTCTTTGCTAATTTCATGAATTAAACTCTTATTGTGAAATCCATGTGTGTGGAGGGTCAAAATTGATGTGTATGCATGATTGGGTTTAGGATTAGAGTAATTTAATGTAGGATTAGTGTAATTTAGCTTCCCATGAGTGTTTGTATGTTAATGAATGGCCAAAATATCATGTATTGAGTAATTTGAGTATTAGGGATTTTAGCCCCAAAGAGTGGAAAAGGTTTCAGTTCAGGCATTTAGTTGCTAAATTGGCCTTGGTTCAATCCTTGTGCTTAATGGGTCTTTTTAAGACACATTTGCCCATCCTTGGCCGGATTGGGTGATGAATTGATTTGGGATGATTTCTAAGTCAAGAGGATGAACCCCTAACTTAATTTGAATGGTCTTAATGCTAATCAACCAACTTATTGCACATTGTTGTTTGGTAAACTTGTTTTCCATGTCTAGCCATCCTAGGGAGTTGACTAAACCGAATCCGTATCTAGAGTAAAGATAAACTGAATTCCTCTTGTGCTCGTGTAGTTATAGGGGTATTTCATTGCTTAATGCTTTTACTTGGTTAGCCACCATGTGAATGATGTTTAGGTTGTGTGTTATATATCGTGTGGTTCGCATTAACATGCTCATCATGGTATCCTCTACATTTGACCAGTAAGTTGAGAGATCACTAGGCTGGCGTGTAGAGCTCGTGTGTGTCCCACAGTTCTTAATGGATTCATGTTTTTGCATGGATGCAATCTCTATGCACTCGAGAGAGGGTAGAGATTAATTAAGAGGACACGAGCATATAACATACGTGTTGTATGGGTATCGTATTCTTAATGCTTTCACTTGGTTGTCATCCCGTATTTGGTTAGCCTCGTGGATGAATTATTGGCTGTAGTATGGCCCACGTGGTTGCGCATTACATGCCCTAACGAAATAACCTATGTATATGATCAGAAAGTGAGAGTATCACTAGGCTGGCGTACATGGCTCTTTTATATGTGCCACGACACTTAATGAATCCATGCAATTGTGTGGGTGTGATCTCTAAGATATCGAGAGAGATTAGAGATTAATTAAGGGGACACGAGCCTATGATATACTTGCACATTTGAGGGACTATGTGAGTCTAGTGCTTAATTAGGAGGATTGTTACGGTTGAGTCATTTCCCTAGCGTATCCACATTTCATGCATCTCTCCATTTCATCCTATCCATGTATATATTATTTATGTAATTTATTTAGTTATATCATTATTTACTTTTCCGCACACACAACACACGAGTTCGCTCGGCGTGTTGTACAGCTAGAACTAGAGACAGTCGATAAATCCCACCTCCCTGTGGAACGATACCCTAGCTTGCCGCTTTACTAGTTTTCATAACTATAGAGCACATTGCGTAGGACTTTTTAGAAATATCTTTTTGGGATCCGCAATTCCCTAACGACAGAATAGCGGGTTATCAGTCATCGCCTCATATTTCTCAAAACTCTAAGCCAAAACAATATAGCAAGGTCATGCAAACATTGTATTTCTCAATTACCAAGCTAATAAGTGACATTAAGGTGGAAAATGTCAATCTCACCAAAACCCACTTTCATGAATAATCTACACTACACACATACATCACTTGCGATCATAAAATAACATACATGGTAGAGCAAACATATACTAATCAAGTAAAGAGACTAATTTTGGATTGAACTAAAAGAATCGACTAGTTCATTACAAGAGTTATCCAATATGGTTCCATCAATCCCCTAGATGAGGTTTAGTTACACATCAATGAAAACATATACAAAAAGGAGAAAATTGTAGAGAACCTTGAAGATCACGTGAGCTTCCTCTTGTTCTTTGAGTTCCTTCTTCCCCTTCCTTAAATAAGCTCAAAAAATGGTGATTGATGAAGTAAACATGGAGATTGGTGAAGAAAATAGTGGAGAATGATGGGAGAATGGTGGAGAAATGAAGAGGATTTCGGTCTTGGAGAGAAGCCCCATGTGTGGGCTTGCTGTTGCTGGAGAAAATCAGGAGAAGAGAATTTATATGAGTCAATATGTTATGCCGCAAAGGTGGGAAAAAAGACCATTTTTCCCTTAGACTTCAATGGGGCGACCGGTTGAGGCGAGTTGATGTCTCGCCTGGCTAGGTCACCTCACGCACTGGAAACCTCTTCAAAAGCACACTGCATGTGAGGCGAGGGGTTGAGGCGACTAACTTGGTCGCCTGGATGGTCTCCTGGAGCTCACAAGCTTGGTTTCCACAGCGGACTTCGAAGGATTTGGAGGCAAGTGAAACAACTGCATGGAAGGCTGAAAACGGAGGTATTGTGACCGGAGGAAGGTGTGCCGTCGATCTGAGCAGAGAAACGCTGGAAAAATGGTCGGGAAACATGCTGGACGAGATCGGGTCAGAGTCGGGTGACCTCAAGTGCCCAAACTGACCTCAAGTGGGTGTGAATAGATCTGGGCTAGGGTGTACTTAGCAGCCCAAAAAGCCCAATATGAAACGCACCGTTTCATTAATGATGTGGCGCTTCTCGTTGGCGAATTACATTATGAGGCCCTCCTTACTTCCGTAATCACAGAATCTTCAATACTTTTCTCCATATTTCACTTTATCCCTGATTCCCCAAAATGACACAAAAGCCCCTGAATTAGCTCTTTTCTCCACTATGGTCTAAAATGCCCCAGATGAACTGAAATACCTGAAAAACTACTTGCTTCAACATTAAATACCTAGAATGCTCGAAAAACGGTTACAAAAAGTTAAGTAAAGGGAGCGCAAAATGTGAACATTTAAAGCGGGATCAGCACCGCCTATCATGAGTTCATTCAAGCTTAAGCCTATGTTGAATCCCTAAACTCTCCTCATCCCAGTCATCCCCCTCTAATGATTTATGAACCCGATCCCGATGTCACCTCCCATTTGACGAGCCAATTAGAAAATATGTCCGATCCCCCTCCATATTTTAAATTTGAACCACCTTTGGAAGAGAAGTTACTGAAGCAGCCCAAATTTGATCTCTTCGTCCTCGATATGAAGAAAGTAATGCAAGCATGTGGAAGCACTGTAGCGGTTTGCAATTACTGCAAAGAAAATATTTATGTTAAGCAAATCTAGAGGATATGGCTCATATCGGAATCATATAACGAGCAGCCATCCATACGCACAGGCTAGATCGAGTTTACAAGCCTAAATTTCCAGGTTCACTACCCCTAACCAACAATTATTTAAATATAGTGATGAAAAAAATAGAGAAGAATTATCTAGAATAGTTGCAGTATAACACTTACCATTTAGTTTTGGTGAAAATGTTTGTTTTATTAATTATTGTCAAAAAGCATTAAATTCTACTGCATGTTGAGTTCCTAGAACCACTCTCATACAAACACTTTCTAACATTTATGACAAAAAAAAGGAAGTTGGAAAAATATTTTAAAAAATATAATTGTCGTGTTTCAGTATATGCTGACATATAGACTGACTATTGGTGAATGCATTCATATTTAGGTGTCACTTGCCATTATATGGATAATGCATAGACTATCCAAAAAAGAATTCTTGCATTTAAACTTTTTGATGATGTTCATACTGTTACTAATATTTTTAGACTGCGTAGAATTATTTTTGAAAAGTATACAATTGCAAACAAAATTTTTGCAATTGGTTTTGATAATGCTTCCAGCAATACCACAACTATTCCTACTTTAATTGATTTATGCAAACATTTTTTTAGTGGTAAATTTTTTTCATCAAAGATATGCATATCAATGTTTTAAATTTATGTGTTAAAAAAGGATTAGAAACTCTTCAAGATTTTATTAAACCTATTAAAAATGTCCTCTATCATTTGTAGAAACTTCCTTCTGCACTGAAAGCATATGTAAAATTTTGTAAACAAAAGGGAAGGCGTTCCATTAGATTTCCTCGTGATGTTCCAACACGTTGGAATTCTACTTATAAATTGCTTGCTCAAAGTTATGATTATAGTTCAATATAATGTTAGTCACATTAATCTTTATTCAAACCATTAGGATGTTTGTACAAAAGTTTTTGGTTTGTTAAATGTCTTTAATAAATCTACTAACAATTTATCTGGTGTTTATTTTCTTACAACTAATTTATTTATTATTCAGAGTCGATCTTAATATTGCTGGTGCATTTTCTCATTGTGCATCGGACATAGAATTACTGGAGTCCGTTACTACTATGAAATCAAAATGGTTAGACTATTATAAGGAGTTTCCAAATATTTATTTGATTGCAATGTGTTTTGATACACGTTATAGATTAGAAAATTTGTCTGAATATCTAACTGTTTATTATCAATGTTTACAAATAGATTATGATGTTGATATGTCTTCTTCTAGAACTAAGACAGTATTGTACGAATTATATGATGAATATCTTGGAGTTTATGGTGCATCACTGAACATAGATGTTCTAGAAACTCAAAATGTATCGCATTTCTCATCATCCTCCGGATTTATGAGTTTAGGGTATAATCTGTTATCCAAATAAACCCAAAACATTACGAGGTTCTTCTTAATCAAGCTCGACCTCATATTCCGAGCTTGAATACAATGATGTTAAAAAATTTGATATCATACACTGGTGGAATGAGCATGAAATGTACTTTCCAATCTTGGCTATTATAGCCAAACAAATTCTTTCAACACCAGTTTCTACGGTGGCTGTGGAACAAGAGTTTAGCGCTGGTGGAAATATTCTGAACGGAAGACGTTCGCTTTTGAGTCCATAATCATTTCAGATACAAGCTTGTGTTGATGATTGGATCAAGGCGCAAAACAGACAACAAGAAATCGATCAAGAAGCACCTTACGATTTCTTCAATGATGACCAGGCTAAAACGGATGATCATGGTATAGATTAGATATTGTGCCACCTCACACCACATAATCACTAGACTGCAATAAAATGTAAGAGAATTACGTGACCTTTGATTCCTCTAAACCCCAAGGGAATGCGTATGCAACTTAATTATGGTAAAAATTAAGTGCAAGACTAATTTTACATTTTTTTAGTTTTATTTTAATTTCTTTTTTAATTTGTCATATATTTATTTTATTTTAATTTCGGGTGGCCTAATAAAATACATTTACAATTTTACATGTCTAAATATTTTTTTTAAATAATAATAAATATAACGAAAAAAAGGAACCGAACAGAGAACTGGGAACCGGACCGAACCGGAGCCGACATCATGACTACCATATCACTACACTTTAGTGTTTTGATTGTTTTTACCAAACAATCCACTATTTGGACAAGAATACCCTTAATGGTTTTTGAATTAAAAATACTCTTTTATTTAAAAAAAATAAAAAAATACTTTAAATTTTTTTCGACCTCCAATAATTAAAAAAGTAAAAAAATATAAGTGTTTTAAAAGAAAATTAGTTTTAAAAATAAAAATAAATTAATTAAGCATGGGCAATTTTGTTTCTTTAATGGATTGATCGGTAAAAACAATAAAAACACTAATTCACAGTAATAATAAAAACCCCTTAATTATATGGTTAGAAAATGATATTTCCTCAACAACAACAAAATGGCGAGTTAAGAGAGAAATTTATAAGTGATGTTGACACCTAAATGATGACGTGTTTTGGCATGTCACCAGCTGTAACAGTTCATACCCACAAAGTAGATATTATCCGTTTTAGGCTTCACGCACGCGTCCTTCACCCTCACAGATTTGCTTTTGGGTCATTGGCTTCACGCAAGCATCCTTCACCCATGGCCTAAAACGCGTCTACTTAGTTAGGAGAGACCAAGGCTTATATAGCAAACCATAGACCTCACTTGCTAGCGATGTGGGATGTGACAATCTACCCCCCTTCGGACCTCGCGTCCTCGTAAGGGTCCAAACACAATCACAAATCCAAATCCACACCAGGTAACAAGCCTGCTCTAATACAATTTGTAACAGCCCAGGCCCACCAAATATATATTGTCTGCTTTGGGCTTCACGCATGCGTCCATCACTATCACAGATTTACTTTTGGGTCATGGGCTTCACGCAGGGATCCTTCACTCATGGCCTAAAACGCGTCTACTTAGTTAGGAGAGACTAAGGATTATATACAAACTATGGACCTTACTTGCTAGCGATGTGGGATGTGACAACGGCTTTTGCCGATGTGTCAAGTTACGTCATCGGCAAGGTGCTGACATGGTTATCAATACCATGATGGAGCTTGCCACGTCGTAAACCATACTTTGACGTGCCTGGCATGTCACCACGTCAGTATTCATCAAATGACATTAACTGCAGATTGGGCCTGGCCTGTCTTGTTGGCCCAAATTGTACAATGGTCTGTAGACTTCAAATTCCAGTTTTGTTGCTGAGAAAAAAAAAGGCCCATTTAACAACGGTTGGGGTATATTAGGAATTCTACAATTTCAGTTAAAATGGCGGGTTCTGTTCTTCCTTCAATTCTCTTTTGCCAGATTTCTCTTTTCTTTTTCTCCTGCTCAGAAAAATTCATGTAAAAAAGTAGTGAAGAATTCGTCAATCGTGTTCGATGGGGAAGAAAAACTGGGTCTAGTTTGTTGTTCTGCTAAGAAAAAAAGAAGACCAGCTTTGTGGATCAAATTCGCTGATTATATTCAAGGTACATTGCTTTGGTGTTTTATATTTTTGAATGCTCAACAGACTTGTTAATATTAGCGATAATTTTTGAATTATTTGCTTCCAAAATATCTAACAAATTTGCATATTTTTCAGCCTTTTCGTCATTAGATTTACCAAAAAATGTGACTGTGATGGAAGTATGTAGTGGGGACAATTGCAAAATCGTAATTGACAGTGGTCCCTTAAATGCATGTGCTTAAGGCTTGCAACTTGCAAGTAGTGCTGGCAATTTGGGCCGGGCCCAAACGGGCCGTCTGGCCTGGCCCGTTAGTGAAATGGGTCAGGTCTAAGTCTGTTTCACTGGTGGATCGGGCCTGGTCCCCTTTGACAAATATCGGGCCGGACTCGGTAAGGCCCACAAAGCCCGTAGCCCTAAAAAAATTTTAAAAAGTTTTTTTCTTGGCGGCCCGTCAAATATTTTTTTTTAATTTTCTAACGGGCCTTGCCAATGGGCCCGGCCCATGGGAGCCCGCCAGAAAATTTTTTTCAATTTTTTTCAAATTTAAATTTTTTTTAAAAATTTTTAAATTTTTAAATTTTTTTTTCAATTAGCCAGGTGACCGTTAGGGGGGGAAAAATATTCAAAATTTTTAAAAATTACATTTTTTAAAAATCTTTTACAATTTTTAAAAAAAATTTGAAGCCCGACGGGCCTGTGACGGGCCGGCCCGTTAAGGCTCTAACGGGCATGTGACGGGCCGGCTCATTTAAGGCCCGTCAGGCCTGTAATGGGCCGGCCCGTTACAGGCCCGGCCCAAGCCCGGCCTGGTCTGTCCCTACACGGGCCTTGGACCCGGACCGGGCCCCCTTTTTGTCTAACGGGCAGGCCCGACCAGTTTTCCCTGACGGTCCGGGCCTGGCCCGGCCCGTTTCACAGACGGGCCTAACGGGCCCGGGCCTAATGGGCCGACCCGGCCCGTATTGCCACCACTACTTGCAAGAGTAGTAAATTGATATATATATATATATATATATATAAATTTTCACAGTCGGTGCGCACAGATAAATATTTATCAATGCGTTGTATGTGGACCATTAGATTCAATTGCTTTGACTTAGTTTTGACTCAGTTTGTATGCACTTGTCAGTGCTTATCCATAATTTATGGCCCATATATAGTGCACTGATATATTTTATATTAGTACGTACAGAAGAGAAAAGAACTGTATATATATTATACATATATATATATATGAAACTTTTCACCTCAGTGCATACGGATAAATATTTATCGGTGCGTTATACGTGAACCATGAGATTCAATTGTTTTGACTCAATCTGTACGCATTTGTCAGTGCTTATCCATAATCTATATGCTTACTGAGATGTGTGTGTGTGTATATATATATATATATATATATATGTATATATATATAGTCTTTTTACTGTCAGTTCGTCATGATATAAAATTTATCAGGACATTGAATGTGAGCCACTCATTTATGAAAGAGCTTTGACAAGTGTATACACATCAAATCAAAGTATGTAAAATGAGTGACTCACATGCAAGGAACTGATAAATCTTTTGTCTGTTCGAACTGACAATAGAAAAATTGTATATATATAGATATATATATATATATAGTTTTTCTACTATCAGTTCATTCGGATATAAAATTTATCAGGACATTTAATGTGAGCCACTCATTTATGAAAGAGTTTTGACAAGTACATATACATCAAGTCAAAGTATGTAAAATGAGTAGTTCACATGTAAGAAACTAATAAATATTTTATCAATTCAACTGAAAATAGAAAAATTATATATATATATATATATATATATATATATATATGAATAAATGCTTTCGAATGCCGTATACCGGAGGATTGTAACAAGTTTTCAGGATCCCATCATGATGGGAGAAGAGAGGGGAGTTGGTTGAATGGTGTCATTGGTGTGCCCGTGACAAGAGAGACAAGAGAGACAAGAGAGGGGAATTCGTTGAATGGTGGACCCGCATCAGGTAAAAAGAGAGGAAAGAGAGGGAAATTGATTGTATTGTGGATCCTACATCTATTTATTTATTTTTATTTGATTACATTCAAATTGCGTTTGAAAGACTTTGAATGGGTCAAATCAATACATTTCTAGATCTTTAAACTACTGTAAATATCAATGCTGAAATTGTCTATTACCACTAAATCTGAAAGTTTAAACTGTGCGGTAAGATCAGACACTTTCATCAAGATGGACTGAGACCTAAACACTAAACACCCACCTTAATAAAGAAGCATAAGAAATACAAAAACATATATGCATGTAGAGGGTCTACTCAAGAACCTGAGACTCGAGCTAAGATCCGATACCATATTAGTAACCGTTAGATGCAAAAACTTAAACTTGTTAAATTAGTTCAAAAAGTAATATAAAGCTCTCTAATTACAAAAGTCACCACTTTCTTTGATTCGGAAGGATTAGTATCCTATCTGCATATTAAGATGAGTTATTACATTCATAATGAGCTTTCCAAGGTTATATTTGAACTGCACTGCATTGATAATAATTTGAAAATTTTCAATGACTTGGATAACACTTCACAACTGATCCTACCAGAATGTAGTAACTACAAACGTATTCTAACATGGTGCAAAAGAGTTGCTTTGCCTACCAAATCTTAGGAATACAAACCACGGCCATATTAGACCAAAACAAGATTACAGATATAGCTTCCATCCTTAAATATTATCGAGGCTCTAACTCAGTAATTGAAACCTCATTTTCTGAAAATTGGACAGAACGGCTTCTAGATTGATCAGACCCTGTTATTTCTGAATTAGTTTTAGAGTGCATATAAAATGCAGGTTCTGAGGGTACCGGGAGAGAGATAGAACTGCTAGTTAGCATAACAACAACTAAAGCCATAGTTGGTCTGCTTGCTACATTTTCTTGAACACATAGCAATCCAATATGGATACATCTCATTATTTCACTAGTAGAGCCAACCCTCAATGTGGGGTCCATCACGTTTAAAGCTGTCCCTTCCTTCCAATTCATCCATGCCTGCAGAAGTTTAACTTCATGGGTCATTGCTTGTTTGGTAACCAAAGAAAAATGAGATCAAAATATTTATGAAGATTTCAACTTACATAGGTCAGAAGGTCTACTGTTTTCTCTTCATAAACAAAACAGCTGTTTTTTCTACCACCGATGATTTCCAAGACTAGCACCCCAAAACTAAAGACATCAGACTTGACTGAGAATTGTCCATGTTTCAGATACTCAGGGGCCATATACCCACTACAAATGTTCACAAAGTTGAATTAATTAGTTGTTATGAAAACAAGCTAGTATTTTATGTCAGAAGAATTTTTTTTATTTTAATCTAATTTATACTTACAATGTCCCGACAACTCTACTTGTATCGCCTTGAGTCTGATTCATTTCAAACAACCTTGCCATCCCAAAATCTGAAATTTTAGGATTCATATCAACATCCAAAAGAATATTGCTAGCTTTGAGATCACGATGAACGATTCGCAGTCTAGAATCTTCATGAAGGTAAAGTATCCCTCGAGCTATGCCCCCTATTATTTTGTAACGCGTTTCCCAATCTAATAGTCCACGCTTGATTGGGTCTACAAATTCACAAAAGCCAATATTATTTAAACAGGTTACAGAACACCTACCAGGAGCAAGTTACGAGAAACACAAGTTTATGTTTTATTATTTGCCTTCATATATGCGTCTTGTTAACTATATTGATCTCCGGTGAATCATATTAAATAGAAAAATAATCATTTTTTTCTTTAAAAAAAAAACAAGGAAAATAACAAAAAAGCAGTAGCAATCATACCAAATATGAAGTTATCAAGGCTTGAATTAGGCACAAATTCATAGATGAGAAGCCTTTCCTTTCTTTCCAAGCAGAAGCCAAGAAGCCTAACCAAATTTCTATGCTGAAGCTTGGCCACTAAGAGGACCTCATTTTTAAATTCTACATCCCCTTGTCCTGAATTAGTAGATAGCCTCTTCACTGCTATATCCTGTCCATTTGAGAGCCTGCCCTGAAATCATATAAGAAAAAAAGGGTTAATACACGTAATTCAACATTTACAAGTCTTTCATTTTTTTTACTTGACATGCTTGTATTTGTACTTACCTTGTAAACAGCACCAAATCCACCCTGTCCAAGCTTATTATCATCAGGAAAGTCATTTGTGGCAGCTTTGATAGTGCTGAAGTCGAATTGCAAGGACTCCGACTCAATTTCATCGACATCTGATCAATAGAAACGAATTAGCTCATGCATGTACAATTTATTAATTTAAGAGATGATATTTTTTTCAGGATAAACACAACTAATTAAAAAAACTCTGCTGCTTTTAAGCCAGAGTTGGAAAAAAAAAATGAACTTACAATTTCTCCCTTGCTTGCTTCTGATGTCCTGCTTTGCCTTCCACATTCTTAGAAAGAAATAAGCCAAGGCAACAAGTACCAAGAACATAATTATAGAAACAACAATAATTACAATGGTTCGAGAATTGTTTTCACCTCCATTATCGTCTGCATAAACCAGAAACATGTGCATATACTATACATAGTTATGATCAGATGCTGCAACCGAATACAGTAAAATGATTTATAGAAGTTAAATCATAAATGCTATACAAGTTTTGACTACAGTTGATATTCTATGAGGGTGTGAGTGAACATACCTTTGGTGATGGTACTAATTGCAGGAGGAGCAGCAGCAGTAAGATTATAGAAGCGATACAACTCCCAACGAAACATACAGTTAGGTCCCTGAACAATTACTCCTTTCTTTCCATAGTAGTAGTTCTGATACTCAACCACGTATTTTCGTAGACAAGTTTCACAATCGCTCTCAGATAAATCTGGGGTACACTCCATTAGTGCATAAATCGTCTGAAAGGGTGTCAAATTTGCTTCGTCAGTCGCGTACTTAATCCTAGAGGTTCCCTTAGAGGCCTTTTTCACTAAACCATCAGTCAAATTTCCCCAGATCTTTTTAAACTCACTCGAATCAGATGTAATATCCCCCGCATTAGTGGCAATTGCCCGAGGTTCAACCTCCAGTATTCCCGAAAATGAGCGGTTTGAATAGCGCACAAGGCAATGAGTCGGACCTGGAAGATCACCTGAAAGCATTCCCGACGGCCCTCCCCACATAAACGCTTCCTTCTGGTTGGGACAGTAGGTCATAATCTCTTGAGATGTGAAATTGACACACTTGAAACACTCTTTTGCAGAAATATCTCCACTGCAAAGTGCAAGAGCATAAACTTTGTTGGTTTGCTGGCCAATGGTGGCATTGTAGAAACCCCCAGTTGCATTTGAAGCAAGGGATGAGAGGACGAGATCACGGTTTCTGCCATAGATACTATTAGCTGTGAAGTTTCCTGTGTGATAACATATATAGGTAGAGATACCATTAATGCTTACGAGCATATAAGAAAGGAAAAAGAAAATAAGCAAGTATGTAAAATTCATTGCAGGGAATGGATATGGCTTGGGAGGTAGATACTGTAATAGGCTGAAGGAACTCAATCTTTAACGTGTGTTTTAGGATACAGTTCAACCATTTTCTATTATAATCAAATGCATAGATAGCATCACTTAACTCTTAACTCTTCCACTTCTGTTTCCGTCAACATTGTTTTCTCCTGAATTTTCAACTTTTCACGCTACAATATAGCTTGGAGATTTGACATAATTTCGTATTATCTAAGGCAGAAGAATCAAAGTCGTTTTAAATTTAATAGGATGGAGAAGAAAAGTCTCCAGGGCCATCCAAATGTTTGCATATTCACCACTCACTCGTTATCCTATAAACACCTTACAACAAAGTAGAAAGAGAACAAGAATAGCACAATTGACTAGTAAGCGTTCAATGGTCAACTTCAACAACCAGGACCCAAGTAGTTGGTATCTGTGTGTAATTAATAACATGCCATATCATTACAGCTAGTATGATGAACATCATTTATTATATGTTTTTAACCTTTGTGAGTTAGTTAGAGTTAATTGTTGGTGAAATATAACAGGTTGGCTGGTTGGGTTTAGAGTTACACAAAAGCCTTTCACCCCAAAATAAGAGATGGGGCATGGCAAGGTGAATTTCACTAGAAATCTAAATGGGGGTGGGGACTGGGAAGGTTCCCCCATTCCCATTTCCCCCAAACTGTTTTTTTTAGTTATTTAAATATTTTAAATTATCTTTAATTAATTTATAATTTAATTATTTACTTGCATTATCATATGTACTAGTTTTATATGGTTACTTTCAATTTAAAGTCATACGGAGTAAAACAAGAAAAGTGGAGGAAATAGGTTCAAACGGGATCAAAGGAGAGATTGGGAATAGGGGAAATGGGTGGGGGCAGGGTTACTCCCCCCAAACAGCCCATCCCCATTTACCCCAAATGGAGATTGGGTGGGGATGAGGGAGGGGGTCTAGGAATGGGGATGGGGGAACCTCCCCACCCCTATTTCACTGTGAACGTCTCTAGTTAGATTAAGGAGCTTGTAATGAAAAAAATAAAATAAAGAATTATCATCATGTAGATAGTTCCCAAGTGCAATTTATTGGCGTACGAATATTTCCATGAAGCCAAATCTCAAATTTCGGAATCGAAGACACATTTGAAGAAGTTTTACAGAAACATGTTAGGTCACAATATGAAAAATTGGACATCACAGACATGTTGGCATGTGCAAACTGTTCGTGCTAGACTAAAAGCAAAAGTCACATGTTGTTATCATTTATTTTATTTTATGAAAAGTTATGTGAACAATCTTAAATGTATGCACCAATCAGAAGAATAAAAAGTTTCAGACGACAATGTGTTTGCAAAGATGAAACTTTGATGACTACAAGTAATGATTGAATAAAATAAAAAAGAAAATTTGGTTTTGCACTTCATTTCAGTGATAATAGATAACACTCCACAAAAGGCTATGCCAGCATGGTCACTACGATGGTCCAAAGAGTTGCTTCACAAGCCAAATAACAGGAAAGCAAACCAGAAGAGCAAAACATGCTTAAACATACAACTTTCATCCTCAAAATTTATCGAGGGTATATGTCGGTAATTGAAGCCTCATTCACTGAAAATATTAATTCAAGACCATAAACTTCTAATGCTGGTATAGTAGAAGCCACCATTGACCATTTACTGTTAAATTCGAAGCAAGAGATGAGATGAGGAGATTGTGATTTCTAGCATAGCTTCCATT
Source organism: Dipteronia sinensis (assembly GCA_033220585.1). Taxonomy (NCBI): domain Eukaryota; kingdom Viridiplantae; phylum Streptophyta; class Magnoliopsida; order Sapindales; family Sapindaceae; genus Dipteronia; species Dipteronia sinensis. The sequence continues at coordinate 18,105,369 of CM065644.1, read as the reverse complement.
AGCTGTGAAGCTCTCAGTAATGTCACAGTTTTGAATGCTTATGAGCATATACATGAATAAAACAAGAAAATTTCTGAAACATATTGCACTCTTTTGCATCCTCATGTGTCCACTTATCTAAATTGTTAGAAGTGGATGAATCAACTTACAGTTTAAAGAAATGTTAATTGCTGTAGAGTGTAGATTCTCTTTGGCTTTTGCCTCTGCTCTTAATAAAGTTTTGCCGTTAAAAAAAAAAAACAATGCAATAATTTTTTAGGGGTTTCAGAAATCTGATTTCTTTGTTTGCAGATCACTCCGTTTTAGAAAAACTTGATCTGCCTCCAGTACGCATAGAATATGGTGGGAATTTGACAGAGCATATTAAATTGAATTTGACTGAGTTTGATCAAATCTGGGATAGTTTGATGGATGACTTAGTGAAAAAAGTTTCTTGGGGGTCTATTTGGTTCAAGTTCGCGACAAAAGAAGAAAAATTGAATGCCTTTCAAATGAAATATACATTAATGCAGTGTACTCCGGATCTGTCTCTGAGTGATTGCGACATATGTCTTCGTCAAAGCGTGGCTGATTTTCAGGCTTGCTGCCTCAGGAGTGCGGGAGGTAAAGTTCTGAGAGCTAACTGTTATTTCGAGTGGTCGTTGAATCCCTTCTATTCACCTCATATTAATGATACTCTCTTATGAACTATGATTCACCCAGTCAAAGCTAATATGTCATTAATCAGCTACAAAGGTATGTTCATCCACTTTCAAAAGTAATACAGTCTGGTACAATTGCAATTGATGGAGGATCAAACATATTAAGTTTTTCAGTAGTAACAAAATTTTGATTGAATTTGTAGGGAAAGAGGATCGAGCTTCCCGAACCATCATCATCATCATATTTGTTGCATCTGCAGCTGTCATGATATCTGTAATTTCCATCGGTATCCTAATTTTCCAAGTGAAGAAGTCCAGGCAGGAAATTGAACGTAAGTCAGGGTTAGCTCTTTGAAATTCCACCATAATTTCTTATTTTCTGAGAAAGTTTTAATCCAAATAATTAATGTTTCCTTATTGTTAACTCGTTCACTTTTGTGAAGGTGTGACATAAATCCAAAATCCCAAGTCCTTGCAATTCGACATTAGAACCATGAAATTCGCAACAGATAATTTCTCAGTTGCTAACAAGCTTGGACAGGGTGGATTTGGTGTTGTATACAAGGTAAGGAATTTTAAAATCAATAGGTAGCAAATATATATTAGAAATTGTGATGGCCTTGAAATCTTCCATATATTCTTGATATGGTGCAGGGCACATTACCTAGCGGACAAGAAATACCTGTCACTATGTATTCTAAGCAGGGAGATGAAGAATTTAAGAATGAGGTCAGATTGGTTGCCATGCTTCAGAACAGGAATTTGGTTAGGCTCCTTGGCTTTTGCTTGGAAAAAGAGGAAAGAATTCTTGTCTATGAATTTATGGCTAACTCAAGCCTAGATCGCTCCATATTTGGTATGTTTGCATTTCTGATACATTTTGGATTGAGTTCATGGTATTCCTATTTGGGAATCCTATCTTCAAAGATTTTTAAGGAAACCTTTGAAGTTTCCTTAAAAATCTGAAATTTACATAGCTATCCCATAAACTTGTAAACCTGTAAGCTAACCCTAGAATTAATACTTTAAATCTATTCAAGTTTTGTAATTTTATAAATATGTAGATCCAATCAAACGTGAACATTTGGATTGGGAAAGACGTTACAGAATAGTCGGCGGCATTGCTCGAGGTCTTCTTTACCTTCATGAGGATTCAAGACTACAGATTATTCACCGTGATCTCAAAGCTAGTAAATTATACTCAGAAATGAATCCTAAAATCTCAGATTTTGTCACAGCAAGATTATTTGAAATCGATCAAAATCAGTTTAGTACAAAAGAAGTTGTTGGGACCTTGTAATTACAAGAATATCCTAATATAGATTTCCAAAGAAAGAATATATTGATAGGAAAATGAAATAGTAATGTCTAATCAGGAAAAGCACTGCTATCTCTAAAACGAAACTGAAATTGATTTGAATAACGATTATACGTAGTGGGTATATGGCTCCTGAGTACACAGCACACCTGCATTTCTCAATTAGGACAGATGTCTTCAGCTTTCGCATTTTACTTTTGGAAAGAGACAATGTTGTTTTGGTACAGAAGATGAAACAAATTGCCTTCTAACCTATGTATGTATACTCAATATTGTGGGTGCATGTCTCTTTTGGTTGGTTCTTTTAAGTCCCTTCTTGTTAAAATATCTAATTTGTAGTCTGTGAAAATTAATATGTTGTTACATGTGTCTAGATGATCTTGGAATCCTAGTCAAGTCTCTTAGAGAGAAGATAAGATTAAATGTTAGAAATAAATGTTCTTAGATTCTCAAGATTATGTTTAAGTATGTATCAGTGCAGCCACTAAAATGATCAGAAAAAAAAAATCCAGCAAAAAGATATTATCCCCTCTTCAACAATTTCTTTAAGTTACTCTTCTTTTTCACATAAATCTCCAACAAATTTGGTATCAGAACTATGTTATTTTTCTAGCCTTATTAATCATGACAGCAGCAACATCCAGCCAGAATTTTCCACAAAATCTTATTCCCATCTTCGATGGAGAAAATTATGATTTTTGGAGTATCCAAATGAAAACTCTTTTCATTTCTCAAGATATTTGGGATCTTGTAGAGGCAGGCTATGAAGAACCGGAGTCTACAACGGTGCTTGCAACATGGTCAGATGCCAAGAAGAAGAAGTTCAAGGAGAACAAGAAGAAAGATGCTAAAGCATTATTCTTCATCCAGCAAGGGGTAAGCAAAGCAATTTTTCCAAGAATTTCTTTCGCTTCAAAATCAAAGGAAGCATGGGAAATTCTCAAAGTAGAATTTCAAGGGAGTGAAAAGGTAATCTCCATTAAACTCCAAACCTTATGGAGAGAATTTGATAATTTATTTATGAAAGAAGATGAATCCATTCAAACTTTCTTCAACAAAGTCTCTAGTATTGTTAACCAAATAAGAAGTTACGGAGATACCATTGACAATAAGAGAATTGTTGAAAAAGTTTTGAGAAGCTTAGCTCCTAAATTTGATCATGTAGTTGTTGTTATCGAAGAATCTAAGAATTTATCTCAGCTGTCAACTCATGAATTAATGGGTTCTCTTGAGGCAAGTGAGAAAAGAATGAGCAGGTTTTCCTATCAGTCCTTGGAGCAAGCCTTCCAATCAAGAGTGAATTTCAAGAAAGGACCAGAGGCTAGAAATGAAGATTCAAGAGGGGAATCTTCACAGAAAAATCAGAGTGGAAGAGGATCGAGTTCCAATCAAATACAAAGAAATTCTAATTCGCGGAGTCGTGGACAAGGGAGAGGAAAGAATCAACGAGGTAATGAAAAATCAAACTTACAATGCTATGTTTGCAAGAAGTTTGGTCATACAAGTAAAGAATGTCGATTCCAATGCACTCGATGCAATAAGCTTAACCATATGGATAAAGATTGCGGGTACAGAAATAAAAATGAAGCAAATCTTTCAGAATCAAATGATTCATCAGACCAGTTATTCTACACCTGCCTTAGTTCTCACCAGGAGTCACAAGATATTTGGTATGTCGACAGTGGTTGTAGCAACCATATGACAGGGAATAGAGAACGTTTTGTGAGCCTGGATGAGTCAACAACTTCACAAGTTCGGCTTGGAGATGGCAAGCTATATAATGTGAAAGGCAGAGGATTATTTCCATACAAACAAAAGGAGGTAACTCTAAACTTATGCTTGATGTTCTTTATGTTCCCGGTCTTACTCAAGATTTATTAAGTGTTGGCCAATTAATGCAAAGAGGATTTAAATTGATTTTCGATGAAAATGAATGTCTCATTTTTTACAAAGGAAAGAAACAAGTGGTGACTAAAGTACAAATGACACCAAATAAAATCTTTCATTTTGTTCTACCATCAAATACAGAAAATGCTTTAAGGGTTGAGCATGATGATTCATTCCTATGGCATTTGAGATATGGCCATTTGAATTATAAATCCCTTAAAGTATTAAAAAGTAAGAATATGGTGATTGGTCTTCCTACCATTAACATTGAGAAGCAAGTATGTGAAGGATGTATTTTTGGGAAGCAACATAAGCTTCCATTCACCAAAACATCCTGGAGAGCCAAGGCACCTCTTAAATTAGTTCATGTAGATATTTGTTGGCCAACACAAACTCCATCTATCAAGAAGAAAATATATTTTCTACTCTTTGTTGATGATTTTACCAGGATGATGTGGGTGTATTTTCTAGAGCAAAAGTCAGAGGCATTCAACACATTTGTTAAATTCAAGGCTTTTGCTGAGAGACAAAGTGGGCAAAAGTTGAAGATTCTCAGGACAGATAGCGATGGAGAATTCACTTCTTAAGAATTTCAAAATTATTGCAACAGTCAAGGAATCAAGAGGGAGCTGACAGTGAGATACACTCCAGAGCAGAACGGGGTTGCTAAACGCAAGAGCCATACTGTCGTTGAAATGACTCGGAGTATGATGAAAGAAAAAGGGCTTCCAAACAAATTATGGGCTAAGGCAGTAAATACTGCAGTCTATATTCTTAACAGAGCACCAACAATAGTTGTGCTAAACAAAACCCCTTTTGAAGCCTGGCACAAGCAAAAGCCATAGGTAAAATCTTTTAAAGTTTTTGGCTGTATTGCCTATTCTCACATTCCATCTCAATTCAGGGAAAAATTTGATGAAAAAGGTAAAAAATATATCTTTGTCGGATATAGTGATGAATCGAAGGGGTATCATCTTCAAAACCCCAAAACTGAAGAATTGCTGATTTCCAGAAATATAATATTTGATGAGTTGAATGCTTGGAATTGGGAAAGGGAAGAAGTCAAATCTCCCATCTTTTTTGGAGATGCAGATATGCCAGCAAAGGTAACAGAACCAGGTTCTTTAGCATCAATTCCAAGCACTGGTCAATCTCCTCAATCTTCACCAAGCTGTCATAATTCTCCTCCAAGTTCTCCAGAATCTGCACCAAGGAAGATGCGGTCTCTAACTGACATTTATGATGCATGTGACTGTGACTTTGCTCTTATTGCTATTGAACCACAGAAGTTTGAAGAAGCTGTGAAAGAAGAAAAATGGACTCGAGCAATGGATGAAGAAATAAAAGTGATTGAAAAAAACAAGACGTGGGAGCTTGTTGATCAGCAAAAAGAAAAAGACATTATTGGCTTGAAATGGGTCTACAAGATCAAATTTAATGATGATGGCTCAATTCAAAAACATAAAGCTCGGTTGGTCGTGAAGGGGTATTCTCAACAGCCTGGTATAGATTTCAATGAGACCTTCGCTCTGGTTGCACGTATTGAGACAATTCGCACAATCCTTGCTCTTGCCGCTCAATTGGAGTTGAAAGTTTATCAGTTGGATGTTAAATCGGCGTTTTTGAATGAGGAACTAGAGGAAGAAGTCTACGTCGAGCAGCCTCAAGGATATGTTGCCAAAGGAAAAGAAGATAAAGTCTATCGACTTCGAAAATCCTTGTACGGTCTGAAGCAAGCCCCAAGAGCCTGGAACAACAAAATAGACCATTATTTTCGGGAGAAGGGATTTGAAAGAAGTTCTAGTGAGCCATCTATGTATGTCAAGAGGTATGGTGATCAAGATTTCATCATAGTTTGTCGTTATGTTGATGACTTAATTTATGCCAGCACAAGCATAAAGATGGGAGAAGATTTTAAAATTTCCATGATGAAAGAATATGAGATGTCTAATCTTGGTCTTATGAGATACTTTCTTGGAATTCAAGTCAAACAATCCAATAGAAGTATCTTCATTTTACAAGAAAAATATGTAGAAGATTTGTTAAAAAGGTTTCATATGTTGAATTGCAAGACTGTGGCTACACCAATGACTTTGAATGAAAAGCTAACAAAATTTGATGAAGCATCAAAGGCCGATGCATCTCAATTTCGAAGTCTTGTGGGATCACTTATTTATCTCACAAATACAAGACCTGGCATTGTTCATGCTGTCAGTGTCATTTCTCGATTCATGAATGATCCTAGTCAGCTTCATTTTTCAGCAGCAAAAAGAGTTTTGAGCTATGTCAAAGGGACGAAGAATTTTGAGCTTCATTATGTTAAAGAAGAAGATAATAGCTTAATTGGCTATACGGATAGCGATTGGGCAGGTTCTGTTGATGACAGGAAGAGCACTTCTGGCTATGTATTTTGTCTTGGAACAAAACCAGTCACCTGGTCTTCAAAGAAGCAGAGTACAATTGCCTTATCATCAGCTGAAGCTGTATATATATCTTCTACAACTGCAGCTTGTGAGGCAGTTTGGCTCAGAAAAATTTTGAAGGATGTGAAGCAAGAACAAAAATCTACTACATCTATCTATTGTGATACCATGTCTGCTATTGCAATGACAAAAAATCCAATCTTCCACAGAAGATCGAAGCACATCGAGCTCCGTCATTATTTCATCAGAAAGTTGATTGAAGACAAAGAAATTGAATTGCAATTCTGCAAAACAGATGAACAATTGGCGGATATCTTCACAAAGGCAATATCAGCACAGAAGTTCAGCTACTTCAGAGAAGTATTGAAGATTACAAATTAAGAGGGGATGTTAAAATATCTAATTTGTAATATGTGAAAATTAATATGTTGTTACATGTGTCTAGATGATCTTGGAATCCTAGTCAAGTCTCTTAGAGAGAAGATAAGATTAAATGTTAGAAATAAATGTTCTTAGATTCTCAAGATTATGTTTAAATATGTATCAGTGCAGCCACTAAAATGATCAGAAAAAAAATTCCACCAATAAGATATGAGGAGTGCTAGATACACTCTCTCAACATACTCTCTGTTCATGTGGTGACATGTGGACAACATTTACTTTTTCACATTAAATTTGTAGCCTTCATAAATAGCCAACTTTTTCATTTTATTTACAATATAGACTAACATCTTATTTCCTATACTGCACTTCTTCTTTAACTTTAATATTGTCATTTAATATCAGTATATATATATACCAGGTGTATTTCTTTTTAAGACTCTACAATTTCTTTTATTTCTTAAGTGTTTGGTCACAAATTGAATTGCTCCGATATTTCTTTTCATCAAATTTTCATTACCAAACACTAGTTAATTAGAGTTAAATTGTTTAAAAATATATTATCAAAACTTTATATAAACCGAATTTCATTATTTTAATTTTTAACATCTGAGGAGAGGAATATGAACTTCAGTTACCCTTATTTGGTCCGCCCTAATTGTATATGTGTTTAAGCCAAAATCTTTACCTTTCAAGATTTAGCAAATGAAAGAATTTTTTTTCTCTATATGTGATTTAATAATAATAAAAAAAAGAATCTGGTTAAATCGATAGGCAAATTAAGTTAACTTAACGCAAATCAATTTTAAATTAAAAGATAAAAAATATGTAGGTATTGTTTAACAAAAGATTTTTTTTCTTTATTTTTTATTTTAAATTTAGATATAGATATTAAGTTTTACTGATCTTGTCTTATGAATTTTTATAATATATTTTAAAACTATTTAACTCTAATTTGTTTTACTATTTATTTATTTTATGCAACAACTATCAAGTTAGCTAGTGATGTAAAAAGAAATGTTTGAATAAATTTGGTAAAAAGAGAAATAAATATATGAGCAATACATATATTTAAAAAAAAACTGATATTAAATAATAATATATTAAAGTTAAAGAAGAAGGGCAATATAGAAAATAAATTGTTGGTTTGCATTGTAAATATAGGAATGTTAGATACACCCTTTCAACCCACTCTTCCAATCCACTCTCTGTTTATTTGCTGACATGTTGACAACATTAATTTTTTCACATTAAATTTGTAGTCTTTATAAATGGTCTCTTTTTTCATCTTATATACAATGCAAACCAACAATTTATTTTCTATATTGCCCTTCTTCTTTAACTTTAATATATTATTATTTAATATCAGTTTTTTATTTTTTTATTTTTTTAAAATATATGTATTGCTCATATATTTATTTCTCTTTTTACCAAATTTATTCAAACATTTCTTTTTACATCACTAGCTAACTTGATAGTTGTTGTATAAAATGAATAAATAGTAAAACAAAATAGAGTTAAATAGTTTTAAAATATATTATAAAAATTCATAAGACAAGATCAGTAAAACTTAATATCTATATCTAAATTTAAAATAAAAAATAAAGAAAAAAAATCTTTTGTTAAACAATACCTACATATTTTTATCTTTTAATTTAAAATTGATTTGCGTTAAGTTAACTTAATTTGCCTATCAATTTAACCAGATTCTTTTTTTTTTTATTAAATCACATACAGAGAAAAAAATTTCTTTCATTAGCTAAATCTTGAAAGGTAAAGATTTTGGCTTAAACACATATACAATTAGGGATGACCAAATAAGGGTAACTGAAGTTCATATTCCTCTCCTCAGATGTTAAAAAATAAAATAATGAAATTCGGTTTATATAAAGTTTTTATAATATATTTTGAAACTATTTAACTCTAATTAACTAGTGTTTGGTAATGAAAATTTGATGGAAAGAAATATCGGAGCAATTCAATTTGGGACTAGACACTTAGGAAATAAAAGAAATTGTAGAGTCTTAAAAGAAATACACCTGGTAGATATATACTGATATTAAATGACAATATTAAAGTTAAAGAAGAAGGGCAAGATAGGAAATAAGATGTTAGTCTATATTGTAAATAAAACGAAAACATAGGCTATTTATGAAGGCTACAAATTTAATGTGAAAAAATAAATGTTGTCCACATGTCACCACATAAACAGAGAGTATGTTGAGAGAATGTATCTAGCACTCCTCATAAGATATTATCCCCTCTTCAACAATTTCTTTAAGTTACTCTTCTTTTTCACATAAATCTCCAACACTTCGAACATAATATAACTTTGCAGGCATGGAAAAGATGGAATGAAGGGACAGCTTTGAATGTTATAGATTCTACCCTGAGAGAAGGTTCAAGAAATGAAATGATGAAATGCGTACCCATTGGGTTGCTATGCGTTCAGGAAAATGTATCCGACAGACCAAGTATGGCTTCAGTGGTTCACATGCTTAATAGCAACTCTGTCACTCTCCAAGCACCTTCAAAACCTGGATTTTTGTGCAGAATTCAGACACACTTGACGTATCATCATCATAATCGTCATTTGAGCGTAACTCTGAGTAAAAAAAAAAAAAAAAAAAAAACCAAGATAAACTCAAAATGAGGCTTCAACATTCGTATCCTTGATAGCATTTGAGTATTGATAATGAAGATTTTCTAACAAGTTTGTGTTGAAATCCATTGCGCAATCACATTTTACAAAATTTAATATTTGATAAATAAATTTTTTAATAGATTTTTTTTTTTTGGAGGGGGGGGGGGGACGGACGGGGACGGAGGACCTTGGTCCCTCCAACCTCCTCCGCCTCTGGGTCCAGTGAATTAGAGGCACACCGAATTGAAGCTTAATGTGGGTGTAAGGGACTTAGTACTACTGAATCAACCTATCAACCTCAGCATCATGAACTAAGACATGAAGTTGCTAATGCTATAATGTTCAAAGTTGTGTTCAAAGAAAATATAGAAAAACAGCGTATTTGTCGCCTACTATTTGTCAAAGCAGCCATAATTTCAAAATATATAATTCCATGGAAAATGATGCCTCAAAGAGCATGTACGTACAATTAAAGGTTACGCGTTTCTCACACTATTGCATTGTGTGTGGTCCCTCTGTGGAAATTCTCCATTCAATTTTCTTGCTTGTCCAAATTTACTACTCAAGTTCAATCAATTTTTATGTACTTTTTGTTATTTTTCAAAGTATCAACGTGCATATATCCCTTTAGTCAGCACAGGATGTTTTTCTCCGTCCGGGTAGGCTATCAGTTGAACTGAACTTAAAAAGTCCGTACTATTTTGTTTTATTTTGTTTTTTTAAATCTGACATCAATCCTGTCTGAGTTAATTAGGATCTAAAGAGATCGACCACTACAAACTTGAATGGGAACGTTTATGATTTATTGGAAAATATGAGACTCGACCCCTAAGTGCTGAACCACTTTGTTAATAATGGATGCGAAAAAATTCAGTAAATTTTGATCACCTATGATTAAAAGTTATAATTTATTTTTATTTCTATGGTCCAAATTTTACTAGATTATGCATTTGTGGTTGGTTCTTGCTAAACCAATCATCCAATTCCTTTGTCATCATCTCTCTCTTTTAACAAAAAAAATATTATTTGTTAATAAAATTGTGGGTTAACCTCAATTGTAATAATAATATATTTAATATAAAAAAACTATAATATTGGTACTATCATTTAGGGGATCTCAATGATCTTGTCTCTAATAAAAATGAGGGATATCTATACATCCATATATAACTCAAGTGATTGTCTCATCTTCACAGCCGTGAATTGTTATAGAGATTCAAATCTCATTTTTGTTTATAAAACCACATGATGTAGGGAGACTCCTATTGTGAGAGTTGTTTCTGGCTTGTAGGGTTGATCCCGTCAAGTCTTGGCAGACTTTTTTTAAAAAAATTCAGGACATTTGTTTATGAGCTTCAGTACTTTTCGGTGTACGTCCTGCTTTTGCTCACGCATTTGCTACGCGAAAATACTTCTGGTCCAGTGTTGGAAAACTCCTATCAATTTCCTATCTAATGCTCTGCAATTCATTACTTTTGTCTCAGTCAATGGACAACTTTATGTGGTCCCAGTCCATCAAACAATTGATCAATTGCTGAGAAACAGTCCTTCTTTTCACACACTATTTCTTTTCCTGTAAATCTAGAAAAAATGCAAGGTGGCACCCAGAACATTCCAATTTTGAAAGAAATATCATCTTCTTGAGGAGAATCCAAACATTCAAAATTAATTAAAGTTAAACTTTTTACAGACAAAGAATCATGTTATTATTTGGACTGCAAAAAATCTCTCTAACAGGACCCCACACCATTTCGAAAACATTTGAGGGCACGTTTACTGATTAGGATTTAAATTTGTTTTCGATCTGAATTTTTTCTAGGTACATTAGGCATATATATTCTGCCAATACAAAAATTACTTCAAAACACAATGGAAATATTTTCTTCAAGATTGCTTTTATTTCTTTCTTGTGTTCTACATTTTGTTACTCTCACTTCTTCCCAGCCGAATTTCCTGCGCTATTATTGTTTCTCCAATAAAGGAAACTGCACAACCAATTCCACTTACAGTGAAAACCTGAAAGACCTCATCTCCTCTGCTTTCAATAATTCAAGGATCAACTATGGATTCTACAATTTTACATTGGCGGTGAAAATTCGACTGTCGACAGATTGAACGTATTTGCATCTTGTAGGGGAGATGTCATGCAAGAAGTTTGTCTTAGTTGCCTCAATAACTCTGTGTCCAAGCTCACAAATCTATGTTGCAATTTTAACCAGCAGGAGGCGATTAGTCATTATGAAAACTGTATGCTGCGTCTCTCGAGCCGCTCAATGTTTCGGATTGTGAGACTTACCCCTCGGTTTGCTCTGACATCCCCGAAAAACGTAACAGCAATCTTGAGTTATCAGTTTAATCAAGCGTTGGTTAATTTGCTGTATAGTCTCAGAAGTGAAGCTGCATCAGGGAATAGCCTCAGGAAGTTCGCGGTCGGAAAGACATCTGTCATGGAGAATAAAATTTATGCATTTGTACAGTGCACTCCGGATTTGTCCGAGCTGAATTGCACTAATTGCCTTGGCACAATTATCGGAAGAATTCAATATTGTTGTAATGATAAAGAAGGAACAAGAATTTATGCACCAAGCTGTAAATTAAGGTTTGCGAGCAACAGTTTTTTCGATCATACAGTTGTTCAGGAAACAACAGTATTGCCTCCTCCGGTATCGCCTCCTCCAATGCTGTCAAAAAACAGCACAACATTAGAAGGTGACCATCAATTTAGGGATCCCTTAGAAATAAACCACCGATATATATATATATAATGTTGAAAATTTTTAGAAGCAGGATTTCTCGTACAGAATCATCAATTACTACCGATGGTAATTTAATAGCTACCGGTGGTAGTCCAATAGGTACAGGTAACAATCGATGATTTCATACGGGAAATCCCGCACCAGAAAGTTAATATATATAGTGTTTGGTCACATATTGGTAATTTTATTCGGATTTTGCAGGAAATGACGACAACATTTCTCGAAGAGTCATCATTATTGCTGTCCCAGCTGCCGTTTTCGTGATATTGATCGTAGTCTCTATCTGCATCATCTTCAGAGTGAAGAATTTCAAGGAGAAAATAACAAAGAGTAAGTCGGATGTGGCTCTACACATAATTATTTTAACTCTGATTCACTATAGATGATATAGAAGTGTGGTACTTCTTGTTACATTATCCATATTCTTGGTCATAACTTTTCTTAATTTGTTTTGGATTTGAGGTCTTAATTACTATATAAGCCCAAGAATCATGATCCAGTGAAGTTATGTTTTTCAATAGATACCGGTTTTTATTTTGAATCCTATACAAAAAAGTGCAGAATCCCGTTTCTGATAGACTGATAGAGCTGTATATACCTAAATATTCATGATAATTAACTTTTCCAATGCAGCCATACATCATTGCTTAGCACCTTCAGTTAAGGATGTGAAAGAAATGCCAAATACAGAGTCCTTGCATTTCGACAGTGGCACAATTAGAGCTGCAACAGACAACTTCTCAGAAGAAAAAATCATTGGACAAGGTACATTTGGTGTTGTATACAAGGTAATAAACTAATAACATTGATTTCCAAACTTTGATTTCCTTGACGGTTGGCAAAATTTGGTTTCCAAGCTTCAGTATTTTCGTGATATCGCAGGGCACGCTACCCGATGGACAACAAGTAGCTGTTAAGAGATTGTTTATGAATTCTAAGCAGAGAGACGAAGATTTTAAGAATGAAGTCACATTGGTAGCAGGGCTTCAGCATAGGAATTTGGTTAGGCTCCTTGGCTTTTGCTTGGAAGGCAAAGAAAGGATTCTTGTCTTTGAGTTCCTGCCTAACTCAAGCCTCGATAACTTCATATTCGGTATGTTTTCACTTCCGATAAAATTTTTGGTAAGGTGACTCTTAATTTTAATCAATTCAAGTTTGATAATTTTATAAATATGTAGATCCAATTAAGCGTGGAGATTTGGATTGGGAAAGGCGTTACAGAATCATAGAAGGCATTTCTCGGGGGCTGCTTTATCTTCACGAAGACTCAAGATTACGAATTATACACCGTGATCTCAAAGCAAGTAACATTTTGTTGGATTCAGAGATGAATCCAAAAATATCAGATTTTGGCACAGCACGATTATTCGAAATGGACCAAACTCATATTATTACAAATAGAGTTGTGGGGACCCGGTAAGTACATGGATAGACATATAGAGGAATTTGTCATGTCTAATCAAGAATATATCAATCTTTGTAACTTTAAGTTTATTGGTTTGATAATTATATATATGCAGTGGGTACATGGCTCCAGAATATATAATACATCATCATGTATCAGTTAAGTCGGATGTCTTCGGTTTTGGTGTTCTAGTTTTGGAGCTTGTAAGCGGGCAAAGGAGAAGTTTTTGTACAGAACGAGAAATAGAGTGTCTTCTTACCAATGTAAGTATGTTGTTTCATCCTTTCTAACATTTTATTTTGTAGGTGTACTTAGATATTTATCTGGATTTTAATTTCGCAGGCATGGAAAAAATGGAATGAAGGGACAGCTTCAAATCTAATAGATCCTGCCTTGAGGGAAGGTTCAAGGAGTGAAATGATGAAATTCATACACATCGGGTTGCTATGCGTTCAGGAAAGTGCATCCGATAGACCAACCATGGCTTCGGTGATTCACATGCTTAATAATGACTCTGCTGGCACTCTCCCAGCACCCTCAAAACCTGGATTTTTTATGCAGGGTTCAGTGATACTCAATGCATCATCATCCTTAGAGCATAATTCTACAGGTTTGACTGAATCAGATCGACGCAGAATTGCAACAGCCCCACTGTGAGAAAATGAGGCTTCAATCATCGAGTCATATCCTCAATAGCATTTAATTAATGTAAAAAAAATTCATAGTATTGATACTGAAATCCATTACTACTATGTTCTAATATGTTACATAGGACATAACTGAGTCTGAAGCTTAGACATTCTTTCTGTCTATGAGAAATTAAGTACTCTAACTTGTAATTCGCAACATAGTTTCAGAAATTTCTTTAATGATATTATCTCTAATTAAAATGAAGGATATCTATATATCCACACATAACTCAAGTGATTGTCCACTTCTTCACAACTGATTATTCGTGATAGAGATTCAAGTGTTCCCAGTGTTCTCCGATCACCGGACCACAACCATCTGACTCTAAATTTTATGAGGATTCCATTAATGCCCTTAGTTTTTGTATTTGGGTTAGAGGTGAAGTGCACTCGCAACCCTAATGGCGCGTGGAACTGTTCATCGTCTTCAATCTCAAGAACTTAACAATTCTGGAAATTTTAAAGTTTCGATTTTAACCCAAACTTCGAATGCTTCGTTCTCTGTAATTACATAACCAAATTAGGTAATTTTGGTATCTTTGGAAAGTTTGGGATCTCTAGTTTCTAATGGTACCAATTATTCAACGAATTACTATTGTTTGACACCTCTATTACCGACTCAAAGATTTCGGTTTTAAGGCACTATTTCTTAATTTTCTTCAGACGAAAATCGAAGATCTTCATGGCATTATATCTAATACAAATGTTCAATTTTGTATATAAAAATATAAACAAAATAGATATACAGCTATTAACATCTAAAAAAATTCTTATGAACCAGAAAAATCAAATTAAAGCTCTGATACCAATGTTAATTAATAACTGAATTATAGAAGAAAGTAAATTGATGTGTACCTTTCTTCTTGGATCGAATATATTTTGATTTTCACTGGTCTGGATAGAGCCACCAATACTTGGAACTCTTTCTCTGATCTTAGTATAAGTATCTCTCTCTAATCAATTTACTGTGTTTAATTACATATGGCTCTTACGGCAATACATTTCTGTTCTCCACAGAACTCCCTCTCTTGTATACCCTTCAGTTGTATTTAATGGTGTCAATACAGGCCGGCACGGCATGCTAGACCCGTTTAGGAAAACGGGTCAGGCCTGGCACGGTACAGCTAAGTGACATGTTGTGTCAGGCACGACCCGTTTAGAAAAATGGACGCCCAACAAGGCATATGGGCACAGCCCACTTGCTAGCTTAGGCCGGCCTAAACGGGCTGGGCACAGGTCCATTTTCATTTTTTTTAGATTAAAATTTTTAAGTATTTAAATATAATTGTTATAACTTATAATATTGTGTTTAATAATTTTACTTATATATTTTTAATTGTAATTTGTTTATTATTTTAGTCTAATAAAAAAATGTAGAAAATAGATAGATTTATTATTTTATTTAATAAAATAATTCAGAGAATAAATAAAGATAAAATGTTGAAGAAAATTAGATGAAATTATGAAAATACGAAATGAGGAATTATTGATTTATTTTGGACATTCAGTCTTACATATTTACATGATTGCCTCATTAAAAGCCTTACCAAGAAAAATCCATTGGGATAAAAACTTAGTAAGGAAAAAATAGTGCAATCTTATCACAAGTAAATGTACATGTATAACCTAATTCTGAACATGTTTACTGCCGGAACTCTCATCGATATATAAATTGGAGAAATTTTGAATAAGTTGTTCGTCTACCGTTTCATTTTACATCCTTTTTTAAGCATGCTCCAAATCCTGAAGGGATGTTAATACCTCCACCATCTCTGGAGACAAAGAACTTCTTCTTGGTTCAATAATTCGTCCACTCGTGCTGAATGCATGTTCTGAAGACATAATGGATATGAGGATAACCAGTACGTCACGTGCTAGGTGTGACAGGATCGGATATCTGTATCTATAGGTCTTCCACCATAACAACAGATCAAATCCCTCAATGTTTTAGTATAAATCGAACTGGGCTTCAAGGAACTTGTTCAGTTCGACATCGGAAGTTGTAGCAGGTCGTTGGGATGAAGAAGAAAAACTTGATGCTTTCTTTTTTTTCAGCGTTTAAGAATGCTCCAACTTGTCTGCAACGGGTATGTGTCCGGTTCTGCTAGTGGTTTCTTGTCAACGCCGCCAAACCTGTACTCATAAATACTAAAAACTTCGAACACTTGTTTCGAATATCAATAATCTGGTCAGAATAATCTACGGTCAAATTACTACCAATAAACTCAAACAAAGTTTCTAAACCAGATATGTAATACCCCAAAACTCAAAGAGTAATTAAACCCTTTGATATGAGATGTTATGTCATAAATCATTAATTACTTCACAAAAACAAAATAATAATCATTGAATAACTCCAAATAAATCATTCTCTACTGAAAGATATATCTCCAAATATATCCAACAATAAGGTGCAAAACACTCTAAAGGGAAATAAAACAATACCAGGCACCTGAACTCAAATTCTAAGTAACCAAAAAAAGAGAGGAAAACATTACATAAAATCTCAATCACTTCCACTTCTGAAAGTCTAATGCCCTAGCGATCAGCTTCTAAAAACTCAGTCTGCAAAAATGTTAATGACAAGGGGTGAGCTGTCAACTCAATAAGTATTGCATAATACGTAATCGAGAACATTTATGAAATTTATAATGACATTTAAAGAGTACATAAGTTTTCAAATATTCAAATACAATTAAATTTGCAAAGGTAATATTTTCAAATATAAGTAAATCTTGCAAAAGTAACATATTAATATACAAATAAGCTTGTAAAAGTAACATTTTCAAATACAAGTAAAACTTGCAAAAGTAGCATTTTCATTGTACGATAACGATTAATAACATTTCATAAAAATAAGCTCAAGTCAAGTAGTGTCACCAATACCCCCGGAGACCCTGCCATTTACATTTCAGAAATTGGTACGAGACCAAAATCATAACATTTCATTTGTCGCGCACGTTGCATTTACATTATCACCGGTGATCAACATTTCATTTCACATTTCATTTACTACTGACGTTGAGCTAAAACATTACTTTCAATATATATATATATATATATATATATATATATATATAACAATACATTTGCATTACTAAATCATAAAAGGACCAAACATTTAAGCATTTAAGCAAAAAGGTTTAGTAAAGGTAAAATTTATTTAAAAAGAATTAAGTAACAAATATGTAAGTAAAGACTAAGTAGTAAAATGAGTTTATAAACATATATAATAAAATATTTCAGAACATTACAATATGATAAATAAATTTGGTTTCTAAGAAAACATTTGTGCAATTACATACTATACAAAAAAAGAAATCTACTTACCTCCGATGATAGCAAGTTTAAGGTTTCACTAACGATATTGGGAAATCACGAGAGGAACCTTCAAACAGTTTCAGAGTATAGGT
Organism: Dipteronia sinensis; assembly: GCA_033220585.1. Classification (NCBI taxonomy): domain Eukaryota; kingdom Viridiplantae; phylum Streptophyta; class Magnoliopsida; order Sapindales; family Sapindaceae; genus Dipteronia; species Dipteronia sinensis. The sequence goes on along the minus strand of CM065644.1, from coordinate 18,087,812 downwards.
ATAATGAAATTGATACTTTTTATTGATATTATTTTACTATGATCTTTTGGTAGGGAAACAAATATAGAAAAGTGAGAGTTTTTGTATGAAAGCATTTAGTTGATATTACCGTATAAATATATATACAAACATATGAATAATTATAAAAATAATGAAGATATACAATTCCACTGATTTTCTAAAATATTCAAATTTCTTTAAATGTGGAATTGAATTATTTCAAATCACTCTAAATGTGGAAATTGACTTATTTCAAATCACTATAAATATAGAAATTGATTTATTTCAAATCACTCTAAATGTGGAAATAATCACTATAAAAATAGAAATTGATTTATTTCAAATCACTCTAAATGTGGAAATTAACTTATTTCAAATTGCTTTAAATGTGGAAATTAACTTATTTCAAATCACTTTAAATGTGGAAATTGACTTGTAATAATACTGGAGAATCAATCACTGATCTGGTTTATTGCCAAAAATACGTTTCTATTTCTATTATTATTATTACTACTAATAAAGAAGGAAACAAAAATTAGGGTCTTACAAGATAATTTAACATTATGACCTACTATAACACCTAAGGCATAAAGTAAAGACATTGTAAACCAGTATTTTTTAAACTTGGTCTTCATGGAAACAACTGCAGTGCTTAAGATATTATATGTCCTATAAGTGTTTAACATTTCAGACATTTCTACCATCTGATGGATTGCCTAGGAAGATATCGGGTAATAGACCCCGAACAGAGTTACAGTGGCATTGTAAAAAACCTTTAAAAATTCAACAAAAATCCTTGCCATATTCCAATCGTCTATGGTCAGTACTATACGGCTAATTTCGGCCATTTTCATGTTATAAAAACCTGAAATGGTTGTATTATAATCCAAACAATTTTGCAGCATTAAGTATGTAGAGTTCCACCATATCCACATATATGTTTGGAATCGTTAGGATCGTAGACCGTAAGTTGTACAGTATCTGCCGAATTCTTGCAATCTTGGATTAGAGTCGCTGATCCAAGAAAGGGCATCTCTGATACGATCTATACAATCGCTTACTTCCTTCAAACTAATTGCACAACTAATTTTATGATATGACATGCACACCGTTGATGGAAGAAATAACCCCCATCTTGCGGGATTTTTCTTTCTGGGTGCATTTGGTACGCGGGACGGGACGGGACAGAATGAGACAACTTCATCTTGTTCCACGTTTGACGCGTCTTTAACATGAGACATGACGGGACAAGGTGGAACAAAAATCACCAAATTTTGTTCCACCCAATACCCTAGGACAAGGTTGTCCCATGACATGGGACAAGTATAAAAAGACTACTTTACCCTTTATATTTTCAAAAAATTACAAACATGTTTAATAATAATATATAATTGTATATATTATTATATTATATATTATTATAATATACATATTGTTATAGGTAAAAATCATCATGAAGGACACGTCATTACGGTAAGGGGCCACGTAAGCAAAGTCGAGGAAAGTCAAGCGTTAAAGGGCAGAAATTCCCCAAGGGAATTTACTCGGCAAAGAGCAAAGCAACCCGACCACAGACGAAGAAATCGGCTCGGGCATACTCGGTCATGCTCGGGGTCAGATAATGAAGACTAGTACTTCACTAACATATGGACAGAATTAGCAGCAAGCAACTCCACAATAAGCAACGATACGACTATCAGAGTTCAACTGAAAGGCAAACAAATTTCCCGCAGATAAAGGGCGAGGAATCCGACGCAGATTCGGACTCAGTCAAAACAGGAAACAGGATAAACTCCAGAAAGAGACAGACTTCAATTAGAACTAGAAAATCACACAAAATACGGGTATCACAACACCAAACCCTAGCAGTACCATAAACCCTAGCAATAGCATGTATAAATACCCCTGTAAGAAACATAATGGGGAGAGGTGAGAATTAACAGGAGAAATCAGAGAGAAATATTTTGTAATTGAGTTTTTCATAGTGGATTTGACTTTGTTGCTCAAGCAACAGCCCGTGGATTTTTCTCCAGTTAAAAGGAGTTTTTACCACGTATTTGTGTCTCTTGATTTATTATTTTCTTGCGATATTATACTTATCTGTTCTTATTTTCGCTTGATACAAGTTCGTTGATAGTGACGACGAAAAATCACCATCAATAATTGGCGCTAGAAGGAGGGGGCATCAAGCAAAACTTGTGACAATGGCTGGCGAAGGAGACGGTAGCGATTCCAGGTATAGTCAAGGATTGCCAATCAATGAATTGGAGGATGATGCCACCCTTAACACTGCAGAGGTAACCTTGGCAACGGCAGATCAGTCAACTGCTCTGGCTGGCATTCAGCGTTTTCCTCCAACTAACGAAGAGATTGCGCAATGATTCCGCGCTTCCTTGTAGCAACTTATATCAGACGCTGCAAGGCAAGGGGTTGATCTCTCCACCACGGAAGGTTTGATGTCACCTCACAATCTTTCTGTTCCAAATCAGCAAGCAACGAGGTTGCGCTCCACAGTGGTGATACCAACGCCTGATGCACCCATAAAGGCTAGCCGTGATCCGATTGACAGGCCGGTGATTTTTTCTGAAAGGCCAACCAGGGGAAGCAGAGAACGTAGAGATGAGAATGACTCGGACAGAAGGTATGGTCATGACTAGACGGCTAGGGATAGAGACCGTCTAAAGAGGCTTACTCATCAGAGAGATCGATCGTCGTCCTCGGGAGAGAGTGAGCAGAATTATCATCACAAGCGCCAAAGGGGCACGGTTCGGCTGCACGGTTTAAATCGGGATCAAAGAGAATCGAATCCGGAAGAAAGATGCCAAAAACTGACTATAAGTCAGAATTTCAATGCTGTGGGGGAGCCGGAGGGAGACAGAGATATACTCATACAGAGTTTGACCCAGGAAGTGGAGAACAACCGCCGACAAATGGATGCGTTAGTCAGGCGATATGGGCGTAACGAGTTGTCAGATGATGAGTCCGGGAGCCCTTTCACCAATAGGATCCTGAGGACGCCATTCCCGGAGAGGTTTAGAATGCCACATGTAGAGCAATTCAAAAAGGACACGGACCCTAAGGAACATGTCAGAAGATACAAGAGTGCCATGGCCCAGTATGTTTACAATGATGCCCTACTATGCTTAAATTTCCCTCAAACTCTTGGGGATCTTGGCTCTAGGTGGTTCGGAAGTTTACCAACGGCCAGCATAAGTAACTTCAGTGAGCTGAGTAAGACTTTCTCAAGGCAGTTCCTCGGGAATGTGCACAGAAAGAAGTCGGTGGCCCACTTGTCTCAACTTAAGCAAGGAAAAGATGAGTCACTAAAGAAGTATTTGGGAAGATTCGGTCAAGAAGTGTCTGAGATTGGAAGTGCAAACGACGAGGCCATAATTGCAGCATTCATCAATAACCTCCAGAATGGTCAGCTGTCATTTGACCTGAGAAGAGCCCGTCTAACCAGTTATGCTGACATGATGGATATGGCTGGGGGTTATGCCTTGGCGGAGGAAGAAGAAATTGCCACGGGAGGATACTTCATGCATGGCGGACGCCCGGAAGGGTCTAAAGCCAAGGACCAAGAGAAGACGCCCGATGCGAAAGGTGATAAACAAAAGAATAAGACACGGGATAGTCGGGATGGTCGTCGGGCATATGATCCGAAGACAGATCAGCCGCGGCAGAAGTTCCAAGGCAGATATACAAACTATACCCCACTGAGGAAGGATCAAGAAGAAATTCTGGCAATTCTGGAGGAGAAGAACATATCTAAAGAACCTCCTAGGCAGTCATCCTATGCCCGGAGGGACACCACCAAGTATTGCAGGGTCCATAAGGAGAATGGCCACGAAACTTCCAAGTGTTTTCAACTTAGGGATCACATCGAGACCCTCATCAGGGAAGGACACTTGAAAGATATCGTCCTGAGGAAAACTGACAAGGTGGATGGACAGAGAGATAACCGACAGGATGGTCGGGCAAGAAAACCTAGCCCCAAGAAAGCTGAAGATGAAGGAGTGATCAACACGATTTTTGGTGGACCATCAACGAGCAAAAGTAATAGGGAGAGGACCCAGGAAATTCGGGAAGCCATGGAGGCTAGGAGAGATCTAGATGTCAACTCTATTGAACCCGACCCGAAAAGGATCAAGGGAGGCTGGGATCCCATCATATTCACAGAGGCTGACACACATGGAGTAGATGTAAGACCGAACGATGCACTGGTAATCAGTGCACGTATCGGCCATAGGGAGGTCCATCGGATTTTGATCGACAATGGAAGCTCAGCGGATATTTTGAGTACAGAAGTTTATGACCAGCTGAGGCTGGACAGGAAAGACCTGCAGCCTTTTCCTACACCTCTTAGAGGATTTGGCGGGGTGGAGGTAAGGTCGCTCGGTACAGTGAAATTACCGGTGAAGGTTGGGAAAGCTCCTTGCCAAAAGACAGTGTTACTCGACTTTGTAGTCGTCGACATAGAAAATTGGCCATACAACGCCCTACTGGGCCGACCGTTCTTGAATAAAGCTAAGGCGGTGACAGAGACTTATGCCTTAATGATGAAGTTCCCAACGAAGTTTGGGGTTGGAGTGGTCAAAGGATCACAAGAAATGGCTCGAAGGGCAAATTTGTCAGTATACAAGGACAGGGAAGTAAACCGAGTATACAATGTGACAACCAAGCTGATAACTGATGAGACTGAAGAGTCAGAAGTACCGAAGGATTTTGAGTTGGATCCCAGAGAGGAGCCCGAAGCTAAGAAAGATGAGCCGACCGAAGAGGTGGCATTGGACCTAGAAGATCCAGGCAGGACGGTGAAAGTCGGGGCAAATTTGAGTGAATGTATAAAAACCCAACTTGTCTCACTACTAAGGGATTACAAGGATGTTTTTGCTTGGAGCCACGAAGATATGCCCGGGATAGATCCAAAAGTGATATCACATTGCCTCTCCATCAATCCAGAGTTCCGCCTGGTAGTGCAAAAGAGACGGCTGTTCAATCCAGAGAGGAGTATGGCCATTAAGAATGAAGTAGGCAAGTTGCTTTTTGCAGGATCGATAAGGGAGGTCAAATACCCAGAATGGGTAGCCAATGTGGTGCTGGTCAAGAAGAAGAATAATCAGTGGAGAATTTGTGTAGACTTCACCGATTTGAATAAGGCCTGCCCGAAAGATAGCTTCTCATTGCCGAGAATAGACCAACTGGTGGATGCAATAGCTGGGCACGAATTGTTGAGCTTCATGGATGCTTATTCAGGATACAATCAGATCAGAATGAATAAAGCAGATGAAGAAAAGACGGCCTTCACCACAGATCAGGGTTTGTACTGCTATAAGGTGATGCCTTTCGGGCTGAAGAACGCTGGGGCAACCTACCAGAGACTGGTGAACAAGATTTTTACACGGCAAATCGGGAGGAACATGGAAGTTTATGTGGATGATATGTTGACCAAGAGTGTCACAGCGGAGAGGCATTCAGAAGACTTAAGGGAGACCTTCCAAGTGCTGAGGAGATATAAAATGAAGCTTAACCCGAGCAAATGTGTGTTCGGAGTGCCATCAGGGAGATTTCTTGGTTTTCAGGTACATCAAAGAGGGATTGAGGTTAACCCCGAGAAGATCAAAGCGTTGGAAGATATGGCTTCGCCGAGGACGCTGAGGGATGTACAGAGGCTAACGGGATGTCTTACGTCACTTAAGCGATTCATAGCAAAGTCGACAGACAAATGCGCCCCTATTCTTCAGAGCAATAAAGAAAGGAAAAGGCCTTGAATGGAGTGAAGAATGCGAAGCTGCCTTTCAGAAATTGAAAGAGTATTTAGGGCGAGCACCTATCCTCTCAAAGCCGGTGGTCGGGGAGACGTTGTACTTGTACCTCTCAGTCACAGAGGTAGCGACAAGTTCGGTGTTGATTCGGATGGAGGAAGGAGTGCAAAAACCGGTATATTATACCAGCAAGGCATTGCTGCCAGCAGAAACTAGATACTCACCGGCCGAAAAGGTTGCACTCGCCTTGGTCACGGCAGCCAGAAAACTAAGGCAGTACTTCCAAGCGCATGCAATAGAGGTGTACACCAACTGCCCGTTGAAACTCATCCTGTAAAAGCCAGAACTGTCGGGAAGATTGATTAAGTGGGCGGTTGAGTTAAGTGAATTTGACATCAAATATACCCCAAAAGCTGCAGTTAAGGGACAAGCGGTGTCCGATTTCATATCAGAGTTCACCGAGCCAGATATGGAAGTACAAAGGATGATAGAAGGCGAACAAGTGAGTAAGTTCCAATGGAAGTTGCATGTGGATGGATCGTCGAACACCCATGGCAGTGGGGCCGGAATAGTCATAACAACACTAGAAGGGGATGCTGTGGAATGCGCCATGAGGTTCGACTTCAAAGCAACTAATAACCAAGCAGAATATGAAGCTTTGTTGGCTGGTTTGAGAGTTTGCATAGCATTGGGGGCAGATGAGTTGGCGGTATACAGCGATTCCCAGGTTGTGGTTAACCAGGTGCTGGATGAATACCAGGCGAGGGAGGAGCATATGATAGCTTACTTAGACATTGCAAAGAGCTTGCTTAAAAAGTTTAAGGCGTACAGGATCCTTCAAATCCCTCGGGAGGAGAATGAAAAAGCAGATGCTTTGTCTAAATTAGCCTCAGCCACCATGAGTATTAGGTCGAAAGCAATACCAGTGGCGCACTTGACCAAACCAAGTACGGCAGAACTTAAAGAGGTCATGGTGTCAGAAATCCGGTCAGGTCCAAGTGATTGGACGACCCAGATTAGAGAGTATTTGGAGAGAAACATATTACCGGAGGATGCTGTGGAGGCAAAACGCATCAGGTACAGGTCAACTCGGTACACAATTCTAAGGGGAGAACTATACAGAAGAGGGTTCTCAAAGGTGTTACAAAGATGTGTTGCCGGAGAAGAAACCTACAAGATTCTGAAAGATGTTCACAGTGGGGTGTGTGGAAACCACACTGGGGGTAAGAGTCTAGCACACAAGGTACTTCGGCAAGGTTTTTATTGGCCAACTTTATTTGCTGAAGCACAGCGATTCGCGGAAAGTTGTAAGACACGTCAAAGAATAGCAAACGACATTCGGCAACCCCCAGAGTTACTCAGAAGCTTAACTTCCCCTTGGCCTTTTGCCATGTGGGGCCTCGACCTGATTGGTCCAATGCCTACAGGAACAAGGGGAGAAGCAAAGTACGTAATTGTTTCAGTAGACTACTTTACCAAGTGGGCAGAAGCAGAGGCATTGGTGCACATCACGGAGGCGAACACCACTAGCTTTGTCAGGAAGAACATCATATATAGGTTCAGAATCCCGAGCATCATTATAACGGATAACGGAACTCAGTTCGACAACAGCAAGTTCAGGGAAATGTGCGAAGAGTACAAGATTGCAAACTACTATGCGTCACCTGCACATCCTCAAACCAATAGCCAAACTGAAGCTGTGAACAAAGTGATCAAGCACACACTGAAAGCAAAGTTGGAAGCAAAGAAAGGCAATTGGGCAGACAAACTACCAGAGGTGCTATGGGCATACCGAACGACTATCAGGTCATCCACAGGGGAGACCCCTTTTGCACTAGCATTCGGAACAGAGGCTGTAATCCCGGCGGAAACAACCTTTATGACACCCAGGGTGCAACTATACAGCCCCGAGCACAACGTCAACATGTTGCAGCGGAATTTAGACGAGCTTGAAGAAATCAGGGACGCAGCTCAAGTGAGAAATGCAGCGTATCAGCAGAGGGCTGCAAGGTACTCTAATTCCCATGTTCGTGTGCGTAGATTCCAGCTCGGGGACTTAGTACTAAGAAGGGTGTCCCCGAACACTAAGGACAAGTCGGCAGGATCTCTCACTGACAAATGGGAAGGCCCGTATATCATCAAGGGAGTTGCAGGGCACGGAGCCTACCTGATAGCTCACCCAGAAGGCAGCTTAGAACCCCGACCATGCAACGCTCAGTATCTCAAGATTTTCTACCCCTGACAAGCTCATTCATGTTTAATGTTATTTTAGCTTTGCTTTAACTAAATTATAGTCATGTTAAGAGGTTTCTAATTCTTATTGTTATCTAATATAGTTCGTTTGCTAATAAAGAGGTTATTCATTGAAGACGATGAAATCCACGATAAAGAATGTTCAAATAAGGCAAAAACAACAGTGGCCACCTCGTCCGAAAACAAGCAGACTAAATTTAGTTACCTAAAACAAACCGATCCGAGTAAATCTCGTTCAAAAAATAATCATGCGCTACGAGGCCGCGGGAGAGCGGACAAGTAGTTCTTGAAGGGCTGAGAAGCTGGAATAGCACACCCGCCTGGTTTAAGCAGTGCAAACGCATTTCTTAACCAAAAGGCAAAACCGAGGTACCAGGATAACTGGAAAACTGCTCTGAGCTCCGCCAGGAAGACTAGTGAGATGGGCAGTCGTGTTGGCTGGTCAACATAACCACCAACGATTCGACGAAACCTTGCACAGACATAACCGGGAGATGTCCTAGGTGACTTGTGTAAGGACCTTGACGTATGGTTGTGGTGAGCCTCGACGAAACGTTAGGGTAAAACGATCTTCACAAGATCGGAGAAATTAATTGCCAGTTAAATAAGATACTCGGCTTAAAAAAGTTGCCAGTTAAATAAGATACTCGGCTTTAAAAGAGAAATTGCCAGTTAAATAAGATACTCGGCTTAAAAAAGTTGCCAGTTAAATAAGATATTCGGCTTTAAGAGATAAATTGCCAGTTAAATAAGATACTTGGTCCAATAAATCAACGGCCAGTTTAATGAGATACTAGGCTTAATAAATGAGTTGCCAGTTGAATAAGATACTCGGTTAACTTTGGTAGTCGCCAAGTACTTGGTTGAAATTAAGATTTCCAAAAATTCTTAAGATCTATGAGCCGAGTATAGGGAACTGGACAGGCAGAATAGTGAATAGATTTCTTATATATGAGCGAAAGAATATACAATGGTTGTTACAAAAAACAATGGTTACAAAAAAGAAAAAGAGAAAATTAATCAAGAAGATGCCGGCGGTTGAGAACTACTTCCACCAATGCTCGGGTCCGGTTCCATCACGTACTCACTCAGGAGGCTGTCATCAGAAGGCCAGACAATCACATCTTCCGGAGAGTCGTCATCTATCCAAGCGCTATAATCTACCCCGGGAACAGGCCCAACGTCAGAAGCCTCACCGTCGATCCCCACTTTCTCACAAGCATGGAAAGTTGAGAAGGAATCAGCAGTGGGAACTTCCAGGTGCATGGGATGTGGCTCTTTTCCCTTACTTCTGCAATATGCTCGCCACGTCTTCATCTGGAGCCGAAGGGATTCCAGAGAAGCATCCACGTGCTTTCTGACCGAGAGGTTCCAGTTGGACCTGGCCCGATCAGTTGCTCTGTTCTTCTTCTTGAAAAATTCTCCGGCCGAGACCATTCCCCTCTGAAATTCCCGGAGAAGTAAAGCATCATAGGTTGGAGATCTTTTGAAGCGATAGACCCCCTGAATCTCCAACTCCAGCCTAGCTTCCTTCGACAGGGACTTGACCGTCAAGGCTTGACGTTCCAAGTCCTGAATCCGGCGCTCGTAGGAGGACTTTGCATCTTCAGCTGTCTGCTCGGCCTGGAGTAGAGCCTCCTGAGTAGATAAAAACTGGTCTTTTAAGGTTTGGGCCTCTTCAGAAGCGAAAGATGCTTTCTGTTCAGCCTCTAGTTGACGCGCTAAGCACTGGTCCAGAAGCACCTGACCCGACCTGGTCCCTTCCTGACAAGCCAGTTCGGCCCGAGCACGGCGATCTTCACTCTCCTTCAACTGGGCTTCTAGCCTCCTTATTTTCTCCTTCTGACCATCACTAGTGTGGCAGACTTCAGTCATCTCGGCTACCATCTGCAACGAGCCGATAACAAGTGACAAAAATGAAGTAGCAATAAAAGAGATAAATATGAAAGTCTTAAGAGTTACTCACATAAGAAACGCTGTTGAAGAAATGGCTCAGCCGATCAGATAACGAACCTGTAAGTTTGTCATATTTTGATTGGCTTATTTCGTTGACAAACCACATTGGGGATTATTCTTTGTAAGGGTAATTTAGGCCTCTTGAGTGTGATCAAGCTTCAAGGACATCATCTCTCTCAAAGAGCACTTCAAAGGTATCTCACTAGTTTAACTTTCTTTGAAGAGATCTAGTTGCACACACTCACTTGCATGCATTATGTTCATATCTTCATGTAATTGAATGATGTATTGTATGCCTCTTTTCACACTCCACACTTACACATTTTGCACATCTCTTAGTGTGTTGAGTTTGCCCAGAAAAGAGAATTTCTTCTCTTAGCGCGGCCTAGACCGCTTGGCAAGACATGCTTTCAACGCGGCATACAGAGCAGTATACCTCAGCAGAGTCATGCTTCATGTACCGCTTCCTGTACTCTTGCACGCAAAGCGACCCAAGTCGAGGTGTTGTCCAGTAAGCCTCTGTTGCCCATACCGCGGCCTGTGCACCTGCATGCACAGCGCCCTACACCGCGTTGTTGTCCAGACGGTGCACAGCTGTGTGTACCGCGGTCTGGACACTTGCCTACGACGCGGTCCATCTAGTGGTATTGACGGGATTTTGTGCCCTAAGTTCAAAACGACGCTGTTTCAACTAGGGCTCCCTTATATATATGCTCTATCTTCTTCCTTGCTCGTTTTCATGAGTTTAAGAAGCCATTTTTGATAGGCCAAGCTTCCCTTAGAGAGAGAAACTCCCAAGAACTCATCTTTACTCAACCAAACACAAATCCATGTGCATTTAACCTCTTCAAGCATTATCTCATCATGGATTATTCTTGCTTTCATTGACTAGGTAACTTGAACATGCCCTAAATCTCTTTGTATTTATTTATGTTCTTGTTTGCCTAGGGTTAGCTCTTTTATGTGATTTTATTGCATATCCTTTATGTTTATTGGCATTTATAACATGATTGAGGTGTTGTGTGTTGGTTGAGAGCCTTGTTCATTAATAGCTAGCATTTAGGATGATTTTACCCTTCTAGCTAAATCTTCTTGCATTTGTATTTAGATATTGATATCTAGGATTTACATTTATTGACATCTTTAAATCCTTAGATAAGCATTTATTGTTGCCTAGCATTAATTGCATACTTGAATATCTTTTACATATTCACTTAGGTTGTTTAACCTCTTCATTGATTGTTAAGCTTTGTGACTAAGTGAGTTAGTGCACAAGCTTGTGGTCAAGAATCACTATTAAAGGCCCGTTGGGTAGAGTGAAAGGGTTAGTGACCAAGTAGGTGTGACTTGAGGTCAACCTAGGTTGTAAACTTTCGTTCAAATAGTGGATTTGAGGACCGTTTGTGGCTAGGAGGATAGCCCGTGAGTTTTGCCCAGTTGGAGGGTTTCTCACGTAAATCAATCCTTGTGTTTTTATTGTTTTCCGCATATTTATATTGGATTGATTGATTATTAATATGGAGTAGGATTATTAAAATTGATTAAGTCGAAAAGTTGGTAATAAATCAACTAAAACCTATTCACCCCCCCTCTAGGTTGTATTAGACACACTTTGTGTATTTTCAATTGGTATCAGAGCGGGTTCCTAGATACACTTAGGTGATCCTTGCTCGTTGTGTGTCTTGCATTTTGTTTGTGTTTGTTGCATCATAAACATTCATCTCAGTCATACCCAAACACTATGAGTGGGAACGGAAGTGGTAATGAGGGAGCCTCTAGCACAAGACCCCCTTTGCTCACCGGAATAAACTATGCCTCTTGGAAAGGCAAGATGGAGTCTTACATTTGCCAAATAAATGACCGAGCGTGGATGGCAATTGAAGATGGCTACGCTCTTCCGGAAAAGACTCTTGAAGATGAAAGTGTAGTTCCTAAGCCAAAGTCGGAATGGTCAACTCAAGAGTTTGAAGCATCCAAGTGGAACAACAAGTCTATGCATGCTATTCTTTGTGCAATGGATGACAATCAGTACAAATTGATCCAAACAACAAGAATTGCAAAATAGGCATGGGAGATTCTAGAGACGGACCATGAGGGAACCGAGGTGGTCAAGGACTCCAAGCTTCAAGTCCTCCAAACACAATTCTAGCAAATTAGGATGGAGGAGGATGAGTGCTTCAATGACTTTCAAGTGAAGATGATGGACATAGTCAATCAAAGCCATCAACTTGGTGATCCCTATTCGGATAGGAGGATCAATCAAAAAATTATGAGGTCGCTTCCAGTAAGATTTGAGTCAAAAGTGACGGCTCTTGAGGAGAATAGTGACTACAAGAATATGAAGCCAAGTGAAGTTATTGGAAGGCTTCTAGAATATGAGTCTAGATGGACTCTCACACCTACACCTCAAAAGAAGCAAAAGATCATTGCTCTGAAGACTTCTAAGGTTGAGAAGGAGGAAGAAGACTCAGATGAAGAAATGGCCCTCATGGTGAAAAGATTCAAGAAGTTCATCAATTTTGAGAAGAGGGGATTTGGATCCAAAGGAAAGGAAATAAAGAAGAAGACTCCTTTCAAGAAGTTTGAGTCAAGTGAAGACAAGCCCACAAGAAAAGGGATTCAATGCTTCGAATGTGGAGGTTTCGGACACATCTCCACGGATTGTGGAAATTTGAAAAATAAGAAGAAAGGAAAGGCCATGGCCGCCACGTGGAGCGATGGTGATGACTTGGAAGAAGAAGGAGAATCCTCAGATGATGAGGATCATGTGGCAAACTTTATTGCATTCGCATCTTCTCTCAAGAGTAAGGAAGCAATAGATGATGAAGAGGTAGAGAAACAAAGTGAAGATGACTCTAGCGATAGTGACTCTTCATCCCATTCAACAAATATGGATGTAGGAGGAATGGATCTTGAAGGCTTCATTGAGCATTTTCAAAGCTCAAGATTGAAGATGAAGAAAGAGATTCAAAGGCTAAAATGAGAGAATCTCAAGCTATCCACCGAAGCTACTCACTTAAATAAAGAAGTGAAGATAGCCAAAAGGAATGAGGAATTGATGGAAAAGGAGCTTGAAGAAGCTAGAGAGATCATTGCTAAGATGACTTCAAGCACGAATAAACTTGACCACATGTTGGGAGTTGGCAAGAGGCCAAGTGATAAGAAAGGTCTTGGCTATGAAGATGACAAGGAGACCTCATCCTCAAGCAAAATTGTGTTTGTTAAGAGTTTGGATAACAAAGAGCCTCCACCCCCACAATATCCTAGGAAGAAGATCGAACTAGGAGAGTGCTCTAAAGATCCTCAAGTCAAGGTAGCACAAGGGAAACAAGCTCAAGCTCAATCAACAAGGGTGCATCAAGCAAGTTTCCCTCAACCGAAATACCATCAAGCCAAAAAGCAATTCATGCAAGGTCAACCAAGGAAGCAATTCATTCCAACTCAACAACAAAGAAGAAGAGAACCAATCCAACACAAAAGACAAGCTCAAATGCGTGGGAAAGCCCCTTTGTACTCACAAGGACATGGTATGTCTTCTTATTTTATTCCCACTTGTCACTTTTGTGGTGTTGATGGTCACATTAGACCAAATTGCTTTAAATACATTGAAATGTGTAGAATCAAGAGCATGATTGAAAGAAATAGAGATAGAGCTAGAATGCATGTTCCTAGGAAACCCAGAGCAAATTTGCATGATCCTAGGAAATCTAGAGCCAATGTGACTAATACCTCTAGGAATGAGAACATTACACCTAGGTGGATTAGAAGGGATAACTATTCTTGCTATGTGGCTCAAATTGCCTTGAAGCCAAATGCCTCTAACACTTGGTATTTGGATAGTGGGTGTTCTAGGCATATGATGGGGAACAAGAGCTTCTTTAAATCCCTTGTCTTGGAGGATGGAGCATTTGTCACCTTTGGTGATGGATCTAGAAAGAAAGTCATAGGGAAAAGAACCATCTCCATTCCCGATTTATCCTCCTTGTCCAATGCTTTACTTGTTGATGGCTTGTAAGCCAATCTTATAAGCATTTCTCATCTTAATGATGACGGACTCTCTGTCTTGTTTAACAAAAATGATTGCTCTATTTTAATGCCAAATGGACAAACCTTGCTAAAAGGAAAGAGATCTAGTGACAATTGCTATTGTCTTGAAGCTAATGCTATCTCTTGCAATATGTCCAAATGTGAGGAAATTGAGTTATGGCATCAACGACTTGGCCACATGAACTATCGAGATTTGAGGATCTTAGATAAGTTCAAGGTTGTGCGTGGCCTCCCCAAGCTTGGGAAGAAAGTCGATGGCGTTTGTGGACCTTGTCAACAAGGGAAACAAACCAAAAGTATGCACAAGAAAGGCAAGCATCTCGCCACCAAGGAGCCATTAGAGCTTCTACATATGGACCTTATGGGTCCCATGCAAACCGAGAGTCTCGGTGGCAAGAGATACATTTTTATTTGTGTTGATGATTTTTCTAGATTTACATGGACATATTTTCTTAGAGAAAAATATGAAACTTTAGAAAAATTTAAAATGCTTTGCACTAAAATTCAAAATGAAAAGAACTCACACATTAAAAGCATTAAAAGAATTAGGAGTGACCATGGGAGGGAATTTGAAAATGCTTGTTTTGAAAGCTATTGCAATAGCTTAGGCATTTCCCATGAGTTTTCGGCTCCTAGAACTCCTCAACAAAATGGGGTTGTTGAGAGGAAGAATAGGGTCCTTCAAGAGATGGGCCGTGTGATGTTGCTTAGCAACAAAGTCCCTAGGAACCTTTGGGCCGAGGCCGTCAATACGGCTTGCTACATAGGAAATAGAGTCTTTCTAAGGCCCGGTACTAGGCAAACCTCCTATGAATTATGGAAGGGTAGGAAGCCAAATATTAGCTACTTCCACTCATTTGGGAGCAAATGCTACATTCTAAATGACCGAGATCAACTTGGCAAGTTTGATGCCAAGAGTGATGAGGGGATTTTTATTGGCTATGCCCTTAATAGTAAGGCCTATAGAGTTTTCAATTTAAAAACTCGGAGTATCATGGAATCATCTAATGTCGTCATAGATGATTGTAGGCCTAAGACTAGAGACCATGATGAGGAGGTCATTGTGCTTGATGATCTTTTCTTGGAGAAAAATGGTGAGACTTCAATTGATGTGAAGTCAAGTCTTGATGAAGAGGTCATCCAACCTCTTGATAGAGATCCATCTTTGGACTCTAAAGAACCCGCTCCGTGGGTAAGACATCTCCACAATAAGAATGACATTCTTGGAGATATGAATGAGGGTGTTAGGACTAGGCGTCAAATAGCTAATCAAATTAGCTATACTTGCCACACCTCTCAAATTGAACCCAAAAAGGTTGATGAAGCCTTGAATGATGAGTTTTGGGTTCTTGCCATGCAAGAAGAGCTAAACCAACTTGAAAGAAATGAGGTTTGGACTCTTGTTCCTAGACCCAAGGATACTAATGTCATATGCACAAAATGGGTATATAGGAACAAGTCGGATGAAAATGGCAACATTGTGCGCAACAAGGCTAGACTTGTAGCACAAGGATACTCTCAAATTGAGGGTATTGACTTTGAGGAGACTTTTGCTCCGGTTTCCCGTCTTGAGTCCATAAGGCTTCTTTTGTCCATATCATGTGTGCACAAGTTCAAACTGCATCAAATGGATGTTAAGAGTGCCTTCCTCAATGGTTTCTTGCCTGAGGAAGTGTTTGTTGAGCAACCCAAGGGGTTTGTGGATCCACACCACCCCAATCATGTCTATAGCCTCAAGAAGGCTTTATATGGGTTGAAACAAGCACCTAGGGCTTGGTATGAGCGCCTCACTCAATTTCTTGTTGACAATGACTACACTAGGGGTAGTGTTGACAAAACTTTATTCATCAAGAGGAACAAAGATGAGCTTTTCATAGCTCAAATTTATGTTAATGATATTGTTTTTGGCTCCACCAACAAATCCAAAGTCCAACAATTTGTTGATGTCATGTCTCATGAGTTTGAGATGAGTCTTGTTGGGGAGCTCAATTACTTCCTAGGTTTGCAAATCAAGCAATTGCATGATGAGATTTTCATATCCCAAGCTAAATATGCTAAAAACCTAGTGAAGAAGTTTGGCCTTGAGAATGCCAATCATTGTGACACACCCATGAGTACCACCTTGAAACTAAGCAAGGATGCTAGTGGCAAGAGTGTGGAACAAAGTCTTTATCGTGGCATGATTGGTAGCTTGCTTTACTTGACCGCAAGTAGGCCCGATATAGCCTTAAGTGTGGGTGTATGTGCTAGGTACCAAGCGGATCCCAAGGAATCCCATCTCTCCTCCGTGAAGAGAATCATTCGATATGTGAATGGGACATCCAACTATGGGATATGGTACTCTTTTGACACTAATGCTAGCTTAGTTGGCTTTAGTGATGCAGATTGGGCAGGAAATTGTGATGACAGGAAAAGTACATCGGGCGGTTGCTTCTTCCTAGGTAACAACTTGGTCTCATGGTTTTGCAAGAAGCAAAATTCCATCTCTCTATCCACAGCTGAAGCGGAATACATAGCCGCCGGGAGTGCTTGCACACAACTCCTTTGGATGAAACAAATGCTTGTGGATTACGGCTTTGATCAAGGTATTCTTACCCTTTATTGTGATAACATGAGTGCAATTAACATTTCAAAGAATCCTGTTCAGCACTCTAGGACAAAGCATATAGACATTAGGCATCATTTCATTAGGGAACTAGTTGAAAACAAATGCATTGCACTTGAGCATGTGGGCACTAATGATCAACTAGCGGATTTATTTACAAAGCCCTTAGACTCAACTAGGTTCAAGTCATTTAGTAGGTCTATTGGGATTTGTCATATGCCTTGATGTGTTTTGGTAATTGACCCCTTATAGGGAACTCAAGCAAAGAGAGCAACCTTGCATGTTGGAATAAGCAAAAACTTGATCATCTTTATGCTTCTTTATTAATTGCTTGAGTATTCTTGGTTGTGCTTGTATATATTCTTATTTTTTTTTAAGTGTGCCTTGCTTGATTTGTAATCCATGTCACCTCTATGTTCAACAATGCTTTTTTGGACTAGGAGATTTTGATTGGGAAAGTACACTTGAATGACCCATAATTTTACTCCATGACATAAGAACTTTTAATGACATGCTTAAAATAATATGCATGAAATGTTTTTGATTGCTCTAGTGCAAAATATGCATGAAATGTATGAAAGCAAATGAGAAGACTAAACCCAATAAGGATCTAGTATCCATGCAATAAATAAGGATGTCTCATCCAAATTTAGTCTTCTCTCTCTCTTCATTAGTTGAACAAGACTACTATCATACGGGTATCCCACCCGGAAAAATCAAAAAGGGTGCAAAAGTCACTCATGTCTTGTTTTGCTCATAAAGTTTGATATAGTTGCTCTTTAAATTGAAATTCATTTTGATAAACTATATCTTGTTTGCTTATAACAAAAGGGTATAAATTGGTTTGAATTCTTTTGGAAACCCTTTTGATGTTTGCTTTGCCAAATACCATTTGCTTGAACCATGATGTTACATGTCTTACATCCAAAGCAACTAAGTCACACATTTTCTTCTAAACAATAAAACCCTCAATGATTCTCTCTCAATTAATTGAGTTGCATAAAGTTGTTGTATATGATTATGCACTTATCTTGCAAATAGCTCTCTTTGCTAAAGTGACCCGGTTGGGGAATACTCCTTTGCCTATCTTATGACAAAAGGGGGAGTAATGTGGTTTTATTTAAGGGAATTGCATATTTGGAGAGATTGTCCCGTTGAGGGGGAGTAACCTATATAGGGGGAGCATTTGCATGTTGCATGTTGTAATTTTTTTTTTTTTTATGCAAATTGCTCTTATTTATTTATCTCTCTTGATCACCTCACATACACTTGTCTTGGAAAGTGTAGTCTCATTGTTTTGTAGGGATGGCTATTCTATAAGAGCTTGAAGTTTTGAAGACCTAGTACCTAGGTATCTTTTTGTAATGTAGAATATCTCCTTGTTGACCTTTAGTTTTTACTTTTTTTGTGAGGATGATTTGTGAGTGGTGGTTTTGTCACGAAATAGCCAAAGGGGGAGATTGTAAGTTTCTCATATTTTGATTGGCTTATTTCGTTGACAAACCACATTGGGGATTATTCTTTGTAAGGGTAATTTAGGCCTCTTGAGTGTGATCAAGCTTCAAGGACATCATCTCTCTCAAAGAGCACTTCAAAGGTATCTCACTAGTTTAACTTTCTTTGAAGAGATCTAGTTGCACACACTCACTTGCATGCATTATGTTCCTATCTTCATGTAATTGAATGATGTATTGTATGCCTCTTTTCACACTCCACACTTGCACATTTTGCACATCTCTTAGTGTGTTAAGTTTGCCCAGAAAAGAGAATTTCTTCTTTTAGCGCGGCCTAGACCGCTTGGCAAGACATGCTTGCACCGCGGCATACAGAGCAGTATACCTCAGCAGAGTTATGCTTCATGTACCGCTTCCTGTACTCTTGCACGCAAAGTGACCCAAGTCGCGGTGTTGTCCAGTAAGCCTCTGTTGCCCATACCGCGGCCTGTGCACCTGCATGCACAGCGCCCTGCACCGCGTTGTTGTCCAGACGGTGCACAGCTGTGTGTACCGCGGTCTGGACACTTACCTACGACGCGGTCCATCTAGCGGTATTGACGGGATTTTGTGCCCTCAGTTCAAAACGACGCTGTTTCAACTAGGGCTCCCTTATATATGCTCTATCTTCTTCCTTGCTCGTTTTCATGAGTTTAAGAAGCCATTTTTGATAGGCCAAGCTTCCCTTAGAGAGAGAAACTCCCAAGAACTCATCTTTACTCAACCAAACACAAATCCATGTGCATTTAACCTCTTCAAGCATTATCTCATCATGGATTATTCTTGCTTTCATTGACTAGGTAACTTGAACATTCCCTAAATCTCTTTGTATTTATTTATGTTCTTGTTTGCCTAGGGTTAGCTCTTTTATGTGATTTTATTACATATCTTTTATGTTTATTGGCATTTATAACATTATTGAGTTGTTGTGTGTTGGTTGAGAGCCTTGTTCATTAATAGCTAGCATTTAGGACGATTTTACCCTTCTAGCTAAATCTTCATGCATTTGTATTTAGATATTGATATCTAGGATTTACATTTATTGACATCTTTAAATCCTTAGATAAGCATTTATTGTTGCCTAGCATTAATTGCATACTTGAATATCTTTTACATATTCACTTAGGTTGTTTAACCTCTTCATTGATTGTTAAGCTTTGTGACTAAGTGAGTTAGTGCACAAGCTTGTGGTCAAGAATCACTATTAAAGGCCCGTTGGGTAGAGTGAAAGGGTTAGTGACCAAGTAGGTGTGACTTGAGGTCAACCTAGGTTGTAAACTTTCGTTCAAATAGTGGATTTGAGGACTGTTTGTGGCTAAAAGGATAGCCCGTGAGTTTTGCCCAGTTGGAGGGTTTCTCACGTAAATCAATCCTTGTGTTTTTATTGTTTTCCGCATATTTATATTGGATTGATTGATTATTAATATGGAGTAGGATTATTAAAATTGATTAAGTCGAAAAGTTGGTAATAAATCAACTAAAACCTATTCACCCCCCCTCTAGGTTGTATTAGACACACTTTGTGTATTTTCATAACCGACCCTGAGATCGCTCCAACGATCCTCCCCTATATATGCTTGGCCTGAAGCCATAGCCTTCAACATGGTCTCGGGGGTAGGTACGCTAGACTGGGTTGAAGGGTCAGGATTGCCAAGATTAGCTTCGGGGAACCTAGCAGTAGGTATTGCCTGAGGGGAACTAAGGGGGATGCCAGGTTCGTCCCTCATCTGATCCCGTGGAGGAGAGTTCTCTATTGTTCTCTCATTCTCAGCAGCCTCCGCTACCCCCTCCTCATCTGAGGATGACTCAACGAAAGCAACTACTCGAGGAATCTTGGGGGCCGGACGGCCAGGTGAGAACGAGGTTTTTCTTTTTCTGGGTTGCCTCCCACGGGTATTCAGGTCTGCTGTGGGGTCCTCAAAATCCGGATCGGAACACCCCATTTCAGCACCACTTCCAGACGGCGCAGTGTTTAGTTCGACAGAAATCAGAATCTCTGGAACTGTCACGTCCGGATGCTCCCTGGAAATTTCCTCATCCGGGGAAGTGGTACTCGGCTCAACTACAGCAGGCCGAGGAGATCTAGTTCCCAGGAGAAGGTAGCTGGTTCGGAAGACTCCCCAACCTTCTATTTCCCCTTCGTCGAAGGACCTGCTTGATTGCCTTCATCAGCTGCGTGGGCGGCCAACTCTTGATTCTGAGTTTCCTCAGGCATGTAATCCGGCACGTCGCCTGCACCCCCCTCGGGAATGTCTTCGGAAGAACTCCCATCGGAGTCACCTTGAGGAGGGGCTATCCCCGCATCCTATTGACGTTTAACTTCCCTCTGGCTCGCCTCCACAATGCCTTTCATCCGGCCGGCTTGGGCATCGCACACTTCATCTATGTCGTACATTAAAAATAATAATAATAATAATAATAATTTTTTAGGAAGCTGAAAGCCAGATAGATAAAGCAGGTAAATAGCAAGGCAGAAATAGAGAACTTACAGCGACCCCGGCGTGCGGAAAGTTGAGGGAAGAGGCGAGCTGTTATCATCTTCTTCTCATCGAAGAGGTAAGGTCTGCCCCTCTTTTCCACGGGACGGAAGGCCACCCGAGTCATAGTTTTGAGTTCTTCATCCGTAAAAGACGAAGTCATGTGGTTCCACTGAGGTGCGCAGAAGTACCGAGGCACCCGGCGAGTCATCTGAGAGCCCTCAATGTCAAAAGAAATTGACCGTCCCCAGTCTCCACCCACGAAGAACCAACTATTCTTCCAGAACTTGTTTGAGGTGGGGAAGCCCCAAACAAACCCTTTCATCTTCTCATCAGCGGTCGGCATCACCCTGTTCTTCACGATCACCTCCTTGGGGACCTAACTCTTGGGCTGAGTTGAAAGCAGGAAGTAAATCCCGGTCTTTCCCAGAGGCCTCAAAGAATAGAAGTGCCTAATTTTCCGAGGAGTCGGGGGTGGTCGTCCCATCCTATGCCACATGTGCCACATGCACATCAAGATCTGATAGCTGTTCGGAGTTAGTTGAGCAGGGGCGAGCTGAGCTTCAGCCAAAAACCATGTAATGAAGGGCTGAAGCGGAAGGGTCACCCCGCAAGAAAGCATCGCCCCGTAAATCGCCACTTGACCGGGCGGGGGGTTCCACGTAGCCCGACCGTTAGCAGGGTTTAATGAGATAGTGTCGCTGTCCAGATCAAAACGGTTCGTGTATTTAGTGACTTCTTCGGGGCTGACCACATTTGGCTTAACGTCGTAAGCGCAAACTCTCTCGGGAGAGAAAACGATACGAGCCTCCCTATGCTCGTCCTCAATGTCTTTTTCGATTACCCTCTGGGGCCCGACTTGACTTTCCCGAACAAAGGAACCTTTGTTGATGTCACGATTGCTTTGTTTCTTCCCCATTCTTTTCCACGACTGAGAATTATCACGAGCAGCGGAAACAGAACTGGAATCGGTCTCAGGCTGATAAGATTCAGGCTGTGACGAACTGGAAGAAGCTGGTGGAACTTCACGACGCAGTCTAGACAAGTTGAGTCCGGAGACGTCAGCGTCTGTAAATCGGGGCTGATCGGGAATTGGATCACCAAGCAACCTGTGGACAGCCGTAATAGTACAAGTATCACCTTGCTCAATGGCAATCATAGCAACAGTAAAAAGACGATGTCTAGCAGAGGAATCCATGAGAACTAACCTTAAAGGATTGAAGAGACGTGAGGTACGGCAGGATCTTCGAGAAGGTCGAGAAAAGGTTTGGAAACCGAAAGAAATAAATCTTCGCAGGACGAGATTACAGGCAGGGAAGCGATGGCAGAAATCTGGGAAGTAATGGTAAAAACTTGAAAGAGAATATGGGTTTTCCCCTTTGAAGCAATACTTCTATATATAAGTATGCAACCGGTCCCAAGACACGAAACCCTAGAAAGGGTAGATGAGGAGAAGCGGGAAAGGTTGGGATAAGAATCATGACGTAAGCTGTACGGGCACGAACAGAAGGGTCGCGTCTCATAAATGCCACGTACCACGGCCAAACAAAAGAAGACAGGTGGCAGTAAAGAGAGGCACCGAGCCGTCGAAGAGACAGTCAGTCACCATCAAAAGATCTTCGAATAAGAAAATAATCAAACGCGTGCAGGCATAATTAAGACACGCCATTAATGTTTCGAAACGAACGAGGAATTTGAAATCCGACATTGATGAAGAAGACGATAAACGAGAACAAGTCATGAAAGAGTTAAATATTTATCCCGAGTAAGCAGGATACATTCAGTTCAAATATTTAAGGGGGTATTGTTATAGGTAAAAATCATCATGAAGGACACGTCATTACGGTAAGGGGCCACGTAAGCAAAGTGGAGGAAAGTCAAGCGTTAAAGGGCAGAAATTCCACAAGGGAATTTACTCGGCAAAGAGCAAAACAACCCGACCACAGACGAAGAAATCGGCTCGGGCATACTCGGTCATGCTCGGGGTCAGATAAAGAAGACGAGTACTTCACAAACATATGGACTGAATCAGCAGCAAGCAACACCACAATAAGCAACGATACGACTATCAGAGTTCAACTGAAAGGCAAACAGATTTCCCGCAGATAAAGGGCGAGGAATCCGACGCAGATTCGGACTCAGTCAAAACAGGAAACAGGATAAACTCCAGAAAGAGACAGACTTCAATTAGAACTAGGAAATCACACAAAATACGGGTATCACAACACCAAACCCTAGCAGTACCATAAACCCTAGCAATAACATGTATAAATACCCCTGTAAGAAACATAATGGGGAGAGGTGAGAATTAACAGGAGAAATCAGAGAGAAATATTTTGTAATTGAGTTTTTCATAGTGGATTTGACTTTGTTGCTCAAGCAACAGCCCGTGGATTTTTCTCCAGTTAAAAGGAGTTTTTACCACGTATTTGTGTCTCTTGATTTATTATTTTCTTGCGATATTATACTTATCTGTTCTTATTTTCGCTTGATACAAGTTCGTTGATAGTGACGACGAAAAATCACCATCAACACATATATATATTATTATAATATATATATATTATATTAATATATATGTATATCATAATAATATATAAAAATATTATTACATATATTATTATAATATATATATATTATATTAATATATATGTATATTATAATAATATATAAAAATATTATTACATATATAATATATATATTATATATTAAATATTATTATATTTTTAATGTATTATATTATATTATTATATATAATAATACATAATATATTAATTATATCCTATACAAATATATAATATTTGATATATCATATATATAAAAATTATACTATATTATATATTATTATATATAATAAAAATATATATTATACATATGATATTTATTTATATATATATTAATAACATATATTCACATATATATATATATATTATTTATATATAAATATTATAATATATATTAATATTATATATTATATATGTATTATTACATATATTATATATATAATATATATTATTTTATTATAATATATAATAATAAATAATATATTATTATATTTAATAATACATATAATACTATATATATTATATATTAATATGCTAATATAATGTATATATTATAGTATATAATATTATATATAATGTTTATATATAGTACTATATATTATAATACTATATATATTATTATATCTAATATTATAATATATTATATATTTATATAAATTATAAATTATAATATATGTTATATAATATTAATATATTATATATTGTAATATATATTATAATAAATATTATATAATAATATATGTTATATATTATATATAAGAATATATATTATATATTATATTATATATAGTATATTTATATATTATAATATACATAAATGTACTATATTATAATATATATACTATTATAATATATATGTAATAATTATAATATTATATATATATTATTGCATAAATACTTTGAGTTCTAGTTGGAAGTAAATTATTCTGGATTATATATTTATATATATATATATATATATATATGAGGGGGTACTCTGGTCATTTAAACCTCATGTCCCGTTCTGTCCTAGCCATACCAAACGCATAACAGTACAATTAATAGTTCTGTCTCATGCATTCCAAACATAATATGAAACAACTGTCCTGTCCCGTCCCATCCCGTCTTGTCCTGTCCCATCCTCGTATCAAACGCACCCTCTATAAACAATGCAACAGAACTAGTATTTGCCGATGTATTATCCAATGTGATAGAAAATACGCGATGAGTTATTTCATAAGTTCCTAAAACAGAAAGAATAACATTAAACATATTTTCTACGGTATGTGCAAAATCCAAAAGACCAAAACCAAGAATTTTTTTGTCACCTCGAATCAGAGTCTAAATAGTGTTCCATGACACATAAATAGTCTTGTTTGGAACATGAGTTCCAAATATCGAAAGTTAATGCAATAGAGACACTTAGATGCTATAATTTAGCCATCAAGTCATCTCGTTAGGTTTGAAAACATTTTAACAAATTGCTCATAGTGGTGTTTCTAGAAACAGAGTTAAATTGGGGGTTGTATGTACTTTGGATAAATTCTTCATATACAACCTTGTCACCGAAATTAATCGGTTGATCAGTTTGTGCTATGTAACGTGCCTTGCATTCTCTAGCATGTGCGGCGTCGTAACGCCACGTTGTAACATACCTGTCTGGGTGCTGTTGTGGTTGTGTCTAGGTTGTTATGGTGTCTGGGTTGTAATGTCTACCTGTCCATGTGCAGGCATGCATTTGTCTATATGTCTTTTCAAATGACTGGTTACCCCTAGAAGTGGCATAGTCCTTAGGACAAAACTTATATTCAGCTCTATCTCTGACCGTATCATCTGGGAGTGTTATTTCTACCATGTCAAAACACTGTCATACTCTTGATGTCAACTTTTTTTATTTGGGACGTGATGTAGGTGTGCCGCCGGAAATGGAAGGTCTCGCTAACGTTTCCGCTAGTTCAGAAAGGTCAAAATTATCAGTTGCTCATGTTAAGACCGTCCGGAAAATAAGGATGATGATGATCAATTTCCTACGATACAAATATTAACTCATTAGTCATTAAAAAGGTAAAAACTAAGCATAAAATCATAAATATACTAAGCTTAAACTATAAAAGACATAGATCGAACCAATTTAATACCGGGTTTTATCTCCCAAATCCTTCTCCTTGTGATCGTATCCCGGATAATATCTGGTATTTAATGGATATCTTCAAGTAATTTCAGATTTTGAGGCTGTTGAAGCTCATTGGAGCTTAATTGGAGGATTTGAAGTCAAAACCCAGCAAAGGAAGGAATTTTGAAGATTTTGGTAGAAGGTGAGGCGACCCAACCAGGTGACCAAGTCAGTCGCCTCAACCCTCGCCTCACATGCTGCCTGCTTTTAAAGAATTGTCCAAATCATGAGGCGGCCTAGCCAGGCAACCAATTTGCTCGCCTCATCTCTCACCTCGGTATCGAGTGGATTTCCAGAGCATGAGGCGACCTAGCCACGCTACTTGCCTACTCGCCTCGCTGAAGTCAAAGGGACAAAATGGTCTTTTGTGCCCACCTTTGCAGCACAATATTTCCTTGGATATAAATTCTTCTCTTCTGATTTTCTCCAGCAGCAACATATAAGGGGAACCTCCCAAAACCTAGAAACCCTTCTCCACCATCCATCTCTCTATCTCTTCCACATATCTCTCTCTAACACCATCATCAATCACCATTTTCGGAAGTTACTCAAGGAACAAGAAGAATCTCATATGGACTTTATGGGTTTTCTCTATACTTTTCTTCTTTTTATTTACTTTTCATTTTTGAGTAACTAAACCTCATCCAGGGGATTGATATAACCATATTAGATAACTCTTGTAATGAACTAGTCTATTCTATTTATTCAATCTAAAATTAGTCTCTTTTACTTGATTAGTATGTGTTTGCTCTACCAAGTATGTTATTTTGTGACTTCAAGTAATGTATGTGGGTGGTGTAGATTATTCATGAAAGTGGGTTTTGGTGAGATTGACCTTTTCCACCTTAATGTCACTTATTTGCTTGGTAATTGAGAAAGACAATGTTTGCATGACCTTGCTATGTTGTTTTGGCTTAGAGCTTTGAGAAAATATTAGGTGATGACTATTGTTTCGCACATGACCTTGTTGGAGTAATGGGAAGAACCTTGGTCTTAATTTTTATTATCTTAAAACAAACCCTAAAATTGGATAGAAATGCTTATTGAGACTGATTTAGCACATTGAGCGGTCCAAGAACGGTTATATCGATCCCTTAGTGTCTCTCCATATCTTCCACTCCTTGTGTATTGTGTTGTGCTTACTTAGTCTAATTTAGTTTATTTTCAAGTTTGCAATTACATCATTTTTAAGAACTCATTGTTACCAAACCAATGCATTATGCAATTTCATTTTCGCTCACTAGATTAGATTATTTTAATTAACTTCAATTCGACCAATAAGCTCCCAATCCTAGCGAACGAACTTATATTTTATTGAATAGTATTTACTGCATCAATTTTGGAGCCGCTACGGGGATCGGCGTAGTTTTATTAGTTGAATTAGTTGATTTCGGTAGTGTGCCTTATTTTAGTAGTTCTAGTATAGTTTTTAGTTTCTTTTTACGTCATTGGTATTTTTGCTATTGGTGTTTCAGGGCCACAGGTGTATGCACGGTCGTCGTTCGCTTGGAGGAAATTTGTTCCCGGCTAACGACAACCTTAACCATGTAGGCCGACTTGCTAGGAGGTTTGAAGGTGTAGATATCTTTGTTGACTTGGAGGGTACTTCTATTCCGGAAATGGTTGAGCAAGAAGAGCATATGAGTGTACTGGAGTCACCAACACATGAGATTGACGAGGGTATTATAGCTATGAGAGAGTCCGGGCAACCAATGATTGAGAGCCAACCATCGCCTATAGTGTTGAATGTGGTGGCTAGGATTTATGAATTGAAGGGACTCCATGTGGCTATGCTTCCATCTTTGAATGGCCTCCCAAATGAAGATTGTTTGCAATTTATGAAGGACTACCAATCCATCTTGGAAGTTTTTCCGAT
Organism: Dipteronia sinensis; assembly: GCA_033220585.1. Taxonomy (NCBI): domain Eukaryota; kingdom Viridiplantae; phylum Streptophyta; class Magnoliopsida; order Sapindales; family Sapindaceae; genus Dipteronia; species Dipteronia sinensis. Next base: position 18,060,624 of record CM065644.1, on the reverse strand, counting down.
AGGCCGACTTACAGAAGAACAGTTGCAGATAAGGTGTTTTCGGTATTGCATGAAGGATAAAGACAATGTGTGGTTCACTTCTTTAAAGGCCTGATCTTTGCGATCATGGGACGAGGTGTGCCAAGCTTTCTTCAATAGGTTCTTCCCTGCTGCAAGATAAAGGACATTCGGATTCAAATCACCAGTTTCATCGAGGAGGATAATGAAACCTTTCATGAGTCATGGGGAAGATATATGAGACTTTTGCAATAATGTCCTCCTCATTTGGTAACCGAAGAGTACAAGGTCCGCACTTTCTATGATGGATTAATAGCATTCACACAAGCTTTGGTAGATAATGCATGTTGAGGTGCACTCACAAAAAAACCTGTTGTTGAGATTTTTGAGATATATGAGACATTGGCTCTCAACTCCTAACTCCCAGTATAGAAGCTCAACGTCAAGAAGGGGAGGAAAACATGGTGTTAGTCAGGATATAGGGATGGCTATTCAGATGGCTAGGCTAACTAAACAAGTGGAGACAATGGCAAGAAATATGGGTCAACAACAAGGAGGAGCGAACTTGATATATGAGGGGGAACGTCACAGTAGAGATTTGGTACCATTTGAGATAGAGGAGGTCCAAGCCTTGAACTACCAAAGGGGGATGAACGACCCATATTCAAACTCCTACAATCCTGGGTGGCGCAACCATCCAAATTTCTCATGGTCAGATTCAAACAATGCTTTGAACAACCTATCCAATACTTAAGGAGCACACCAAAGTGGATTCAACAAAGGAAATTACCAAGGCCAAGGATCAAATGGTCAACAGTGGAACTATTCAGCAAACAGAGAAATGTCTTCATATCTGTAAGAACCTCTATCTTTATGATTGGCTTATTTCATGACAAACCACATTGGGGATGAGTGTGTAATGGGTAGCTTAGGTCTTCTTGATGATTGTTAAGACAAGCTTCCAAGCATCTCCATGACTTCAAGATCAAGAGCTTCCAAAGGTATATCACTTGACTTTGATTCTTGAAGAGTTTAGGTGCACACACACAATTCATGCATGCCTTGTTAATCTTGCATTTATGTTGTAATTGTTATATGTGTGCATCCTTTTCACAATCACACTTGCACTTCATTTCTAAGTTTAAGTGTGGTTTTGTATGTTGTGTTTGTGTTATGTCCGCGCTTGCACGATGGTGTGCCTATCTTAGCGCATTGAGTGACCATTTGAGAAGGTCATATTCTTCTCTTGTTTTGGTCTTTGGTCACATGGTGTTTTCCATGAGTTTGGACACTCTTGTTGTTGTCTAAATCTAACCTTTGGTCACTCATTTGACCATAAATCTTTCTACCGTGATCCAAATCTTGTTTTGTTAATTGGAGTAGAAAGTAGACTTCCATACCTTTCCAATGATATATCATATGAAAGGTTTCGATGTCGTTTGGTCATGTTTTGGGTCACTTGTTTCTGGAGTTTTTGTGTTGTCCTAGCGTTTTAGGCGACATGCAAGGCCACTTGTTCATGTCGCCTCATAAGTCGCCTTAGACTTGTATTTTTCCTTCAGAACAAAAGGCGACATGCAATGCCACTTATGTATATCACCTTACATATCGCCTCAGACACCTGGTTTTTCTTTCTAGTGTGTAAGGCGACTTCCAAGGCGACTTGTGCATGTCGCCGTACATGTCGCCTTAGGCACCTGGTTTTCTTTCCAGTGTGTAAGGAGACTTATGCATGTCGCCTTGCATGTAACCTGACACCAAAAACAGGGCATTTTGGTTTTTCGCGTCAGCTTATTTTTTCCTATTATAAATACATCGTTTTCTTCTTCTTCTTCTTGATACTCTCCTGCATTTATAGAAATCCTAGAGAGAGAAAGAGAGAGTCTAGAGAGAGAAAGCTTCATTGAGCTTCATTAACTATCCAAACCCAAAACCTATCTCATCATTCATCTAAAATTAGTCTATTTTACTTGATTAGTATTTGTTTGCTCTACCAAGTATGTTATTTTGTGACTTCAAGTAATGTATGTGGGTGGTGTAGATTATTCATGAAAGTGGGTTTTGATGAGATTGACCTTTTCCACCTTAATGTACTTATTTGCTTGGTAATTGAGAAAGACAATGTTTGCATGACCTTGCTATGTTGTTCTGGCTTAGAGCTTTGAGAAAATATTGGGTGATGACTATTGTTTCACACATGACCTTGTTGGAGTAATGGGAAGAACCTTGGTCTTAATTTTTATTATCTTAAAACAAACCCTTAAATTGGATAGAAATGCTTATTGAGAATGATTTAGCACATTGAGCAGTCGAAGAATGGTTATATCGATCCCCTAGTGCCTCTCCATATCTTCAACTCCTTCTGTATTGTGTTGTGCTTAGTTAGTCTAATTTAGTTTATCTTCAAGTTTGCAATTACATCATTTTTAAGAACTCATTGTTACCAAACCAACACATTATGCAATTTCATTTTCGCGCACTAGATTAGATTATTTTAATTAACTTCGATTCGACCGATAAGCTCCCGATCTTACCGAACAAACTTATATTTTATTGAACAGTATTTACAGCATCATGCATAAAATGATAAATTAACTAACCAAAAATATTAAAATTAATTACTTAACATAAAATAATAAATTTACTAACCAAAAATATTAAAATTAACTACTAAACACAAAATGATAAATTTACTAACCAAAAATATTAAAATTAATTACTAAACATAAAATGATATATTTACTAACTAAACAAAAATATTAAAATTATAACTAAAGTCTAAACAAAAAATGATAAATTTACTAACCAAAAATATTAAAATTAATTATTAAACATAAAATGATAAATTTACTAACCAAAAATATTAGAATTAAATACTAATCATAAAATGATAAACTTACTAACCAAAAATATTAAAATTAATTACTAAACATAAAATGATAAATTTACTAAGTAAATGAAAATATTAAAATTAATAACTAAAGTCTAAACATAAAATGATAAATTTACTAACCAAAAATATTAAAATTAATTACCAAACATAAAATGATAAATTTAATAACCAAAAATATTAAAATTAACCACTAAACATAAAATGATAAATTTACTAACTAAAAATATTAAAATTAATTACTAAACATAAAATGATAAATTTACTAACTAAATGGAAATAGTGGTGTAAATATGGCCTGGCCTGGAGAGCCCGGCACGAACGGCTTGCCAAGGATAGCGGGTGTGCCTGGCACGGCCCCCATTCTTGGCACGTTCCGGGTCGTGGTTCCAAGCACGGCGTGCCGGCCCGACACGGCACGGAAGCACGGCGTGCCAGGCCCAATGGTCAGCATGCCGTGCCGACCGTTGGGCCAGCTGAATTTTTTTTTAATCAAATGGTTGTTTTTAAAAAAATACCCGTTGGCTGACATCATGGCTGACGTCAGCCAACGGTTATTTATTTAAAAAACTGTAACAATTGCATTTTGCCTCCTTAACTCTTGTCTTTTATATTTTTACCCACTTTTCTAATTTTTCTATATATACTCCCACTCATTCCACTTTTCATTCACTTTCTCTAATTCTCTCAATCTCTCCATTCTCAAACTCTCTATACAATTTCAATTATTCTTAATTTCATTCTTACTCCCTCTCTACTATTCTGCACTACTAATATACTATTATAATACTTTATTAGTAATTTACTATTATATAACTATTATTCTCTAATCTCTCCACCAAAGTTCAAACTTCAAAGGTACATTTTTCTTTAAGTTTTATTATTTAATTTTTTTGTTTTAAATATAATATGTTTGTTTAGTTAGTAAATTTATCATTTGATGTTTATAGTTCAGTTATTAATTTTATTTAGTTAGTAAATTTATCATTTTTATGTGTAGGGGTTAATTTTAATTTTTGTTTTTAGTAAATTAAACAATTTATTTTTAGTAGTTAATTTAAAAAAAATTTGTTAGTAAATTAAGCATTTTTATGTGTAGGAGTTAATTTTAATATAGTTTGTTAGTAAAATAATCATTTTATGTGTAGGAGTTAAATTTAATAATTGTTGTTAGTAAAATAATCATTTTTATGTGTAGGAGTTCATTTTAATGATTAATGTTAGTAAAATAATCATTTTATGTGTAGGAGTTAATTTTAATAATTTTTGTTAGTAAAATAATCATTTTATGTGTAGGAGTTAATTTTAACAATTTTTGTTGGTAAAATAATCATTTTTATGTGTGTGAGTTAATTTTAATAATTAATGTTAGTAAAATAATCATTTTATATGTAGGAGTTAATTTTAATATATTTTGCTATAAAATAATCATTTTATGTGTAGGAGTTAATTTTAATAATTTTTGTTAGTAAAATAATCATTTTTATGTGTAAGAGTTAATTTTAATACATTTTGTTAGTAAAATAATCATTTTATGTGTAGGAGTTAATTTTAATAATTTTTTGTTGATAAAATAATCATTTTTATGTGTGTAAGTTAATTTTAATAATTAATGTTAGTAAAATAATCATTTTATGTGTAGGAGTTAAGTTTAATAATTTCTGTTAGTAAAATAACCATTTTTATGTGTAGGAGTTAATTTTAATAATTTTTGTTAGTAAAATAATCAATTTTATGTGTGTGAGTTAATTTTAATAATTAATGTTAGTAAAATAATCATTTTATATGTAGGAGTTAATTTTAAAAATTTTGTTAGTAAAATAATCATTTTATGTGTAGGAGTTAATTTTAATAATTTTTGTTGGTAAAATAATCATTTTTATGTGTGTGAGTTAATTTTAATAATTAATGTTAGTAAAATAATCATTTTACGTGTAGGAGTTAATTTTAATAATTTTTGTTAGTAAAATAATCATTTTTATGTGTAGGAGTTAATTTTAATAATTAATGTTAGTAAAATAATCATTTTATGTGTAGGAGTTAATTTTCATAATTCTTGTTAGTAAAATAATCATTTTTATGTGTGTGAGTTAATTTTAATAATTAATGTTAGTAAAATAATCATTTTATGTGTAGGATTTAATTTTAATAGTTAATGTTAGTAAAATAATCATTTTTTGTGTAGGAGTTAATTTTAAAAATTTTTGTTAGTAAAATAATCATTTTTATGTGTAGGAGTTAATTGTAAGAATTAATGTTAGTAAAATAATCATTTTATGTGTAGGAGTTAATTTTAATAATCTTTGGTAGTAAAATAATCATTTTTATGTGTAGAAGTTAATTATAATAATTTTTGTTGGTAAAATAATCATTTTTATGCGTAGGAGTTAATTTTAATAATTAATGTTGGTAAAATAATCATTTTTATGTGTGTGAGTTAATTTTAATAATTAGTGTTAATAAAATAATCATTTTATGTAGGAGTTAATTTTAATAAATTTTGTTAGTAAAATAATCATTTTTATGTGTAGAAGTTAATTTTAATAATTTTTGTTAGTAAAATAATCATTTTTATGTGTGAGAGTTAATTTTAATAATTAATGTTAGTAAAATAATCATTTTATGTGTATGAGTTAATTTTAATAATTTTTGTTAGTAAAATAATCATTTTATGTGTAGGAGTTAATTTTAATAATTTTTGTTGGTAAAATAATCATTTTTATGTGTGTGAGTTAATTTTAATAATTAATGTTAGTAAAATAATCATTTTATGTGTAGGAGTTAATTTTAATATTTTTTGTTAGTAAAATAATCATTTTATGTGTAGGAGTTAATTTTAATAATTTTTGTTAGTAAAATAATCATTTTTATGTGTGTGAGTTAATTTAAATATTTTTTGTTATTAAAATAATCATTTTAATTTTAATATTTATTAATGATTAATGACCTAATATTTTGTTTTTCTAGGAAATGGATTCTACCCATCTTTGTTTTCCAGACGGTCTAAACATGTTGAACGATGATTTTGATCTCTCCGGACCGGCAGAAACCGTAGCGGGACCTTCTGGTTCCGGCGCCACACCGACATCACGTACCAAATCTAAGAGGTTAACATCAGACGTTTGACAGTGTTTTGACGTAGTAGAAATGACACTCCCAGAAGGTACAGTCGGCTCCAGAGCCAAATGTAAGTTTTGTCCTAAGAACTATACCACTAGTAAGGGTGGAATAGGTCATTTGAGAAGGCATATGAAAAATGCATGCTCAAACACGTACATGTACCCACTACAACCCATACACAACTACGACGGGTCGGTTACGACTTGGCATTACAACGCCGCACATGCTAGAGAATGTTTGGCACTGTACATTGCACAAACTGATCAACCTATTAATTTCGGTGACTGTGTTTTTTTTCAAGAATTTATCACATCTGCATTTTGCCCCCAAATGCAAATTGTTTCTAGAACCACCACTAGGAACGATTTGATAAGAATGTTTAAAACCCAACGAGATGACTTGACGTCTGAATTACAGCATCTAACTGTCTCAATTGCATTAACTTCCGATATTTGGAACGCATGTTCCAAACAAGACTATTTATGTGTCACATGACACTATTTAGACTCTGAATGTAGGATACAAAAAAAATTCTTGGTTTTCGTCCTATGGATTTTGCACATACCGCAGACAATATTTTTGCTGTCATTCTTTCTGTTTTAGAAACTTATGGCATAACTCATCGCATCCTCTCTATCACATTAGATAATGCATCGGTAAATACTAAGTCTATTGCATTGTTTACTGAAAGAAACATCCCGCAAGCTGAGGGTTATTTCTTCCACCAACGCTGTGCATGTCATATCACAAATTTAGTTGTACAGTCTGGTTTGAAGGAAGTAAGAGATCGTATAGAACGCATCAAAGATGCCATTTCTTGGATCGGTAGCTATAATCCAAGGTTTCAAGAATTTGGCAAACACTGTACATTAAACGGTCTACGACCCCGACGATTCCAAACTGATATGCCAGTAAGGTGGAACTCTACTTACTTAATGCTGAAAAATTGTTTGGAATATGATAAAACTATTTCAGGTTTTTATAACATGAAATTGACCGAAAGTGGCTGTCCATCTGCTCAATCACTGACACCAGACGATTGGTATGTGACAAAGATTTTTGTTGAATTTTTAAAGGTTTTTTACAATGCCACTATAACTCTTTCCAGGGTCTATTACCCCACATCTTCCCAGGCAATCCATCAGATTGTGGAAATGTCTGACCTGTTAAACACTTATAGGGAAGATGACATGCTTGGCCCTGCAGTTGTTGCCATGGAGACCAAGTTTAAAAAATACTGGTCTGAAATGCCTTTCCTTTATGCCTTAGGTGTTATAGTAGATCCTAGAATTAAATTAGCTGGTTTAGAATATTTGCTTGAGTTTATTGGTAATAAATTGTCAGTAGATTATTCCGACCAGATTACTGACATTCGAAACAAGTTGTTAGAAGTTTTTAGTATTTATGAGCGCAAGTTTGGCGGCGTTGACACGGAACCATCACCAGAACCGGACACACAACCGTTGCCGACAAGTTGGAGCATTCTCAAACGCCAGAAAAAAGACAAATCATCAAGTTCTTCTTCTTCAACTACACGACCTGCTGCATCTTCTGGTGCCGAACTGAATAGGTTCCTTGTAGCACAATTTGATGCCGACGAAAATATGGAGAATTTTGATCTGTTGTTATGGTGGAAGACCTATAGCTACATGTATCAGGTCTTGTCACACTTAGCACGTGACACACTGGTTATCCCCATGTCCACTGTGTCTTCAGAACAGGCATTCAGCACGAGTGGACGAATTATTGAACCAAGAATAAATTGTTTGACTCCAGAGATGGTGAAGGTATTAATATGCGTTCGGGACTAGGAGCATGCTCGAAAGAGGATGCAAAATGAAACGGTAGATGAACAATTTATTCAAAATTTCTCAAATTTATATGTCGATGAGGGTTCCGGCAGTAACCAGGTCCAGAACTAGGTTGTACATGTACATTTACTTGTAATAAGATTGCACTCTTTTTCCCTTACCAAGTTTTTATCCCACTGAGTTTTCTTGATAAGGTTTTTAATGAGGCAATCATATAAATATGTAATACTGAAAGTCCGAAATAAATAAATAATTCTTCATTTCATATTTTTATCTATTTTTATTTTCTTTCATGTTTTATCTTTATTTATTCTTTGAATTAATTCATTAAATAAAATAATAAATGTATCTATAATCTATTATTATAAACATTTTTTTATTATACTAAATAATAATATGTAAAAAAAATTAAAAAAAAAAATTGGGTATGGCAATGGGCCGGCCCCTTTGGCCCGCCTAATTAGCCCACGGACAGGCCCGACACGGCACGTGGCACGGCACAGAGGGGCTGTGCCTGGCCCCTATTTAGGAAAACGGGCCAGGTGGGCCGTGCTAAAGTGGGCCGGGCCGGCCCCCTTTTACACCACTAAACGGAAATAGTAAAGTTATTAACTAAAGTCTAAACATAAAATGATAAATTTACTAACCAAAAATATTAAAATTAAATACTAAACATAAAATGATAAATTTATTAACTAAACAAAAATATACTCAGCATAAATTAAAATATGCAAATATTAAAATTAATTACAAGACATAAATTCATAAAATGATAAATTTACTAATATCTAAGATTTTAAGAATGAATATTAAAATTTATAACAGAGCTTAAAATATATAAACTCATAAATATACTAAGTATAAAGCCATAAATATTAAATATACATAAAACCTAAGAATTAATATCAAAATTAATAACTACGCATAAATATATTAAGTATAAATATAAAATTTAAAAACTAAAATATAAAATTAAAAAGGTACTTTTGAACTTTGGTATCTTGGTGGAGAGATTAGAGAATAATAGTTATATGATAGTAAATTACTAATAAAATATTAGAATAGTATATTAGTAGTGTAGAGAATAGAGAGAGATAGTAAGAATGAAATTATGAAAATATGAAATGGTGTAGAGAATTGGAGAATGGAGAATGGAGAGATTAAGAGAAAGTGTATGAAAATCGGATTGGGTGGGAGTATTTATAGAAATATTTTAAATGTGGGTAAAAATAAAAAATAAAAGAGATAAGAGGCAAAAGGTAATTTTTGCCCACTTTTAAAGATTCAACCGTTGACTGATGTCAGCCAACAGTCAAATTAAAAAAAATGGTCATTGGTTTTAAATAAATTAATTCGGTCGGCCCAACGGTTTGCCAGCACCGTTGGCCTTGGCATGTCGCCCTGGCTTGCCAGGCCTGGCCGGGCAGCACGGTGATCCTCGATCAAAAGCCTGGCACATGCCAGGCATGTTAGTCTTGTCTGGCCTGGCACACCCTTAATACGGGTCGTGCCTAGCATGGCCTGCTATCCTTGGCAGGCCAACCAGGCCTGGCATGCTAGGCCCGGCCCATATTGACACCATTAATTGTATTTTGTTTGTCAAATACAGAAACTTTATATATACAACAACTGCTCTGGCAGTTTTACTGTAGTTATCAAATGATAACAAGAGAATGGGCCTTGGGCTTGGGTCATGGACCTAGTCCATCAATTTGGGTTTGGACCTATCTTAGGTGTACCCAAAATATGTATATGCCAACAGCAACCGAGGCAGTACTAGGTTAGGAATTATATGATCTGCCATTTTCCTTTTCACTTTCTTCATTTTTTTTATGATTGCAAATGAACTAATATATGCTTCAAATTAATTTTAAATGTAGGATTGGAATATATCTACAGTGGTTGTAAACCACCCATTGTTCACAGAGATGTTAAGTCCACAAACATCTTATTGAATGAAAAATTCCAAGCCAAATTAGCTGATTTTTGCCTTTTCCGAATTTTTCCTACGGAAAGCGCAGCTCACATGTTGGCAAGTATTGCCAGCACCCCTGGATACCTTGATCCTGAGTAAGGACTCCTGTTTTTCTTATTCCGGTCAACTATTGATGCTATTAATCATCCTTATTTAATTACGCAACCATTACATAAAAGAACTACGTTCACAATGTATTGTAAGTTTATATATACCAAGTCATTCATTTCAGCCTTGCAGGTACTATATATCAAGCAGATTGTTAGAAAATAGTGACGTGTACAGTTTTGGAGCAGTCCTTTTAGAGCTAATAAAATGTAAAACCGTGATTGAAAAATCACATGCGAGGACTCATATAAGTCAATGGGTGAGTTTTATGCTTGCAAAAGCAGATATTAAAAATGTTGTTGATCCAAGATTACATGGAGATTTCAACATCAACTGTCTGGAAAGTTGTAGAAATAGCTATGGCTTGTGTTTCTCCTAATTCAGCCAAAAGGCCAACCATGACCTAGGTAGTGATGGAGTTAAACGAGTGTTTAGCAATCGAGACGGGCCGCAGGAGGTGGATGATGAGACCGAACTGAAAGATTCCGTCAAATTGGTCAATTTCAATATGCATTCTGAATTATCTCCCATGGCAAGGTAGTGCTTTTTTAATATATGTATACCCTACTCCAGGTAGTGTGATTCTATATATGTGTGCCATATGTATAATTATTAAAGAGCATTTAGCGTTATCTACTACCATTAGCTGATATGTAACTAATTAGACTATTAGTTGTTATTTTTTAGCTTATTTTTTGTCTTACTATGAGCTGGTATCTGTTACTCGAACAGCTGTTATTGTAGGACACTCATATATAAATCTAGTAATCTGTTTTTGACTAAATAAGAAGTCAGAAGATAATTTCCTCCATTTTCATCTTTTCTCTCTTTTGTAATGTGGTATCAGAGCGCCTTTTTTGCGTCTCTGCTTCTTCTCTTCTCTTTTGATTCGTCCCTCGTTTTTTTTTTCTCTTTTCTTGTTCATGGCTCGTAGAGGTGGAGCTACTGCAAGCAATACCAATGGTGGCAATAGAGGAAATCGATTTACAAACCTTGAGGTTTCGAACTCAGATCGATCTTCAATGGAAGATTCTAGTAGTCCTTTTTTCCTCAGCAATGGTGATCATCCAGGCCCGGGTCTTGTTTCGCATCAATTGGTTGGGGAGAATTACAATACCTGGAGTCGAGCTATGTCAATGGAACTCTCAGCGAAGAATAAGCTTTGCTTCATTGATGGTACAATTTCTCGTCCCGATTCTACTGATGCTCTTTATAATTCCTGGTCTCGTTGCAATAGTATGGTCATTTCTTGGATCCTCAATGCTGTTTCGAAAGAAATTGGAGATAGTCTCATGTATATAGATACTGCTGTTGATGTTTGGAATGATTTACATGATCGATTTCATCAAAGTAATGGTCCTAGGGTTTTCCAAATTAAACAGAAGTTGAACAATTTGTCTTAAGGATCAAATGATGTTACTAGCTATTATATTTAGGGGTCGTTTGTTTTTTTGTCTGAACACTGAACAGTCCTGAATTTTTCTGAAGACTGAATAGGGACTGAAATCTGAATCTGAATGACATGTTTTTTTTTTCCTCACATTTGAATGTGCTGTTAACATGTTTGCTTTTTAAAAATAAAACTGTCTGAAAATAAGTAATTGCACATTTATACCCATACTAATTAAAAGAAGTAATTTAACATGCACCATTCTTTATAACATTTTGTTTGGTTTTTTTGTTTTTTTTTTTGTTTTTGCAAACAAAGTTTAATTTAACAAAATAAAAAGTTAAACAAAGAATATAATTTTGCATGTTCTGCAAACAAAGTTTAAGTTAAATTTATTGTCCAAAAAAGTTCAAATTCAAGTTCAATTTTATACGTTGTCCACGTTTCCGGTGAATATAATTCATGAAACCTTTTTTGTTTTTTTTTTTGGTTTTCTGGATCATATGCACCGGAAACCAAATAAAAAAAAAGGTTCTTGAATTTTTATATACAATAATTCTATAACATTTTCAAGCCACGAAATCTACTTAATATTATAGACAACTTTATTGAGCACTATACGAATAGTTAGATAAAAATAAATAAATAAAGAGTTCTTACCGGGATTTGGCAGGAGAGAAATTCAATTGTTCAATCTTTGAAAAGTTTCATTATGAAAAGTATTTAGGTTTTTTTTTTCTTTTCTAAAACATGTTTAAAATAAGAAATATGTTAAAAGAAATTTTTTATACCATATTAAATTAATATAAATTTGGAAATATATCTGTTTTTTGAGGATATACTTGGAAGAGAATATTTTAATTGTAATCCAGTGATTTGGAATTAAGTTAAAAGTCAGGATTTCTTACTTTTTATATAAGTTGTTTTTTGATATTTTTAAGTTGTTTGACCACTTAAAAAAACAAACAAAACAACTTAATGAGTTCAATTCAAATCTATTAAGTCTTAAGTGAAAAAAACAAACGACCTCTAAGCTCAAGATTTTGTGGGATGAACTTAAGGACTTTAGGCCAGTTCCTGTTTGTAATTGTGGTGGTATGAAAGCCTATATGGATTATCAACAACAAGAGTATGTTCTTCAATTCTTGATGGGACTTAATGAATCTTATGCTCAATTAAGAGCACAAGTTCTCATGCTAGACCCTCTTCCACTTATTAACAAAGTTTTTTCTCTGGTTGTTCAAGAAGAGAGACAGAGACGTATTGGAGCTATTTCTTTTTCTTCCAATGAAGCTGCTGCTTTTGGTATGAGTACTAATGCTTCAGATAACTCTAAGACTAAGCGTGATAAGGCTCCATGTACACATTGTGGTATAACTTGTCATATAGTGGACAAATGTTACAAGCTACATGGTTATCCTCCTGGTTACAAGTTTAAGAACCGAACTAATCAGAACAAACCAGCTGCAAATCAGAGTTCTTTGGTTTCTAAGGGTGTAGAAGATGCTTCATCTGTTTCAGTCATGTCTTCTTTATCACCAAATCACTGTCAACACCTTATAGCTCTTCTTAGTTCACAGCTTCAACAGAGTTCAAATCAAGCCTCTGGAGATCAGCAGCCGTTGGTTTCAAATTTTTCTGGTATAAGCTCTTCAATTCCTACTAATGCTTGGATTTTAGACACTGGTGCCACTCACCATGTTTCTCATAACTTAGATTGTTTTGAATCCTTTATTTCATCCACTGTTTCACATGTAACTTTGCCTAATGGTTAGACAGCTCCCATAGTTCGAGTAGGCACTACTCGTATATCTTCTCATATTATTTTGGACAATGTTCTGTTTGTGCCAAGCTTTAGATACAATCTTTTATCAGTGAGTTCAATGACTAAGTGCCTATCTTGTTCTCTGACTTTCTTTGCAAACTATTGCATGATTCAGGACCAAGCACATGGAACCAAGATTGGGATGGGTAGGAGGTTTGGCAACCTCTATTATCTGGTTTTGGAAGGTGTTTGTAGTTCTTCAAACTCTGTAAAAGCTATATGTAGCTCTTCTTCTTTATCTATTAGTGAACTTTGGCACTATAGATTAGGCCATCCTTCTTTTTTGAAACTGCAACAGTTGAATAAAGAGTTACATTCAACTTGTAATGATACAAACCTTCATTGTTCCATTTGTCATTTGGCCAAATAGAGAAGATTGCCCTTTATTTCACAAAATATGTTGTCTAAGTCTCCTTTTGACTTAATTCATTATGATATATAGGGGCATTTTCATACTGTTACTATTGAGGGTTTTAGATACTTTCTGACTATAGTGGATGATTGTTCAAGAACTACATGGGTTTATCTTCTGCATGCAAAGTCTGATGTTCAGAAAATTATACCATGCTTTTTTGCTTTGGTACAAACTCAATATGGTAAAGGCATTAAGGCAATAAGACCAGAAAATGCTAAGGAGCTTTCCTTTAAGGATTTTTATCAATCAAAAGGAGTAATACATTATCACTCTTATGTAGAAAGACCAGAGCAGAACTCTGTGGTAGAAAGGAAACATCAACATCTATTAAATGTGGCTAGAGCTTTGTTGTTTCAGTCATGTATTCCTTTAGTCTATTAGGGTGATTGTGTTTTGACAGCAGCTTATTTGATAAACAGAATTCCTTCTCCTCTACTGAACAATAAATCTCATTTTGAAGTTTTGCACCACAAAGCTCCTTCCGATGAACACCTTAAGGCTTTTGGTTGCATATGCTATAGAGACAAGTTTTCTCCAAGATCTAGAGCATGCGTGTTTCTTGGCTATCCACCTGGTATGAAAGCTTATAAGTTCTTAGATCTTGAGTCCAATAAATTTTTTGTATCAAGATGAAAATACACTCTTAACGTGTGTCTACAACCTAGAGGGGGGGTGATGGGTTGTTAATCGATTATTACCAACTTTTTCGATTAGTCAATATTAAACAAATAACCCAATTAAATCAAACATACAAAATCAAGTGTAAAGTGCGGAATAATAAATAACACTTGATTTTTACGTGGAAACCCTTAAACAAAGGGAAAAACCACGGGCTATCCTTCTAGCCACACACGATCCTCAAATCCACCATATGAGTAAAAAGTTACACCCTCAAGTGATACTCGGACTCTCACTCTAGATAACCTCAGACTATGGACACTACCACTCGCCACTCTTGGTTCAATCCCTAGTGATATCCACTGATACACTACTCTTGGCGTGATCACCTCCTACTCTACCCGCAGGCCTTTTACAATGGATTCTTGACCGATGCTTGCCAACCACAACTTGGTTGCAAGACTTCAATGCTTGTGCAACTTTACCCCGAAGCCACAAGACTTTGACTCAATGAAGAGTATAAAAGTCTAAGTGTGTATATGACAATATACTCAATGCAATAATGTGCAAGACTAAACACAAAATGCTTAACTAGATGTTATAATGCAATTGAACACCCTAGTTATCAAACAATATCTACATGTACACACATGAGGTCTCAATTAATTGTAGAGAAATTCTAACAACTTAATTGTCAAATATATTCACATAAACATTCATGAACTTGACTAGATGCACAAAGCCAACCTAATCATCAATTAAGCATACATGAATATTTATGGATTAGCTATTTAGGCATATATGACCTAATAATGCAAGCTATCACAAACAAACACAATCAAATATTCATGAATATTAACTAGTTGATTAAAACACAATTTCTCAACCTAGTTATCAATTAATCACACATGAATATTTATAACCTAGCTTTTAGGC
Organism: Dipteronia sinensis; assembly: GCA_033220585.1. NCBI lineage: Eukaryota > Viridiplantae > Streptophyta > Magnoliopsida > Sapindales > Sapindaceae > Dipteronia > Dipteronia sinensis. Next base: position 18,045,539 of record CM065644.1, on the reverse strand, counting down.
AAAAATGACCTAATCAATTAAGCTATCAAAATACAAACCCAATCATATTATCAAGACTCATAAATATGCAATAAAGTAGAGTCTAGGTATTTAATCAAGCAATAAATACCTAATCTAGAGTAAGAAGAACAATAAATGATATTCAAAGAAGTTCTTGCTTACCTAGTCATGAAACAATGAAGACCCATGCTCAAATGATGTTGAATGATGCAAGATTGAGATGGGTTTTGGGTTTGGAGAGTCAAAGATGCTTTCTTGAAGCTTTCTCTCTCTAGGAGCTCTAACCTCTCTCTAAAAATGATTTTCTAAGCTCTTGGTTGGCCAAGAAGAGAAGAGGAAGAATATATATGAAGCCTTAGTTAAAACTACATCATTTTGAACTTGGGAAACAGAATCCCGTTAAAACGGCTTGCTGGACCGCGGCTCAGGTAAGTGTCCAAACCGCGGTACATACAGCAGTGCACCGTCTGGACAACACCGCGGTTGGGACCGCTGTGCGTGCAAGTGCACAGGTCACGGTCCACGTCGAGCATGACGCACTGGAGGATACCGCTCCGTGCGCCGCGGTGCAAGCAGAGCCTGCCGAGCGGTCTAAGCCGCGCTAAAGGGAAAAATCCCCTTTTAACACTCAAGACAAATGTCTATCTTACATGAAAGTTGTGCAAGTGTGAAGTGAGTGAGATGCACAATTAACATGTCAAACATGTTTATCAAATGAGATACAATGCAAGTTAGTGAGTGTTTTTGAAAAGGATGCACACTTATATAAACAATAAAGAACACAAATGCAAGATAAACAGAACATGCATGAAGTGTATGTGTGCACCTAAACTCTTCAAGAGACAAAGTCAAGTGAGTATACCTTTTGCTCTTGAAGTCATGAAGATGCTTGGAAGCTTGCCAACACAGACCTAAGCTACCCATTACATAATCATCCCCAATGTGGTGTGGTTTGTCCTGAAATAAGCCAATCATAAAATCGAGGTCCTTACAATCTCCCCATTTGGCTATTTCAAGACAAAACAACCACTCACAAACAATCCTCACAAAATAAAACAAAGGTATTGTCCATAATCACTTCTACATTACAAAAGAGATACCTAGAATCTAAATCTTCAATATCTTCACTCTCTTTGTAGAATCATCAATGTACCTACACACAATAGCAGGAAGCACTTTCCAAGAACAAGTGCCTGTGAGATGAACAAATAAAAACAAGCATTGCACTTAAATACAAATAAAGCAATACAAAGAATGCATGTGCAATGCTCCCCCTAAAAGGTTACTCTCTCTCTAGGCTTCTCCCCCAAAGCATAAACAATGCTCCTCCTATATCTCTCAAGACTTCTCCCCCTTTTTGTCATGAGATAGGCAAAGAAGCTCCCCCTATCGGGTTGCTTTAGCAAAGAGAGCTATTCGCACAACAACATTGCATAATCATATACACAAACTTTATGCAACTTAAATAATTGAGAGAGATTCAAGGAATTTTATTCAACAAAAAAATGTGTGAATTTGTTGCTTTGTATGCAAGACATATAGCATTCAAGTTCAAGCAATGGTATTTGGCAAAGCAAACATCAAAATGGTTTCCAAAAGAATTCAAACCAATTTGTACCCTTTTGTCATAAGCAAACAAGATATAGTGTTTCAAAAATGAATTTCAATTTAAAGAGCAACTATATCAAACTTTATAAGCGAAACAAGACATGAGTGACATTTGCACCCTTTTTGATTTTTCCGGGTAGGATACCCGTATGATAGTAGCCTTGTTCAACTAATAAAGAGAGAGAGAAGACTAAATTTGGATGAGATATCCTTATTTATTGCATGGATACTAGATCCTTATTGGGTTTAGTCTTCTCATTTGCTTTCACACAAATTTTGCACTAAAGCAATCAAAAACATTTCATGCAAACCATTTTAAGCATGTCATTAAAAATTCTCATGTCATGGAGATAAATTATGGGTCATCCAAATGTACTTTCCCAATCAAATCTCCTAATCCAAAAATGCATTGTTGAACTAAAATATGACATGGATTGCAAGTAAAGCAATGTTGCACACTTATTAAGAAAATAACATATAAGCATATATGTGCAACCAAGAATCTTAAGCAATTATCAAAAGAGCATAAAATAAATCAACTTTTTGCACATTGCAAATCATGCAAGTTTCCTCTTTTTGCTTGAGCTCCCCACAAGGGGTCAAATCCAACCAAGTCATTGGGAGGCATGAGCCCCTATAGACCTACCAAGTCCGATAGACCTAGTTGCATCTACGGGTGTCACATGGGCACTAAGGCAAGCGAGTTCATTCTTTCTAACCCACCTAGGTTCCACTTTAACATTTTTAGTGGTCATAGACATGTTTCTAGGTTCCCTAGGTTTATGCAAACTTGCACTATTTTTCAACCGTTTTTCTTTCATGCTCTCTAATCTACACCTCTTAATGTAATTCAAGCAATTTGGTCTTAAGTGACCAATCATACCACAATAATGACAAGTAGGTACAAAGTAAGGATTTATACCATAGCATTGTGATCTTATCGAGGCATCGCCATGTTGATGAGGTTGTCTTTGATGGTGCATCGGTTTGCTTCTCCTAGGAGCTTGAGCCGACTGGTGGCACCTTTGTGGTATAGCTTGTTGAGGTGGTTGAGCCGGTTGATCATGCCTTCTTGGTTGAGCATGCCACTTATGGTCACCTCCTTTCTTGATGGTTGACTTGTTGGAGGAGGTGGTTGGCTTCTGAAGGACTTGTCCTTTCTTCTTGGATTGCCTAAGCTTGTGTGGACTTTCCTTGATAATCTTCAAGGAGTTCTCTTTGTTGTCAAGTTCATCCTTCATTGCCTTTATCCTTTGGTGGCAATCTTCAATCTCCTTTTCGTACTTGGACACATCAATCATGTCCGTCTTCGAGGAGTCATCTAACTTGGCCTTTAATTGAAGATTTTCCTTCTTCAACAAATCTTCACTTTCCTTGACTCTTCTCACTTCATCATCAAAGGGGGTCACTTTGGCTTTTAGTTGAAGATTATCCTTTTCTAATCTAAGGATATCATTTTCCTTCTCCTTCAAGGTCTTTTGAAGAGAATCAACCAACTCTTGATAATCCACTTTATTATCACAAGAGTTCTCGAAGCATGAGCCATCACTATCAAGGCTTCTCCCATTTATGCTTGTGAGAGTCATATCATCAAGGCTTGCTTCACTCAAGCATGCTCCATTTCGGTTTCCAAACTCCAAGTCATCAATCTTGAAATCTTCAAGTGACACACATTTGGTGATGACTTGTGATTCTACATGGTAGGAAACCGGAAATGCAAAGTAGTTGTTCACACACTCACCCGAGCTTGTGGAACAACTTTGGACGACTTTAACTTCGCTATCACACCGATTAGCGATCATACTAACTCCTCCATTATTGTACTTCAAGTTACCACACTTGGAGGCAATGTGGCCAATTCCACCACATTCAAGGCAAGGGTCATTTTTCCTTGACTTTTTGTTTTCCTCCTTCACCTAGGAGGTCATGCCTTTCTTTTGAGATTTTGTAAATCTCTTAAATCTCTCAACCATGAGAGTCATCTCCTCATCGGAGTCATATATCTCCCTCTTAACTTTGGAGGTCAAATCACCCTCTATCATCTCAATGCCACTCATAGTGTTTAGGGAATGAGATGAATGCAAATGAATGCGATGATCAAAAAGCACACAAATACAAGACACACAAACAAGAGCAAGGATCACCTAAGTATATCTAGGAACCCGCTCTGATACCAATTGAAAATACACTCTTAACGTGTGTCTGCAACCTAGAGGGGGGGTGAATGGGTTGTTAATCGATTATTACCAACTTTTTCGATTAGTCAATATTAAACAAATAACCCAATTAAATCAAACATACAAAATCAAGTGTAAAGTGCGGAATAATAAATAACACTTGATTTTTACGTGGAAACCCTTAAACAAAGGGAAAAACCACAGGCTATCCTTCTAGCCACACACGATCCTCAAATCCACTATATGAGTAAAAAGTTACACCCTCAAGTGATACTCGGACTCTCACTCTAGATAACCTCAGGCTATGGACACTACCACTCGCCACTCTTGGTTCAATCCCTAGTGATATCCACTGATATACTACTCTTGGCGTGATCACCTCCTACTCTACCCGCAGGCCTTTTACAATGGATTCTTGACCGATGCTTGCCAACAACAACTTGGTTGCAAGACTTCAATGCTTGTGCAACTTCACCCCGAAGCCACACGACTTTGACTCAACGAAGAGTATAAAAGTCTAAGTGTGTATATGACAATATACTCAATGCAATAATGTGCAAGACTAAACACAAAATACTTAACTAGATGTTATAATGCAATTGAACACCCTAGTTATCAAACAATGCCTACATGTACACACATGAGGTCTCAATTAGTTGTAGAGAAATTCTAACAACCTAATTGTCAAATATATTCACATGAACATTCATGAACTTGACTAGATGCACAAAGCCAACCTAATCATCAACTAAGCATACATGAATATTTATGGATTAGCTATTTAGGCATATATGACCTAATAATGCAAGCTATCACAAACAAACACAATCAAATATTCATGAATATTAACTAGTTGATTAAAACACAATTTCTCAACCTAGTTATCAATTAATCACACATGAATATTTATAACCTAGCTTTTAGGCAAAAATGACCGAATCAATTAAGCTATCAAAATACAAACCCAATCATGTTATCAAGACTCATAAATATGCAATAAAGTAGAGTCTAGGTATTTAATCAAGCAATAAATACCTAATCTAGAGTAAGAAGAACAATAAATGATATTCAAAGAAGTTCTTGCTTACCTAGTCATGACACAATGAAGGCCTATGCTCAAATGATGTTGAATGATGCAAGATGGAGATGGGTTTTGGGTTTGGAGAATCAAAGATGCTTTCTTGAAGCTTTCTCTCTCTAGGAGCTCTAACCTCTCTCTAAAAATGATTTTCTAAACTCTTGGTCGGCCAAGAAGAGAAGAGGAAGAATATATATGAAGCCCTAGTTAAAACTACATCGTTTTGAACTTGGGAAACAGAATCCCGTCAAAACCGCTTATTGGACCGCGGCTCAGGTAAGTGTCCAGACCGCGGTACATACAGCAGTGCACCGTCTGGACAACACCGCGGTTGGGACCGCTGTGGGTGCAAGTGCACAGGTCGCGGTCCACGTCGCGCATGACGCACTAGAGGATACCGCTCCGTGCGCCGCAGTGCAAGTAGAGCTTGCCGAGCGGTCTAAGCCGCGCTAAAGGGAAAAATCCCCTTTTAACACTCAAGACAAATGCCTATCTTACATGAAAGTTGTGCAAGTGTGAAGTGAGTGAGATGCACACAATGAAGCACAATTAACATGTCAAACATGTTTATCAAATGAGATACAATGCAAGCTAGTGAGTGTTTTTGAAAAGGATGCACACTTATATAAACAATAAAGAACACAAATGCAAGATAAACAGAACATGCATGAAGTGTGTGTGTGCACCTAAACTCTTCAAGAGACAAAGTCAAGTGAGTATACCTTTTGCTCTTGAAATCATGGAGATGCTTGGAAGCTTGCCAACACGGACTTAAGCTACCCATTACACAATCATCCCCAATGTGGTGTGGTTTGTCATGAAATAAGCCAATCATAAAATCGAGGTCCTTACATAAGAGATGTTCAGTTTCATAAGCAATTTTTTCCATTTGCTAATGGTTCAGATCTCAAACAAGCTTCAGATTTCTTTAGTGATAGAGTGATGCCTTTTCTGTTCCTGAGGACACTTCATTTGTTCCTAATTCTCCTATAAGGTATAATTCTCCTATTAGGTCTTCTTCTCCTAGTGAATCTTCCACTGATGTTCAGACTAGATCAAGTAGAGCTATTAAGAAACCTTCTTATCTACAGGATTATCATTGTTCACTCATTATTGATTCATCAGCTCCTTGTGCTCATACTTCTTCTTATCCTATTTCCCAATTTCTTGACTATAAAAAGTTGTCTTCTTCTTTTAAAGCTTCAGTCCTTTCTGTTTCTAGTCATTACGAACCTGAATACTATTCTTAGGCAGTTAGCATACCAGAATGGGAGCAAGCCATGACCAATGAACTTGATGCCTTGAAAGCTAATCATACTTGGACTATTGTTAGTTTACCTCCTGGTAAACATGCTATTGGCTGTAGATGGGTGTATAAAGTTAAGCATAAGGCTGATGGTTCTATGGAAAGGTATAAAGCACGTTTGGTTGTTAAGGGTTATACTCAGCAAGAGGGTGTTGATTATACTGATACATTTGTTCTAGTTGCTAAGCTTGTCACTGTCAAATTAATTCTTGCTTTAGCTTCTGTTAAAGGTTGGACATTGCAGCAACTTGATGTCAACAATGCATTCTTGCATGGTGACTTGTTTGAAGAAGTATAAATGGCCATTCCACAGGGATATAGCCATAAGGGGTAGGTTTTACTTATCAATCCTGTTTGTAGGCTACATAAATCTCTTTATGGCCTAAAACAAGCTTCAAGGCAGTGGTATGCAAAGTTCTCTAACACTCTTTTAGAAGAAGATTTTCACCAATCAGCCACAGATCATTCCTTATTCATTAGATCTAAAGGCTTTTCTTTCTTAGTTTTACTAGTCTATGTAGATGATATAATCATAGCCAGTAATGATGAAAGAGTAGTGAATTCCTTAAAGGATACCTTGGTTAGGAAATTCAAGCTTAAAGACTTGGGAGATCTGAGATTCTTTCTTAGACTAGAAGTTGCTAGATCAAATAAAGGGATTTTTGTATCCCAAAGACATTATGCTCTTCAGTTATTAGCAGATGTTGGTTACTTAGGCTGCAAAACTGTCAAAACTCCTATGGAGGCAAATCTTAAATTGTCTTAGGATGAATGTGAAGTTTTAGAAGATCCTTACATGTATTGAAGAATGATAGGTAAACTGCTATATTTGACTATAACCAGACCTGACTTATCATACTCAGAAAATAGGTTAAGTCAATATCTAGCTAAGCCAAGGTTACCACATTTGACAGCAGCACAAAGGATTCTACAATACATCAAATCTACACCTGGTCAAGGGTTGTTCTTTCCTTAAAGATTAGAGATGCAGTTGAAGGTGTTTGCAGATTCAGATTGGGCTGCGTGTTCTGATAGTAGAAGATCTATTTCAGGATACTGTGTGTTTCTAGGAGATGCTTTAGTTTCTTGGAAGTCCAAGAAACAACAAACAGTGTCCAGATCTTCTGCAGAAGCAGAGTACAGATCTATGGCTAATGCTACTTGTGAAGTGACATGGTTACTTTACTTATTGAAAGAGTTATTCATTTTGAGGGGGAGTATTAAAGAGCATTTAGCGTTATCTACTACCATTAGCTGATATGTAACTAATTAGACTATTAGTTGTTACTTTTTAGCTTATTTTTTGTCTTACTATGAGCTGGCATCTGTTACTCGAACCGCTGTTATTGTAGGCCACTCATATATGAATCTAGTAATCTGTTTTTGACTAAATAAGAAGTCAGAAGATAATTTCCTCCATTTCCATCTTTTCTCTCTTTTGTAATAATAATAATAGACTGCACGTTTTTTCACTTCGGTATTGTGTAGATGAAAACAGATATGTTTCTGCTTCATTTGATGTAATTTTTTTCTGAAAAGTGTATGATCGAGTGCCTCAAAACAATGAAGATTTACTGTGATGTCATTTAAATATTTCTGTTTTTTTTTTAACTTAATAGCTAGTTGACAAAGAGATAAATGAATGCGTGACATAAACCAATTTAGAATTTAATTGTAACTTTGGACCGAAAAAAATGGATAAATTCTGTCAAATTTAGACCAGTTCAAATGTTGAAAAAATAAAATCAAGAAAGTGGAAAACTATGGGAAGAACATGTGTTAACTTTGAAATTTTGTTCATACACCAGCTATACTAATAATGTGCTACAATATACCGTCCTTAGGTCGAGTCTTCCTTTACAAAAACAGAAAATCTTGTTAGCGTGACCCCGGTGAGGTTGTCGGTGGTCACCTTTGACGCTCAAGTCAGTAAGTGTTCAACTAACCTCATTCCCTCATTCGGTTTTATAAATGAACAATGAAATATATATATATATATATGAAAGATAAAAATTAGTGAAAATGGTGAAGGACAATAATGAAAAGCTGTGTAAAAGCGAGGTCAAAACCTATAAAAATCCCCCCTGCTTAGTAAAGAAGAAGGTTGAATATGTACTACTTCAGGTTGAATATATACTAACATGACCTGAGTGTAAAAAATGGAGATGATTTCTTTGTCATCTCTCTCCGTCTCTTTCTATGAGCTTGAAAACGCACCGTTTTGTAGCTCTATATCAACACATTGTCTTTAGTCTGGGCTGTATGGATTCATACTATATGGGCCTTGGTCCATGTGGACTGCCAAAAGACTTTAACATGATTTTTTCCTTTTCTTTTTCTTAGTCGTAAATCGTTTCAGATAATTAATAATTATAAGATGCCAGAATCCACATATATTTTTTTGTTGAGAAAATGTACAGATCATTTTGTAATGTTACAAAGTAAGTTATATAGTATAGCTAGACCCATGTAATATTACATAGTGTATCCGTCCAAAAAAAAAAGTACAGGACTTTCGTATGATTTAAAAATTGTGAAACTTGAACCAGTATACATGCACATCAAGATTAAGGTCCGATTTCGTTGGTGAGGCATAAATTAAGAAGTCTCCTTGGCAGGGCAGTCTTCAGATATTTCGAGGCCCAATCGATTTAGTGATATTAACAAAAATCGGGGCCTTTAAAACAATTAGAGTGAAGATATTGACATCCTTAAAAACTGTATATACACCCTTTCGTAATCACATTTATCAAAATTTTTAAAAAATTTATAGTTTGTAAATAAACCATGTTTAATGCCGAAAATATCATTTCTTTAATTATAATGTAATTGTATTTTATAAGTACACACTACCTATATATATATATTATTATGTTATTTAATCAACTTTATTATTATTTAAAATTTATTATTATCTTTAATTCTTTTAATTCTATCACTTATATTTCAAAAAAAAAAAAAACTTTCTATCACTGTTCTTAAAAATATATATATTACTGTTCTTTCTCTTCCCTTACTTCATTTTATCTTCGCATGTTTACCTTTTACAAAATAAAACTCCATTTTTCTTTTTTCTTTTTCTCTCTCCTCATGTCAAGTTATGTCATGTACCAATTGATTAGGAAGTAGAAAATGTTTACTGAAATTGAAGAACAACTAATATTGAAGAAAAAAAATAAAGTCTAAAGCTTGTTTGAAAGAAAAAAAATATTATAGAGAAAACAATTTATAATGATTTTGTTTTTCTAATAAAAAATAATTTAAAACTTGTTTTTTTTTCAACCTACTTTGGAAAATTTTGATTCATTCTCCGGTAGTCAATTTGTATTTCCTTAAAATAAATTGAAAATATCTTTAAAATTAAATTTTAAAAGAGAATCTAGGGTTTAAGAAAATGGAAAGAATTTTTAATGATATATGTTAATATCAAATCATTAAAAGGAAACTTTTTTTTTCACAAGATATTAAAATAGGAAACTAATTAATAATTATTGGTAGATGTACTTACAAACTATTTTATAATTTACGCAAGGGTATTATTGGATTTTTAAAAATAAACTAATTTGGGGTGTACATACAGTTTTTGAGGGATGTAAATATCATCACTCAAAAAATTATTATCAACATAAAAATTGGCCTAAAAGATCTTGGGTAGTTTCACACATTCAATTCAATCTAAAATAGGTCCAGAAGATTGTGAGCTTTCATACTTTCACAACTCACAATTCAATTCAATATGGATCCAAAAGCAATGGAGAAAGATTGAGCCCTGAGCAAAAAAAAAACAAAAAATACAACAAAGATTATTTAAAAAAAAAAGGATTGGGACAGTTGGGGGCCCTAGCAAAATGCTGGGTTTGCTACCCCCTAAGGCCGGCCATGCTCCTTGGCTTCGATTGAAACACCCATATGTCGAGTCTTACCAAGTCTTCCAATAGATAAGCTTGGCCATTGATTACTTTCGTTTCTGATAGGCTAATAGGTCCTTGTCTAACATGTTATCAATCTCAATTACTTTCAAATACAGCATATTATTGTATTTTAGAATATTACAGTCAGTGACATATGAACAACCTGTTGTTTTTAATACTCGAAAAATCAATCTGGTTCGAATTTGCAAGAAAACAGAAAGTGAAACCAACCAAAACAGTATGTTAGAAATCTGGTTTCAAAAATCGAGGCCCTTGTTTCACACTGTGTCCTTAAGACAATTTCGCCGTATAACACCGTATCTGTATATCGATTGTCTCCCAAGATACAACGATTTAACAGTGATCGTGCATGGCACAAACTCTTTCAACGAACTCAAATCAGGTCCGAACTTACCAAGAATTGAAGAAGAAAAGAAAAGCAAGGAGAGCAATGAACTTCTTAATTTCGTGATTTCTGTGAATGTGTATCAGAAGAATAGACTGGGGTTCATTTAAAACCGAAGTCAAGAGGATTATTTTGAAAAAATTCGATAATGACGTTTTAATGAAAGGAAATTAATTAAAAGTCAATCTCCAAGAGATTTATTTCTAATTAATGACTGATTCTATTTACTTAGTGATCAAGTAAGTATCCAGAATCCAAACAGAATTTCCTTATCATTACAAGTTCTTGTTTAGGGAAAATTAAATTGAATTAATTCTTTCCGTATCAATATAAACATTGACTTAGAAAAAAAATTCTAAGTAGTAGCAAAAGGTCATTTGTACTATGACAGTCCAATCAGAATGGCATTCGTGTACGCAGGTCGCGCTCACACACAAGTCATCCAATCCGAAGGTTTGGGGTCCATGATTTGCACCCCCTTCTGCCCGCGAAAAAGAGCCTTTATGCTACACATGTTGAAGAGTAACTATCACACATCCACTTATATAATGTATATAACACTACAAGAAAAACGATTAACGACAACAGGCGATGCTCGTTGTAGATGTGTATCTACCATGGGCACCATGCCCGTTTTAGCTGGGGCAATGGTGGAAAAGTGCGCTTTTCGACCACAGGCATTGCCCCGTTGTCGATGCGTTACTTACAACGGGCATTGCTCGTGGTAGATTCTCCAGTTTTATTTATAAAAAAAAAATCTGATTGGTTTATTTTTTTTTATACAATATCTCAAAAAATCTGATTTCTTCAATCTTCAATCTCCGCAAATTTTGAATGCAAAGTTCGGGTGGCACCAATTTTGTTTCCAATAGAAATATGATGACAAGAGAACTGCAAGCAACCAACAAATAAACAAAACAAAATTGAAAATCATAATTTAATTCTTCCTAATAATCCACCACCACTCTCACCTCCAAAAAATAAAAAATAAAAATCCCTCAAATTTCTGAAAAATCTCCACATAAAAAATATTAATATCAAAATATAGGAATATATATGCTTAACCTATCAATTTATCACCAAAATCAAAGCAAAATTTAATAATTTTTTCACCCCAAGCAATCAACAAATGTGATTGAATGGGAGCTAAATCAGATATAGCAATCTAGTGACATCATATAATCATTCCGAAAATCAAATAGATAATTGATATACTAAAAAAAAGTAATACACATGAAATTATAAAAAAAATTAATAAATAAAAACAAGGAACTAATGTCTCTAACACTAGATCTATAAATTAAAAACACATTCTACAACAACTAAAAAAAAAAACTTACGAAGATGGAGTAGAATCACATGTTAGAGATGTCGAAGACGAAGACGAGCCTTGGATGAGTCTTAAAATCAAAAACGAAAACAAAGACTGAAGATGAACTTGAAGAGTGAAGACGATCTAGAAGTGTGAAGAAGAAGAAAGAAAAAAGAGAAAAGAGATGATGTTGGCGTTGAGGAAGATTGTGGAATTAGGTTTTTTTTTATATAAAATCATATCAGACTATCAACCACGGGCCTTATTTTGTCCATTGTAATTACTTGATTATCTACCACGGGCATTTTAAAGGCCCGTGGTTAAAAAAATTTATGTAATTATCTACCACGGGCATTTAAAGGCCTGTGGTAAATTTTAGTTTTCTAACACAAGCCTTTCAAGCCCGTGGTAAATGAGCTGTGATGGAAAGTATATTTTCTTGTAGTGTAAGTGCTTTACCCAACCAATGTGGGATGCTCGTTTTCCCTACACGATGTGGTTGAGTTGCCCATGTACAGCGTTTCCTCATTCTCCACTGCTTCAAACGTATTGAACATCTCCCTGTCAGAGCATATATGGCGTGTGACCCCAGTATCTAACCACCACTCCCTCGGGTTTGACCCGACCAAGTGTGCTTATGTCATAACTGCAGAAAGATTGATCTCTGAGACATCTTTAGAAATCCCAGCAACCATGTTTGCCTCGTGGTTCTTCTTCTTCTTTGGCAACCTGCAGTAAGAAGATTTGTGACTCATCTTGTCACAGTTGAAGCACTTCCCTTAGAACTTTGGCTTCTTGGAGACTTCTCCCTTTGGACCCAATTTGGATCCTTTCACAGGTTTGTTCTTCTTAGATTTGGAACTTTGCCCATGTTCCACGACATTAGTCTTTGCATCAGGGAGACTAACATCTTTATTCTCATACTTCCTGTGATCTTTTTCAATACGAAGCTTGACAATGAGATCCTCGATCTTCATCTCATTTCGCTTGTGTTTGAGATAGTTCTTGAATTCCTTCCATGAAGGAGGTAACTTCTCAATAATAGCAGCCACCTAGAAGGTTTCACTCAAGGTCATCTCTTCAACATGAATTTCATGCAGAATCACCTGAAGTTCTTGGACTTGACTAATGACTGTCTTGGAGTCTCCCATCTTGTAATCAAGAAATCGGCCCACAACAAACTTTTTGGATCCAACATCCTCAGTTTTGTATTTTCTGTCTAACGGCTCCTACAGTTCTTTGGTTGTTTTCTTTGAAGTATATACGTTATACAGCAAATCTGACAGCCGTTCAATATGTAGTTTCAGCATAGAAAATCTGAATGGTTCCATGCATCTATAGAATTCCATACTTGAACATCTCGCTCTTCACCACTAATAGGTTTAGGAGCTTCTTCAGTCTAGAACCTAGCTAAGTTCAGCATGGTTAGATAAAACAGTATCTTTTGCTGTCATCGCTTGAAGTTCGGTCCACTGAACTTATCAGGCTTCTCCATATGATTCATCGGTAATGGAACCGAATTCATATAGGGATTTTCCATCGGAACATTCCCTTGACTCACGTACTGGCCCATCATCGGATCTGGCATGTTTGTCACGAATGAGCTAATGGCCCGAGTCGTTATGGCCACACTTGGCAACACAATAGGAACTTCGCCCCATGACCGCACCAAAATACGCGCTCGCAATAATACGAGGCCGTGGTATAGTACAACAGTAAACAAGATTCGTTCCCACAGGGAATGAGGAATTGAGTATCATAATTGTCTGATTTAATCGCTATTCAGATAATCAAATCATTGGCATTTCAAGATTACGAAATTAAACCTAACTACACAATAATCACTAAGTAATAAATGGAAACTGTAATAAGCAAGCAACACAGTTGAACACAAGATTGTAAAACGTATGAGAATGATGCTAAGGCTTCGAATCCACCTTTCCACTTCTCATCAACTCAGACACATCATTTGGATAAATTATGCAAGTGTATATATAGATTCGTATGCCTAAAAATTGTCTCTAACCTCTGTCAAGTGAATAAAGACAACATTTATATGCACCAACAACCTATTTCTACATGGTTATCCGATCTACATACAAATTCATTAAGAGCTATGGCATACAATAGAATCCTACAAGCTAGCATCGCATGTTTCTATCTTACTAGACTTGTATCAGGCATTTCATCGAGCACGTGGTGTGCTTCACCTTTCGGTTCTTCACACAACCACCAAAACATCATCTAAGTGGTAGCTAAGCACCTATAAGCATTAAGCATAAGAAATACACATACATAACACAATGCAATGGAATTAATGTGATGGTTTTCATTGATGAATCATGGATAAGGTTTCATCTAGGCTTTAGCCAAGATGAAGTTAGTTCATATTACAATCAATGGCTACAAAATATATACAAATCAAATAAGCCATTTCAAATACAATACAATAAATAAGGAGGTAAAAGTTTAGAGTAAACAAATGTGAAGAACTCCTCCTTGATGGCTTGATGTGCTTGCTTTGATCTCCCCCTTGATGCTCCCCTATAATATTCCAAGAATAGGTATTGATGGTGGAGAATGAGGTTTGAATGATGGATGTAAGGTTTGATGTAGTAGTTTGTGTTTATGGAAGGTTGGTGTGGTCTTGGAATGTTATGGGAAGGGTTTCTTGTTTTTGTGCTGGGAAGAATATGGTTTAAGAGACAAAGAAGATGAAAATATATAGGGAAAACCAATAATTGAGGGGCAAGACTGTCCAAAAACCCTTCTTCGGCCAACATGCGACATGTGAGGCGACATGTGATAAGTGGCCTTACATGTCGCATTAAGCTGGGAAATCCTGGCAGTAGGTAAAGTGACTTATAAGGTGACATGTGGGAAGTTGCCTCACATGTCGCCTTTTCTTCTGGGAATGTTGGCAGGATGAGAGGCGACATCTGAAGCGACATTAGGAAGTCACCTTGGATGTCGCCATTCCTTCTGGAGCTGGCTTCTTCATCTTGACAGTGTATAAAACGACTTCTAAGGCTTCATGTGGAAGTGGCCTCATATGTAGCCTATTCTTCTGATATTCAAGGACCAAGCTTTCACTATCAACAAGAACTTTGTTTCGTTTCGCTCCTTATTCGGATAAAAACACCTGAAGCATAAACTAGTCTACAAAAACTGCACAACTAGAGAAACTCATTAATAGCACGGATATTTACTGGAAAATAAGCGTAAAACAAGGGAAAATACGGGGCTACGCCAAGCGTAAATATGAACACATCAAATACCCCCAAACTTATATTTTGCTCGTCCCGAGCAAAACCAAAGCTAAAATAAACTGCGATGGACCTAAGAAATTTTTGTTACAATTGAGGTCACAACGCAAGCTTAAAACAAAATTAAAATTCTGCCGAGCCAACGAAAGAATGAGATGCGACGTTGGGTGCACTAAGGCATAGACATGTGCATGCTAAGGCAATCGAGAGTAAGCTTGAGATATAAAGGTCAAGATGCTACAACACTAAGGATTGCAATTCCAGACAACTTAGCAAACTTGGCTTCGAAAGTATCGAACACAAGAGTCATGTGATAGCATTTCGCTTTGACTCTAAGCCTTACAAGATTTCTCTCATTTTATCACTCAGAACCTAGGCTCACTCATCAAACATATGCGGGATGGAATTTATACACAAAAAATTTCAAAATTACCCGTATATGGAAAATTTTAAGAATGCTCATGATTTTATGCAAATGGACCTCAAGAATGAAATCAAACATTAAGAACACCCCTTTGTTTACAAGATAGACTCCTCTTAAAGATCAATTAGGACTTCTATTTAAGCTCAAGCAAAGTTTTTGATAAGGTGGTGATGAAGAGGCCGGGTGGATACAGAATTATTGGCCAGCTAATGATCATGCTAGATTCTTCTATTTGGTATTCTTTAAATCCCCTGTTTAAAAAGCGTCTAGGCATTGGAACAATTATTAAGCACTTGCACAATTTGTAGTTGCTCACATTTAGGCAACAAATTTCAACATTGAACTATGAAAGCTTTTATACATTTTACAATTTGGCACATATAACTTTGGTGCAGCCTATATCTTTAGTACAAAAATACAAAACGAGCCTCAGTACACGCTACTTGCAACCATTCGCACAATCTTTTTAGGGCTTCAATTTTTTTTATTCATTCTTCATGTATTCTAGCCATGATCATTGCTTTGGGTGGCCAAGTGTTTGGGTTAAATGTGGTGTTGAAGTAACATGGGTTGATATGGTGATTTAGCTAAGTGTGTGGGTCAATTTATTTTAGACATTATTGCATTCACACACAAGTTTAAGGGACGTGTTTGGGTCATTTTAGTGACTACACGCATTGCCTACATCATCTCTAAAGGAATGAGTCTAACACTCAAACAAGGGAAACACGAGGGCAATTTAAAAGACTGTTCTTTAATGCTTAATATAGTGAAATGAGGCCCTTTTTAAAAGCCTAATATCTACATGATGAGTACAAGAGTCAACTACAAAAATCACTCTCTATGAACGCAATTTTGGCTCTGAAACTCACACGGGTAGCCTCCACTAATGATCTAAACATCTCAGGCGTGCTACCCTTTTCTGCCAAGACACGCAGGGTCTGGTAAGGTGTGTGCAAGCCATATGGTGCATCCATGCCCAATACCACCCCAGCTTAAACTCAAGAAAGCAAAAGCATACTACAATTTATACCACAGCACAACCCAAAAGCATCTCAACAAACAAAATTAATTGCTCAAAAATTTGTCCCCAATCGTAGAAATTTTCAAAAGTTTTATCCAGGAAATTTACAATTTGGAGAAATTTTCAATTTAAAAACAGCTATACACAGTTCAATGACTATAAGCGAATCGTACCCCCAAACTTAAATCAAACATTGTCCTCAATGTTTGTACAATTGAGAATTTCGGACAACGAATGCTTAAAGCAAAGGGGAACGACACTAAAACTTCCGTAAAATTCGGTCCAAAAGCAAACCTAAACTAGGCACAAACAATTTCGCACACCTAGTTCTTAATCAAAAATTTAGGCTATGAAATTTTAAAACGGAGATATAAATAAAGCAAATGCAAGATATCAATAATTTAAATCCGCAAAAGTTACCAACTAAAAAAAATGACTATTTAAAATCCGACACTAAAAACTAAAAACTAAAGAAATAATTCTATAATCCGACTACTAAAAACTACAATCCATAAACTGAAATAGACAAATGCAAAGGGAAACATATAAAGAGAGAGGCAAACTATGTGTCCTGCCCTGGCTGAGATGGATTGAAATCACCCTGGTGAGATGGCCCGCCTGGTCCGGATGTGCCCTGCTCTCGGCGGGTATACGTTATGTTGATACCAGACTCACGAAGACCCCTGATGACGGCACGCATCTGAGTAGTCAAAGAATCATTCACCCTCCGGTTCTCTCTTTGATTTTCATCCACCTGGATCCTCAAGTTCCTGACCTCATGAAGAATCTGTGCAATGATGTTGGTGCCTGATCTGCTGCCTCCACATCTGGGCAATTCTCCAAATTCTGCTCTCCATAATCCTCATCCTCCTCCTCATCATCATCCTCAACCGCCTCAGCAGCGTCCACATCATCAAAATTAACATCCTGGTCTTCATCGTCCAAATGAGCTGCCACTCTGATAACCTCACCACCTCTCCTACGTGCAATCTCATTATAGGCCTTTTTGCTCACTCTGGACATGGAATGGTGCAAAGTCCAACCACCACGCTGCACTTCGATGCCTGCCTCCTCACAAAAATGGTTAATAAGATAAGGGAAAGGGAGCGGTCCCTTTGTAGAGTGCCCAGCATTGAAAATTTCCTTCATGATAATCTGCCTTATGTCAATTAAGAGCTGATTCCTTCCGCAGTAAACAAACCAAGCCGGCTCATAATGTACCACTGTGCGGTGCGTGCTCGGATTCAAGGAAAAACTGAAAAATAAGTACCAGAAGGTTGCGTCAATCTTTAGCTGAGAATACCTGAGCGTTGCCTGGTCTATGTTCCACCAAGAACTTCCACTCATTCTCAGATCAGCTGCCAAGTTTCCGTTTAGCGGAGTGAAGTACTCATGGTTTGGCAACCTATCAACAAGGTCTGGAAAGTCTAGAGTGCCAAACCAACTGTTAATTCTCTCAGCTGTGATCACAACCTCTCAGCCCTGGAAAATTACCGGGGGTCCTGCTGAAAACCAGTGCCGCACCATTGCTGCGTAAAATTCATAAACGAGTTCCTGAGCATAGTGATTTGGTGTCCGCAGAGAGTCCATCCCAACCCATGGTCCTGACTGTATGGGGAACAAAGGTTGAGGCTAGGATGGGCATGTTAATTCCCCGCTTCGGCCGAAGCCGCCTTCTTGAAAACCTCCTAAACCTATTTGGGTAATCCGGATTCAGAGCTCCAGGAATAGGGGTAAGTTCCTCATCCCTTCGATTGGTCCTGGAGCTCTGACCCTGACTTGATTTCTTTCCTTTGCCTAAGCCCCTTCCAACAGATTTTGAACATTTCCTCTACATTATCATAGCAAAAGCAAACGACTACAACCGAAATTTTATTAGCAAACCACTAAAATACAGCCAAAATTTTGCCAAAACACATTACTTTAAACAAACTGCTAAAATGTTGCCAATAAACAACTACAAAAACTTCCAAAATTTGGCCATAACACCACCAAATACAAAAAATCCGTCCAACAACAAATATCATACCAAAAAAATTCGAGCAAACCAATAACACACAACAAAAAAAATTCGGCCAACAACAAATACACAACACAAACTTCCCAAAATTCATTCAAATACACAGCCACACTCTTAAAATACTTCTCTAAACCGAAAAAAAACAACAACCACAACCAAATCCAACCGAAATCATACCCAAAAATCCACAAAATTACTTCAAACTTCTCCAAAGAACTCAAAAGAAAACAAGAAGAGAATAGCAATAAGAGGCTTAAAATGAAAGTGCAAAACAAGGATTAAGATGTTAGATTACCTTTTGTTGAAGACCCAAACTTAATTTCACTAATTGAGAGCAAAAATGAAGCTTTGGAGAGACATAGGGCTTGGTTCACGAATTCGCAAATTTAAAACAAAATTTCCAGCTTAAGCGACATTCAAGGCGACATTTAGGTCACCTTAAAATGTCACCTTGAACAAAACAACGTCGTACAATTAAGTGACAAACACAAAAGCGACATTCAAGGTGACATGTGAGAAGTCGCCTCACATGTCGCCTTACACACTGGAAAGAAAACACATGAGGAAGCGACATTCAAGGCGATATGTGAGAAGTCGCCTCACATGTCGCCTTACATACTGCAAAGAAATCACATGAGGAAGCGACATTCAAGGTGACATGTGAGAAGTCGCCTCACATGTCGCCTTACACACTGCCAGGATTTTTTATACCTGGTCCAAAAATATCCAAAACTTGCCTTCCAAACCTGCAAACTTCAAAAACCTGCTAAAAACATTAAATACACCTAAATCTAAAACTGGAAATCATCGAAATGAAAGTAAAAACTTTACAAACTGAAATTACATTATTTACTTCAAAATTGTGGTACCCCCCTTTCTCGGATGGTTCAAGTGGGCTCTTTAAGAAGAACCGTGACCTTGGGCCCGTCATACACCCCTGGTTTTTTCAACCTATGTGAGGCATAAAACATCCTCACCCAACATCCATTCACTTCTCGTAACTGCTCAATGCCACACATGTTCTTCATTCTCTTGTCCCTTTTTTTTACTTTCTTCCCCACTTTCGCTTTTGGAGGATCCTTGACCTTGTCTACGACTCCATGCGAGTCAACCTTGCATCTCTCATTCATCTTTTTTATTGAAGCATCATGAACTGTACTGGACTTAGGCGGCTCTTTCAAAATATCTTGCCTGGAAACTTCCCCCATGGGAGGGTCAACCCTATCAACTCTTAGACATGCTGCGGATAGTGAAGGGCTCTCGGTGGCCTTGAACATATCGAACACAACTTTTTCATCTTCAATCCTCAAAGTTAACTTGTCTTCCTTATGATCGATCAATGCCCCACTAGTTTTTAAGAATGGTCTCCTAAGAATTAACGGGATCTCAACATCTTCCTTCATTTCTAAAATTACAAAATCAATCGGGAGGAAGAAATTACCCACTTTCATCAAGACATCTTCTATAATTCCATATGGGTACTTGACAGAACGATCAGCCAATTGGAGAGTCACTCTTGTAGGCTTCACTTCGCCAATACCTAACTTCTTGAAAACAGAAAATGGCATTAAGTTGATGCTCGCTCCAAAGTCGATTAGTGCTTGTTCGAACTCCAAATTCCTAATTTTGCAAGGAATTGTGAACTTTCCCGGATCTTTTAATTTTGGGGGAAGCTTATTTTGGAGGATGGCACTACATTCCTCATTGAGCGGCACCATCTCGAAGTCTTCGAGTTTCTTCTTGTTTGCCAAAAGCTCCTTCAGAAATTTTGCATACTTAGGCATTTGAGCTAATGCCTGAGCAAAAGGGATATTTATGTGAAGCTTTTTGAAGATCTCCAAGAATTTGGCGTAGCCTTGAGCATCCTTGTGTGTCTTTAGCCTTTGAGGGTAAGGAATGGGTGGCACATAAGCTTTCACTTGTGGTGGAGGAGGAATATCAAGAGTCATCTCGGGTAGGTTGTCCTCCACCTTTCCTTCATTTTCTTGCTTATTAGATGTGGTGCCTTCACCACTCTTCTCAACTTCCTCTTGAGTTTTCTCATTTTTCTTCATGCCAAAATCAGCCGGTAACTCAACCTGCTTCCTGCATCTCAAAAATATTGCCTTGCACTGTTCTTTTGGGTTTGTGATTATATCACTAGGCAAGATCCCTTGTTGTCTTGCTTGGACACCCCTCGCTAGCTGGCCAACTTGCACCTCAAGGTTTTGAATGGCGGCTTGGCTATGTTGAGCTATTTGATCTATTTTTACATCAAACTTCTTCAAAGTTTCATCTTGATTATCCATGCGGTTATCTATTTTCACAAGGTATTTGGAGAGTAGATCTTCAAGAGCCAGCTTCCGTTCTGCTTGGTTATCGGCAAATTGGTTCTGAAAACCAGGATTTTGTCTATTAAATGCTTGAGGTAGCTGCTGATTTTCAAAAACGGGGGGCTGTCTTTGTTGGGGTTGGTTGTCTTTCAAAGAAAAGTTTGGATGGTTCCTCCATCCGCGGTTGTATGTATTGGAGTATGGGTTGTTTTGTGGGTTTTGGTTGGTTTGTTGATTGTTGAAGTTCCTATTGTAATTGACAAAAGCTACTTGATCCAAAGATTTTGAAGCAAATGGATTCCCTTCTTGACAATTAGAACTCAAATGCGGACCTATGTACAACTTACAACTAGCAACATTAGCTTGACTAGTTCCAACATTCATCTTGTTTACTTGCTTGGTAAGCACCTCAATTTGAGTCTTCATACTTGCCATCTCCCCCACTTCAAGTACTTGATCGGTCTATTTCTATACATAATTTAGGTCCCCATTTCCTATTATTTGTGCTTTGTTTTTGGGTGAAATTAGGTATTTTATGTGTTTGTTGAGCATGTATAGGTCACATTCCTTAGATGAAGTGTTTGAAGGTATTTTCAAGGAAAAGAGCTTAAATGTGAAGAAAAAGAGCAAAGCTGTCATCCACCGCTGTGTAGGTCGCTCTTCATGCACGACCTCCACCGCGGCACATCCAGCGGTACATTTCATTAGGCTTTCTGTTCTTTTCCGCGGTCCATACCGCTTCCCAGGCATCAACCTCAACCGCGGTCTATGCCGCACATCGTTCCGGAAAAGGCTGATTCAGCCAGTGCAGAACAGCCCGATTGCGGGGGCCATATCTCTCAGCTCCAATTGAATTGTGTGCCCGTTTTAGTATCCAATGGTCAGATCAGTCATAATTCCGCAAATAGTGACGGGATTTATTTTGCAAGTTGTCGGAACGGGAAATATTACCTTCTTGGACATGAGTGTGAGTCTTGGAAAGCAAGTTGACACCTAATCCTTATCATCCTTCAATAAGTAATTTGAGTGGATTAGGAAAGAATTAAATCCCAAAAAGGTAGAGTTCCAAAAGGGAATTGATTTCCTTGTTGTTTAAGGACTTGGCTTATCATCTAAAGCCTATTTAAACCCCTGTGAACCCTGATTTCGGGAGAGAGAAGCCAAGGGAGGTCCCAAGCCACTAAGGGGGCCGTCCCCCATCACTCAATCACCACACATCACCTCAAGACCCATCCATCCATTGTAGAAGAAGACGGAGAAGAATTGATGATCATATCGGGTTTTCTCTACTCAATCTCTTTTCTTTTCTTTTTCTATGATGTGTAACTAATTCTATAACTAGGGAATCAATGTGAACCTTTTGTGAATGCTCATATATGGATTAATTATTATTTCATCAATTAAAATTCTTGATTTATTCATTGTTCTTAATTGCTTGATCCTCATTAGTTTTAATATTTATTCACACCATAGACCAAGGGTGAATAACTATTTGGCATGATTTTAGGGTTAAGACTATCTGAGAATTAGGGTTAGAGTATAGACCAAACCTAATTTTGATTAATGCTCTTTTGAATGAATGAATTTTATCTTTAGCATAGGCCAAGCAAAGTATACAATTTGGTTCTTAATTCTTGCGCTTAAAGGGTTTTCGATCACTGTTCACACCATAGACCAAGTGTGAATAGTGGTTGGGAGCACGTGACTCATCCCATGACCATACGGTAATAGTCACATTAAAGACAAAGAATGAACCCTAGAATTGATTGAATCTTGTTTACAAATTAATTCCATATATCGAGTGTTCATAATTGGGGATCATTGATAACCTAGTATTTCCTTCTCTTGATCACAACCATATTCTTTTTAATTGTTTTCTTAGCTTAATTTAATTTAGTTTTAGTTTAATTAAATCATCAACAAATCTTTGGTTACTTTAATTTAACTTTAATTAGAATTAGTTTTAATTAATAAATCTCTTTTTCTCGTAGGAACGATCCTTACTTGCCACAGATCTAATCTTCACGATTCGTGCACTTGCGAGTGAGTATATTATAACACGATTTTACACATCAAGTTTTTGGCGCCGCTGCCGAGGAATAGTTGAATTTATTGGTTAATTCTAGTTTTAGTTTTAGTTAATAATTTTAGTTTAATTTTTTTTAGTCAATAGTTTATTTTTATTTTTATTAGATTTTGTTTTCTTTTTATTTTGTTTTTCTTTTTTCTTTCTTTCAGATACAATGGACTACTATGGGCGACACGCTTATGATGAGAAAGCAAGAGCACAAGCCCGAGCAATGAATTCCTACAATCCTTGGCCTATCAATGAACCATATGGAAATTCCCACAGTCAGTGGTCGAGTTATGCACCATATAATAATACTTATAACCCGGATTGGAGGAATCATCAAGACTTCTCATGGAACCACAATGAAGTCAATATCTATGTACAGCCGATCTCACCATCACTTCAACAAACAATGAAAGAATTCTTGCAAACCACTCAACAGATGTTCAAGGAAACCAATGTCCAGTTTCAAAACATTGAGGCCTCAATGAGGAAGATGGAGTTAAAAATTGGGCAGTTGGTTGAAGCTTAAAAGAAGGAGCCCGAAAGGTTCCCGAGCCAACCGGAGCAAGAAGATGCTACCACCATCCCTTTGAATGGTGAGATTGTCGATACTATAGCGAGCCATGAATTTTCTAATGATTTTTCTAGTGTTGTAGATGAAGAAGTAGAAAAGGAGGAGACGGAAGATGAAGTGAAGGAAGCGGAAAATGTACCTTTCAAGGCACCGCTCCTATACAAGGAACTCAAGCCTTATGTCCCTCCCATTACTTTTCCGAGCCGGCTACACAAAAGCAAATGGAATAAGTGGTTTTCTGAACTTATTTCACCATACTTTATATTGAACATTTACTTGTTTTTGGTTATTGTGTGTAGAAACATGCCGACGCGTGAAATTGTTTTCCATGACTTGATCGCGCGAAAATGGAAATTTGAGACATTGGAATTTGGTTGAGTCATCCTTGCATCCGTCTTGCCAAGACGTTAAATAAAGCGCTTGGTAGGAGGCAACCCACCTAGGTAATTTCTTTTTAATCTTTAGTTTTTAGTTTTCTTTTGTTTTTCTTTCGAGTTCTTGCTTTCCATACTTTTTTTTTGTCCATGTTTTTAATGTCATACAAACATCGAGGACAATGTTTAGATTAGGTTTGGGGGTGTGAATTCGTGTTTATTTTTATTTTTTATTTTTTTGAGCCACTTGTTGACAAACAGAGAAAAAGTGACATGTTTTGAAAATTTTTGAGGCAAAAGTTTTGTTAAAACTGTATTCATTGGTGAGGAAATAAATTTTTCTATCCATGTTGGGTTCATCTTTTTTTCGATATGAATCCAACGGTATAAAGAACGTAAATTTCTGGGCAGTGGTTTAAAAGTTATGATTGTTTCTTCAACTAAAGGTTATAGGCGATGCCCTGTTTTTGAAATTCTGCACGTACGCTGTTTTTGTCGTCTGTTTTCTCACTTTTCCAAGCCGAATTTTGAAATATTTTCTAAATGAAAAGTGTGAGTTTGCATGTCTATTTTCTTGTGTTAATGTTTTGTTAACTTGCGTTGAGTATTTTGAGAGATATGCATTAAAGAACAGACTTACATCAATTTTAAAAGTCACCAGTTTTTGAATTTTTGTCCTTTATGATTAGATGATTCTTTTGTGTGCTTTAAAAGCCGTAATATATGCTTTGTTCACTGAGTTTAGACTAACGCCTTGCCACTTAGAGTATTGCATTGCATTTTTCAAAATTTATGACATGCTCTTGATGTGATGGTGGATAGGATGCTTAGTTGAATTGCCATAATTAATAGTGGAGACTACCCCTTGTGAGTTCACTAAGCCAAAAAGCGTTACATAAATATCATTATGAGGGTTCTTCTGTTTCTATTCCTAAACACTCATTAGGTTCTTAGCATTAGAAATTGATCTCAATAGGTTATGCATTGGATATTAAAGAACATTCATCATAAAAAGATATCACATGTGACTTTACTCTTGTTTTGGTTGAACCATTAGAAGTGATATATGCAATGTGTGCTTGAACTACTTAAAAGGCCTTAAATATTTCCTACCTTTATATGTGTGTGCTCCATAGCCAATTTTGAAGCCAAACACTATAAGCCTTTTTCTTTTATCACCCACATTAACTTAACCCCAATGAGCCATAATTTAGCCGTACCTTATAGCTTGGGATCATATTGAGGTGATGAAGATGATTGAAGAGAGTTCGAAATGGGTGACTCATGAAGTGCATGTACCAAGGAAAAAGCAAGAAGATCAAATGCAAAGAAGGTTTTTGAAGAATTATGTAATTGATGTAAAATTATCATCTTAAAAAAAAAGGTAAAAAAAAGGGTTAAAAAGTTGAAAAAAAAGATAAATAAATGAGATGATGAATCAAATGAAAGTGAAAAGGAATATAGCTTTACAATGAAGTGATGTGAAAATCAAAGTCAACTCAAGGAGGAAGATGAACAAAATTGTTCAAGAAGCCTAGATGCAAGTGGAATGAAGAATTCGAAGAAATTCAGCCGAGTATGAAGATTGCTGAAGAATATCTCGATGTGATCCTAGGTTTGTTTGCTATCCTTTTTCCCGTTCTTTCTTAACCTACACCCAATGGCCCCGTTACAACCAAAGAAAGACCTAATTGATCTTTTGGGAATGCTACTTCGAGAGTAAATGTAAACATGTGCTCTATCTTGTTCTTAATGTCTAATTCCGTTCATAAGATCCTTTGCATAAAAATCAAGCGTTCTTTCAATTATAAATTCATGTGCGATAATATCTTGAAATTTCTTGTGCATAACTTCATTCGCATATGCTTGATGAGTGTATTTGCCTAGGTTCTGTGTGAAATTAATGAGCGATATCTTGTGAGAATTAGAGTCAAGGCGAATTCAGTGGCTCTAGCATGCATTGGCTTTGAATGGCACACTTTGATTGCATCTTGATTATTTGGTTTTTCACAGAAATTTATGTTTGTGGGTAGCATAGCTGTAAACCCTTAGGAGACAAAACTCCTCCTACTAGGGACACCTAGATGTTTAAAGGCTTGTAGCATACGCTCAATGCTATCGTGTTCCCTACGAAAGTGGCTTAGTTTATTTTTGTTCTATTTTTAGATTTTTGTTTGTTTTTAGTTTTTGTTTTTATTCTAGTTTTGCTCGAGGACTAGCAAAAGATAGGTTTGAGGGTATTTGATCGGTCTATTTCTATACATAATTTAGGTCCTCATTTCCTATTATTTGTGCTTTGTTTTTGGGTGAAATTAGGTATTTTATGTGTTTGTTGAGCATGTATAGGTCACATTCCTTAGATGAAGTGTTTGAAGGTATTTTCAAGGAAAAGAGCTTAAATGTGAAGAAAAAGAGCAAAGCTGTCATCCACCGCTGTGTAGGTCGCTCTTCATGCACGACCTCCACCGCGGCACATCCAGCGGTACATTTCATTAGGCTTTCTATTCTTTTCCGCGGTCCATACCGCTTCCCAGGCATCAACCTCAACCGCGGTCTATGCCGCACATCATTCCGGGAAAGGCTGATTCAGCCAGTGCAGAACAGCCCGATTGCGGGGGCCATATCTCTCAGCTCCAATTGAATTGTGTGTCCTACCACCTACGGATAGAAATCCCCGGACGTCTAGTTTCTGACGCACTTTACGGATCGCAAATACGATATTCCTACAAGAAGTTATGCCCATTTTAGTATCCAATGGTCAGATCAGTCATAATTCCGCAAATAGTGACGGGATTTATTTTGCAAATTGTCGGAACGGGAAATATTACCTTCTTGGACATGAGTGTGAGTCTTGGAAAGCAAGTTGACACCTAATCCTTATCATCCTTCAATAAGTAATTTGAGTGGATTAGGAAAGAATTAAATCCCAAAAAGGTAGAGTTCCAAAAGGGAATTGATTTCCTTGTTGTTTAAGGACTTGGCTTATCATCTAAAGCCTATTTAAACCCCTGTGAACCCTGATTTCGGGAGAGAGAAGCCAAGGGAGGTCCCAAGCCACTAAGGGGGCCGTCCCCCATCACTCAATCACCACACATCACCTCAAGACCCATCCATCCATTGTAGAAGAAGACGGAGAAGAATTGATGATCATATCGGGTTTTCTCTACTCAATCTCTTTTCTTTTCTTTTTCTATGATGTGTAACTAATTCTATAACTAGGGAATCAATGTGAACCTTTTGTGAATGCTCATATATGGATTAATTATTATTTCATCAATTAAAATTCTTGATTTATTCATTGTTCTTAATTGCTTGATCCTCATTAGTTTTAATATTTATTCACACCATAGACCAAGGGTGAATAACTATTTGGCATGATTTTAGGGTTAAGACTATCTGAGAATTAGGGTTAGAGTATAGACCAAACCTAATTTTGATTAATGCTCTTTTGAATGAATGAATTTTATCTTTAGCATAGGCCAAGCAAAGTATACAATTTGGTTCTTAATTCTTGCGCTTAAAGGGTTTTCGATCACTGTTCACACCATAGACCAAGTGTGAATAGTGGTTGGGAGCACGTGACTCATCCCATGACCATACGGTAATAGTCACATTAAAGACAAAGAATGAACCCTAGAATTGATTGAATCTTATTTACAAATTAATTCCATATATCGAGTATTCATAATTGGGGATCATTGATAACCTAGTATTTCCTTCTCTTGATCACAACCATATTCTTTTTAATTGTTTTCTTAGCTTAATTTAATTTAGTTTTAGTTTAATTAAATCATCAACAAATCTTTGGTTACTTTAATTTAACTTTAATTAGAATTAGTTTTAATTAATAAATCTCTTTTTCTCGTAAGAACGATCCTTACTTGCCACAGTGCTAATCTTCACGATTCGTGCACTTGCGAGTGAGTATATTATAACACGATTTTACACATCAGTACTCCGTGACCCCTTTCAAGAATTTGGCTCTCACCACCCCAATGGCTGTTTTCGATGGCCATTTCTTCCACTAGCTCAAAAGCCGCATCCGTGGTTTTCTTCAGTAATGAGCCTCCCGCTGCTGCATCTACCAAGTTTCTTGTTGATTCCAACATTCCTTGGTAGAAAGATTGCAAAACTTGCCACCTTGCCAGTCCATTGTGTGGACATTTTCGAATGAGTTCCTTGAATCTCTCCCAAGCGACGTACAGATTCTCATTTTCAAATTGGGAAAAATTGGTGATTTCATTTCGAAGACGTGCAGCTTTCCCCAGTGGAAAATACTTGTTCAAGAACTGCTGAGCCACTTGGTCGAAGGTTGCAAGAGAATCTGGCGGTAATGACTGTAACCATGCCTTCGCCCTATCCTTCAGGGAGAAAGGAAACAACTTTAGCTTGATGAAGTTTTTTGAAACTCCGTTATAGCGGAAGGTATCACATATCTCATTGAAGCTCTGAAGATGGGAGTTTGGATCTTCCTGGGGCAACCCGTAGAACTGAACCGTAGCAGCAATCATCGAAATATGTGCTGGCTTAATTTCAAAGCTGTTTGCTGCTGCTGTTGGTCTTCTAATGGAGGATATGGTCTGATCCATCATAGGCATAAAATAATCATGCAGAGTCCTCCCATCTACCTCGACAACACCATCTTGTTCTTGATTTGGTACTTGAACTAGTGGTGGTGCTTGATTTGGATTTTCCATAGCTCTATCTTGTCTTCGATTCCGACGATTCCTCCTTGCGGTTCTTTCAATATCCGGATCGAATTGCAAGTCCTGTGGACTGTTACTCCTTGTACGTCGGTGCATACAAGAGCAACCGCCTATAGTCAAGAGAAAACAATACACAAAGTAAAAGGTCTAAATTAGCAATAAACCAACTAGTAGTGATATCAATATACGCTCACTCCCCGGCAGCAGCGCCAAAAATTGACGGCACAAAAATACGAGCCCGTGGTGTAGTACAATAGTAAATAAGATTAGTTCCCACAGGGAATCAGGAATTGAGTATCACAATTGACCGATTTAATCGCTATTCAGACAAGCAAATCATTGGCATTTCAAGATTACAAAATTAAACCTAACTACACAATAATCACTAAGTAATAAATGGAAACTGTAATAAGCAAGCAACACAGTTGAACACGAGATTGTAAAACGTATGAGAATGAGGCTAAGGCTTCGAATCCACCTTTCCACTTCTCATCAACTCAGACACATCATTTGGATAAATTATGCAAGTGTATATATAGATTCGTATGCCCGAAAATTGTCTCTAACCTCTGTCAAGTGAATAAAGACAACATTTATATGCACCAACAACCTATTTCTACATGGTTATCCGATCTACATACAAATTCATTAAGAGCTATGGCATACAATAGAATCCTACAAGATAGCATCGCATATTTCTATCTTACTAGACTTGTATCTGGCATTTCATCGAGCACGTGGTGTGCTTCACCTTTCGGTTCTTCACACAACCACCAAAACATCATCTAAGTGGTAGCTAAGCACCTATAAGCATTAAGCATAAGAATTACACATACATAACACAATGCAATGGAATTAATGTGATGGTCTTCATTGATGAATCATGGATAAGGTTTCATCTAGGCTTTAGCCAAGATGAAGTTAGTTCATATTACAATCAATGGCTACAAAATATATAAAAATCAAACAAGCCATTTCAAATATTATACAATAAATAAGGAGGTAAAAGTTTAGAGTAAACAAATGTGAAGAACTCCTCATTGATGGCTTGATGTGCTTGCTTTGATCTCCCCCTTGATGCTCCCCTATAATATTCCAAGAATAGGTATTGATGGTGGAGAATGAGGTTTGAATGATGGATGTAAGGTTTGATGTAGTCGTTTGTGTTTATGGAAGGTTGGTGTGGTCTTGGAATGTTATGGGAAGGGTTTCTTGTTTTTGTGCTGGGAAAAAGATGGTTTAAGAGACAAAGAAGATGGAAATATATATGGAAAACCAATAATTGAGGGGCAAAACTGTCCAAAAACCCTTCTTCGGCCAAAAGGTGACATGTGAGGCGACATGTGATAAGTCGCCTTACATGTCACCTTAAGCTGGGAAATCCTGGCAGTAGGTAAAGCGACTTCTAAGGTGACATGTGGGAAGTCGCCTCACATGTCGTCTTTTCTTTTGGGAATGTTGGCAGGATGAGAGGCGACATCTGAAGCGACATTAGGAAGTCTCCTTGGATGTCGCCATTCCTTCTGGAGCTAGCTTCTTCATCTTGACAGTGTATAAAGCGACTTCTAAGGCTGCATGTGGAAGTGGCCTCACATGTAGCCTATTCTTCTGATATTCCAAGACAAAGCTTTCACTATTAACAACAACTTTGTTTCGTTTCGCTCCTTATTCGGATAAACACACCTGAAGCAAAAACTCGTCTACAAAAACTATACAACTAGAGAAACTCATTAATAGCACGGATATTTACTGGAAAATAAGCGTAAAACAAGGGAAAATACGGGGCTACGCCAAGCGTAAATATGAACATATCACCCCACAAGCAAAGAATTCACAGCCGAAGTGTCTAATCCCACACTCGGATTCAAAGTCTGTAGTGGAACATTGGAGTTCACGGTCGACTTATCTGCCATAATATCTGAAAAACAAAACAAAATTGTTTTAGAATCACGAAATTAACTCTGATATCGCTTATTAGATATCAAATAATTGAATCAATAATTGATTCCAGATCTCACAATTGAAATCACAATCAGTTGGTAATACAGACCTGCTTGCCAAGTCGAAATCAGAATTGATTTCCAAATCAGTGTCTGATAAACAAACCCGATTATCCAAAATAAAATTAATTTATTTGAAATCAGTGTCTAGAATACAAACCCAATTTCCACAGTTCTTATTATTATTAAAACCGAAAAATTATTATTGGTTTAAACCAAGTTCGTCACAATCTGTTACTAGATCAGAAACCATAAAGTTTATAGAAGTATAAGAAAACAATTTGAATAGAAAAAGTAGAAAATTGTCTTAAGATTGTTGTTTTAATACTCAAGAAACCAATCTGGTTCGAATCTGCAAGAAACAGAAAGTAAAACAAACCAAAACAGTATGTTAGAAATCCGGGTTCAGAAATCGAGGCCAGAGTTTCACACGGTGTCCTTAAGACAATTTCACCGTATAACACCGTATGTGTATAGCGATTGTCTCCCATGATACAACAATTTAACAGTGATCGTGCAGGACACAAACATTCTCAGCGAACTCAAATCAAGTCCGAACTTACCAAGAACTGAAGAAGAAAATAAAAGCAAGGAGAGCAATCAACTTCTTAATTTCGTGATTTCTGTGAATGTGTATAAGAAGAATAGACTAGGGTTTATTTAAAACCGAAGTCAAGAGGATTATTTTGGAAAAATTCGATAATTACGTTTTAATGAAAGGAAATTAATTAAAAGTCAATCTCCAAGAGATTTATTTCTAATTAATGATTGATTCTATTTACTTAGTGATTAAGTAAGTATCTAGAATCCAAATAGAATTTCCTTATCATTACACATTTTTATTTAGGGAAAATTAAATTGAATTAATTCTTTCCGTATCAATATAAACATTGACTTAGAAAAGAAAAATTCTAAGTAGTAGCAAAAGGTCATTTGTACTATGACAGTCCAATCAGAACGGCATTCTTGTACGCAGGTCGCACCCAGACACAAGTCATCCAATCCGAAGGTTTGGAGTCCATGATTTGAGGTAATATGTTGATAAATAACTATCACACATCCACTTATATACTGCATATAAGTGCTTTACCCAACCAATGTGGGATGCTCATTTTCCCTACAAGATGGGCACACTTTGAGTCTCAATTTCTCATTCACCCATTAATCGATTTGTGAGTTTGGGTATACCACTTCGATGCTCTCACGGAGGAGAATTCGAATATACATTGATCTTCCATTTTTATGGAACCGATCATACTCAAGTAATGCTCTTAAATCACTTGTTTAATCACAAATTTTCCAACAATCCCCCACATGAATGAAATTGACCTAGGAGACACGAGAGATGACATTGGTAAGTTCAAACGGTCGAAACCTGCATAGGATAGGTAGGTGTTACCCTTTGAACCTTCCCTCGTAAAGATATGCTTACTTTACTGGCTGATCAGTAGATATGTTATCCTTGAATTGTTCTGCCGTTTTATGTAAACGATAGCGTACCTCACACAGGTATCTTCCAGACCCGATTTAGTTCTCATTGTTATATTCGTTTTGGTCATGAACATGCGCCTGGTTCTGTGAGAGTCTTTGGAGAATATAGCTCTTAACTATTCTCTTTTAGAAGTATAGGATAGGTAGGTGTTACCCTTTGAACCTTCCCTCATAAAGGTATGCTTACTTTACTGGCTGATCAGTATATATGTTGTCCTTGAACTGTTCTGCCGTTTTATGTAAACGATAGCGTACCTTACACAGGTATCTTCCAGACCCGATTTGGTTCTCAATGTTATGTTCGTTTTGGTCATGAACATGCGCCTGGTTCTGTTAGAGTCTTTGGAGAATATAGCTCTTAACATTCTCTTTTAGAAGCGGTCCCACTTCTCTCTCACATAGGTGATTTCTTAATGAAGAGTAACCCTCATTACTTTGCTCAGATTTCCTTAGTTCAGAATTCTGAAGCATAAGAATCATTAAAAACATAGTTTAGCATCTTCCCTATGGGCATCACTGTTTCATCATAGGAATGGACTTGGAGGGTAACCCCCACAGTGATCTAACTAAGTCTTACAACTTGGTTGTCCCATTGAACCTATATCTTGGGATCTCCAGTCAACTAGGTTGGGTGTCCATTGTATCGACTTTTATTTCATGGGCTTTAGTCTCATTCCCCTCGATGATATCTCAACTAGTTCTCTATTTAACCCTTTGATTAGCGGATCCGCAATGTTATCTTTTGACTTTACATAGTCAATGGAGATAACTCTAATTGAGAGTAGTTGTCTAATGGTATTATATCTTCGACGTATATGTCTAAACTTCCCATTATACATGTTGCTCTGTGCTCTTCCTATTGATGATTGACTATTGCAGTTGATGCAAATCGCTGGCACAGGCTTTGGCCATATTGGAATATCCTCTAAGAATTGGCGTAGCCAATCAGCCTCCTCACCACATTTATCTAAGCCCATAAACTCAGATTCCATAATGGATCTGGCTATACATGTCTGTTTGGAGGATTTCCAGGATACAGGCGCACCTCCTAGTGTGAACACATACCC
The DNA here is from genome assembly GCA_033220585.1 of Dipteronia sinensis. Lineage (NCBI taxonomy): Eukaryota > Viridiplantae > Streptophyta > Magnoliopsida > Sapindales > Sapindaceae > Dipteronia > Dipteronia sinensis. The sequence goes on along the minus strand of CM065644.1, from coordinate 18,012,409 downwards.
ACTAGTAGATTTTGAATCTTTATATCAGATATACTGTATATAAGTGCTTTACCCAACCAATGTGGGATGCTTATTTTCCCTACAAAATGGGCACACTTTGAGACTCAATTTCTCATTCACCCATTAATCGATTTGTGAGTTTGAGTATACCACTTCAATGCTCTCATGGAGGAGAATTCGAATATATATATTGATTTTCCACTTTTATGGAACCGATCATACTCAGGTAATACTCTCAAATCACTTGTTTAATCACAAATTTTCCAACACAACTCAGAACAGGAGTACTTAAATCCTTACTTGTACATTACAAAGTTTCTGTGGTTTTATCTTGGAGATCGACTTGGACAAATATGACACCTAAATGTACATATGTTCATTATGAAAGTCTTGATAATAATATTGATAATGTCGCTACTCACCGGCATGTATGTACATCATTTTGTTGAAACTGTTAGACAGGTACATTAGCCTGTTACAAGCCAAAGTAATTAATTTCAAGACTACTTCAAATTTCGGGTTTGGAATTTTTTTTCTTAACGAAACTCTAAACATTAAGAAAATCTATTAATATAACCACCGCCAAATGTGACTAATGGTAAGAGCGCTATTTTAATCTAGTAATGTGATAGGTTCGAATCACATCCATTGCAAGTGGCATATTATATATATATATATATATATATATATATTTATATAGCTGATTTATAGAACACATGTATACCATACACCTTTAAAAATTTATTTGTGATCATGATTTTTTTGACGTGATCACATACAACTCACATACGACCATATTAAAATTTAAGACAACACTATAGAACACATGTATACCATACATTTTAAAAAATTTATATGTGATCATAATTTTTTTGATGTGATCACACACAAGTACAGACGACCATATTAAAATTTATATCTTGTTTTGTCGTGATCACATATAATTTATAGACAATAACATTATATACACTCGATCACATGCTAGTGAATATAGTGACATATAAACAACTCTGGACTGGAGTACTTAAAACTTTTTTTTTGAAGGAAATCTAATTTCATCAACCGATCAACCTATTTTTCATGTGTGGTAATTCTTTGTACATCGAATCATTTCTGTGTTATGGAACTAACTTTTGAAGCTTGAGTGGTGTGACCTTAGATGTTATTTTACACCTAATTAAACTTAAAACAGTGGTGAGGAGAGACATTGCACAAAATGTTACAAGATTGTTGTTCAATGCATAATTATAGTGAAAATGATAGATTCATATTGTTTAGAAAAAAGATTCTCTGTCAAAATTTGAAATAGTCTTGAAATTAATTACTTTCGTTCGTGATGGGCTAAGGTACCTGCAGTCTAACTCTTTCTCAATTTTTGTCAAGTCATGAATATTATAGTCTTTCCACAAATAAAGTTGCTAATTAATTTCTTTGGCTTCTGATAGGCTATAAGGTCTTGTATCTGTTACAAGGTCTCAATTATTGTACAACTATAACACCATGTTGATTTTCCACGGGATAGAAATCTGAATTTTTTTTTTTTGAGAAAGTCTTAGACAGGTACCGTAGCCAATCACAAGAGAAAGTAATTAATTGCAAGACTTCTTCAAATTTCGGGTTTGAAATTTTTTTCTTAACAAAACTCGAATGTAACAAAAATATAAATATTTAGTGGCAAAGGTAGTGTTAAATTTTTATACTTGTATATTTTCATTTGTTTATGAGAAGTAAGATACACGTTGAAAACAAATACATGGTTGGATGCTGATGATCGAGTTAAGGACTACTGCAGGATCAAGCCAAAAAAAAACTCATTTTTTTATAGGGTTAGGCTAAACAAACTTAAATTTGTGTTTAAATTTATAATGAGATCGAATACAATTTTAATTTAAGTTCTAGTAAAACACACACACAAGCATATATATATATATATATATATATATATATATAATATATATACTCCCTTAACTTATCCATTATTTTAACATAAAGTAAGGATCTTGATGAAACTCATTGATTTCAATGAATATTAATATGAAACACACACACACACATATATATAAATATATATATATATATATATAGATATATATATAGAGGAAAATTTTTACTGAGAAATTTTCACCTCAGTGCGCACTGATAAATATTTATCAATACGTTGCATGTGGACCATTAGATTCAATTGCTTTGACCATGTCTGTATGCACTTGTCAGTGTTTATCCATAATCTATGGCCCACATACAATGCACTGATATATTTTATATCAGTGCGCACTGAAGATAAAAAGACTATATAAATATATATTCTCCCGTAAGTGATCCCTTATTTTAACATAAAGTAAGGACTTTGATGAAACCCATGATTTCAATGAATTTTGATCTGAATATTTTTGTAGATAATAAATTCACGATTTTGTTGAATACGAAACATTAGAAAATGAGGAGAAAAATATTAAAAATGGAAAAAAAAAAAATCAAACACTACAACCATATTTTCCATTTTTAATATTTCCCCTCATTTTCTAATGTTTCGTATTCAACAAAATCGTGAAAAATTAGTTGTAGTGCTTGAAAATTTTATAAATTTTATTTATAAGTAAATTTCATTAAACATGTCATCCACAAAAATTCAGATAATTCATTAAAATCGATGGATTTCATCAAGATTCTTAGGTTATGTTAGATTTAGGCCCATTTAGTTAGGAGAGGAGTTGATTCAATTTTTTATTATTATTATTATTATTATATATAATAAAATAAATTGAATCATACTTAATAGTTTCGTTTTGCCCAATGTTAATTGATTAAGAGTAGTGTCATTGGCACACCCCATACTGATCTATTCATGTCCCACTTTTTTAATTATATAATATTCTTTTTTTTCCTTTATCAAAATTGCTTAAAGAGACATACAATAATTTAGGAAAGAAATCTTCGACAAAGTAAATCTATTAAAATCTCACATTCCTTTAAAAAAAAACCTAGTACTCTGTTTCTTCAAAAAAAAAAAATTAACTCTTAAACCCTAAAATCTACTTCTTACATACATATAAGATATTATGGAAGAGTTTGAGAACGATATCAAGAATATGGAAGAATTGTCTAAGAACGATATCAAACATCTAGAAGAATTGTCTGAGAATGACATAAAGTAAGAATTGTCTGACAATGATAGTAAGCATCTGTAAACAATTCAATCTCCAGAAATAAGTTTGAAGTTTATTTTTTCTTTAGAATGATATCAAGTTGTCGTTGTGTTAAAGTACCCGGTTATTTTTTGTTTTGTTTCCATCATGAAATAAGAAGAAAAAAAACTAAAAAAAAAAGAATTAAGAAGAGAAAAAAATAAATCAATCAATGGAGATGAGAGAGATGTATACAGATACAGATATCAGAGATAGATAAATCATATATGGTATGTATTAAGTTTGAAAAATAAGTAAAATGGGTAGTTTTGGAAATAAACCAAAAAATTTAATTTTATTTAAGTAAATCAAAATTTTAAAAAGTGGGGCATAAATAGATCAATAGGGGGTGTGCCAATAGCACAACTCTTGATTAATCAGTTGGGATTTGCTTATTAATTATTTAATTATTTAATTATAAAATATAAAATATAAAATTAATTAATTTATAATACAAATTATACTTAACATACTTATATGACAATTACTCAATTACAATTTAGTGATTTACAATAAAAAAAATAAAAATATTCCGGCAGGCCTCCGGCTTGCCATCGGTTGGCCGGCAGGCAGCCGATTTCCGGCCATCTGCCTAGTCCCCGATTAGTCCCCCCTATGAGCTAGGCGGTGGGTCGCTGCCCGAATTGCGCCTAACGATTTTTGCAACACTTACTAAACATAGATTAATCCCAAAACATTATTAATAATGTTTTGTGTAAATCATACGATATAGATAAAAAGTGAAGAATCAACTAAAAATAAATAGTACTGTGGTAAGAAGAAACTCAAAATTAAGAAAAAATTGATTTAATCCCCTAAAAATATGAACCCTAACTAGAGAGACTATCTAACGGGGCTGAAGACTGAAGTTGCCGGAGACGAAAAAGAGGAGCTGGCCGAGCGGCTGAGAAAACAAAGAGACAACTGAGTTGTGGCCAGTATTCAATAAGAGCTCCTGAGCTAGAGAGACAAGACGACAAACCTTGGTTGGAGAGGGACTTTCCGATAGAGATTAATTCATCGGAGGGAAGAGATGAAAGAGATCGACAGAGATTAAGTCGACGAGTCGTAGAGAGATGAAAGAGGTCTTCAGGTGAGACTTGAGAGAGCGGCTGAGAATTTGGCTGAGAGATAGGTCTTCAGGTAAGGGTTTTTTTTTTTTTAACTTATATATGCGGTTCATCGGTTCAAACCGGTTTTGGATATCCAAAACCGAACCGAACCGAAAACTATTCAGTTTTAGATATTCAAAACCGGTTTGGACATAATAAGATATGCGAACCGAACCGAAACGAACACCTCTTTTTTGGTTCGGTTCGAATCGGTTCGGTTCAGTTTAGCATTTTATGCTCGCTCCTATACACCGGCATATATTCGTTATGTCAGATGTCTTCAGTTTTGGTATTCTGGTTTTGGAACTTGTGAGTGGACAGAAGAGAAGTTTTTGTACAGAAGAGAAGTTTTTGTACAGAAGAAGAAATAGTGTGTCTTCTTACCAATGTAAGTATGTAGTTTCATCCTTTTTAACATTGTAATTTTGTAGGTGTACTTGATATTTATCAGGATTTTAATTTTGCAGGCATGGAAAAAATGGAATGAAGGGACAACTTCAAATCTAATAGATCCTACTTTGAGGTAAGGTTCAAGTAATGAAATGATGAAATGCATACACATTGAGTTGCTATGCATTCAGAAAAGTGTATCCCATAGACCAACCATGGCTTCAGTGATTCACATGCTTAATAGTGATTCTGCTAGCACTCTCCCGGCCAGCACCCTCATGTTAGGTTTTGGCTGGTATTCTCAAGTGAACCCGATATTAATTAAACGAGACTCAATTGATGTAGGAACTTCCTGGAGACGTGGTATACGTTTGGAAGTTAGAGTTGGTGTTTGAGGGAGCTTGAAGACCGAAGAAGAACTGAAGAATTGGATTCTGGAAGAAACTGCGGCGTGGACTACAATGCGGACAAGCGCATGTGTAAGTGCCTGACTTTATGATTGGCTTATTTCGTTGACAAAATCACAATTGGGGTTAATCATTGTAAAATGGTAGATTAGGAATTGAAGATCTTTCATTTGACTCCAAGTGCTTCAAGAAGGGTAGATTACTTGACTCTACTTTTACTTGAAGGGATATAGCTGCACACACTCACTTGCATGCATTATATTCTTGTTTACATACAATTGGATGATGCATTGTATGTCCCTTATCACACTCCACACTTGCACATATTGCACATCACTTTGTGTGTTAAGTCTGCCTAGAAAATAGGGTTTCTTCTATGACCGTGGCCTAGACCGCTTGGCAAGCACTGCTTGTACCGCGGCATACTAAGCGGTAATCATCAGTCGGCCTATGCTACTTGGACCGCGTCCTGTATACATGTACGCCCAGTGGTCCCTGATGCGGTACACATCAGTAGGCCCCTACTGCCTTGACCGCGGCCAGTGCACTGCACGCACAGCGGTCCCAACCGCGCTGCTGTCCAGTAGGCACACTGATTCGTGTACTGCAGTCTGGACAACTTGCCCGAGCCACGGTATGCACAGCGGTAATGACGGGATTTTGCTACTGTTTTCAAAACGGTGTCATTTCGTCTAGGGCGTCATATATATATATATATATATATATATATGCCCTTTCCTCTTCCTTGCCTCTTTAGAGCTTAAGAATCCACTATCTTTCATTCCTTTTAGAGCTCAAGAGTGTCTTGCAAGAAAAAGTAGCAAGAAACCATTTTTATTATCCAAAACCCAATCACCCATCATTCATTCATGGTTCTATCATCATCTAGCTTCATCTAGGATGTTTCTAAGCATGGGTCTTTATCAACATAGCTTACTTGGTAAGTAGAACACCACTCTCATCCATCTTTGTGTTCTTGCTTAACAAGAAATCTCTTTTATGGTTTTTATGCATCTAGATTATAATTTTTTATTATAAATAGAGATTTTTGTTGATGTTTGAGTTGTTGTATTGTGATAGCTATTGTATCTAGGAATGCTTTGATTTCATATAGCTAGGTTATATGTATGTCATATAGCAACATGATATCTAGGATTGTTTGAAGCATTCATTCATGACTAGATAAGCATTAAATGTGTTGACCTTGCATTTTGTGCATTTAGAATATCATCATATTCACTTTAGGTTTCATATCTCTTCATTTAAGAGTTAAGTCTTGTATTTGCCTTTGGTAGTATACGAGCAAGAGCCTAAAATCACTATTAAAGGCATGCGGGTAGCAAGAACGGATTAGTAACTGATTATGTATGATGTGGTCAACCTAGGTTGTAATCGTTTTTGCAAATAGTGGATTTGAGGGTTCGATTTGCAATTGGGCCCGTGAATTTTTACCCAGTTGGAGGGTTTCTCACGTAAATCATATCATTGTGTCATTTTGTTTATTCCTTATTTTTATTATGGCAATGATGGATGGTGTTAGAGATTAGGGGTTGTGTTGTTTAATTTTGATTAATCAAAAAGATGACATTTAGTTTAACTAAAACCTATTCACCCCCCTCTAGGTTAGTTTTATCACTCTCAGTGTATTTTCAATTGATATAAGAGCGAGTTCCTTAACATAATTAGGAGATCCTTTGCTCTCTAGGAGTGTTTTGCATTAGATTGTTTTTTTGTTAGTGTGTCTTGCTTGTTTTCCTTTTCTTTTTGTGTGATTGATTGCATTCATCTCATTCACCCTTAAACACCATGAGTGGAAACGCATATGAGCGAGAGGGAGCATCGAGTTCAAGACCTTCACTTCTGACGGGGGTTAATTACTCATCATGAAAAGGAAAAATGGAATCCTACCTATGCCAAATTGACGATCGAGTTTGGATGGTGATTGAGGATGGTTACACATCACCTACCAAGACTCTCGAAGATGAAAGCATCGTGCCCAAGCCTAAATCGAAATGGGATACCAAAGACTTTGAAGCCTCCAAATGGAACAACAAGGCCATGCATGCAATCCTGTGTGTGGTGGATGAGAATCAACACAAGCTAATCCAAACCACAAGGAATGCACATGAAGCATGGACAATATTGGAGATGGCACATGAAGGAACCGATGTAGTAAAAGACTCCAAACTACAAGTCCTTCAAACTCAATTTAAGTCCTTGAAGATGGAAGATCACGAGTGCTTCAATGACTTCCAAGTGAAGCTAATGGATATCGTAAACCAAAGTCATCAATTAGGCGATCCATATACGGATAAAAGGATAAAACAAAAAATTATGAGGTCTCTCCCGGAGAGATTTGATGTAAAGGTGACCGCTATTGAGGAGAATAGCGAATATAAGAAGATGAAGCCAAGTGAGATAATTGGAAAGTTGATGGCTTTTGAGTCAAGAAGAGCCCCTACTTCAACAACACCTCAAAAGAAGCAAAAGAGCATTGCATTGAAGACCTCTAAGGAAGAAAGGGAGGAAGAAGATTCGGATGAAGAAATGGCTCTTATGGTGAAGAGGTTCAAGCAGTTCATGAAGTTTGAGAAGAAGGGGTGGGCTCCAAGGGAAAATTTGTGAAGAGGAAGACTTCTTTTAAAAAGGCGGAGAAAAGTGAAGAGAAGGACTCCAAGAAGAGTATTCAATGCTATGAGTGTAGTGGGTATGGTCACATTGCCCCCGAATGTGCCAACTTAAAGAAGAAGAAGAAATGAAAGGTGATGGCGGCTACTTGGAGTGATAGTGAAGACTTAGAGGAGGAAGAAAAGTCTTCTGATGATGAAGATCAAGTTGCAAACTTCATTGCCTTCTCATCATCTCATAATAGCAATGAAGTTATCAGTGACCAAGAAGAGGAGAATGACAAACTAGAAGAAGAAGAAGAAGATGACTCAAGTAATGGGAGTACGTTATCCGAGTCCAAGCATGAATTGGATAAGGAGATGGACTATGAAGACTTCATGGAATACTTCAAACGTTCTAGAGCTAAGAAGGAAAAAGAGATTCAAGAGTTGAAAAGGAAGAACCTTGAATTGACCTCCAAGATGATTCACTTGAGTGAAGAAGTGAAAAGAACAAGTGAAAGGGAAGAAAGCTTGAAGTTGTAACTTGTTGTGATCAAGAAAAGTGAAGAATGCTTAAGGAAGGAGCTTGAAGAGGCAAAAAGTGTAATTGCCAAGATGACCTACGGAACCGAGAAGCTTGACAAGATGCTATCAATTGGAAAGAGCCCTAGTGATAATAGGGGTTTGGGATATGAGGAAGATGTGAGTACTACTTCTTTGAAAAAGACTACTTTTGTCAAGAGTCAAGAAGTTGAAGAAGTCAAAATCCCACAACAAATTACAAGAAGGATTGAAATTGGAGAATCCTCAAAACATGCTCAACCAAGATTCCAATAAGGGCTCAACCATAACAAGTTAGAGCATTTCAATCAAGACCTCCACATGAAAGGATCCCTCCTCCACAATCAAGGATCGTGTATGCTCAACAAGGAAGACATGCTACTTTGGCTCAACCACAAAGGAGAGAGTTTGTTTAACATCAAAGGACTACTCAAAAGAAAAGGAAACCTCAAATGGTTGTACAAGGCTATGGTATGAACTCCTACTTTACTCCTACTTGTCATTATTGTGGTATCGAAGGCTATATAAGGCCTAACTGCGTGAAGTATATCAAATTGTGTAGATTTGAGAACATAATTGAGAAAAATATGCTTAGAAGAGCCAAAAAGCATGCACCTAGGGAACTTAGAGCAATTGAACCAAAGGCTCCTAGGGTTGAAAATGTTGCTCCTAGGTGGACTAGAAAAAATTACTATTTTTACTATGTGGCTCAAATGGCTTTGAAAGCCAAGACCTTCAATACTTGGTATCTTGATAGTAGGTGTTCTAGGCATATGACCGGAAACAAGAGTTTTTTTGAGACTCTTGTGATGGAGAATGGTGGATTTGTCACATTTGGTGATGGTTCACGGAAAAAGGTCATAGGGAAAGGTAATATATCTATTCTCGGTTTGCCCTCCTTGCTCAATGCTCTCTATGTAGATGGCTTGCAAGCCAATCTCATAAGTATATCACATTTAAGTGATGAAGGGCTTTCGGTTATGTTTGGAAAAGTTGATTGCTTTATTCTTAAGGAAAATAGGCAAGTTCTTTTAAAAGGCAAGAGACCAAGTGACAATTGTTATTGTCTTGAGTCTAGTAACATCTCTTGTAACTTGTCTAGTTGTGAGCAAGTTGAGTTGTGGCATCAAAGATTTGTCCACATGAATTATAGTGACTTGAAAGTCATTGAGATGTTAAATGTTGTGAGAGGCCTTCCTAAGCTTGGAAAGAGGTTTGAGGGAGTTTGTGGACGTTGCCAACAAGGGAAGCAAACCAAAAGTGTGCACAAGAAGGGAAAATTTCTATTGTACCAAGGAGCCATTGAAACTCCTTCATATGGACCTCATGGGTCCCATGCAAACCGAGAGTCTAGGTGGTAAAAGGTATATCCTTGTAGTGGTTAATGACTTCTCTAGGTTCACATGGACTTACTTCCTTAGAGAGAAGTCCGAAGCTTTTGAGAAATTCAAAATGCTATGTGTCAAAATTCAAAATGAGAAAAATTCTTACATTAGGAGCATTAAGAGAATTAGAAGTGATCATGGGAAAGAATTTGAGAATAGTAGCTTTGAGATTTTTTGTAATGGTCTAGGTATTTCCCATGAATTCTCGGCTCCTAGAACTCCCAAACAAAATGGAGTTGTGGAAAGGAAGAATAGGGTTTTACAAGAGATAGCCCTGGTGATGTTGCTTAGCAACAAGGTTCCTAGGAATTTATGGGCCAAAGCCGTTAATACGGCTTGTTATATAGGGACTATAGTTTTCCTTAGACCCGGGACCAAACAAACATCCTATGAGTTATGGAAAGGAAGAAAACCCAATGTTAGCTATTTCCATATCTTTGGTAGTAAGTGCTATATTCATAATGACCGTGATCAACTTGGTAAGTTTGATGCCAAGAGTGATGATGGTATTTTCATTGGATATGCACTCAATAGCAAGGCCTATAGAGTTTTCAATCTAAAAACTCGAAGTGTCATGGAATAATCAAATGTTGTCATTGATGATTGTGGGCCCAAAAATGTTGACCATGAGGAGGATGTTTGTTAGAATGGTGACCTTCCTTTGAAGGAGTGTGGTGAGACTTCAAGTGATGAGAAGTCAAATCATAGTGAAGAGGATTATCAGCCTCTTGATAGAGATCTTTCTTTGGACTCTAAAGAACCCGCTCCATGTGTTAGACATCTCCACAACAAGAACGACGATCTTGGAGATGTGAATGAGGGTGTTAGGACTAGGCGTCAAATAGCTAATCAAATTAGCTATACTTGTTACACCTCTCAAGTTGAACCCAAAAAGGTTGATGAAGCCTTGAATGATGAGTTTTGGGTTCTTGCCATGCAAGAAGAGCTAAACCAATTTGAAAGAAATGAGGTTTGGACTCTAGTTCCTAGACCCAAGTATACTAATGTCATAGGCACCAAATGGGTGTATAGGAATAAGTCGGATGAGGATAGCAACATTATGTGCAACAAGGCTAGGCTTGTGGCACAAGGATACTCTCAAATTGAGGGTATTGACTTTGAGGAGACTTTTGCTCCAGTTGCCCGTCTTGAGTCTATAAGGCTTCTCTTGTCCATTTCTTGTGTGTATAAGTTCAAATTATGCCAAATGGATGTTAAGAGTGCCTTCCTCAATGGCTAAAATGGAGTTGTGGAAAGGAAGAATAGGGTTTTACAAGAGATAGCCCGGGTGATGTTGCTTAGCAACAAGGTTCCTAGGAATTTATGGGCCAAAGCCGTTAATACGGCTTGCTATATAGGGAATATAGTTTTCCTTAGACCCGGGACCAAACAAACATCCTATGAGTTATGGAAAGGAAGAAAACCCAATGTTAGCTATTTCCATATCTTTGGTAGTAAGTGCTATATTCATAATGACCGTGATCAACTTGGTAAGTTTGATGCCAAGAGTGATGATGGTATTTTCATTGGATATGCACTCAATAGCAAGGCCTATAGAGTTTTCAATCTAAAAACTCGAAGTGTCATGGAATCTTCAAATGTTGTCATTGATGATTGTGGGCCCAAAAATGTTGACCATGAGGAGGATGTTTGTTAGAATGGTGACCTTCCTTTGAAGGAGTATGGTGAGACTTCAAGTGATGAGAAGTCAAATCATAGTGAAGAGGATTATCAGCCTCTTGATAGAGATCTTTCTTTGGACTCTAAAGAACCCGCTCCATGGGTTAGACATCTCCACAACAAGAACGACATTCTTGGAGATGTGAATGAGGGTGTTAGGACTAGGCATCAAATAGCTAATAAAATTAGATATACTTGTTACACCTCTCAAGTTGAACCCAAATGGGTTGATGAATCCTTGAATGATGAGTTTTGGGTTCTTGCCATGCAAGAAGAGCTAAACCAATTTGAAAGAAACGAGGTTTGGACTCTAGTTCCTAAACCCAAGTATACTAATGTCATAGGCACCAAATGGGTGTATAGGAATAAGTCGGATGAGGATGGCAACATTGTGCGCAACAAGGCTAGGCTTGTGGCACAAGGATACTCTCAAATTGATGGTATTGACTTTGAGGAGACTTTTGCTCCCGTTGCCCGTCTTGAGTCTATAAGGCTTCTCTTGTCCATTTCTTGTGTGTATAAGTTCAAATTATGCCAAATGGATGTTAAGAGTGCCTTCCTCAATGGCTTCTTGCATGTGGAAGTGTTTGTTGAACAACTCAAGGGGTTTGTTGATCTACACCACCCTAATCATGTCTATTGCCTCAAAAAGGCACTTTATGGGTTGAAACAAGCACCGATGGCTTGGTATAAGCGCCTCACTCTTTATCTTGTTGACAATGGCTACTCAAGAGGTAGTGTTGACAAGACTTTGTTCATCAAGTGCAACAAAGATGAGCTTTTCATAGCTCAAATTTATGTTGATGATATTGTATTTGGTTCCACCAATGAGTCAAAAGTGAGACAATTTGTTGATGTCATTTCTCTTGAATTTGAAATGAGCATGGTTGGTGAACTAAATTACTTCCTAGGTGTAAGTGCCTCACTTTATGATTGGCTTATTACGTTGACAAAATCATAATTGGGGTTAATCTTTGTAAAAAGGGTAGATTAGGAATTGAAGATCTTTCATTTGACCTCCAAGTGCTTCAAGAAAGGTAGATTACTTGACTCTACTTTTACTTGAAGGGATATAGCTGCACACACTCACTTGCATGCATTATATTCTTGTTTACATACAATTGGATGATGCATTGTATGTCACTTATCACACTCCACACTTGCACATATTGCACATCACTTTGTGTGTTATGTCTGCCTAGAAAATAGGGTTTCTTCTATGACCGTGGCCTAGACCGTTGTGCAAGCACTACTTGCACCGCGACATACTAAGCGGTAATCATCAGTCGGCCTATGCTGCCTGGACCGCGGCCTGTGCACTGCACGCACAGCGGTCCCTGACGCGATACACATTAGTAGGCCCCTGTTGCCTTGACTGCGGCATGTGCACTGCACGCATAGCGGTCCCAACCGCGCTGTTGTCCAGTAGGTACACTGCTTCGTGTACCGCGGTCTGGACAACTTACCCGAACTGTGGTACGTACAGCGGTAATGACGCGATTTTGCTACTTTTTTTTAAAACGGTGTCATTTTGTCTAGGGCTTCATATATATATATATATATATATATATATATGCCCATTCCTCTTCCTTGCCTCTTTAGAGCTTAAGAATCCACTATCTTTCATTCCCTTTAGAGCTCAAGAGTGTCTTCCAAGAAAAGGTAGCAAGAAACCATTTTTATTGTCCAAAACCCAATCACCCATCATTCATTCATGGTTCTATCATCATCTAGCTTCATCTAGGATGTTTCTAAGCATGGGTTTTCATCAACATAGCTTACTTGGTAAGTAGAACACCACTCTCATCCATCTTTGTGTTATTGCTTAACAAGAAATCTCTCTTATGGTTTTTATGCATTTAGATTATAATTTTTAATATAAATAGAGATTTTTGTTGATGTTTGGGTTGTTGTATTGTGATAGCTATTGCATCTAGGAATGCTTTGATTTCATATAGCTAGGTTATATGTGTGTCATATAGCAACATGATATCTAGGATTGTTTGAAGCATTCATTCATGACTAGATAAGCATTAAATGTGTTGACCTTGCATTTTGTGCATTTAGAATATCATCATATTCACTTTAGGTTTCATATCTCTTCATTTAAGAGTTAAGTCTTGTATTTGCCTTTGGTAGTATACGAGCAAGAGCCTAAAACCACTATTAAAGGCCTGCGGGTAGCAAGAACGGATTAGTAACCGATTAGGTGTGATGTGGTCAACCTAGGTTGTAATCGTTTTTGCAAATAGTGGATTTGAGGGTTCGATTGGCGATTAGGCCCGTGAGTTATTACCCAGTTGGAGTATTTCTGACGTAAATCATATCATTGTGTTATTTTGTTTATTCTACATTTTTATTATGGCAATGATTGATGGTGTTAGAGATTAGGGGTTGTGTTGTTTAATTTTGATTAATCTAAAAGATCGCATTTAATTTAACTAAAACCTATTCACCCCCCCCCCTCTAGGTTAGTTTTATCACTCTTAGTGTATTTTCAATTGGTATCAGAGCGGGTTCTTTAATATATTTAGGAGATCCTTTGCTCTCTAGGAGTGTTTTGCATTAGACTGTTTTTTTTTTGGTTAGTGTGTCTTGCTTGTTTTCCTTTTCTTTTTAGTGTTATTGATTGCATTTATCTCATTCACCCTTAAACACCATGAGTGGAAACACATATGAGCGAGAGGGAGCATCGAGTTCAAGACCTCCACTTCTGACGGGGGTTAATTACTCATCATGGAAAGGAAAAATGGAATCCTATCTATGCCAAATTGACGATCGAGTTTGGATGGTGATTGAGGATGGTTACATATCACCTACCAAGACTCTCGAAGATGAAAGCATCGTGCCCATGCCTAAATCGGAATGGGATACTAAAGACTTTGAAGCCTCCAAATTGAACAACAAGGCCATGCATGCAATCCTGTGTGCGGTGGATAAGAATCAACACAAGCTAATCCAAACAACAAGGAATGCACATGAAGCATGGACAATATTGGAGATGGCACATGAAGGAACTGATGTAGTAAAAGACTCCAAATTACAAGTCCTTCAAACTCAATTTGAGTCCTTGAAGATGGAAGATCACGAGTGCTTCAATGACTTCCAAGTGAAACTAATGGATATCGTCAACCAAAGTCATCAATTAGGCGATCCATATACGGATAAAAGGATAAACCAAAAAATTAAGAGGTCTCTCCCAGAGAGATTTGATGCAAATGTGATCGCTATTGAGGAGAATAACGAATATAAGAAGATGAAGCCAAGTGAGATAATTGGAAAGTTGATGGCTTTTGAGTCAAGAAGAGCCCCTACTTCAACAACACCTCAAAAGAAAGCAAAAGAGCATTGCATTGAAGACCTCCAAGGAAGAATGGGAGGAAGAAGATTCAGATGAAGAAATGGCTCTTATGGTGAAGAGGTTCAAGCAGTTCATGAAGTTTGAGAAGAAGGGGATGGGCTCCAAGGGAAAATTTGTGAAGAGGAAGACTCCTTTTAAAAAGGTGGAGAAAAGTGAAGAGAAGGACTCCAAGAAGAGTATTCAATGCTATGAGTGTAGTGGGTATGGTCACATTGCCCTCGAATGTGCCAACTTAAAGAAGAAGAAGAAAAGAAAGGTGATGGCGGCTACTTGAAGTGATAATGAAGACTTAGAGGAGGAAGAAAAGTCTTCGGATGATGAAGATCAAGTTGCAAACTTCATTACCTTCTCATCATCTCACAATACCAAGGAAGTTATCAGTGACCAAGAAGAAGAGAATGACAAACTAGAAGAAGAAGAAGATGACTCAAGTAATGGGAGTACGTCATCCGAGTCCAAGCATGACTTTGATAAAGAGATGGACTATGAAGACTTCATGGAATACTTCAAAAGTTCTAGAGCTAAGAAGGAAAAAGAGATTCAAGAGTTGAAAAGGAAGATCCTTGAATTGACCTCCAAGATGATTCACTTGAGTGAAGAAGTGAAAAGAACAAGAGAAAGGGAAGAAAGCTTGAAGTTGGAACTTGTTGTGATCAAGAAAAGTGAAGAATGCTTAAGGAAGGAGCTTGAAGAGGCAAAAAGAGTAATTGCCAAGATGACCTCCGGAACCGAGAAGTTTGACAAGATGCTATCAATTGGAAAGAGCCCTAGTGATAAGAGGGGTTTGGGATATGAGGAAGATGTGAGTACTACTTCTTTGAAAAAGACTACTTTTGTCAAGAGTCAATAAGTTGAAGAAGTCAAAATCCCACAACAAATTATAAGAAGGATTGAAATTGGAGAATCCTCAAAACAAGCTCAAGCCAAGATTCCAATAAGGGCTCAACCACAACAAGTTAGAGCATTTCAATCAAGACCTCCACATGAAAGGATCCCTCCTCAACAATCAAGGATCGTGTATGCTCAATAAGGAAGACATGCTACTTTGGCTCAACCACATAGGAGAGAATTTGTTCAACATCAAAGGACTACTCAAAGGAGAAGGAAACGTCAAATGGTTGCACAAGGCTATGGTATGAACTCCTACTTTACTCCTACTTGTCATTATTGTGGTATCGAAAGGCCATATAAGGCCTAATTGCTTGAAGTGTATCAAATTGTGTAGATTTGAGAAAATGATTGAGAAAAATATGCTTAGAAGAGCCAAAAATTATGCACCTAGGGAACTTAGAGCAAATAAACCAAAGGCTCTTAGGGTTGAAAATGTTGCTGCTAGGTGGACTAGAAAAAATGAATATTTTTGCTATGTGGCTCAAGTGGCTTTGAAAGCCAAGACCTTCAATACTTGGTATCTTGATAGTAGGTGTTCTAGGCATATGACTGGAAACAAGAGTTTCTTTGAGACTCTTGTAATGGAGGATGGTGGATTTGTCACCTTTGGTTATGGTTCACGGAAAAAGGTCATATGGAAAGGTAATATATCTATTCGCGGTTTGCCCTCCTTGCTCAATGCTCTCTATGTAGATGGCTTGCAAGTCAATCTCATAAGTATATCACATTTAAGTGATGAAGGGCTTTAGGTTATGTTTGGCAAAATTGATTGCTCTATTCTTAAGGAAGATGGGCAAGTTCTTTTAAAAGGCAAGAGATCAAGTGATAATTGTTATTGTCTTGAGTCTAGTAACATCTCTTGTAACTTGTCTAGTTGTGAGCAAATTGAGCTGTGGCATCAAAGATTTGGCCATATGAATTATATTGACTTGAAAGTCATTGAGAGGTTGAATGTTGTGAGAGGCCTTCCTAAGCTTGGGAAGAGGTTTGAGGGAGTTTGTGGACCTTGCTAACAAGGAAAGCAAACCAAAAGTGTGCACAAGAAGGGAAAATTCCTTTGTACCAAGGAGCCATTGGTACTCCTTCATATGGACCTCATGGGTCCCATGCAAACCGAGAGCCTAGGTGGTAAAAGGTATATCCTTGTAGTGGTTGATGACTTCTCTAGGTTCATATGGACTTACTTCCTTAGAGAGAAGTCTGAAGCTTTTGAGAAATTCAAAATGCTATGTGTCAAAATCCAAAATGAGAAAAATTCTCACATTATGAGCATTAAGAGAATTAGAAGTGATCATGGGAAAGAATTTGAGAATGGTAGCTTTGAGAGTTTTTGAAATGGTCTAGGTATTTTCCATGAATTCTCGGCTCCTAGAACTCCCAAACAAAATGGAGTTGTGGAAAGGAAGAATAGGGTTTTACAAGAGATAGCCCGGGTGATGTTGCTTAGCAACAAGGTTCCTAGGAATTTATGGGCCGAAGCCATTAATACGGCTTGTTATATAGGGAATAGAGTTTTCCTTAGACCCGGGACCAAACAAACATCCTATGAGTTATGGAAAGGAAGAAAACCCAATGTTAGCTATTTCCATATCTTTGGTAGTAAGTGCTATATTCATAATGACCGTGATCAACTTGGCAAGTTTGATGCCAAGAGTGATGAGGGTATTTTCATTGGATATGCACTCAATAGCAAGGCCTATAGAGTTTTCAATCTAAAAACTCGAAGTGTCATGGAATCATCAAATGTTGTCATTGATGAGTGTAGGCCCAAAAATGTTGACCATGAGGAGGATGTTTATGAGAATGGTGACCTTCCTTTGAAAGAGTGTGGTGAGACTTCAAGTAATGAGAAGTCAAATCATAGTGAAGAGGATGATCAACCTCTTGATAGAGATCCTTCTTTGGACTCTAAAGAACCCGCTACATGGGTTAGACATCTCCACAACAAGAACGACATTCTTGGAGATGTGAATGAGGGTGTTAGGACTAGACGTCAAATAGCTAATCAAATTAGCTATACTTGTTAAACCTCTCAAGTTGAACCCAAAAAGGTTGATGAAGCCTTGAATGATGAGTTTTGGGTTCTTGCCATGCAAGAAGAGCTAAACCAATTTGAAAGAAATGAGGTTTGGACTCTAGTTCCTAGACCCAAGGATACTAATGTCATAGGCACCAAATGGGTGTATAGGAACAAGTCGGAAGAGGATGGCAACATTGTACGCAACAAGGCTAGGCTTGTGGCACAAGGATACTCTCAAATTGAGGGTATTGACTTTAAGGAGACTTTTGCTCCCGTTGCCCGTCTTGAGTCTATAAGGCTTCTCTTGTCCATTTCTTGTGTGTATAAGTTCAAATTACACCAAATGGATGTTAATAGTTCCTTCCTCAATGGCTTCTTGCATGAGGAAGTGTTTGTTGAACAACCCAAGGGGTTTGTGGATCCACACCACCCCAATCATGTCTATCGCCTCAAAAATGCACTTTATGGGTTGAAACAAGCACCGAGGGCTTGGTATGAGCGCCTCACTCTTTATCTTGTTGACAATGGCTACTCAAGAGGTAGTGTTGACAAGACTTTGTTCATCAAGTGCAGCAAAGATGAGCTTTTCATAGCTCAAATTTATGTTGATGATATTGTATTTGATTCCACCAATGAGTCAAAAGTGAGACAATTTGTTGATGTCATTTCTCTTGAATTTGAAATGAGCATGATTGGTGAACTAAATTACTTCCTAGGCTTGCAAATTAAGCAAATGCATGATGGGATTTTCATATCCCAAGCTAAGTATGCCAAAAGCCTAGTGAAAAAGTTTTGTCTTGACAATGCCGAACAGTGTGACACACCCATGAGTACCACTTTGAAGCTAAGTAAGGATGCTAGTGGTAAAAGTGTTGACCAAAGATTGTATCGTGGCATGATATGTAGTTTGCTATACTTGACCGCTAGTAGACCCGATATCTCCTTTAGTGTGGGTGTTTGTGCTAGGTACCAAGCCAATCCCAAAGAATCTCACCTTGTTGCGGTGAAGAGGATCATTCGATTTGTGAATGGTATCTCCAATCATGGGATATGGTACTCCTTTGACACTAATCCAAATCTTGTTGGATTTAGTGATGCGGATTGGGCGGGGAATTGTGATGATAGGAAAAGTACATCGGGTGGTTGTTTTTTTCTAGGAAATAACTTGGTGTCTTGGTTTTGTAAGAAGCAAAACTCAATTTCCCTATCCACGGCCGAGGCGGAATACATAGCCGCCGGTAGTGCTTGTACCCAATTGTTGTGGATGAAGCAAATGCTAGCCGACTATGGCTTAGAGCAAGGCACTCTCACCTTGTTTTGTGACAACATGAGTGCCATAAATATTTCTAAGAATCCCATCCAACATTCTAGGACAAAGAACATTGACATTAGACTAGCATATCATTAGAGAGCTAGTTGAGAGCAAAACTATTGCATTGGAGCATGTGGGAACTAATGACCAACTAGCAGACTTATTTACAAAGCCCTTAGACACCATTAGGTTTGGAAACCTTAGTAAGTCTATTGGGATTTGTCATATGGCTTGAAATGGTATGTCTTGACCTCATATGGGGAGCTCAAGCAAAGAGAGCAAGATGGCATGAAAGTGCATTGTGCTACATTGATATATTTTATGCTTCTTCATTAATTGCTTGAGATGATCAGTTGTGCATATGGTTATGTTATTTTCTTAATAAGTGTGAAAATTGCTTCTCTTGCAATCCATGTTATATTTATGTTCAAACATGTATTTTTGGACTAGGGGATTTACTTTGGAAGTACAATTTGAATGACCTATAATTGATCTCCATGGTATGATGTTTTTACTAATGACATGCTTTAAGTTGATATGCATGAAGACGTATTTTTGATTACTTAAACATGAATGTAAAACTGTATGTATAAGCACATGAGAAGACTGAACTAAATAAGAACCATGTGTCTATTCAATAAATAAGGATGTCTCATCAAAATTTAGTCTTCTCTCTCTCTCTTTATTAGTTGAATAAGGCTACTATCATACTGGTATCTTACCCGAAAAAACCGAATAGGGTGCAAAAAGTCGCTCATGTCTTGTTTCGCTTATAAAGT
This sequence comes from Dipteronia sinensis, assembly GCA_033220585.1. Classification (NCBI taxonomy): domain Eukaryota; kingdom Viridiplantae; phylum Streptophyta; class Magnoliopsida; order Sapindales; family Sapindaceae; genus Dipteronia; species Dipteronia sinensis. The sequence goes on along the minus strand of CM065644.1, from coordinate 17,992,717 downwards.
TTGATATAGTTGCTCTTTAAATTGAATTTCTTATAAAAAATCTATATCATTGCTTGAAATCATGACAAAGGGTGAAAACTGGTTTGAATTCTTTTGGAAACCTTTGTTGTTTGCTTTGCCAAATACCATTGGTTTTGAACTTAACTGCAACATGTCTTGCTTGCGGAGCATCGTATCACACATTTTCATAAAATAAAACTCCTTGATTCTCTCCTACTTAATTGAGTTGCATAAAGTTGCTTATATGAACTTGCATATGTTTTGTTCTATAAGCTCTCCTTGCCAAAAGCTTACCCATTAAGGGGGACTCCTTTTGCCTATCTCATGACAAAAAGAGGGAGAAGAGTTGTGAGCTTTAGTGGACTAGTGGTATCTTGTTTAGGGGGATTTGAGAGCTATCATGTAGGGGGAGTATTGCATTGCATAGCATGATTACATTATTTGATTGTATTTTGTTAATTTTGTTAAGGCTATTGCAAATGATGTTGTTTGTTGTTGTTTATGGTTATTGAAAGCACCTCATACACACTTGATCTTGGACGGTATCCTTGTTTGTTTTGTTGATTGTGTGTAGGTTGGATGGTTCTACAAACTTTGGATTGACTTAAAGATGTTCATGTTGGACCATAAGGTTACAGATTGCGCAGCGGAAGTTTTTAAAATTTTATTTTTTAATGCAATCATTAATCTAACTCATTTGTACAGTAATAATCAAATACAATAATAAAGTGAAGGAATTTATTTTTCATACTTACGTAGGAGGCTCCTTCACTTTGATACGAACTGCTCCTGATTTGAACCACGTGATCTTCCTCGCTATCTCCCGGAACAGGTAACAGCGTGTGGGCGCGTCACGATATTCAGGACATGTATGGAGGAAGAAGAGAAGAATACACATAAAAAAGAAAAACTCTAGAAGTGCAGCATTTGTGGTCTCACCACACACAAATATTTTTTCTTTTGTTTTGCTTTTTAATTGCTGTGCACCACGAATGCTTTTCTTCTCTTCACTCAATTTGCTGTGTCTCTCTCTTATTCGGTTTCATCTCTTCATTTTAATTAAAAATATATATCTCATATATTTTCAAATCAAAACAAAACCGACATTTGGTTTAAATTTTAAAAAACATATATCTCATATATATTAAAAACAAACCAAAAATCTTATATTTGATTTTTAAAATTTTATAAAAATATCTCATATCTTTTTTAAAAATAATTAAATATTTATTTTTGAATTCAAACATTTTAAATTCAATTTCAAATATTTAATTTAATAAAATAAAATAATCATATTATCTTATTTTATTCAAAATCAAATATCAACTAACACCCTCCATTTAGTGATTAACAACATAATTAAATAATCTTATTATTTAATTTATTTAATCACCATTATTCATTAATTAAATAATCTCATTATTCAATTAATTCCCGAATTAATATGTGTCACTTTCGTAACACAATTAATTGAACAATCCAATTAATTAACCGTGACCCTTGTTACCTAAATCGATCGGGCTAGCAAGGGGACCTAATGGACCCACAGTATTTTGAGCTCCAATAATCCTTAGAAATTATTAATTAAACTCTTTAATTAATATTTCATGATTATTAACTTCCGTGTTATTCCACTAAAAACCCGAAGCTGCACTCTCTCAACTGTAGACGTTTTTACACAAACCAATAACTCTCGGTATCCATCGATATAGCTATTACATATGGTATAATCCTCCACAAGTAGTTCATAATTAGAGCTGGGTCATAATGTCCGTTATACCCCTCTAATCATATCTTTCCATTAAGTACCATTGATTCTCTAATGAACAATAAATCCTACATTCCTTACGGAATTAGGAGAGCGCTCATATTGTTCAAGCCCAGAATCAACCCTTAAGGGAACTACCATCTACTTCTCACAAGAAGGAGTGGATTCCACTATTGTGTACAAACCTTCCCAGCCACAAGCCAAACCGCGATCCCAACATACAGAGTATATTGATCGGGAATGCAACTCCGACCTCACCCATGGTATATCAAAGACCACGATCTAACCTGAAGGAGTCGATAAGACACTCAGGATTAAGATCACCCACATATAGCCATCATTGGTTGATATATATGAATCTCATCGTTAAACCGATCTTAGTGAGAGATTCATATAGATCATGGCCCAGTCCTATATGATCACATCATACAAGGTGCCTCCATTCTCATATCTACATATGAATGATCCAGGATAGGATCACCGTACACTACGAAATGGACCGCAACTGTAGATTAACCACAAATAAAGTACCCAGCTTTATTTGCTATCTACGGACTCTTTAAATTGCTCGTTTCAAACTGAATCCATCTATATATGACACTCATATACTCAGTTCGAAATTACATCCTGCAATTTTGGATGTTAAGTGCACATGTTATATAAAGTATGACACAAAATGAATGAATATACTACTTCTTTTATTTATGTTCAAATTACATTTACATATTACAAGCTTTAGGGCAAAAACCCCAACAGTTCAAGACTTAGACTATAGTCTTTATAGTAATGTAGAAACTTTTGTTGACCAACTTTTTTGTTTTTGTGAGTGGTGGTTTTGTCACGAAATAGCCAAATGGGGAGATTGTAAGTACCTCACTTTATGATTGGCTTATTTCGTTGACAAAATCACAATTGGGGTTAATCATTGTAAAAGGGTAGATTAGGAATTGAAAATCATTCATTTGACTCTAAGTGCTTCAAGAACGGTAGATTACTTGACTTTACTTTTACTTGAAGGGATATAGATGCACACACTCACTTGTAGGTATTATATTCTTGTTTACATACAATTGGATGATGCATTGTATGTCACTTATCACACTCCACACTTGCACATATTGCACATCACTTTGTGTGTTAAGTCTGCCTAGAAAATAGGGTTTCTTTTATGACCGCGGCCTAGACCGCTTGGCAAGCACTGCTTGCACCGTGGCATACTGAGCGGTAATCATCAGTCGGCCTATGCTACCTGGACCGCGTCCTGTACACATGTACGCCCAGCGGTCCCTGATGCGGTACACATCAGTAGGCCCCTGCTGCCTTGACAGCTGCCTGTGCACTGCACGGACAGCGGTCCCAACCGCGCTGCTGTCCAGTAGGCACACTGCTTCATGTATCGCGGTCTGGACAACTTGCCCGAGCCGCGGTATGCACAACGATAATGACGGGATTTTGATACTGTTTTCAGAACGGTGTCATTTCGTCTAGGGCTTCATATATATATGCCATTTCCTCTTCCTTGACTCTTTAGTGCTTCAGAATCCACTATCTTTCATTACTTTTCGAGCTCAAGAGTGTCTTGCAAGAAAAGGTAGCAAGAAACCATTTTTATTGTCCAAAACCCAATCACCCATCATTCATTCATGGTTCTATCATCATCTAGCTTCATCTAGGATGTTTCTAAGCATGGGTCTTCATCGACATAGCTTACTTGGTAAGTAGAACACCACTCTCATCCATCTTTGTGTTCTTGCTTAACAAGAAATCTCTTTTATGGTATTTATGCATCTAGATTATAATATTTCATTATAAATAGAGATTTTTGTTGATGTTTGGGTTGTTGTATTGTGATAGCTATTGTATCTAGGAATGCTTTGATTTCATATAGCTAGGTTATATGTGTGTCATATAGCAACATGATATCTAGGATTGTTTGAAGCTTTCATTCATGAATAGATAAGCATTAAATGTGTTGACCTTGCATTTTGTGCATTTAGAATATCATCATATTCACTTTAGGTTTCATATCTCTTCATTTAAGAGTTAAGTCTTGTATTTGCCTTTGGTAGTATACGAGCAAGAGCCTAAAATCACTATTAAAGGCCTGCAGATAGCAAGAACGGATTAGTAACCGATTAGGTATGATGTGGTCAACCTAGGTTGTAATCGTTTTTGCAAATAGTAGATTTGAGAGTTCGATTGGCGATTAGGCCCGTGAGTTTTTACCCCGTTGGAGGGTTTCTCACGTAAATCATATCATTGTATCATTTTGTTTATTCCCCATTTTTGTTATGGCAATGATCGATGGTGTTAGAGATTATGGGTTGTGTTGTTTAATTTTGAATAATCAAAAAGATGGTATTTAATTTAACTAAAACCTATTCACCCCACATCTAAGTTAGTTTTATCACTCTTAGTGTATTTTCAGGATGGATCGCGGCACATGAAGCGGTCAATTCCAGTATGTATAGCAATGTGTAGACCGCGGCAGAGGCAAAGGCACCAACCGCGGTATTCTGAGCGGTGGACTTTAGTGGCTTTTCTACAGTGTAGGGAGTGGGGTACACATAGCTACCTAGACCAGCGGTAATGGCGTATTTTGCCCAGATCATGAATGTTGCGCGAAAAAGGAAAGGTTTTCTTCTGGAAAGTTCTTGTGCTTATTTTGAAAAGGAAAAAGAGTTTGTCTTCATGAAGAATAGGAAAGTCTTATGCTTGAAGGAAAAGATTTCTACTTACAAGAAGACTTGTCATAAATAGGAAATAGTATTTATGTGGAACAAGTAATTCTTGTATGTTTGGGAGTAGGATTTCATTTTATCTTAAATTCCCTATCGCTAGTATAAATAGACCTTGTAATTAGGTTTTTTGGTGCGGAGTCAAGAAACATCATTTAACATCGGAGAGTGGTGAGATCCGGGTGAGAGACCCAAGGGAATATCCGGGGAGGGATCTAAGGGGATATCAGTGGATCAAGTTAGAAATCCGTGTGTGATATTCAGAGGAGACCTAGGGGATATTGGGGGGTTCTTGGTGAGATCTTGTGAGCGTGGTTTGGGGTTGAGGTGTGAGAGAGAATCCTGAAGTATATGATTGTAACAATGATCATATAGTGGAACTTTCTCTGTCATCCCGATGGCTCGTGGTTTTTTACCCGATTTGCTTTTTCCACGTATATCTTGTGTTGTGATTGGTTTATTTTCTCTCATCTTATTTTTCTGTTGTTGACGTTATTAATTGCTATGAGTTATGGGTGTATATTAGGCATGACGCTTCCGCGATCATCGTTTAAAATCCTTAACAATTGGTATCAGAGCCTCATGGTTTGGCGATGGCGTTTTTTCAAGTCTTTACTGGAGATCGTATGGAGGACTTGGTGGTATTGGGATGATGATGATGGTTGCCTAATTTTAGTTTAGCAATGGAGATACGTCTTGAAAGCGGTTTCGAACTCGGTAGGGTTTGATGAAAAGGAGAATATAGATGGAGGAGAATTTTGGCTTGTGGTGGCTGGTACAAGTCATGGAGGTCCAATCTGGGTTACACAAGGCGATAAAAAAAAACTCCTGAATGCAATAATAAAAAAAATGGGAAGGAGGAGGAACACTCGAAGTCTCTGGTGGTGGTGTGGGGCTTATCCGGCAAAGCACTCCCGGTTCTAGTAGCAAGTCTCTCACCAAGTATGTGATGCAAGGACAAAAGGTCTTTCACATGGTTGGGTGATGTAAGGACATGTTTATCCTTTTGGCAGTTTTCCCCACTGGCCATGGAATAGGATATGTTGCTGCTAGTGGTCCATAATTGTGCACAAGGCATTGGTCAGAAGGTGATGCAAGGTGTATGGTGGACAAAGATGTCGATGGCTGACGAACTCCCTGGTAATCTGACGTGAGGAGTTGCACCACAATTTCAGCAGGTTATTTTCGACATAGTGCCGGAACAACGAACACAAAAAAAAAGCAGAAAGAAAAAAAAATCTTAGGATGGTTCGTTCCTAAGTGGTTATACCTTGTGGTGGGGTATGGTGATTCTCGGTATGGAGAATCGTGGCTGTGGACAAAGGTCTTGAGAATTCAAGTCAAAGGGGAGAATTGTTAGGTTTTGGCTCATATTCTCAAGTGAACCCGATATTAACCAAACGAGACTCAACTGATGTTGGAACTTCCTGGAGACGTGGTATACGTTTGGAAGTTAGAGTTGGTGTTTGAGGGAGCTTGAAGACCGAAGAAGAACTGAAGAAACGGATTCTGGAAGAAACCGCGGCGTGGACCGCGATGCGGACAAGCGCATGGATCGCGGCACAGGAAGCGGTCAATTCCAGTATGTATAGCACGGTGTAGACCGCGACGGAGGAAAAGGCACCAACCGCGGTATTCTAAGCTGTGGACTTTAGTGGCTTTTCTGCAGTGTAGGGAGCGGGGTGCACACGGCGACCTAGACCGCGGTAATGGCGTATTTTGCCCAGATCATGAATGTTGCGCGAAAAAGGAAAGGTTTTCTTCTGAAAAGTTCTTGTGCTTATTTCGAAAAGGAAAAAGAGTTTGTCTTCATGAAGAATAGGAAAGTCTTATGCTTGAAGGAAAATATTTCTACTTACAAGAAGACTTGTCATAAATAGGAAATAGTATTTATGTGGAACAAGTAATTCTTGTATGTTTAGGAGTATGATTTCCTTTTATCTTAAATTCCCTATAGCTAGTATAAATATACCTTGTAATTAGGTTATTTGGTGTGGAGTCAAGAAACATCATGTAACATCAGAGAGTGGTGAGATCCGGGTGAGAGACCCAAGGGAATATCCGGGGAGGGATCTAAGGGGATATCAGTGGATCAAGTTAGAGATCCGTGTGTGATATTCAGAGGAGACCTAGGGGATATTGGGGGGTTCTTGGTGAGGATCTTGTGAGCGTGGTTTGGGGTTGAGGTGTGACAGAGAATCCTGAAGTATATGATTGTAACAATTATCATATAGTAGAACTTTCTCTGTCGTCCTAACGGCCCGTGGTTTTTTACCCGATTTGGTTTTTCCACATATATCTTGTGTTGTGATTGGTTTATTTTCTCTCATCTTATTTTTCTGCTATTAATGTTATTAATTGCTATGAGTTATGGGCGTATATTAGGCATGACGCTTCCGCGATCATCGTTTAAATCCCTAACACCTCAAAACCTGGATTTTTTGTACAGGGTTCGGTGATACTCAATGCATCATTATCATTGGAGCATAATCTACAGGTTTGACTGAATCAGATCGACGCAGAATTGCAACAGCCCCATTGTGAGAACATGAGGCTTCAATCATTGAGTCATATCCTCAATAGCATTTAATTAATGTAAAAAAAAAATCATCGTATTGGTACTGAAATCCATTACTATTATGTTCTAATATGTTACATAAGACATAATTGAGTCAGAGGCGTATACATTCTTTCTGTCTATGAGAAATTAAGTACTTTAATGTGTAATTCTCAACATAGTTTCAGAAGTTGCTTTATATTTTTTCTAACCACCTGAGCTTTTTTAACCTGCTAGTACAAAGCAAGAGAAACTTAGAGCATCTCCGTTGCAAGAGTGATTTGTGAAAAAAAGAGATGTCACGTAGGATAAATAGACATTCTGTAAATAATTATGTCTCCAATGCAACCATGCATATCCAACCTCAAGCTGACGTGGTAAAAAAAATAATAGACATTGTCAACATGACCGTTCCACTTTCAGAAGGTCTGTTGCACAGCTCTTTTTTAGATTGACTCAACAAACATTTAAAATTAACATTAATTTTTCATCTATTTTTGGTAAGGAAATAAAAAATAAAAAAAATAGGAAACAAAATTGGATACGTCATTAAAACAAAATGTGTTTTAAATGGAAGCATTGGAGACCAAATTTTAAGTTGGTTGTCTATCAAGTCCATATTTATGCCACATAGGAGGCAAGTCTCTTGACATTGTTGTCATGTCAACAATTATTCGTATGCAAGCCATTTTTGCATTGGAGATGCTCTTAATAGATTTCCTGATGGGCTCTGTTCTTGTCCCAGATTCCCAGTCCACCCAATTTTATTTCCATTCTATGCTTTTTATGAATGGCGTTTGATATGATTTTCAACTCCCTAAAAGGCAAGGCTCTGTGGGAAATCTCCATTTAAGTTCCTTGATTGTCATTTCCATTGACCATTCCTATCCTAATCTCTAATTAACATTTTTAATCCTTTGTATTGAGAAAGCTATAAGCATGACATTAAGAAGATTATATTTTCGGCAATTACAAATCACTTCAGATTGTAAAATTATGTAACTTCACTTGCACAGTTATCAACAAGGCTATGGATCTATCTCTAAAACTCTATAATTTTATCTAACAACTTTTAAAATGAAGCTCTACCACCAAGGTTAAAAACCTTATTATTGTAAATATATGCTCACATTTGCCCATTAAACACCCTCCCCTAGTGGAAATTGCATTCCGGACCATATTTGTAATGCCTAATCTGGCCAGGTCCCAATATAACTGTGACCCACAATGGGGTCAGCTTTGAAAAAAAGAAGTGATTTCATAGTTGACATGGCAGACTTTGATAGTTTCAATTCACATATGTATCCTATTTTTCTTAATTAATTGACTTCCATGCACAATTAATTAATGCTAACTTCCATGAAAGCAATGTATCTCAAATACCATGTAGTTGGTCATTTTGCCTATTCAAAGTCCTTATAGCCACATCAAACTAATTGCTTGCAGCTCTGAATGGCTTGGTGGATCAGAAATATCTTGGAACTTTTGCCTTACATGGATTTTTTTATTTATTGATATACTGCCAGTGGCGGTGATTCGAATTGGATTATTACCAGGCTAAATGATAACTTTGAGCCTACGCGGTGATATTGCCTTACATGGACCTAATTTAATTTTCCTTGCCAGGCCCTAAAAGCACATATAATAATAATAATAATAATGGGACTGCAGTAGCAATTTTGAACCAGACCTCAAGTCTCAAGACCGTAAATCACACTCCCATCCTGATCGTCTTAGTTTTTGTTAGATGACTTTTGACTAAAAGATAAAAGTGGAACTCTAGGTCCATTGAACTCAATGTAGAGACTTTGAAATTTTCTTCTTTTTCCTGGAAATTTCACAGGTCTTTCCCTGAGAAAGAGAAATTTCATGCATTATAAAATATATATATATATACACACACATATATATATAAACCGCACAATATAGATAAGTTACATGAGAATGCATAATAGCGCAATGAATTTTAGAAATCTGTTTGTTTTCCTTCGGTATATGCTCACAATTCGCATGATCAGTTGTGCCACCAATTGGGATCTTTGGGAGCACTGTTACGACACTGGGAATTTCACAGCTAATAGTACCTATGCTACAAACCGCAATCTCCTCGTCTCATCTCTTGCTTCTAATATAACAGTACTAAATAGCGGCTTCTACAACACCACCATTGGCCAAGAACCCGACAAAGTTTATGGTCTCGCACTCTGCAGAGGAGATGTTTCTTCAGAAGATTGTAGCAGCTGTGTCAATTCCACATCACAAGATATTATGTCTACATGTCATAGCACGAAAGAAGCGTTAATGTGGGCTGGGGATCCTCCGTGCCTCGTGCACTATGCAGACCGCTCACTTTTTGGAAAAGTGGAGATGTATGTTCCAATAAATCGATACTATAGGGGGAATAATCTCACAATGAATTTGACTGAGTTTGATAAGATATGGCAGCCTCTGATGGAAAGAACGATGAGAGAAGCTTCTAGTGGGTCTTCCGAAATTAAGTTTGCAACTCAAGAAGCAAATTTGACAAGCATTCAGACAATATATGCACTGATGCAGTGTACCCCAGATTTATCACAGAGTGATTGTTTTTACTGTTTAACTCGATATTTGGATGAGTATAAAAAATGCTGCCATGGGAGGCAAGGTGGAGGTGTCGAGTCACCTAACTGTATGCTTCGTTGGGACTTGTCTCTCTTCTATAAAGATATGGTCCTTCCTCCATTGCTATCTCCTCCACCTGCACCAACTACAATGGCTGAAGGTATGTTCTAGCCCCTCATTAATGATAAATATTGTACTCTGCTAGACCGATTAGCTTGGACCTAGTCCAAATACAGCTGCAGATTACAGAATAAATACAATAAAGAAACAGATGCATGTGATGTGATTGCCATCGGACCAAAAATCTTGAACCGATAGAAAATGGTCTAATAATAGTATTTAAGCAGTCTAATATGTACATGGTCCTTTAAAAAATAGCCTTAAAAATGTATGAAATTTTAAAACATGATGATGATTCTGATTTATGCAGACAATGGAGGTATTGCTGCCGGAACAGTTGTAATCATCATTGTTTCCGTAATCATCTTCATGTTACTTGTTAGTCTCTGTTGTTTCTTTCTAGGGAAGCTGAAGCAAAAGCAGATCAGAAATAATCAAGGAAGAAAATACTGTAAGTTTATTGTTCCCTCTTCTTGGGAGCTGTCATATATTATCTCAGTAATTGAACAAAAAAATAAAAGATGAATAAATATTAAAATTTTCTAGCTTTTCAAATGCAGCCATACATCATTGCTTAGTACCTTTTGTTAAGGGTGAGAAAGAAATGACAAATACAGAGTCCTTGCAATTCAACATTGGCACCATTAGAACTGCAACGGAGAATTTCTCGGAAGCTAAAAAGCTTGGACAAGGTGGATTTGGTCCTGTATACAAGGTATAGTAACATTTTCAAGGAGATAGGTGTTGTAGAAAATCTGAAATTCACACAAACAATCAATGCATCCAAATAATAGAAAGCAATAAAAGACGAAAAGAAGACACCAGAAATTTTGCATGGTTCAGCAATTTGCCTACGTCCACGGAGCGCACCTGTACTCAATCCACTATTGAAGTTTGATTACAATCTCTCTGTCTCTCTTTTTCAATCTCTCTACCATTTGCTCACAATCTAACTTGTTATTTTCTACACACTTTGAGCATAGGGCAGATAATACTATTTATATTAAAGCACTTAGGGTAGTTGTGACTTATTTGGAGACTAAGTCCTCCCACAACAAGCAATTTCGAAACAAGCAATATCCGCCTTAACCGCAGTACGACTGCAGTATGCATCCCGCGATCAAGCCGCAGTTTTAGCCCAATCTTCGTCACCGCACAATAAACCGCGGTTTGTGTACAGCTTGTTCCAACAGTGCTTCAGCCGTGGTAATTCCTTTGGAATTCTTCACGAGACGATCACTGATTTGCCTAACCGTGCACCACCCGCAGTAATTCCTCTGTGAAACTTCGTGGGAGGCACCGCAGTTGGTGAGCCGCGGTTCCCTACAGACTTCAGCTTTCAGCTCTAATTTCTGACTTCACAATCCCAACAATCTCTCACTTGAAAATTGAAACTCTAGTAGACATCTTCCTCATTCCTCAATGACCAGTGGATAAATATGGTGCGCTCACCTCTATCTTCAACTTTGAAGACCCACCTGAGCCGCACACAGCTCCAGTTTATCTGTTGTGACTAGCTTGGTTAACATGTCATCTGAATTCTCACTCCCTGCGATCTTCACAAGCTTCAACACCCCATCCTCAATCAGTGACCGAATGAAGTGGTAACGCTGGTCTATATGCTTGGTCCTAAAATGGAACGCCGAATTCTCTGCCAAGTGTATTGCACTCTGACAATCACTGTGCAACACATTCTTCGGTTTTTTTAAACCCTAGCTCTGCCAACAATTTCTATAATTTGCAGCCACATACTCTGCTTCAGTTGTAGATATCGTCACTATCTTCTGCAACTGAGAAACCCAACTGATAGCGGTACTACCCATTATGAACACATACCCTATAGTACTCCTTCTATGGTCCACCTCTCCAGCAAAATTTGAATCCACATAGCCTTTTAGCTTTAGCTCTTATAGTTTGAAAGTTCTCCACTTTTCTATCGTACCCTTCAGGTATATTAGGATCCACTTCACTACCTACCAGTGATGCTTACCTGGATTAGACATATACCTGCTCACAACTCCCATTGCATGAGAAATATCTGGTCTCGTGCATATCATGACGTATATGAGACTTCAATGGCTGAGGTATAAGGAACTTTAGCCATGAAGTCTTTCTCTTCATCTATCTCTGCATAGTGCTCATTGGATAACCTTAAGTGACTAGTCAAAGGTGTTCTAACTCGCTTTGCATTGCCTATACTGAATCTCTGAACCACTTTGCGAATATACTCTGCCTAAGATAACTACAAAGTCCCATCCTGTTTGTTTATGTTGATCCTCATCCTAAGGATCTGCTTTGCTGGACTTAAGTCTTTCATATTGAACTCACTTGACAACTGCTTCTTTAGGTTATTGATCTCTTCCAAATCCGCTCCTGCCACTAACATGTCATCAACATAAAGTAGCAATATTATGAAGCTCATTTTTACCTTCTTAAAGAAGAAACAATGGTCCGCATTGCATCTGAAGTAGCCATTCTTTTGCATGAACCTGTCAAACTTTTTGTACCATTGTTAGGGAGCTAGATTCAAGCCATACAAGCTCTTCATCAACCTACAAACCAATTATTCATTGCCTTGTTCCACAAACCCCTCTGGTTGCTCCATGTATATCTTTTCCTCCAAGTCTCCAAAAAGAAAGACAGTCTTCACAACCAACTGCTCAATATACAACCATTTTGCTACAACAATGCTTAATACGAACTGGATCGTAGTTAGTTTAACAACAAGAGAAAAAACTTTGGTAAAGTCAATACCTTCCTTTTGCTGAAAGCCTTTGACTACCAATCTCGCCTTGTATCTTTTAGAACCATTGTGTTCCTTCTTAATCTAGAATACCCATTTATTTGCTAGTGCATTCTTCCTTTCCGGTAACTTGACCAACTCCCAAGTTTGATTTGATACAAGCGATCTCATCTCGTCTTTCATCACGAGCTCCCACTTGCTCGCATCTCCTCTCTAACATGCTTCATTATAGCATTCAGGTTCTCCCGCATCCGTCAGCAACAAATACTGCAAGTACCTTCTATTCAGTACATGTGGGTAAGTAGTTCTTCGACTGTACTCTAGGCCTGTGGGGATCTTCTCAAAGCATTCCCAACATATGGATTTAGTGCCCTTTGTCCAATCAGACTCTATGGATCTATAACTTCCTTTTGTGGTATCGATTCTTTTATGGGCTGCACACCTTGATCTCTAATCTAATCACCACGTTCCATGACCCTGCCATCTGGTACATCATCTAGCCCAAAGAAGTCTTGAACTACCTGCTTAGACACATGTGTGTTCCACTCCTTGTAAATGACCCTTTCGTTGAAGACAACCTCTCTACTTCTAATCATCTTATGGCTTTGGTCATTCCACAGTTTGTATTCAAACTCATCTTCGATGTAACCCAACATGGTGCAGTTTACTGATTTAGCATCCAGTTTGCTCTTTGCGGGATCAACTACATGTATATAAGAAACACACCCAAACATTTTCAAGTGATAAAGTTTTACCTCTTTCCCATTCCGGATCTCTTCGGTAACCCTGATTGTAGTCACATTTTTCTGGCTCTCTCAGTCAATGTCCTGTTCATCAGCTCTGCTATACCATTCTACTGTGGTATCCCAGGCACTGTTCTAATGAGCTTTATCCCACTCTAGTAGCATATCTTCTTGAACTCATTGTCTTCATATTTTCCTTTATCGTCTGATAGTAGCTTTTTAATCTTCAACCCTGTCTTATTCTCAACCCTGGCTTTCCACCTCTTGAAAACCTCAAACACCTCAAACTTGTGCTTTCGGAAGTAAACCCATACCTTTCTTGAATGGTCATCGATAAAGGTGACAAAGTAGTGTTTACCTCCGGTTGATAAGACTGAAGTTGGACCCCAAACATCGGTGTGCACTAGTTCCAGCTTCTCTTATACTGGTACCCTTCCGGCTTTTTTGAAGCTCTCTCGCTTCTGTTTTTCCAATATACAGCTCTTACAGAAATCTACCTCAAGGCTTCCCAACTCTAGCAGTTTGCCCTTTAAATGTAGACACTTCAACCATTGACTGCTCATGTGCCCAAATCTTTAGTGCCACATATTCAGATCCTCTATACCTTCCGCTAATATGGTCAATCGGTACCCATTGGTAGTTGTATAGAGCGACCCATTCTTAGTTCCTCGGGCGACTGTCTTTGATCCCTTCGAAATCTTCCACTTGTTCACCTGTGAATGTAGTTACATACATGTCTGATGCTAGCTGCCCGATGAAGACCAAATTCTTCCTGAAGTCTGATACATGCCTCACATTGTCTAGTTTCCAGATTGACCCATTCAGTTGAATCCTCACATCCCCCTTCCTGATAATGTCGCATGCCTGATCATCACCAAGATACACTTTACCTAGATTCCATGAGATGTAATTTTAGTTCAGATATTTACAGGAGGTGTCATGGAATGACGCTCCTAAGTCCAATACCCAAGACTCATTCTTACTTTTCAATGAGCAAATACGGTAGTCGTCTGATTCCTCTAAAACCAAGTTCACACCATTTTTGCTGTCTTCCTTCTTGCTAGATCTACACTCATTCGAGTAGTGGCCCATCTTGCCACAATTCTAGCACTCGACATCTTTCTTGCTTCGTTGTTGGTTACCTGAATTGTTGCCATGATGGCCTCTGGCTATGGATTTACCCCTTGACTTTGATCTACTATGCTGATTCTTATTTCGATTTTTGTCCTTATTTTCCTTGTTCAGTGCTGAAGAAGATGCCCATGATCCTACTTCACGTATCATGATCTCTTCGGTCATGATCATATTCACAACCTGCTGGAAGTTTATCTTTTCCTTCCCGAACGAGTTGGCGATCGATTGACACATCGAAGACCAACTATCTGGCATCTGGGTGAGTAAAATGCTGCCTGAAATTTCTTCGTCAAATACCATAGATATCAAACTCAAACCATCTTTTCCCTTGTTGAACTGATTCAGGTTATCTTTGAAAGTCTGACTCTCAGGCATCTTCATATTCAGCATCTTATTGAATTAGATAGACGTTCCAAGCTGCAGAAGGTTGCTAGTATAAGTTCGATTATGCTTTTATCAGAACCGCTGTTGTCTTATGATATTTGATGTTAAAGGCAATCGACTTCGTCGAACTGAGACGAAACGTTCCCAGTGCCCTACGATCCAAAAGTAACCAATCATCATAGTTTGTACCATCAGGCCTCTGCTTGATTACCCAATCTGCGTCGGACATACTCTTCGATTTTTCAACTACTAACCAATGTAGATTCCTCTGATACAAATAGTCTTCCATCTGCATCCTCCAGAAACTGAAGTTCGTACCATCAAATTTCTCTATCCTGGTTGAATCCCTCTCTAACCCTATCTTTACTGATAAGATCGAAAAAAAATTCTATTATTTCTGGTCTCCAGAAAAAAAAAACTTATGTTTGTCTGAAGCTCTAAATCCTCATGACCTAGTGCTTTGATACCATTTGTTGTAGAAAATCCGCAATTCACGCAAACAATCAACGCACACAAATAATATAAAGCAATAAAATATGAAAATAAGACACCAGAAATATTACGTGGTTCAACAATTTGCCTACGTCCATGGAGTGCATCTGCACTCAATCCACTATTGAAGTTTGATTATAATCTCTCTGTATCTCTCTTTCAATCTCTTTACAAGATGCTCTCAATCTCACTTGCTATTTTCTACACACTTTGAGCATAGGACATATAGTACTATTTATATTAAAGCACTCAGGGTAGTTGTGACTTATTTGGAGACTAAGTCCTCCCATGACAAGCAATCCCTGAACAGGCAATATCCGCCTTAACCGCGGTACGACCGTGGTACGCATCCCGCAATCGAGCCGCAGTTTTGGCCCAATCTTCTTCACCGCACAGTAAACCATGGTTTGTGTACCTTGCTCCAACCGCGTTTCAGACACGGCAATTCCTCTGGAATTCTTCGCTAGACAATTGCTGATTTGCCCAAACGCGCACCAGCGGCGTTAATTCCTCTGTGAAACTTCACGAGACGCACCGCGGTTGGTACACCCCGCCCGTGCCACGATTCCCTATAGACTTCAGCTTGCAACTTCGATTTCTGACTTTTCAATTCCAACAATTGGTTGCTAATAATCCAAAACTTTTATTTCCTTTGAAAGTTGGAAAAATCTTGTTTTTATGATTTAGTATTTTCTTTATATGGCAGGGAACGCTGCCCAATGGACAACAAGTAGCTGTTAAGAGACTGTCTATGAATTCTAGGCAAGGAGAGGTGGAATTTAAAAATGAGGTCACATTACTTGCCAAGCTTCAGCATAGGAATTTGGTCAGGCTACTCGGCTTTTGCTTGGAACGAAAAGAGAGGATTCTTGTCTATGAGTTTCTTCCTAACTCGAGCCTCGATCACTTCATATTCGGTATGTTTCCACTTACTATAACATAAGAAATAATTCATAGCAATCCAATGAACATGTAATTCTAAAAGCAACTGTTGTAAATAGTACTCTTCTAATCAATTAGTTCTAAAATCTTATAAATTTGTAGATCCAATCAAGCGTGAAGATTTGGATGGGGAAAAACGTTACAAAATCATTGGAGGCATTGCCCGAGGACTTCTTTACCTTCATGAAGACTCGAGATTGCGAATTATTCACCGTGATCTCAAAGCAAGTAACATTTTGTTGGATTTGTCGATGGATCCAAAAATTTCAGATTTCGGCATCGCAAGATTATTTGAAATGGATCAAACTCATAGTAGTACAAATAGAGTTGTTGGGACCTTGTAAGTATAACTATAGACAACTATAGTAGGAGGAATTTCTCATGTCTAATCAAGAATAGCTCTGTTATTCCAATAATATATGGAAACTTAATTTAGTTTGTTTGATGATTATATACAGGGGATATATGGCCCCAGAATATGTAATACATCAACGTTTCTCAATTAAGTCGGATGTTTTCAGCTTTGGTATTTTAGTTTTGGAAATTGTGATCGGACAAAAGAGAAGTTGTTTCGGTACTAACGAGGAAATGGAGTGCCTTCTTACCCATGTAAGTATGTCATTTTATTCATTTCAAAAATTGTATTTTTTTTCTGGTGTACTTGATTTATTAGGATTTTAATTTTCCAGGCATGGAAAAGATGGAAAGAAGGGACAGCTTCAAATCTTATAGATCCTGCTTTAAGAGAAGGTTCAAGCAATGAAATGATGAAATGTATGCACATTGGATTGCTATGTGTCCAGGAAAGTGTAGCTGATAGACCAACCATGGCTTCAGTTGTTCACATGCTTAATAGTGATTCTGTCACTCTCCCAGCACCCTCAATACCTGGATTTTTTATGCAGAGTTCAGTCATTCCCGAGGAATCGTCATTAGAACATAATTCTGGGTCAACAGATCTCAATATTGAAATTGTCGCAGTGCCAAAAAATGAGACTTTAATCACGGAGCCATATGCTCGATAACATTTATGGATTGAAGATAAAGTTTTTCAACATGTTTGTTTGGGTTGAAATCAATAGCTACTCAACTCTAGTATTTTACATGGGATTCAAATTATTAAACACCACTTTGGCTTATGCAAGTCAGGCAATTCACAATACAGTTCAAATCCTCGAGTCAATACTAATTATTCTGTGGACATCATCTACGACTTACGAAACTGTCTGATCAGTCTTGGTAATACTCTTGTTGTCTTCGACCCAAGGGCCAGTAACTCTTTTGCGGACTCTCTGGCAAAAAATGGTTCTGCCATGACAAAGGATAGGGAGATATGGGAGGTTCATTGATCCTGTTTCAGGTCTACTGCAGCGGTGGTTGTGTGGCCTTCTTTGGTATTGTCTCCTGTGTCTTTTGGTTTGCTTTTCTCTTATTGGGGGTTTTGTTTTCGTTTTCTTTTCTGTTTGGCTTTTGGCTTTATGGGTTTGGTTTTCTGCTCTTATTGGGGCTGCTCTGTTTTGTTGGTTTCTCCTTTCTTGGCTTTGTTTCCTTTAAATGAAATTGCTGTTCAAAAAAAAAACTATACTAATTATTCAGAAAGAAGCAGATTCAGGTCTAGTGAATCAGATGCACCTGTTTAAAAAATATATAAAATGCACACAAAATTGAAGGTACTCCCAATGCGAGAAAAAGATTTCAATCACTAAGCCATAAAAAAAAAGTACAATTCTTGTTGGAAATTTGGCTCGTGATGTTGAGAATTGCCTTGAATAGTGGTCGATAGCCACATTTGTTTAATTTCAAATTGCATGCATGTAATGCACATGCACAATTGAGTTTGGTGACCGGTGAGAATTTGTGCATCATAAAATCAGGTTAAAATGTTTCACTGTGGTCAAATTGCTCATAAATGGATGGTTGAAAATTCACCTTCTATAGAGTGAGCTATGTGTAGAGTGGTGGTGCCAAACTATTGAATTTGAGCCTTCCTCCAAGGCTATAAAAGGGAGCCCGAAGCTTCAGCAAAAATGAATCCAAGAGAGTGAGTTTGAGAGCCAATTTGAGTTGCTCTATCTGTTGTAAACAGAGAATAATATTCTTTGTGTTTGAGAGCAATTAGCTGGGTGTATTTGGGCCTTGGGCATTTTGAGAGTTTTCACTCTAAAGTTTGTATTCTTCATTTCTATTAGTAAAATATATTCTCCTGTCTTCTTCCGTGGATGTAGGTCTCAGACCGAACCATGTAAATTTCTTGTGTGCTTTATTTTGTTATTTCTCTACTGTTCGTGTCACCATTAATATGTTCCTACTAGATCCGCTTATGCACTACAATTGGTATCAGAACCCTTTGGTTGTACCCTTCTTAGGAACTTTCTAGGTGCAATATTCACAGATACAATAAAGTTGTGTCTCTTGGGTGAATAGTTGATATATGGCAGATAGTTCGACGTCGACATCGTCTCAGGCGTCGTCTTCATCTGCATCAGTTAAAACGATGGTGACAAATGCTAAATTTGAAGTAGAGAAATTTGATGGTACCAATAATTTTGGTATGTGGCAGTGCGAGTTGCTGGATGTCTTATGCCAGCAAGACTTAGGCATTGCACTGGAAGACAAACCTAGTGAAATGGATGACAAAGAATAGGACAAGATCAACCGCCAAGCTTGCGGTACCATTCGTTTAAGTCTCACTAAAGATCAGAAGTATACTGTCATGAAGGAGAAGTCTGCGAAGAAACTCTAGAAGACGCTGGAGGATAAATATATGACGAAAAGCCTCGAAAATCGGCTATATTTGATGAAGAAACTCACATAAATGCGTTCAACAAGATATTGGCAGATATGTTGAATTTGGATGAGCATTTTTTTGAAGAAGACAAGGCTTTGTTACTTATAAATTCCCTTCCTGATGAATATGATCATCTCAGCACTACTCTGATTCATAGGAAGGATAATATTTCTTTTGATGTTGTATGTTCTGCGTTGTACAATTGTGAAACCCGGAAAAAGGATAGAAGAGATCCAAGGGATACGTCGGCAGAAGCATTGATAGCAAGAGGCCTCTCGCAAATCCGCAAACCTGGAAGAAGAAGCAAATCTCAAACGAAAGTGAGATATGCCAAAGATGAATGTGCCTTTTGTCACGAGAAAGGTCACTGGAAAAAGGATTGCCCTAAGTTGCAGAATAAAAATAAAGGCAAGACTTTTTCTGATGCTTGTGTAGCGGAGCATGGAGATAACAAGGCAGACTTTTCTCTGGTCAGTATGTCTATGACATGTCACTCAGATGAGTGGATTCTGGATTCGGGTTGCACTTATCATATGTGTCCAAACAAGGAATGGTTTTCTAGTTTCAAGGAGCTGGATGGTGGAGTTGTTTTTATGGGCAATGATAATTCCTGTAAATCAATCGGGATAGGTTCAATCCAGTTGAAAAATCACGATGGATCAATCAAAGTCTTGACAGAAGTTCGATATGTACCGAGTTTGAAGAAAAACCTTATCTCATTGGGAGCTTTAGAATCCAAAGGTCTCACTGTTACTATGAGAGATGGATTTCTAAAGATTGCTTCAGGCGCACTTGTGGTGATGAAAGGAATCAGAAGAAATAACTTGTACTATCTTCTAGGAAGTACAATTATTGGTTCAGCAGCTTCAGCATCCGGAGAGGATGTAGATTCAGAAGCTACCAAGTTATGGCATATGCGTTTGGGACATGCTGGTGCGAAAGCTTTACAGAGTTTGATAAAGCAAGGCTTGTTGAAAGGAGCAAAAACCTACAAATTAGGGTTTTGTGAACATTGTGTTTTTGATAAACAAACGAGAGTGAAGTTCGAGTCTGCAATTCACCGCACTGAAGGGATCCTCGATTATGTTCACTCTGATGTTTGGGGACCTACCAAAGTAGCTTTTTTGGGAGGTATGCATTATTTTGTCACATTCATTGATGACTTCTCTAGGCGAGTGTGGGTGTACGTGATGAAAAATAAAGGTGAAGTCCTAAATGTCTTCTTGAAATGGAAGAAGATGGTTGAATGTTCAAACTGGTAGAAAGATCAAGCGGCTTAGATCAGATAATGGCGGTGAATACAAAAATGATCCATTTTTATGAGTATGTCAGGACGAAGGAATTGTTCGACACTTCACAGTCAAAGATACACCACAACAGAATGGGGTGGCAGAGCGCATGAATCAGACTTTACTGGAGAAAGTTCGGTGTGTGCTGTCCAATGCTGGATTGGGAAAGGAATTTTGGGCTGAGGCAGTTACGTATGCTTGCCATCTCATTAATCGTTTGACGTCAGCTGCGATTGAAGGCAAAACACCTATTGAGGTATGGTTTAGAAAACCTGCAAATGATTATGATTCTTTACATGTA
The DNA here is from genome assembly GCA_033220585.1 of Dipteronia sinensis. Taxonomy (NCBI): domain Eukaryota; kingdom Viridiplantae; phylum Streptophyta; class Magnoliopsida; order Sapindales; family Sapindaceae; genus Dipteronia; species Dipteronia sinensis. Next base: position 17,972,117 of record CM065644.1, on the reverse strand, counting down.
TTTGGTTCCACTGCCTACTTTCATGTAAAGGAATCAAAGTTAGATCCAAGAGCTAAGAAAGCATTATACATAGGTCTGACCTTCGGTGTGAAAGGATACCATCTTTGGTGTCTAGATTCGAAGAAGATAATTTTGAGCAGGGACGTGACTTTTGATGAATCTATTATGCTAAAACAAGAAAAGCAGAAAGATTCGCAACAGGTGGAGTTAGAGATAACTTCAGTTGACCCAGTTAGTGTCACTGAAATGGATAATGACTCTTCAGTGACGAATGAAGAAGATGAAGAAGAGGTTTTAACCCAAGAGCCATCGCAGCAACAAGATGCGATTGCAGTTAGAAGGCCACGAAGAGAAATTCGCAAGCCTACTCGATTTATTGATATGGTGGCCTATGCACTTCCAATTGTAAATGATGATGTACCTTCCAGCTACAAAGAGGCAATAAGAAGTTCAGAATGTGAGCGGTAGGAGTAAGCCATGGGTGAAGAAATGCAGTCGCTTCACAAGAATCAAACATGAGAGCTTGCTCACTTGCCTCAAGGTAAGAAAGTAATTGGGTGCAAATGGGTATATGCAAAGAAGGAAGCATTTCCTGACAAGAATGCTATTCGTTTCAAAGCTAGATTGGTGGCTAAGGGCTACGCTCAGAAGGAAGGTCTCAATTATGATGAGATATTTTCTCCGGTTGTGAAACATTCCTCAATTCGAATTTTGCTAGCTTTGGTGGCACAATTTGATCTCGAACTAGTTCAACTCGATGTGAAAACTACATTCTTACATGGTGATTTGGAGGAGGAAATCTATATGTCTCAGCCAGATGGATTTAAAGTTGCTGGAAAAGAAAATTGGGTTTGCAAATTGAGAAAATCGCTATACGGATTAAAACAATCTCCTAGGCAGTGGTACAAGCGATTTGATTGATTTATGATGGACCAAAGTTACACACAAAGTAAATTTGATCATTGTGTGTATTTTAGCAAGCTACTTGATGGATCCTTTTTACATTTGCTCTTATATGTTGACGATATGTTAATTGCTTCCAAAAGCAAACAACATATTGAAATTTTGAAGAACCAATTAAGTCGAGAGTTTGAAATGAAGGATCTCGGTGAAGCCAAGACGATCTTAGGCATGGAGATATGCAGAGATAGAATGGAAGGCAAGGTTAGTTTGTCTCAAAAACAATATTTGAAGAAGGTGCTACAACGGTTAGGCATTACGGAGAACAGAAAACCTGTAAGCACCCCACTTGCCTCTAATTTCAAGCTTAGTGCACTTTTATCTCCTAAATCAGATGAGGAACGTGAGTACATGTTGCAAGTTCCGTACTCTAACAGCAGTGGGTAGCTTGATGTATGCGATGGTGTGTATGAGACCAGATATTTCACAAGCAGTAAGTGTAGCGAGCAGGTATATGCATGATCCTGGTAAAGGATATTGGCAGGCTGTGAAATGGATATTACGGTATATTTTGGGTACCATAGATGTTGCTTTGTTGTTTCAGTGGGATGATGAGTGTTGTCAATGTGTTACCGGTTATATTGATTCTGATTACGCGGGTGACTTGGATAAGTGTCGATCAACTAGTGGTTATGTGTTTACTCTTGCAAGAGGACCAATAAGTTGGAAGTCTACTCTACAGTCTACAGTTGCTTTGTCTACAACAGAGGCAGAGTACATGGTAGCATCAGAGGCTGTTAAGGAGGCTATTTGGTTACAAGGATTGCTTGAAGACTTGGGAATTTTACAGGAGCATATCAATGTGTACTATGATAGTCAGAGTGCTATTCACTTTGCAAAGAACCAAGTCCATCATGCACGTACGAAGCACATCTACGTACAGTTTCACTTTGTGCGGGATATTATTAACGAAGGAATAATATTTCTTCAGAAAATTGGGACTACTAAAAATCCTGCAGATATGATGACCAAGGTGGTGACGATGATCAAGTTCCAACATTGTTTGGACTTTATCAACATCCTGCGAATTTGAACACCTTCGGGTGTATTGGGAAGACAGAAATGGGATAATTCTGAAATGAAGTTTAGCACAATTCAAGTCAAGGTGGAGATTTGTTAATAATTGCCTTGAATAGTGGTCGATAGCAACATTTGTTGACTTTCAAATTGCATGCATGTAATGCACATGCACAATTGAGTTTGGTGACCGGTGAGATTTTGTGCATCATAAAATCAGGTTAAAATGTTTCACTGTGGTCAAATTGCTCATAAATGGATGGTTGAAAATTCACCTTCTATAGAGTGAGTTATGTGTAGAGTGGTGGTGCCAAACTATTGAATTTGAGCCTTCCTCTAAGGCTATAAGAGGGAGCCCGAAGCTTCAGCAAAAATGAATCCAAGAGAGTGAGTTTGAGAGCCAATTTGAGTTGCTCTATCTGTTGTAAACAGAGAATAATATTCTTTGTGTTTGAGAGCAATTAGCTGGGTGTATTAGAGCCTTGGGCATTTTGAGAGTTTTCACTCTAAAGTTTGTATTCTTCATTTCTATTAGTAAAATTTGTTCTCCTGTCTTCGTCCGAGGATGTAGGTCTCAGATCGAACAACGTAAATTTCTTGTGTGCTTTATTTTGTTATTTCTCTATTGTTCGTGTCACCATTAATTTGTTCCTACAAGATCCGCTTTCCGCACTACACGTGATTCCAAGTGAACCAATTGAATTCAACTAATGTGTATCTGTGTAAGTGGTCCAACAGATTATGATGGATGCGAGGCAAGTGACTTTGAAGGAATAGAGCGATATGAAGCCAATGGGGAAAACAGCACCAATATCAGAGGCCGGATGCGTTGGCACAGTCCAGCGGAAGTGCTTGTAGGGGCGTGGAGCACACATACCATAAGTGTTAGAGCACGTGGATGGGAACTTCGGGGTGCATAAAACTTCCGGAAGATGTAGGGAAACGTATTAAAGTCGGTTTTCGTGTTGGAGAAGTATTTGTTTTGGGATTTCTGATTACTTTAGAACCAAGAATACACCACCTATAAACAGGAAGCTTATTCTTTTGATGTATACACTTAGAGAGATAAAAAAACACCTGGAAACGTTGGAGAGAGGAAGACCTGGGGGTGAGACTCCGAGGAGATTCAGAGGGAGACCTAGGGGATATCTTAGACCGGGATACCTGATGTAGCGGAAGCTCTGTCGAGAAAAACCTGCAAGAAACAAATTGAAAACAACCTACTAACGCTCCGTTGATTCGAGTACGAATACCGGATTATTAGGCTTCAAGTTCGTTGATTCATAAGGAATACCGAAATTGGGAGATAATTAGAGAAACTCTAAATTTTATAAATCAAAAACTGTCTAGCCTTTCGGCTTACATGATTATTTAAAGCAAACAAATCCTAACCCTAATCGTATTCCTTACAGAACAAGAAAACGACCCTAAATACGAAAAATTACTAAAAAAGGAAAAATTGAAATTAATGTAAAAACTAATACTATTAATAATCCTAAGCAAGCCGGAATTGACGGAAGTCGATTCGGACTTGGAAAACTAAAAATATGGCAAAAACGGAACTTTCCTAAAACGGCAAAAACGGCCTTTTCAGGAACTAAACAATGGAATTTAACTAAAAAAGGGTATGCCTCACGACCGTAGGTGGTGACTTCTGAAGATCTCGTCGAAACGCATCAACTGTGAAAAATTCACATCATTCCGACTCTGTCGCCCGGACTAGTAGGAATGAAATGTCCTTTTTTCTTGGTCTTTTTCCTATCCAACCCCTCCATATATTGCAATGCCATGTAATCTAATGCTGCTGCATCATTCTCCCCAGGTTGGAGAAAATTCATCCTCGAATTTCCAGCAGCATCATCATCAGAAGAGTCGCCATGAAAAGGAATCAAATGCTTGATATTAAACACATCATGAGTACGAATGTGGCTGGGAAGCTTGAGGCGATAAGCATTCGGATTAATCTTCTCTAAAATTTCGAGTGGTCCTATCTTCTTAGCAGCAAGTTTATTATATTCTCCCACAGCAAACCTGTCCTTTGTAAGGACCGCCCAAACAAAATCGCCTACATCAAACTCCAAATGACGCCGCTTTTTGTCAACAGCCGGCTTGTACTTCCCTGCTGACTGTAACAAATTTTCTTGCACCTGCTGATGAACCTCCTGTAACACTTGAACAAAATCTTCAGCTTTTCCATGAATCCTAGTCTTGCTAGGCAGAGGCAACAAATCTAGTGGGCTGCGAGGAACCAATGAGTAAACAACCTGAAAAGGACTGAAACCAGAACTCCTGTTGACAGCATGGTTGTGGGCAAATTCTGCTTGGCTAAGTTTTTGATCCCATAACCGAACGTTATCCCCTACCAGACATCTTAACAAATCTCCCAGAGCTCGGTTCACAACCTCAGTCTGCCCATCCGTTTGTGGATGATATGCACTACTAAAATCCAACCTTGTATTGACCATCTTCCAAAGACTCCGCCAGAAGTGACTGAGGAATCAAGTGTCCCGATCAGAAACGATTGATGTAGGTAGTCCATGAAGACGATATACCTCCCGAAAGAATAATTGGGCAACTTTTACAGCATTAGTAGTTTTTTTGCACGGAATAAAGTGAACCATCTTGGAAAATCGATCAACTACTACATAGATGGAATCAAAACCCCGCTGAGTTCTTGGCAGTCCCAAAACAAAATCCATACTCAAATCTGTCCATGGTTGAGTAGGAATGGGTAATGGCATGTACAGACCTGCGTTAGTTGCTTTCCCCTTGGATAATTGACAGATCCGACATCTTTCGACATATCTTTCTACTTCCTTACGGATTGTTGGCCAAAAATAGGACGCCTTGACTAACTGAAGAGTACGATCCCTGCCCACATGGCCCTCACCATGTAATTCTTTAATAATTTGCAGACGCAAACTACAATCGGGAACACAAAGTTGATTTCCCCGAAATAGAAAACCATCCACCAACAAAAATTCAAAATTTTCCCCCGCTCGAACAGCAGCCATCACCTTAGAAAAATACGGGTCAGAATCAAATAATTCACGAAAGGAATCAAAACCTGGAACCTGGACAGTCATTGTTGATAACAAATTGGCTCTTCGACTCAGAGCATCGGCCACTCGGTTTGTAACACCTGCCTTATGCTTTAGAACAAACGTGAACTGTTGTAGGTAGGCGGACCATGAAGCATGTCGGGCAGAAATCTTATCTTGGCTATGGAGATGCCTCAACGAATCATGATCAGTGTACAGAATGAATTCATGGTGGAATAAATAATGTCGCCAGTGTTTCACCGCTTGGACCACAGCATAGAATTCTATATCGTACGTACTGTAATGAACTCGAGACCCCGTCAGTTTCTCACTAAAATATGCCACCGGTTTCCCAGCTTGACTCAAAACAGCTCCGATGCCCACTTTGGAGGCGTCACTATGCAACTCAAAGGGTTGAGAAAAATCTGGTAAGACTAGAATTGGGGCTGTTGTCAATTGCTATTTTATTCTCTGAAAACCTTCTTCAGCCTCGGATGTCCACTGAAACTTGACTCCCTTCATACATTCAGTGACAGGAGCCATAATGCTACTGAAGTGCGGAATGAACCGGCGATAGAATGATGCCAACCCATGAAAACTGCAAACCTCAGTAATTGTTTTCGGTTGGGGCCATTGCCTCACTGCCTCAATTTTGGACTCATCCACCTGTAGTCCCTCTCCAGAAATAATATAACCCAAAAACAACACTTTTGGGGTCATAAAAACACATTTTTTTGCTGCCGCAACAAATCTTTCCTTGCATAGAACACACAACACTTCTCGAATGTGCTGAATATGCAGCTCGGGGTTTGCACTGTAAATCAAGATATCATCAAAATATACAACGACAAACTTACCAATAAATGGTCGAAGGGCTTGGTTCATTACTCTCATGAAGGTGCTGGGCGCGTTTGACAACCCAAAAGGCATGACTAGCCACTAATATAAACCCTCTCGCGTTTTAAACGCCATCTTCCATTCGTCCCCAGGTCGAATACGAATCTGATGGTAACCACTCTTCAGGTCCAGCTTGGTAAACACTTTAGCCCCACTCAGTTGATCTAACAAATCATCTAGTCTCGGAATTGGAAAACGATACCTCACAGTGATCTTGTTAATTGCGCGGCTATCTACACACATCCTCCAAGTTCCATCTTTTTTTGGAATTAGAAGGGCGGGTACAGCACACGGGCTAAGACTCTCACGAATATAACCCTTTAAATGTAGCTCCTCAACCTGTCTCCGTAATTCTTCATGCTCAGTAGGACTCATACGATAATGTGGCTTGTTTGGTAACATAGCCCCTGGCTCTAGATCGATATGATGTTGAATATCACGTAGGGGCGGAAGTCCTTCTGGTAATTCTTCTGGAAACACATCAGGAAATTCCAAAATCAGAGGAGCTGCAGCTTCGGGAACCTTCAATTCAGCACTTGTTTCTTTTCCCACCAATACGAACACCGTTTCCGAGTCCTTCACCTCCAACTCAAATTTTGCATAGGACAGCAAGTTAATATTATCTCCAGGCAACTTGGGTTTTTTAGAAGGTTTGCTTGGCAGTAACACAATCTTAGTATCATGAAAAACAAATGAATAAGTATTTTTAAACCTATCATGATAAACTTTTCTGTCATATTGCCACGGTCTCCCTAACAACAGGTGAAACGCGTCCATATGCACCACATCACACCACAATTGATCTTTATAGTGAGACCCCATAGAAAACGAGATCAACGCCCGTTGTGACACGGTTATCTCTCCTCCCTTTTGTAGCCAAGCTAACCTATACGGTTTTGGATGTTTTTCTGTCTTCACTCCTAATTTTCGCACCGCTTCGGCTGACACGATATTCTCACAACTTCCCCCATCTATGACGAATCGGCACACCTTACCCAGAATAGTACAAGTAGACTGAAATATATTATTTCGAAGCCAATCCCCCTCTTCATTCCTCAGTGCCAAACAAGTACGTCGCACCATTAACATTGTTCCTGTGTCGCCGTCTACTAGTTCTTCACTGGCCACTTCCTCGACATCTAATTGCGGATCTTCACTTATTTCCGCATCTTCCTCATTAAATTCTGCAGGATCAATAAACAAAACCTTCTTTGCTGGTCTCTGACATTCAGATAATCTGTGTCCCGTTTCTCCACATCCAAAACATCGAAATCCGCCCGTGGTTCTAGGAGGTTGAACGTTATTTGTCGGGTTTCGTTGTCCAGAATTTGAACTGCCACTAGCACTTGAATGGTTCCCTATATTATCGCCACTACCAATGCTTCCACTTGTCCTGTTTCGACTGTTAGGACCTCCTCCGAAACTCAAAAACGGACCACTGTTAGGTTTTCGAGACAAGGTTTTCTCCAGTTGTAAAGCATTTTGATGTGCCTCTGTCACCGTTACTGGATCAAAGAGATTAATCATATCAAGGATTTGTGTTCTCAGTCCGCCACAGTAGCGCGACACCAACTGATCCTGTGTCTCTTGAATCTCGTTTCGCACCAACAGTTGATAGAACTCTGTGGTGTATTCATCAACAGATCTCATACCCTGACGTAAATTCTGCAATCTCTGGTACATCAACTTCTGAAAATTGTGAGGTAAAAACTCAGCACGCAGCTTTCGTTTCATCTTCTCCCAATCAGAAATCTTGGGTTTTCCAGAACGATTCCTAGTGAGTTTGAGTTGCTGCCACCATGCTGCTGCTTAACCCCGAAATCTGGTGGACACCAACGCCACATTCTCTGTCTCCGGAACTCTCTTGAATTCTAGGATTTCTTCAACAATCCCGATCCACTCGAGGAATTCTTCTGGCTGCATACTTCCATGGAATTCTGGAACCTCTGTCCGCATCCCTGACTCCCAACGCCTGTTGTCTTCAGCTTCTGGCCCCCTTTGTCTGCGTTGTGGTTGCGGGATCTCTTCCCCTCTGTCACTGTCACCCCCCGTCTCAGGATTTAAGTTCTAAAAAGGGTTTTGGTTGGCCCTCATCGACGCAAGCTGCTCCGTTAATTGCTCAACCTGTCGCTCCAATTGTGCCATGCGGTCACGTTCGATAGCTTCTTCTACTAGAATCTGGTTTGGACGTCTTCTTGGCGGCATGATGATGTCGTCCAGAACGAACCAAGCTTTGATACCAAACTGATGTAGCGGAAGCTCTGTCGAGAAAAACCTGCAAGAAACAAATTGAAAACAACCTACTAACGCTCCGTTGATTCGCGTACGAACACCGGATTATTAGGCTTCAAGTTCGTTGATTCACAAGGAATACCGAAATTGGGAGATAATTAGAGAAACTCTAAATTTTATAAATCAAAAACTGTCTAGCCTTTCGGCTTACATGATTATTTAAAGCAAACAAATCCTAACCCTAATCGTATTCCTTACAGAACAAGAAAACGACCCTAAATACGAAAAATTACTAAAAAGGGAAAAATTGAGATTAATGTAAAAACTAATACTATTAATAATCCTAAGCAAGCCGGAATTGACGGAAGTCGATTCAGACTTGGAAAACTAAAAATATGGCAAAAACGGAACTTTCCTAAAACGGCAAAAACGGCCTTTTCAGGAACTAAACAATGGAATTTAACTAAAAAAGGGTATGCCTCACGACCGTAGGTGGTGACTTCTGAAGATCTCGCCGAAACGCATCAACTGTGAAAAATTCACATCATTCCGACTCTGTCGCCCGGACTAGTAGGAATGAAATGTCCTTTTTTCTTGGTCTTTTTCCTATCCAACCCCTCCATGTATTGCAATGACATGTAATCTAATGCTGCTGCATCAATACCCGGGGGAGAAATCCGGGGATATTCAAGATACACCTAGGTGATTAGTGGCGGACACAGAAATTCTAATGAGGTGGGGCACTTCAACAAAATAACAATTATATAAAAATAATGAAAATTTAAAATCATAATAAAATGAGTTTATATATATATATATATATAATTGGATGGACTAAAGAATTTTAGATAAGATAAAACAAATAGAACAATTAACTAAATAATCTTACATGAAAATAAAAAAAAATAAAAATAAGAAACACAATATTAAAAAATAAATAATAATGAAAAATTATAATATTTATTTTTTAATAAATAAAAATCTTATTTTATAATAAGAAATTTTGTTTTTATGTATAATTAATTTAAATTTATATAAAAATAATTGATTAATAAATATTACTAAACTTGTTTTTGAATTTTTTATTTTATTCCTCTAATTATTGCTTCTAAATAAATTTAAATAATAAAATAAAATATATATTGTTGACAGTGATTTTTGGATTATATGAGTTCAGTCACACGTCACACAAGATATGTAGAATTTGCAATCGTTTAATCAAATCAAGAAGAGGGAAAAGAAATAACGCAAGCAATTTTTTAGGTGGAAAACCCGAAAGGGAAAAAATTACGGTTGCCGGTGATGGCGAGAAAGAAAAATCACTATAAATAATATGATTTCACACTCAATCTTACTTGCTCTCTTGACTACCTAATGATTCGTTAACCCTTTATGGGTGTTATCAGGGTCTGTTTATACATATATTGAGCCCTAATTCTTTTTTGTCCAAGTAAAAGGAAGGTAGTAGTGATTTAATAAAACTCTGACTTGTTGGAGTCGTTGTAATCATATCAGGACTTTTGCATATTTTGGGTTCTGATTGCTTTAAGGAAATTTGTTTCCTTATCAGAGTATGCTTCTTGAGACCTTATTTAAAGGGGACTCTTCTTTACGTGTTTGAGTCGTAATAACGTTATCAACATCCTAAGCATCCGATCATATCTAGACTTTATCCACGTGTCGCTTAGCCGACCGTCTTTCAAACCCAACTAGATCTCTTTCACCCCCGACCAAGGATCTTCACCCGATCAAGTGACTAGACCCGATCAATCTAACTACCTTGGTCGGATTTTCCCAATCCCGACCATCTAAGTAACTTTGATCAATATTATAGGGACATTTATTGATCATTTTAGGTCGGTTCAATTTAGTTGTCATTTGTTGACACGTCATTGGTTGTCCCCATGATGTTTATGCTGATGTGTTATCTCTCCAAATTATACCAGTAACAATACCCCTTTAAACATTCAAACCGAGCATCTCGCTCAATAGAAATAACACGCTCGGTGAGACATGTTTAACTTGGAAGCCTTTTGTCGTATAGCTCATTAATGTTAATTACTGCTGGACAACTGATCTTTGATTTCAGCCACAAATGTTTGATTTGCCCCATTGATTTGACGCGAATGACGTAACTGACAACGGCAATTTAAATTTCAAACAGCGTGTGATCTTCGGGATTCTCATACCAACCACCACTCTCGATGACGTCATCCTCAATTATATATTTTCTAATCCTTTCATTTTTCCCTCTCACACAATATTTTCTTTCACACTACGCGACTCTTCATCTTCTAGGCTTCCTTTCTGCTTCAAAGATTTTTCCAGACTCCTTCATTCTCCGTACAGTCTTCATCTTTCCCACTTCAACCATCAGGTATGGATTCTGTTACCAGTCATCGTTATGTTAAATTGTTGATTCATTATATTGAAATAGGCGATAAGGAAAATATTGCTAGAATTTAATCCATTTTAGGAGGATTTTTCCAAAATTTCTCTCAACCCACTCGACCTACTCCCCTTAGCGTTGATTATTCATGGGCTCTCCCCGAGTTTCAACCTTCTTCTTTAGAATCAAATATTGTTAACCCTGATGTTTCTTCTCCTAACACATACCCAGATATGTCGAAAACAACCGGATCTGGTCAGGGAGGTAGACCAAATTCTAGGGATTCCTCCGCAATCGACTTGAAGATTCCTTCCCAACTTCTGAAAATGGAAGATGTTCCCAAGAGGTGACGTATTTTCCTTCTGAAGTTCTAGGTCGAGCATCCATGCGCCTTTGATTCGGAAGTAAATGTGGTAGATAAACCTGAGGTGGTAAAGTATAATGAAAGGTTCGATCTCCCATGATCGGCTGAACTTTTCTTGAATGGCCAAGGTGGAATCTGAAACCCCTCTAAGGGTGTAGTGGCCATCTATGGGACAATGCTTACATCAAGGGTCATATTACCCCTTCAGCCTTTCATTGCCTGATTCCTAGCTGAAGCCGGGATTGCTCCTGCTCAACTTTCACCAAACTCATATCGAGTCCTTATGATTTTATGGCACATGTGGAAGAAAATCGGTGCCAAATATCCCCCGACCCCTCAAGAGATTCGGAACTTCTACACTTTGGGTCGGTCAGACAACGGGGATACCTTCTATCTTCAATCTAGCTCAATCACCCATTGGATTCCCGAAGGGTATAACCAGCAACCCACACCCCCATCCAGCAAGGATCACAAGGGCTTCATTTGGAGCTTCCCTTCCTCTAACAAATATTGGAAGAACAACTGGTTCTTTATTCGGGGTGAATGGGGTGAAACCGTGGTAGCCGATCCTCTGCAGGAATTGGCGAGGAACAGTATCCCCTGTCACTTCTATAGTCCCGAACTATGGAACAAGACCTCTACCATGCTAATAGAGGAGCAAGCAAAAAATGTTGTCAAGGCTGCTCAGACAACATGGGAAGCCAGGGATCGGCTTGTGTTGTTCACTGAGAAGGCCCTTCAAGACCTTGGATTGTTCCCTCCGATCTCGAATCGACGCAAACGCTATAAGTTCCGTTACACTTGCACCATGATTCTTTTTCTTTTTCTTTTTCTTTTTCCTTTTTTTAATTCATTCTGATGTTTCCTCAATGGTCAGTGTACGAGATAGATATCGTGGCGGGGAAACAAGCTGAGAAGATTAAAAATCTTGACAATGTCAGTCGTGCAGAAGTTGCTTCCCGGCTAGCTCAGGGTATTGCCCCTCCTCAACAGACCATGGTCGAGCATATTTATGAGCCTGGCCCCAACACATCTTCAGATGCTCCTGATCTAGAGAGGTAGATGCAATCTTCTGATCAGGGTGAGTAAAAGAGGTTTCCTAGAGATTTAAAGAGGAAATTTACTAAAGAAACAGCTGGTTGATGCCTGACCAAACCCTCTTGGAAATCTCTGGTCAGTAAAGTGACCAAGACTGCTGCTGACTTTTCTGGTCCTGATGCTGTTAGTGGAATGAGGAAAAACGAACCAGTATCGGAACCAGGAGCTCATCAGACTGGAGTCAAAGCAGTCATCATTGAGGAGGATGATGAGGATCAGGATACATTAACTGATCTAATCAGCATGGAGCACCTGATCGAAGAAGAGAAATGATTGTGCTTCATCTGTCATCCCACCACCTGACCAACCTAAGACGGGTGATCAAACCACTACTGGGGTTACCAAGCAAGTCTTCCCTCAACAAACTCAATTCCCAATTCCAGCTGAGCCGGCTCCTTTTCACACTAGTCCATCCAGTTGACCAAGGCCCTGCTAGCTCTTCAGCTCATTGTGCGGGCAAAACGCTGGTACATTTTTCTATTAAGCATCAGATAGTTTTTTCTGACTCGGACTCTGACGAGGAACAAGCCTAGTCCTCTTAAGGTATCAGGCGATCTACCTACCCCTGGGGACAACCTGTCTGACCATGAAGTAAATTGAGTTTCTCAAATTACCCATAGGGTTAGATCGCCCTTCAGCGCCTTCGCCAGACATGACCATGACCCCTCTTACTGGAAATACTGAGGCAAGGTCCATCGGGGACTACTGGTCAGGAGAAGACCATAGCTACACCTTCGGTGGCTGCTCCAACGTCCGTTCCTACTATAAGTCCAATCCCTACCGACCAGTAACCTCACGACCCAGACATGTTAATAACTTCGGCAACTGCTGGGACCTTTGGTTCGGGAGCAACATCAGTCGATCCCCTTGACATATTGAAATCTATGTCCGTTGGAAGGGGCTATGTTAGTGAAGGCTATTAGACTGATTTTCGGAATGCAAGTGATTGGGAGAGAGTCCGTGCTATTTACAATAATGGTGTATACGTATGTGTTTTCTACTATCTTTTTATCAGTTTTTTTCGTCTCAAGTTTGTACAGTCGTGACTTGTTTTTTATTTTCTTAACGTTGTGGAGGAAATGGCCAGGGCTATGGCGACTCAAAGGAAGCAAGCTGCTGAGATCTCTCAGCTAGAGAAAGAGCTTGAAAGGAGAAAGGAAGCAATCAACTCCGTTTCGGCCAGCGAGTCAAGGTTGAAAGCATCCATTGAAGAGAAACTGAAACAGCGTGATGCGACTGAGGTAGCTCTGAGGATGGCCGTTTCTACTACTGAGACCCGAGCTAATAATGCCAGGACCAGCCTGATGGAGCTCGCAGTGAGGAGTACCGAACTTGAAGCAAATCTGGCCAAGGCTGAACAGCGGTGCACAGAGTTGGAAACAAGGCTATCTTAGGTTGAACAAACTGCTGCTAATCAAGAGGTAGAAGCTCGTACTGCTAAAGAAACTCAGGCTACCTCTCAGAAATCCATGCTCGAGGCTCAACAAAGGATCCTAGCAGGCCAAGCTTTGCTATGAGAGATTGATTGAAAACTTGAGGCAACAGAAGGTCAGCATGGAGGTGCTCTCTCAGAAAGCCAAGTTAGCCCTTGAAGTTCAGAGCGTTGACCGCTACAAGAGATCTTCAGCATTGGAGGTTGTTATACTCAGGGAACTGGAACGAGGGCTGGCTACTGCCCGGACGATCTTTGGGGGCAATTAGAGATCTACTGGAGAGGCTCGCCGCAAATGGGACCGAGCGATTGAAAAGCATAAGGCCTAGTCTATCTATGCAATAAATAACCTAGAGGATGCGATGGAAGGCTTATTGCAAATCTATCGGGAAGGAGCCTCATAGTATGCATCTGGAGCTTCCCTCGAAATCATTCCCTGGTTATTTTTCATACTGTCGAGGAGGGTGGTTCAATGTCTAAGGGCATTGATATTGGACCGTTGCCTGAGGTTGATTACTCTTCTTTCATGGCTGAAGATTGTGAAGACGACATAAGCTAGCCAGACTTTGGGGATCTGACCAAGGGTTATGAAGAAGAAAATAATCCCCCTTGCACCTTCGGACCCGATGACCCTTCAAGCACTCTTGGAGCCTGATCTCTGCTTTTTCTTAATGTAATTTTCTTCTATCCCCCACATCTTGTAAATTCTTCTTATAACACTATTGTTAGAATTATGCTCAATAGCAAGAGTGTAATGAAGCATTTGACAATCTTTTCATATTAATAAAGTGATTTCTAGTTTAACAAATCTTTTAGCATTTATAGTTTAATTGTTATAATTGTCAAAAGTAAATAATCATAAGGTCAAAAGACTATGAGAGATGAAGAATTGTTCATACATCTGGATATGTATGAGGTAGACACAATTCTTCAGTTAGTTTTGAATAATCTTCACAACTTAAGATAAAGGTTTGGCGTCTTTATCTTGTTAAAGTTGTAGATTCTTTTGCTAGCATTTGAGTGGGATCAAATGTGTTATGATGAGTCTAAAATCATCAAAGTGTGGTGTCTTTAGGCAAAAGAATCTAGTGCACTGGGTGCATTGAATAGGATCATAGTGAAATACTTTATCCAGAACCGTCAATGGGATAAAAGTCTTCACTTGAAGACAATCAGAGAGTCTATCTCAAATTGAGATAGATGATGGACTTATGCTTGCAAGTGTTATCATTTGAGCTATCAATGAGTACAATTATATAGCATAGTCTATCCTCGATAGTTTGGTGGTATTCATTTGTTAATCGATAGAGGACTTCATTTATAGATATGGACATCGTGGCTCCATTTATTAAATGAGAGTAGAATATCATCATATGGATGTTTTGAGGTATTGGATATTAAATCTTAACGTTAAGTTTTCAATAGTGTCTATTGAAATATGGCTTATAGACAAGTCAAAATATCCAAGTTCAAAATGTGGTCATATGGGTAAATATGGTAACTTAGAGAGCTATAGGCGGCCTATGAGCTCTTGGCGATTACTGATATTCTTCACAAGGATACACTATCTCAATTAAGATTGTCTAGGGTAAGAATGAGAAATAATAACTTATTCTATCTTTATTTAAGAGTTCAATTTTAGTTCTTTAGTGGAATGAACTAAAATTAATAGATCGAACCTAAGTGAATCATTTGTTGATTGTGATTAGGTTATGTCTATTGGAGCTTAAATTTAGATAGCACGCCAAGATCCCCAATTCACACGAACTTGCATGGATCACTTGATATATTCTACCGGACCAATTTATAGGTCCATCTAGAATTGTATTATGGCATGTGGACTTGTTTCTTTTAGTAAGAATGAGTCTAATTCACATGTGGACTTTTTATTAAGGTCCAATGGATTTAATAAAATAGAAAAAATAATATTGGCCCTTATATATTGTCTTGGGCGGCAAGGGACTATTTATTAGTCTTATATATTGTTTTTATTTTATTATTTAATTAAAAGTCAAAATCTTTTTCCTAGTAGGAGATGGTCTCCTAGAGTCATATTATTGTTGGTAATATGATAAGTATCAAGTACTATATTTGATAAGTAGATAAATAATATAAATTTATTTATCTAGTCAAATTAGGAAGTATTTGATTTATATTAGGAAGTTTTTGATTTAGTCACAATTTAATTATATTCAATAATTGGTTATTGAATAAATACACTATTTGAGTTGGATTATGAGTCTTGGTGTGGAAAGGAAATCTTTTTTGAAAAAGGATTCTTTGTCACCAAGTAAATCCACCTAGATATAGGATTCTTGACCACCAAGCAAATCCTCTTTAGGAAAGGATTTGTATACCTATATATTATTAAATTTGGAATTAATAATAAGAGTTAAAAAAAAGTTTTTTTTAGAGAAAGAATTTTTATTCTCTTGCTTTGAATAAAAAAAAACTTCCAACTCAAGAAAGGGGTGTAGAATTCGGTTATAGAAAAGAAGAATAAGGAGCGTTTTATTTTCGATAGTACATTAGAAGCTTTTACATCAAAAGGCTTTATGTACAAGACCGAATTAGGGTTCACGCTAGTTTTCGAATAAAAGATTGAGAATTCACAAGTGACCAAACGTTCTTTATTTTCTCTTCTAGGATTATTGTGACTAACAAAAAGAAAAAGATTTTTGTTTCCATCCTCGGGTTTACAATTCAAAGAAAGGGAGCCCACACTCCTAGGTGATTCACGTTCGTGATTGGATTGGAAGATCTTACGGATTCAATTCGAAGCAAGCGGATTCAAATCGACGCAATATCAATCGTCACGTGAAAAAGGTACGATACTTTTATTTTATGTTAATTAATCAAGGGTTAAGGTTCTTTCTTTTAAAGGAAAATTTTTGAAATATACAAACCAAGTTTTTCGCTTCCATCGCGTGTTTTTCCCTACAATTGGTTTCAAAGCCTGGTTGTACCCTTGATTAATTGATGTATATATATGTGGATCTATTTCTTTTTATTATAAATATGCATGTTTTAGAACGAGATGACACTCTAGGTATTCGCATATATAATTACATGAGAATGTATGGATATATATGTTTTATAATATGGTTTGTTATTGCTCGATTTTGGTCCTAGAATTTCAATGTAATTTTTGTTTGGAGTTGTAACAAGAAGGGTGGTCTATCATCGCCATAATTTCCTTCTTGATAGTTGTTAAGTTTTTTTTTTATTTTATCGTTGTAATATAAAAAAAATGCTGTAATATATTCAAGTTTCAAAAATTCGAAGAATTGAAGAATTAGAAGCAGAAAAAGAAGCAACGAAGGAAGGCGGCGGTTGCCCGTGCGCGCAACGGCAGTCATGCAAGCCTTCAAGTGTAAGCATGGTGCTGTGCATGGGGCAGCTGCGTAAGGATTTTGGCACGCAAGAGTTTTGATGGACCACAGCTTGATGACTTGATCGCCAAGTTAGGGTTTCTTGTATTTCAAACAAATGTAATTTACTTACTTTTCTAGGATGAACCAAAATTGTGGCTATTTATTTTTCGTAATATTACAATGTTTGTCATTGTTTGATAACATGTCATATACAATAGGAGTGTCACTCGTATATCTCTTTTGGTATGAACATGCATTGAATGGTTTAGGTATCTAATTAGCATCTAGATAACTTGGTAAATCATTCTATGGAATTCTATCACACGCCTTAAACAATTGAGTGGGAGAAGGTGTTTTGAACACCTATGGCCTCCAAGATAAGTTGAGCTTTATGTTTAGTGTGATAACCCCCTAAGGGGTATCCATGAATGGAATTTATCAAGACACTTTCTTACAAGGATAGACTAGACAATTGTCTCAAACAATATCTACTCTCAAAGGAGGGATTTTCGCGAGGGAATATATTGAAGGTCGATAACTTGGTAATACACTCAATATGGTTTTATTGATATCCTCCCAAGAGTTCTTGTCAATATAAATCGCAAGGCTAAATTGAAAACACTGGTTGTTATGTTAACAATTAGGTAGGACCTAGTCCAACTAGTAAATGGTGCAAACTCCCAAAGAAGGCATGACATTTATGGATGTTGGATCACCGTTGAATTTTATGATTGAATTACTTAATTTAATTCAAGATAAATATTCAAAAGTGCTTTATCATGATTGTTTACTTATATAATTTTTGTTTTATTAAGAAATAATGATCCCATTCCTAATCAACATCCTAAAAAATAATACTTTTGACTAGTGATAATTATGTCACATGGAAAAAGGAACATTGGGCAGTTGTTGCAATATGAAAAGCATAAGTTTTTTCTGTATAAACCTAAACCACCTACTCCTACTAATGAATCTAATGAGGTGCAAAGATACGAGTATAAGCTGTGGGAGACCTTATATAAGATGGCCAAATGTTACATTATGGCCACCATCTCCAACGTGTTACAACAGCAACATGAAAGGATGAGTTCTGCTGCCGATATAATGATGTCACTAGAGGAGATGTTTGCTATGAGGTCTAAGACGACTAAGAGAGAGGCAGTGACTGCTTTCATGAATCTTAGGATGAAACCTGGACAGGCTGTGAAAAATCACATGATGAAGGTCATAGCACATCTCAACATTGCTGAACTCAATAGTGCTGAGATAGACGATGAGACGAAAATTGACATGATTGTCAACTCACTGTCAGATTCCTTTGATCAGTTTAAGTTGGACTACACCTTGAACAATAAGGAATACACCTTGCAGGCCTTGCAAGATGTTCAAAGCGACGAGAAGATCTTTGTGAAAGGCAAGGGTCAAGAGATTCATACTGTTGGTAAAGTTACTACTGTTAAAACCCGTAAGAAAGTCAAGAAACAACATAAGAAAAAGCAACTTGGGCCTACCAAGAAGGGGTTCCAGTAAAGGAAAAGACTGAATGAGAATGAATTCAAATTGCGTTTAGGCAACGGAGCGTTGGTGTCTGCCAGTGTAGTGGGAGATATTAGAGTTAATTTAGATTCTAGTAGGTATTTAGATTAGATAGACGTTTATTATGTACCTCAATTCAAGATGAATTTAATTCCTGTTTCTTTTTAAATTAATTTGGATATTCGGTTACTCTTAAAAAAAGATTTTATTATTAGTAAGAATGAAAAATTTGTTTGTAAAGGTACATTGGAAAACGGCTTATTCCATTTGTGTAGAAATATCTCTCACTTGTTAGACACGGAATCAACGCAACCTAATCATAAAAGAGTAAAATTATCAAAAGATGAAACCTACCTATGGCATTTGTGCCTAGGTCATATTAACATTGATAGGATCAAAAGATTGGTTAGTGATGGACCTTTAAGTGACTTAAAGGTTGATGATCTACCAACTTGTGCATCTTGTCTAGAAGGTAAGAACACCAAAAGGCCGTTCACGACCAAAGGCATAAGAGCCACTGAATGTTTAGGATTAATACACACTGATATGTGTGGTCCTATGAACATTCAAGCTAGAGGTGGATATGAATACTTCATCACTTTCATGGATGATTACTCAAGATTTGGCTATGTGTATCTCATGAGACATAAGTCGGATGCTTTTGACATGTTCAAAGCATTTAAAGTCGAAGTAAAAAATCAGCTTGAGAAACACAAAAAAATCTTGAGATCTGATCGTGGTGGAGAATATCTATCTGGTGAGTTTCAGCAATATCCTATTGATAATGGTATAATTTCTCAGCTTTCTGTGCCAAGCACACCTCAAAAAAATTGGGTGACAGAAAGGAGAAATAGAACTCTTTTGGACATGGTTAGGTCTGTGTTGAGTTATTCAACGCTTCCAAATTGTTTTTGGGGATATGCCTTACAAACTGTTATGTACATTCTAAACGATGTACCATCTAAGTCAGTTCCTAAAACACTGAATTAGTTGTGGACTGGACGAAAGCCTAGTTTACAACATTTAAGGATATTTGGATGTCCTGCACACGTGTTAAAAGGAAAGACAGAAAAGATGGAGTCCCGTTCAAAAACATGCATATTTGTGGGGTATCCAAAAGGAACTAAAGGATATTATTTCTATAGTCCTTCAGATCTTAAAGTATTTGTTTCGACAAATGCTAAATTTTTGGAAAAGGACTATTTGAATAATTTTTGCCTAAAAGTAGAATTGTCCTGAATGAGTTTTCAGGAGATACAATTCCACAAGAGGTTTCACAACCTAGCCTAATTGTAAATTTTGCACCATCACAAGATTAACAACCTACCATTCCTCGTCGTAGTAGGGAGGGTTAGTACACAACCTGAAAGATACATCGGTCTAGGAGAATCTGTAGAGAATCTCCCAGACGACGATGATTCCTACATGTACAAGGAAGCTATGGAGGATGTTGATTGTCGCCATTGGCAAAAGGCAATGCAATCTGAAATTGAGTCTATGTATTCAAACAAAGTCTGGTCTCTTGTAGACTTGCCTAAAGGGATAAAACCCATTGGGTGCAAGTGGGTATATAAGAGGAAAAGAGGAATGGATGGAAAGATGGAAACCTTTAAAGCTGGATTGGTAGCTAAAGGTTACACACAGAAGGAAGATATCGATTATGAGGAAACCTTCTCTCCTATGGCCATGCTTAAATCCATTAGGATACTCTTATCCGTTGCGGCATCTCTAGACCTAGAGATTTGGCAAATGAAAGTCAAGACAGCTTTCCTTAATGGAAGTCTTGATGAAAGCATCTATATGATGCAACTAGATGGATTCATTGAAAAGGGCCAAGAGGAAAGGGTATGCAAGTTGCAAATATCCATATATGGATTGAAGCAAGCATTTAGATCTTGGAACATAAGGTTCGATCAAGCCGTGAAAAGTTTTGGATTTATTCAAAACCTTGACGAACCCTGTGTGTACAAAAGGATTAAAGGCGACAAGTTGGTTTTTCTAGTTCTTTACGTTGATGATATACTACTCATCAAAAACGATGTAGGTGTATTGACATCAGTAAAAGAATGGTTAGCAAAACAATTTGATATGAAGGACTTAGAGAATAAAGTTTTATTCTTGGTATCCAAGTCATAAGGGATACAAAGAATAGAACTATTGCATTATCCCAAGCTTCATACATAGATAAAATCTTGTCTAGATTCTCCATGCAAGATTCCAAGAAAGGTATGTTACCTTTCAGACATGGAATCAAACTTTCTAAGGAACAAGTTCCTAAGAATGAACATGAAGAGCAATTCATAAGTCGAGTTCCATATGCCTCAGCAGTTGGAAGTCTCATGTATGCAATGCTTTGCGACTAGACCAGATATTTGTTTTGGTGTTGGCATAGTTAGCCGATTTCAATCGAAACCTGGTCTTGATCACTGGATGATAGTCAAGCATATTTTCAAGTATCTCAGGAGAACGAGAGATTATATGCTTGTATACTCTGGAGGGGATTTAATTCCCGGTGGGTATACAGATTCTGATTCTAGAAGATCAACATCAGGATCTGTGTTTACACTTGGAGGAGGGGCAGTCATATGAAAGAGTATCAAGCAATCTTGTATTACTGATTCCACCATGAAAGCTGAGTATGTGGCCCCATGAGAAGCTGCTAAAGAGGCTGTTTGGCTCCGCCAATTCTTGATTGACTTGGAAGTGGTTCCTGATGCAAATAAGCAGATCGATATCTATTGTGACAATAGTGGTGCAGTGGCTAATTCGAGAGAACCAAGAAGTTATAAGAGAGGCAAACACATTGAAAGAAAGTATCATCTTCTGAAGGAAATTGTGCATAGGGGTGACGTGACGATTACCAAGATCGTGTCAACAGAAAATCTAGCGGATCCCTTCACAAAGGCTCTTCCATAGAAGAGTTTTGATGGGCATCTAGAGAACATAGGGATGAGAGATATGACACATTTGCTATAGCACAAGTGGGAGATTGTTAGAATTATGCTCAATAGCAAGAGTGTAATGAAGTATTTGACAATCTTTTCATATAAATAAAGTGATTTCTAGTCTAACAAATCTTATAGCATTTATAGTTTAATTATTATAATTGTCAAAAGTAAATAATCATAAGGTCAAAAGACTATGAGAGATGAAGAATTTTTCGTACATCTGGTTATGTATGAGGTAGACAAATTTTCTTTAGTTAGTCTTGAATAATATTCACAACTTAAGACAAAGGTTGGGCGCCTTTATCTTGTTAAAGTTGTAGATACTTTTGCTAGTATTTGAGTGGGATCAAATGTGTTATGATGAGTCTAAAATCATCAAAGTGTGGTGACTTTGGGCAAAAGAATCTAGTGCACTGGGTGCATTGAATAGGATCATAGTGAAATACTTTATCCAGAACCGTCAATAGATAAAAGTCTTCACTTGAAGACAATCAGAGAGTCTATCTCAATCCTGAGATAAATGATGTACTTATGGTTGCAAGTGTTATCATTTGAGCTATCAATGAGTATGATTATATATCATAGTCTATCCTCGATAGTTTGGTGGTATTCATTTGTTAATCGATAGAGGACTTCATTTATAGATATGGACATCCTGGCTCCATTTATTAAATGAGAGTAGAATATCATCATATAGATGTTTTGAGGTATTGGATATTAAATCTTAACGTTGAGCTTTCAATAGTGTCTATTGAAATATGGCTTCTAGACAAATCAAAATATCCAAGTTCAAAATGTGGTCATATGGGTAAATATGGTAACTTGGAAAGCTATAGGCGGTCTATGAGCTCTTGGCGATTACTGATATTCTTCATAAGGATACACTATCTCTATTAAGATTGTCTGGGTAAGAATGAGCAATAATAACTTATTCTATCTTTATTTAAGAGTTCAATTTTGTTCTTTAGTGGAATGAACTAAAATTAATAGATCGAACCTAAGTGAATCATTTGTTGATTGTGATTAGGTTATGTCTATTGGAGTTTAAATTTAGATAGCCCGCCAAGATCCCCAATTCACATGAACTTCCATGCATCACTTGATATATTCTACTGGACCAATTTATGGGTCCATCTAGAATTGTATTAAGGCATGTGGACTTGTTTCTTTTAGTAAGAATGAGTCTAGTTCACATGTGGACTTTTTATTACGGTCCAATAGATTTAATAAAATAGAAAAAATAATATTGGCCATTATATATTGGCTTGGGCGGCAAGGGACTATTTATTAGTCTTATATATTGTTTTTATTTTATTATTTAATTAAATGGAAATTAATTAATTAATTAATTATTTATTTATTTAATTAAAAGTCAAAATCTTTTTCCTCCAGTATGGTTCCCGCATATACCTCTATGTATACTAGCCAGAATTTTATCTCCCTCATCCTGATTGACACATCTCTGTAGGGCTTTGGAAAACCCCCTTCTGTAAAGTTCTCCTCCTAATATTGAATAACGGGTTGCCCTGTATCTAATGCGTTTTACTTCGGTTGCATCTTCCGGGAGTGTGCCATCTTGTGGGTATTGCCTGATCGGGGTAATCCAAGTGATCTGCTATGCTTCTACTGTCTCCACTATCAACTTTTCTCCTTCCCCAATGCTGGGTTTTTCGAGATGAGTCACTGGGATCATCTTAGACCAGATTCTAGTGGTTTCCGATGCTAGCCTTGACAATGCGTCATCCTTTTCATTCTTTTCTCTCGGGATCTGAGTGATTCTATAATCCTTGAATTTCTCCGAGAAGTATCTTAGCTATCTATAAATATGCCACCATATTAGAGTCTTTTGCCCGGTACTCATCCAAGACTTGGTTGACCACATATTGGAGTCACTGTATATTTCTGCTTCGTCTGCCCCTAGTGTCGTGTAAACCCTGAGTCCTGCCAACAGCGCCTCATATTCAGCCATGTTGTTGGTAGTTTTGAAGTCAAATCGCAAGGCACATTCTACCTGATCCCCTTCGGGGGTTGACACCACTATGCCCACCCCTCTACCGTGCGCATTTGACGACCCATCAACGTGTAGTTTCTAGTTGAAAGTCTTTCTTTCCTTTTCTTCCAGTATCCTAATCACCTCACTGTTTGGTTCAGTGAACTCAGCGATTAGATCCGCCACCACCTGGCCCTTTATTGCAGCCCTTGGTATGTAAGTGATGTCGAATTCACTCAACTCAATGGCCCATTTTGTCAGTCTTCCTGACACTTCTGGCTTGGATAGAATCTGCTTTAACGGACAATCTGCGTACACCTCAATCTTATGGGCCTGGAAGTAAGGTCTTAGTTTTCTTGCAGCTGTCACTAATGCTAATGTCATATGTTCGGCTGTCGAGTACCTTGTTTATGCTTGTAACAAAGCCTTGCTAGTATAATAAACTGGTTTCTGTGCTCTTTCTTCCACCCTGACCAATACCGACCCAGTGGCCATAGCTGTGATTGATAGGTATAAGTATAGTGTTTCACCTGCTTGGGGCTTTGATAAGATAGGGGCTTTGCCCAAGTACTCTTTGATTTTCTTGAATGCTTATTCACACTCTTTATTCCATTCTACCCCCTTGCCTTTTCTTATTGCTCTGAGGAAAGGTAAGCATCGGTGTTTTGACTTGCTGATGAATCGATTTAACGAGGTTAGGCAACCTGTCAACCTTTGAATGTCTTTCAGGGTAACTGGGGACCTCATCTTTTCTAGAGCTCTTATTTTTCAGGATTCACCTCGATTCCCCTCTGGTACACTTGGAATCCGAGAAACTTTCCTGATGGTACCCCAAAAACACACTTGTTCGGGTTCAGTTTCATCTCATATCTTCTTAGTACTTTGAATGTTTCCTCAAGGTCGGTTGCATGCCTAGTTGCAATGACGCTTTTTGTTAACATGTCATCTATATAGACTTCAATGTTTCTACCGATCTGTTGGGCGAACATATTGTTTACCAGTCTCTGATAAGTTGCCCCAGCATTTTTAAGACCAAAAGGCATTACTTTGTAACAGTAGAGCCCTTGATATGTTACAAAGGAAGTTTTTTCCTCATCTGGGCAAAACATCATGATCTGGTTGTTACCTGAATATGCGTCCATGAAGCTTAGCAACTCGTGCCCCGCAGTTGAATCGACCAACTGATCTATTCGGGGCAGAGGAAAGCTATCATTTGGGCAAGCTTTGTTCAAATCTGTGAAATCTACGCACATTCTCCACTGTCTGTTTTTCTTTTTTCATAAGTACTACATTTACCACCCAGTCGAGATATTGGACTTCCATAACTGATCCTACTGCTAGTAAGTTACTGACCTCTTCTTTAATCGCTTGACTCCTTTCCAAGTTGAATCGACGGCTCTTCTGAATTACCGGTTTGTGCTATAGATCTACAGTTAGAGCGTGAGAGATTATTTTGGCGTCGATTCCTGGCATGTCTTCATGCTTCCAAGCAAATACATCTTTATACTTCTTCAGTAGGTCAACTAATTGATTTTGCACTTGCTCGGTTAGCCGTGCTCCCAATTTCACTGTTTGCTCAGGATTTCCATTGTCTATCATTACCTCGATAGTTAGTTCACCTTCTTGGCCCTTCCCATCTTCTGGAAACGATTCCATCGGGTCTAGATCGAACTGAGTTGGTGTTTTCGACTCCAAAGGGATCTATTTGCATAACATGTGGCTCTGCTTTGTCTCTGTAAACCGCCAAATTGGCTTTCCTTGCCCATTCTTGGGAGCCCTTCAATACTCTAACTCCAGCCTCGGTCGGGAATTTGACGGTCAGGGCATAAGTTGCCGTTACTGTCTTGGGTTTTTCAAAAATGGTCTGTCTAGCAAGGCATTGTAGAGCCAATTCTCGGTGTCTACCACTACGAAATCTAGAATACTGTCTTTTGACACGAAAAATTCCCCACCTAGACCGGCAGTTTGACCGTCCCTAGAGATCTCACTTCCACTCCTTCAAATCATTTGAGCGGGATTGCTAGTGGCTACAAATTCTTCCTATGAAGTCCTAACTGATTGAACACCCCTGCGCTCAAGATATCTGCCGAGCTCCCATTATCAATCAGTATTCTTCTTACTTCATGGTGTCTGATACGAACTGTCACAACGATTGCATCATTTGGCTTAACCTCTAATCCGTAAACGTCAACTTCGGAGAAAGTGATCGGGTCCCACCCTTGCTTGAGCTTTTTCTGATCGGGACCCACCGAGTTCACCTTCAAGCTCCTATGGCTTTCTATCGCTTCACGAACTTCTGTCATTTTCTCCCTGCTACTTCTTCTAGTACGTGGCCCACCAAAAATAGTATTAATAGCTCCGGCGTCTGAACTTCCCTTTGGACTCCCCTTCCTATTCTGGTCGGGTTTTGGGGAGTCGTTTTGCCGATCATCGTTTCCTTTGAGAACTACGTCTTTCAAGTGCCCTTCTCTGATTAACTTTTCAATGTAGTCCCTCCACTGGTAGCATTTAGAGGTTTTATGACCATTTTCAAGGTGAAAATGGCAGTACTTCGAGGTGTCTCTTCGGGCAAAACTGGATTGCTTTGGTGGCTTCCTATACAAGTTCTTGTCCTTGATTACATTCAGGACTTCTTCTTGTTTCTGAGCCAGAGGAGTATAATTTGTGTATTGCCTATTATAGGTCTTGTTACCCTTTTGATCATCTTCCTTGCGGCATTCCTTGCCTTTTCCAGAATTATTCTTTTGTTCTCCTTTGGGGTTCCCCTTTGAACCATTATCTTTGGGCTTTTGACTCTCACTTGATCGGCTGCCCGTGTATATACTCTCCTCCATGGGCTATTTGTTCTTCTTCTTCCATTGCATATCCTCCCACATCGTCCACCAGATTAGCATAAGTGATCGATCTCCTCTGTCTTAGATTGAGCGATAATTGGCTATGTTGTAGGCTATTAACGAATGTAGCCACCACCGTATCATTATTAGGGTCCTGCACTTCCAAGACTTCCTACGAAAACCGGGCGAGGTAATCTTTTAACTTCTCATCCTTTCTTTGCTTCAGATTCAAAAGGACGGATATCGACTTCCTACACTGGATATTTCTCATGAACTGTCTGGTGAAGGCCTATATCAGCTCCTCGAAATTCCCAATTGATCCACTCATAAAGCCACCGAACTATCTAGAAACCTAATCTCCTAATGTCTGAAGGAACATTCTACATAAGAAGTGCGTCATCATAATCATATTATGTCATCGCGCTCTGATATCTTCTGACATGTTCCTGGGGGTCGGTGTTGGCCTTGAACTGTTCCACATGCGGCATTCTGAGCTTTTCTGAGAACGGGCATGTCTTATGGACGTATTAAATGGGCTTCCAGAGTTGCCTATCAGCAGGTTCCCTCGTCATTGTCTTCGTTCCAGCGCTTCTATCCTTCTTAGCAGAACTTCATGCTCTCCTTCTAATTCGCCATGCTCACTAAACTTCTGACTGATGATGATACCATATAGGTCTTTAGATGTTCGCCTGGTTATTTGGGTATCATGAACATTATATCAAGGAGAAGGAATTGTCTCTCTACGCCTCCTTAGGGTCTCTTCTCTGTCTATTGAAGGTGATCGAGACCTCCTCATATGTCCGTCATACCTATCGCCTTGGTCATAACTTACTTCCAGTTATGACCTCTCATGGCGTCCTCATGCGGACTGTGTTCCCTCCTTCTCTGGTTAGTTTGATCCCCATTCCTCTTACGGTTCTGGTGATCTCAACGACCATCATTCTTTCGGGGTCGCTCCCTTTTTTCGTGGTGATCCGCCTTATCTTTACCCGTTTTCTATGAGGGCGTTAGGAGTTGGAACTACTATCTCAGACTGTATTCTGGGATCCCGCGTCACCACATGTGTGTGTAACTGGAATGGTGAGGTCAAATTCGCAGTGGCAGTTAAATTAATTCCCTGTCTGGCGGCTTTTTTTTCTATGACTCTCCGCGGGGACTCTTGGACCTGTTGGAATGCGTTTGGGGTAATTCCTGGAAGATTATTTGTAGAGGTTATCGTGGCTTGACCAATCGAAGTTGGAGTCTCTGAAGGCAAACTTCCTCCGGCGATACTAGTGTTCGTTGAGTCAGAATTGTTGGCACTACATAGGGTGCTGGTGTCATGTAGGGATCGACTTCTGTCCCTGTTATCTGCCATGTCACTGCTTCACAAGTTCTTCGAGGTTAACTTAGTACAAGTTAGTTCAGCAACCCCCTCCTTCTAGCGCCAATTGTTGACAGTGATTTTTGGATTATATGAGTTCTGTCACACGTCACACTAGATATGTAGAATTTGCAATCGTATAATCAAATCAAGAAGAGGTAAAAGAAATCACGCAAGCAATTTTTTTTTGTGGAAAACCCGAAAGTGAAAAAACCAAGGTTGCCGGTGACGGCGAGAAGGAAAAATCACTATAAATAATATGATTACGCACTCAATCTTACTTGCTCTCTTGAATACTTAATGATTCCTTAACCCTTTATGAGTGTTTTCAGGGTCCATTTATACATATATAGAGCCATAATTCTTTTTTATACAAGTAAACGGAAGGTAGTAGTGATTTAATAAAACTATGACTTGCTGGAGTCATTGTAATCATATCAGGACTTTTGCTTATTTTGGGTTCTGATAGCTTTAAGGAATTTTGTTTCCTTATCAGAGTATGCTTCTTGAGACCTTATTTAAAGGGGACTCTTCTTTACGTGTTTGAGTCGTAATAACGTTATCAACATCCTAAGCATCCGATCGTATCTAGACTTTATCCACGTATCGCTTAGCCGACCGTCTTTCAAACCCAACCAGATCTTTTTCACTCCCGACCAAGGATCTTCACCCGATCAAGTGACTAGACCCGATCAATATAACTACCTTGGCCGGATTTTCCCAATCCCGACCATCTAAATAACTCTGATCAGTATTATAGGGACATTTTCTGATCATTTTAGGTCGGTTCAATTTAGTTGACATTTGTTGACACGTCATTGGTTGTCACCATGATTATTATGCTGATGTGTTATCTAAATTATACCAATAACACATATATATATATATATATATATATATATAAGATAAAATAAAATGAATCATAATAATAGACAAAATATTTTAATACAATAAATTAAAATTTAAGATTTTAGGTTTTATTGATCAAATATGTTAGGCATGTCAAATTAAAAATATTATAAATAAGAAAAATTCAAAATAATAATAGATAATTTACAATGAAAATTTGAGAAAGTAATTGGAAAATAGTGAAAAATAAAAAGAATATTATAAATATTATTTGGTTTGTTTGTATTGAGAATCGAACATAGACTATGAAAGTGAAATAATGAAACACTACCAACTATGCTAAGTAGTATTATTTAATAAATATATATATATATATATATATATATATGTATAAACAAATTTTATTTTAATTTGAGGTGGGGCACAGGTACCCACCTGGTCTTAACGTGGGTCCACCCCCATAGGGAATCTTCGAGGGACACTTATTGATGATCCAGAGAGAAGAGCTAGCTTAGGTCTAAGATGTTAGTTGGTTGTGAGCTTGGGTTTGTTAAAGCTTAGTTGCAATCGGGGTTAGGAATAATATTTTTTTCTTGTCGTCTTGATGATGGAGATTTTTCCCTTTTTGGATTATCCATAAAATCTTGTGTTGTGGTATTAGATTCTTTTTTTTTTCTGCTAATATACAGTATTTGTTCTGTGGTGAATATTTTTCCCAACACTAAATACATAGATGGGAGCATAAACAGACTTAAAATTCATTAATCTAGAGTAGCACTTATTACATTCTTCATATATTCATAGGAAAAACAAAAACAACAATGTATTAAAGAGAATGGCCAGCCTATTAAATTTACCGCCCTGTGCTATTTATGAATAGCGCTTGATTTTCAGCTCCCTAATAGGCACGGCTATGTTATTGGTTGTATTGGATAATTAGAGCATCACCAAAAGACTCTTCTATTTGTACTCTTCAAATGTCTATTTATTTACATATGTGGCAATTTGATAAGTGAAAAAAGAAGAGTCTTTCAGAAAGACTCTTCGATTAGAAATATGTTTATATTATTTTAATGAAAGCATTCAACTCTTCAAATGCACTAGTTTTATACATGTGAAACTAGTATTGTTTTTACGTAGATGTGAAAATCATTTGAATGATGACCTTCTAAATTATTAATATGTTATATTAAATATTCAATATTAGTCTCATTTTAAAGATTTAGATGAGACATTTATAATAGTATAATTTTTGTGATGATTTATAAATTAAAACTTATTACATATTAATTGAATTTAATTAAAAATATAAAATGGATATAAATGTTAAATATTAATGATGATATGATATAAAAAATAATATAATAATAATTGAAGAGGGAAAAGTTGCTCTTTAATGTTGAAGAGAGAGAAGCAAAATCTTATTTAAATAATCATATTTGAATAGAGTGTTGGAACCAAATATTCTGACATGACTCGTTTAACTTTTATAAATATCTTATTTAAAGAGTCCTTGGTGATGCTCTTAAATTTAATAGCCTATCTGCCACCAACTAGTTCTTAAAGCAGTCAACTTCCAAACAAATAAAGATGTCATACTGTTAATATCGGGAAGTCTCCATTGAATTTCCTCTATCATCAACTAGCTGTATGGACAACGAGATAATTTATAAATAGATAACATATTATATTGCCTAAAATCTCATTGTCACTAACACTAAAAAAAGAAGAAGTCTCCATTGAATTTCCTTGATTGTCCAAGTAGCAACTGTATCATCAACAAGTTCTATTGACATAGACCTGTCTGCCCTACAAGTTGCACAATTTGTGCTCCTGCATTGGTTCCGCACGCCATGGTGGCTATAGGTTCTTCAAGACTGCTGTTCTTCCTTTTTTGTGCTCATGTACATGTTACCCTCACAATATCCCAGCTAGATTTCTTCTACCTTTTCTGCTTATCAGATAACGGTAACTACACAACTAATAGTACTTACCAGGCAAACCTCAATAGCCTCTTCTCATAAATTTCCTCCAATCAAGAAATCAACTACTGATTCTACAATTTCTCTGCCGGCCTAGCTAGGGTTGCACATTTTACCCTGGAGCCCCAATTCCCCACGACCCCATCCCCATTTGGGGGAAATTTTTTGGGGGAAAATGGGGAAACGGGTGGGGATGGGGATGATTTTCATCCCCAAATTGAAATGGGGATGGAGATGGGGAGACCCTCCCCCAACCCCATTTCCCCATTTCCCCCATAAATTTCCCCCAAATGGGGATGGGGATGAGATTTCCCCATTTCTCCAAAAATATTATAAATATAATTATATATATATATATATATTTAATTTTATTATTATTTCAAAATCTAACTATACAAACCTCATTTACTTTTTCAAAATCTAAATTCTTATTGAAATACTTTATTTTATAATGGATTTTCTTTGTATTTGTAACGCACTAATGGATTTTTGATATTATATTTGTAATATAATTTTTTTTTATTTGTAATTATTAGTAAAATGGGGAAATGGGGAAACGGGAAAACGGGGAAAAATGGGGGAAACGGGGGAAATAGGGAACTGGGGTTGGGGATGGGGGTACCTCCCCCCAAAATCCCCCAACCCCATTTTCCCCCAAATGGGGAAATGGGGGGGGGGGATGGGGGAGGGTCTAGGAAGTGGGGATGGGGATGGGGGGACCTATATCCACCCCATTCCCCAAATGTGCATCCCTAGGCCTAGCCACTAACAAGGTAAACGTGATTGCACTTTGCAGAGAAGATATCAATCTTGATGTTTGATGTAGTTGTGTCAATGATTCTATATCCAAGCTCACACAACTATGTCCTTATCGAAGAGAGGTAATTGGATGGTACGATACTTGTATGCTATGCTACTCAAATCGCAACATATTTCATATTATGGACGTGGAAGCCTGATCCCTTAGATATTATTTGTGTAACCCGAATAATGTGTCGAGCTTGGAAAAGTTCACTCAAGTGCTTGGGACTATGTTTTTTTTTTTTTGAATTGCAAAACTTTATTAGAAGAAGAGGCAGAGCCAACCCCCAAGCAACCAAGCAGCGGTGCAAAGAACACAAACACAACAGCCAAGCCTAGATCAACCAGAGGCCAAGGAAAACAGAAGAAAGAAACATCAAAACAGCCCCAAAAAACAGAACAACCAGGAACCAAACACCCCTAGAAACTACACAGCCCAAACTATGAAATCCCCACTACAACTGGAACCCTTTTTAGCCAACATATCCTAGAAAAAGTTAGTAGCTCTAGGATTGAAAACAATAGACATGCTGCCATGTTCCTTGACCAAACCACGAATATCATAGATCGTGTTTATATGCTTGAAGCATCCGAAGCCTTCCTTATTCATCCACTGAACCACTACCTTAGAGTCACTGATAATCACAATATCTTTCACACGTAAGGCTTCATTGGCTACACACACCTTGACAACTTTGTAAATGGCTTGGATCTCTGCAGAGTTAGAATCTTGAATACCCTTCCATTTCTAGAAAAGACAAAGCACCTTACCACTACTATCTCTCAACACTCGACCAATACCAGCCATATCAGGAGACCCCCTTGTGAAGTCATTAACATTAAATTTTAAAGCTTCATAGCGAGGGAGGAGTCCAAACTTCAGCGTTCTTATGCTTCGCAAAACTCGCTTCCACACAACAGTCCTTTATATTGACCAGCATCGCCGTAACAGGGTCTTGCGAGCCGAAACCAAGGTGTTTAAACCACCACACCACCCGAAATTTAACCATATCCACTGCTTGAGCCACCCCAACCTGGTTACCATTAAAAACAACATCATTTCTCTCCTCCCAAACAGTCCAAACCACAGCAAAGAAAAGAGAGTTTCAAGCTCTCCGATGTTTTCGCGATGGACTAAGGGTAGCCCATCTGTTGAACCAATCTACCACCGAATTATTTGGGCAACATTCCACCTCCCACAAAGACATACAATTGTGCCAGATTACCCACATCCACTTGCAATGAAGGAAGAGGTGGTTTATTGACTCAACATCCGAGTTACAGAGGACACATGCCAAACTTTGATTTGAGTTAAGACCGATTCTACTTAACATCTCATGGACTATGGTTCTACCATTTAACATTTTCCAAGCGAAGAATTGAACTTTTGGAGGGCACGTTCCTTCCCAGATAACCTTACTATCAAAGGTGTTAATATATGTATTGCCTTCTAGACATTTCCGAAACGAACCAACTGAAAAATGCCCATTTGGACAGTGAATTCAGGCAATAGAATCCTGGCTTGGATATCTCTCCTAATAACAATGTTATTCAGGATAGAGATGAAGCACTTCCATTGGTCTTGTTCCCAGTCAAAAAGGGGATGTCTCAGCATGACCTTCCATTCCCATTTAGAATCCACCAACCTACCAAAGTTACTCACAAAACCCACCTTATTCACAGCTAGAAGCAAAAATCCTCGGGCAAGCATTTTTAAGAGACTGTTGTCCCACCACACATCAGACCAAAAATTGGTTTTGTTTCTATTTCCAATCACCATCTTCAAACCTTCGCCTAAAATCTTGGTAGAGGCCGACCCTTCAACAAATAGACTACCCACCACTTTCATGAAAGGAGTGGACTGGCAGTATCTATCCGCCTCCAACCTAGGCCATTCAGAACTCTATAGTTCGCACAAATAATTCTTTTCCACAAAGACCTATCTTCAATACCAAACCTCCACACCTATTTAGCTAATAGACCTTTATTTTAATCTGAAATCCTCCCGATACTTAAGCCACCATTTCTCTTACTGCTGCAAGCCTTGTCCCAACGAACACCATGGACCTTCCTTTTCAACGAACCATCCCCCCAAAGAAATGACCTTTGAGTTTTCTCTAAAGCTTGTTCTATACCAATGGGCACTTTAAAAGCCAACATATAGTATGTGTGGATACTAGCTAGCACCGCCTTGATGAGCACCACTCTTCCTTCTTTGTTTAGGAACTTTCTTTTGCATGAAGTTAGCCTACTCTCAACACGACGAATAACTGGGTTCCAGAAGGATTTGGCTCTAGGCCTCGCACCAAGAGGGAGTCCAAGGTACATGATCGGCAGGCATGCCTTTTGGCATTTAAAGACCTTTGCCCAGTCTGAGTCCCCACCCGACTTCTTCCTTAACTTAATCACACATGATTTGTGGAAATTAATACGTAAGCCCGAAGCAAGTTTAAAGCAACGAAGGATCCTTCTGGTAGTAATGACATACTCCATCTTAGGCTTAAAGAAAATAATAGTATCATCAACGAATTGAAGATGAGTAACATGCACATTGTTATTGCCAAAAGAAGCAACACTTAACATATCCAAATCCACCGCCTTTCACAGCCATCTACTCAACCCTTCAACCACAATATTGAAAAGGAAAGACGACAACAGATTCCCTTGCCGAAGCCTTATTTCAACACCAAAATGAGGTGTCGGCTTCCATTAACCAACACAGAAATCATAGGCGACGAAATGCACCACCTCATCCAACTCCTCAATTTCCCCCCAAATCTGAAATCTTCTATGAGAGTCCCAAAAACAATGGTCCACGCTATCATAGGCTTTCTCAAATTCAAGTTTGAGAAGGATGCCCCCAACTTTAGAATTTTTCCATTCATGAATAATTTCTTCTGCTGCAACAAAACTATCCATAATTGTTCGATCTTTGACAAAGGCCATTTGGGAGTCCCCAATGATCGAATTCATAACCCATTTTAACCGGTTGGCTAAAACATTGAAAGCACCTTATACATTGAGCTAACCAAACTAATTGGTCTAAAGTCACTCATTGTATCTGGATTAGCACATCTCGGAATAAGAGTGATGAAAGAAAAATTCACCTCTTTCACTATAGACCCAACCTTAAAAAATTCATCAATAAAATTCATGAAATCTTCCACCACCACCTCCTAATTTGCTTTGATGAAATTAATATTTAAATCATCTAGTCATGGGGCTTTATTACTATCACTGACTCATAGTTACACATCGCCTCCCAAACTTCCTCTTTACTAAACCTTTCCTCTAAGAACTAGCTCTCCTCTTTTGATATCTGACTAGAACCGAGCCCATTAATTCCTTGCTCTTTGCCAGGACAGTTTTTGGTAGTGTCCTTGAAGAAGTGATAAATGCCCCTTCTAACATCACATGGTTCCGAAAATTCTCCCCATTAAAAGACAGCCCTTCAATGAGATTTGATCTCCTCCTCCCATTGGCCACTAAATGGAAGAACTTTATATTCCTGTCTCTCTCTTTTATCCACTTCACCCTAGATTTTTGCTGCCACTGTTGATCCTCAGATCTAAGACCTTTTCATAATTCTGAAATCAACACCAGCCTCTCATTTCTTAAATTCTCTGACCACCCTTCCAAAACAGCCTTACGATCCACCTTTTATAGCCGTTCCTCAACCTTTTTCTAAAAAAAAAAGACCCCTCTTATTTTTCACCCAAACCTTCATCAAAGATTTCGCAGCTTTAACTTTTCCGCAATGGCCCTTGTATTATTCTTCCCACTCTTATGGCTTATCCAACCCTCTCTAATAGCCTTCATTAGATCATTTTTCTCCAACTACTCATTGTAGAAACGAAAAAGGGCAAGGGTTTCAATCTTCAACATGGTCACCTAATGTAATTGTGCTATGGTCCGAGAGATTTTTTGGCAAACCACATTGAATTAAATTAGGAAGCCAAGACAGTATAATCTAGACACCAAAAAACGATCCAGCCTTACCCAAGACACCCTTTCCCAATTGTTGGTACAAGTAAAAGACACCCCACGTATTGAAATATCGACTACCATAGCTTGCCGAACAAAATCATGGAAAAATCTAATCGATCCCATATCACTGCCCCCACCTCTACTCTCTGAAGGATCAAGCACAATATTGAAATCTCCACCAAGACACCATAGAATAAATAGGGTTGACTGTTTCAAAAAAAATGTAGTCTCACAGTTCCTTTCTCTCTCTCTCTCTCTCTCTCTCTCTCTCTCTAAATTGGGCGTGTATACATTACATAAAACCACCTTTTTTTTAATCGTCACCAACTCCCCCACAAGAATGATGTACCTTTTTACTTATGATGCAAGCTTTAACCATGAACAAGTCCTCATTCCACAAGGAAATGAGGACGCCAGAAGCACCTTCTGCATCAACTACAACACCCCCTAGATAACCAGCAACCCGCAAGAGACCTTAACACACCTACCTCAACAGCCCCCAGCTTGGTTTCTTTTAGGAACAGAACCGCCTGTTTTTTTTTTGCATCACTAAGTTTATAACAACTTTCATCTTCTCTCTTTTACCCAAACCTCTAACGTTCCAAGCTAGCGCTAACATAAAACGAACGAAACCAACTCAACAAAGCATGGGAAACTAACGTATCTAGATACCTTTCTATCGAGCTTCCTAGCAATAACCTCAACCATTTCCTTTTCTTGTCTATTGAAATCGAACATAAGTGCCACTCATGTTTCAATAACCTTGGCAATTTCCACCACAATGTTCCAACCATCTGTGTCTTTTTTGTTAAAATCCACTCCTAAAGCTGCCCCATTTTCCACAACTTTGGCAATTTCTTCTTCCAGGTTCCATGAATCTTGACCAGTACCTATATGAATGTTGTCTTCTTCACTCGTCTGTTGCAAGGCAGTGTCTCTAGAGTTGTTATTCCATGTGTTCATTCCATATCTCTTGGAGGAACCACACTTCTTTCTTCATTTCCTATTAGACTGAATGATATGGATTTGGAACAAAGACCTGCCTTCAATTCCATCGGACTTCAAGCTTTTGAGAATCACCCTCAACACCTGTATCCTTTCTATTCTCAGGGATCTTCTTTCTTTCTTTCCTACCAAACTAGAGAGTATGGTTTTTCTCTATGTTAGGGTGACCCTCAAAATCATCAAGCTTTTAAGAGCCTCCCTCATTATCAACTTCACCTCCATCCACAGATGTGTTGTGATCCTCTTCCACTGGCAATACCACACCAATCTGGTTCAGAGCTTTCAGCTTCACCACAGTAAAATTTTTAGGCTCCACATCTGAAGAAAGTCTTGAGCCTCCAGCAGAAACCAAACAAGAAGAGGTAGGCCTATCACCTTCACCACTCACCTCTACCTGTAGCCCATAGATTAAAGCCTAAGATAGATGAATTCTCCATAATGGGCCTATCTCTTTTGGCAGAACACTCCCCCATCAACTTGATGGAATTCAAAAAGAGCCCCCCTGTTGCATATTCCTCAGAGGACGAAGTGACAAAATTATCAAAGATAAACCCTTTTTTTTCTCTAGAACCAACTTACTTTCAGTGATGATAGGGCCGTTGGGTTTTTTTCTCGAGACACATACCCTAACTATCCTTGCCTTTAACAATAGTATTGTCCACCATCTTGTCCATGTGATTGTGCTTTTCCACAGAGCCCATTTTTTACCTTATTTACCGCTTCTGCCAGACTACAATCTTTGTTACCAAGGTTGACATTCTCAAAAAAGGGTTGTTTGGACCCTAGTTGCCCACCTACCACTACTTGGTGCTCATCTTCTGGAACTGCTACTTTGGGTAAGTATTTCAAATTCGATGGGTTCTTCACTAACCCTAGGAATCTTTCCACCCAAGTTAAACTCACATGAATCTTTTCCTCCACCGCCCTAACAGTACAGCTCTGAGACCCTGCTTCCACTCTTATATTACAATAACAAGTTTTTTCAGAGTCAGCTGCCACAATAACCCTTCCCCTGTCAAGCCTCATTTTGGAGACAGTTTCTTCCTCAATCAGAAGTGGCTCGCCAACTAACCCACCCCATTTTTTGAACAAAGAGGTACACCAGAAGTTTAACAAGATCCCCTCACACCAAACCCAGGCTAACCTTGCATAGGGAGCCAAAGTCTCAGACCAATTTCCCATGGAAGTGAAGTAATCCCCTCAAAGAAAATTGTTGTTCATAAATCCTTCATTGTCACCTTCTGAGTCAAACCTCCAAAGAACGGCCTTTCCACTGAGGAAATACGCAAAGAAGGAAAATCCTCTGCTTTCCAAAGAAGGAGTGCTAGGTACACTCTCTCAACTCACTCTCCCAACCTACTCTCTCTTCTCCTTTTGACACTTGTCCTATACTAACCTTTCAAAAAAGATATTATCATTTGAATCCCTATGTTTTTTTTAAAAAAAATTATCTCTTTTATACTCACTTATTCATTTTTCACTGGATTGGTCCCTATGTATTTAAAAACCACTCAATTTGATTCTTTGACCAGATTTTTAATGGTCAACCCTAACAGAAAAAGTAAATTGACCATTTAAACCTTAACTTAAAACAAATGACCATTTCACCCTCTAACTTTATCAATTTTTAAAATGTAACCTAACTTATAATAAAATGATAAATATTAAAATATTAAATAATAAATATTTACATAAATAAAAAATTTACCCTTGTTAAATACAAAAACAAAACAACAACAACAAAAAGAAAAAAAAAGATCAGGATTTTTTTTAATCTGGAAATGAAACCATAAATTCATCTCTTCACCTACATCATCAACACACCACCAAACAAATCACCCAAACACTATCTCCAAACTCATTCATCTCTTCACCAACATCATCATCAACACACCACCATACAAATCACCCAAACATCCAAACCCATCAATCAAGCCACCCTCTCCAAACACCTAACAACCAAAACCCCTCCACGAAATCAATACCAGATCAAATTTGAACCAGTTCAAACCAAAACCAAACCCAAACCCAAGATCGATTGCTGATCTCTTCTTTCTCATCATCATCTCCTTCTTCTTTCTTAGGTACATGGTGGTTGACAGTGGGTGGTTGATAGTGGCGATGGCATGTTTGTTGGCTGCAAAGGTTAGGTGATTCATGTTTCTTGTTTGGTGATTTGTTTTAAAAGATTTCTGGGTCGATTTTCTTTTGGTTGTCGATCTGGATTCGATCGTGATCGGTGATGGTTATGGGTTTTGGTCGGTGATGGTTCTAGGGTTTGATTCGATTGAAGATTTGATTCGATTGTGGTTTTAGGGTGAAGGTTTGTTTCTAGATCGATGGTGTTCGGTGATGGTTATGGGTTTTGGTTGGTGATGGTTCTAGGTTTGGTCTGGGTTTGATTTGGTTCAATAGATCAATAAAAAAAATTTTAATTTTTTGTTAATTGATCTCCATGGAGGTGTGTTGATGATGATGTTGGTGAAGAGATGAATGGGTTTGGAGAGGGTTTTTGGATGATTTTCTTTGTGGTGTGTTCATTTCCAGATTCAAAAAAAATCTAGATCTTTTTTTTAGAATTTAATTGAAGAAATTGGTCCAATCATCAATTTAATTTAATTGATGATGATTTGTGTGGTTGTGTGGTTCTTAGGAAGATTTGTTTGTTACAGAAGATTTGGTTCTCATGAAGATTTCAATTTGGTTCTCAAGAAGATTTGTTTATTAAGAAATGTGTTTGGGACCCAAGAAAATGAAAGAAAAAAAAATATTGGAATGGAGAGAATATCAATTTTATTGAAGGTTAATGATGATGGAAGGTTGAAGGTTGATGATGATAGAATTGGAAGGTTGATGATGATGATTTTTGATTTTTTTTTAATGCGTAAGGACCTAGATTTTGTGATTGGCTTATTTCATGACAAATCACACCACATTGGGGATGATTGTGTAATGGGAGCTTAGGTCCTTGTCTGCAAGCTTTCGAGCATCTCCATGACTTCAAGCAGCAAAAGGTATACTCACTTGACTTTGTCTCTTGAAGAGTTTAGGTGCACACTCACACTTCATGAATGCCTTGTTCATCTTGCATTTGTGTTATTTATTGTGTATATGTGTGCATCCATTTCACAACTCACACGAGCACATCTTTGTTTGTCTTTATGTGTGGTTGTTTTGTTTTACGTTTTCCGTTTGTGTTCGGAAACATCCTCACTCGCACGATGGTGTGCTTGTGTTGTGTCCGAGCTTGCATGTTGGTGTGCTTGGGTCGTAGCACGTTTTGTGACCATAGAGAGGCTCCATTTGTGCTCTCTTAGATTGTTATTTGGTTACATGGTTTTATACCATGATTGTGGGAATTTTTGTTATCGACCAATTCTGACCTTTGGTCACTCTTTTGACCATAAATCTTTCTATGTTTATCCAAATCTTGTTTTGTTATTGGATTAGAAAGTAGACTTCCATACCTTTCTAACGGTATATTATTCGTAATATTTTATGACCGTTTGGTTTGGTTTTGAAGTCTCTAAAGAGCCCACTGAAACAGAGCATCTCTGCTGTTATCCGGTTTTGACCTTTGGTCACTTAAATGACCATAACTCTTTCTACAGACATCAAAACCTCATTCTCATACCTTTCCAACGGTATATTATACGAAAGGTTTCAATGTTGTTTGGTCATGTTTTGGGTTGCTTGAATCTTGAGCTGATGTAGTATCTCTCAATTGCGCCCTTTGGGAGTGCGCACAAGGTGCGCAAATCATTCCAGCAATATGCACTGTTCGTGTGCACCCTATGCGCTCTACACAGGTACGTACGTCATTGGAAATTTTTAGAAGCTTCTCAAAACGACATAGTTTCATTTGGGCACCTATAAATACATCTTTAACTCATCTTCTTCTTTTTATGACTCTAAAAAACAAACCCTAGAGAGAGAGAGAGAGATTCTTGAGAGAGAAATCTCCATTGAAGCTTGTTTAACTCTCCAAATCCAAAACCCATGCTTTCATTGCATCAATCATACATGGGTCTTCATCAATCTTGACTTGGTAAGTAAGAACAAACATCTCATCTTCATTCATTGTTCTTTAAGTCCAAGATTTCGTTTTTAATGCATAGGATTTGTAGAAATCATTTTTGAATGCATTATTGTTTTGATTGATAACATGATTGGGTTTGTTTTGTGATAGCTAAATTGATTAGGTCATTTTTGCCTAAGAGCTAGGACATGAACATTCATTTGTGATTCATTGATAACTAGGTTGAAATATTGATTCTTAATCAACTAGTTAAGCTTATTGAATGTTTATGCATATTTTGTGTAACAATTAGTTTGTTGGAAATTCTCTACAAAGCTAATTGAGTTTGTTTGTTGATAGACTTTTGTCTAAGACTTGCATTTAGTGAATGATTAAATGTCTTGTCTCAATCACATGAATATATGCTAAGTTTATGTTGAATACATTATGAGCATGTTTGTTGATTCATTGTGATTGTTTGTGATAGCTAGGATGGTTGTTATTGATAACATCTAGCTAAGTCTTTATGCTTTGCATTTAGACATTTAACAACTTGGATTTGTTTCTACAAACTCCTAGTTGAGCAATTTGTGTAGTCTAGCATAAATTGCATTGAGCATCATTTCACATGGTCACATAGACATTTCATACTCTTCATTGATTCAAAGTCTTGTGGCTTCGAGGTGAAGTTGCACAAGCATTGAAGTCTTGCAACCAAAGGTTGGTTGGCTGGCAAGCATTGGTTGCCAAGAGCCACTGCAAAAGGCCCGTGGGGTAGATTAGGAGGTGCTCATGCCAAGAGTAGTGAATCGGGGGATATCACTAGGGATTGAACCAAGAGTGGCGAGTGGTAGTGTCCATAGCCTGAGGTTATCGAGAGTGAGAGTCCGAGTATCACTTGAGGGTGTAACTTTCTTTTCATATAGTGGATTTTTGTGGCTCAAGTGGCTAGCATGGCTAGTCCCGTGGTTTTTCCCGTTTGGAGGGTTTCCACGTAAAAATCAAGTGTTCTTTATATTTCCACACTTTACTTGATTTTTATTGTTTGATTGTTTGGGTTAATTATGATTAATTTTGACTAATCGAAAAGTTGGTAATAATCGATTAACAACTCATTCACCCCCCCCCCCCCCCCCCCTCTAGGTTGTTAGACACGCGTTTGAGTAGTATTTTCAGAATGAATGGTTTTTTTTATTAAATGTTTATTTTTATATTAAAATACTAAATTTAAGGAATAAAAATTAATTTTAAAGCATTTCAAAAAAATTATATAGTTTTAAAATTTCGATCTCCACCATTCATCTTAGAGGTGGATGGTGGAGATCTGTTTTTCTTTTTTAAAATTTTGTTTTATTTAAAATTTTTTAATTTTTATTTATAATATTAATTTTATTAGTATTTCACAATCATTTATTTTTTTCCATTGATTTTTGTGTTGACATGTGGCATTTCTTTGTTTAAAGATAAAAATACCTTGAAACCATTAAAGTTGAGTAACGGTTGACTAACAGAATGACCAAATTGAGTGGTTTTTGAAAACATAGGGATCAATCCAGTAAAAAATGAATAAGTAAGTAAAAGATAGATAATTCAAAAAAAAAACATAGGGACTCAAATGATAATATCCCTTTCAAAAATAATTTTTAGAGTAATTATTAATGAATTATTTTTACATGTTATTTAAAATTAAAACCATCCACATATTCCCAAATTGCCCTTTTTTATACCAAATTGTTATTTCCAAATATGTGAGCAAAAATCTTCAAAGGTAAAATGGGTTGAATAATATTTATTAAATTTATTTTATTTTATTTTAAAAAGAAAATTAGCAAATATATTATTAACTATATTAAAGTTATTAAAATACAATAAACATTGACATCTTGCCTTTTTTAGTATATTTGAGTTTTGATATTATTAATGAAATTTTAATTTTTTAACTATATTTTTCAAATCGTGTAAAAATAATTACTTTATAAAATATAATGAACTTATGATAATATAGACAAAAACGATAATTTTTCAATTATAAATTGTGTTTATTATGATATTTAAGAAAATAAAAAAGAGGTATATAAAATAATATTATTATTAATATTTAAAAAAAGGACTGCCAATTTGGTGTAAAAAAGGGTAATTTGGGAAGATATGATGGTTTGAATTATAAATAACATGTAAAAACAACTCGTTAATGATAGCTCTAAAATTTATTTCAAAAAAGTAAATAATAGACAAGTGTCAAAAGGAGAAGAGAGAGTAGCTTGAGAGAGTGAGTTGAGGAGGAGTGCTAAATTCACTCTCTCAATTCATTCTCTCAACACACTCTCTTTTCTTGTGTTGCCATGTGGACAACAATAATTGTTTTACATTAAAAATCTTATTTTTATAAATAACCTACTTTTTCATTTTATTTACAATATAACCAACAACTAATTTTCTAAATTGTCCTTTTTCATTTAATATCAATATATATATATATATACAGTCATTTTCTTCTCAGTGCGCACTGATATAACTTATATCAGTGCGTTGTATGTGAACCACAGATTATGGAGAAGTTTTGACAAGTGCATACACTTTGAGTCAAAGTATATAAATCTAATGGTTCATATCCAACACACTGATGAAATTATATTAGTGCGTACTGACTTGAAAATTTCTTTATATATATATGGTTTGTGGTTTATGTTGTTACTCTACAACTCTACAACGTTTTTCCTACAGTTCCATCAGGTATGGTTAACTCTAATTCTCAACATTTACAAACAAAAATTGCTTTCTCACCATTGTTACAGCTCTATCCAGGTAATATTTTTAATTTTTTTTTATTAAATAATTTTATTATATTGGATTAAATTTTATATTTAACTTATTTTATTTGAATTTCTTTTTCAATACTTGTTTGTGCAGTTCTCACTATTTTCAAATATAACTTGTATTCTCACCATTGTTACAACTGCATCTAAGTAATTTTTTGATTGATTTTAATATTAAATAATTTTATTGTATTGGGTAAAAAATTTATATTTAATTTCTTTTTCATAACTTGTCTGTGCAGTAAACATTAATTCTCACCATTTTCAAACACAAGTTGTTTTCTCACCAATATTGTTACATCCCTACCCAGGTAATTTGTTTATTGTTTTTTTTTTGTAAAATAAATTAATTGTATTGGATTAAATTTTTATATTGAACTTCTTTTATTTGAATTTCTTTTTCAAAACTTGTTGTTTGTGTGGTTCTCACCATTTTCAAACATAATTTGTCTTCTTACCATTGTTACAACTATATCTAGGTAATTTTTTTAATTGATTTTCATATTAAATAATTTTATTGCATTGGGTTAAATTTTATATTGAAATTTTTTCTTAATTTGTTTTTCATAACTTGTATGTGCAGTAAACCTCAATTCTCACAATTTTCAAACACAAGTTATCTTCTCACCATTGTTATAGCTATATTGAGGCAATTTTTTAATAGTATTTTTTATTAAATAATTTTATTGTATTGTATTAAATTTTTAAACTGAACTTCTTTATTTTGATATAAGTTAAATATAAAAATCTAATCTAATACAATAAAATTATTTAATAAAAAAAAGATTACATGTATATAGCCGTGTCTGTAACAATGGTGAGAAAGCAATTTTTGATTGTAAATACTGAAAGTTAAAGTTAACTCAGTGCTAATTGGACTGTAGAAAAAAAAAAGTTGTTGAGATCTAGAGTAACAACACAAACCACATACTGATAAATATATATATATATATATATATATATATATATACAATTTAAACATTTAAATCTAATAGCCTACATGTAAGGAACTGATATATCTTATATCAGTTCGAACTGATAATAAAAATACTATATATAATTGATATTAAATGAAGAATGACAATTTAGGAAATTAATTGTTGGTTTGTATTGTAAATAAAATGAAAAAGTACACTATTTTGTAAAGGTCGGATTTTTAATATAAAACATTTGTTGCTGTCCACGTGTCAACACAGGAATAAAGGGTGTGTTGAGAGAGTGGGTTGAGAGGGTGAATTTAACACTCTTCTATTAGTAAACAAATAATCATACTATTCAAAATTAAATACTATGTTGTAAATCAACTAAGAATAAACTGAAATAGATGTAGAATAAATTGAAACCGAGTTGAGAGAGAGAGAGAGAGAGATATAGACGAGTGAGAGAGAGTGAAGCTTCTGTATATATATTTCTATGAGAAGAAGAGGTTTACAAATACACAGTACGTGTATATATATAGGCATTCCCTTTTGCTTAATGATGAAGTTACCAATTGGATGAAGTAAGATGGTGCAAGTGGAGAGATATTGATGATGAAGCAAGTGGGAGTGCAACCGAGAGAGAGAGGCGATGAGGCGGTGAGTTTGTTGGGAGTTCTTTGTGTGTATATTTTGTGTATTATACACAAGTGGTAAAATCCACTATATTCACAACACTCCCCCTTGGATTTATACCCCTTGGATTTATACCACTTGTATTAATATTCTAGGAAAAACTCAATGGGACAAAATCTTAGAAAATGCATACAATGATCTCTCTGGATCTAATGGGGTTGGACATTAAAAACTATCTCATTAAAAACCTTGTCAGGAAAACCCAGTGGGATAAAACCTGATCGAAGGGAAAAAGAGTATAGTGTACATATGTCCAAATTTATTGTTTTCTTCAAAGCATTTCTCACATTTATACTTTGCTAGGAAAAAGCCAGTGGGATAAAAACCTGTTCAAAGATATTCATTGATCTGACGGATCAAAGTAATATTTATAATGATCTTCTGGATCAATGTAACATATATACGATGATTAGCAAGATCAAAGTAATATTTACAATGATATTTGGA
Source organism: Dipteronia sinensis (assembly GCA_033220585.1). Classification (NCBI taxonomy): domain Eukaryota; kingdom Viridiplantae; phylum Streptophyta; class Magnoliopsida; order Sapindales; family Sapindaceae; genus Dipteronia; species Dipteronia sinensis. The sequence continues at coordinate 17,927,124 of CM065644.1, read as the reverse complement.
TCAAGATAACATATATACGATGATTAACTGGATAAATGTGATATTTATGGTGATCTTTATGGATCAAATAATTTTTGGGTGTGCTTAAAGAATTGCCTCATTAAAACCTTATCAGGAAACCCAGTAGGGATAAAAACCTGATTGAAAGGAAAAAGAGTACAATGCACATATGTCCCAAATAATTAATATACTTCATTTGATATGCTCCCCCTGATGGGACGCTCCCCCTGATAAAAGTTCATTTGAAGCAATCTTCTAGATTGCTGAACTGAAGCACACTGATGATGTTTATTTCATGAAATGCAATAACATCATAAATGATTGGGGGGAGTACTGAGCAAATACTTGCTTTATGGAGTAATATCCATATGGAATCTTTTCAGAATCCTTTCAACATATTCTGATTGATGGACAAGCATTCCATTTAATCTATGCTCGACCTTCAGGCCGAGACAATGTTTTCTTTCTCATTTCTTTATGAGGACACATGAGTATATAATTTTCATATCTTTATCAGATATTAACTGAGACGGCTATACCACATCCGTTCAAATTGTTTTTAATCCATATAAGGATTTTTGTATGTTCATCAAATACAGATTACGAGATCTCGATTTATATGCTTCTAGCATTTTAGAATCCTTCAGGATTTATAAATATCTGCATTGAGTGAATCATATAGATAAATGATTACTACGTCTACAAGATGTATTTCAAGCCTTTTAAAGGGAGTCAAATTTATCAACAACGTAATCGTATTCATCAATTGTGAATACCAAGTTCTGTAAGAAACCTCGCACTACGAGTCGTGCCTCATATCTCACGATCTCGTTTTTCTCATTAAGTTTCCGTATAAAGACCCATTAGTATCCAACTAGTTTGACATCTCCAGGTGCCTAGGATACTATTGGTCTACATACTTTATGTCTGGCTGATGAAGTCAATTCTTCTTGAATTGCTTCTTCCATCTAGGCTAATCATGCCTTTTTATATACAATCATTGATATTATGAATATCATAATTATCATTTATAATTTCAGTAGCGCTACTGTGTATAAAATTACATCATCAATAATTGTTTCCTTATGATTCCACATTTCTCTCATATGACTTATATGAAAATTTCTATACTTTTGTATCTCTATTGAGATTACTTCCATTTTAATGGATTTAGTCATATCATAAACTCTGTATGATATATAGAATTTCTCTCAATTTCTATATTCTTGTATCTATGAGATTTCTTCCATTTCAATGGATTTAGTCATTTCATATACTTGTGTCTCTTTTAGATATATCAGACTCTTATAGAGTTGATTTAGAGAAAGTGGATTTATTCATAACTCGAGTTTTGTTTACTCTTGGGATCCCAATAACAATACCTTTCAAAAGGTTTATAAATTTATGATATGTATCAGATGATTTATTTATTGTCTTTTTCTCTGATCGTTCTTCAAGAACAATCACCCGGCCGGGGTTTATGAGATGACAACTGATAAAATCTTGTTACCTTTAATATACCAGGTAACAGATTAATAATCATCCGATGATCAATTATCTTTCGTATTTGAGAGATACGAAGATTGAAATGAGACACACATATATATAGAGAACTGAACTGGTACCTCTATTTTGTATATAAGTAACTTTACATTTACTTTTCTCTTCTTGAGAAACTTTCCATTTGGAAATTAATCAATATAATAATCTAGAGATATTTGATAAGTGATTCCCCTGATCAATTTTGATTATGATTATATCTGAAAAACTGCTAACAAGTGTAAGCAATATGGAGATGTTTGATAATAAACAAACATATGATCATCTCGTAGATGCATCAATTAGAACCATATAATAATGAAATGGATCATTTAGTGGATGAATATATCCACATATATCTCCTTGAATTCTTTGTAAGAATGATGAGAATTCAAAACCAACTTTTAGAATAATATGGTTTTACTGCTAGTTTCCCATGTGAACATGCAGTACATAAGTACTCACTGGATAAAGAATCTTATAGTTCTTTATTAGATATCCATGAGTATTTTCGATGATTATACTTATCATTGTAGATCCTGGGTGACCAATACGGTCACGCCAAAACACAAACATTTTCGGATCTGGGAACCTTTGATTCATGATTCATAACTGCATAAACATCTACACTCTTTATAATAGTGTTTTATAATCCAGATGATAAAGCACGCAGCTTTTCTATAATAAGTTTCTGGCCTGAATCATGAGGAGTAATGCATATATATTAAACTTTCTCATTACTCATAGTTTCAATATGATATTCATTCCTCCGTATATCTTTGAAACTTGAATGATATAAAGTATCATCGATACACAATTTAATACCATCTGGTAATAATATCGTGGCTCTTTTAGAGCCTTTGATCAGTTCTGCTGGATCTGATCTGGTATTAACTTTATATATTTTTGAACTTAGCATATTCTTTTATGTTCTGCTTGAATAATATCAAGTATCACTGATACATGATTTAGTATTGTTTGATAACAATATCATGGCTCTTCCAGAGCTTTCTATCATGGCTCTTCCAGAGCTTTCTATCAGATCCGTTGGACGTGATACAATATTAATATTTGCTCAGATCAAAATCAAATTCATAAAATGTATCTGACTCTGCAGAATTGTATGAGTCCTTGCACTCTAGGCAAGACATATATTTCTCTTCTGGGAATTTTATGGACATTATGTGTAATGCCATTTTATATCTTATCTGAAATGATAATAATCTTTTCAATAGGTTTATTCTATAAACCTTACCTCTTGTCATTCACAAACATCCACTCCTGAGTATGTTTTGATATTTCATGAATATAAATATATCCAAATTTACTCTCTTGATACTGCTCATTCATGAGCAAGTATAAAATGGATAAAATATCCTTTACAATCTCATTACACGTGATATTAGGATCTTAAATCCTTTTAAGATAATCACAGCATCCTGCTGGATGTATATGAAATGGATAAAATATTATTTCCAATTTCATTATTCGTTAGGATCTTAAATCTCTTCTTTATGATACTCACAACATCCTATTGGATGTGTAGCTCATTCTTTCAAATAAATGATATGTAAATATATCACTCGATATATACGAGATAACTTCATATAACTTTATATTATAAACGTGTTTGAAACCCAGGTTCCAAATAATGAAGTATGACATTCATTTATACAACACTGGATCCAGAACTCCATGTTTTCATCGGTTTTCAAAACAGTGCCCTATGGCATGTATATAACACTGGATCCAGATCTCCAGGTTCTATCAGGGGTATAACACAGTTTGATATGTTGCATAAAAATAAACAATTTCAGGGTCATGAGAACACCTTAGACACAGCATAAGCCAGTCCAGAGACACAACATAAGTCAGTCTCATATATTACATAAAAATAAATGGTTTCAGGGTCATAAGATCACCTTACAGGGCCATAAGAACACCTGCGATGTGCATAAAAGTAAATGGTTTCAGGGCCATAAGATCACCTTACAGGGCCATGAGATCACCTGCGATGTGCCTAAAAATAAATGGTTTCAGGGCCATAAGATCACCTTACAGGGCCATGAGATCACCTGCGATGTACATAAAAATAAATCTAGAACTATTACATATAATTTCCATTTGACGGCATAAGCCATCTTGTCCGTTAGGATTTTAAATCCTTTTTATGATATTCAGAGCATCCCTCTGGATGTGTATGAAATGGGTAAAATATTATTCACATTTCATTATACATTAGGATCTTAGATTATTTTTATGATGCTTACAACATCCGACTGGATGTGTATATTTCTCTGAATATTTCTCTGAATATTGCATCAACCATTTATATAATACTGGATCCAAATCTTTTTATGATGCTTACAACATCCGACTGGATGTGTATATTTCTCTGAATATTTCTCTGAATATTGCATCAACCATGTATATAATACTGGATCCAAATCTCCAGCTTCTGAATATTCCATCACGCCTGAAAACAGTGTTAATAAAGCTGAAATAAGTCAATATAATACTTACAAGCGGAATTAGCTGAAACGAATGGCACGGTTACGTCCGGAACGGTCGAAATAGCTAGAAACAAGTTCGAATCGACCTAAAACGGGCAAAAATTGCACCGAAACGGATGAAAAAACATTTCTGGTTGATGTGGCTCTGACGTGGCGCGCCTGCTGACGTGGTAGGCCTGATGATGACATGGCGCTAACCAATGTTGACGTGGCGCTGACGTGGCATAACATATGAGCTGACGTGGCCGTCTGATGCTGACGTGGCGCTAGTGCATGCTGACGTGGCATGACATATTCGCTGATGTGATAGTGATGTGGCAGTGATGTGGCGCTACAGTGTCGTCTTCAACCTTGGAAAGCTGCTGGAAAAACTGGAAAAAAATGGGTGTTGACCGAACTTTGACCGGACCTAGAGACTTCGTTAGACCTCCGTTTGAGACGCGGTCAGCGGCGTCGAAATCGTCTTTCCGAGAGGACCACAACGGTATCCTCCGAAAAGCGATTCGAGCACTTCAAAATTTCTGTACTCAATCGAAAACTCAAAAATCAAAGCTAAAAACAGTCCAGAACTTTCTCTGGAAGTTCTAATCTATATTCGTGCTGATAACGTGTTGTAAATCAACTAAGAATAAACTGAAATAGATGTAGAATAAATTGAAACCGAGTTGAGAGAGAGAGAGAGATATAGACGAGTGAGAGAGAGTGAAGCTTCTATATATATATTTCTATGAGAAGAAGAGGTTTACAAATACACAGTACGTGTATATATATAGGCATTCCCTTTTGCTTAATGATGAAGTCACCAATTGGATGAAGTAAGATGGTGCAAGTGGAGAGATATTGATGATGAAGCAAGTGGGAGTGCAACCGAGAGAGAGAGGCGGTGAGGCAGTGAGTTTGTTGGGAGTTCTTTGTGTGTATATTTTGTGTATTGTACAAAAGTGGTAAAATCCACTATATTCACAACATACTACCTGTTTGATGGTGAATTTTCAAAGTAGGAAAGAATTTTTCATTTATTAAAATAATGTACGCATTGTCCAAAATTGACTCAGTAATAACAATATTTTCCAAAACAACTCTAATTCTGTTATAAAATGTGGCTTTTTACCATATGTGCATAATGCACAAATATCTTCACCACCGCCTAACCCCCACTGCTTTTTATCTTATCATTGTCATCACCCCACTTGCCTACTTGATGGACTTTGCTTAGTGAGTAAGTTTAGTGATACCTCTTAATTGCCTATATATGTACACTGTTCTCTATTTGTAAAAGAGGACTTTCAGACATTAATAAAAGTTACTCTCTCATTTTCTGATCTCTCTCATCTCTCTCCATCTCTCATCTTTACTTTATTTTGTTTATTTATTCAATTATTTACAACACGTTATCAGCACAAATATAGTCTAGGACATTCAAAGAAAGTCAAGAGTTTTTAGCTTTGGTTTTGAATTTTTCGAAATACCCACAAAATTCAAAGTGCTCCGATCGCTGTTCGGAGGATACCGTTATGTTCGTCTCGAAAATACGATTCCAACGCCACTGACCTGCGTCTCAAACGGAGCTCTAACGAAGTCTCTAGGTCCGGTCAACTGTTCGGTCAACACCCTCCTTTTCCCAGATTTTTTCTGCAATTTTTCCAAGGTTGAAGACGACACTGTAGCGCCACGTCAGCGCCACGTCACTGCCAGGTCAGTGCCACATCACTGCCATGTAAGCGCACATGTCTTGCCACTTCAGCGACACGTCAGCATCATGCTGCCACGCCAACGCCACGTCAGCCACTGCCTATACCACGTCAGCAGGTGCGCCACAGCCACATCTGCCAGAAATGTTTTTCGTCTGTTTCAGTGCAATTTTCGCCCGTATTCGGCTGAATTGGACTTGTTTTCAGCTATTTTAACCATTCCAGACGCAATCGTACCATCTGTTTCAGCTAATTCTGCTTGTAAGTATTATTTTGACTTATTTAAGCTTTATTAACTCTGTTTTCGGGCACGATGGAATATCCAGAACCTGGAGATCTGGATCCAATATTATATACATGGTTGATGCAATATTCAGAGAAATATACATATCCAGTCAGATGTTGTAAGCATCATAAAAATAATCTAAGATCCTAATGTATAATGAAATGGGAATAAAATTTTATCCATTTTATACACATCCAGAAGGATGCTCTGAATATCATAAAAATGGTTAAAAATCCTAACGTACAAGATGGCTATGCCGTCAACGGAACATATATATATATATATATATATATACTGACTATAACTATAACTATAACTATAACTCTAACTCTAACTCTAACTATGACTCTAACTCTAACTCTAACTCTGACTCTGACATTTATTTTTTATGCAATATATGAGACTGACTTATGTTGTGTTTCTGGACTGGCTTATGCTGCGTCTAAGGTAATCTTATGACCCTGAAACTGTTATTTTTATGCAGTGTCTCGGGACTGGCTTATGCAGTGTCTCAGGACTGGCTTATGCTGTGTCTCCAAATAAACTGTTTAAATTTTCAGCATTTATTTTTATACAATATATGAGACTGGCTTATGCCGTGTCTCGAGACTGGCTTATGCAGTGTCTCAGGACTGGCTTATACTGTGTCTCTAAATAAATTGTTAAATATTCATATTATTTATACGTAATATATGAGATCGGCGAGACCAACTAACCAGAACTTAAAGTTTTTGGAATTATGATATTTAAGTTTGTACAGTTTTGAAAACTGATTTGAACCTGGAATTCTGGATTCAGTATTATATACATGAATGCCATACTTCATTATTTGGAATATGGGGTTTCAAACACGTTCATAATATGAAGTTATCTCACATATATATAGTGATACGTTTACATGTCACTTATTTGAGAGAATGATATCATATTTAAGATCCTAACGAATAAAGAAATTGGAATTAATATTTTATCCATTTCATACACATCCAGCGGGATGCTGTGATTATCATAAAATACATTTAAAGATCTTAACATATCATTCATTTAAGAATATATATATATATATATATATATTTACACATCCAGTAGGGTGTTGTGAGCATCATAAAAGGATTTAAGGTCCTAGTATCACGTATAATGAGATTGTAAATGATATTTTATCCATTTTATACTTGCTCCTGAAGGAGCAGTATCAAAAGAGTAAATTTGATATATTTATATTCATGAGATATCAAAACATACCCAGGAGTGGATGTTTGTGAATGACAAAAGAAAAGGTTTATAGAATAAACCTATTGAAAAGATTATTATTATTTCAGATGAGACATAAAATAGCATTATACATAATGTCCATAAAATTCCCAGAAGGGAAATATATGTCTTGCCTAGAGTGCAACGACTTATACAATTCTGCGGAGTCAGATATATTTTATGAATTGGACTTTGATCTGAGCAAATATTAATACTGTATCAGGTCCAACGGATCTGATAGAAAGCTCTGGAAGAGCGATGATAGAAAGCTCTAGAAGAGCCATGATATTGTTATCAAACAATACTAAAATCATGCATCAGTGATACTTGATATTATTCAAACAGAACATAAAAAGAATATGCTAAGTTCAAAAGCATATAAAGTTAATACCAGATCAGATCAAAGGCTCTAGAAGAGCCACAATCTTATTACCACATGATATTAATTGTGTATCAATGATACTTTATATCATTCAAACAGAATATAAATGAACCTGCTTAGTTTCAAAGATATCCGGAGGAATGGATATCATTTTAAACCTATGAGTAATGATAATGTTTAATATATATACATTACTTCTCATGATTCAGGTCAGAAACTCGTTATAGAAAAGCTACGTGCTTTATCATCTGGATTATATTACACTATTATAAAAAGTGTAGATATTTATGCAGTTATTAACCAAAAGTTCTCGGATCCAAAAAAAAAAGTGTTTGTGTTTTGGCCTGACCGTATTGGTCACCCTGGATCTACAATGATGCGTATAATCATTGAAAATTATCATGGATATCCGTTAAAGAACCAGAAGATTCTTTATCTAATGGAAACTTATGTACTGCATGTTCACAGGGGAAACTAATAGTAAAACCATCTTATTCTAAAAAGTTGGTTTTGAATTCTCATCATTCTTATAAAGAATTCAAGGAGATATATATGGACATATTCATCCACCAAATGATCCATTTAATTATTATATGATTTTAATTGATGCATCTACGAGATGATCACTTGTTTGTTTATTATCAAACATCTCCATATTACCTGTACTGATTATCAGTTTTTTCAGATATACTCATAATCAAAATGGATCAGGGGAATCACTTATCAAAACGTCTCCAGGTAAATTACGAGAACTTCATTATTTCGATATAGTTACTAAATTCTATATGGGGTCTTACTTATGGAAAGGTTTCTCTAGAAGAGAAAAGTAAACGGAAAGTTACTTATATACAAAATAGAGATATCGGTTCGGTTCTCTATATATATATGTGTATGTCTCATGATTTTATAAGTTGTTATCTCATAAACCCCGGCCGGGTGATTGTTCTTGAAGAACGATCAGAGAAAAATGCAACAAATAAATAATCTAATGCATCTCATAAACTTATAAACCTTTTGAAAAGGTATTGTTATTGGGATCCCAAGAGTAAACAAAACTCGAGTTATGAATAAATCCACTTTCTCTAAATCAACTCTATAAGAGTCTGATATATCTAAAAGAGACACAAGTCTATGAAATGACTAAATCCATTGAAATGACTAAATCCATTGAAATGGAAGAAATCTCAACAGAGATACAAGAATATAGAAATTGAGAGAAATTCTATAAATTATACAGAGTATATGAAATGATTAAATCCATTGAAATGGAAGAAATCTCAACAGAGATACAAAAGTATATAAATTGAGAGAATTTCTATAAGTCATATAAGAGAAATGTGGAATTATAAGGAAACAATCATTAATGATGTATTTTTATACACAGTAGCGCTACTGAAATTATAAATGATAATTATGATATTCATAATATCAATGATTGTAGATGAAAGGCATGATTGGCCTAGATGGAAGAAGCAATTCAAGAAGAATTGACTTCATAAGCCAGACATAAAGTATTTAGACCAATAGTACTCCAGACACCTGGAGATGTCAAAATAGTTGGATACTAATGGGTCTTTATACAGAAACGTAATGAGAAAAACGAGATCGTGAGATATGAGGCACTACTCGTAGTGCGAGGTTTCTTACAGAAACTTGGTATTCACAATTGATGAATACGGTTACGTTGTTGATAAATTTGGCTGTCCTTTAAAAGGCTTGAAATATGTCTCATAGACGTAGTAATCATATATCTCTATGATGCACTCAATGCAGATATTTATAAATCCTGAAGGATTCTAAAATGCTAGAAGCATATAAATCTAGATCTCGTAAATCCGTATTTGATAAACATACAAAAATCCTTATATGGATTAAAACAATATGAACAGATATGGTATAACCGTCTCATTTAATATCTGATAAAGATAAAGATATAATAATCATATTATATACTCATGTGTCCTCATAAGGAAATGAGAAGGAAAACATTGTCTCGACCTGAAGGTCGAGCATAGATCATATGGAATACTTGTCCATCAATGATAATATTTTGAAAGGATTGTGAAAAGATTCCATATGGATATTACTCCATAAAGCAAGTTTTTGCTTATACTCCCTCCAATAATTTTATGACGTTATCTGTATGCGTCAGTTCAGCAATCTAGAAGATTGCTTTAAAAGAACTTTTATTAGGGGGAGCGTCTCATCAGGGGGAGCGTCCCACCAGGGGGGGAGCATATCAGATAAAGTATATTAATTATTTGGGGCATATGTGCATTGTACTCTTTTTTCTTTCAATCAGGTTTTTCATCTCATTGGGTTTTCCTGATAAGGTTTTAATGAGGCAATTCTATAAGCACACCCAAAATTATTTGATCCATAAATATTACATTTATCCAGTTGATCATCATATATATGTTGACTTGATCAAAAGGGTCATTGTAAATATTACTTTGATCTTGCTAATCATCGTATATATATTACTTTAATCCAGAAAATCATCATAAATATTACTTTGATCCGACAGATCAATGAATATCTTTGCTCAGGTTTTTATACCACTGGGTTTTCCCTAGCAAAGTATAAATGTGAGAAATATTTTGAAGAAAACAATAAATCTGAACATATGTATACTATACTCTTTTTCTCTTCGATCAGGTTTTTTCCCACTGGGTTTTCCTGACAAGGTTTTTAACGAAATAGTTTTTAATGTCCAACCCCACTAGATCTAGAGAGATCATTGTACATAATTTTCTCGAATTTTATCCCATTGAATTTTTTCTAGAAAATTAATACATGTGGTATAAATCCAAGGGGGAGTGTTATAAAATATGGCTTTTTACCATATGTGCATAATGCACAAATATCTTCACCACCGCCTAGCCCCCACTGCTTTTGATCTTATCATTGTCATCACCCCACTTGCCCACTTGATGGACTTTGCTTAGTGAGTAAGTTTAGTGATACCTCTTAATTGCCTGTATATGTACACTGTTCTCTATTTGTGAAAGAGGACTTTCAGACATTAATAAAAGTTACTCTCTCATTTTCTGATCTCTCTCGTCTCTCTCCATCTCTCATCTTTACTTTATTTTATTTATTTATTCAATTATTTACAACAAATTCAACTATTTAGATTAAAAATCCAAAATTGACGGACAGAAATTATAAAAAAAAAACTATAAAATTGTATCAGTTTGTGAGTAAAAGCTGGTTCCATATCAAAGTTACTGTCGTGACATTCTCATCTCATTAATTAAATCCTTTTAGAGACTAAAATGTGACTTACTAGGCTACTAGAAGTTCTAATTCTTATATGGATCTCATTTACTCGTTAACATTTTTAGTTTAACGGCTAGTATATATATATATATATATATATATATATATATATATATTATGATAGTAAATAAAATATAGAATTAATATAATAATTAATAGTATTAAAACTTGGGATATTATCATTTCCCTCTATAGTTTGACCTATTAGTAACTTTGCCCCATCTAATTTCGGAAATGATTGGTCTTCCCCCTGAAGACCAAAGTATTCGAATATATATCTCTTACCGTTAGGATTTCCGTTAAATAATGGTTTAACCGTTAAAGTAATGGAAAAAGTACATTTTTACCCCTAATAATCATAACACCAAAATCAAACCTAAAATCATCATCATCATCATCATCATCATCATCACTCTAATCAACCAAATCCAAAAACACCAGAAACAAAAAGATCAACCATTATCAACACCACAACCACCATCATCAACAATACCACCACCAAACCAAAACCATTCATCAACAAAAAGAGCACCAAACCCAGAACCCATAACCCTATAACACCACCCCACTAGACTCAGAACTAGACCACCACCACCACCACCACCACTACTACCACCACCACACCCAGACCCAAAACGAACCACAACAGCACAATACCCAAAATCGAACCAAACCATAATCATTAAACCCTGTCAAGAACTGGCCGCCAAATCAACCCGCACCAGAAACCATATGCGAAGAGACAAATTCACGAGAGACAAACGGGGAAGAAGGAACTCGATTTTGTGGGTCAACCATCGCTTGGCTGCCAGCGAGGAGCGGCGATGGGCTTCACGTGTTTCTCTCAGGCTTCTCTCTTTATCTCTACTTTGATCTCCTTCGATTCGAGCCAATTTGGTGCTTTCGGCTAAGATTCGAGTTGGGTTGGTGGCTAGAGTTCTGAGGCGGCGAGTGTGACTGCGTGGTAGTTGATTTTCGATGGTGAGAGGCAGTGGTTGGGTTTAGTTTTGGGTGGTAGTGGTGGTTGGATGTGAGGCAACGGTGGGTGTGGTTTGGTAGATGGTTTCTGGTGTTGAATTTTTTTTTTGATCTGGTGTTTGAGATATTGATTTGGATTTTTTTTCTGATGTTGATCTGTGTTTGGTGTTGAGAAGAAGAGATTCAGGGAGAGAGAAGAGAAAGATTAGGGTTTGAATTTGTTTTTACCATTTTATTTTATTTTTAATATTATTTATTTAATTTCTGTTAATATTTGTTTGGTATTAAATTAATTTTGATTTACCTTTTTCCATATTAAACTTCCAGTTTAACAGTCAACGGAGGATTTAACGGAAATCCTGACGGTAAGGGAAGACCAACCATTTCTAAAAATAGATGGGGCTAAGTTACTAATATGTCAAACTATAGGGGATGATAATATCCCTTAAACTTGAAAAATATTAAAAAAAAATTTAAATCCTGGATTGGGCTATAGCCCATGCGCCCAGCCCAGCAAGAACTGTATCCCCCATTTATTTTATACGACACCTTTCAAAATGAAACTCCACCAAGTTCAAGCTCTGGTATTGTTAATATATGTTCATCTTTGCCCATTAAACCACACACCTTTGTCCATTATAGCCTAATCTAGTTATGTTCCGGCTGACCTAACCCACAATAATGGTGTTAGCTTTCAAAGAAAAAAAAAATAATGATTTCACTGCTGACATGGAAGACTTAGATAATTTATTTGCACATATGTATCCTACTTTCCTTCTGATTATTTCTCTTAAATTAATTGACTTCCATGCAAAATTAAGTAATGGTAACTACCATGAACGTAATGTATCTCCAATATCCAGTAGTTGGTCATTTTGCCTATTCAAATTAAGAACTTATAGCCACATCAAACTAATTGCTTAATCAGAATTGTCTTAGAACTTTTGCCTTATATGAACTTTTTTTTTTCTTGCCACTATTGGGTGCAAATTGAAAAGTGGTGTGAAATTAAAAGAAAATGAAAAGGCTAATCTAGAGCGAATTATAATTTGCAGAGCTGCAGCTGCTTGTTTTTACTTGCTGTATTTTTTTTATAATGCTTAAACATTACAGAGTGCATCAACAATTTTATATGAAGCAAGGATCATTCTAGATAAATATTTAAGACACTTATAGTTTCAATACAAGTGCTTGAGAAGCCAAAAGAATAACCAACATAGAGCTCAGTAACATTTATTTTGCTTGAAAAATATCATGCCAGCTACAACAAAGCTTACATTTCCAAGATTGCAAGTTATTTTTCAACAGCCACCCCCTAAAAGCTTAATTTTGAACCAGACCTCAAGGAAATCTTACCCAACAACTTGGTTTCTCTCAACCACTCCCATGTCCCATCATGGTGGTGTTAGTTTTCGTTAGAAGACTTTTGACTAATCTTCAAAGTATAAAAACTAGATACAATGAGAACTCTAGGTCCATTGAATTCAATGTAGAGACGTATGTACGTTGAAATTTTCTTCTTTTTCCTGGAAATTTCACAGGTCCTCTTGCCCTGAGAAAGATAAATTTCCTGCATTATAAAGGAATATATATATACAAGTGACAAGTATCTCCATCATTCAACATTAATTTCTTTAAACTGTACAATTTAGATAAGTTACATTACTTGAGAATGCATAATTGTGCAATGAGTTTTAGAAATCTGTTTGTTTTCCTTTCGTTCTATATGCTCCCAATTAGCGTGATCAGTACTCTTGCCACCAATTGGTCGCACTGTTACGATACTGGGAACTTCACAGCTGATAGCACCTATGCTACAAACCGCAATCTCCTCCGATCATCTCTTGCTTCTAATATAAATAGAGGCTTCTACAATACCACCGTTGGCCAAGAACCCGACAAAGTTTATGGTCTCGCACTCTGCAGAGGCGATGTTTCTTCAGAAGATTGTAGCAGCTGTGTCAATTCAACATCACAACATATTATGTCTACATGTCATAGCCATAAAGAAGCATTAATGTGGGACGGGGGTCCAGCTCCGTGCTTTGTGCACTATGCAGATCACTCTTTGTTTGGAAAACTGGGAATTGATGTTCCAATAAATCCATACTATGTTGGGAATAATCTCGAAATGAATTTGACTGAGTTTGATCAGATATGGCAGCCTCTGATGGAAAATACGGCGAAAGAAGCTTCAATGGGCTCTTCTAGGCTGAAGTTTGCAACTCAAGAAGCAAATTTGACAAGCAATCAGACAATATATTCACTGATGCAGTGTACCCCAGATTTATCACAGAGTGATTGTTATTCCTGTTTGACTAGATGCGTGGCTGAGTATATAAATTGCTGCCATGGGAGACAAGGAGGAGGTGTTCAATTACCTAAATGTATGATTCGTTGGAACTTGTATCCCTTCTATAACGATAAAGATATCGTCGTTGATCCAGCGACTGTCAATGAACTAGCACTTCCTTCTTCACAACCATGGCTACTGTCTCCTCCTCCTCCTCTGCTGTCAAATAGCACAACAATAAAAGGTGTTTGATATCTTAAATACTATAGGATCCTCATTCAATTAGTTGAGTTTTTGAGTTAATTACTTAAGATCAGTGGCGAAGGTTGGATCCTCTACTGATCTGATATTTTTCCTAACATTTTTAAAGCATGTGATTGGTTATTGATAAAGTGGTTGTGAAAACCAATCACATCATAACCACTCATTTATTGAAATGCTTATGTGTCATGAGATTATGTGAGGTCAGAAAAAAAAATCAGATCAACAATAGATCCAAATTTGTGGCGAAAACACACTCAATGACCCCCTAGAGCATAATTATTTTAAAATTTTATTAACATTTTACTTTAATATTTTTTTATTATTTACAGTTTTCTTTTAAAATTTTAATAGTTTTTCAAATTGGCAGCTCCAAAATCCTGGTGCTGGCTTCACCTCTGCTGATGATTACTATGACCTGTAACGTGTGCAGGAAACGGCGACAACCTTTCTCGAACAGTCATCATTGTTATAGTTGTCCCAGCTGCTATTTTAATTATATTGATCATCTCCATCTGCATTTTTTTCCCAAAAAGGAATTTGAAGGAGAAAATAACAGAGAGTAAGCCGCATGTATCTCTTAATTACTATATAAGCCCATGAATCATGAGCCAGTCAAGTTTTGTTAATCTTCACTTATTTTCATGAAGAGTGGCTTTCCAAATGCAGCCATACATCATTGCTTAGCTCCATTTGTTAAGGAGTCCATGCAATTCGACATTGGCACCATAAGAGCTGCAACAGAGAACTTCTCGGAAGCTAAAAAGCTTGGACAAGGTGGATTTGGTGTTGTATACAAGGTACCTAAAAGCTTTGATTTTCTTGAAGGGTGGCAGAAGTTGGTTATCAAGCTTTAGTATTTTGTTGATATGGCAGGGCACCCTACCTGATGGACAACAAGTAGCTGTTAAGAGACTGTTTATGAATTCTAAGCAAGGAGAGGTTGAATTTAAGAATGAGGTCACATTGGTCGGTAGGCTTCAGCACAGGAATTTGGTAAAGCTTCTTGGTTTTTGTTTGGAACTAAGAGAAAGGATTCTTGTCTATGAGTTCCTGCCTAACTCAAGCCTTGACCACTTCATATTCGGTATGTTTTCACTTCCGATACATTTCTGATTGAATTTCTGGTAATAGTACTCTTAATTTTATCCATCCAGGTTTGATAATTTTATAAATTTTTAGATCCAATTAAGCGTGAAGATTTGGATTGGGAAAGACGTTACAAAATCATAGAAGGCATTGCTCGAGGACTTCTTTACCTTCACGAAGACTCGAAATTACGAATTATTCACTGTGATTTAAAAGCAAGTAACATTTTGTTGGATTCAAAGATGAATCCAAAGATTTCAGATTTTGGCATGGCAAGATTATTCGAAATGGATCAAACTCATATAATTACAAATAGAGTTGTGGGGACCCTGTAAGTACATGGATAGACATATAGAGCTTAACTAATCAATATATAGTAGGAGGAATTAGTCATCTCATCTAATCAACAATATCTCAATCTTTTAAACTTTAATTTAATTTGTTTGATGATTGTATGTAGTGGGTATATGGCTCCAGAATATGTAATACATCGTCATTTCTCAGTTAAGTCAGATGTCTTCAGTTTTGGTGTTTTAGTATTGGAACTAGTAAGCGGGCAAAAGAGAAGTTGTTTCGATACAGAAGAGGAAATAGAATGCCTTCTCACCCATGTAAGTAAGTTGTTTTATTCATTTCTAACATCGTATTTTTCAAGGTCTACTTGAATTATCAGGATTTTAATATCGAGCGCAGGCATGGAAAAAATGGGATGAGGGGACAGCTTCAAATCTAATAGATCCTACTTTGAAGGAAGGTTCAAGGAATGAAATGACGAAATGTATACACATTGGGTTGCTATGTGTTCAAGAAAGTATATCTGACAGACCAACCATAACCTCAGTTATTCACATGCTTAATAGCAACTCTGTCACTCTCCCATCACCTGCAAAACCCGGATTTTTTATGCAGAGTTCAGTGATAGTCAATGCATCATCATCAACATTAGAACTTAATTCTACAGGTTCAACTGAATCCGATCAACGCAGAATTGCAACTGCGCCATTGTGAGAAAATAAAGCTTCAATCATCGAGTCGTATCCTCACTACTGTTCAAGATTAATGTTAAGAATTTTTCATTGTATTGATTCTGAAATCCATAACTACTCTGTTCTAATAGGTTACATAGGATTAAACACACATGAATGAGTTTCAGGCTTAGAATTTCTGTCTCTGAAAAATTAAGTACATAAACATTGTAATTGTTAACATAGTATAAGATAATAAGAAGTTGCTTTATCTTTTTTACCTTTATCTTATAGTATATTCAACAAGATTTGGGTTCTTTTCTTTCCTGGAAAATAATCACCTGAAATGGAGAATTCCAAATATATTTTTTTCAAGGAAACCTCTGCTACACAAACTATAAAGTATCAAGAGTTCTAAGAGAAGTTGTATTGGTAACAAAAAGAAAACAAGTGCCTTCTAGGACGAGTGTAAAAAATCTTAGTTTCATAGCTGTGATACTCTCTTCTCCGTTGCTTTTTTCATGCTTAATAGCAACTCGCTCTCTCTTCAGCACCCTAAAGACAGGGATTTTTCATGCAAAACATTGTCATTGTCATTTTTTGTTTAAATTTGACACCAAATGAGAGTATTACTAGGGTCAGGCCGTCAGGGATCTGCTGTGACTCGTTAAAATCAATCACAACATATGTAGCTTCGGATATTTACTTCGACAATCGAAAGATATCTACTCTCACAATACGGAGAGTACAATCCCCACACACAGATAAAAGCGTATCGTGAGAGTAAAACCCCCCACCAATCGACGTGGTCAGAGAGGTGGACAACACTCACAACTAAAAGTGAATGTGAATCATCATTATTAGAGTACAATTTTGGGTCCCATACATGGATCATATAAGCTCAGAAATATAATGAAACTCTCATGTTGTGCAAAATATTGCCTTAACTTTTAGGTCAATCCAAACTTTTCTTTTTTTCTTCCATAACCACTTACTAATGGGATCATATTCTTCTCTCAGCTATTATTTTTCATAGAAAGACAGAAAAAAATTATAATAATAATACTACACAAATAGAACTAGTCAAATTTGGCAGCTTATATATAACTGGCTTTTGGTATTCAATCAATTCATGATCAGACTGGTTTCCACCGACTACTTGTAAGATAAGTCAAAACCTCTATATAAAAACCCCCTTAAATAATGAAACCCTCAAAAGATCTTCAAACAATTATATCTTACCATCTTACCCGTTTGTCACGCTAAACCATTGACGTGGTCCACTGTCCCAAAAACCCGAAATTTCCTTGATTTCAAGTCCCAATCAATTAAAAAAAGGTTAATAGTACCGATGCTTTTTGAATTATATGTGTAATTGCATATTGCCTCCTAAATATTTTTTTCCTAGCATTAAATCCCCTGAACTTTCATTTATTGGTAATAGCTGACGGAATTATAATGTCGTCCATTATTCTGTCTGGCAAATTACACTAGTACCCGATTGGAAGAGTTTGTCTATTGGATAAAAGAGCTTTTTTAATTAAAAAAGTTATTTTCAATTTTTTTTGAATCGTTTAGTTATCATTCAGTAGAGCTTTTGGATGATTAAAAAAGTTGTTTTACTTCTACTTAGAGAAGCCCAGATTTAAAGTTTTTCCAAATAGATCTTTTGGGGTTTTTTTAATAACACTAAAATCTCAAATATAACTCTATAATTTAATATTTGTTAGAGTATTTTGGTAATTCTATCATTAAAAAATCTTTTTTTTTAATTGACAACCAAACTACCAATGACTTTCATTTAAAAGCTCTACATCTAAAAGATCTATTTCAAAAAGATCAACTTAAGAAGCTCTTCCAAACGCACTCTATGTTCCCCTTATTATATACATAATTGTATCAAACCTGGAAAAATATAATATTATGACAAAAATACCCTCCCTGGCCAAATTTTAAAAATCAAATTGAAATAATAAAAATTTTTAATTGAAATAATGGTTAAATAATAATAAAATTATGAACCTTTTGACAAATAAAATTAAATAAATAGAGAAATGAAAAAGTTAGATTTACTTAAAAACTATTTAACTTATCTTTTTATTTATATATCCCTAAATATAAAAACCCATATGAATATTTAAATTATTTAAGGGGAATTATCATTTAAATTATCTTTATTTATTTAAATATCCCTAAGTATCACTTGTTCATTTACAATAATAAGGGTATTAATAATGTCAAAAACAAAAATAAAAATTAAATAATAATAATGATAATGATAATGATACTAATAATAATAATAATAATAATAATAATAATAAAAAATAACAATAATAAAATTAAATGACAAAAAAGGTAAAAAACAATTAAACTTAGCAACTCATCACCATCGTCATAAGATTAAAAATAAATAAACAAAATATTAAAATAAAAATTAATTTAAATAAACATTAATAAAAAAATAATTATAAAAATAAAAAATAAAAATTCTCACTATCTTTCTCTTCATCCGATCTCTCTCTCTCTCTCTCTCTCTCTCTCTCTCTCTCCAATCTCTCCAATTTCTCTCTATCTTCTTCATTCCGTAGTCGATGAGAAGCGGCGAATCTCTTCCGTTGAGAGGAGATCGGCTCTCTTCGTTTCTCGTTTCTCTCTCTCTTCTTTCCCGCTTCTCTTTATGTTCTTTCTTTCTCAATTCGAGCTAATGTGGTTGGTCGCCGGCGAGGACTCGAGCGTTGATCTCCTCTACTAAGCCAAGATTGACGCGGGTGGTGGTTGTTATTGGTGGGGGTGGTTGCTGGTGGTGGTTGATACCCGTTATTCTGTCATTAGGAAATTGTGGATCTCAAAAAGATATTTATAAAAAGTCCTACGCAATGTGCCCTATAGTTATGGAAACTAGTAAAGCGGCAAGCGAGGGTATCGTTCCGCAGGAAGGTGGGATCCATCAACCGTCTCTAGTTCTAGCTATTATTACAACACTCCCAACGAACTCGTGTGTTGCGTGTGCGGAAAAGAGAATAATAATATAACTAAATAAATTATATAAATAATATTTACAAGGATAGATGGAATGGAGAGATGCATGAAATGTGGATACACAAGGGAAATGACTCAACCATGACAATCCTCCTAATGAAGTGCTAGACTCACCTAGTCCATCAAATGTGCAAGTATATCATAGGCCCGTGTCCCCTTAATTGATCTATAATCTCTCTCGATGTCTTAGAGATCACATCCACACAAAGTATGGATTCATTAAGTACCGTGACACACACAAAAGAGTCATGTACACCAGCCTAGTGATACTCTCACTTTCTAGTCATATACATAAGACATTTATTTGGGCATGTAATGCGCAACCTCATGGACCATACTACAACCAATAATTCATCCACGAGGCTAACTAATTACGGGATGGCAACCAAGTGAAAGCATTAAGAATACGAGATACCCATACAACACATATGTTATATGCTCGTGTCCCATTAATTAATCTCTACCCTCTCTCGAGCGCATAGAGATTGCATCCATACATATGCATGAATCCATTAAGTTCTATGGGACACACACATGAGCTCTACATGCCAACTTAGTGATCTCTAAACTTTCTGGTCAAATGTAGAGGATACCACGTTGAGCATGTTAATGCGAACCACACGATATATAATACACAACCTAAATATCATTCACAAGGTGGCTAACCGAGTTCAAGCATTAAGCATACTAAACGCCTATATAGCAACACAAGCACAAGAGGAAGTCGGTGGTCTTTACTCTAGATATGGATTCGGTTTTGTCAATCTCCCTAGGATGGCTAAAAATGGAAAACAAGTTCACCAAAGAACAATGTGCAATAAGTTGATTGTTATACATTAAGGACATTCAATTTAGTTAGGGGTTCATCCTTTTGATTAAGGAATTCTCCAAAATCAATTCATTACCCAACCCAAGCCATGAGAGAGCAATTGTGCCTTAATACAAAGATCCATTAAGCACAAGAATATGAACCAAAGCTTAATTTAGCATGTGAATGCATTAACCAAGCCTTTCCCACTCTTTAGAGCTAATGCTCTAGCACTCAAATTGTTCAATACATGGCATTTTGAGTCATCCATCAATCAATCAACAATCATGAGATGTTAAACTACACTACTCCTAAATTAAATTACTCTACTCTTAATCCCATTCATGGACACATATTAATTTAGACCCTCCACACATATGAATATCACAATAAGAGTTTAATTCATGAAATTAACAAAGAGAAGAACAAAACCCAAACGAATTTAAGAACAAACATACATATATAGCACAAGTGTAGGCTTACGAAATTCCCAATTTGGGGATACACAATTAAGAAAACAAGAAATACAAAGAGAATGAGTAAAATGAGATACAACCCGTGAAGAAACCCTCCAAGAGCTCCTTTCCATGTTTAGCTCGAAATTGGTCAAAGACCCATCATATTCTCCTTGCAATCTACTCTAAATTATGGTGAAGGAAGTGAAAAAGGGTGGTGGAGGTGTATGGTGAGCTCTCATGGAGGAAAAACCTCCATGGGAGCTTGATTCTCTCATTTATTGGTGAAGAAGATGAAGAAGTTGAAGAAAAATAGAAGAGAGAAATGTTTGGGCGTGAGAGAGGGAGATATGTAAGGACCTCGATTTTATGATTGGATTATTTCATGACAAACCACACCACATTGGGGATGATTATGTAATGGGTAGCCTAGGTCAGTATTGGCAAGCTTCCAAGCATCTCCACTGACTTCAAGAGCGAAAGGTATACTCACTTGACTTTGTCTCTTGAAGAGTTTAGGTGCACACACACACTTCATGCATGTTTTGTTTATCTTGCATTTGTGTTCCTTATTGTTTATATGTGTGTGCATCCTTTTCAAACACACTCACTAGCTTGCATTAGATATCGTATCTTGCATTGTATCTCATTTGATAACATGTTTGGCATGTTAATTGTGCTTCATTGTGTGCATCTCACTCACTTCACACTTGCACAACTTTCATGTAAGATAGGCATTTTTTTTCTTGAGTGTTAAAAATGGATTTTTCCCTTTAGCGCGGCCTATACCGCTTGGTAGGCTCTGCTTGCACCACGGCGCATGGAGCGGTATTCTCCAGTGCGTCATGCGCGGCGTGGACCGCAACCTGTGCACTTGCACGCACAGCGGTCCCAACCACGGTGTTGTCCAGACGGTGCACTGTTGTATATACCGCGGTCTGGACACATACCTGAACCGCGGTACGCAGAGCGGTTTTGACGGGATTTAGTTTCCCAAGTTCAAAACGATGTAGTTTTGACTAGGGCTTCATATATATTCTTCCTCTTCTCTTCTTGGCCGACCAAGAGCTCGTAAATTCAGTTTTAAGAGAGTGGTTAGAGCTCCTAGAGAGAGAAAGCTTCAAGAAAGCATTTTTGACTCTCCAAACCCAAAACCCATCTCCATCTTGCATCATTCAACATCATATGAGCATGGGTCTTCATTGTTTCATGACTAGGTAAGCAAGAACTTGCTTGAATATCATTTATTGTTCTTCTTACTCTAGATTAGGTATTTATTGCTTGATTAAATACCTTGACACACTTTATTGCATATATTTATGAGTCTAAATTGCATGATTTGGTTTGTTTGTGATAGCTTACATGATTAGGTTGATTTTCCCTAAATAGCTAACCCTAGAACATTCTTGTGATATTGGTTGATGATTAGGTTGATAGATTAATGTTTATTTATCTAGTCAAGCTTTATTGAATGTTCATGTGGATTTAATTGACAATTAGGTTGTTGGAAAATCTCTACACAACTAATTGAGTTTCTTATTGATAGCTAGAATTTGGGACCACATTGCCCCTCTAACTAAGTCTTTATGTTTTGTACTTAGACATTGTTGTTCATGCCTCATTGATTGCATTTCTTGATTGCACATTTATTGCCCTTGTTATTTATTGTGACAACTTGTGTTGGGTGGACTTGTTTGACAATTAGGTTGCTAGAATCCCTTTGTATCTTATTGAGTCCTTATGTATGGGCATGTAGGCATTGTTTGATAAGTAGGTTGTTAAATTGCATTATAACATCTAGTTAAGCATTTTGTGTGTGGTCTTACACATTATTGCATTTGAGCATATTGTCTCACGTTCACTTAGACTATTATACTCTTCATTGAGTCAAAGTCTTGTGGCTTCGGGGTGAAGTTGCACAAGCATTGAAGTCTTGCAACCAAGGTGTGGTTGGCAAGCATTGGTCAAGTGCCACTATAAAAGGCCCGCGAGGTAGAGTAGGAGGTGCTCACGCCAAGAGTAGTGTATCGGGGGATATCACTAGGGACTGAACCAAGAGTGGCGAGTGGTAGTGTCCATAGCCTGAGGTTTTCGAGAGTGAGAGTCCGAGTATAACTTGAGGGTGTAACTTTTTACTCATATAGTGGATTTCTGTGATCGTCTGTGGCTAGAAGGATAGCCCGTGGTTTTTCCCTTGTCGAAGGGTTTCCACGTCAAAATCAAGTGTTATTTATATTTCCGCACTTTTACTTGATTTTGTATTTTTGTTTGAATTGGGTTAATTGCTTAATATTGACTAATGGAAAATTTGGTAATAATCGATTAACAACCCATTCACCCCCCCCCCCCCCCCTCTAGGTTGTAGACACACGTTTGAGTAGTATTTTCACGATAAGTCTGAAGAGAGGTGAGAAAATGAGGTATTTATAGAGTGGTGGAGGTTAGGGCACGAATAAAGGGTGAAAGAATAGGATTGCCCTTCAAAAAATGGCTGAAAATCACAATTCTGGGCAATTCCACGGTACGTTCCATGCTACGCTTCAACACACGTGCCGCGGACCATGTTTTAGCACTTTCTGGTCATTTTTACGGTCACAAATTGGTCCTCCGCAGTAAACTTTGACGGACGAACAGTAGAATGGTCTGACAACTTTGCGAACCGTTACAGAAAAGGCCATAACTTGATCTAGAAAATCTGGAATCGCAATCCTAAAACACCTTTGGAAATTAGACAGCCAGGGCTTTCTGAATCTATTTGGATCTCAACATGGTTCGATCTGAGAAGGGAGATATGACCTTCCGAAGTTGGGTGTTCTACACGGGTCATTACAATTTCTGCCCTTATAATCTCAAAACACTTCAATTAAGCTCTAACACTTTATTTTAAGGGACATAGCCTACACAAGGCTCACAAAACATATTATATACCAAAATATGCTCAAAAACAAAATCAAACGATAGAAAATGAGGACCTCAAAAAGTGTATTTTACGATGTTATCGGTGGTGGTGGTGGTTGGATTTGGGGGTTAGGGATTTGGTGGTGATTGGATTTGAGGGTTAGAGCTTTTTGTTGGTGGTTGGATTTGGGGGTTAGGGTTTCTGAGATTGATGGTGATAAACTAATGGTGGTCTCGGTGAGGATTCAAGGTGGGTTGGTGGGGTTCGGGCTTGTGGCTGGGTTTGTGGTGGTGGTTTGTTTTGATTTGGGGAAGAGGATTGATTCATCAATCTTTGTGGATTAAAACCCTTTGGAGGGTAGGATAGATTTACATTAAATTTTTGGCAGTGTTTTTGAGTGTTGAAGAAAAGTCTACTAGGTTTCTGGGTTTATTATTTCCATCAGTATTTTCATTTTGGAGTTAGTAAACATTTTATTTCAGAGTTTTTGGGTTTGATTTTGTTGATGATGGTGATGAATTTCTAGGTTTGAATTTCTGGGTTGGATGTTGTTCATTATGACGATGGTGATGAGTTACTAAATTAAAAGAAATTGCCTTTTTTTTTCCCTTTTAATTTTATTATTTTTATTTTTTATTATTGTATTTATTTTATTATTATGATTATTATTATCATTATCATTATTATATTTATTATTATTATTATTATTATTATTATTATTATCATTATCATTGTTATTATTATTATTAATTTTTTTTATTTTTGTTTTTGACATTATTAATGCCCTTATTATTATAATTGAACAACTGATATTTAGGGATATTTAAATAAAAAAGATAATTTAAATGACAATTTTCCTTAAATAATTTAAATATTCATCTGGTTTTATATTTAGGGATATTTAAATTAAAAAAGATAATTTAAATAATTGTTAAATAGATTTAACTTTTTCATTTCTCTATTTATTTAATTTTCTTTATCAAAAAGTTCAGAATTTAATTTTTATTTAACCATTAATTCAATTTTAAATTTCATTTTTTCAATTTGATATTTAAAATTTGGTAGAGGGTATTTATGTCATATTATTATATTTTTCCGGTTTGATGCAATTATGTTTATAATAAGGGAAACTTTGTGTAATTTGCCAGACAAAAAAATGGACCGCATTACAATTCCGTCAGCTATTGCCAACAAATGAAAGTTCAGGGGGTTTAATGTCAAGAAAAAAATAATTCAGGGGGCAACATGCGATTTCACATTTAATTCAGGGGACATTAGTGCTATTAACCCTTAAAAAATAAAAATAAAAAATGAAGTATTGACTGGTATCTCTCTCTTTAGCAAAGTTAGAACAGCCAATGATAAGAGGAGGTTAGCTATATTCGTAAGGTTTTGGGATTCGAGTCATGACTTTTCTTCTAATTCTAAAATAATGTATTTGTTCATAAAAAACTTTATTCAAAACAAGAGCCAAGAGGCCAAAAACAAGTAGAGACCAACAGAGACCAACAACAAACAAAGCAGAGCAAAACCAGGGCCCTAAACAACCACGACCAAAACAGAGAGACAAAGCACCCTACACCCAAAGCTGACAGAAAAGCATACAAAGAAAACAGGAAAAACAACAGACAACGACATCATGAAACGACCCAAACCAAAAAAATCCCATACATGCTTGAGCCGCCCCAAAAAAACAAAGCAAGTACCAACAGCCAATAGTGAAACAAGTAATTGACACGGAAACTATGCATTGATGTATGCAACGTTCATTTTTCTTCGAATGTAACTATCTTGAAAATACAGCTCAAGCATGTGTATAAACAACCTAGAGGAGAGGTGAATGAGTTGTTAATATATTTTTACCAACTTTTTTGATTAGTCAATATTAACAAGCAAAACCCAATTCAAACAATAATAAAAATCAAGTAAAGTGCGGAAATTACATAACACTTGATTTTTACTTGGAAACCCTCTAAACGTGAAAAACCACGGGACTAGCCACGCTAGCCACTTAAGCAACATAAATCCACTATATGAATAAAATGGTACACCCTCAAGTGATACTCGGACCCTCACTCTCGACAACCTCAGGCTAGGGACACTACCACTCACAACACTTGGTTCAGTCCCTAGTGATATCCCTTGATCCACTACTCTTGGTGTGAGCACCACCTACTCTATCTGTAGGCCTTTTTACAGTGGCTCTTGGCAACCAATGATTGTCAACCAACCTTTGGTTGCAAGACTTTACTTGCTTGTGCAACTTCACTTAGAAGCCGCAAGACTTTGACTCATGAAGAGTATAAGGTCTAAGTGAGTGTGAGACAATGTGCTCAAATGCAATAATGTGTAAGACCACACACAAAATGTTTAACTAGATGTTATAATGCAATTTAACAACCTATTTGTCAAACAATGCCTGCATGCCCATATATAAGGACTGAATTAGATGTAGAGATAAAATCTAACAACCTAATTGTCAAATAAAGTCCAACCAACACAAGTTGTCACAAACTTATAACAAGGGCAATAAATATGCAATCAAGAAATGCAATTAATGTGGCATAAAAAAAATGTCTAAATGCAAAACATAAAGACTTAACTAGAGGGCAATAATGTCCTAAATGCTAGCTATCACAAACAAACCTATTCAAATATTCATGAACATTAACTAGTTGATTAAAAACACAATTTCTCAACCTAGTTATCAATAAATCACACATGAATATGTATGACCTAGCTTTTAGGCAAAAATGACCTAATCAATTAAGCTATCACAAAACAAACCCAATCATGTTATCAATCAACACAACAATGCATTCAAAAATGATTTATACAAATCATGTGCATTAAAAACAAAATCTTGGACTTAAAGAACAATATGAAAATGAGATATTTGTTCTGACTTACCAAGTCAAGATTGATGAAGACCCATGTGTGATTGATGAAATGGATGTCATGGATGCAAGAGTTTTGGGTTTGGAGAGTCAAAGAACAAAGCTTGAAGCGTTCTTTCTCGAGGGGAGCTCTTTCTCTCACTATATTCTAATTTTATGAGCTCTAGGTCTAATTGGGGAAGAATATGAAGTGTATATATATATATGATCCAAGTGAAACTACGTCATTTTGAGAAAGATTAAAACACAATTTTCTTGCCAAAAACGACACAGTGTGCGGGTATACTACGTCTGTGTAGGGACCAGCGCACAAGCAAATCAACACAACATCCTATTTTCAATTGGCTCAAAACATGACCAAATGACATCGAAATTTATCAAATCATATACCGTTGGAAAGGTATGAATGTCTACTTTCCTAATTCCTTTTACGGAATGACGTTTCGATGTCTGTAAAACAAATTATGGTCATATTAGTGACCAAATATCAGATTTGGATAACATCAGAGATTCCCTATTTTAGTGGTCGCTTTGGAGATTTCAAAACCAATCCAAACAGTCATGAAATATTACGAATAATATACCGTTGGAAAGGTATGGGTGTCTAGTTTGTCCAAAAATTGTCAAAACACAAATTGGATATTTAAATAAAATGTTATGGTCACATGACCATACAAATGTCAGTTTTAAAAAACATTTAAACCATTGAAAAACTAATCTTTTTATACCAGACACTTACTCCAAATAACCAAACCAAATCTAACACGTATCCAAGAGAAGAAAGGGACCTTTTCAATTGGTCAAGCATTGCGCTAAGACATGCACACCATCGTGCAAGTGCGGATGTTTCTGATCACACAAACGGAAACGTATTACACCACACAAAACCACACTTAGATCTAACAATGAGGTGGAAGTGTGAAATGTGTAATGGATGCACACATATAAACAATAAAGAAAACAAATGCAAGATGAACAAAGAATGCATGAAGTGTGTGTGTGTGTGTGTGTGTGTGTGTGTGTGTGTGTGTGTGTGTGTGTGTGTGTGTATGTGCACCTAAATTCTTCAAGAGACAAAGTCAAGTGAATATACCTTTTGCTCTTAAAGTTATGGAGATGCTTGGAAGCTTGCCAACGAGGACCTAAGCTACCCATTACAAAATCATCCCTAATGTGGTGTGGTGTGTCATGAATTAAGTCAATCATAAAATAGAGGTCCTTACATATCTATCAGACCCAAAAGCTTAAGTTGATAGAAAATTGTCCAAAATTAGTATTTAAACACTCTAACACACCCCTCCAGACCGACGGGAAAACATATATGAGGGGACTTGAAACCAAGACTCCTGGGACAATCAAGGCTCTATGTTAGTAACTATCATCAAAATCAAAAGCTTAAGCAAAATAGGAAATGACCCAACAATAGTATTAAGCACTCTAACAATCGGGTGGTCATATCATTTTAGCTTATCATTATTCCCCACCATTTGATTGAGAAAAATATGAATAGATAAATCAAAAATGTTGAAGTCGGAAAAATATAACCAAATTTTTTTAGAGAAATATTTTTAAACACAAAGAATACACATAAAGTACATTAGGGAGGATTCGAATGCAAGACTCGTGAATCAAACCAAGACTGTAATACTATGTTTGAAAACAATAGACCCAAAAGTTAAGTTCACCCAGACAAGAAAGATTGACCATGTGATTTTCCCCTCAAACCTACACCGTGAGGTTGGGTTCGAGTGTGTCCCCCACCCCCAAATCTCTAATTAATGCAATATTTCAATATTATATATATATATATATATATATATATTTAACTTAAGTTGATCCAAAACAAATCCCATTTTGCCCAATTGGGCCACCAAACTTACCAAACTAGCTAGGCATATAAACTTTTGTCAGGATTCAGGCAGAGAATTTAGGAGGATTATAGCATCATTCTCATCACTTAGTTTCTCATCTACCCTAGCATTTGTTAATTCTATTGCCATCTTTTTGAATTCATCAAGATTCTGTCCAAGGTTCTTATTAGGGCCCATTTTAAAGCCAAATAGTATTTCTTTAAGATAAATCTTATTAGTTAAAGACTTAGTCAAATACAGGCTTTCTAATTTCTTCCAAACACTAGAGGGAGAGGTTTCATCATTTACTTCCTTAAGTACATTATCAGAAAGATTTAATAAAATTGTGCCTAGTGCCATTTCTAACATGTCATATTTGTGTTCAGCAATAAGATTAGCATGTAATTTTTCTGGTCCTTCAATGGCCTTAAGGATTTTCTGTTGGGAAAGTAAGGCTTTCACCTTCCTTCTCCGAATCGTGAAATCCCAGTGCCATCAAATTTACTTATTTCGAATTTCATTGAAAAAACTGAATTATTAAAATTACCAAAACCTTGCATAGTTTCTGGTTCCTGGCTATCAGTCTCCTCACTTCCAGTTTCCTATTCTGTAGATGAGTCTTCAAGGCATGAAGGCTCAGCTACTGGAGGGTCCTCGTCCCTAATGTCTGCCATTGTTGCTTCTTTGTGGCTCTGATACTACTGTCAGGATTTCTATTGTACTTGAAACCCTAACACACCTATTCTTGTCTGAAAGCCTACAAAGATAACTCACAGAAACACAAGAATAGCAACAAAAACAAGTAGTAACACAAGTCTGTAAACATAAACAAAATATAAATTGCAAGAAAGTAAGAAAATAACGAGACAAGGGATTATTGTGGTGAAATCATAAACGATCATACATCCACATTGAGCCTGTACACGTACACAGAGGCCATCTCCACTATATATGAGTATCTTTACAACAATAATGCACAAATAGAAGGCATGAGATGAACAGAAACACCCAGAAATCCTAATCAACTATTACAATCCTGAAATCAACCTTATACCACTCTCGATCTATTCAAGATTAACAAAGAGATCACTCAACCACACTACAACAATCTCCTGCACTCAAATCACTCTTAAATACACAACAATCTCACAAATATTTCAAGAACACAATCAGATACACTAAGATTTATAGAGATTTCTAAGAGAGAGAGAAAGAGCACATAACCTTTCAGAGAGAGAACCAAAAAATTGAAAACCCTAGTAGAATGTAATTTGTGCGTTTTCTTCTCTCTCCTCAACATATATATAGGCTTATCATTTGAGTCATCAATAACATCCCAATCAGCCAATCAAAATCTGGCATATTGGATTTCTTCAAATGATCAGATAATTCTTAAACATATGGCATGAAGTGCACTGTTTCACTTGAGTCAATAGGGGTCAAAGTTATTGGTTGATATCAGAGATGAGAAGATTTTGGTGTGGACTTCTGGATAAGACTTATGTTGGGCTTCTTGTTTGGGCCAACAACATGTTAAGATGGGTTAACCCATTATAACAAATTCCACCTTAAGCCATCTTCTTTATATATAGTATAGAGAGCTACCATGTGATAACTGCTCAAGACACAACAGAAAAATCAACCATAATCACATATCTTAAGTAGGTTTAAGCGATGCTTAAACTTGCTATAAGATACAATCTTAGTACCCATGTCAGCTGGATTATCTTCAGTTTCCACCTGAACTATACAATTAGAGACTTGGTCTCTAATAAAATGATACATAACCTATATATGCCTTGTTCTCTCATGTAACACAGGATTTTTAACTAAATGTAATGCACTTTGGCTGTTAGTATATATAATAGACTTTCCACCAAAAATGTTAATCTCTCCTAAGAGGCTTTGAAGCCAACTTGCTTCCTTAATTGCCTCAATAACAACAATGTATTCAGCCTCTGTTATGGATGAGGCCACAACTGGTTGAAACTGAATTTTCCCGCTAACACAACAACCTGCAATGGTGAAGAAATATGAGGATGTGGACCTCCTCTTATCTCTATCACCACCATAATCTGAATCTAAATAACCTACAAGGACTATTACAGTGTTAGAGCAATCATAAATCTGTCCCACAGAAATTGTAGAACTGATACACCTAAGCATCCATTTCATGGCATTCCATTGTCCTTTTCCTAGGTCAGCCATATATCTAGATTGGACACTTATTGCTTGAGCTAAGTCAGGCATAGTGCTAATCATAGAGTACATTATTGAACCTACAACACTAGCATATGGAACTGACTCCATATATCCACTTTCCTGGATCTAGGTGACAAAGCTGCTAATAACATGAAATTAGAGGACAAAAGAATAATTACAGGTTTACAATTCTTCATAGCAAACTTATCTACAAGTTTTAACAAATAATTGCATTGTTTTAAACTTAGTTTAGACTCATCTTTAGACCTCTCAATTTCAATTCCTAAAATCCTTTTTGCATTCCCTAAATCCTTCATATCAAATTCAGATTTAAGCTTTGTCTTCAAATCTCTAATCCTAGACATGTTCTTACTAGCAAGTAATATATCATCGACATATAAAAGTAAAAAGACAGAAATATTGATATCATCACTATCAAAATAAAAACATGCATCATATTTACTTTTAATAAAACCTATGCTAGTAACAAATGTATCAAACCTTTTTTACCATGGTCTAGGGGATTGTTTCAGCCCATATATGGATTTTATAAGAAGACAAACATAAGAGGGATTAGTCTTGGACTCGAATCCCTTCGGTTGAGACATATATATGGTTTCATCTAAGTCTCCATGCAAAAAGACAGTTTTAACATCCAATTGCTCTAACTCTAAGTTGTAATAGCTAACTAAGGCAAGAATGATACTAATGGTTTTGTATTTAACTACAGGGGAGAAAATCTCATTATAATCTATCTCTTCCCATTGAGTAAACCCTTTAGCTACTAGCCTAGCTCTATACCTAACCGGATCATTCTGCCATAAACCTTCTTTAATCTTAAACAGCCACTTACAAGCTATTATTTTCTGTTTTTCAGGTTTCCTAACCAGGGACCAGGTCTAGTTTTTTCTCAAGAGATTTCATCTCTTCTCTCATGGCTTGACGCCATTTTTGCTTGTCAATACAATTGACAGCCTCAATGTAAGTACTGGGTTCAGAATTCTCCAGTTCTTTGCCAGTACATAATACAAATGATATAAAATCTGCATGTGCAAACTTACTATTAGGTTTAATAGTCATTCTAGCTCTATCCCTAACTAGCTGATGAGCATATTATATATATATATATATATATATTGTCCCTAAAAATAGATTTAATAGTCCAATTTTATATTAGTTTTATTTTAATTAGATTTATTTTGGTGAAACAGGACCAAAAAGCAATCAATTTTGGAATTAGAGTTAATTGGAGCATTTTGCAATATTAATTTAATTTGTATCGAAAGAAGATTTTCCAGACCCAAAATTAAAGCTCAAATCTCATGCATGATTCAAAGGAAATTCCAAAGCAATGTGAAGCCCATCATCAACGTGGTCTATCAAAGCCCAAATGGTGGACCATGTTGTCAACAAATGAAACCCAATTCTAAGACCAAGCCAAGTCAAAGTCCAAGCAAAATAAGTGAAGGTAAAGATGTGCACGTGTGCAGTTTGTGGTCGACAAGGAAATCCAAGTAAAAAAAAAGTCTTCCAAAAAGAGGAAAGCAAGTGTGTGCGTTTTGAAAAGAAGAAAAAAAAAGGGAATATAAAAAATAGAAAATAAGGGTTTGGTGTGGGAGTTCTCGGCTAGAATCTTTGGTTCGCGATGGAGTTGCGGATCGAATTCTTCAAATTCCTGGTTCCTGGTTCTTTTATATTAATTATGTCTTTCTAATTTTCTTTATACTATAGTAGACGATGGAACCCTGTGTTATGGAATAATTTTTAGATATTTTTATTAATTTCCAAATATTGTTCTTCAATATTTATGGTTTTCGCTTCTATTGATTTTTAAATATAAAACCCTTTCATCTCTAATATCAAGTATTTTTGATAATTAGGTTTATATTTTTATCAATGCTTAGATTCGTAACCTTAATTATAATTCTTTTGATTCTTTGTTTTTCATTAATTTGGATACTTAGAATGCATAGGGATTGTATTTTGAAGCTAGGGAAAACCAACTTAAAATTTTCAGTATTGTACTTATTATTAAATTCATGGGTAGACAATAAATTGATATTTAATTGTCACTCTAATTTGGGGAATTATTAAATTATCTGGAAGCTATGAAATTACACAGTAGTGGATTCGAATACCTTAATATTCTTTTATTGATTGTTTTTGACCTTATTTGCTTTTAGTTTAGTTTAATTTTAGTTTTAATTCATCACATTCGGTTAACTAGGTTAGGATTAGATTAAATTTAGATTCGATTATTTTTTCACAATCCTCATAGAAACGACCTCGTACTCGCATTAGTTATTCTACAATAGACTCGTGTGCTTACGCGTATTTTTAAAATTTAGCACAACAAGTTTTTGACGCCGCTATCTGGGATTACTTAAAATATTAGTTTAATCTAGATTTATTTAATTCTTCCCCCGGTTATAGTTTAGGTTTTATTGTTTGAATAAAAAAAAACAAAACAGAAAAAAATTAGCCTTGTGTTTATTTTTGTTGGTCAGTTATTGTTAATATTTTTGAGTTTGTGTCAGGTTTTAGTCATTTTTTTTTGCTTGTTATTATTATTACTTTTGACTTTGTGTTAGGTTTGTTTCGTTTTGAGTTATTGTATTTTAATTTCTTTATTTTATTTTGTTTGGTTTGTTTTCCATTTGCATCAGGTCTTTGTTTTGAATTTTTTTTATATTTTTATTTATTTGTTTTGTTTTGTTTTCGTTAGTGTCAGGTCAGGTCTGTGTCAAACTGTCAATTTGTAATTTTTTTTATTTGTTTTCATAGCCTTTATTAGTTTTTGTTACTTTTTAACTTCAGATTTTTTTGTTAGTTTCGGAGTGTTAGATAATCTGATTCATTAAGGTATTTGTGTGGACATGGCCGAGATTGTAGAACCTAATAAGAGAACTCTTAGAGAGTACTTTTCACTTGTTACAGCTAATCATCCATCTTGCATCGTGTTGCCAGATACTGTGGCTACACACTTTGAACTTAAACTGGCTGTAATTCAACTTCTTCCATCTTTTTATGGGTTACATAGAGAGGATCTCTACATGCATGTTAAGGAATTTCTTGACATCTGTTCTACGTTCTGTTTCCAAAAATTTTCAGATGAATCAGTTAGGCTTTGTTTGTTTCCCTTTTCATTGAAAGATAAGGGAAAAAGATGGTTGAATTCTCTAGCCCCTAGATCTATTACTAGTTGGGACACATTAGTTAACAAGTTTTTAACTAAGTTTTTCCCCATGGCCAAAACTAATGCCCTTAAGAGAGAAATTTCTGATTTTTATCAAAGAGAGGGTGAAAAATTGTATGAGTGTTGAGAAAGATTTAAAGACTTGCTTTTAAAATGTCACCACCATGGTTATGAGGTATAGAGACTCGTGCAATATTTTAATAATGGTTTGACCATGTCAAATCGACACATGATCGAGTCTATGAATGGTAGAGCATTTTTATAACTTAAGGAGAGGGATGCTTGGGAATTCCTAGAAACATTGTCTGAAAATTCCCAACAGTGGGATTTTCTACCCAATGGGAGAGGTCAATACAAGTACCTAAGAAAGAGGGGTTGTATGAGGTGTGTGATGATGTAAATGTGATGAGTGCTTTATCAAGTCTCAATAGGAAGGTAGAAGCATTAGCTTTGAGTCAAAAGATAAACACGGCCAATAGAATTAGTAGTGAGGTGTGTGCTTCATGTGCCACCTCATCTTCTACCCATCCTAAGAGTTATGCTGAGTAAGCAAATGCACTTAATTCTTATGGGAATCACCCAAATATTTCTTGAAGGCAAAGCCAATTTTCAATGAGTCGTGGAGAGCAACAATTTGCTCCTCCTAATCCATCACATCCTCCTGGTTTTCAATCAATTCCCCATTTTGCTGCCCCTCAAAGGAAACCTTCCTTAGAGGACACTTTGCAGCAATTTATGCAAACTACCCAGCAAGCTATCTGGAATATTGAAACTCAAGTGGGTCAGTTAGCCACTATCATAGGAGAGAGAGAAAGAGGGAAACTTCCAAGTCATCCAGTTTCTAATCCAAAAGGTGAATATGAGGTAGGATTGTCACCTGTCTCTAATGTTCATCATGAGGAAGTTAAATCTGTCACCACTCTTAAGTCTGGTAAGATAATTGATAATTATGTGAGTGTACCTAGAGAGAGGCAAGAAATTGAGAGGCCTGGTCGTAAGCCTAGTGAAGAGAACATAGTTGAGAAACCCACTTCTAGAGAGTCACTAGAGCCTGATTTGCCTACTGCACCTTATGTTCCTAGAGCTCTATTTCCCTAGAGACTTGTTCCATTAAAGAAAGGCACACCACATAATGATATTTTGGAGGTGTTTAAGCAAGTTCACATAAACATCTCATTCCTTAATGCTATTCAGCAAGTGCCTGCATATGCCAAATATGCCAAATTTTTGAAAGATCTCTTTGTTGTGAAACGAAAAACAAATGTTCCAAAAGAGACATTTTTGACTGAGCATGTAAGTTCCATAATCCAAATGAAAACTCCTATCAAGTTTAAGGATCCTGGATGTCCTATTATTTATTGTGTTATAGGTGATCATGTGATTGATAGGGCCTTACTTGATTTAAGGGCGAGCGTTAATTTGTTGCCATATTCTGTGTATGTGTAATTGGGATTAGGGGAGCTGAAACCCACTCATGTGAGACTCCAGTTAGCGGATAGGTCTATTAAAATTCCTAAGGGAATCATAGATGATGTTCTGATTAAGTTTGATAAATTTTATTTTCATGTGGACTTTATTGTTATTGATACTCAATCTGTAATGAACACTAGTGGGCAAATTCTTGTGATTTTGGATCGTCCTTTCTTGGCTACATCTAAAGCGCTAATTAATTGTCATAATGGTGTGATGAAATTGTCTTTTGGGAATATGACTGTCGAGCTTAATGTTTTTAATGTTAGTCAGCAACTTCAGGAGCAAGAAGAGGTAAGTGAGATTAACATGGTTGATCATGCATATCATGATTCATTCTTAGAATATTTTGATGATGACCTAATGAAAACGAAATTTGCTCAGTTTGGCTTAGGAAATAAGGGAGATTGTGTGAGTGATGGACCAAATGTTGTGACTAAATCTTTTCCATCTCTCTAGTTTACTCCTTTACTATTTGTAGGGAAAACTTCACAGTTAAACTCGAAAGTGGAAGAGATTTTTTTGGATGATTATGGTTGATCCATTGTCTTGTAATTTTTTTTCTTTAGTTTTTTAGGATTTTTTTTTCTTTATTGTTTGTGTCCTAGGTTGTTAGCATGAAAGCAAAAAAAAAAAAAAATTTGGGTTCAATCGTCAATTTCATATTTTTGTTATATATATATATATATTCAGTGCTAATTTTTTCTAGAATTCATTTTTTTTTTTGTTAGAATGCAGTACGGAACCAACCAGGTGTGATTTCTCCCTTACTATTTGATGTTGTCTTTTATTTTTCCTATATCTTTTGGATATTTGCTTGTGCATTTGTGGTTGTAAGTGCCTCACTTTATGATTGTCTTATTTCGTTGACAAAATCACAATTGGGGTTAATCATTGTAAAATGGTAGATTAGGAATTGAAGATCTTCCATTGGACTCCAAGTGCTTCAAGGAAGGTAGATTACTTGACTCTACCTTTACTTGAAGGGATATAGTTGCACACACTCACCTACATGCATTATATTCTTGTTTACATGTAATTGGATGATGCATTGTATGCCATTTATCACATTCCACACTTGCACATTTTGCACATTACTTAGTGTGTTGAGTCTGCCTGGAAAAGATAGATTTTTCTCTTACCGCGGCCTAGACCGTTTGGCAAGCGCTGCTTGCACCGCGGCATACAGAGTAGTAAACATCAGTTGGCCTATGCTGCCTTGACCGCTTCCTGTACACTTGTACGCCCAGCGGTCCCTGATGCGGTAAACTTCAGTAGGCCCCTGCTGTCTTGACCGCAGCCTGTGCACTACACGCACAGCGGTTCCAACCGCGATGTTGTCCAGTAGGCACACTGCTGTGTGTACCACGGTCTGGACAACTTGCCTGAGCCGCGGTACGCACAGCGGTAATGACAGGATTTTGTTACTGTTTACAAAACGGTGTCATTTCGTCTAGGGCTTCATATATATGCGTTTTCCTCTTCCTTGCCTCTTTAGAGCTTCAGAATCCATTCTCTCTCATTCCTTTTAGAGCTCAAGAGTGTCTTGCAAGAAAAGGTAGCAAGAAACCATTTTTTATTGTCCAAAACCCAATCATCCATCATTCATTCATGGTTCTATCATCATCTAGTTTCATCTAGGATGTATCTAAGCGTGGGTCTTCATCAACATAGCTTACTTGGTAAGTAGAACACCACTCTCATCCATCTTTGTGTTCTTGCTTAACAAGAAATCTCTTTTATGTTTCTTTCGCATCTAGATTATAATTTTTCATTATAAATAGAGATTTTTGTTGATGTTTGGGTTGTTGTATTGTGATAGCTATTGCATCTAGGAATGTTTTGATTTCATATAGCTAGGTTATATGTGTGTCATATAGCAATATGATATCTAGGATTGTTTGAAGCATTCATACATGACTTGATAAGCATTAAATGTGTTGACCTTGCATTTTGTGCATTTAGAATATCAACATATTCGCTTTAGGTTTTATATATCTTCATTTAAGAGTTAAGTCTTGTATTTGTCTTTGGTAGTATACAAGCAAGAGCCTAAAATCACTATTAAAGGCCTGCGGGTAGCAAAGACGGATTAGTAACCGATTAGGTGTGATGTGGTCAACCTAGGTTGTAATCGTTTTTACAAATAGTGGATTTGAGGGTTTGATTGGCGATTAGGCCCGTGAGTTTTTACCCAGTTGGAGGGTTTCTCACGTAAATCATATCATTGTGTCTTTTTGTTTATTCCGCATTTTTATTATGGAAATGATTGATTATGTTAGAGATTAGGGGTTGTGTTGTTAAATTTTGATTAATCAAAAAGATGGCATTTAATTTAACTAAAACCTATTCACCCTCCCTCTAGGTTAGTTTTATCACTCTTAGTGTATTTTCAATTGGTATCAAAGCAGGTTCCTTAACATAATTAGGAGATCATTTGCTCTCTATGAGTGTTTTGCATTAGATTGCCTTTTGGTTAGTGTGTCTTGCTTGTTTTCCTTTTCTTTTTGTTTGATTGATTGCATTCATCTCATTTACCCTTAAACACCATGAGTGGAAACGCATATGAGCGAGAGGGAGCATCGAGTTCAAGACCTCCACTTCTGACGGGGGTTAATTACTCATCATGGAAAGAAAAATGGAATCCTACCTATGCCAAATTGATGATCGAGTTTGGATGGTGATTGAGGATGGTTACACATCACATACAAAGACTCTCAAAGATGAAAGCATCGTGCCCAAGCCTAAATCGAAATGGGATACTAAAGACTTTGAAGCTTCCAAATGGAACAATAAGGCCATGCATGCAATCTTGTGTGCGGTGGATGAGAATCAACACAAGCTAATCCAAACCACAAGGAATGCACATGTAGCATGGACAATATTGGAGATGGCACATGAAGAAACCGATGTAGTGAAAGACTCCAAACTACAAGTTCTTCAAACTCAATTTGAGTCCTTGAAGATGGAAGATCACGAGTGCTTCAATGACTTCCAAGTGAAGCTAATGGATATCGTCAACCAAAGTCATCAATTAGGCGATCCATATACGGATAAAAGGATAAATAAAAAAATTATGAGGTCTCTCCCGGAGAGATTTGATGAAAAGGTGACCGCTACTGAGGAGAATAGCGAATATAAGAAGATGAAGCCAAGTGAGATAATTGGAAAATTGATGGCTTTTGAGTCAAGAAGAGCCTCTACTTCAACAACACCTCAAAAGAAGCAAAAGAGCATTGCATTGAAGACCTCCAAGGAAGAAATGGAGGAAGAAGATTCGGATGAAGAAATGGCTCTTATGGTGAAGAGGTTCAAGCAATTCATGAAGTTTGAGAAGAAGGGGATGGGCTCCAAGGGAAAATTTGTGAAGAAGAAGACTCATTTTAAAAGAGTGGAGAAAAGTGAAGAGAATGACTCCAAGAAGAGTATTCAATGTTATGAGTGTAGTGGGTATGGTCATATTGCCTCCGAATGTGCCAACTTAAAGAAGAAGAAGAAAGGAAAGGCGATGGCGGCTACTTGGAGTGATAGTGAAGACTTAGAGGAGGAAGAAAAGTCTTCGGATGATGAAGACCAAGTTGCAAACTTCATTGCCTTCTCATCATCTCACAATAGCAAGAAAGCTATAAGTGACCAAGAAGAGGAGAATGACAAACTAGAAGAAAAAGAAGATGATGATTCAAGTAATGAGAGTACTTCATCCGAGTCTAAGCATGAATTTGATAAGGAGATGGACTATGAAGACTTCATGGAATACTTCAAAAGTTCTAGAGCTAAGAAGAAAAAAGAGATTCAAGAGTTGAAAAGGAAGAACCTTGAATTGACCGCCAAAATGATTCACTTGAGTGAAGAAGTGAAAAGAACAAGAGAAAGGGAAGAAAGCTTAAAGTTGGAACTTGTTATGGTCAGAAAAAGTGAAGAATGCTTAAGGAAGGAGCTTGAAGAGGCAAAATGAGTAATTGCCAAGATGACCTCCGGAACCGAGAATCTTGACAAGATGCTATCAATTGGAAAGAGCCATAGTGATAAGAAGGGTTTGGGATATGAGGAAGATGTGAGTACTACCTCTTTGAAAAAGACTACTTTTGTCAAGAGTCAAGAAGTTGAAGAAGTCAAAGTCCCACAACAAATTACAAGAATGATTGAAATTGGAGAATCCTCAAAACATGCTCAAGCGAAGATTCCAACAAGGGCTCAACCACAACAAGTTAGAGCATTTCAATCAAGACCTCCACATGAAAGGATCCCTCCTCCACAATCAAGGATCATGTATGCTCAACAAGGAAGACATGCTACCTTGGCTCAACCACAAAGGAGAGAGTTTGTTCAACATCAAAGGACTACTCAAAGGAGAAGGAAACTTCAAATGGTTGCACAAGGCTATGGTATGAACTCCTACTTGTCATTATTTTGGTATCGAAGGCCATATAAGGCCTAATTGCTTTAAGTATATCAAATTGTGTAGATTTGAAAACATGATTGAGAAAAATATGCTTAGAAGAGCCAAAAAGCATGCACCTAGGGAACTTAGAGCAAATGAACCAAAGGCTTCTAGGATTGAAAATGTTACTCCTAGGTGGACTAGAAAAAATGAATATTTTTGCTATGTGGCTCAAGTGGCTTTGAAAGCCAAGGCCTCCAACACTTGGTATCTTGATAGTGGGTGTTCTAGGCACATGACCGGAAACAAGAGTTTCTTTGAGACTCTTATGATGGAGGATGGTGGATTTGTCACTTTTAGTGATGGTTCACGGAAAAAGGTCATAGGGAAATGTAATATATCTATTCCCGGTTTGCCCTCCTTGCTCAATGCTCTCTATGTAGATGGTCTCCAAACCAATCTCATAAGTATATCATATCTAAGTGATGAAGGGCTTTCAGTTATGTTTGGCAAAGTTGATTGCTCTATTCTTAAGGAAAATGGGCAAGTTCTTTTAAAAGGCAAGAGATCAAGTGACAATTGTTATTGTCTTGAATCTAGTAACATCTCTTGTAACTTGTCTAGTTGTGAGCAAGTTGAGTTGTGGGATCAAAGATTTGGCCGCATGAATTATAGTGACTTGAAAGTCCTTGAGAGGTTGAATGTTGTGAGAGGTCTTCCCAAGCTTGGGAAGAGGTTGGAGGGAGTTTGTAGACCTTGTCAACAAGGAAAGCAAACCAAAAGTGTGCACAATAAGGGAAAATTCCTTTCTATCAAGGAGCCATTGGAACTCCTTCATATAGACCTCATGGGTCCCATGCAAACCGAGAGTCTAGGAGGTAAAAGGTATATCCTTGTAGTGGTTGATGACTTCTCTAGGTTCACATGGACTTACTTCCTTAGAGAGAAGTCTGAAGCTTTTGAGAAATTCAAAATGAGAAAATTTTTCACATTATGAGCATTAAGAGAATTAGAAGTGATCATGGGAAAGAATTTGAGAATAGTAGCTTTGAGAGCTTTTGTAATGGTCTAGGTATTTCCCATGAATTCTCGGCTTTTAGAACTCCCCAACAAAATGGAGTTATGGAAATGAAGAATAGGGTTTTACAAGAGATGGCTCAGGGGATGTTGCTTAGCAATAAGGTTCCTAGGAATTTATGGGCCAAAGCCGTTAATATGGCTTGTTATATAGGGAATAGAGTTTTCCTTAGACCCGGGACCAAACAAACATCCTATGAGTTATAGAAGGAAAGAAAACCCAATGTTAGCTATTTCCATATCTGTGGTAGTAAGTGCTATATTCTTAATGACCGTGATCAACTTAGCAAGTTTGATGCCAAGAGTGATGAGGGAATTTTTATTGGATATGCACTCAATAGTAAGGTCTATAGAGTTTACAATCTAAAAACTCGAAGTGTTATGGATTCATCAAATGTTGTCATTGATGATTGTAGGCCTAAAAATGTTGACCATGAGGATGATGTTTGTGAGAATGGTAACTTTCCTTTGAAGGAGTGTGGTGAAACTTCAAGTGATGTGAAGTCAATTCATAGTGAAGAGGATGATCAACCTCTTGATAGAGATCATTCTTTGGACTCTAAAGAACCCGCTCCATGGGTTAGACATCTCCACAATAAGAATGACATTCTTGGAGATGTGAATGAGGGTGTTAGGACTAGGCGTCAAATAGCTAATCAAATTAGCTATACTTGTTACACCTCTCAAGTTGAACCCAAAAAGGTTTATGAAGCATTGAATGATGAGTTTTGGGTTCTTACCATGCAAGAAGAGCTAAACCAATTTGAAAGAAATGAGGTTTGGACTCTAGTTCCTAGACCCAAGGATACTAATGTCATAGGCACCAAATGGGTGTATAGGAACAAGTCGGATGAGGATGGTAACATTGTGCGCAACAAGGTTAGGCTTGTGGCACAAGGATACTCTCAAATTGAGGGTATTGACTTTGAGGAGACTTTTGCTCACG
Organism: Dipteronia sinensis; assembly: GCA_033220585.1. NCBI lineage: Eukaryota > Viridiplantae > Streptophyta > Magnoliopsida > Sapindales > Sapindaceae > Dipteronia > Dipteronia sinensis. The sequence continues at coordinate 17,885,374 of CM065644.1, read as the reverse complement.
TTGCCCGTCTTGAGTCTATAAGGCTTCTCTTGTCCATTTCGCGTGTGTACAAGTTCAAACTACACTAAATGGATGTTAAGAGTGCCTTCCTCAATGGCTTCTTGCATGAGGAAGTGTTTGTTGAACAACCATGGGGTTTGTGGATCCACACTACCCCAATCATGTCTATCGCCTCAAAAAGGCACTTTATGGGTTGAAACAAGCACCAAGGGCTTGGTATGAGTGCCTCACTCTTTATCTTGTTGACAATGGCTACTCAAGAGGTAGTGTTGACAAGACCTTATTCATCAAGTGCAACAAAGATGAGCTTTTCATAGCTCAAATATATGTTGATGATATTGTATTTGGTTCCACCAATGAGTCAAAAGTGAGACAATTTGTTGATGTCATGTCTCGTGAGTTTGAAATGAGCATGGATGGTGAACTAAATTACTTCCTAGGCTTGCAAATTAAGCAAATGCAAGATGGGATTTTCATATCCCAAGCTAAGTATGCCAAAATCCTAGTGAAGAAGTTTGGTCTTGACAATGCCAAACATTGTGACACACCCATAAGTACCACTTTGAAGCTAAGCAAGGATGCTAGTGGTAAAAGTGTTGATCAAAGCTTGTATCGTGGCATGATAGACAGTTTGCTATACTTGACCGCAAGTAGGCCTGATATCTCCTTTAGTGTGGGTGTTTTTGCTAGGTACCAAGCCAATCCTAAGGAATCTCACCTTGTTACGGTGAAGAGAATCATTCAATTTGTGAATGGTACCTCCAATCATGGGATTTGGTACTCCTTTGATACTAATCCAAGTCTTGTTGGATTTAGTGATGCCGATTGGGCGGGGAATTGTGATGATAGGAAAAGTAGATCAGGTGGTTGTTTTTTTCTAGGCAACAACTTGGTGTCTTGGTTTTGTAAGAAGCAAAACTCAATTTCCCTATCCACGGCCGAGGCTGAATACATAGCCGCCAGTAGTGCTTGTACTCAATTGTTGTGGATGAAGCAAATGCTAGCTGACTATGGCTTAAAGCAAGGCACTCTTACTTTGCTTTGTGACAACATGAGTGCCATAAACATTTCTAAGAATCCCATCCGACATTCTAGGACAAAGCACATTGACATTAGACATCATTTCATTAGAGAGCTAGTTGAGAGCAAAATTATTGCATTGGAGCATGTGGGAACTAATGACCAACTAGCGGACTTATTTACAAAGCCCTTAGACACCATTAGGTTTGGCAACTTTAGTAAGTCTATTGGGATTTGTCATTTGGCTTGATATGGTATGTATTGACCCCATATGGGGAGCTCAAGCAAAGAGAGCAAGTTGGCATGAAAGTGTATTGTGCTACATTGATATATTTTATGCTCCTTCATTAATTGCTTGAGATCATCGGTTGTGCATATGGTTATGTTATTTTCTTAATAAGTGTGAAAATTGCTTTTCTTGCAATCCATGTTATATTTATGTTCAAACATGCATTTTTGGACTAGGAGATTTACTTTGGAAGTACAATTTGAATGACCTATAATTGATCTCCATGACATGATGTTTTTATTAATGACATGCTTTAAGTTGATTTGCATGAAGACGTATTTTTTATTGCTTACACATGAATGCAAAACGGTATGCATAAGCAAATGAGAAGACTAAACTAAAAAAGGACCATGTGTCTATTCAATAAATAAGGATTGTCTCATCCAAATTTATTCTTCTCTCTCTCTCTTTATTAGTTGAACAAGGCTACTATCATACGGGTATCTTACCCGGAAAAATCAAATAGGGTGCAAAAAGTCGCTCATGTCTTGTTTCGCTTATAAAGTTTGATATAGTTACTCTTTAAATTGAATTTCTTATAAAAAATCTATATCATTGCTTGAAATCATGACAACGGGTGAAAATTGGTTTGAATCCTTTTGGAAACCTTTGTTGTTTTCTTTGCCAAATACCATTGTTTTTGAACTTGAATGCAACATGTCTTGCTTGCAAAGCATCGTGTCACACATTTTTATAAAATAAAACTCCTTGATTCTCTCCTACTTAATTGAGTTGCATAAAGTTGCTTATATGAACTTGCATATGTTTTGTGCTATAAGATCTCCTTGCCAAAAGCTTACCCATTAAGGGGGACTCCCTTGCATATCTCATGACAAAAAGGGGGAGAAGAGTTGTGAGCTTTAGTGTACTAGTAGTATCTTGTTTATGGGGAGTTGAGAGTTGTGAGCTATCATGTAGGGGGAGTATTGCATTGCATAGCATGATTACATTATTTGATTGTATTGGTTTATTTTATTAAGGCTATTGCAAATGTTTTTTTTGTTGTTATTTATGGTTATTGAAAGCACCTCTCACACACTTGATCTTGGAAGGTATCCTTGTTTGTTTTGTTGATTGTGTGTAGGTTGGATGGTTCTATAAGCTTTGGATTGACTTGAAGATGTTCAAGACTATAGGCTTTATTGTAATGTAGAAACTTTTGTTGACCAATCTTTTGTTTTTGTGAGGTTGCTTTGTGAGTGATGGTTTTGTCATGAAATAGCCAAAGGGGGAGATTGTAAGTGCCTCACTTTATGATTGGCTTATTTTGTTGACAAAATCACAATTGGGGTTAATCATTGTAAAAGGGTAGATTAGGAATTGAAGATCTTCCATTGGACTCCAAGTGCTTCAAGGAAGGTAGATTACTTGACTCTACTTTTACTTGAAGGGATATAGTTGCACACACTCACCTGCATGCATTATATTCTTGTTTACATGTAATTGGATGATGCATTGTATGCCATTTATCACATTCCATACTTGCACATTTTGCACATTACTTAGTGTATTGAGTCTGCCTGGAAAAGAGAGATTCTTCTCTTACCACGGCCTATACCGCTTGGCAAGCGCTGCTTGCACCGCGGCATACAAAGCGGTAAACATCAGTTGGCCTATGCTGCCTTGACCGCATCCTGTACACTTGTACGCCCATCGGTCCCTGATGCGGTAAACTTCAGTAGGCTACTGCTGCCTTGACCACGGCCTGTGCACTGCACGCACAGCGGTTCCAACCGCGATGTTGTCCAGTAGGCACACTGCTGCGTGTACCGCGGTCTGGACAACTTGCCTGAGCCGCGCTACGCATAGCGGTAATGACGGGATTTTGTTACTGTTTTCAAAATTATATCATTGTGTCTTTTTGTTTATTCCGTATTTTTATTATGACAATGATTGATTGTGTTAGAGATTAGGGGTTGTGTTGTTTAATTTTGATTAATCAAAAAGATGGCATCTAATTTAACTAAAACCTATTCCCCCCTATGTTAGTTTTATCACTCTTAGTGTTTTTTTCACTATAATTAGGGGTCTTTATACTCCTATGTTTATTCTTATTGTTAGAGTGATTATTATTGTTCTTAACAGGTTGTCTACCTCTAACAAACAAATTTTCTCCACTGTCATTCTTTTCAATTTTAAGCTCTAATTCTTTGGATTTCAGAGCTGAAACACACTCTTCTAAACTAAACGAGGTTCTGCCATACATAATGGATGCCTTCACATTCTTTAAGATTCAGACAGAGAATTTAGGAGGATTATAGCCTCATTCTCATCACTTAGTTTCTCATCTACCCTAGCAATTGCTAATTCTATTGTCATCTTCATGAATTCATCAAGATTCTGTCCAAGGTTCTTATTAAGGTCTATTTGAAAGCCAAATAGTCTTTCTTTAAGATAAATCTTATTAGTTAAGGACTTAGTCAAATACAAGCTTTCTAATTTCTTCCAAACACTAGAGGCAGAGGTTTCATCATTTACTTCCTTAAGTACATAATCAGAAAGATTTAATATAATTGTACCTAGTGCCATTTCTAACATATCAGATTTTTGTTCAGCAATAAGATTAGCAAGTAATTTTTCTGGTCCTTCAATGGCCTTAAGGATTTTCTGTTGGGAAACACTCCTCAGAAGCACAGGCAACAAAACCATCTCATCAAACAACATATGTTCAACATGGCCTTTTCGCTAAAACACTACAAAACGACTCTAAAAATTTTAAATTTTTACAGTTTTTACAACACCCACACCCCCTAACCTATACTCGACATTGTCCTCAATGTTGAAAACATTAAGAATATGGATAACGAGTTGATGATTTGAAAATCTGGACACAACACATACTAACACTTATTTACAATAAATCACATGTGAAAGAAGCATCTAACATAGAGGACAACATTCCAACAAAAACTGTCAACATTTGAATTCGACCTACATCCACTCTTTAATGTATATTTTCAAAACAGCTCAATAAAGTTTTCTCCAATTTTGAGAAAAGAAAATAGACATACCAATGCACACTTTTCATTTAGAAAACATTTCAAAATTGTAATCGCAAAAATGTGAAAACTAACGTCGAAAAAAGGTCACGTGCAGAATTTTCAAAACAGGGGACTCTCCTGACCTTCGGTAGAAGAAACATTCATAACTTTTAAACCGCTACCCAGAATTTTACGTTCTTTATACTGTTGGAATTGTAACGAAAAAAATGATGAACACAACATGGACAGAATAATTTATTTCTTCACCGATCGATACAGTGTTTAAGAAACATATACCTCAAAATTTTCAGAACAGGGCACTTTCGCAAGGAACGAATCTACTAACACATATACAATCCTAAATATCCACCACTAAACACAAAAACATATATACAATCACATGGTATTTCATGTCATCCAAAATTCTCTACCAAATCAAAAATGGCCTAGTCCATTAACATAAAAGTTTTCCTCACATGAGGAACATGTCAATCAATATCATCCTAGACACTAATCAATCACAACCAAATTATCCACTCTTAGGCTAAGAAAAAGAAATAAAATAAATAACTTTAAACTTGCAAAATTTAAAAGGTGCGGGTTTGGGATACAAACCAATGCGAGTTTGAAGCCGTTGTGACGAAGTTGCTCTGGATAAAAACGGGTCCAAATTTGGCCATGACTTCATACAACCTGTTACAAATCTAACCCCAGCAAAATTTGCACCAAACAAACACAAAAATACAACAATTTCTACTAAACTAAAATAACAAAAATTTAAAGTTCATAATTTTACAAAATAAGTGCAACTCAAACAATTGAGTGCACAACAAATGTCGGTTAAGTGTCTTGAATCTTCAATTTCCTGCACACTTAACAAACACATCAAAAATTTCACCAAGACCAAGCCCTACCTTAGATAGGCGGATCAATAACAACATACACATTGTCCCTCTTTTGACCCAAATTGGTCCTTTCCCACCAAGTCCTTCCAACTTGGTCTTGTCAATCCATGTGGATTTAGCAACCAACTTGGAAGTAGTGTGGTTCACATTATACACACGTTGCCATTTAAGCTTGGGGTATTGAGACCGATTTTGGCCTATAGTATGGCAATGGTAACAAGTAGGTGTATAAATTTGAATTGTACCTCATCTTGTTGTTGAAGGCTTGGGATACTTCTTGTTCTTTCTTCTTGGCCTCTTCTTTTTAGCTTGGCTTGGACTGGGCATGTAGGGGATCAGTTTAAGCTCATCTTCCTTGGCTTGAAAATCCATCACTTGAGTTTGTTTGACTACTTTCTTGGATTTTCCTTTGGTATCAACCTTTGGTATGGCAAGCTTGGCTAGGTGCTCCTCATTCTTGGCTTTTGATACCCTTAAGGCAATCTCTTTTCTGCTTGATTCCTCCTTGATGGCATCTATTATCTTGTCCTTCAACTCCACTTGCCATTGTAATTTTCTTATCTTTTGGGCAAAATCTTCCTCTTACTCTTCTACTTGCCTTGCAAGCTCACCCGCCTTCTTAATTGCCTCATCCCTTTCTTTTTCAAGTGCTTCCACCTTTATCATCAATTCGGCATTTTCATTCTTAAGCTTGTTGATTTCTGAGGATGCATGTTTCTCCCGAGTTCCTTCTAAGTGAACATCTTCCACGTCTCCCTCAAAGAGTGCTAGGATTTCATCAACATATTGAATTGCATTCTTCGAGTAATCTTCCGACGGAAGTGTATCCACAGCGAAGCAATTAACTGACCTATTGTTTTGCATATCTGACTTGAAAACCTTGAATTCTACCATTTCATCCAAAACGGTCATGGAAAGTTTCCCTTCATGGACATCAATGATCGTTCTTGCTGTCTTCATGAATGGTCTACCTAAGAGGATGGGTCTCATGTTGGTTTCCTCGCTCACATCATCCGTGTCTAAAACCATAAAATCTGCCTGGATGATCAACTTGTCAACTTGAACTAACACATCTTCCACATTTCCTCTTGGATATCAGACTGAACCATTCGCTAAAAGGATTGACATTGTTGTCGGCTTAAGCTCATTCAACCCAAGTTGCTTGTAAATGGAGAAAGGCATCAAGTTGATGCTAGTACCTAAGTCTAACATCGCATTCTCGAGCTTGGTACCTCTAATGGTAATATTTATGCAAAAACTGCCCGGATCCTTGAGTTTTGGTGTAATCTTTGTCTGAAGTACTGCACTTGCATTGCCCGTTATGTATTCTTGATGGTTCTGCCCAAACTTTTTTCTATTGGCATGAGGGCTTTTGAAGAACTTTGCATATACAGGCATTTTCTCTATCATGTCCAGTAATGGAAGGTTCACATGAACCTTGGAGAGAACCTCAAAAATATCTTTGAAAGACTTGTTCAACTTGTCATTTTATACTCTGGCAGGAAATGGAATTGGTGGAATGTAAGGATTGGGGGACTTGTGTAACTGTGAAGTCTTCTGAGGCTCGGAATCAACCACTCTTTCTTCCCTGTCAACCCCGGTTTTTTTTTCCTCACTCACATTTTCTGACTCCTTGGCCTTCTTCCACCTTGGTTGGCCAACATCTTCGTTATCTAACGCCCGACCACTTCTTAAAACTGTCACAGCCTTAGCTTCTTCGGATTGACTTGGGAATCTACCCAACTCATTCTGGTGCACTGCTTCAGCAATCTGTCCAACCTGGGTTTCTAACTTCTTCAAAGATGCTTCTATGTGTGTAAACCGTTGCCTACTTACTTGTATAAAACTGTTTAAGGAATTTTCCGTGGTATGAGAGCTTTGGGCAAGGTTGACCACCATGTCCTTCAGAGATGATTTTCTAGGCTGATAAGGATTTCCTTGGTCAGGTGCATTGTTCCACTTATTAGGTTGGCTATTTGGAGCATTGTTAGGGTCGATCCATGAGAAGTTTGGATGGTTGTGCCATCCCGGGTTGTAGGAGTTGAAATAAGGATCATTCCTCCCCCTTTGGTAGTTCAAGGCCTGGACTTCCTCTGTATCAAATGGTACTAAATCGTTACTATGACGCTCTCATTCACATATCCAGTTCGCTCCTCTTTGTTGACCCATATTTCTTGCCATTGACTCCATTTGCTTAGTTAGTCTAGCCATATGAATAGTCATCTATGTATCCTGACTAACATCATGTTTTCCTCCCCTTCTTGAAGTTGAACTTCGATGTTGGGAGTTTAGGGCCAATATATCATATATCTCAAAAATCTTGAGTGCAGATTTTTTTGTGAGCACACCTCCACATGCATTATCTACCAAGGCTTGTGTGAATTTCGTCAATCCATCATAGAAAGTACAGACCTTGTACTCTTCGGAGATCAAGTGAGGAGGGCATTGTTGCAAAAGATTCATTTATCTTCCCCATGCCTCATGAAAGGGTTCGCTATCCTCTTTTGTGAAACTTGCAATTTGGATCCGAATGTCCTTTGTCTTTGCGGCCAAGAAGAACCTATTAAAGAAAGGTTGGTACACCTCGTCCTATGACCTCAAAGAACCCAACTTCAAGGAAATGAACCACACATTGGCTCTATCTTTCAAGCAATACCGAAAACACCTCATCTTCAACTATTCTTCTATGAGTCGGCCTATCGGAAGAACTTCCATGATGGATAGGTAGTCCTTCATAAATTGCAAACAATCTTCATTTGGGAGGCCATTGAAAGAAGAAAGCATGGCCACATGAAGTCCTTTCAATTCATAACTCCTAGCCGCCGCATTCAACACTATAGGTGATGGTTGGCTCTCAATCATTGGTTGCTCGGACTCTCTCATAGCTAGAGTACCCTCGTCAACCTCATGTGTCGTTGACCCTAATGAACTCATATGTTCTTCTTGCTCGGCCATTTATAGAATAGAAGTACCCTCCAAGTGAACGGCGACCGTGCTTACACCTGTGGCCCTAAAACACCAATAACAAAACTACCAACGATGTAAAAAGATACTAAAAACTATAATGAAACTACTAAAATAAGGCACACTAACTAAATCAACTAATTCAACTAATAAAACTATGTTGATCCCTGGCAGCGGAGCCAAAATTGATGCAGTAAATACTGTTCACTAAAAATATAAGCTCGTTTACTGGGATCGGGAGTTTATCGGTCGAATCTATATTAATTAACTAATCTAATCTAGTGCTCGGAAAATAAATTGCATAATACTCTTGTTTGGTAACAAATGAGTTCTTGAAAATGAATGTAATTGCAACTTGTAAATAAATAAGTGAAACTAAGCACAACACAACACAACACAAGGGGTGAAATGTATGGAAATGTACTAGGGGATCGATATAACCGTTCTGGGAACGCTCAATGTACTAAACCAGTCTCAATAAGCATTTCAATCCAGTTTTAGGGCTTGTTTAAGGTATTTAGATTAAGACCAAGGCTCTTCCCATTACTCCCACAAGGTCATGTGTGAAGCAATGGTCATCACCTAATATATTCTCAAAACTCTAAGCCAAAACAACATAGCAAGGTCATGCAAACATTGTCTTTCTCAATTACCAAGCTAATAAGTGACATGAAGGTGGAAAAGGTCAATCTCACCAAAACCCACTTTCATGAATAATCTACACTACACACCCACATCACTTGTGGTCATAATATAACATGAGTAGTAGAGTAAACACATATTGATCAAGTAAAAGAGACTAATGTTGGATTGAACAAAAGAATACACTAGTTCATCACAAAGAGTTATCCAATATAATTACATCAATCCCCTAGATGAGGTTTAGTTACTCATTAATGAAACATAAACAAGGAGAAGAAAAGTGTAGAGAAAACCCATAAATGTCATGTGAGCTTCCATTTGTTCCTTGAGTTCTTTCTTCATCTTCCTTAATTTAGCTTTCCAAATTGATTGATGATGTAAATGATGGAGATGTGTGTAAAGAGAATGGTAGAGAATGGTGGAGAAAATGGAGATGATTTTTGTTGGGAGAGGGAGAGCCCTTTGTGCTAGCTTGCTTGAAAATCAGAGGAAAATAATTTATAGGAGAGGGGAAATGTGTGCTGTAAAAATGGTCAAGAAAAGACCGTTTTACCCCTTACTTCTGCGAGGCTACTGATTGGGGAGAGCTGGCAGGTCGCTTGGCTTGGTCGCCTCGCCTTCTGGATCACTTCTTCAAAATGGACAGCTTGTGAGGCGAGGTTTTGAGGTGACTGATTTGGTCGCATGGCTCAGTCGCCTAGTGATCTGGGCAATCTTCAAACACTAATAGAACATAAGGAGATAGGTTGAGGCGACTGAAATGGTTGCCTGGATAGGTCGCCTTGAGCTTCACGAGCTTAGTTTCCATGGTGGGCTTCAGAGGATTTGGAGGCAAACAAAACAAGTGCATGAAAGGCTGAAAACTGCCGAATTGTGACCGTAGGAAGGTGCGCCGTCAATCTGGGCGGAGAAACGTAGGAAAAATGGCCAGAAACGAGCTGGACGAGGTCGGGTCAGCGTCGGGTCGAAGACGGTTCCGGGTCGGGTAACGCAAGTCCAACGGGTCTGCTGGCTAGGGAAGACGAAGTTAACGTCAGCATCAGGTATCGGGGCTCATTCGATAGAGGGCAGGGGTGTGCACAGCATGGCCCAAACTAACCTCAAGTGCGTGCAATTAGATCTGGGATGGCTTGCACTTAGCATCCCAAACAGCCCGACATATGAAACACACTGTTTCATTAATGACGTGGCGCAGTCTCTGGCGAATTACAATATGGGGCCCTCCTTACGTCCTTAATCACAGAATCTTCAAGACTTGTCTTCATATTTCACTTTAGCCCCTGATTCTCCAAAATGACACAAATGCCCCTGAATTTGGCTATTTTCTCCACTATGGTCTAAAATACCCCTAATGAACTGCAATACCTGAAAAACACTTGCTTCCAACATTAAATACCTAGAATGCTCAGAAAACGTTTACAAAAATTAAGTAAAGGGAGCACATTTAAAGCTCGATCATTTAAACTTCCAACATTAAATGTGAACATTTAAAGCTCGATCAAGTATGGCCCACTCGGTTGCGCATTACATGCCCAACTAAATGTCTTGTGTATATGACCAGAAAGTGAGAGTATCACTAGGCTGGCATACATGGCTCTTTTGTGTGTGCCACGACACTTAATGAGTCCATGCTTTGTGTGGATGTAACCTCTAAGACATCGAAAAAGATTAGAGATCAATTAAGGGAACACAAGCCTATAACATATACTTGCACATTTGAGGGACTAGGCTGAGTCTAGTGCTTAATTAGGAGGATTGTTATGGTTGAGTCATTTCCGTAGCGTAACCACATTTCATGCATCTCTCCATTCTATCATATCCATGTAAATATTATATTTATGTAATTTATTTATTGATACTATCATTTACTTTTCTGCAACACACGAGTCCGCTCGGCGTGTTGTATAGCTAGAACTAGAGACAGTCAATGAATCCCACCCCTCTATAGAACGATACCCTAGCTTGCCATTTTGCTAGTATTCATAACTATAGAGCACATTACGTAGGACTCTTTATAAATATCTTTTTGGGATCCGCAATTCCCTAATGACAGAATATCGAGTATCAATCTCGGATGCAAATCCCATATAGAAAATGAGATCATGAAGATTGTCAGAGGGATGCTTGTAGTTATGGTGGTAGAGAAGGTCGCTACAAATTTATACATGCTTAAGGGAGAAACACTACAAGAAGCTGATGCATGTGCTACATCTTCCAACCATGGAGAAGAGTCAACAGTGATATGGCATCGCAAACTTGACCACATATTGAAAGGAGGTTTAAAGATTCTCGACGATCGGAACCTACTTCCAGGGCTCAAAGCGGTAAATCTACCATTCTGTGAGCATTATGTTACAAGTAAGCAGCATAGATTGAAGTTTAGCAAATCAACTGCTAGTAGCAAATGCATTCTAGACTTGATCAATTCTGATGTTTGGGAATCGCCAGATATATCCCTAGGATGAGCAAAGTACTATGTGACTTTTATTGATGATTACTCCAGGAGATGTTGGGTGTACCCAATCAAGAGAAAGTCAGATGTGTTTCCAGTGTTTAAAGCCTTCAAAGCACTGGTGGAACTTATATCCGAGAAAAAGATCAAGTGTTTGAGGACAGATAATGGAACAGAGTATAAAGATGGCGAGTTTCTTGAACTTTGTAAGGAAGAAGGTATTGATAGGCAATTCACAGTCACATACACTCCTCAGCAAAATGAAGTGGCAGAGCGGATGAATAGAACTCTAGCAGAAAGAATTAGAGCTATGTTGAGGACTACAGGTCTACCAAAGTCATTTTGGGTTGAAGCAGCCAAGACCGCCTGTTATGTGATAAATCAGTCTCCAGTAACTACAATTGAGTTAAAAACACCAATGGCGATGTGGACCGGTAAGCCAGCTGACTACTCTAATCTACATTCGTTTGGATATCCTATGTACATGATGTACAATGCCAAGAAAGAGCAAAGCTGGATCCGAAATCCAAGAGATGTATATTCTTGGGGTATGCTGACGAAGTAAAGGGGTATCGCCTATGGGATCCCACTGCCCATAAGGTTATAGTCAGTATAGAGGTTATCTTTGTAGAAGATCAATTACAAAGAGAAAGAGATGATAGAACTTCAAAAGAAAATTCAGAGACTACTGAAGTTCAGGTGCAAGATAATCTAGAACAAGAGTATTTAAATCCTTCTGAAGCAGCATCGGAGCATGAGGTGCAAGAACCAGTCGAGTCCGAGGTTCTAGAAGTTCGATGGTCAACTTGTGAGAGGAGACCTTTAGCTTGGCACTCGAAGTATGTTACAGAGAGCAACGTAACATACTATCTTCTAATAGAGGATGGAGAGCCATTGACTTTCCATGAAGTTACAAATAGCTCAGATGCATATCTGTGGATGACAGCAATGCAGGAAGAAATTCAAGCTCTACACAAGAACAAGACATGGGAGCTTGTTTCACTACCACTGTGGAAGAAAAGCCATCGGAAACAAATGGGTCTATAAGATCAAACGAGATGACAATGACCAAGTGGAGCGGTATCGTGCAAGACTAGTGATGAAAGGATATGCTTAGAAAGAAGGCATCGACTTCAACGAGATATTTTCCCATGTGGTTCAACTTGCAACAGTTAGAGTAGTCTTGGCTATGTGTGCTACATTTGACCTACACTTACAGCAGTTGGATGTGAAAACGGCATTTCTTAATGGAAAACTTGAAGAAGAAATTTATATGCTTTAACCAGAAGGTTTTGCTAAATGAGGCAAGGAGAACTTGGTTTACAGGTTAACCAAATCTCTGTACGATTTAAAACAGGCGTCAAGGTGTTGGTACAAGAGATTTGATTCCTTCCTTATAAGCCTTGGGTACAATAGACTCAATTCAGACCATTGTACTTACTACAAGAGGTTTAAAGATGATGATGACTTCATTATCTTGTTGTTGTACGTGGACGACATGTTGGTAGCAGGCCCAAACAAAGATCAAGTCCAAGAATTAAAGGCACAGTTGGCTAGGGAGTTTGATATGAAGGATTTAGGACTAGCAAACAAGATTCTAGGGTTACAAATTTACTGAGACAGAAATAACAAGAAGTTTTGGCTTTCTCAGAAGAACTGCTTGAGGAAAATTTTATGACGCTTCAACATGCAAGATTGTAAGCCAATTTCTACCCCACTTCCTATGAATTTCAAATTATCCTCAAGTGTGAGTCCTAGCAATGAAGCGGAGAGGATGGAAATGTCTCGAGTGCCATATGCATCAGCAGTGGGAAATTGATGTTCGCTATGATATGTACAAGACCAGACATTGCACAAGCATTTGGAGTGGTTAGTCGATACATGGTGAATCCTAATATAGAGCATTGGAATGCTGTGAAGAGGATTCTGAGATACATCAGAGGAACCTCAAATGTTGCATTATGTTATGGAGGATCAGAATTTACTGTCAGGGGTTATATGGATTCGGATTTTGCTGAAGATCTCGACAAAATAAAATCTACTACTGGATATGTGTTTACAATTGCAAGAGGAGATGTAAGCTGGATTGCCTAGTTACAAACAGTTGTGGATCTATCTACAATTGAGGCGGAGTACATGGCAACTACACAAGCTTGTAAGGAAGCAATTTGGATTAAAAGGCTAATGGAGGAACTCGGGCACAAACAAGAGAATATCATTTTGTTTTGTGACAGTCATAGTGCCTTGCACATCGCAAGAAATCCAGCTTTTCATTCCAGAACCAAGCCCATATGAGTGCAATATCACTTTGTTCGGAAAGTTGTGGAAGATGGTAGTATGGATATGCAAAAGATACACACCAAGGAGAATCCAGCAGATGTAATGACCAAGTATATCAATACTGACAAGTTCATATGGTGTAGATCCTCCTATGGTCTAGCAGAAACGTAAGCAGCGGGAATTTGAGCAAGGATCAGAAGGATAATCAGACCATGAAAAGGTGACTTCAAGTGGGAGAATGAAGGAATTAAAGTCATTTTTTTTTCAATCTTGGTTGGTATGAATTAATGACATGTAAGGGTGGGCACGGTTCGGTTCGGTTCGGTTTTGGGCAAAACCGAACTGAACAGAAAATATTTCGATTTACCCAAAATTGAACCGGTTTAAACCGAATAAAACTTGGTAACCGAACTGAACTGAACTGATTTTAATTGGTTCGGTTCGGTTCATTTTGGTTTTGGGCCTAATGGGCCTTATAGACTTGATGGGCTTAATGAGTCTTTTTAATATGTTTTAAATTTGATAGGTTGTGGATTCTAATTTTGGGCCAAAATTTCATAAATTTTAATAGTCCAAGCCCAAAAAAACCCAAATCAAACATAACTAATAAATAATAATATTTAATTTATAATTCATTCAAAAAAGTCACAAATTAAATAGACACTAAATTCAATTTTCAAAGACATACAGACAATCAGACATACTCATATACAGTTCAATTTTCATAAGTTTCATACAGACATGAGAAATACAATTCAATTTTCAAAGATAAAAACTTAAATCACAAATCCAAACTCCATACAAAAATTGAAATCCAAATCCAAACTCCAAATCAAAGTTACAATCCAAATCCAAACTCCAAATCGAAATGCAATAATGACAGTAAAATAATTCCAACTTCCTGCATTCATAAATGAAACAGTAATTAGTAATAACAGTAAATTAAGAGACTTTCATCCATGTTATAAGGTTGCAAGGCTAGCATCATGAATACCAAAAAAAATTATAATGAAAAATTATGCATATATAAACAATTAAAGGCTTACCTTCATGGCTTCATTAATCATTCCTCCTTAATTTTTATCCTCTATAGAAACATTTGTCACTCCACTTTCATACTCTACATTAAGATTAAAACAAAAAAAAATAATAAACTTACATAGTAATAAATAACACAAGTTATACATATTACACACACCGATTAAATGAGGAAGCTGCAGGAAATAGAACTGCATTTGCATTATAAATTAGAGTGTATCAACACAGATTACACACATATTAAACTTTAATTATACCAAGTAATGTATCCCACTAGCATGCTGGCAACAATTCAAACATATACACTGAGATAGTGATATACAAAGGAAACTTCTCTAAAAAAAATTTGAAACTGCAATGTATTCGGTGTATAGTGTATCAACACAGGTAGGACATGAAGCAACTACACAGAAAGACAGAGAGCCAAAAGCACTGCCCAGCAGCATGCTAGTGTTATATATATATATATATATATATATATATAATCATGAAAATGATGCAGTATTTTTATCATCTCATCATGTTAAAAGAGTTTTAAACAAAAAACACAAATTATATTACATGTCACGTGTTACACAAACTAAAAATCACATACATTAGAATATCAACCACTTCAATTATACCAATAGAAGATACCCTCCATATCAAATTGAATAGGATTTTGAAAAACTGACACCACCTATTACCTAAAATGAGATTCAAAGAAATTGCTCAACTGATCATTAATATAACACTAGTATGTATGTTTGAACTATTGATATAGTGATCTGTAGTGAACCCTTGTATAACACTTGGTTGTCATCTAGAACTATTGATGTAGGACATGAAAGAGAAACAGAAAAGCTGAAGAAAATAGACTTATTGACTTAAGATGGAGAGAAATTAGAAAAAAGTGAGGATAAAATCAGAGTAAAAAGAGAAAAATAGAATATAGGGAATAAAATAAGTGGAAAATAAAGGGAAGAACTCAACATCAGATATTGTTAATCAACCAAATCTGTCTAAACAAACAATATCAGATATTAATACATCATAAATGAACAATCACAGATAAATAGATCAACCTTTGTTAACCAAATCAAGAAAGAAAGAAAGCAAGCTAAATCAACAACTAACCTTTGAAGCTTTGTCTCGTTGAAGCAGATCGGACGAGCTGAGGAAGAGTAGATCAGAAGAGCTAAAGGTTTGTCTCGTTGAAGCTTTGGCTGGAGATGAAGAAGAGCAGATCGAAGGACTAGATCGGACGACCAGATCAGATGTGAAACAAAAAAAAGACAAAAAGAAGTTAGAAAAAGAAGAAGAGAAAGTGACAAACCTTCTTAGAGGAACAAAGTTGAGACGAGCAACAGAGATGAGAGATCAGATGCTTGGATGTTGAGCAGATCGGATGTTGAGAAATAGAGTTGAGGAAGAGATGAGAGAAGTCAGAGAAGTCGGCAAAGTGAAAGAATGAAAGAAAAGAAGTAGGTTAGGGATTTTTTTTAATTATATAGGCTGGTTTAATCGGTTCAAACCCGTTTTTGGGAAACCAAATCGGTTTGAACCGAAAACTTTTCGGTTTTTAACTTTTTAAACCGGTTTAAACCGAACTCATTCTATGAACCGAACTGAACACCCTTTTTTCTGTTCTGTTCGGTTCGGTTCCGAACTTAGTGCCCACCCCTAATGACATGGTAGATGGTAGTTGATTTCTCAACTACTTTCATTAATGATATGGGTGTGGTGTTTGCCTATAAATACCAAGCTAAGTTTTCTCTAAGAATCATGCCCAAACTAACAAGCTCTTCTCTTCTTTCCACCAAAAATGTTCTTTCCACTTATCTGAGAGAAAGGTTGTAGTTCTCTTCTAAAATATTAGAGAGAGATCGTAATCGTTTTTTGTCTAATAAAAATCCTTCTAGTCTTTGTCCGTGGATGTTTCCCTCACGTTGAAGAGTTTTACCATGTAAATCTTGTGTTCATTATTTTTATCTCATATTTTATTCTCAATTTGAATTTACGCTGAGAATCGAAATACGTCAGTTTCATAACAGAGAGGCTTGAGTCCATAAAAAATAATGTGCTCCACCATTTGTCCTCAGAAAAGTGGGTACTGTGAACATTAATTAATTATTTAACAGTTGACTAATATTCAGTGTTTACTTTTCTTGTACAATTTTTGTTTTGTTTAGTATAATATAGTATAGCTTAAATTTTGAACAATCACATTACTTGAATCCGGTTGTGCAAGAAAAGACAGTAACAGTTCTCGAACAGTCATCATCATAGTTGTAGCAGCAGTTGCATTTGTTATATTGATCATCTCCATTTGCATCTTTTTCGGAGTGATCAGGAAGTCCAGTATCAGTAAGTCCAGGAAGAAAATTGATGATCAAAGTAAGTCAGAGATGTCTTTTACATATATGTATGATTTGAACATAAATTTTGTATTATGACTATATATTTTGGCACTTGTTGATAAGCCTGCGAAGATGCGGATGAAATTAGAAGTTTGGAGTCCTTGCATTATGACTTTAACACCATCAGAGGCGCAACTAATTACTTTTCGGATGCAAACAGGCTTGGACAAGGTGGATTTGGTGTTGTTTACAAAAGGTAATTAATGATATATATATATACACGAAAATGATCAAGTGCGGGATTTTCCAAACGGAATCCTCAATTACTACAGGTAGAAATTTAGTAGCAATTGGGGATTTCGTACCAGAAATTCCACAAAAGAAAGTTACTATATATATTTATTTATGTATATACTTTCAAGTGCAGGATTTCTCGTAAGGAATTCTTGATTGCTATCGGTGGTAATCAAATAGCAGTAATCCAATATGTACCAGTAACAACTGAGGATTCCGAATGGAAAATCCCACACCAGAAAGTTATTATATATATTTATTTATTTATTTAGTAATTTTCTAACACTGGATCCCGCACGAATTTTTCATGCTGTTTCACTGATTCCAACCTGTTGAAATCACTGAAACCGTATGAAATCAGTGGAACCTGCACTTGATAATATATATATATATATATATATATATATATATAATGTTTGGATGATTTGAAAGTTCATTAATTCAAATTATTTAAAATCAAACTTCATGATTTTGTTGTAATTATTTCAGGGATCACTTGCTAGTGGAGAAGATATAGCTGTGAAGAGGCTTTCCAGGGATTCAGGACAAGGAGATCTAGAATTTAAAAATGAAGTCCTGTTAGTAACCAGGCTTCAACACAGAAGTTTGGTTAGGCTTCTAGGATTCTGCTGCAAAGGAGTGAAAGGCTTCTCATCTACGAGTTTGTGCCTAACACGAGCCTTGATCACTTCATTTTTGATAATTAAATTGACATATCTTTAATCAAAAAGCAAGGAAACATGCCACTGAAATACATGTTCTTGCATGTTTTTCGATAATAATGTGAATAATCTACTTGTGTAAATATGTAGATTCGGTGAAATGGGAGCATTTGGATTGGGAAAGGCTGTACAAAATAATAGGAGGCACTGCTCGCGGGCTTCTCTACCTTCATGAAATTCTCGTCTACGTATTATTCATCATGATCTCAAAGCTAGTAATATTTTGTTGGATGCAGAGATAAATCCCAAATTGCAGATTTTGGCATGGCAAGATTGTTCGAAATGGATCAAACTCAAGGCGACACTAATAGAATTGTGGGAACCTAGTAAGTAACAGCCGAATAAAAAAGTTCATTCATTTAACAAATCAGAAAAAGCACCAACACCATCCAATTCAAGATTTAATATTGAATATTAATGATGCCACTATTCGGATATATGGCTCCAGAATATGCAATGCATGGACAGTTTTTGGTTAAATCAGATGTCTTCAATTTCGGTGTGTTAATTTTGGAGATTGTAACTGGTCAGAAAAATACTTGTTTCCGGAATGGGGATCAGAGTACTGTGGAAGACCTTCTAAGATGAGTAAGCATGAAATTCCCATAGCAAATATCTCTTTTTCCTATAGGAAAAGACTATATGTACTAATTTAATGTAGATGTCATAGAATTTAGAATAAATGTTAATTTTTTCAGGCATGGAAAAATTGGAGCGCAAGAACAGCTTTAAATCTGGTAGATCCAACTCTGAGAACCGGTTCGAGAACTGCAATGATTAGATGCATTCACATTGGGTTATCATGTGTACAAGAAAATGCTGCCGATAGACCAACCATGACATCACCTGTTCTCATGCTAAATAGCTACTCTATCACTCTCCCAGTGCCCTCACAACCAGCATTTTTTTACGCACAGCTCCATTGAATCAGACTTGTCATTCTCACAAGACCATAATTCAAGTCAGTCGCAAAGCGAAATAGAGCCATTGTCAGCAAATGAAGCTTCAATTAAAGAGCTATATCATCGATAGAATTGAGATTTACTGAGCTTAAATGTCAGTGAATGAAGCTTCAATTACTAAATTATTCAGGTTATTATTGGTTTCATGAGCATGGTCATACCTTAAATGTCATTTATTTATTTTTATTTTTAAAAAATTTTACAATTGGGGGAAAAGTACACAACTCGATCACAAAATCTCATGGTGTAGATGTGATTGCTTACCCTTGAGCTAATTCCACCTTGTTTAAATGGGTCATTAATTTGAAATTTCTTACATGTCTGAAAAACCAGAAATAAACTATTATGTGTGAAATCTTGGATTTCCAGGATTTGTTTTTAGGACTGCTTTGCAATAAGAAATAATTCTGTGTTGAGATCAAAAGCTTACCACAAAACCATTATGCCAAAAGCTTTAAGTTGTTAATGAGAGCGATATATTATTTCCTTATACCTATGGTATACCAAAAGAACCCTCTATACATGTGACACCCCATGGTAATGATGACCGGTGTCAATACATGTTCTGTGGTAGCACAGTGACCCGTGTCTATACGTGTTGTGAGTCGACCTGAGGGGGTTCACACTACACACGTGGCATTAATTCATTGATTTTTGTTAAGGATTTCGTTGCAAAGGAAGATACTTTAATGTTAACGTAACCCAAAACAAAGAGTTTGAAGAGTTTTGTAGTGCTTAGCGAAGTACGGATACCATATACGTGACAACGAGTTCACAAGGTCGTGAAGTTAAAAACTTTAGAAACAAGTTCAATGAATGGGTCTCTGTTGTAAAGGTTGTAGAACTAGAAACCAGATGTAGTCAAGGACAACACGGAAACATCAACGTCATTTAATCCAAAATAATAATAACAATAATAATTGGGTTGCAGTCAATTTTGGAGATTTGCATACTACTGATATTGTCTTGTTTACTTACGTCAATTATTTCATGAATGGATCAATTCAAACACTAAATATTTACTTTTTGACTGGTTTGCCTCATTTATTATAATTTATAGGGATAATTGCATCATCCTATTTTTTTAAATAATTATCAACTTAGTCCTTAATCTTTTCATCTGCATCTAAATGGTCGTTATTGTTTCATTTGACTATTAAAAGAGTCCTTATTATTTTCAAGTTTGATCAAAATAGTCAACCTAGACCTTTTTACATTGAGTTTAATTTTGCGTTAATGAATAAGAGTATTTAGGGATTTTTTTTAGCTTCAAATATTTTTAGGGGCTTTTTTGTAATTTTATAGGAGTGATGTTATAGTTTTAAAACGTTTTTGTGATTATATGAATATATATATATATATATATATATATATATATTGTAATAATTCAAAATCTTTTTTTCATAATTTTTAATGGTTAATATTGACAATTAAGATTTTAAGTTTAATACATAAAGCCATAGAGGTATAATGATCTTTTTCGACAAAAGTTAACCGAATTGCTAGCGATTAGTGGGACTAGTTTGTTATATTAGAAATTAAAACAAAAGGGACTATTCTGATAGTAAATGAAACAATAAGAATCATATGCTTAATTAAGTAAATCTTTGGATTAAATTGATTATTTTTTAAATAATGAGGATGATTGTGATAGTTTCCCTAATTTATATGTATCCTCCAACAAGATTTTGCCAGGTACGGTCCTAGCCTCCCTAATCGAATTATATTCTCCATTTAATATCTGCTGCCAAGATTTTTCCCAGAAAAATAATGGCCCTCAAGGCTACAATCATATATTCATATCATTTAATGTAAAGCAGATCATTTTTTATTTTCAAACTATTACAACTATTACCATAGGGCTGTTGAGACCTTCCACAATCAAACAATATATGTGCGGTCCGTATATCTACTTCCCCAATCTAGTAGAAATTAAACTCCCCACATTTACCTGTAAAATGTGCAAAGTGGAACTCGAACCTCTCACACCAATGTGGAAGGGAGGTTCACTCCCACCGATGCTAAGAAGTGATGCGTAAAAGCAGATAAAACTAATACAGAACCAAATTCCAGGTTTGGCAAGCTAATATATTAATACGGTCAATGCAGCATGACATAAAAGACCAAGAAACTGTATGGTGAAGGTGTGAATGTGATGACATAGGAAAGAAGAATTAATAGTAAAATGTATATCTGAATTGGTCAATATCTGCTTATATTTCCATTAATTAAATCCTGACAGAACCTGTTCAACTTATGTAAGAAGTTGAATTGATACAAGGAACATGGATATTTCAAGTTTTCAACATCATAGACTAACTCACTAACCTGAGCTTTGAATATTCAACAGTAGTCAAAAACATTAATTTTGTCTCTCCATTATTAGAGCTTGTTTACATAAATTCCAGGACTAAATTCTTTTCCAGGTTGCGATTTCGGAAGCCGAGGGTGTCACAATGGCGAAAAGCGCCCATTCGAGCTTGTTTTTCTTCTTCGTATCTATCCTTGCACTCTCTGTTGCCCAGCAAGACTTCTTGCTCCATAATTGTCAGAATAATAATGGTAACTATACAAGTAACAGTGCATTTGGAACAAACCTGAACAACGTTTTGTCCTCCGTCTCCTCCAACACTGTAATAGATTACGGATTCTACAATGAGTCAGTTGGTCAAGAACCTGACATGGTAAATGCAGTTGCTCTATGTCGAGGAGATGCTTCGGTTGATGTCTGTCGAAGCTGTCTCCAAAACGCTACTCAAAAGATCCTGGAGGTCTGTCCCAACCAGAAGGAAGCAGTTGGATGGTACGATAATTGCATGCTTCGATACTCGAACAAATCTATTTTCGGTATTGTGAATACTCAACAAACTTTCTACATGTGGAACCTGAATAATGTCACGGAAAACCTGAACGAGGCACTGCAAGATTTGTTGGGCAGGCTGAGGGATACAGCGGCCTCTGGGGATTCTCATCAAAAGTTTTCTACCGGAGATATAACATCAGAGTTTCAGAGAATATATGCACTTGTGCAGTGTACTCCGGATTTGGATTGGCAGGAGTGCATTGATTGCCTGGACGATACTTTTAAACAAATACCAAATTGTTGTAGTAACAGGATGGGAGGAAGAGTACTTAACCCGAGCTGTAACTTCATATTTGAGGTTAACAATCGTTTCTTTAACTCAACGCCTGATTCACCGTCAGCCACGCCTCCTGCACCTACCAACAGGTAGTACACAACCTTTGAACACATATTTTAATTTCCAATTTGTTTTGTTTTTAACTTTACATGTTTTTGTAAATCTTTTTATGTCACCGAAATGAATTACTTGTATGAATGAATATCTAGTGTAGGATACTTTCTGTTGAAGAAAATGTTTTTCTGCCAAGTAGACCGATTAAACTCTGTTAGAGTGTATTATATTATTGTTTCGACTCTTGCCTAATTTTTTTAACTTTTGAGTGTCGCCCCTGCATGGTATCAAAGACTAGCAATGGCACTGCAGCGAAATCCTTTGCGTTTGGAATCTAAATATGCATGTAGTTTTTACTAATATGTTATCGGGGTTTGGTTTGACCCAAGAGTTCTGGGCTCGAGTCCCCGCATATAATTGAATTTGTATTTTTTTTATAAATTTTTATAAGTTGAATATGTGTTTAGGTTTGAACCACGTGGCAAACCTATTGGTCTTGCACGTCAGCACGTGAGAGGGCATACATTTAAATCTGCATCACTATTTGGTCTAACACATATAGGAGTGTGTTTATATATTTATTGTACATGTGGTATCTGAATCTACATTTGAGGTGTCTCATAGAGCTTTATATCATTATTTGGACCCTTACATAACAGCTTGGGTTTTGGGTCAAGTGGTTATATCTGACAATCTCTGCCTCTTATCATGTTGATATAGTGCTATATATTCTTTAAAGAAATTACATAGTTATGGTGTTTTGCAGGAAATGATAACACAGCTCGAACTGTGATCATCATTGTCGTTCCAATCGTTAGTTTTGTGATACTTGCTATCTGCATCTTCTTCTTCGTAAGATTGAGGAAGCGAAAGACAAAGCCAAAAGGAACGATGGAAAGTGAGTAAAATTTCCTATGTTTTGCAAATGTTTAGAAGATGCTGTTATTCCATTTGCATATGAACTAATTAACTTGTTCTTCTATGAAGCTGTGGATGATATTAGTAGAGCGGAATCCTTGCAATTCGACTTCAATACTATCAGAATTGCAACAGATGACTTTTCCGATGCAAATAAGCTTGGACAGGGAGGATTTGGTGCTGTTTACAAGGTACAAAAAAACCCATATTTTATCTGCCAAAACATGTCAACTCAGAAGTTCCAGCTCTTGAAGTCACATGTACTATATTCTGATGTTAATTTCAGAGTAGACTTTCAAATGGGCAAGAAATAGCTGTAAAACGGCTGTCTAAGGACTCAGGACAAGGAGATTTAGAATTCAAGAATGAGGTCCTGTTAGTGGCCAAGCTTCAACACAGGAATTTAGTCAGGCTGTCAGGTTTTTCCTTGGAAGGAAACGAGAGACTTCTCATCTATGAGTTCGTTCCTAATAGAAGTCTCGATCACTTCATATTTGGTATAGTTGCTTGCTTGCATTTTTACAATTACTTCCTGGTGATTCATTATAACTTTATAGTACAATGAATACCTATTTGCATGAACTTTTAGATCCAATGAGGCGTGCACAATTAGATTGGGAAAAACGCTACAAAATTATTGGAGGTGTTGCTCGAGGGATGCTTTACCTTCATGAAGACTCCCGTCTTCGGATAATTCACCGTGATCTCAAAACTAGCAATATTTTGTTGGATGCAGAGATGAACCCTAAAATTGCAGATTTTGGCATGGCTAAATTATTCGAGGTGGATGAAATTACTCAAGCTAATACAAGTAGAATTGTGGGGACGTAGTAAGTATCTCTACTCGTTACAGGAATTCAACTTACCATTCAAATTGAATTGAACTTTGATTTTGATATGCAGTGGCTATATGGCTCCAGAGTATGCAATGCATGGGCAATTCTCAGTCAAGTCAGATGTTTTCAGTTTCGGTGTCTTGGTTCTGGAAATCGTGACTGGTCAGAGAAATAATTGTTTCCTGCCATGGGGAGAATGTAGGAGACCTTCTAAGCTTTGTAAGTACAAACTAAGCTGTAAAAATTTACCATTTCTGCTTTATTGTTATTTCTTTTTTTACATACATTTCTCCTTTATTTTATGTGCATTAATTGTGTTAATTAATTATTGCAGGCATGGAAAAATTGGAGGGAAGGGACAACCATGAATCTCATAGATCCCACTTTGAATAATGGTTCAAGAACTGAAATGATAAGATGCATTCATATTGGATTGCTATGTGTTCAAGAGAATGTAGTCAGCCGACCAACAATGGCTTCGATTGTTCTGATGCTCAACAGCTTCTCCCTCACTCTTCCGGTACCTTCAGAACCGGCGTTTTTTATGCACAGCACCATATTGGAGGAAACATCCAGCTCAGTAGGCTATAATACACACGTTACAGAATCCGATTATTCCAAGAGCGAAACTCTTCCGCTATCAGCAAATAGTGAGGATTCTGCTGAACTACATCTGCAATAGTCTTAAGAATTGTGGCCCCATTGATCATCATGTTTGTGTTGAAATTTTGAGCTTTTTTGTGGTATATATAAATTTTTGAGTTATTGGTTTTGAGTAAATAGGATCTTGTCTTGTTGAAACTATATACCTACGTTGTAAAAGTAAAGATATTTTCATTCATTACAATTATTATGCCTTTCTGTCACATAGTTTTTTTATATCATTGTCAGAGTTCTTACTTAATGGTTTAAGCTTTGACATTTAGCAAGTACTAAATGGTAACAGAGTTATCCTCTATTGTATGACATTTTAAGAATATGGTATTTGTGTCGGAGTTATTTATATCATTGTTTAGGTCTTTATCTGACCTGCTCAAGTTTATAAATCTAGTTGTTACTGACATTTGGCACATGAGTCTTGGGTTCAAATTCCCAACATACACATCCGTTTATGTATTATTCTGCAATCTGCTTCTGTATTTATGTTTGGAATATTGAAGGAATTAGTTCATACTATATCTGACTGCAAAAAAATAAAAACACAATAGAGAGAAACACATATGGTAGCTAACTTGCCTCTTAACCATAATACAGTTTTTAGACATATTTGAAACAAGTCAAGATTAGCTGAACTAACTATGTTTATATTTTAAAAGTTTACACGTTTTCCATATCCATATATAGGTCAGATGAAATTTCCATTTACTTGGTCCAACACATTGATATATGGGGTGCACGGATGTACCTTTTGTAGGATTAAACCAAGTTATTATTATTAATTATCTTTAATTATTAGTTTAGATATTAGGCTGAATTTATTCTTTAGATAATTCCTATTTATTTTTTGTTAGTATTATCTGATAGTTAGGATTATCAGGTATTTTTATTTCTTTGTTATTATCAGTTAGAGGTTTGATATTATCATGTTACCTCATCCCATCTACTATAAATAGTTGGCATTATTTCAATGTAAAACATCAATTCAATAAAATATTTATTCAGTAAATTCTTTTCTGTGTGTGTGAGATTTTACATTTGGTATCAGAGCCAAATTCGAGCCTCGGAGGGCAGTAGGGTAGGATTCAGGAGTTGAGAATCCAGGAGTGGTAGGTGGATCCAGGAGTTCGAAGCAGCAGCCAGCACCGCCGGACATTCCTCCACACAACCCATGGCCGCCGGAAAGTGGTCTCACTTGCCGCCGTGAGTGGACTGTCACCGCCACCACCAAAATCTTCAGAAGACGACCGGGAACAAAACCCAAGTGTCCGTTGACTAGATCCGACGAGTTTTTCCGGTGCATCGGAGTGATCCAAGTTTGCATTTTTCTTTTGGCTTTTCTATCGCCAAGATCCGTCGACCAGTAGAGGTTGTTGACCAACAGAGGTTGTTGGTCGTCCCTTACTTGACCGGAATAAGTTGTTGGACGTCCCTTGCTTGGCCGTCCTTTCTATGGCCAAGATCCGTCGACCAGAAGCCTGGACTCGAATCAAACCCAGCATTGAACACTTACGAGTGTTTGGGTGTATTGCTTATGCTCATGTACTTGATGCTTTGAGAAAGAATCTTGATGATAAAACACAGAAGTGCATCTTCATCGGCTACAGTCAGATAACAAAGGGTTATAAACTTTATAATCCAGTGACAGAAAAGGTGATTGTCAGCAAGGACGTTACCTTCGATGAGCAAGGATGCTGGGCCTGGTCTTGCGGTAAGGGGAGCTCTTCTGACATTAATGTTAACCTGGATGAGATTAATGGTCATCCGAGAGATGATCCGGTTCCAACCCCAGTGGCTTCCACTATCCCCGGTGAACCCACATCCAGCAGAATCTTCTGGTCGTCCACAACGTGAACGGGTGTTGCCAGCTCGTTTGCAGGATTATGTGTTCAGTAATGACGACGATCCAACAGATGAAGAGTTGGTGAATTTTGCACTATTTATAGATTGTGATCCTATCACATATGAAAATGCTGCTCGTAATGATTGCTGGTTGAAAGCAATGGAGGAGGAGATTCATGCGATTAAGAAGAATAACACATGGGAACTTACTGATTTACCAAGTGGAAAGCAGCCCATTGGTGTTAAGTGGGTGTACAAGACAAAAGACAAGCCAAACGGTGAGGTGGAACGCTACAAGGCGCGCCTGGTTGCGAAAGGTTACAAGCAAAAGTCAGGGATCGATTATTTCGAGGTGTTTGCTCATGTTGCCAGACTTGACACTAGTTCGCTTGATTGTGTCTCTTGTTGCACAGAATCGCTGGAGAATCTTCCAGAAGGATGTGAAATCTGTATTTTTGAATGGGGAAATAGAGGAGGAAGTCTACATACAGCAACCTATGGGGTATGTAAAGAAGGGGGAAGAAAATAAGGTCTACAAGCTGAAGAATGCCTTATATGGGTTGAAACAGGCACCCAGGGCGTGGTATACACACATTGACACATATTTTATCCAGCATGAGTTCCAGAGTTGTCCTTATGAGCACACTTTGTATATCAAATCCAACTCCTGGGGAGATATTCTTATTGTGTGCCTATATGTTGATGATCTGATCATTACCGAAAATAACCCTGAGATGATTGCAGAGTTCAAGAGTGCAATGACTGGTCATTTTGAGATGACAGATTTGGGGTTGAAGTCCTATTTCCTCAGCATTGAGGTGACTCAGACAGATGATGGCATATTTGTGTGTCAGAAGAAGTATACTAGTGATATGCTAAAAAAGTTCAAGATGGATGGATGTAAGCCGATGCTGACTCCAGTTGAAGAAAGGTTGAAGTTGAAGAAGGATGGGACTGGTGAGCAAGTTGATGCTACCATCTTTCGGAGGCTAGTAGGAAGTCTGAGATACTTAACTTCTATTAGGCCTGATATTTCTTATGGAGTTAGGCTTATCAGCAGGTTCAGGGATTCTCCGAGGCAATCTCACTTGCAGGCTGGCAAGCGTATCTTGCGATATGTGAAAGGTACACTAGGTGATGGTATCTTTTACTCTTCCGCTAACAAAGTCGAGCTTGTTGGATATACAGATAGTGACTAGGCAGGTGATACGGAGAAGAGGAAAAGCACCTCTGGATTTGCATTCCATCTTGGTTCTGGGGTATTTTCTTGGTCATCGAAAAAGCAACAGGTGGTTGCTCTATCGACAACAGAAGCTGAGTACATTGCAGCTGGTGGTGGTGCTACATAGGCTGTGTGGCTGAGTCGCATGCTTTCTGAGTTGAAGCATCAACAAGATACTCCCACGGTGATCTACTGTGACAACAAGTCCACCATTTCTCTGACCAAGAATCCAGTCTACCATGGTAGAAGTAAGCACATTGACATCAAGTTTCACTTCATACGGGACTTGGTGAAAGATAAGGAGATCGTGATCGAGTACTGCCGTTCAGAGGAACAGGTTGCAGACATTTTCACAAAGCCGCTCAAAGTTGACATTTTTCAGAAGCTTAAGAAGTCTTTGGGCATGATGAGCTATGAAGGACTTGGTTTAAGGGGAGCTATGTAGGATTAAACCAAGTTATTATTATTAATTATCTTTAATTATCAGTTTAGATATTAGGCTGGATTTATCCTTTAGATAATTCATATTTATTTTTTGTTAGTGTTATCTGATAGTTAGGATTATTAGGTATTTTTATCTCTTTGTTATTATCAGTTAGAGGTTTGATGTTATCATGTTACCTCACCCCAGCTACTATAAATAGTTGGCATTATTTCAATGTAAAACATCAATTCAATAAAATATTTCTTCAGTAAATTCTTTTGTGTGTGTATGAGATTTTACACCGTTGCATGTGATTATGTCAAAACAGACAAAATTTTAATGTGAGTTGTATGTGATTGTGACAAAAAATGTATGATCACAAATACTGCACCGATGCATTTTTTTTTTTTGAACAGCAAGATTTTATTAAAAGCTAAGAAAAGGTCAAACAAGGAACACTAGAAAAAACAGACCATAAGATCACTGAAAAAACGGACCACAAGATCAACGAAAAAACTGAGGCAACATACCATTAAATAGCAGAGGAAACCCACCGTAAAAACAGAGACAAAACAGATGCTAGCAAGGCAGGAACACCTTAGACCAAAAACCCACCAACAGGCCACTAAACAAAGCCCTGTATGTATAGTCATATAACAGTTAGCAGGTGTGGGATCCGCATGAATTTTTGGTACAGGATCATTGATTATCGGTTTAAATCAGTGATTCCGTATGAAAAATTCGTACTAATCTCTGATTTGATAATTTATACCTGTAAGTATATATAAACATACATACATATCTTTGTTGACCACTTCAGCACAGAATCCTTGAATTAATAACTTGGTTACAGAGTACCTGCCACCTGTTGCCATTAAAACAGCCTCTTGACTTTGACAGCCACAGTCTGCTGGCCGAAAACTGAGAAAATATTCTAACTCAAAAATGTCACCAATTTTGTTTCATTAGAAACATTTTGTCCTGTTTCAAAAATATTCAAATTATGGTTCAAGTGTTCTTTACTACAGTGGCGTAATCAAGGAGAAAGATTACTTATCTAATCTGCCAACAAATCTAGAAAAAATTAATTAATTGTTAAAGTTTCAAAAGAGACAAAGTCAGTTGAATATATTAAGTAAAAATGTTGAACAAATGCCTATGGCAAAAAAGATCCGACTTCAGAGTACCAAGGGTTCATTGCCTCTGTGGTTGGAGACTTCAAAATTGAGCTCCACCATCAGGTTGAAACTCTGTTATTGTAAATATAATCTCTCATTTGCCCATTAAACCGTGAAGTGTAGAGAGACCTCTTCTCTTGAGTGGAAGTTGTATTCTGGTCATGCTTGTAGAGTCTAATCTTGATAGGGATCGACAGACCCTTGACCCACAACATCTTATCATGTTATAGTTCATTATCATGTTGCTACCATCTCCTTTCTATCAAAGAAAATGTATCTCAGGAAATTTTCAGGCACCTTTTTATTGATCTTTGTAAGTTCCTTATATTTTGATTGGCTTATTTCGTTGACAAACCACATTGATGATTATTCTTTGTAAGGGTAATTTAGACCTCATTGGGTGTGATCAAGCTTCAAGGACATCATCTCTCTAAAGAGCACTTCAAAGGTATCTCTCTAGTTTAACTTTCTTTGAAGAGATCTAGTTGCACACACTCACTTGCATGCATTATGTTCTTATCTTCATGTTATTGAATGATGTATTGTATGCCACTTTTCACACTCCACACTTGCACATTTTTCACATCACTTAGTGTGTTGAGTTTGCCCAGAAAAGAGAATTTCTTCTCTTAGCGCGGCCTAGACCGCTTGGCAAGACATGCTTGCACCGCGGCATACAGAGCGGTATACCTCAGCAGGGTCATGCTTCCTGTACCGCTTCCTGTGCACTTGCACTGCAAAGCGACCCAAGTCGCGGTGTTGTCCAGTAGGCCTCTGTTGCCCATACCGCGGCCTGTGCACCTGCATGCACAGCGCCCTGCACCGCGTTGTTGTCCAGACGGTGCACTGCTGTGTGTACCGCGGTCTGGACACTTGCCTGCGACGCGGTCCATCTAGCGGTATTGACGGGATTTGGTGCCCTAAGTCCAAAACGATGCTGTTTTAACTAGGGCTCCCTTATATATTCTCTATCTTCTTCCTTGCTCGTTTTTATGAGTTTAAGAAGCCATTATTGAGAGGCCAAGCTTCTCTTAGAGAGAGAAACTCCCAAGAACTCATCTTTACTCAACCAAACACAAATCCATATGCATCTAACATCTTCAAGCATCATCTCATCATGGATTCTTCTTGCTTTCATTGACTAGGTAACTTGAACATGCTCTAAGTCTCATTGTATTTATTTATGTTCTTGTTTGCCTAGGGTTAGCTCTTTTATGTGATTTTATTGCATATCTTTATGTTTATTGGCATTTATAACTTGATTGAGTTGTTGTTTGTTGGTTGAGAGCTTTGTTCATTAATAGCTAGCATTTAGGACGATTTTACCCTTCTAGCTAAATCTTCATGCATTTGCATTTAGATATTGATATCTAGGATTTGCATTTATTGACATCTTTAAGTCCTTAGATAAGCATTTATTGTTGCCTAGCATTAATTGCATGTTTGAATATCTTTTACATATTCACATAGGTTGTTTAACCTCGTCTTTGATAGTTAAGCTTTGTGACTAAGAGAGTTAGAGCACAAGCTTGTGGTCAAGAATCACTATTAAAGGACCCGTTGGGTAGATTGAAAGGGTTAGTGACCAAGTAGGTGTGACTTGAGGTCAACCTAGGTTGTAAACTTTTGTTCAAATAGTGGATTTGAGGACCGTTTGTGGCTAGAAGGATAGCACGTGAGTTTTACCCAGTTGGAGGGTTTCTCACGTAAATCAATCCTTGTGTTTTTATTGTTTTCCGCATATTTATATTGGATTGATTGATTGCTAATATGGAGTAGGTTTATTAAAATTGATTAAGTCGAAAAGTTGGTAATAAATCAACTAAAACCTATTCACCCCCCCCCCCCCCCCCCCTCTTGGTTGTATTAGACACACTTTGTGTATTGTCAATCTTGAGTGTAATCTTCAGGCTTATTAGCCTCATTGATTGCTAGCCAACATACAAGAAGCATTTGTGTTTAAGTCCAGCTAATGAAAGAGCTTCAAATACTTATATGTCTAATCTTGATTCCCTTTTGGATTCTTTATCTTCTAAAGCTTCTGCCAACAGCTTCTACAATGATTCGTCCAATGGAATCTATTGCCTCTTCCTCTACAGGGGAGACGTTTCATCTACGACATGCTAAACTTGTGTCAACAATGCTACTCAACTCATCAGATAATGCTGCTCGTCCAGGAAACGTGCAATCATATGGTACGATGAGTGCATGTTACAAAACTCATCAGCTTCTTCGGAAAGGCAGAGACAAGTACATGGCTAATGATATGGAATATTCAAAACATTAATTCACTTGATGGACAAAACTATGGAGCACTAGCTTTGATATACTCTCTGATAGACGAAGCCACGTATAAAGATATGATGTTTGGCACTGAAGAAAAAGTCATGGCTAACGGGAATCAGCACGGATTTGCTCTAGTGAAGTGCACTAGAGATATCAGTAGCAGTTCATATCATGCTTGTTTGGGACGTGTAACAGAACAAATCAAGAATTGTTGCCAAAATAGGCGAGGATGGCGAATTTTGAGTCCTAATTGCTACCTGAGGTATGAGGAGTACCTTTTCTATCAGCAATCAATGGCTATGGTCTCTTCTGTACCTGTAACACCATAATCGATGCCAAATGATGGAGATTAGTAACGCCACAGCTATGAAACTGTCTTTTAACTGGAAGCAAATTTCGATAACATCCTATAACTTAACCGCTTGAAAAGGAGGAAGTAATACAACGAAGATCGCGATCATTACTATATTGTCAACATTAGCAGCTGTTGGAGGAACTCTATTAGGATTCTGGTATTATTCATCTTCCTGCAGGAAGCAAAGACCAATAGGTGCATAACTGAGACTATCTACTATTGACAACTGATCGAACGAATTATATTCCTATTTGAGGTCCCCATTTCCTAGTTTTTGTTCTTGTTTTCTAGCATATTTTTGTATATAACGGGTATTGAGAGCCTTCTGTAGGTTTTATCCCTTAAAATAAGGGGTTGAGCTAAATTGAAGAGTTTTGGAGGTTAGAATGGCTAAAATTGGAATTGGTTATGCAGAACACTCAACTTTCGAGGGGTCATATCTCCCTCCTCACATTAAACTACGTTGCATGTTACCTATTTTCAGAAAGTCCCGAATGTTTATTTTTCATTGCTTTTTACATATCGAAATTCTGGATTTTCTAAAGGAAATTATGGTTGTTTTCGTAACAGTGCGCGCAGTAGAAAACTGACATGTGAACTGACCTGCGAAATTTGGGGCAGAATGTTTCATTTTTGAAGTTTCACGGGTGAGTTGGACGAACGCACTCACGAAAGCCCTGTTTTCAACCAATTTCAGCCTATCATTGAGGGGCATTCTTGTTCTTTCACCTTAACTTCTTACCCTAGCCTCCCCACACTATATATACCCCCATTTTCTCCTCTCTCTCTCTCTCTCTCTCTCTCTCTCTCTTTAGAACCCCCAACACACCTCACACCTCTTCTCTTCTCTCTTTCATTTTCCTCTATTTTCTTCATCTTCTTCATATAATAAGGAGAGAAATAGCTCTCATGGAGGTTTTTCCTCCATGGGAGCTCACCATACATCTCCACAACACCATCTTAAAGTATATTGCAAGGAATTAGGAGCCAAATTCGAGCCAAGAAGGCTAGGAGCAGCTTTGGAGGACTTGTCTTCAGGGGTTTTGCTCTTATTTGCTCATTTCTTTGTATTTCTTGTTGTCTTTGATGTGTAACCCCGATTTGGGAATATTGTAAACATTCACATGTGCAATATATGTATGTTTGTGTTAAAATTCGTTTTGGTTTTGTTTTACTCTTTGCTAATTGTATGAATTAAACTCTTGTTGTGATATTCATGTGTGTGGAGGGTCGAAATTAATATGTGTCCATAAATGGGATTAGGAGCAGAGTAATTTAATGTAGGAGTAGTGTAATTTAGCATCCTATGATTGTTGATTGATTGATGGATGATCCAAAATACCATGTATGAATAATTTAAGTGTTAGAGAATTTAGGTCCAAAGAGTGGGTGTTATTGGTAAAATCAGGAAAGATGGTACGTCAGCATAAACGTCGTGTTTCACGGGGATAATAAGTAACGTGTCAACAAATGTCGACTGAGATAAGCCAAATTTAGATGGTTAGGAAATAACACCACGATGCTAATCATGGTTACTTAGCTGATCGAGTGAGGAACATTCAATCAAGGTAATTAGATTGATCGGGGAAATAAGATCCGATCAGGAAACCCCAAGATGGTCGGAGAAACCCAAAATGGTCTGGTTTAGTTATCTAATCGGGTGTAGATCCCTGGTCGGGGTGAAAGAGATCTGGTCGGAATTGGAAGACTGTCGGCTAAGCAACACGTGGGCAATTTCCAGATACGCTTGGATGCCTGACATGTTGATAACTATGAATTCAATGTAATCACGACTCAAACATGTAAAGAAGAGTCATCCTCAAATAAGGTCTCGAGAAGCATACACTGATAAGGAAACAAATTTCTTTAGAGCTATCATAATCCAGAATAGGCAAAAGTCAAGATGTGATTATAACACAAACAGTGCAAAATAAGAAGGAAGATTAGCACGACTTCAATAAATCAGAATTATTTGTACTTTATTGAATCACTGCCACTAATTCTTTTACTTGTACTCCAAGAATTAGGGTTCTATGCATGTATAAAAAGACACTAAAAACACCCAACAAGGGTTCACGAGTGATCAAAAATTATAGATAGCAAGTAAGACTGAGCTTGTAACAACTTATTCATAGTGGATTTTATTCTCGCCGTCGCCAGCGACCGTGGTTTTTTCCCTTTATGGTTTTCCACATAAAATCTTGCTTGTTTTATTCTTCTTTTACTCTTTTCGATTTCTCACTTAATCATAAATTACATGTAACTTGTGTGACGTGCAATTTAATTTATATAATCCCAAAAATCGTCGTCAACGATTGGCGTTAGAAGAAGGGGGATTTGTTTGAACTAACTTTTGCTAAGTTAACCTCGAAGAAGTTATGAAGCAGTGACATGGCGGATAACAGGGATGGAAGTCAATCCCCACATGAGATTGGTACCGCCCCATTGTACCAATGATACTGGTATAGCAAACACCAGTACCGCCGAAAGAGATTTGCCCTCCAGAACTCCACCTTCCATCGGTCAGGTCGTAATAACTTCTACAGATGCCATTCCCGGCATCTCTCTGGACGCTTTTCGGTAAGTTCAAGAGTCCTTGCAGAGAGTTGTCGAAGATGCCGCTAGACAGGGAATCAATATAACTATTACTTCCAATTTGACGGCACCATACCAGTTATCTACACATGTGGTGGCTCGAGATCCCAGGATACAGTCTGAAGTAGTAGTTTTAACCCCTGATGCCCAATAGAAAACTGGTAGAGATATGGTGAATCGCCATGAAAATAGGGAGCGATCCCAAAAGAGAGACGATCTCCAAGAACACCAAGACCACAGGAAGAATGGAGGTTGGGGCAGCCAAGAACGAAGGGAACTTAGCTTGCATGAAGATGTAGGAAGGAGTCATGGACAAAGAGCGAGTCATGACCGAGGGGACAGGTATGATGGTCACAGAATGAGGTCTCGATCAGTTTCGACGGATGAGGAAGAGCCTCTTAGGAGGTGAGGGGAGACAACCTCCACACCCAGATACAATATTGGTGACACCCAGATACAACATTGGTGACACCCAGATCACAGGACGAGCTTCAAAGGATCCCCATGGTCTCATCATCCGTCAGAAGTTCGATGAGCGAGGCCAACCGGAAGGAGAACGGGAAGTCCTATTAAGAAGGATAGAGGCATTTGAGCGGAGACAGGGACGTGGGAATTTGCTGATCGGCAATTCTGGTAGTCCATTCACTACCTCCATAAGACAAGCCCGTTTTTTGAAAAAGTTCAGGATGCCGCATGTCGAGCAGTTCAAAGCTAACACTGACCCTAGGATCATGTTAGAAGATACCAAACGCAATGGCGCAGTACGACTATGATGACGTGCTCCTATATAGAATGTTCCCTCAAACATTAGGGGATCAGAGCTCTAGATGGTTTGGCGGCCTCGCCAGTGGATCAATTGGGAACTTTGAGGAATTAATACAAGCCTTCACCAAGCAGTTCATGGGAAATATTCAACGAAAGAAGTCAATATACGTTCTTTCGACTCTGAAGCAAAGAAAGGACGAGAAGTTGAAGGACTATCTTACCAGGTTTTCGCAGGAAGTCTCGGAGGTGCAAGACCCTAACGATGATGCGGTTGTAGTTACATTTTTCAACAGTATGCAACACAGTCAATTATTACTTAGCTTAAGACAATGAGGGCTAACCACCTACGCAAATCTGGTGGATGATGTAGAAGGATATGCTATGGTCGAAAAAGAGTAGATAGCCCATGGAGGGGAGCTAATACATGGCGGCCGACCAGGAGTGATCGTACCGATTTATATACCTATTTGAGGTCCCCATTTCCTGTCATTTATTCTCGTTTTCAAGCATATTTTGGTTTATAATATGTTTGTGAGCCTTGTGTAGGTACATGTTCCCTACGGAACGTATTTGAGCTTAATTGAAGAGTTTTGGAGTTAGTTTGGCTGATTTGGATGCTGTGCAGTACACTTAACTTTCGGGAGCCATATCTCCCTCCTCAGATGGAACTACATTGCCTATTACCTATTTTTGGGAAGCCTCGAATGTCTACTTTCCAAAGGTTTTTACAAATCACAATTCTGGATTTTCTAGAGGAAGTTATGGCCATTTCTGTAACCGTGTACGAAGCTGGAAATTCTGCTCCAAAGGGTTAGGTGACTTATAAGGCAACTTCCCACATGTAGCCTCACATGTCGCCTGTAGCACCGTCAAACTCGTTTTTTAGCCTATTTTGAGGGGCAATCTTGTCCTTTCACACCCAATTCTTGCCCTAACCTCCCAACACTATAAATACCCCATTTTCTCCTCTTTCTTCAGAGATCTCTTCCCCTCTCTCAATCCCTTCTCTACCTTTTTCTTCCATCTTCTTCATCTCTTCCATCTTCTTCACCAAATGAGTGATTCAAGCTCCCATGAAGGTTTTTCCTCCATGGGAGCTCACCATACACCTCTACCACACCATTTTACACCTTATCCATCCATCTTAGAGTAGATTATAAGGAAATAGGAGTGGTTCTTGGACCAATTCCGAACTAGGAAAGCTAAGAGCTTCTTTGGAGGGTTTGTCTTCAAAGGTTGTCTCATTTTTACTCATTTCTTGTATTTCTTATTTTCTTTGATGTGTAACCCGAATTTGGGAATATTGTAAACCTTTGACATGTGCTATATATGTATTTTTGTTCATGAATTCGTTTGGGTTTTGTTTTGCTCTTTGATTTATGTGTTTTAAACTCTTGTTATGATATGTATGTGTGTGGATGGTTAAAAATCAATATGTGTCCATGAATGGGTTTAGGAGTAGAGGTAATTTAGAATAGGAATTTAGTTGCCCATGATTGTTGATTGATTGGTGGATGACTTGAAATGCCATGTATTGATTGATTTGAGTGATTAGGGATTTTAGCCCCAAAGAGTAGAAAAGGCTAGTTCAAGCATTTAGTTGCTAAATTGGCCTTGGTTCATATCCTTGTGTTTAATGGGTCTTTTTAAGACACATTGCCCATCCTTGGCTGGAATGGGTGATGAATTAATTTAGGGAAAAGTCCCAAATCAAGAGGATGAGCCCTTAATTCATTTGAATGTTCTTAATATTAAACAATTGTATTGATGCATATTAGTGTTAGGTGAACTTGTTTTCCATTCGTATCCATCCATCTTAGGGAGTTTAGAGAGATAAGGAGAGAGCTTTCTCTTTTGTTGAGAGGGTTGTGCATTCATGAGATTGGAGACCGCCGTTTTCGTCTAGTGGTTAGGATTATCACGATTGACAACCGTGAGAACCCGGTGTTCAATTCCCGGTTCGAATGAGCTCTCCTCTCTATCTATTTTGTATTTCTCTCCTTGTATTTTTGTCTCTCCTTTGATTTGTACTTTCATTCATTATGGAGTTGATGTAAACCTAGTATTGTTGCTTTTTTATTGAATGTGTTTGTTGATGGTTGAGTGGTCATTTGAAGTGCTTAATGCTTTTGAGTGGTTAGCCACCGGTTGAATGAACTTTGGTTGTTGTGTGAAGAACCGAAAGGTGAAGCATGCACATGCATGAGTAGTTTGGCCGCTACATGCAGGGTAAGGTAGAAATACACGAGGCTTTTGCATGTATAGTCGCTATGTGTGTCTCATAGTTCTTAATGAACTCAAGTGTAGTTCGAGTAACCATGTACAAATAGGTTGCTGTTGCACGTCGGTATAGCCTTTATTACTTGAAAGAGAATATTGGCGAGGATTAAGTGAGCACGACTTTCAACATTGACGATGCATGTTTGTATGACATTGTGTGATTGCTATGGTGGAGTCATTTACTTAGTGTAACCATTTACATTCCATATCACTCCATTCCATCCTATCATTGTACATATTGTTTGTTTATGTAGTTTATTAGTTAGTTTAGCATTTACCTTCCGCATATTATTCTTGCATATGCAACACACGAGTTCGCTCGGAGTGTTGTAATATTAGCTAGAACTAGAGACGGTCGATGAATCTCACCTCCCTACGAAACGATCCCTTGCTTGCCACTGTGCTAGTCTCTGTGACCTGCACCCTAGCGAGACCGAACTTAATTGTTCAATCTTTTGATGGCACTTCAATGACGTGCCCGTCAAGGAGAAAGCCAAAAACCCAAAGATAATGGCCCGAAGGGAAATCCCAAGGAAGACTAGAAGAGCAATTTTGGGAAGGGCAAAGAAGGCCACAAGGATGATGATCAGAAAGGCAACAAGACCTTCAAGAGGCAGTATACAAACTATACTCCTCTAGCTCAGAAGTAGGAGAAGATTCTGAATGTAATTGAGGACAAGAACTTGTACAAAAAGCCCCCGAAGCAATTCAGTTTTGCACGAAGAGACGCCTCTAAGTATTGCTGATTTCATCGGGAAAACGGTCATGAGACTTCCAAATGCTACCAGCTAAGAGATTAATTTGAGAAGCTAATCAGAGAGGGACACCTGAAAGATGTAGTTCTCAAAGGAGGTGATGATCAGCAGAATGACCCCGTAAAAACTGATCAAGACAAAAAAGGCAGTCCAAGGTGAAGCTCAGATGCCGGAGCTATCAACACCATTTTTGGTGGGCCATGCATAGGAAGAAGAAGCAGGGAGAGAATAACTGAAATCCGAGAGGCAATTGATGGCCAGAGAAACTTAGAGGTAAATTCAATTGGTTCCGATCAGAAGAAGCTTAAGTAAGGTTGGGATCCGATCATTTTCTTCGAAGCTGATGCCCACAGACTAGAAGTTAAGCAGAACGATACCATCGTGGTGTCAGTTCGTATTGGTCATCGAGAAGTAAGAAAATTATTGATCGATAATGGGAGTTCGGCAGACATCCTAAGCGCAGAGGTGTTTGATTAGTTATGGCTTCAAAGGAAGGATCTGCAACCAGTGGTGAAAATGCTCTAAGAGTGATTAAACTAACCTAAGGGGGTGAATAGGTTTTAACCAAATTAATTACCAACTTTTTTTGGTTAATCAACATTAAACACACAACCCCTAATCTCTAACATAATCAACCATTGCTATAATAAAAATGCAGAATAAACAAAATGAAACAATAATATGATTTATGTGAGAAACCCTGCAACTGGGTAAAAACTCACGGGCCTAATCGCCAATCGAACCCTCAAATCCACTATTTGCAAAGCGATTACAACCTAGGTTGACCACATCACACCTATATGGTTACTAATACATTTTTGCTACCGCAAGCCTTTAATAGTGATAATCGGCTCTTGCTTGTATACTACCCACGGCACATACAAGACTTAACTCTTAAGTGAAAAGATACGCAACCTAATGTGAATATGAAAATATTCTAAATGCATAAATGCTAGGTCAACACATATTTTTCTTATCTATTTATGTATGAATGATTCAAACAATCCTAGATATCATGTTGTTATATGTCATACATATAACTTAGCTATATGAAATAAATGCAAACCTAGATGCAATAGCTATCACAATACAACAACCCAACAAGCAGAAACATCACATATAAAAGATAAAAACTCAACATTGATTCAACCAAGTCATAAAAGAGTTATCTTGGTAAACTAGAACACAAGAAAGAATGGAGATGGTGTTCAACTTACCAAGTCATGTGCTTTGATGTAGACCCATGTAAGAAAACATCATAGATGAAACTAGATGATGTTTGTTTCATGAAAGAAGGATGGGTGGATGGGTTTTGGTCAATAAAGATTGGATCTTGGTGGCTTTCCTTGTAAGACACACTTATCCCCTTAAAGGTTCTTCAATTTTAAGCTCTTAACCTGAAATAGTGATGAAAAGATGTATATATAACAACCCTAAAAGAAACTACGTCATTTTGGAAAAGTTTTCAAAAAGACAAGCAAAACTGACCGGCGCACATGGGTTTCCCTGGTTCATGACCAACGAACACACCTGAGAACCAGGGAACATCAAGCACCAAGACCAATTGCGCGGGTCTACTATGTAGGTCTATACCCGCGCATAGGCACTTTGCTGGTTCCAGACCAACGAACAACCAGCAAATATACCAGCGAACCGGGGATCAAAATCCCACCTAGGTCAACTGCACTAGTGACTGCACGGGTAGAGACCTACACACTATGACCCGCACACATGGTCAAAAGACACTCAAAAATAAGCACACTTAGATCTAGACATGTGGTGTGAGTGATTTAAGTGATGCACTCATGAGTAATAAAGAATAAATGCATGTTGATACAAATACATCCAAGTGTGTGTGCAATGAGTAAATGATGTGCCCACATAAGTAAAGATAAACACAAATGCAAGATAAATAGAGTATGCATGAGAAGTGTGTGTGTGTGCGACTAAATCTCTTCAAGAAGTTAAGCAAGTAATATACCTTCTTGAAGCACTTTGAGATGTTCGGAAGCTTGTCAATCAAGATCACCTAAGCTACCCTTACAAGTAAATCCCTAATGTGGTTTGTTAATGAAATAAGCCAATCATAAAGTGAGGCACTTACAAGTGACAATCCCGCTTAGAGGATTCGGGGGAGCAGAAGTAAGATCTTTGGGAACGGTCAAACTGTCGGTCGAGATAGGGAATTTTCCATGTCAGAAAACAATACTGCTCAATTTTGTGGTTGTTAACACCGAGAATTGGCCATACAATACCTTGTTAGGCAGACCATTCTTAAACAAAACGAAAGCAGTTACAGCAACTTACTCCCTGATCATCGAGTTCCCGACCGAGGCTGGAGTCGGAGTTTTGAAGGGTTCCTAAGAATTGGCGAGGAAAGCCAATCTGGCGGTTTACAGAGAGAGAGTTGAGCCAGACGTAATGCAGGTAGATTTCGCTGAGCGGGAAAAGTGCCCGAAAGATGATAAAGAGGAGAACAGGTGGAAACGCCAACTCAATTCCACCTGGACCCAAGGAATCACCTCCAGAAGATGGGAAAGACCAGGAAGAGGAACCAACTGTTGAAGTAGTGATAAACGACAAGAACCTTGAACAAACGGTAAAGTTAGGGGCAAAGCTAACCGAACAGGTGCAGAATCAACTAGTCAACATGTTGAGAGAATACAGGGATGTGTTCGCTTGGAAACATGAAGATATACCAGGAATCGATGCCAAAATAATCTCCCATGCTATGATTGTTGACCCTGAGCGCAAACCGGTAATACAGAAGAGGCAACGATTCAACCCCGAAAGAAGCCAAGCAATTAAGGATGAAGTCAATAAGCTATTTACAGCAGGATCAATTAGGGCTGTACATTATCCCATATGGGTTGCCAATGTGGTACTCGTAAAAAAGAAAATGGGCAGTGGAGAATGTGTGTGGACTTCACAGATCTAAATAACGCATGCCCGAAAGATAGTTTCCCTATACCCCGAATAGATCAGTTGGTTGATGTGACTGTAGGGCACGAGCTGCTGAACTTCATGGACGCATATTCAGGTTATAAGCAGATCAGGATGTTCGGTCCGGATGAAGAAAAGACTGCTTTTATAACTGATCAAGGGCTTTAATGCTACAAAGTAATGTCTTTTGGTCTCAAAAATGCCTGGGCAACTTACCAAAGACTGGTAAACAAGATGTTTTCCCCCACAGATCGAAAGAAACATGGAAGTCTATATAGATGACATGTTAACAAAAAGCGTCATAGCAGACAAGCATGCAACCGACCTGGAGGATACATTTAGAGTGTTAAGAAGGTATGGGATGAAGCTCAACCCAAACAAATGTGTTTTTAAGGTACCGTCGAGAAAGTTCCTCGGTTTCCAAGTACACCAGAGGGGAATCGAAGCGAATCCTGAAAAAATACGGGCCTGGAAAAAATGAGGTCTTCGATTACCCTGAAAGACATCCAAAGGTTGACGGGTTGCCTAGCTTCACTGAACCGATTCATCAACAAATCAACTGATAGATGCCTGTCTTTCTTCAAAGCAATACGGAAAGGCAAAGGTGTAGAATGGAGCGAAGAGTGAGAACAAGCATTCCAGAAGATTAAAGAGTATTTAGGCAAGGCTCATATCCTGTCGAAGCCTCTGGAGGGAGAAACACTGTATCTATACCTGTCAGTCACCGTTGTGACCACTTGGTCAGTACTGGTTAGACTGGACGAAGGAATACAGAAACTAGTGTATTATACATGCAAGGCTTTGCTACCAGTAGAAACGAGGTACACGGTGGCCGAGCAAATGGCAGTAGCACTAGTGACAGCCGCAAGGAAGCTAAAACTCTACTTCCAGGCCCCCAAGATTGAGGTTTATAAATATTGTCCATTAAAGCATATTCTATCCAAGCCAGAAATGTTAGGAAGATTGACAAAGTGGGTGGTTGAGCTGAGTGAATTCGATATCACTTACCTGCCAAAGGCCGCAATAAATGGTTCAGACAATGGCAGATCTGATTGTTGAGTTCACATAACCAAATAGTGAGGTGATCAGAATACTAGAAGAAAAGGAAAGGAAAGTCTTTAGCTGGAAGCTGCATGTTGATGGGTCATCAAACACACATGGCAGCGGGGCAGGCATAGTGGTATCAACCCCAGAAGGCGATCGGGTGGAATGTGCCTTACGATTTGACTTCAAAGCTACCAACAATATGGTCGAGTATGAGGCGTTGTTGGTAGAACTCAAGGTATGCACAGCACTGGGAGCAGACAAAGTGGAGATATTCAGTGACTCGCAGGTTGTGGTTAACCAGGTCCTAGACGAGTACCATGCGAAAGATCTTAATATGATGGCTTCCTAGAGATAGCTAAGGTACTTCTCGGGAGATTCAAGACCTATAGAATCACTTAGATCCCGAGAGAGAAAAATGAGAAAGCTGACGCATTATCAAGATTGGCATCAACAACCAGTGGTATCTAGTCCAAAACGATCCCAGTGGCTCATCTCAAAAAGTCCAGCATTAAAGAAGAAGAAACATTAGCAGTAGAAACAGTAGAATAAGGGCAGGTCGCTTAGATTACCCCCATCAGGCAGTACTTAGAAGACGGCACGCTCCCTGAAGATAAGGCTGAAGCAAAATGTATCAAATATAGGGCAACCCGGTATTTGATAATAGGTGGTGAGCTTTACATAAGGGGTTTTCAAAGGCCCTATAAAGATGTGTTAGTCAAGATGAGGGAGATAAGATTCTGGCTAGTATACACCGAGGTGTATGTGGGAACTATACTGGGGGAAAAAGCTTGGCTCATAAAACCCTCGGACAGGGCTTCTACTGGCCAACCCTATTTTAGGATGCTAAATCGATGGCTGAGAAATGCGGTACTTGTCAAATAATTGCAAATGACATTAAGCAGCCACCCGAGAACTTGAAGAATCTGACCTTACCCTGGCCATTTGCAATGTGGGGACTGGATCTGATCGGCCCAATGCCAACAGTAACTAAATGGGGTGCAAGGCATGACATTGTAGCATAAGACTATTTCACAAAATGGGCAAAAGCGGAAGCATTGGTACATATAAATGAAGCCAATGCCACCAGCTTCAGTAAAGAAGAATACCATCTATCGATTCGGGATCCCAGATACAATTTTCACTGACTGGGACTCAGGCCCAGTTTGGCATTGCTGTGCTGTGGGGGGAATTGCTTTTGGATCTGCTGTGGGGGGAATTGCTTTTGGAATTGCTGTGGATAGAATCAGCTGAGTGTTTGGTAAACTGATTTTCAAAAGTGCTGTGAGAACCAAAAGCAATTTCAATGTGTTTGGTAAACTAGAAGTAAAAAGTACTGTGATTGTGTAAAATTACTAAAAGGACATCATTGTAATTACAAATAATTAAAAAACAAAAACATTTTAAAATTAAACTTTAAATGAAATAATATTATATATATATATATTAAATGCATTTAAATTAATAAATTTAATTAAATTAAATAATAAAAACAACTAAAAAAAACAAAATTAATAAAAACAAACCCTAACTCTAATCTCTTTCTCTTTCCCTCACTCTCACCGCCTCTCTCTCCCTCTTTCTCTCTCTCTCTTCTTTCATATCAACTAAGATCCAACCTCACCTTCATCTTCAATTTTAAATCCAACACAATACAAAATCACAATCATCACCCAACCTCATCTTCATCATATCCACCAAAATAAAATAAAAAATAATTTTTTTTGTGATTCAACTTCTAGGCTGTTCTTCATCACCATCATAATTTTTTTTATTATTATTTTAAATTGATGATGGTTGGATACTTGGATGGTATTTAATGGATGTGGGATTTTTATGGTTGTGGGATTTTTTTATCATATTTAATGAAAAATAAAAATAAATGCAAAGAAAAAAACAATTCTGGGTAGAAATACCCAGCTTTCCTTTTTAAAATTTTGCTGTTGTTGTTGAGTTTTTTGTGGTTTGAAAGAGAAAGAAGTGATGATGATAATGGATGGCGATGGCATAATGTTTTTTAAACAATTTATTTATTATCTCCATATTGTCGATTTAAGAAAAAAAATCATTCTCTGGTGGGTTTGACTGATAATGATAATGATGAACTGGGGATGGATTTTTGTGTTTGATAACGATTTCTAAAAAAAAGTACTAGGGTTGATGATAATGATTTCTGGGTGGTTGTTGATTGTTGTTGATAATAATGATTTTTGGAAAAAAAAATTGATTATGATAATGATTGTTGCGAGAGAGAGGAGAAATCGAAGCTTAAAGGAATCAATCTGATTGGTAAATGATTTTGTTAAATGTCATGAAACGCTAAGGGCAAAATAGGATAGTTGGGTAAAAATTCATTAAAAAACACTGTAGCGCATTTTCAAAAGCAGAAGCTGATTTCCAAAAGCATGTATTTGTAGCTTCTCAAAAACTCAGTTGGGAGAAGCTAAAAGTGGCCAAAAGCACTTCCCCACAATTTTACCAAACACCCTATCATTGGTCAGGAATCACTTTTGGCCCCAAAAGCAGTTGCGGAAGCAATGCCAAACTGGGCCTCAATTTGATAGTGATAACTTCATGGAAATGTGCCAAAAGTACCGCATCAAAAACTACTATGCTACACATGCTCAT
The DNA here is from genome assembly GCA_033220585.1 of Dipteronia sinensis. Lineage (NCBI taxonomy): Eukaryota > Viridiplantae > Streptophyta > Magnoliopsida > Sapindales > Sapindaceae > Dipteronia > Dipteronia sinensis. Next base: position 17,840,564 of record CM065644.1, on the reverse strand, counting down.
CCTCAGACCAATGGTCAAACCTGAAGCAGTCAATAAGATCATCAAGCACACCTTAAAGGCCAAGCTCGATGGCAAGAAAGGAAATTGGGCGGACAAGTTACATGAGGTACTATGGGCATACCGAACAACTCAAAGAACATCGACGGGAGAAACACCTTATTCCCTAACATTCGGGATCGAGGTAGTTATCCGGTCGAGGTAACCCATGCTTCCCATAGAGTCCAGTTATACCAACCCGATGCAAATGTAGGGATGCTAGAACAGAGCCTGGATGAATTGGAAGAAAGATGGGACATGGCGAGAATAAGAAACACAACTTATCGAAAAAAAGGTTACTAGATATTACAACTCGCACGTCCGGATAAGAAAGTTCTAACTTGAAGATCTGGTTCTTAGAAAGATATCCCCAAACACAAGGGATAAGGTGGCTGGATCCTTGGCAGATAAGTGAGAAGGACCTTATCAGGTAGTCGGATTAGTTGGGCATGGAGCATATCGCCTTATCCGACCAGAAAGATGAGAGTTACCCTGGCCATACAATGCTCAATACTTGAAGATATTCTACCCTTAAGGGGTTTTCCTTTTCTGTTTTCTCTCAGTCTTTTTAGATATTCTATCCAATTTAGAGTAGTTACAGATTTTACTTATTCCTAATTATTTGTTTCTTCTTTTAGTTTTTTGAAGATATTAATAAAAGCCTATCGAGAGAAGCATAGTTCAAGAAAAAGTAGTTCTAATACTGCTTTCGATTACAAAAGCAAGTCTCGTTGAACCCCGAACGGGTTCTCGAGGGGTCCCAGTGATGGGGCCAAAAGCATATGTCTCAAAGACAATGTACTTTCACTGAAACTAACTAGGTGTATATAAACACCGTTAGAGCGCCTTCAAGTTATAGATACTTGATGGGATGCGCAGAAAGTTGAATAAGGTGACTTAGTCCTCATACTTGAATACCGATTAGCCAGATACTCGGTTAAGATAAGTTAAAGTTAATGAGATATAGGCCATCTCTATTGCAACGAATCTTGAGTAACAGACTACTAAGAGACGTCTCAGTGACTTAGTTGACAGATAAAAGACAAACGTCTATAAATTAAATACCATGCATATAGTCCATCAAACTAACACTACTTGAACGAACATACAACGCAATTGCAAGCCAACTAAATCAAACTTGGTCAGTTGATTAAATAACCAATCGGGATAACCAAAGGCTAACCGGCCAGACCAAGTTCAGTTGATTAAGAAGATAATTGACTGGGTCAATAACGACCAGTTTAAAAGATAACTGAACGAATCAAAGATGGCTGATTTGAAACACAACTAGTTTAGCCAAGTTCGATCAGTTAAGTAATATAGCTGGTCGGGTTAAGTAATCAAACAAGTTTGATCAGTTGAGAACATAATCAATCGAATCAGTTACAATCAGTTAACGAGATAACTGATTAAATTAGAAGTGACGGTCAGCAAAATTGATTGGTTAAAATAAAAGAGTCCATATAAGTAAATAAAGATCGGTATCATTAAAAATGAAGTAATCATTTACACGGTGATACAGGAAAACTTTACAAGATATGCTGATACAACAAATATATATATATATATATGATGACAAGGGATAGATCAAGCTCCAAGAGTGCTCGAAGGGCCATCAGGTCCAGAGTTGCCATGGGGTTTGTCTTCTTCTCCATAGCCCTTGGTCAGATCTCCAAAATCTGGCCAACAAATGTTATCTTCAGGATCTTCAGCCATAAAAGGAGATTAATCGGTCTCAGGCAAGGGTTCAATATCAATGCCCTTGGATATTGCACCACCTTCCTCGACCGCGTGAAAGGTCACCAGTAAAGATTTGGTGGGGAGCTCTAGATGCATTACATGGGAGTCCTTCCCAGTAGACTTGCAATAAGCCCTCAATCTCATCCTTTTGTTTTTAATCGCGTTGAGTGACTTAGCCTTATGCTTTTTGATCGTTCGATCCCATTTACGGTGAGCCTCTCCATAATACTTCTCCTTACCCCGGAAGAACATTCGAGCAGTGACAAGCCCCCATTCCAGTTCCCTCAGAATGACTGCCTCGAATGCAGGAGACCACTTATAGCAATCAACGCTCTGGACTTCAAGGACTAGTCTGGCTTCTTAGAAAAGCACTTCCACGCTGACATTTTGCTGCTTCAGATCTTCAGCCAACCTCTCATAACGAAGCTTGGCCTCCTCAGATCCTTTTTGGGCCTCAAGCATAGATTGTTGGGAGGCAACCAGAGTTTTCTTAGCAGCTCGGGCCTCTGCCTCCTGACTAGCAGCAGCTTGTTCAGCCAGGGATAGCTTATGTTTCAATTATGCGCACCGTTGTTCAACCTTAGCTAGATTCGCTTCAAGCTGGGTGCTCTCCACAGCAAGTTCTGTCAAGCTGATTGTGGCATTGTCAGCTCGGGTCTCAGTAGTGGACATGGCTTTCCTTAGGATTGCTTCGGTCGCATCACGCTGCCTCAACCTCTCTTCAAAGGATTTTTTCAGTTTTGATTCACTGGCTGAGGCAGAATTGATCGCTTTCTTTCTCTTCTCGAGCTCTTTTTTAAGCTGAGAGATTTCGGCAACTTGCCCCTTCTGAGCCATCGTAGCCTTGGTAATCTCCTCTACGACCTTAAAAAGAAAAAAAAAGAGTTATGACTGTAAAAACTTGAAACGAAAAGAATTGATAAGGGAGTAGAAAGCACATACATATACGCCATTATTGTAAATTGCACGAACACGCTCCACGACACTAGCATTCCGCAAGTCAATCTAATAACCTTCCCCGACATAGCCTATTCCTGCAGACATGGACTTCAGCATGTCAAGGGGGTCAACCAACGTTTCCTCCGAGCCAGGAGTGCCGACCGCAGCAGGAAGTATTGTCACTCTTAGGCCATAAGGTTTTTGATCAGTTGGGACTGAACTTAGAACAAGAGTGGTCTCATGAGCAGTCATCAAGGGTGTAGCAACAGTTTTCTCAGGACCAGTAGCTCCTGATGGACCCACTTTAGCACCGCTCACAAAGGAGGTCAGGACAACATTGGGCAAGTGCCCAGAAGGGCGGCTCAGCCATAAAAAAACGTTATTGATATGATCAGCTTCATGGTCAGATAGGTTATCTGTAAGAGCGAGCGGGTCGGATGATACCTCTTCAAGTCTTGCTTACCCCTCGTCAGAATCCGACTTAGTGAAGACTATCTGATGCTTAACAGAAAACTGCATCAGAGCCTTGCTAGCATGCTGTACTGAAGAGCCAGTAGGAACCTGGCCGAATGGATGGATAGTTTGGAGAGAAACCGGCTCAGCCAGAGTTGGAGGTTGAGTTTGTTGTGGGGTTGAAAATACTATATAGCGTGTGTCTATTAATCTAGAGGGGGGGTGAATAGGTTTTAGTTGATTTATTACCAACTTTTTGACTTAATCAATTTTCATAGTCCTACCCCATATTAGCAATCAACCAATCATAATATAAACTTGCGGAAAACAATAAAAACACAAGGATTGATTTATGTGAGAAACCCTCCAACTGGGCAAAACTCACGGGCTATCCTTCTAGCCATATTCGGTCATCAAATCCACTATTTGAATGAAAGTTTACAACCTAGGTTGACCTTAAGTCACACCTACTTGGTCACTAACCCTTTCACTCTACCCAACGGGCCTTTAATAGTGATTCTAGACCACAAGCTTGTGCACTAATCCACTTAGTCACAAAGCTTAACAATCAATGAAGAGATAAAACAACCTATGTGAATATATGACAATATTCTATCATGCAATTAATGCTAGGCTACACCAAGAGCTTATCTAGGGATTTAAAGATGTCAATAAATGCAAATCCTAGATATTAATATCTAAATGCAAATGCATGAAGATTTAACTAGAAGGGTAAAATCGTCATAAATGCTAGCTATCAATGAATAAAGCTCTTAACCAACAAACAACAACTCAAACATGTTATAAATGCCAATAAACATAAAGATATTCAATAAAATCATATAAAAGAGCTAACCCTAGGCAAATAAGAACATAAATAAATACAATGAGATTTAGGGCATGTTCAAGTTACCTAGTCAATGAAAGCAAGAAGAATCCATGATGAGATGATGCTTGTAAGATGTTAGATGCACATGGATTTGTGTTTGGTTGAGTAAAGATGAGTTCTTGGGAGTTTCTCTCTCTAAAGGAAGCTTGGCCTCTCAAAAATGGCTTTTTGAACTCATAAAAAACGAGCAAGGAAGAAGAGAGAATATATATAAGGGAGCCTTAGTCAAAACTGTGTCGTTTTGAACTTAGGGCATAAAATCCCGTCAATACCGATGGATGGACCGCGTCGCAGGCAAGTGTCCAGACCGCGGTATATACAGCAGTGCACCATCTGGACAACAACGCGGTGTAGGGCGATGTGCATGCAGGTGTACAGGCCGCGGTATAGGCAACAATGGCCTACTGGATAACACCGCGACTTGGACCGCTATGCGTGCAAGTGCACAGGAAGCGGTGCAAGAAGTATGACCCTACTGAGGTGTACCGCTCTGTATGCCGCGGTGAAAGCATGTCTTGTCAAGCGGTCTAGGCCGGCGCTAAGAGAAGAAATTCTATTTTCGAGGCAAACTCAACACACTAAGAGATGTGTAAAAAGTACAAGTGTGGAGTGCGAAAAGTGGCATACAATACATCATTCAAATACATGAATATAAGAACATAATGCATGCAAGTGAGTGTATGCAACTAGATCTCTTCAAAGAGAGTTAAACAAGTGAGATACCTTTGAAGTGCTCTTGAGAAGGATGATGCCCTTAAAGCTTGATCACACCCAATGAGGCATAATTTACCCTTACAAAAATAATCCCTAATGTGGTTTGTCAACGAAATAAGCCAATCAAAATATAAGGAACTTACAGGGGTGGCTTGTCTGATAACCCCAACAGCAGCCTCATCATCCGCTTTGGGTTTATCAGATGGTAGAGTGGCAGATGGAGCTGATGCATGATCATTTCCTTTCTTCGATCGCTACTTCCTGCGGATCAGATCAGTCAATGTATCCTGATCATCGTCTTCTTCTTCAATAAAGACTAGCTTGACTCCAGCCTGATAAACTTCTGATCCTCTTGACGGTTTAATTCCCTTCATTTTGTGAGCTGCTTCAGAAGCAGAAGATCCTTCAGTCGTTTTGGTTACCTTTATGATAAGGGACCTCTTGGAAGGTTTAGCTGGTTTTCGAGCTGCCGTTTCCTTAGTGAACCTCCTCTTCGAGCCTCTAGGAGATTTTTTCTGCTCACTGTCCCGATCAGAGGGCTGCTCTCTCTTTCCCGATCAAGAGCACTTGAAGATGTGTTGGGATCAGGCTCATAAATGTGCTCGATCATGACCTATTGGGGGGGAGCGATCCTCTGGGCTATTTGAGCTACAGCCTCAGCTCGACTAACTTTGTCGAGATTCTTAATCTTCTCCGCTTATTCGCCTGCTATGATGTCCATCTCATATACTGCGCCATTGAAAGAACATAAGAATAAGTAAAACTTAAGTCTGGAAAATCAAGGTTTGGAAAAAGTAATACTTACAGCGTTTACGTCGACTCGAGATAGGAGGAAACAATCATAAATCTTGAAGGGCCTTCTCAGCGAACAGCGCACGCCGATCCCTGGCCTCCCAAGTTGTTTGAGCATCCTTGACCACATTTTTGGCATGATCTTCCTTGAGTGTCGTAGGAGTCTGGTTCCATAGCTCGAGGCTGTAAAAATGCCTAGGAACAGAGTTCCTAGCCAACTCCTGACGAGGGTCAGCGACAACCGTTTCACCTCACTCACTTCGGACGAAGAACCAACTATTCTTCCAGTATTTATTAGAGGTGAGGAAGCCCCAGATGAAGCCCTTATGATCCTTGATCGATGGAGGAGTGGGCCTCAGATTATATCCCTCAAGAATCCAATGATTAATGAAAACGGATTGAAGGTAAAAAGTACCCCCATTGTCTGACCGACCCAAAGTATAGAAGTTACGAATCTTGTGGGGTCAAGGCTTACTTGGCACCAATTTGCTTCCACAGGTGCCATAAGCTCATCAACACTCGGTAAGAGTTCGGTGAGAGTTGAACGAGGGCAATTTCAGCTTCAGCTAGGAATCGGGAAATGAAAGGTTGAAGGGGCAGCGTGACCCCAGACATGAGCATCACACCATAAATGGCCACTGCACCCCGAAGGGGATTCCAGATTGCATGTTGGCCACTCAAGAAGAGTTAAGCATACCGAGGGAGATCAAATCTCTCGTTGTACTTCACTAACTCTGGTACATCTACCACATTCACCTCTGAGTCAAAGGCACTAGAGTGCTCGGCAGAAAACTTCAGTAAATAGGCTCGGCCCCTTTTTGGAATGTCTTCCATCTTCAACAGTTGGGATGGAATTTTAAGTCTATTGAAGCAGAATCCTTTGAGCTTGGTCTGCTTCCCCGACCAAATCCAGATGTCTTCGACATATCTGGGCATGTGTTAGGAGAAGAAATATTGGGGTTAGCGTAATCAAAAGACGAAGGCTGAAATTCGGGGAGAGCCACTAAGTAATCAACGTTAAGGGCTACGGGTTGAACTGGACGGGAGAAATTCTGAAAGAGCCGCCCTAAAATAGATTCAATCCTAGCAACATTTTCTTTATCACCAATTTCAATATAATGCATCAATAACCTAACGTAACGATGACGGGTAGTAGGATCCATACCCGATGATTAAAATGGATGAGATGAAGACTCTGACGATGATGAAGAGGTAAGCCCTGAGATGAAGAAGAATTTCTGAGAAATATTGAAAAATAAGAAAAAGTTTGAAGAAGAAGTTGCGTAGAGAGGGAAACGAAGGGATTTGAAAATATATATAGACGAGAATGACGTCATGCGAGTGGCCGTTGGAATGTGAATCCCGAAGATGACGCACCATTTGAAATTTGAACCACCTCCGTTAGTTGCGTCATTCGCGTCAAATCGCCTAGGCAAATCAAACATTTGCGGTTAAAATTAAAAGCTTAGTTGTCCAGTATTAACAAGCATTAATGAGCTACAAAACAAAAGTCTCCCAAGTTAAACATATCTCACCGAATGAGTTATCTTTACAGAGCGAGATGCTCGATTTGAATGTTTAATGGGGTATTATTATTGGTAAAATCAGGAAAGATGGCACGTTAGCATAAACGTCGTGTTTCATGAGGATAATAAGTAACGTATCAACAAATGTCGACTGAGATAAGCCAAATTTAGATGGCTAGGAAATAACCCCACGATGCTGATCATGGTTACTTAGATGATTGAGTGAGGAACATTTGATCAAGGTAATTAGATTTATCGGGGAAATAAAATCCGATCGGGAAACCCCAAGATGGTCGAAGAAACCCAAAATGGTCGGGTTTAGTTATCTGATCGAGTGTAGATCCCTGGTTGAGGGTGAAAGAGATCTGGTCGGGTTTGGAAGACGGTCGGCTAAGTAACACGTGGGCAATTTCCATATACGCTCGGATGCTTGACATGTTGATAACGATGAATTCAATGTAATCACGATTCAAACACGTAAAGAAGAGTCCTCCTCAAATAAGGTCTCGAGAAGCATACTCTGATAAGGAAACAGATTTCTTTAAAACTATCAAAATCCAGAATAGGCAAAAGTCCTGATGTGATTATAACACAAACAGTGCAAAACAGGAAGGAAGATTAGCACGACTTCAATAAGTTAGAATTATTGGTACTTTATTGAATCACTGTCACTAATTCCTTTACTTGTACTCCAAGAATTAGGGTTCTATGCATGTATAAATAGACCCCAAAAACACCCAACAAGGGTTCATGAGTGATCATAAATTATAGAGAACAAGTAAGATTGAGCTTGTAACAACTGATTCATGGTGGATTTTATTCTCGCCGTCGCCGGCAACTGTGGTTTTTTCCCTTTAGGGTTTTCCACGTAAAATCTTGCTTGCTTTATTCTTCTTTTACTCTTTTCTATTTCTCACATAATCATAAATTTCATATAACTTGTGTGACACGCAATTTAATTTATATAATCCCTAAAATCGTCGTCAACAATGGGAAATGTTTCAGTTCTGGCATTTAGTTGCTAAATTGGTCATGGTTCATATCCTTGTGCTTAATGCGTCTTGTTAAGACACAATTGCCTTTCCTTGGCCAGATTGGGTGATGAATTGATTTTGGAGAATTCCCTAATCAAGAGGATGAACCCTTAACTTAAATTGAATGTTCTTAATGATATAACAATCAACTTATTGCACATTAGTGTTAGGTAAACTTGTTTTCCATTTTTAGCCATCCTAAGGAGATTGATAAAATCAAATCCTTATCTAGAGTAAAGACCACTGAATTTCTCTTGTGCTTGTGTTGTCATATGGGCATTTTGTATGCTGAATGTTTTCACTCGGTTAACCACCTTGTGAATGATATTTAGGTTGTGTGTTATGTATCGTGTGATTCGCAGTAACATGCTCAGCGTGGTATCCTCTACATTTGACCAGAAATTTGAGAGATCACTAGGCTGGCGTGTAAAGCTCGTGTGTGTGTGTGTCTCATAGAACTTAATGGATTCATGCATTTATGAATGGATGCAATCTCTATGCACTCGATAGAGAGTAGAGATTAATTATGGGGAGACAAGCATATAACATAAGTGTTATAGGGGTATCTCGTATTCTTAATGCTTTCACTTGGTTGCCATCCCGTATTTGGTTAGCCTCATGGATGAATTATTGGCTGTAGTATGGCCCAAGCGGTTGCGCATTACATGCCTAACGAAACGTCCTATGTATATGATCAGAAAGTGATAGTATCACTAGGCTGGCGTACATGGCTCTCGCGTGTGTGCCACAGCACTTAATGAATCCATGCTTTGTGTGGATATGATCTCTAAGACATCGACAGAGATTAGAGATCAATTTAGGGGACACGAGCCTATAACACATACTTGCATTTTTGAGGGACTAAATGAGTCTAGTGCTTAAATAGGAGGATTGTTACGGTTGAGTCATATCCTTAGCGTATCCATACATTTCATGCATCTCTCCATTCCATCCTATCTATGTAAATATTATTTATGTAATTTATTTAGTTATATTGTTATTTACTTTTCCGCACACACAACACACTAATTCGCTTGGCGTGTTGTAATAATACTAGAACTAGAGACGGTCGACAAATCCCACCTCCCTGGGGAACGATCCTTGCTTGCCGATGTGCTAGTCTATGTGGCTCGCGCACTTGCAAGACCTAACTTAATGTTCAATCTTTTGACGACACTGCAACGATATGTCATCAACCGCCTCTTTCGATTTCTACTAATTGACAAGATAATTGATTGATTTATCACGGGAAGGAATGAGTGACGAAATTCTATTACCAATTTTTGAAGGATCAAATCATCCAGAAATAGAAAGAGGCCTACGTGCAACCGATGAAGACCACAGCGGAGAGATGCATTGCTTCAGATTAACTACTAAACAGATTGCAACAAACAATTTCTCTGATACAAATAAGCTTGGACAAGGTGGGTTTGGCCTAGTTTACAAGGTTAATATGTACTTTAGAAGTGGTCTGCCTAACAATTTCATTTCTGTTACTCTGTGATTAATAATTTAATTGAAGTTATTGATGTTTTCAGGGTAGGTTGCCAAATGGAAAGGAAGTAGCAGTTAAAAGACTTTCATTGAGATCAAGTCAAGGTCTTGAAGAATTCAGAAATGAAGTGATTTTGATTATCAAGCCTCAACATAAAAATCTTGTGAGACTTTTGGGATACTGCTTGGAGGGAGACGAAAAGCTTCTCGTCTACGAGTATATGGCCAACACTAGTCTTGATGCCTTCCTGTTTGGTAATTTGATCATTTTCCCTCTCATATATGTGATCTATAGTCATTGATTGAATTATTTTCAGGTTTTATTGAGCCTTCGAGAATGCTTGTGTAAATCAAAGATTGTTTTACCATCTAAGAGACTTATGATCCTGTAATTTCCAAGAATGCAGATCCAATAAAAATAAATAAAGAACTAGATTGGGCAAGCGTGCTAACATAATTACTGGGACGGCATGAGGCATTCTTTATCTACACGAGGACTCGCGGCTCAAGATCAGTCACCGGGATTTGAAAGTAAGTAATGTGTTGTTGGATGATGAGATGAACCCAAAAATATCTGACTTCGGCACTGCAAGGATTTTTGGTGGCAATCAAATTGAAGCCAACACGGAGAGAGTCGTCAGGACATAGTAAGTCATTACTTTCATTTCCATTCTTAAGAATGAATGTATATCATTTAACTTCATGTGTAGTTTTCTTGTAATCTTGCTTCAATGCGGTAATTATTCATTGACTTGAAAAGAATTTTTCTTCGACAATGGTTACATGGCATCTGAGTATGTATTGGAAGGATTGTTTTCCATAAAGTCAGATGTTTACGGTTATGAAATCCTAATGCTTGAAATCATAAGAGGCAAAAAGAACAGAGGCTTTTACCACCCTGAGTGTGGCCAGAGCCTTCTATCATATGTAGGTTTTCCTTTCACTATTATAGTACTTAAAGGACTTAAAAATGAGGTTTATTTCACCATATACTATGACCCTTTACAGGCATGGCGGCTATGGAATGAAAGCAAAGCACTAGAGTTGATAGATCCGAACATTGTTGACACTTGCCTATCAATGAGGTTTTTGAGATGGTACAATATTGCATTGTTGTGCATTCAAGATGACCCTGCCGACAGGCCAACCATGTCATTAGTTGTTCTCATGCTTGGCAGCCAAGCAATCAACCTTCCCCAACCATCAACACCTTCATATTCTGTTGGTAGATTTACCGCCTTGTCTGATCTGTCCTCGACTTCTGGAACGGGAACAGGTCTCACATCAGATCAAACTTCAACTAGTACTTCAAGCTAGTAAAGTAATTGATTGAAGCATTTTGTTTCAGCTGAGTCAACAGAGGAACTCTCATGTTAATTTTACATTTTTTTGTTATGACTTGCAACTAATTTTCAAATACTTTCACGAATTTCCAACTCCTGTAATTAATTAATCAGGTTCTCAAAGTTTTCTATATTCCAATATTAGTCTTCATAGTACATTCAATAAGATAATGATGTGGTCAATTGTGGCTTATCTTCAAATAACTTCCATCACAATCAACCTTTTTGATAAATTTTTCCAAGCTCTGATTAGTTTAATTGGCCCAACTTATAATGGAAATAATTACATTCATAGACCAACTAAAAGCATAACTTTGTTGACCCCTTCCCCACTATGAATCCTGGAAACTTTTATCTTTAAGAGCTTCAGACAGAAACATCTTCAGCCTTATTGACTCCATTAATATGATGAATTTTATAAAATTTTCTAAAAGATTAAGAAAAGAATGAAAAACAACAGATTACAGGGAACGAGCAACTTGAATACATGGATCAAAACACATAAATTGTCATAATTTTAAATTATAACAGGCGTGTGAGAAACAGCTTAGTCAATTAATGATTGATAGGTACTTAGCTAGTCATATTTGAAACTTTCTCCACAGAAGGGTTTGTTGAGAATAGGACCTCAGCATTTAATTTTTTCCAATCCATTGAAACTCTCTAATAGCCAGAATCAATCTCCACGGACCATCATTTTTCATCAAACAATCAATCAATCATGCTTCTTCGGCCAATTCCAGGTGCCTTTCTTTTCATCTCGTGTGCAATCTTTGGGCTAATGTGCTCCATTACTTGCCAGCCAACATACAATTATCATATTTGTTCTGGTCTGCAAAACCAAAACAACTACATATCCAACCTTGATTCAGCTTTGAATTCTTTATCATCTAAAGCTTCTACCAACAGCTTCTTCCATGATAAGTCCAATGGAATCTATAGTCTCTTCCTCTGCAGAGGAGACGTCTCTACTGATACGTGCCAAACTTGCATCAAGAATGCTAGTCTAACAATTAGACAACTCTGCCCATCTAATAAAACTGAAATCATATGGTATGATGAATGCATGTTACGCTACTCTGACACCGATTTCTTTGGATTAGTACAAACGATTCCTTGGTTGCTCATGTGGAATGCTAAGAATACTACTTCACCTGACCAGAAAAACTACGGAGCATTAAGCTTGATATACTCTTTAATTAATTCTGCCCCGAATACAGACTTGATGTTCGGAACAAAAGAAGAACTTTTGGCGGGCGTGTCCCAGCATGGATACGCTCTGGTGCAGTGCACCAGAGATATCAACAGTAGTTTATGCAAGTCTTGCTTGGAAGAGTTAACAACACAGATCGAAAAGTGTTGCCAGAGCCGGAGAGGATGGCGTATTTTGAGCCACAATTGCTATCTAAGGTACGAAGAAAATCAATTCTATCAGCAACCACCTGCTTCACCTCCTCCTCCTGTGCCTGCTGCACCACAGCCGACACCTATTGATAAAGGTTAGTTAAAAAAGTAAATTTTGATTATCAGAGTATCGTGTACCCATTAGTAACCATTAGACTTATAAGCGTAAGCTTATAGAAAAGTATCTAGCAATAGTATCCCTGTGCTTCTCTTTTTCCTTTTTTTCAGACTAAATATTATTTTGGCTCAATTGATTGCTAAAGAGATTCAAATATTTAATAGAATAACAATTGAAGGGAGAAACTGAAGACCAATGCTTGCCAAGTCTTTACAATATAACAAAATCCTGTAACTTGTCTACAGGAAAAGGAGGAAATAACACAACAATGATTGTGATTATCACTCTATCAACATTTGTATCTTTCGCAACAGCGGCTCTATTAGGATTCTGGTATTATTCATCCTCCTGCAGGAAAAAAGAACAAAAAGGTGCGCACAACGAAGTCTGTCTACTGATAAACGTTGTTAGTTCAATTTCGGTTAACTTTTCACGTAATTGATTTCTCAGGGGAAGGAATAACAGAGGAAATTCTTTTACCGAATTTTAGAGGCTCAGAGAACCCAGAATTTGATGCAGGAATTCTTGCTACAGATGAAGAACATACCGGAGAGATGCTTTGCTTCAGTCTAGCTACTATAAAGGCTGCTACAAACAATTTTTCTAATGCGAATAAACTTGGAGAAGGAGGTTTCGGCCCTGTTTACAAGGTAGATTTTTTGTATCATATTAGCACTTGGTGACACTTTTTTGTGTTGCAATTCAATTAGCTGACAGAGAAATGCTTTCAGGGTAAGCTGCCAAATGGAAAAGAAATAGCAGTTAAAAGACTTTCATTGAAATCAAGTCAAGGTCTTGAAGAATTTAGAAATGAAATAATTTTAACTATGCAAACTTCAACATAAAAATCTTGTCAGACTTTTGGGATACTGCTTGGAGGGAAAAGAAAATCTTCTTGTCTATGAGTACATGGCCAACACTAGCCTTGATGCCTTCCTGTTTGGTAATTTTATTTTTTTCATGTTTGATTTAATAGGAAAAAAACAAGTTATATGCCTTATTGACCTGTTATTTCCAACAATGCAGATCCAATAAAAAGTACAGAACTAGATTGGGCAAAGCGCGCTAATTGGAACAGCAAGAGGCATTTTGTATCTACACGAAGACTCACGGCTCAAAATCATCCATCGAGATTTTAAAGCAAGTAATGTGTTGTTGGATGATGAGATGAACCCGAAGATATCAGACTTTGGCACTGCAAGGATCTTTGGAGGCAATCAACTTGAAGCCAACACCGAGAGAGTTGTCGGCACATAGTAAGCCATTTCCTTTCATTTCCTTTATATCCATTAATGATTATCAAGGTCATGGTTAAGCTAATGTAATATTTTGGGCTACGATTAGTGGTTACATGGCACCAGAGTACGGATTGGAAGGATTATTTTCAATAAAATCAAACATTTATAGCTTCGGAATCCTAATGCTAGAAATCATTAGCGGCAAAAAGGTCAGAAGCATTTACCACACAGAATACGGCCAAAACCTTTTACCATACGTAGGTATTTTTTTCTCACTAAAAGCCTTGACATTTATTTTTTTGATGGTGAGATTCCAATCATGAACATTTACATGCATGGCGGATATGGAACGAAGGCAAGGGACAAGAGTTGATAGATCTGAACATTGTCGACAATTGTCCTGTCAATGAGGTTTTGAGATGGATCCATATCGCATTGTTGTGTGTTCAGGATGATCCTGCAAATAGGCCAACCATGTCACTGATTGTTCTCATGCTTGGGAGTCAAGAAATCAACCTTCCTCAACCATCAACACCTCCATATTCTGTTGGTAGATTAACAACTACTTTGTCTGATCTTTCTTCGACTTCAACTACAGGAACAGGAACAGGGTTTCTCACATCAGATACACAAACATCATCTACTATTTCAAGCAAGTAAAATAAATTGATTCAAGCATTTTGTTTCAGCTTAATCAGCTATATACTTCTATTCAGAAATTTTTTATTTTTTCTTTCTATTATAAATGTTTAAATGTGATGAGAAAAAACTCTGGGTTTTTTTCACGAGTTTTTCACGTTTGGTGTTTGGAGTTGTTCAAGCATTTAGTTCAATGCTGCTTATTGGACCCTTTTCGATAACCATCACATGACGAAATCTGGGCTTGTTTTATGCATCAAACATAAATAAAGCACCACAAAGAACATAAAATTTTACCAATGCTTGGTTTTCTGAATTTTACGAATGGTAATGTCTGGTGTTGTGTTATGAGGATCTTTAAACCAAAATTTGTACAAAAACAGAACATAAGAACCCAGAGAGGACAAAAAAAACCTGGGTTCGATTTGTTTAATGTTTGGAGAGTGCTGCCATAGGAAAAGCAAATTATTCTCTCTTTTTTTTTTTATTAACAGCAAATTATTCATTTAAAAAAAATTATTGAAGGCTTACAATTGGGCTTTGTACATGAGGTCGTAGGTGGGCCTTGCTTGGCTATTGGGCTTTTATTTTATTTTATTTTGAAGGAAAATATTGGGTTTTTATTAGGTATTTTGAGTCTTTTATTATTATTTGACTCGATTCTTGATGACATTAGACATGACAGCGGTTTGGTTCCGGTTCCGAACCGCCAATTTCAGTTCTAGGGGGACCTAAACCGAAACCGGAACCGCCTGGAGAGGGTTCCAGTTCACACGGTTCCTGTCCGATTCTCCGGTTTCAGGAGATTCGGTTCTTTTTTTTTTATCTACTAACTAAAAACATTAATAGACATGTAATTATGTAAATATGTAATTATGAGAAATTGTAATTTGTAAATGAAGTTTATTAGATAAGCCGAAATTAAAATAAAATAAATATTTAAAAAAACTAAAAAAAATAAACTGAAATAGAACTAAAGTCTAAAAAATTTAAATCGGCCTTGCACTTAATTTGTACCACAATTAAATTGTTTACGTATCCTTTTGGGGTTTAGAGGAATCAAATATCACATTGTTCTTTTACCTTTTATTGTCGGTTATGTGAAGTGAGTTGGGACTTGGGACTTGGGACTATAACTAATCACTGTCTTTCGTTCCAGTGGTGTGGTCATCATCGAAGAAATCGTAGGGTGCTTCTTGTTCGAGTTCTTGTTGTCTGTTTAATGCCTTGGTCCAATCATCAACACAAATTTGGACTTGAATTGATTCTAGACTCAAAAGCGAATGTCTTGCGTTCAGAATATTTCCA
This sequence comes from Dipteronia sinensis, assembly GCA_033220585.1. Taxonomy (NCBI): domain Eukaryota; kingdom Viridiplantae; phylum Streptophyta; class Magnoliopsida; order Sapindales; family Sapindaceae; genus Dipteronia; species Dipteronia sinensis. Next base: position 17,824,897 of record CM065644.1, on the reverse strand, counting down.
CCGGCGCTAAATTATTATTCCACAGCCACTGTAGAAACTGGTGTTGCAAGAATTTGTTTGGCTATAATAGCCTAGATTGGGGACTGCTTTTCATGATCCCTCCACCACCAATGTAGGATATCAAAATTTTCCACATCACCGTCTCCAATGAACTTTGAATTGGCATTCTGATAAGTTTCAATCTCGGAATATGAGGTCAAGCTTGATAAAGAAGAAGAAGCTCTTAATTTTTTGGTCTTTTTGGATAACAGTTGAGACCCTAACCCCAAAAATCTGGAGGATCGAGTATTGGATATAGTTTGAGTTTGTGGAACACTAATGTTCAATGTTGGACCATAAACTCTATGGTATTCATCATATAATTCATAAAATAATGTCTTAATTGTAGAACAATAACTATGAATATCAACATCTATTTCTAAACAACCATAATAAAGAGTTAAATAATCAGACAAATTTTCTAATTTACAACGTGGATCAAAACACAATGCAAGCAAATAAATAGTTGGAAACTCCTTATAATAGTCTAACCATTTTTTTTTCATAGCTTCAATGCATGCTTGTAATTGTATATCGGTTGAACACTCGGAAAATGCACCAACAATATTACAACTCTCAATAATAAATAATTGAACAATAGGATAATAAATACCAGAAAATTTGTTAGTAGCACTATTAAAAACTTTTATCAAATTACAAATTTTTATACAAACAACTCAAATTTCCAATGGTTATGATTTGATTAACATTATATTGCATAAAAAAAGCTAATAAATCCCTATAATCATAACTTTCAGAAAGCAATTTATAACTAGAATTCAAACGTGTTGGAACATCATGAGAAAATCTAATGGGACGCCTACCTGCCTGCTCGTAAAATCTTACCCATGATTTCATCACAGAAGGATGTTTCCACAAATAAAATAGGGCATCTTTAATGGGTTTAATAAAAGCTTGAAGAATTTTCAAACATTTTTGAACACATAAATTTAAAACATGGCAAGCATCTTTAATGATAAGGTTTGCATAATTCAATTAAAGTAGGAATAGTTGTCGTATTGTTGGAAGCATTATCAAAACCAATTGAAAAAATTTTGCTTTCAATTTTATACTCTTCAAAAATAAATTTCATATTTTTATAAATATTATTAGCAGTATGTACATCATCAAAAACTCTAAATGTAAGAATTTATTTTTGCATTGTGCATGCTTTGTCCATAAAATGACAAGTGACACCCAAGTATGAATGCGTTCGCCAATGGTCAGTCCATATGTCGACACATACGGAAACACGACCTTTATAATTCTCCAAAAAAAAAATCTTTTTTTCTCTTTTATAAATATCATAAAGTGTAGGTGTGAGAGTGGTTCTAGAAATACGACATGCAGCAGGTTTAATGTTCTATAACAATAATTAATAAAACCAACATTTTCATCAAAACTAAAAAGTAAATGTTCTACAGCTACCATTCTAGCTAATTCTTCTCTATTAGTTTGATCACTATATTTAAATAATTGAGTGTTAGGGGTAGCAAACCAAGAAATTTGAGTTCGTTTACTCGACCTGGCATGTTCGGTTGGATATCAGGTCATAATATGCTTCCAATATGTACCATATCCTCTAAATTTACTCCACTTAAATTCTTTGTGGTAGTAATTGCAAACCACTACCATCGTTCCATCCTCTTTCATAATTTTCTTCATGTGATATACGAAGAGTTCAGATTTGGGCTGCTTCTCAGCTTTCTCTAAGATCTCTTCATTAGGTGGTACTTCAAATCAGGATCTAGAGGGTGGTCGGGCATATTTTCTGATTGGCTTGTGATATTGGGGCTAGGGCCACTAGGCATGCTAGCTTTGGGTTCAGAAATTATTAAAGGGGGATTTGGATTGGTAGGATAGTTTAGGGATTGAAGATAGGATTGTCGTTGTAGGAACTCATGGTAAGCAACGTCGTCATAACCGATATTGTCTGGTTGAACCGGCACCGGCTCCAACATAAAACCCTTACCAGTCCTGGAATTCCTGGAAATGGAACGTCTTGGAGGAATTGGAGCATCTCCAACTCCATTTCTATTTCCACTTCCACTTCCACTTCCACTTGCCAGTTAAAAAATGGAATTGTAAAAAATCTCTTGAAAAATTATAAAATAAATGGGTGGAAATAAACTTGCAAAATTTTCTTGGAAATAAATTTCAAAAAATTGTTGAAAATGATTTTGAATTGATTAAAAAAAATTGCAATAAAATAAATATAAACAATTGAATAATTGAGAGTTGAGAGGGAATTGAGAGAGAATTGGTGTGTGGATAAATGAATGGGAGGGGGGGTCCGGTGATCGTTTGAGGCCTAACGGCCAAAATATTTTTGAAAAAATTAAAAAATAAAATAAAGAAAATTTTGACTAGAACCGAACCTCTGGTTCGAACAGCTAATTCCATTCCGTTTTTTTTAAAAGAATCGGAACCGGAATCGGAATCGGAATCTTAAGGCTCACTGTTCCGGTCCGGTTCTAGAACCAGAAGCCCCGATTCCGATTCCGATTCCGATTCCGATTCCGGTTCCTGTTCCGATTTCGGTTCCGGTTCTGGTTCTGCTTCCGGTTCCGGCTCTGCTTCCGGTTCCGGCTCTGCTTCCGATTCCGATTATGGTTCCGATTCCGATTCTGATCCCGATTTTGGTTCCGGTTCTGATTTTTTACCACGGTTACGGTTCGGGTTCAATTCCACGATTTGAACCAAACCGCGGTCATGTCTAGATGACATGTCCAACCACGTCAAATATAACTTGGTAACGTTCCTAGCAGGGGCGGACCCAGGAAATATTTACTGTCCGGGCTAAATTACATATATAAATAGTTTTTTTCACGGTACATACTAACATTGTAAAGTCAATTCCTTAGTTATCAATCGTTGGATTTATCTACTTTTTTTTTTAGTAAATAGATTATTAATTTATTATGTTCAATTAATGGCTCACAAACACTCATACTTAATTTTATTAAATTCAGTGTGGATTGCGGAGAAATTAACTCTTGTGATTTTCCTCATCGATGCACATTGATATAATATAATCCTTACAAGACATGTGAGTCATTGATTAAGAATAAAATAAACTTTTTATATGAATATTCTTAATGAAAGTATTTGTTTAATTCTTTAATAATAAGATGACACCAATTCAATAATAGACTACTCAAGAATATGAAATACATGGTAAAATTTATGTATGAATAATTATTTAAACTTGCCAATAACTTAATTCTATAATGTTAGAAACAATAATATTATGTATATTTTTACAACTTACTTTGAATAAAAAAAATATTTACATTTCACTAAATTTTGACAAAAAATAGTTACAAAATTAAAAGATATATATCATGTTATAAATGGATTTTGCAACTTATTCAAATATACTATTAATGACTATGTCAAAATGTTTAATCTCACAATTGGAAAAAAATAAAGTGAATCTAAATTGTGTAATCAAACAATTGAAATAAAATTAATGAAATATTCTATGTAAAACAAACATAAAATTAAATTACATATTTTAAATAGGGTAATTCCTAATACATTTTGAATTTAAATTAAAATAGGTAAATGAAATAAATTATAATGTCAGAAACCATTTTTAGATTTTTATTATGTAATTACCTATAATTTTCTAAGTAAAAAGAAAAGATTAACTAAATTCATATAAAGTTTTATAACTGTTTTCGAGGTAATATTGTTTTGCATATTACTCTATAATTCTATCCAATCTTCCGGCTAGAGGTGCCCACGGTTCGGTTAAATCGTGGGTATCAAATCGAAACCGGACCCCAAAATGGAAACCGTAACCGAAACCGTAACCGAAACTGAAACCACCGGTTACAAAACCGGTTGGAAACTGGTTTCGCGCCGGTTCGGTTACGGTTAGGGATGGCCAAAAACCGACCAAAACCGTCGGTTAAACCGCCGGTTTTGGACGGTTTTGGTATAAAAAAATAATAAAAGTGCTAACCAATAACAGAGCGCCACGTGGACAAAAAATTGAAAAAAAAAAAACTGAAACCGAAACCGTCCAAAACCAAAACCAAAACCGAAACCCAACCGTCTAACCGACAGTTAAAAATCGAAAACCAAACCGATTTTCACTGTTTCGGTTACGATTTGGGGTGCCCACGGAACCGAAACTTCACCCCAAACCATAACCGAAACCAGCCCAAAACCGAACCTTAGACACCACTACTTCTGGCCTTTAATTACATTATAAATTATTATATACAATTTTTTTTCTAGGGCAGCCATCAAAAGGATCTGCCCATGGTGCCTAGACACGTCACCTATAATCGTGGCTGTGAGTATTTATGATGAGTTCGCGTTCATCACTTTTCTTAGAAAAAAAAAATAAACAAAACAAAACAAAACCATCAAAAATGAAAAACAAGGATGACGAATTTCAATATGAAAATCCGTCAATATTCTGCCCTATTTAAGACTTATATATAATTTTGATGTACGGCCCGCTATCACTAATTCTAAAGCATGGGCTCAATCCAATTATTGGTTCAAGCCCAACATTTTAGGGGCTTCTCTTTATTTCATTTAGATTTTCGTTCATGCAGTCAAGTGACTCTAGTCTTCCACCAGTAGTCGCTGATCCAATTATTGTACTTCAATTTTTTTTTTTACAAGGTACTTTAATTCTCTTCTTTTTCTAAGTTATATTAATTTATATTTTTTAAATAATACCTTTTTTTTGGAAAACTCTTTTTAAATTTATTTTAATAAAAAAAAATTCAACTTTTACCATATTTCAGGATTGGTGAAGAGACATGATACAACCAACAACATAATGAATATGGATATGAATAGTTTATCACTAAACCAAAAGCGAATGATATTGTGGGCTGGATGGAGCGGGCCGAGCGGCAGCCCGTCTGCCACTTTTTTTAAAAAAAAAATTCAAGTTTTTAGTATATGGCCCGTTATATATAAATTTATACCAATATGCTCAACGGTCCAAACCTATTGTTAATTTATTTTCCTCTTATGTTAATTTAAAATTACAAAATTACTAACCATGACCCCCCATGTGTCTTCAGTTGCGTGCCACTTTATTCCCAAATCCACAACTCCACCTGACTTTCGTTTTTTTTTACTTAATTTTTTTCTTCTTCTCTTGTAATATTTTTCTTTGTTCTTTAATGTATTCATTAATCTTTCTCTATTCCATTCTGAATTTTTTTTAAGAATCTTGGACAACGTTTGCAAGAACTCTCTTTCCATATAAGGTAAAATTGTTTATTCTTTTTAATTATTTGTATATTATTTTAATATATTTTTTATTTTGTTAGGGTTTTTTATTATATTAAAATTGATTTAGGATTAGTTTGATGTAATTAAATTTGTTTGTGATTTGTTTTTTGCTAGAATTATAGGGCATATAGATACGATTATTTGTGTGTTAGTTTGTTGGAACATTTTTTTTACTATTTGATGATTACAATTATTTTGAGCAAAATAAATAATTATGATTTGTTTATTATTTTCAATAATTGAAAAAAACACATTTATATTTGAGATTAAGATTGATGAATTGAAACATTAGTAAAATTAATTATGTCTCATTGTATTTAATTAATTAGATAGTGAGTTGATTATTAGGTAGTGCTATTAGACTAATAATATGCTTATTTTCTTTTATTTCGTATAGATCATATATTTAAATAATTTTGATAAAAAAAAATGTGTGGGCAAAAAGGGTGGAAGACCTACCTTGATGCTTACCAAATATTGCAAAATAAAATTTAATAATTCTTAGATTGTATTGTCATACCAAATCTTTGAACCTTAATATCATAATAAAATATTTATATTAAAAACCAATATGAGAAGTGATTAGGGTTCTTTTTATTTTTAAAACTATTTAAAATAAGTAATATATTAAAATAAAGATTTATGTACCATATATAATTATAATAAAATTAGACATATGTTATATATGGGGATAGTATTGGAAGAAAAGATTTTGGATTGTATTTAATGCAATTTAGTGATTTGCAATTAAGTGAAAAGTCAGGATTTTTTATTTTTTATTTTAAGTTGTTTTTTGGTATTTTTAAGTTGTTTGACCACTTAAAAAAACAAACAAAACAACTTAATAATTATGATTCAGACCCATTAAATTTTAAGTGGAAAAAACAAACGACCCCTTAGTTGTTGGTGTTGGATATTTCTATTCAAACTTTTGTGCTATGTCTCTACTTTCTAATCAAATTAGATAACTTTGTTTCATTTTTTGTTTGGACTTTGGACTATGAAGATTGAATTCAAGTTATTTTTCACTTGTTAGACTATTTTAATAGTTTTTAGTTGTTTTATGTTAAAAATTAGTGTTGATATTTGGTTGAAAGCAAGTAATGTCCCGAACCCGAAGATATCAAATTTCATGCAGCCAACACTAAGAGGGTTGTCAGCACATAATAAGTCATTTCCTTTACATCCTTTCCTAAGAAAGTAAGAATTAAGGGTGCGTTTACTAATCAGGAATGGAGGGAATCAGAATCAAGTTCCACCAGAAAGAGAATGAAGGATAATTGGAATTAAGTTACTGAATTTCATTCTCGTGTTTACTAACTGTTAACAGGGATTTTTGGCAAAGGACCAAAGGAGAATTTTCGAACTAGTATCAACCCGATGGGCTCCAGTCCTAGCTTCCGGGTGACCAGCAAGGTCGATGCCACTACCTAGATGGAGCCGATACTTGGTAAGGCCATGACCTCGATTACTTATCTATCTAGATAGAATACTAGTACCGCGAGCTAACGAAGGTACATACCTCGCCCTACTGAAGCTCCTGATATCAACTCAAGACCAGTACAATGGTAGATCACACACCCAACACCCTTAAAGTACCTCGACATCAGTCAAGGAACCCGGTATCCCGATACCCGCCTTGGTACTGCCTCGACTTCCACCTGGTACCTAGTACCTCGATGTATATATTCGGAGCCCTTCCAAGGCAGGTACCATACCTGCTAAGCAATACGAAGATGATCGCGAAGACACAAGCACCACTTCATCAAGAGATAGAACAAGCTCCATGCTGGTAGGATCCGACTGGCATACCAGTACCTCGCCCTACCAATACAATTCAGAATCAGAGTTTCCCTCCAAGCTCCATGAAGAAGAAAAGTTGACTCCATCGTCAAAATAAAGCGCCATTAATGAAATCTAATTAGAATTCGAATTCAACAATGATATCATGGGATCAAATCCCACGCCTTCAGCCCCACACAATGCTTTTCAACTGCCTAAAATAGGACACTCAATAATCATCATTAACACAATCGGATTTCGTGGGGATTCTTTGGAGAACTATATATACGGCGTTGAAGGGTAAATAGAATGAGGCTTTTTTGAATATTAGGATCGCCAAAGACAGAGAGAGATTTTTTCCGGTTGAATTCCCTTGTGAAATTCTCCAAAGCCAGTGAGAGTCCACTGACGATCATTGGGAGAAAATATCCACTTATCGATATAAACGGAGGCTCAGTCCTCATCCTGTGTAGGAGAAAAGAGAGATTTTAGTGAGAGGATAGTCTGAATTGTGACGATAATATCGATACCCTTTTTGTTAAATAAAACAGAGTTATTTTCATATATCATTGATCCTTCTCATTTTGCTCCTTTTTTACATACATCTACTTTATGAGGAAGGATCCTGGTACCGAAGGTACCTATCCCGCTACTGGTTACCGGTAGGGGGTGAGGGTGCTAACCGAGATTTCGCTCCCTAAGTGATTTTCAGTTAACACTAACAATTTAGGAATCAGAAATGGAATCAAATTTATTCCATTTCTAGTGTTTACTTAAACTAAGGTATCAAAATGATATATAATTGATTACAAAAATACCCTTGTGTATATAACATGTTTAAATATATTTTTTATTATAAAAAAATATTTTTTATTATAAAAAAATATTTTTTATAATGGTAATAACACTATAACTATAATAATTAACATCTTTATATTTCAAACTTACAACTAATTAGTTAATAATAATTAGAATTGGAATTGAGTAATTCTGATTTGAAAACATAATTAATTTGATATTGAATTAATTTCTCATATTTTGGTGTTTTTTTTCTTTTTCTCTTGAATGCAAAAATGACAACACAAAATAACTCAACATATACAACCATTAGCTCACATAGTACTTGATTCATTATTAACTATTAAGATAACTTCATTAAAAAAATGTGAAGTCATATATATATATATATATATATATCAATTTTTCTATTATCAGTTCGAACTGATATGTGGACCACTGGATTTAAATGTTTTGACTTGGCTCCATGCACTTGTCAAAGCATCTTTTAGATCCAATGACCAACATACAAGGAACTGATATATTTTATATCAGGTCGAACCGACAATAGAAAGATTATATATATATGGTCATTTTCTCCTCAGTGCGCACTAATATAAAATACATCAGTACATTACATGTAGGTCATAGATTATGGATAAGCACTGACAAGTACATACAGACTAGGTCAAAGTAATTGAATCTAATGGTCCACATGTAACGTACTGATAAATATTTATCAGTGGGCACTGAGGTGAAAATTATCCCATATATATATATATATATATATATAAAAATTTTCAAGTCAGTAGCACTGATATAACTTCATCAGTGCGTTGGATGTGGACCATTTTACATATTTTGACTCAAAGTGTATGCACTTGTCAAAACTTCTCTATAATCAGTGGTCCACATGCAACGCACTGATATAAGTTATATCAGTGCGTACAGAAGAAAAAATGAACGTGTATATATATATATATATATATATATATATATATGAATAAGTAATACAAGCTTTACTACGTAAAAAAAAAAAAAAAAAGCGCCCGTGAGAGAAAGAAAACACCATGTATAACTTGTAAATCAGTAAGTCAAAGCTTTCATCAACATCATTCATTAGCATAGGTTTTTTTATTTTTTTTATTTACGTATACAATATATATATATATATATATATATATATATATATATATATACACACTCCAGCTATGATTCATACCGGATATAATAATTATAAATATAAAATCAGTGCAACAAGTCAAGAATAATCATCGATATGATTTTTATGTATATTCATGAAATCTACGATTAAAAAAACGTACCTGTAGTAAGATTTGGAGAACAATCCCTAAAACAGAATGATAATGGAAAGACGAGTTTTTTTTTATAAAAAATTTAACATAAGTGAGGATATTTTAGTAAAAATACATAGAATCCCTTTTTCAATCAGGAAAGAGAACTTAATTCCTTGGATGGGTGGGAGGAATCAAATTCTCTTTCCATCAGTAACTTAATTACTGATTTGAGAGTGTGGTCTAGATTAACTTAATATTCTAAATTTTTAGTAAATATTGGAATTCACAAATCAGTAACTTTTAATTCTCTTACCTGGATTTGATTACTGATTAGTTAACGCATCATAAATTATAAAGCATATCGTTAAGCTACAGTAAATTTTTGGACTACACTTAGTGATTACATGGTACCATAGTACAGATTGGAAGGAGTATTTTCGATAAAATGACGTTTACAGCTTCGGAATCCTAATGCTAGAAATAATCATTAGCAGCAAAAAGATTAGAGACATTTACCAGCCAAAACCTTTTACCATATGTAGGTTTAATCTTCTAAATATATATCTTTTCACATAAAGATTTAACATGACATTGATTTTTCTGATGGTGAGACTCCAACCATGAACATTTATAGGCATGGCGGATATGGAACAAAGGCAAAAGACTAGAGTTGATAGATCCGAACATAGTTGACGATTATCCTATCAATGAATTCAAAAACGAAGAGATTTTTCTTATCAAGCTTCAACATAAAAATCTTGTCGGGAAGATGAAAGGCTTTGATGCCTTGATGCCTTCTTGTTTAGTAAGTTGATCCTTTTCCCTCTCATATATCAATATATGTGATCTATATTCATTGATTTATTTATTTTCTTTTTTTATCAAGCCTTCACAAATCAGAACAACCCAATACGCTTTGCCATATCAGCTGATCTTTCTGATTTTAGAGTGAAGAAGCATATCATGTCTGTAAAGAATCTGTTAACCGAAAAAAATCCATTCAGGGAGGAAAATTTCGATTAGCACCCTATTTCATTACCAGTAGGTGGTAGTGGGGGAGGTACCTTCGGTACCGGGGTTCCTTCAGACTATTAGAGATGAAAAAGAACAAGAACAAAGGAACCAGAAGGAATATAAAGGGTACTGTCTTATTAAAATAAGTACTGTGTAAAGGTTACAACACTCTCTCTTCACTCTCTCTATCACAAAATGGAGATGAAGAATTTTGTTTATGTCGATAAGTGGTTATTATCCATCCAGTGATTGTCTTAAACTTTCACTGGCTTCAGAGAACTCACGGGAAGTTTCTCTGGGTATAGAAATCTCTCTTTTTCTGATACAAAAAATGATATGGGGCCCCCCCGCCTCTTTGTCCTTTAAGGCCGAATATATATATATATGTCTCCAATATCCCTCAGAATCTGGTTGCATTCATGAGGATTATTTGGAGTCCTATTTTAGGCGTTGAAAAGAGTTGAATGAGGCTAAAGGCGCGGGATTTGATCCCGTTAATTACTGTCGTGTTTAAACTCTGATTCGGTTGACCGTTTGTTCTCATTTATGGCGCTTTAAATGGTGAAGGAGTCAACTTTCCGAGCTTGCGTTGCTTGGAGAGGTACACTGGTTCTACGCCCTGGTGGCATGGTACACATGTGTACTATTCTGACTTACTGGCGTGGCGCTTATTCTATCATGCTGGTGGCTTCATAGTGATATTCGTCTTGCTGGACATGCGGGTGGCTTGTCTTGGTTGGTCTCTAGCTGATATCAAGGTGTTCTGGAACACCAGGTATGCGTCGTGGTATCGGGTTTCCAGGCATGAAGGACAGGGTACCTGCAAGGCACTAGGTCTGCTATATCGTGGTACCCTTTTCGTCAGATGTCAGAATGGATGCCCGCAGTGGTACCTGTTCTTCCTGGTTGAATGTATCTAGTGCTTCATCTAAGTAGATTGGTAGTCGAGGTTCTGGTCTTTACCAGGTATTAATTTCCACTAAGTCGTGGTATCGATCCCGCTAGGTATCTGGGAGCTGGGAGCTGGGACTGGTCCCTACCAGGTAGATACTCGGTGGAAAATTCTCCTCTGGACCCTTGTCAAAAAACCCTGTTAATAGAATCTTTTTCTTCACACACAAAAACTAGTCTTCTTTTTTTCTTGTTTTTTTTCAAAAAAAAAATGTAACAGAAACTTTGTTCTCACATTGTATATAACAATGCTTGTGTAATTCTCGATTAGTATTCACTGTTTGAAGTTGGAACACTCAACAATTTTTTTTGAACTAGTTTTGTATGGTGTAACTGTTAGGTTTTGGCTCGTATTCTCAAGTATACCCAATGTGAACCAAACGAGACTCAATTAATGTGAAACTTCCTGGAGACGTGGGAAAACGTTTGGAAGTCAAAGATGGTGTTTGAGGGAAGTTTGAAGACCGAAGAAGAACTGAAGAAATGGATTCTGGAAGGAACCGCGGCACACAAAGCAGTCGATTCCAAGAGATCAAGTGCGGTGCAGACAACGGCATATGCAAAAGACATAGACCGCGGTATAGACAAAAGGCGTAGACCGTGGTGTAGGAAACGGGGTGCACACCGCGACCTAGACCGCGGTAATGGCGTATTTTACTGAGATCGGGAATGTTGCGCGAAAATAGGAAAGGTTTTCTTCTGGGAAGTTCTTGTGCTTATAGGAAAAGGAAAAAAGAGTTTGTCTTCATACGGAATAGGAAAGTATTATGCTTGAAGGAAAAAGATTTCTCCTTACAAGAAGACTTGTCATAAATAGGAAAATAGTATTTATATGGAACAAGTATTTCTTGTACGTTTAGGAGTAGGATTTCCTTTTATCTTAAACTCACTGTAGCTAGTATAAATAGACCTTGTAATTATGTTATTTTGTGTGGAGTAAAAAAAACACAATGTAACATCAGAGAGTGGTGAGATCCAGGTGAGAGACCCAAGGGAATATCTGGGGAGGGATCTAAGGGAATATCAGTGGATCAAGTTAGAGATCCGTGGGTGATATTTAGGGGAGACCTAGGGGATATGCAAGTCAAGTAATCAGAGAACTCTGCTCAACAACTATTAGGTTTTGGGTCGTATTCTCAGTGAACCCGATATTAACCAAACAAGACTCAACTGATGTGAAACTTCTTGGAGACGTGGGATAACGTTTGGAAGTTGGAGATGGTGTTTGAGGGAGGTTTGAAGACTGAAGAAAAACAGAAAAATCATATTCTAGAAGGAAACGTGGTGCATTCCAGGTGACTTGTAAAGGTGTAGGGAGCGGGTGGCCAACCGTGACCGGAACCGTAGTCAATCATAAGCATGAGTGAAACGGGAAATATTCAGCGAAAAAAGGAAAGTAATTCTTCTGGAAGTTCTTGTGCTTACGAAAAAGGAAAAAGAGTTTGTCTTCATGAAGAATAGGAAAGTCATGTACTTGAAGGAAAAGGATTTCTCCTTAACAAGAAGACTTGTCATAAATAGGAAATAGTATTTATGTGGAACAAGTAATTCTTGTACGCTTAGGAGTAGGATTTCCTTTTATCTTAAACTCCCTATAGCTAGTATAAATAAACCTTTTAATTAGGTTATTTTGTGTGGAGTCAAGAGACACCATGTAACATCAGATAGTGGTGAGATCCGAGTGAAAGACCCATATGGGAATATCCGGGGAGGGATCCAAGGGAATATCAGTGGATCAAGTATGAGATCCGTGGGTGATATTCATAGGGAGACCTATGGGGATATTGAGGGGTTAGTGAGGATCTTGTGAACGTTGTGAGCATGGTTTGGGGTTGAGGTGTGAGAGAGAATCCTAGAGTATATGGTTGTAACAATTTATCATATAGTGGAACTTTCTCTGTCGTCCTGACGGCCCGTGGTTTTTACCCGATTTGGGTTTTCCACGTATATCTTGTGTTGTGATTGGTCTATTTTCTCTCATCTTATTTTTTTCTCCTATAGACGTTATTAATTGCTATGAGTTATGGGCAAATATTAGGCATGACGCTTCCGCGATCATCGGTTCAAATCCCCAACAACAACTAGTTATGAAACTGCAATCATATGGTACGATGAATGCATGTTACGCTACTCTAGCTAAGACTTCTTCGAAGTGGCTCAGACGCATCATGCTTAGCCCATGTGGAATACTAAAATACTACTGCACCTGATGAACCAACCTGTGGTTCACTAGGTTTGACAAACACTCTAATAGAATATACCGCAAATACAGACATGAAGTTTGGCTCAGCTGATAAAGTTTTGGCGCAAGGCATCGGGCGTCGATATGCTCTTATGCAGTGCACTAGAGACATCGAAAATAGCTCATGCCGTTTTTCTTTGGGAATATAACACAATACATGCAGGAGTGTTGCCAATCTAAGAAAGGATGGCGTATGTTGAGCCCTAGCTGCTATCTACCAGTACGAAGTATACGAATTCTATGAACAAACTCCAGCTCCACTTCCCTTTACGCCTGATGCTTATGATTATGTGCCACAGCCACAGCCAACACCAACACCAACACCGACACCAATATCAAAGCCTAAAGTTGGAGGTTAGTCAAAATAAGCAAGTATATACCTCTATCTTTCCTATTTCAATATAGATTTTAGAGTGTTTAAATACTATTATTAAGTTATTTCCTATCAACTTAAACTTTTACGTATGATAGTTAATTACTAACATGATATTAGAGCTTTAGTTGTCCTGAAGTTTTGGGCTCAAATCCCCCATATGCATTTTTTTTGTGTTTGTTATGCAATCTATATATGTATTTGGGTTTGATCCACGTGAAGCCTATCAGTCTAGTACTTGAGGGGTGTACTATTGTTGGACTCTTTCCTATTAGTTTACGTTTTTATGGTTGTTAACATGTTATGTCCTTGGTCCACATGCCAAACCAAGCTTTAGTTGTTCCAAGAGTCCATGGTCCATGTGCCAGACCGAGCTAGCACGTAATGGGTTATGTTAGAGTGTCTTTGCGTCGGATGGTTACTGACAATAGATATTGAAAATACTCATATATATTCAGATTCCTATAACTTAACTGCTGGAAAAAGGAGGAAATAACACAACAAAGATTGTTATCATATCTGTATCATCATTTGCAGCCATTGCATGCAGCTGTACTAGGATTCTGGTATTATTCATCCTCCTACCAAAACAAAAGACAAAAAGGTGCATATAACTAAGCATGTCTGCTAATAATACCATCCACATTGTTCTTTGAATTGACAAAAAACAAAATTGATTACTCAGGTGAAGGAATAAGCAGCGAAATTTTAAAAAGCTCGAATAACCCTGAATTGGAAGGAGCAATTTGTGCAACAGATGAAGAACACAGTGTAGAGATATGCTCCTTCAGTTATACTACTATAAAGGCTGCTACAAACAACATCTCTGATGAAAATAAGCTTGGAGAAGGCGGTTTTGGCCCAGTATACAAGTTTGGTATACACATATTTCGATACATCTGACAATGGAAATGGTTAGCGTCACAATTCAATGTGTGTTGCTTGATAATAATTTGTTACGAAGAGCACGGATGCTCTAGTACTGAACCTTCCTCTGATATGCTTTCAGGGTCAGCTGCTTAATGGAATAGAAATAGCAGTGAAAAGACTTTCGAGGAGATCAAGTCAAGGTCTTGAAGAATTCAGAAATGAAGTGAAGTTAATTATCAAGCTTCAACACAAAAATCTTGTGAGGCTACTGGGATACTGCATGGAAGGAGGCTCCTACCAACGTAAGGATTCTGCAGAGGAGATGTCTCTGCTGCTACATGTCAAACTTGTGTCAAAAATGCAGCTCAAGTAATCAGACAAAAATGCCCATCTAATAGAGCTGCAATCATATGGTACAATGAATGCATGTTACACTACTCTCACACCAATTTCTTCGGAGTTTTTCGGACGAATCCTGATTTTCTCATGTGGAATACTAATAATATTATTGTACCTGATGAACCAAACTATGGTGCACTAGGTTTGGTATACTCCCTAATAGATTATGATTCGAATACATTCAAGAAGTTTGGCACTGATGATAGAATTGTTGTGTCCAATGGCTCCAGGCATGGATACGCTCTTGTGCAGTGCGCTAGAGACATCGACAATAGCTCATGCTGTTCTTGCTTGTGGAATTTAACAGAAAAATCCAGGACTGTTGCAAATTGAAGATAGTATGGCGTATTATGAACCCAAGCTGCAATATAAGGTACGAAGAATTCGAATTCTACGTGAAACCATCACCAGCTCCACTTCCCTCTGTGCCTGATGCTTATGCTTATGCGGCGCCACAGTCAACGCCTAACGTTGCTTATCAGAGTATCCCTTGTATCCTTTCTATTTCAATTACCAAAATAGATATTGAAAATACTCATATATATATATATATATATATATATAATTCATATTGATAGTGTTAAGTCAGTGGCATATAGTCTATTTTTTTTTTTTTTTGAACTGCTAGGATTTATTCGTCAGACCGGAGGCCTGGAAAGGAGGAAACAAAGAAACAACCAACACAAAAAAGCACAAAGCTGATAACAAGAGCAAAGAAACCGCCAATCACAAGGTATAGTCTATCAATAGGCTGTAATATCACTTACTGTTGCTCTAGATTTTTTCTATTTAGACCAGGCAACATTCCTAATTAATTTCATCATGTTGATCATGTTGAACATGAAAATGATTTCCTCAAAAGAAGAACAACTTTTGTTTTATGTGTGACAAGTTTGGATGAATAAGTCATAAAAAATATATATAAAAAAAAATTAATTTAAATGTGTGGGATTGGATTTCTTTTTTGGTGCCGACCTAGTTGGGATATCTAGAGTTTTCTTTGATACTTTCCCCCTCTTGTTGCATTTTGCTCAAAAAAAAAATTGGATGAATAAGTTTGTATGTTTTTGTTGACACAAGAAATTCGATATCACACCAACGAGTAGCAGAGGGGTCTCGAAGCACCTTTAATTTGATGATCTCACCTTGGCGATCTCAACCTCCAAAGGCTTAGGAAACAGCTTTGGCCTCTCCGAACCTTATTAGAGGGGCTTCGAGACCCCTCTGCTACTCGTTGGCACTATGTCGAATTTCTTACGTCAACAGTTTTCAATGGAAGATTGGTTGGGAAGCAAGCAACTTTACAATAACATCCTATAACTGAACTGCAGGAAACTGAGGAAATAACAAAACAAAGATTGTTATCATAACTGTATCATCATTCGCAGCAATTGCAGCAGCTCTACTAGGATTCTATTGTTATTCATCCTCCTTGCAAAAGAAAAGACAAAAAGGTGCATATAACTAGTCATGTCTGCTAATAATAGCATCGCTAACGTTCTTTTAATTGACAAACAAAAAAAATTGATTTTTAAATGATCAAATAACCCAGGATTGGAGGGAGGAATTTTTGCCACAGATGAAGACCACAGTGAAGAGATGCATTTCTTCAGTTTAACTACTATAAAGGCTGCTACAAACAACTTCTCCGATGAAAATAAGTTTGGAGAAGGCGGTTTTGGCCCAGTATACAAGGTTGGTATATATATTTTTCGATACATTTGACAATGGAAATGGTTTGCGTCACAATTCATTGACTGTTACTTGATATTAATTAATTTGATATGAAGAACACGGATGCTTTAGAATATTAAAGTTTAGAAACTGAATTAACAACATCCAATTGTATGGACAGTAAATTTCTAGTGAATCTTCCTCTCGTTAGTATTAATCATTAGACCTAAAAGCTTAAACCGATAGGAAATGGCTCAACAATAGTATTTAAGCACTCTAACACGTTTGATGATTCTTTCAGAGTCAGCTTCTTAATGGAACAGAAATAGCAGTGAAAAGACTTTCAATGAGATCAAGTCAAGGTCTTGAAGAATTCAGAAATGAAGAGAAGTTAATTATCAAGCTTGAACACAAAAATCTTGTGAGGCTACTGGGATACTGCATGGAAGGAGATGAAAAGCTTCTTGTCTATGAGTACATGGCGAACACTAGCCTTGATGCCTTCCTGCTTGGTGATTGCTCCTTTTTCTCACTTAAAAATCGAAAATCGAATATCATTGATCAAAAATCAAAATCACTTATTTATAAGTCTTTTTCTTCCCATGTTTAAGTAATTGAAGCATATTATGAAGGAACACAAACTTAATTCACGTCAAAGACTTATTCTTCCATAATTTCCACGAATGCAGATCTGATCAAAAGTAAAGAGTTAGATTGGGGAAAGCGTGCTAACATAATCACCGGAGCCGCAAGAGGCATGCTATATCTGCACGAGGACTCACAGCTCAAAATCATCCATCGAGATTTGAAAGCAAGCAATGTGTTGTTGGATAATGAGTTGAACTCAAAGATATCAGACTTCTGCACTGCAAGGATTTTCGGAAGCAATCAAATCCAAGCCAACACCGAGAGAGTTGTTGGCACATAGTAAGCTAGCTATTTCTTTCATTTCCATTTTTAAGATGCACTTAGCACTGCATTGCATTTCAGATGAAAATGTCGCAATGCTGAAAACTACAAATGTAAATCTTGAAAGAGCGGGAAAAGGACTTTCAAGGAGAGTCCACATTTCAATGATAATAGTTATGTCTTCTGTTGTAACAGTATATGACTCTGATTACATTAATCACAATTTTTCTTTACTGCCTTGGTGCTATAGATTGACTTAAAAAGACTTTGTTCTTTTATAGTGGCTACATGCCCCCAGAGTATGCATTTGAAGGATTGATTTCAATAAAGTCAGACGTTTACAGTTTCGGAATCCTAACACTCGAAATCATAAGTGGTAACAAGAATAGAGTTGTTTACCACTCTGATGGCAACCAAAGCCTTCGATCATATGTAAGTTTGGTCTTTTATAAAAAAAATCACATAAAGCCTCACTATGAGATTCATTTTTCTGATGGTGAAACTCCATCAACAATGACCTTTACAGGCATGGTAGCTCTGGAATGAAGGCAGTTGATAGATTCGAAAATCGTTGACAATTGTCCGATCAGTGAGGTTTGAGATGGATCCATATTTCATTGTTGTTTGTTCATGATGAACCTGCAACTAGGCCAACCATGTCACAAGTTGTTCTCATGCTTGGGAGCCGAGCAATTGACATTCCCTCTCCATCAACAGCTCAATATTCTGTTAGTAGATTAACCACCATGTCTGATCAATCCTCGATTTTTGGGACTGGAACAAGAATTCTCACATCAGATCAAACTAAATCAACTAGTACTTCAAATTATTGAAGAGATGAACTCTCAAGAAATTTTCCATTTCATGTAAATAATCTCAAGAAACAAGTGACACTTTCTTGTTTACACCAGAGAAGAAAAACAATGCATGCAAATTTAACTATGAACAATCATTCGATTCATACGATCTTTTTTACATTGATCGAAAGGGAAAATGAAATAAATCAGTAAGATTGAAATATTTCTTGTTGCTAGAACATTAAAAGAAGCTTTGATACTGTTAGAATCATCATGCCAATTGCAACCGCTTGAGATGGTGACGACAATTTTCTACCACCTGAAAATAAATTTAGTGAAAAAACTGTGTTATTAATTAATTTGTCCTTAACATGACATATATATATACAAAACTAAGAAAATGCTACAATACCCCTAACCAATATACTAACTATACAATATATATTCCAACACTCCCCCTCAAGCTAGAGCAAAGATATCGATCATGCCCAGCTTGTGAATAGAAGACCTAAGAAGAGATGGCCCCATAGGCTTCGTAAGAGCATCATTGGTCTGTTCGGATGATGGCACAAACTTAGGAGAAACAACATTAGATCTAACTTTCTCCCTAATAAAGTGAACATCGACATTAATATGGTTGGTCCTCTCATGCAAAACGGAATCGGAAGCTAGCATGATAGCTGACTTGTTGTCATAGTACAATGTCGAAGGCAAACGAGCCGGAAAGCCAAGCTCTCTGAGGATGGATTAGAGCCATATGATCTCACAGGTTCCCTAAGCCATAGCTCTATACTCAGCCTCCGCAGAAGATCGAGAAACCACAAGTTGTTTCTTACTTTTCCAAGAGAGAAGATGGTTCCTATAAAAGGAGCAGAATCCAGAGGTAAATCTCCTATCAGTCTTAGATTCAGCATAGTCAACATCTGTAAAACTCAAGATACCAAGAGTATTATTCAAGTCATAAAAGAGACCAAGACCAAGACAAGACTTCAAGTATCTTAGAATGTGATAGACTGCATCCATATGGGAGGTACGAGGAGAATTCATAAACTGACTCACCAAACTGGCAGCGAAGGCCAAGTCAGGTCTAGTATTGGTTAGGTAGACGAGTCTCCCAACCAACCTTTGATAGACAAATGGATAGGGCAGAAGATCACCAGATTCAGCTGACAACTTCATAGTCGAATCCATCGGGGTGGAAGCAGGCCTACACCATATCATCCCAGTATCACTCAAAAGGTCTAAAGTATATTTCCGTTGGGAGAGGGAAATACCACATCTAGAACAAGCAACCTCTATCCCTAAAAAATACTTCAAACCTCTCAAATATTTGCTGTCGAAATCAAAGCTGAGATCTTTCTTCACTTGGGCAATCCCTAAGATATCATCACCAGTCAACATAGATAGATAAAAACACACACAGCCCTTTAGAATTGCCTCTAACAAAGCAAGTATGATCAGAATGACATCTCAGGAAGCCCAAACCAAGGACAACATCACTAAACCGAGCAAACCAAGCTCTAGAAGATTGTTTCAAACCATACAACGGCCTCCTAAGACGACAAACATTTCCTGCATACTCCTTCTCAGCCCGAAAACCCGGAGGAGGATCCATATAAATAACCTCATCCAAGTCGCCATTCAGAAATGCATTCTTGATATCCATCTGATGCAATGGCCAAGAATGCGAGGCAACGAGAGAGATAAGAAGCCGATTAGTAATGACCTTAGCAAAAAGAGCAAAAGTGGAAGTGAAATCCTTACTAAGAACCTGAGTAAAGCCCTTAGCAACAAGGCGGGCTTTATATCAATTGACGATCCTATCAGCATTATGTTTGACATTAAACACCCATCTGCACCCCACTGTTTTTTCCTCTTTAGGGAGAGCAACCAAATCCCAAGTATGATTAGTTTGTAATGCTCACATCTCATTCTGTATAGCAGCGATCCATTCAGAACTCAACAATGCCTCTCTAACAGACCTTGGAACCGAAGTAGAATCAAGTTGCCCAAGAAACCCCTGAAACGAACTAGACACGGCACTATACGAGATATGATTTTTAATAGGAGGGTTAGTGCTACAAGATAAATTAAGGCGGTTAGAGGGATGACGGTCCCGAATAGGGTACTGCCGAGGAGAGGATATAATGGGCGATGGAGATAAAGTAGGGAGAGTACCTTCATTCGGAGAGGATTCAGGTAGAGGGAGCCAAGGCGATGACTATATTGAAGAACATGAGCACCTACAATATGGGGCAAAAAGGTAGGACCTCTAATAGTAGGAGTAACAACAGTAGGAGTAACTACGTCAGAAGAAATAATAGGAATGGGGCAAGAGATAGTCTCATCAGGAAAAAGGTCAGCCCTACTTGTATCAGGTCTAGTAAAGAATGGAGTATCCTCCCAAAAGGTTACATCAAGAGAGTGAAACATATGTTTAGAGGAAGGGTTATAACACTGATACCCCTTAAACTGAGAGGAATATCCCATAAAGGCACACCAAATAGCTTTATCATCTAACTTTATTCGAGAATGACCCATATATTATACAAAACAGACACACCCAAAAACCCTAGAAGGAATGGGAAACAAGGGTTATCGGGCTGAAGAACCCTAAGAGGGCATTCTCCCCCTATAACCATACTCGGAACACAGTTAATCAAATAGGTTGCTGAAAGTACAGCCATATGCCAAAAAGACTTAGGAACTAACATACCACTAAAAAGGCAACGGGTAACACCCATAAGGTGACGATTCTTGCGCTCAGAGACCCCATTTTGTTCAGGAGTATAAGGGCAAGAAAACTGCTGGAGGATCCATAATTTGGACAAGTGAGACATAAGTGTTGGGGTTTTTGCCCTAAAGCTTGTAATTTGTAAATGTGAATTGAACATAAATAAAAGTAGTTTATTCATTCAAATTGTCTCATACATTTATATATAACATGTGTACTTAACATCCAAGATTGCTAGATGTAATTTCAAACTGATTATATGATTGTCATATACAGATGGATTCATTTTGAAACGAGCAATCTAAAGAGTCCGTAGATAGCAAATAAAGCTGGGCACTTTATTTGTGGTTAATCTACAGCTGCGGTCCATTCCGTAATGTACGGTGATCTTATCCTGGATCATTCATATGGTGATATGAGAATGGAGGCACCTTGTATGATGTGATCATATAGGACTGGGCCACGATCTATATGAATCTCTCAATAAAATCCGTTACATTATGAGATTCATATATATCGACAAATGATGGCTATATATGGGTGATCTTAATCATGAGTGTCTTATCGACTCCTTCAGGTTAGATCGTGGTTTTTGATATACCATGGGTGAGATCGGAGTTACATTCCCGGTCAATATGCTTCGTATGTTGGAATCACGGTTTGGCTTGTGGCTGGGAAGGTTTGTACACAATAGTGGAATCCACTCCTTCTTGCGAGAAATAGATAGTAGTTCCCTTAAGGGTTGATTCGGGGCTTGAAAAATATGAGCGCTCTCCTAATTCCGTGAGGAATGCAGGATTTATTGTTCATTAGAGAACCATTGGTACTTAATGGAAAAGATGTAATTAGAGGGGTATAACGGACATTATAACCCATCTCTAATTATGAACTACTTGTGGAGGTTTATACCATATGTAATAGCTATATCGATGGACACCGAAAGTTATTGGTTTGTGTAAAAACATCTATAGTTAAGAGAATGCAGCTTCGGGTTTTTAGTGGAATAACACCGAAGTTAATAATCATGAAATATTAATTAAAGAGTTTAATTAATTATTTCTAAGGATTATTGGAACTCGAAATATTGTGGGTCCGTTAGGTCCCCTTGCTAGCCCGAATGATTAAGGTAACAAGGGTCACGGTTTATTAATTGGATCATCCAATTAATTGGGTTACGAAAGTGACACGTGTTTATTCGGGAATTAATTGAATAATGAGATTATTTAATTAATGAATATTAATGATTATGTAATTAAATAATTAGATTATTTAATTATACAATTCATCATTAGTTGGAGGGTGTTATAAAAGTTGAATTTAAAAGGTTTAAATTCAAACCATTAATTATCTTTTATTAAACGATTAATTAATAAAGGTTATCAGTTAAAAGAATAAATGTATATGAGATATATATTTGCTTTTGAAAACTGATACACGTAATTAATATAAGAGAATAAATCAATTCGTTTTGATTGAATTGCATTGAGTTCTCTCAATTATATTGAATACAATTGGTTGCGTGAAACAAAAAGAAGAAATCAGAGAGGTGTGCTGCTAGAGAAAGAAAAAAAAAATTTCTTTGATTCATGGTGGCCGAATTACACACCTAGAAAACAAGAGTTGTTTTCGTTAGTTTCTTCTACCTCCACTTAAGTTCCTGAAACCCGTGACGCGCCCACACGCTATTGCCAATCGCGGGACATAGTCGGGAAGATCTTGTAGTTCAAATCAGGAAGCAGATCAGAAAAGAAAGAAGGAGCCTTCAAACGCTGGTATGAAATAGTTTCTTCTCCTTCTTATTGTTTTCGATTATTACTGTACAAATAGGTTTACTTGATGATTGCATAAAATTTTAAAACCTCATTCCGCTGCTCAATCCAAAACCTGGAACCAACAATAAGATCCTTCGTAATATATTCCTCTTCATTATCAGTCCTAAGGTCGCGAACAACAGTAGCAAATTGGGTTTTAATCATAGTGAGAAACTGACAAAAAGTAACAAACACTTCATATTTCTTTTTAAGCAAATAAACCCAAGTGTATCTAGAAAAGTCATCAATAAAGGTAACATAATATCTATGGCCAGACATAGCAGTAATAGAGGACGGTCCCCAAACATCAGAATGAAATGAATCGAATCAAATCAAACATAGCTGGAGAATGATGCATACGAGAAATATAAGGTTTTCGACAATGTTTTGAAATTTCACAGACTTGACAATGAAAATTCAATTGTTTACAAGCTAAAGAGAAAGTGGGAAAAAACTGATACAAATACTGAAAATTGACATGACATAAGCGGACATGCCACAAATGCAAGTCTCTAGATGAAATAGAGACAAGAAAATCAAAAATAGTTGTGGTAGCAGCCTGTAAAGTAGGTGGAGGTGGAGGAGAATGACACGGATCCCTAAAATAGTATAGTCCCTCGTGCTCATATTCCCTGCCAAAAATCCTCTTCGAAGTCCGGTCCTGTAGAAAACAGTGATCAGGTAAGAAGATATCAGCACAATTGAAGGATTTACCAATACGACTGACTGATAAAAGGTTAAAAGCAATTTTGGGAACATTAAGAACATAGGAAAGGGTAAAATCAAATGAAAGTCTGACGTCCCCTTACTACTAATAGCAGTGATGGAGCCATCAGCTACTCGGATAGACGCATTTGTAAGAACCAGAGGTGATAAAAACAAGGAAAACTCACCCGTCATGTGATCATTCACACCGGAGTCTAGAATCCATGAAGGAGACCCAGAGCAAACATGAAAAATAGTGGTAGTACCTGATAGTGGAGGCAGGAGAGGATATATGAGGCATATGAGGGGACCTCTGAGACATCAGCAAGGTCATCTGAGCCTGGAGGTCTGCCATCTGATTAGCAAGAGACAGAGCCAGACACCTGGAGATATCAGCAACACCTGCAACTCTAGTAGGAGGGTATGTCCTGTTATTAGGTGGTGCCCTCCGAAACTGAGGTCTCATCTCTGGATGAAGCTTCCAGCAACTCTAGTAAGAGGGCTTTTCATGTTATTAGATGACCAGGGTTCCCATAATGCTGGTAGTGTTTCCTTCCACCAGAAAGATGAAAACCCGATGACCCAAAAGAAGTAGCAAAAGTCATCTGATCAGAATTACCCCAAGAGGCAAGTAAGGGCATCGGGAAGGAAATGAGACGTCTTCGCTCATCCCCGTCAACAATGGCAAATGTATCCATCAAAGATGGCATTGGAGAGGAATTGAGTATTTGGTTGCGTAAATGCTCAAACTCTGGCTTGAGCCTAATAACATCACAAAATACACCTTTTGAGGTCCTCATTTCCTATTGTTTGCTTACGTTTTTTAACGTATTTTTTATATAATATGTTTTGTGAGCCTTGTATAGGTTATATCCCTTAAAATAAGGTGTTAGAGCTTAATTGAAGTATTTGGAGGTATTAAGAGCAGAAATTGTAATGGTGTGCAGAACACCCAACTTCGGAAAGTCATATCTCCCTCCACATATTGAACTACGTTGCCCGTTACCTATTTTTGGAAAGCCCCGGATTTCTAGTTTCCAACTCTTTTTTCAGATAGCAATTTTGAGGTTTCTGGAGGAAATTATGGCGTTTCCGTAACGGTACACAGAGCTGTCCGGCGTACCAAGGACGTACCGCGAAAATGGCCAGAATGTACCAAAAAGTGATCCGCGGTATGTCCGCCGAAGCGTACCACGGAACGTACCACGGAATAGCCTAAAATGGCGATTTTTAACCATTTATAAGGGGTATTATTGTCCTTTCACCCCCATTTCGTGACCTAACTTCCAAGCACTATATAACCCCTCATTTTCTCTCATCTCTTCGGACGTCTTCTCTCTCTTTCACACCCAAACACTTCTCTCATCTCTTTCCTCTTCATCTTCTTCACAAAAATAAGGAGAGAAACTAGCTCCCATAGTGGAGTTTCCTCCATGGGAGCTCACCATACACCTCAACCACATCATTTTAGACATCTACCACCATTTTAGAGTAGTTTACAAGAAGAAATGAGTGGTCTTATGACCAATTTCGAGCTAAGGAAATCAAGGAGAGCTTGGAGGAGTTGTCTTCAAGGGTTGTCTTCAAGGGTTGTCTCCTTTAAACTAATTTTTTTGTATAAATTGTTTTCTTTGATGTAATCACCAATTTGGGAATATTGTAAACCTACCCTTATTGCAATATATGTATGTTTGTTCTTAAATTTGTTTGGGTTTTGTTTTACTCTTTGTTAATTTCATGATTCAAGTTCTTATTGTGAAATCCATGTGTGTGGAGAGTCTAAATTGATATGTATGTATGATTGGGATTAGTCATAGAGTAATGTAATGTAGGAGTACAGTAATTTAGCTTCCCATGAGTGTTTGTATGTTAATGAATGGTCAAAATACCATGTATTGAATAATTTGAGTGTTAGGGATTTTAGCCCCAAAGAGTAAAAAAGATTTCAGTTCAGGCATTTAGTTGCTAAATTGGTCTTGGTTCAAATCCTTGTGCTTAATGGGTCTTATTTAGATACAATTGCACATCCTTAGCCGGATTGGGTGATGAATTGGTTTTGGAGAATTCCTTAATCAAGAGGATGAACCTTTAACCTAAACTGAATGGTCTTAATGTATAACAATCACTTTGTTGCACATTGTTGTTAGGTGAGCTTGTTTCCATTTTTAGCCATCCTAGGGAGATTGATTAAATCGAATCCTTGACATAGAGTAAAGATAAACGGAATTCCTCTTGTGCTTGTGTAGTTATAGAGGCATTTTGTATGCTTAATGCTTTCACTTGGTTAGCCACACTATGAATGATATTTAGGTTGTGTGTTATATATCGTGTGGTTCGCATTAACATGCTCAGCGTGGTATCCTCTACATTTGACCAGAAAGTTGAGAGATCACTAGGCTGGCGTGCAGAGCTCGTGTGTGTGTCCCACAGTCCTTAATGGATTTATGCATTTATGCATGGATGCAATCTCTATGTGCTCGAGAGAGGGTAGAGATTAATTTAGGGGACACGAGCATATAACATATGTGTTGTATGAGTATTTCGTATTCTTAATGTTTTCACTTGGTTGCCATCTCGTATTTGGTTATCCTCATGGATGAATTATTGATTGTAGTATGGTCCACGCAGTTGCACATTACATGCCCAACTAAATGTTTTATGTATATGACTTGAAAGTGAGAGTATCACTAGGCTGGCGTACATGGCTCTCTTGTGTGTTCCACGACACTTAATGAATCCATGCTTTGTGTGGATGTGATCTCTAAGACATCGACAGAGATTAGAGATCAATTAAGGGGACACAAGCCTATGATATACTTGCACATTTGAGGGACTAGGTGAGTCTAGCACTTAATTAGGATAATTGTTACGGTTGAGTCATTTCCCTAACATAACCACATTTCATGCATCTCTATATCCCATCATATCCTTGTAAATATTATATTCATGTAATTTATGTATTTATACTATCATTTACTTTTCTGCAACACACGAGTCCGCTCGGCGTGTTGTATAGCTAGAACTAAGGACCGTCGATGAATCCCACCTCCCTATGGAATGATACCCTCGCTTGCCGCTTTGCTAGTTTTCATAACTATAGAGCACATTGCGTAGAACTTTTTATAAATATCTTTTTGGGATCCGTAATTCCCTAAGGACATAATAGTGGGTATCAGAGCCCCATAAGGAAAAAGTATGTGTGAAAGCGGTCTAGCCTTTTGACTGCCACTGATGCCGTCTTCCCATACTCAGTAACCGGTTCATACTGAGCCATCTCATCCCAACGCATCTGCAGATACCCTAAAAAATTGTGAAACACTCATATCAAGGCTAGTCTGAGTGGCATGAGAGACCTCCTGATACAACTCGAAAAGACTTGAGTCATTCCTGAAATAGGCATACATCGACGTTAAGGCTGTCCATAGACTTTCAACAGTCTCATGGTACATAAACATGTTGAATATTTGGGGTTCCATAGACCCAAACATCCATCCTAGAATTCGATAATTTTTGATATTCCACTGATCAACCTTAGGGTCACCATCAGCTGGGCGAGAGGAATTACCCAAGAGCCAAAAGACCTTACCCCGACCACCAATAAACAACTTCAAGGTCCGAGACCATGAAGCAAAGTTCCGTCCATTCAACAGGGCGCTCATAACTCACCAACCGGACACAATTGGTGTCACATCTGTCCAGTAAGTAATAACACTATCCGATCGAACATCTGTCCGAAAGGGAACATCTAAAAACTCGGCCATCAATAATCCAATAAAAGAAAGTCACCAAGGTGACCAACTGTGATCAAACAAGTCACAGTACCAAATAACCACACCAAATTGCACCTAGACTTATTGACAACACTGTGTCATGTAATAAATCACCATAAAATTGGAACATTCATCAACTCAAGCAATAACCAACACTATTAAGCTACATGTTTAAGAACAGTGCTAGAGAAACAGAAGTTTTACTTGACCGGAAGAATAGGACGGCGCTGGAAAAAGTACCATGACAATGGGCTGCCGGAAAAGTGACCTAGAGTAGGCTACCGGAATCGGTATGTTGGCTGGGAGGCTCGACGGTGGCGGTACGAAGCAGCTGGAGGTGCGTCGGAAGTCGATCTGTGGTCGGTGAAGCAGTTGAAGAAAAAATGGCGCTGGAAAAAAAGAGAAAGAAGAGATAGGGAAGAGCTGGCCGCTAGAAATGGAAAGAGTTGGCCGCTAGAAAAGGGACCTAGTCCAGGTCGCCAGTCTCCCGGAGGCGCGACTGTCGCCGGTGAAGCAGCAGAGGTCGATGGCCGGAGTTTAAGGGGGTTATGGTTTATTCTTATTTTTAGCTTTGATGCCAAATAGATTTAGGGAAAAATTGTGTTATTAATTAATTTGTCCTTAACATGACATATATACAAAACTAAGAAAATACTACAATTGTAAGACCATAATTTTTGTTTCAATTTCCACATTTAAAGTGATTTGAAATAAGATAATTTCCACATTTAAAGTAATTTGAAATAAGTTAATTTCCACATTTAGAGTGATTTGAAATAAATCAATTTCTATATTTATAGTGATTTGAAATAAGTTAATTTCCACATTTAAAGTAATTTGAAATAAGTTAATTTCCACAATTAGAGTGATTTGAAATAAATCAATTTCTATATTTATAGTGATTTGAAATAAGTTAATTTTAACATTTAAAGTGATTTAAAATAAATCAATTTCTATATTTATAGTGATTTGAAATAAGTCAATTTCCACATTTAGAGTGATTTGAAATAAGTCAATTCCACATTTAAAGAAATTTGAATATTTTAGCAAAATCAGTGGAATTGTATATCTTCATTATTTTTATAATTATATGTGTGTATATATATATATATATATATATATATTTATAGGGTAATATCAACTAAATGCTTTCATACAAAAACTCTCACTTTTCTATACTTGTTTCCCTACCAAAAGATCATAGTAAAATAATGTCAATAAAAAGTATCAATTTCATTATACCTTTACTCTGAAACTCTTTGAAGGTACAAGTTCTTGAACTTTGTTTCATTTTTAATTTTGATTAAAGATGTATTCCTTTTTATACTCTTTGTTTTCTTTTAACACAAAACATCTCATCAACAAAATTTAGGCCTATAACAATTGCTCAACTTTATTTTATGGAGATGTTTTAATGAATGGATTATGGAGTAAATAAAATAGAATTATACATGAAACTCTATAATTAATTGCTGGAATTTTTGGAGTTCATTAAAGAGTTCAAGTTTGAGTGTTAGTGTAGGTTGAAATTGTGATCTGTTTTAATGTTGGTGAAGCAACTTATTGTGTTGCTTATTTTAGTTATATTTGTAGGTTGTGATTGTTGCTGATTTTGGTATGAGAATAGTAGACATATATATCTACTTGTGTTATAATTTTCGGAATTTTAGGTGGTGTTCATATTAGGGAGACTTCAATTCTAAATCGATTACATATGCAGATTTTCTGAATCATCAAACTGACCTTATTGTATTGTTGTAATTTTGAAATTACAATTGGGGATATATTTAAGTTTGATTTTCGGTATTGTGGTTGTAGAGGCATAATTGAATCAGGATATAAATTATCGTGAATTTTGGTGTCATATAAGTATTTTAATTCTTTGAGTATATTTGATGTTTAAGCCATGATATTTAGGCTGACAGTCATGAGCTCTTGGTGTTGTAGTAATTTTAATTCTAAAAGAGAGATAGGTAAAATTATGATTTTTGGTATAGAAATAAAGTATGAATATATTAGTCTATAAATAAAGTTTTGGAATTTTTCGTGGTCTATAGAATTGTTAAAATGTTATACGAAGTCTGATTGGAGGATCAAAATATATGCTGTCAGGATTGACCCTTGTGTGTTTAGAATATGATAGGAAATTATCGGTGTTTGATAAAATTATGATATTTTGAGGGAAATTAGTAATCTGATTTTTAGATTTATTGACTAAGGTTTGCAATTTTTTGAGGCCCTCAGGATTTTCGAATCACTAACGTATGAACACTAAAAACTGTTTTTCTGAAATCTCTTCATGAAAATGAATAAAAACAATGTACTTACAAAGTTGAGTTAGATTTCTTTTATTTTGCTGGTTTAATTGAGGGATTACATTCTATATGTTTAGATTCCTCTCGTGATTTCTCAATATCGTTAGTGAAACTTTAAACTTGCTATCATCGGAGGTAAGTAGATTTCTTTATTTGCATAGTATGTAATTGCACAAATGTTTTCTTAGAAACCAAATTTATTTATCATATTGTAATGTTCTGAAATATTTTATTATATATGTTTATAAACTCAATTTACTACTTAGTCTTTACTTACATATTTGTTACTTAATTCTTTTTAAATAAGTTTTACTTTTACTAGACCTTTTTGCTTAAATGCTTAAATGTTTGGTCCTTTTATGATTTAGTAATGCAAATGTATTGTTATATATATATATATATATATATATATATATTGAAAGTAATGTTTTAGCTCAACGTCAGTAGTAAATGAAATGTGAAATGAAATGTTGATCACCGGTGATAATGTAAATGCAACGTGCGCGACAAATGAAATGTTATGATTTTGGTCTTGTACCAATTTTTAAAATGTTATGATTTTGGTCTCGTACCAATTTTTGAAATGTAAATGGCCGGGTCACCGGGGGTATTGGTGACACTACTTGACTTGAGCTTATTTTTATGAAATGTTATTAATCGTTATCATACAATAAAAATGCTACTTTTGCAAGTTTTACTTGTATTTGAAAATGTTACTTTTACAAGCTTATTTGTGTATTAATATGTTACTTTTGCAAGTTTTACTTGTATTTGAAAATATTACCTTTGCAAATTTAATTGTATTTGAATATTTGAAAATTTATGTACTCTTTAAATGTCATTATAAATTTCATAAATGTTTTCGATTACGTATTATGCAATACTTATTGAGTTGACAGCTCACCCCTTGTCATTAACATTTTTGCAGACTGAGTTTTTAGAAGCTGATTGATGAGAAGGTTTTTGCCGTCAGAAAACCGTCCGTCAAAACAATTTATAAAACCTATGCGATGCATTCGCAAGTATAAATACAAGCAAAGCGGCAAGCACGGGTGTCGTCCACTGAGATCGGGGTAGCGGTGATAAGATTAGGATTAATATAACTAGTAGGCATAAAAGTAAAGTGGGTGTGAATGAAGATACTATATAAACTAAATTATGAAAGCAAATAAAATGGGATGATAATGGAGTGATGAATGAATGATGATGGAACTAAGGAGTTGATGGACTCGTAAGTGAATATTGGGGCAATTGCAACAAACTCTCAATTAAGCACGTTTTGACAAATGTAACCAACCTAGGATGTATAGTGTTGGTATATATCTCTAGCAAGAGGTCAACCTAGGGTGTATAGTGAAGACCTCCTACTAGAGATTAGTCCCTCCTAAGCAACCAACAGTGGCTAGTTACTCAATTGGGACTTGTTCCATGAATGCTCATCTATCTAGCTATGGCTCAACCTATTACTAATGTAGCCATCCTAGGATGTATAGTGATGGCTTCCAATTCCCTCACAAGTGGCCGACCTAGGATGTATAGTGAAGGCCACCCGTTTGAGATTGGATGAGGCTTTAGGTTATCAACCGAATTCTACTCGAAGGTTAGTTCTCGTAGAATCACTAAAGTAGCCAACTTAGGGTGTATAGTGGAGGCTTCTAATTCTCTCACAAGTGGCTAACCTAGGATGTATAGTGAAAGCCACTAATTCAAGATTAGATTAAGGGCATGGTTTTAGAGCCGAATTTCCAAAAATCCTTCCATTCAATTGAGCATTAGACAACCTAATTGCCTACTCAAGTAATCCAAATCAACATACAAAGAGGGTGTATCCAAGCAAATCAATAATGGAAATCAATACAAGCAATGGAATGAAATATAGAGATAGAATAAATATAACACATATAGTTTATTTACAAAGCCCAAAATATCCATCATACAAATAACATCAACCCCATAGTGGGGTATTTTAGCTACTCATGTTCTATTACAAACAAATAAACTAAGAGAGAGAGTAGAGATAACCCTTGAAGATTGATCTCTTTCCTTGAAGCTTGAATCCAAGTCTCCTAGTTGCCTTTGATTGAGTAGAGATGGTTTGGATGATAGGGAGATGTGTTACTGGCTAAGAATACAAGTGTTGGGAGCTATGGTTATCTTTTGGTCCGTTCCCATCCTTTTCTATTTATAGAGGATGGGAAAATAGGTCACTTAAGCTTGAAACCAGAAGCTGTCGCGCGCAGAGTGCGGGTGGAGTGCGGGTGAATTACCCGCACTGCAAAGGTTTTCTTCATCTTCAGTTCTCTGATCTGGGCAACAGTGCGGGTGGAGTGCGGTTGGATTACCCGCACTTTACCCGTACTTTACTCGCACTGTACTGGCACTCTGGTGTCAGGTGTAAATCCACTCTTCTGTCTTGAGGAACAGTGCGGGTGGAGTGCGGTTGGATTACCCGTACTTTACCCACACTTTAGTGTCAGTTAGAGCTGTTTTGAGCAATAGTGTGGGTGGAGTGCGGGTGGATGACCCGCACTTTAATGAATTAAACTCTGTCTTGACCCGCACTTGACCCGCACTTTATCTGTCAGGTACGAATCAGCTCCTCTGTCTTGAGCAATAGTACGGGTGGAGTGCGGTTGGATGACCCGCACTTTACCCGCACTTTATATTTCCTTCATGCTTCAGGTCCCGGCTGTGGGAAGGAGTGCGGTTGCGACCCGTACTTGACCCGCACTTTTGAGCTGCTTATGATCCTTGTCTTCCCTTTTGCCCCTTTTCTGCCGGAACCACTGCAATTAACTTCTAACACCAGAATTACATCTATTGCCTGCAATTAACACTAATGAGCCTATTAGACATAAAAGACATAATATATATAGAAAATACACACGAGAACGAGACAAAAGAATAAGAATGAGTGCCGAAATATACAACAATTTAGGCACGATCACTGATCGCTAGGGCATTAGACTTTCAGAAGTGGAAGTGATTTAGATTTTATGTAATGTTTTCCTCTTTTTTTTTGTTACTTCAATTTGAGTTTAGGTGCCTGGTATTGTTTTATTTCCCTTTAGAGTGTTTTGCACCTTATTGTTGGATATATTTGGAGATATATTTTTTCAGTAGAGAATGGTTTATTTAGAGTTATTCAATGATTATTATTTTGTTTTAGTGAAGTAATTAATGATTTATGACATAACATGTCATATCAAAGGGTTTAATTACTCTTTGAGTTTTGGGGTGTTACAACTTGGTATCAAAGCATTAGTTTTGGGATTCTGTGGACTTTTGGGTGTTAGTTATAGCTAATTGATAGGTGTTAATATTTTGTCAATCAGTATTTTAAGGTCCTGAGTACTCTTAGTTGAAGTTAGTTAGTGGAACTAAGTGAAATGCTAAATCATGTGGACTATTTGTTTATGATATGTGTCTATTGGTGTTTCATATACATGGATGATTCAATTTCTAGAAGAATTTTATGGAGTTAGATTTTTTTGATAAGTATTTTTTTGTAAAATTTTATTTTATTTTAAGAGTTAGGTTGTTAGTGTGGTTTCATAGAACATCACTTTTTTACTACAAGTTACTTGTTGGAGTTATGGATTAGAAAATGTGTTAGTCGTGCTTTGTAGGAGATGATTGGATAAGTTGGATTGAAGTGATAATCGTAAATTTTACGATAAAGTTTAAAGAATTATTATTTTATGCGTAATATATGCCTAAGTGATATTGAGTAATATTCACATGTAAATTTTATAGAGTGAATAAATTATTGAAGATATGCTGATTTTTTGATGTTCTATAAGTTATAGATAGACTTAATTAGTACTGTATTATAAGGCTATAACTTCGTAATTTAGATTATGCGACATTGCTTACCTTTGAGAGGTTTAGTAGTATACAAAAATGAAATTGGTGACATGTACATAATGCTCAAAGTCGATTTATACAATTTGGAGTTGCCATTGAATTATTAGTTGGGTAAAAGATGCATTAAGGATTCTTTGATGATATCTTTTAGCGTTAACATAAGCACATGTTACCTTCAGGGATCTTATTAATCGAATTATTAGAGATTTTAATACGAATTGGTTTTGATGATTATAGTGGTTTTGATGTTTATGATGAGAACAAAAGGGTTCAAAAGTCTAAACATTTGGTTAGTTGTTGCGCTAGTATAGACCACCCTTTCAAGATAAAGTGTAATTGTAATCTATAGTGATACTACTTGTAAGTGAATTTTTCATAATGTGATATTTTAATTATTAGAAAGCATATTCATAGTTTTATGACTAAGGATTGAATCATTTTCAAAATCCAAGTTTATTGCATAGTGTATGTGGATTAAAAAAAACAGTATTTCATCAATTTATAAAAGATTTTTGTTTATAGGTTCGACTCTTTAAAATGTTTTGATGAAAGTTGATATATTTGCTTAACGTTGATATATTTGATTAACGTTTACAATCCAATATTTGCTTTGATATTACTCATTTAATTATATTTAGTTATTTTTAATTTCTAACTTAGAATTTTTATAGCTATCATTTTGGCACAAAGATTTTTATTTTACTATAGATTAAAAAAAAACCTCTATTGTCTTCAAACAATTATCTCTTTCTTTATGCTAACTATTTCAAGTTATTTCTGAGTTTGACAGACATTCAAGGTATATTATTGTTTTTATGATACAATTTTATTTGTGACTATATTTAAAATGTTAAGATTGACGAAAATGAATTTCGTTTAAATAATTGTGTATTTCATTTTGTTTCCACATGATTTGTTTTCTTTAATTACGATAGTATTAAACTTCTTTGTTCGAATGAGAGTTAATTTGTGATATGATAGTTTTTTCAATTACCTTGATTTGAAAATTTTGAAATGATTATCTCAATCTTCATTTAAATTATAATTTTCATTTGTCTTGATAATACCTTAATTTACATTCAACAATTTGAGTTCATTATATTAGCTATATATACGATAAAATTTGAATGATCAATATATATAACTTTTGTCTTTTGTCTCTAAATGATTTGTGTAAAATATTTTTGATCATTTTTTTAAATTTTGTATCCTATTCTGGTAACTATTCGACTGTTTTCTCTTTTTCAATCTTCTGAATAAATTTCGATCAAAACTTCTTAAACTTAAAAATTCATTATACGAAGTGAAGTAATCTATATTTATTTTGATATTTGAAATATTAGATTTAACGTGTATGATCTTTATATTTTAATTATACTTACGATATTTTTTCGATATATGATCATAGCTATAAATTTCATAATTAAACTTTAGTACTATTGATATGAAACAAGTGAATCGAATATTTGTCTTTAATTATATCTCTTTTCAACTTATTCTGATTTTATACTTTGAAGTTTTGCAATCTATTTATATTTTGTTATTTAAGTGCAATCCTCAAATTATTTAACTCCAAACTTTATGGATATATATGACTATTAAACCATTTTTTTATCAATTGACTTTATTTAAAAGAATTTCATCAATTGTTTTTAATATTCACTCATTCATATTAAATCATGATGTGATAGTGTTTTCACTTGTATAGTATTTTAAATGTAATAAATCATTGTTCTAGACGAGGATTGTATCAAGTTGTTTTAAGATATGAATCTTTATCGTTTATTGTTTATTTCGCGCTTTTTTTATTTTCTTATAACAAGTTCTACTAGTGGTTGTTACGTCCTCTCTTGTATCCTCTATTTTAATATTAATAAATTAGTTTCAAATTAAATATATATATATATATATATATATATATGTTTTGTATGTCATGTGCTACTTTTTAAATATACAGATATACTGTATTTCAATATATTAAATGTATTGATTATTTCATTTATTGATTTACCTCTATAATTTATTTGTCCAAAACTAAATTTGAGTTGTGTTCAGAATTTTAGTGTTGCTTTTTGATAAAATCAAAGCATGCCTATTTTTAAGATTTCATGCTCTTACGGTTTTATGATTATTTTAAATGAGATTTCATTAATATACTGTTGTTTTTATTTTGAGGTTGAAATCTAATTTTACTCAACATTATGAATTGTAAATTTTTTTAATTGCGATTGGCTTGTTTGCTTTAATATGTGTTAAACTTATACTAAAATCTTTTCTCGAATTCTTTTCAAAATTCACCACCTGATTTTGACTTAACTTAAGTATTCATATTTTAGCATTACAAATTTAATTGTTGAGTTTGATTATGTTCTATTCATCTTATTCTATCATGTGCTGATATGTGATTCGAATATTAATTTGGTCATGTTGTAGGTCATTAAGATGTATTGATTTGAGATTGATGAATACTAGAGTAGTCTTTTTTACCTTAGTTTGATTTGTAATCTTTTGGAAGATAAGTTCTTGACATTGAATTTGCCATCGGAAAGCATTAGCATGATTTGAATTTGGAAATGACTCGATTGGGAAACTTGTGAATGGAAACTTGGAGTATAAGAGAAGGATTAATATGATTATATTTGCAATATGCCATAAGTGAAAGGTGAATTCCCTAATATTTTGGAGTTCGAGAATCATACAAATTTCGAGGACGAAATTTCTTTTAGGGGGAAAGAGTTGTAAGACACTAATTTTTGTTTCATTCTTTATTAGTAGTAATAATAATAATAGAAATAGAAACGTATTTTTGGCAATAAACCAGATCAGTGATTGATTCTCCGGTATTATTACAAGTCAATTTCCACATTTAAAGTGATTTGAAATAAGTTAATTTCCACATTTAAAGTGATTTGAAATAAATCATTTTCTATATTTATAGTGATTTGAAATAAGTTAATTTCCACATTTAAAGTAATTTGAAATAAGTTAATTTCCACATTTAGAGTGATTTGAAATAAATCAATTTCTATATTTATAGTGATTTGAAATAAGTTAATTTTAACATTTAAAGTGATTTGAAATTAATCGATTTCTATATTTATAGTGATTTGAAATAAGTCAATGTAAGTGATTTGAAATAAGTCAATTCCACATTTAAAGAAATTTGAATATTTTAGCAAAATCAGTAGAATTGTAAATCTTCATTATTTTTATAATTATTCATATGTGTGTATATATATTTATACTGTAATATCAACTAAATGCTTTCATATAAAAACTCTCACTTTTCTATACTTGTTTCCCTACCAAAAGATCATAGTAAAATAATATCAATAAAAAGTATCAATTTCATTATACCTTTACTCTGAAACTCTTTGAAGGTACAAGTTCTTGAACTTTGTTTCATTTTTAATTTTGATTAAAGATGTATTTCTTTTTATACTCTTTGTTTTCTTTTAACACAAAACATCTCATCAACAAAATTTAGGTCTCTAACAATTGCTCAACTTTATTTTATGGAGATGTTTTAATGAATGGATTATGGAGTGAATAAAATAGAATTATACACGAAGCTCTATAATTAATTGCTGGAATTTTTGGAGTTCATTAAAGAGTTCAAGTTTGAGTGTTAGTGTAGGTTGAAATTGTGATCTGTTTTAATATTGGTTAAGCAACTTAAATTGTTGTTTCTTTTAGTTATATTTGTAGGTTGCGATTGATGCTGAATTTTGGTATGAGAATAGTAGACATATATATCTACTTGTGTTATAATATTTGGAATTTTTGGTGGTGTTCATATTAGGGAGACTTTCATTCTAAATCGATTACATATGCAGATTTTCTGAATCATCAAACTGACCTTATTGTATTGTTGTAATTTTAAATTACAATTGGGGATGTATTTAAGTTTGATTTTCGGTATTGTGGTTGTAGAGGCATAATTGAATCAGGATATAAATCGTGAATTTTGGTGTCATATAAATATTTTAATTCTTT
The DNA here is from genome assembly GCA_033220585.1 of Dipteronia sinensis. NCBI lineage: Eukaryota > Viridiplantae > Streptophyta > Magnoliopsida > Sapindales > Sapindaceae > Dipteronia > Dipteronia sinensis. Next base: position 17,787,306 of record CM065644.1, on the reverse strand, counting down.
GAGTATATTTGATGTTTAAGCCATGATATTTAGGCTGACAGTCATGAGCTCTTGGTGTTGTAGGAATTTTAATTCTCAAAGGGAGATAGGTAAAATTCTGATTTTCAGTATAGAAATAGAGTGTGGATATATTAGTCTATAAATAAAGTTTTGGAATTTTTTGTGGTTTGTAGGATTGTTAAAATGTTATACGAAGTCTGATTGGAGGATCAAAATATATGCTGTCAGGATTGACCCTTGTGTGTTTAGAATATGATAGGAAATTATCGGTGTTTGATAAAATTATGATATTTTGAGGGAAATTATGACGCAGAACGGAAGTTCTAGGATCACAAGCGTAACCCTAACAGAACATAAACTGGAATCCACCAGAAAAAAAAAGAAACTGAAACCAAATTGTAAATTTTATTCAATACTTCGAAACTGATAACAAAAGCCCTTAAATAGGCTTTGAAAACCCTAAAAACGGAAAAGACTAAAATATCCTCAGCTAAATAAAATAAAAACGGAAAACAAATAAAAACATAAAATCTTCGGATGCCCGATAACCTATCTTAAACAGCTCCGTTGAGGGAGTAAATGTCGTCAACCGGGCAAGCCCGGTTGTACCGCTATGGAGCTTCGAAAACCCTTTCCGAAAACATATTATAATAGGAAATCTGTCAACCGAGCGAAAAGTTATGCCCGTTTCATTGAAACACCTCTTTTGGACAATTTTCTATCCAACTCTTCTTCAAAGTCCAAAGCCAATTGTCCTACATCAAATTAGTAATCTGATTTTTAGATTTATTGACTAAGGTTTGCAATTTTTTGAGGCCCTTAAGATTTTCGAATCACTAACATATGAACACTAAAAACTGTTTTTCTGAAATCTCTTCATGAATATGAATAAAAACAATGTACTTACAAAGTTGAGTTAGATTTCTTTTATTTTGCTGGTTTAATTGAGGGATTATATTCTATATGTTTAGGTTCCTCTCGTGATTTCCCAATATCGTTAGTGAAACCTTAAACTTGCTATCATCGGAGGTAAGTAGATTTCTTTTTTTGCATAGTATGTAATTGCACAAATGTTTCCTTAGAAACTAAATTTATTTATCATATTGTAATGTTCTGAAATATTTTATTATATATGTTTATATATGTTTATAAACTCAATTTACTACTTAGTCTTTACTTACATATTTGTTACTTAATTCTTTTTAAATAAGTTTTACCTTTACTAGACTTTTTTACTTAAATGCTTAAATGTTTGGTCCTTTTATGATTTAGTAATGTAAATGTATTGTTATATATATATATATATATATATATATATATTGAAAGTAATGTTTTAGCTCAACGTCAGTAGTAAATGAAATGTGAAATGAATTGTTGATCACCGGTGATAATGTAAATGCAACGCGCGCGACAAATGAAATGTTATGATTTTGGTCTTGTACCAATTTCTGAAATGTTATGATTTTGGTCTCGTACCAATTTCTGAAATGTAAATGGTCAGGTCACCGGGGGTATTGGTGACACTACTTGACTTGAGCTTATTTTTATGAAATGTTATTAATCATTATCATACAATGAAAATGCTACTTTTGCAAGTTTTACTTGTATTTGAAAATGTTACTTTTACAAGCTTATTTGTATATTAATATGTTACTTTTGCAAGTTTTACTTATATTTGAAAATATTACCTTTGCAAATTTAATTGTATTTGAATATTTGAAAATTTATGTACTCTTTAAATGTCATTATAAATTTCATAAATGTTTTCGATTACGTATTATGCAATACTTATTGAGTTGACAGCTCACCCCTTGACATTAATATTTTTGCAAACTGAGTTTTTAGAAGCTGATCGCTAGGGCATTAGACTTTCAAAAGTGGAAGTGATTGAGATTTTATGTAATGTTTTCCTCTTCTTCTTTTTTTTGTTACTTAAATTTGAGTTTAGGTGCCTGGTATTGTTTTATTTCCCTTCAGAGTGTTTTGCACCTTATTGTTGGATATATTTTTTCAGTAGAGAATGGTTTATCTGGAGTTATTCAATGATTATTATTTTGTTTTTGTGAAGTAATTAATGATTTATGACATAACATGTCATATCAAAGGGTTTAATTACTCTTTGAGTTTTGGGGTGTTACAACAATACCCCTAACCAATATACTAACTATACAATATATATTCCAACACTGAAATCATCAAACAATGCACATCAATTCCACTTCATCGTCATAAAATCCGTTAGTAACCATCAGACTCAAAAGCATTTAAGCACTCTAACACACCCCCTCACTTGCCAGACTGACGAACGTGGAACAAGCCCAAATACATATACAAATTGCAGAACAAATGCAGAAACAAATGCATGTGGGGGGACTTGAACCCAGGACTCCTAGGAAAACCAAAACTCTGATACCAACAATCAATGAATTAGACTGAGTTACTGGTATGATAACTGACCTTCACTTGTTGTGGTGGTGATGCTGAAATAAAATTTAAAATCGGCGTACCACATTGTACAACTTGAACCATAAATCTCCCATTCTCTAATGTTTCCAACTGTGGTTCTGAAACTCATCAACTGACAAGCCAAGCAGCTGTCACAGTCAGCACTACTGATATCTATATGACATTGAGCCATGCATCTCACGGTCTTGAACATCAGAGGCTGTTTAGGAGTTGTGGCTGCAAGTTCAGCCATCAAGCTAAATCCTCTTTGACTCACAGAAGGATCATCTAAATTGGTTTCATTGGTATGAGCCACTGCACTACGATCAAGAACTCCAATAAAATCCTCATCCGAGTATCGAAGAAAACACCATTTGAGCCAAACCTTGACATGTTTGCTCTTGGAGCAATCATGTAAGGCTATAGAGATTAACGCTTTGGTGCAATTGGCACAGTCTGAAGCAGAAACATGACCTCTGCATTGCACAATACCGTAAACCTTGTTCGGGTATTTCCCTTCTCTGGATTCGTTGAAACCATTTCGATAAGGTGCTTCTGCAACCAGAGAATTCAAAAGCTTCTTGAGATTGGTTTGGAATTCATCTTCAGAGGTAGATTTATCAGCTTTTGAACACTCCAAACCAGCACTAGCATTAATATCAGCAATTCAGCATTACAACAAGTGCTACAAAACAACAACATTGAATTTGAACATATAACAAACCGTACAAGTACTTTTTGAAATTGAGCATCTTCTTCATATCTCTTTTGACATCTCAGCTTCTAAATTATAGTTCAAAAATCTCAATGATGACAACATTTTTTTCTTTTGGACATTCAAAAGTCAAATATTCCATGCTTCAATGTGTAGATTAAACATGGGACTCTCATATCATGTGTAGCAATAAAAAACAACTAAAAGAATACTAGAGAAACTTGTTCTTGCGCGTCTGTTGCGCAGGACAGAGGATATAGCTTAATCTGAACTCTCATGTTAATTTACAGATTTTTATGGCATATAACTATATATATATATATATATATATATATATATATATACTTATACCGAGTAATTTTTCATTTTTTCTTTAAAGGCTGCCATGTGTCCATCAATGAGAAGGGCTTATTTTCTGTATCAAACATTAAATAAAGTTGCACAAAGAACATTAATTTTTTTGCCCTAGATCCGATCTAATCCAATGGATTGGACTGGATTTTAGGGGGTAATTAGATCAAATTGGATCCAACTTACAAAAATCCATTGAATTTGATTAGAAGACAGTGAATTTCAATATGAAAATTGCGCCATATATATTACTAAGCCGAACATATTAGAGGGTTTTTTTTTCCTCTTTAGAGTTGCATTCGGTCAAGTCTTCCACTTCATCTATTTATTGTACTTTAATATTCTTTAAAAAAAATACCTTAATATTTTTTTATAAAGGTACTTTAATTTATTTATTTTTACGAAAAGAAATGTACTTTAATGCTTGATTTTTTTTTTTGAAAGAAAATAATGCTAGATTGTTGGTGTTGGATATTCTATTGAAACGTTTTTGCTATTTGTATAATTTGTAATCAAATTGGTTGCCTTTGTTTAGCTTTTATATTTGAACTTTGAAGTTTGAACTCAAGTTATATTTGACTTCTTTATTATTATTATTTTTATTTACCACCTGGCATTGTGTGTCTTCACGTGAAGCAGTTGGTGTGTTCCTGCTTGATGTTTCCACATGCTCAACTGGCCTATGGGGTATTGCTTATTCTCTTGGATTCGGATCGATAGTTGTGGGCGAGGTGTTACGACCTCCATTCGTCCAAACTATTATGCATTTCTCAATTGACACGAACGGTTACCACACTCATTAATATATGTTGAGGTTCTAAATTCAAATCTTTCTTCTCCTAAATTCAAAAAAATAAATAAATAAGTGTTGATATTTAGTTGTTTATGTTAAAAATTAGTGTAGGTATTTGGTTACTTTATCTTAATAATATTTTGTTAATCTTATTGTAATTATTTGTTTTCATTAATTTGGGAATGGTTTTTCTACATTAAAAATATTTTCATATGATTGGATTCAATTGGATTTAAGAATTGTTGGATAAGATCTTGCTCTAAAATTGGATCGAATCAGACTGTAATTTCTCAATTCAATTGGATCGGATTGAATTTGGATCCTGTAAAATGAAATGGATTCGATCGAGTGCACACCCCTTGTTCTTTTAATTGAGATGAAAATAAATAAATAATAAAAGACCGTGTGGGACTGTTCTTGTGAGTCCCACCCAATGAAGACCAAGACCTTGACCAAGGATAGTAGACAGTTGTGACACACGAGTCATGTGCATTGTGCACTTTGGTCCAATTATTGAAACTATCTACTAACCAGAATCATGTTCTACTGACATCCATTCCATTCTATCAATCAAACCCACAGAGACAACAATAACAACAATGTTTCTTTTATACTTGTGGACAATCTTTGGGCTGATGATAAGCTCCATTACTTGCCAATCATACAATTACCATTTTTGTAGTAGTCCACCAAAGGATACAGCTACTACAAACAATTACACATCCAAACTTGATTCTGTGTTGAACTCTTTACCCTCCAAAGCTGCTGTAAACAGCTTCTACAATGAATCTTCTGATGGAGTCTACATTCTCTTCCTCTGCAGAGGAGATGTCTCTACTGCTACATGTCAAACTTGTGTCAAAAATGCAACTCAAGTAATTAGACAAAAATGCCCATCTAATAGAGCTGCAATCATATGGTACAATGAATGCATGTTACACTACTCTCACACCAATTTCTTCGGAGTTTTTCGGATGAGTCCTGGTTTTCTCATGTGGAATACTAATAATATTACTGTACCTGATGAACCAAACTATGGTGCACTAGCCTTGGTATACTCCCTAATAGATTATGCTTCTAATACATACAAGAAGTTTGGCACTGATGATAGAATTGTTGTGTCCAACGGCTCCAGGCATGGATACGCTCTTGTGCAGTGCGCTAGAGACATCGACAATAGCTCATGCCGTTCTTGCTTGTGGATTTTAACAGAAAAAATCCAGGAGTGTTGCAAATTGAAGATAGGATGGCGTATTATGAACCCAAGCTGCAATATAAGGTACGAAGAATTCGAATTCTACGAGAAACCATCACCAGCTCCACTTCCCTCTGTGCCTGATGCTTATGCTTATGCGGCGCCACAGCCAACGCCTAACGGTGATTATCAGAGTATCCCCTGTATCCTTTCTCTTTCAATTACCAAAATAGATATTGAAAATACTCATATATATATATATATATATATATATATATTCAGATTGATAGTGTTAAGTCAGTAGCATATAGTCTATCAATAGGTTGTAATATCACTTATTGTTGCACTAGATTTTTGCTATTTAGACCAGGCCACATTCCTAATTAATCTCATGTTGATCATGTTGAACATGAAAATGATTTCCTCAAAAGAAGAACAACTTTTGTTTTATGTGTGACAAGTTTGGATGAATAAGTCATAAAAAAAATAAAAATAAAAAAATTTAAATTAAATGTGTGGGATTGGATTTCTTTTGTGGTGCCGACCTAGTTGGGATGTCTAGAGTTTTCTTTGATTCTTTCCCCCTCTTGTTGAATTTTGCTCCAAAAAAAAATGGATGAATAAGTTTGTATGTTTTTGTTGACACAAGAAATTAGATATCACGCCAACGAGTAGCAGGGGGTCTCGAAGCCCCTTTAATTTGATGATCTCACCTTGGCAATCTCAACCTCCAAAGGCTTAGGAAACAGCTTTGGCCTCTCCGAACCTTATTAGAGAGGCTTCGAGACCCCTCTGCTACTCATTGGCACTATGTCGAATTTCTTACGTCAACAGTTTTCAATGGAAGATTGGTTGAGAAGCAAGCAACTTTACAATAACATCCTATAACTTAACTGCAGGAAAAGGAGGAAATAACAAAACAAAGATTGTTATCATAACTGTATCATCATTCGCAGCAATTGCAGCAGCTCTACTAGGATTCTATTGTTATTCATCCTCCTTGCAAAAGAAAAGACAAAAAGGTGCACATAACTAGTCATGTCTGCTAATAATAGCATCCCTAACGTTCTTTTCATTGACAAACAAAAAAAATTGATTTTTAAATGATCAAATAACCCAGAATTGGAGGGAGGAATTTTTGCCACAGATGAAGACCACAGTGAAGAGATGCATTTCTTCAGTTTAACTACTATAAAGGCTGCTACAAACAACTTCTCCGATGAAAATAAGCTTGGAGAAGGCGGTTTTGGCCCAGTATACAAGGTTGGTATATATATTTTTCGATACATTTGACAATGGAAATGGTTTGCGTCACAATTCATTGACTGTTACTTGATATTAATTAATTTGATATGAAGAACACGGAAGCTTTAGAATATTAAAGTTTAGAAACTGAATTAACAACATCCAATTGTGTGGACAGTAAATTTCTAGCGAATCTTCCTCTCGTTAGTATTAATCATCAGACCTAAAAGCTTAAAACCGATAGGAAAGGGCTCAACAATAGTATTTAAGCACTCTAACACCTATGATGATTCTTTTAGGGTCAGCTTCTTAATGGAACAGAAATAGCAGTGAAAAGACTTTCAATGAGATCAAGTCAAGGTCTTGAAGAATTCAGAAATGAAGTGAAGTTAATTATCAAGCTTCAACACAAAAATCTTGTGAGGCTACTGGGATACTGCATGGAAGGAGATGAAAAGCTTCTTGTCTATGAGTACATGGCCAACACTAGCCTTGATGCCATCCTGTTTGGTTTGCTCCTTCTCTCACTCATATAACTAACATCTAATGTATGTTTGCATTAAAAAAAAAGGGTCTTGTTCTTCCTTAATTTTTGGAAGAATGCAGATCCCATAAAAAGTAAGGAATTGGATTGGGCAAAGCGTGCTAACATAATCACCGGAGCAGCAAGAGGCATTCTATATCTGCATGAGGACTCACGACTCAAAATCATCCATTGAGATTTGAAAACAAGTAATGTGTTGTTGGATGATGAGATGAATCCCAAGATATCAGACTTTGGAACTGCAAGGACTTTTGGAAGCAAACAAATCGAAGCCAACACCGAGAGAGTTGTTGGCACATAGTAAGTATAATAAGCCAAACACCGAATTGGGTTAGCATAATTTTTCTTTATTGTCTTGGTGCTAGTAGATTGACTTAAAAAGACTTTTTTTCTTCGGTAGTGGCTACATGGCTCCAGAATACGTATTGGAAGGATTGATTTCAATAAAGTCTGACGTTTACAGTTTCGGAATCCTAATATTAGAAATCATAAGTGGCAAAAAGAACAGATGTGTTGTTTACCACTCTGATGGCAGCCAAAGCCTTCTATCATATGTAAGTTTGATCTTTAATATATTTTTTTCACTTAAAGCCTCTAATGAGATTCATTTTTCTGATGGTGAAACTCCATCAACAATGAACCTTTACAGGCATGGCAGCTCTGGAATGAAGGCAAAGGGCTAGAGTTGATAGACCCGAAAATCGTTGACAATTGTCCAATCAATGAGGTTTTAAGATGGATCCATCTTGCATTGTTGTGTGTTCAGGATGATCCTGCAACTAGGCCAACCATGTCACAAGTTGTTCTCATGCTTGGGAGCCAAGCAATTGACCTTCCCTCACCATCAACAGCTCCATATTCTGTTAGTAGATTCACCACCATGTCTGATGAATCCTCGACTTTTGGGACCAGAACAGGAATTCTCACATCAGATCAAACTAATCAACTGGTACTTCAAGCTACTGAAGAGATGAACTCTCAAGAAATTTTCCATTTCATGTAAATACTCTCAAGAAACAAGTGACACTTTCTTGTTTACACCAGAAAAGAAAAACAATGTATGCAAATTTAACTATGAACAATCATTCGATTCATACGATCTTATTTACATTGATCGACAAGAGAAAATGAAATATTTCTTGTTGCTAGAACATTAAAAGAAGCTTTGACACTGTCAAGATCCTCATTCCAATTGCAACAGCTTGAGATGGTGATGACAATTTTCTACCACCTGAAATCGCCAAACAATGCACATCAGTTCCACTTCATCATCATAAAATCTGTTAATTATAACCATCAGACCCAAAAGCGTTTAAGCACTCCAATAAACCCTCTCACATACCACCTCACATGTCAGACTGACGGGCTTGAACCAAGACTAAATACATATACAGATTGCAGAACAAATACAGAAACAAATGTATGTGGGGACTTGAACTCAGAACTCCTAGGACAACCAGGGCTTTGATTCCAACAATCAATGAATTAATCTGAGTTACTGGCATGATAACTGACCTTCACTTGTTGTGGTGGTGATGCTGAAATAAAATTTAAAATCAGCGTACCACATGGTACAACTTGAACCATAAATCTCCCACTCTCTAATGTTTCCAACTGTGGTTCTGAAACTCATCAACTGACCAGCCAAGCAGCTGTCACAGTCTGCACTACTGATATCTCTATGACATTGAGCCATGCCATATCTCTTCCCTTTATCTCCGGTGTCAAACATCGCGGTCTTGAACATCAGAGGCTGTTTAGGAGTTGTGGCTGCAAGTTCAGTCATCAAGCTAAATCCTCTTTGAGTCACAAAAGGATCATCTAAATTGGTTTCATTGGTATGAGCCACTGAACTACGATCAAGAACTCCAATAAAATCCTCATCCGAATATCGAAGAAAACACCATTTGAGCCAAACCTTGACATGTTTGCTCTTGGAGCAGTCATGTAAGGCTATAGAGATGGACTCTTTGGTGCAATTGGCACAGTCTGAAACAGAAACATCACCTCTGCATTGCACAATACCGTAAACCTTGTTCGGGTCTTTCCCTTCTCTGGATTCGAAGAAACCATTTCGATAAGGTGCTTCTGCAACCAGAGAATTCAAAAGCTTCTTGAGATTGGTTTGGAATTCATCTTCAGAGGTAGATTTATCAGCTTTTGAACACTCCAAACCAGCACTAGCATTAATATCAGCATTACAACAAGTGCTATAAAACAACAACATTGAATTTGAACATATAACAAACCATATAAGTACTAAATTGATCAGCATCTTCTTCATATCTCTTTTGAAATCTCAGCTTTTAAATTATCATTAAATAATCTCAAATGATGATGACATTTTTTGCTTTTTGAACATTCAAAAGTCAACACTTACATGCTTCAATGTGCAGATTAAACATGAGACTCTCATATCATGTGTAGCAATGAAAAAAAAAATCCAAAAGAAAACTAAAGAAACTTGTGCTTTGGCGATTGTTGCGCAGGACAGGACATTTTGGTTCAATCATGTGTTTGTGGGCTGCTTAGGTTTTGGTTAGTCTGGTTGTGGTAGAGCTAAATAGTCGTGCCACAAAGCATGGGATTATATAATTTAGTGCGTTTTTTTTAACTGCTTCCGAAAAATTAATAATATATTTTAAAAAATTTAATCGTTTTAGTCCAATCTGTGTATTTATAAATAATTTAAAAATATTAAATAATATAAATTTATCTTTAAAAAAAATGTTTAGAAATATTATCGAATCCAATTAGGGATGGTAAAAATCCATAACCCACCTCAAACCGGTGGATATCCAATCCGTTTGGGGAAGGTTTGAACCACATAGAATTGGGCTCTAGTCGGAGCTAGGTCAAACGTGTTGCTCAGTTTATAACCAGGTCAGATATAGGTCAAACGATTATTTTCTTACCTGTAAAACCCTAATTTTTGTTTCCTTCTTTACTAGTAGTAATAATAATAATAGAAATAGAAACGTATTTTTGGCAATAAACCAGATCAGTGATTGATTCTCTAGTATTATTACAAGTCAATTTCCACATTTAAAGTGATTTGAAATAAGTTAATTTCCACATTTAAAGTAATTTGAAATAAGTTAATTTCCACATTTAGAGTGATTTGAAATAAATCAATTTCTATATTTATAGTGATTTGAAATAAGTTAATTTCCACATTTATAGTGATTTGAAATAAATCAATTCCACATTTAAAGAAATTTGAATATTTTAGCAAAATCAGTGGAATTGTATATCTTCATTATTTTTATAATTATTCATATGTGTATATATATTTACACAGTAATATCAATTAAATGCTTTCATACAAAAACTCTCAATTTTCTATACTTGTTTCCCTGCCACAAGATCATAGCAAAATAATATCAATAAAAAGTATCAATTTCATTGTACATTTACTCTGAAACTCTTTGAAGGTACAAGTTCTTGAATTTTGTTTCATTTTTAATTTTGATTAAAGATGTATTCATTTTTATACTCTTTGATTTCTTTTAACACAAAACATCTCATCAATAAAATTTAGGCCTCTTAACAATTGCTCAACTTATTTTATGAAGATGTTTTAATGAATGGACTTTGGAGTGAATAAAATAGAATTATACATGAAGCTCTATAATTAATTGCTGGAATTTTTAGAGTTCATTAAAGAGTTCAAGTTTGAGTGTTAGTGTAGGTTGAAATTGTGATCTGTTTTAATATTGGTGAAGCAACTTAAATTGTTGTTTATTTTAGTTATATTTGCAGGTTGCGATTGATGCTGAATTTTGGTATGAGAATAGTTGACATATATATCTACTTGTGTTATAATTTTCGGGATTTTTGGTGGTGTTCATATTAGGGAGACTTTTATTCTAAATCGATTACATATGCAGATTTTCTGAATCATCAAACTGACCTTATTGTATTGGAGTAATTTTAAATTACATTTGGGGATGTATTTAAGTTTTATTTTCTGTATTGTGGTTGTAGAGGCATAATTGAATCAGGATATAAATTATCGTGAATTTTAGTGTCATATAAGTATTTTAATTCTTTGAGTATATTTGATGTTTAAGCCATGATATTTAGGCTGACAGTCATAAGCTCTTGGTGTTGTAGGAATTTTAATTCTCAAAGAGAGATAGGTAAAATTCGCATTTTCGGTATAAAGATATAGTACTAATATATTAGTCTATAAATAAAGTTTTGGAATTTTTTATCTTCTGTAGGATTGTTCAAATGTTATACGAAGTCTGATTGGAGGATCAAAATATATGATGTCATGATTGACCCTTGTGTGTTTAGAATATGATAGGATATTATCGGTGTTTGATAAAATTATGATATTTTGAGGGAAATTAGTAATCTGATTTTTAGATTTATTGACTAAGGTTTGCAATTTTTTGAGGCCCTTAAGATTTTCGAATCACTAACGTATGAACATTAAAAACTGTTTTTCTGAAATCTCTTCATGAAAATGAATAAAAACAATGTACTTACAAAGTTGAGTTAGATTTCTTTTATTTGGCTGGTTTAATTGATGGATTATATTCTATATGTTTAGGTTCCTCTCATGATTTCCCAATATCGTTAGTGAAACCTTAAACTTGCTATCATCGGAGGTAAGTAGATTTCTTTTTAGCATAGTATGTAATTGCACAAATGTTTTCTTAGAAACCAAATTTATTTATCATATTGTAATGTTCTGAAATATTTTATTATATACATTTATATATGTTTATAAACTCATTTTACTACATAGTCTTTACTTACATATTTGTTACTTAATTCTTTTTAAATAAGTTTTACCTTTACTAGATCTTTTTGCTTAAATGCTTAAATGTTTGGTCCTTTTATGATTTAGTAATGCAAATATATTGTTATATATATATATATATAGTTTTTGAAAGTAATGTTTTAGCTCAACGCCGGAAGTAAATGAAATGTGAAATGAAATGTTGATCACCGGTGATAATGTAAATGCAACGTGCGAGACAAATGAAATGTTATAATTTTGGTCTTGTACCAATTTCTGAAATGTTATGATTTTGGTCTCGTACCAATTTCTGAAATGTAAATGGCCGGGTCACCGGGGGTATTGGTGACACTACTTGACTTGAGCTTATTTTTATGAAATGTTATTAATCATTATCCTACAATGAAAATGCTACTTTTGCAAGTTTTACTTGTATTTGAAAATGTTACTTTTACAAGCTTATTTGTATATTAATATGTTACTTTTACAAGTTTTACTTGTATTTGAAAATATTACATTTGCAAGTTTAATTGTATTTGAATATTTGAAAATTTATGTACTCTTTAAACTTCATTATTCATAAATGTTTTCGATTACGTATTATGCAATACTTATTGAGTTGACAGCTCACCCCTAGTCATTAACATTTTTGCAGACTAAGTTTTTAGAAGCTGATCTCTAGGGCATTAGACTTTCAGAAGTGGAAGTGATTGAGATTTTATGTAATGTTTTCCTCTCTTTTTTTGTTACTTAGAATTTGAGTTTAGGTGTCTGGTATTGTTTTATTTCCCTTTAGAGTGTTTTGCACCTTATTGTTGGATATATTTGGAGATATATTTTTCAGTAGAGAATGGTTTATTTAGAGTTATTCAATGATTATTATTTTGTTTTTGTGAAGTAATTAATGATTTATGACATAACATCTCATATCAAAGGGTTTAATTACTCTTTGAGTTTTGGGGTGTTACATTACTCGTCCCGATTGACCTGATATTTATATAATTTTAAAAATATATATATTAAAATATTAATAAAAAATGAATTGTATTTTATGTTTGAATTTAAGGTTTATATAATTTAGATGTTATATTTTATTAAATTTATATTTATATTAAGTGTACTTTAAATTTCAAGTTTTAGTCTTTATTTGTAATTTATGTTTAACTTTAAATGTATCTTTAAATTTAAGTATATTTTTCCAAAGTGTATTTTTAAATTTAATTGAATGTTAAAATTTAAGTTCATTACCTAAAATTCATGTGACAATATAAGGTTGGCTCAATGGTAAATCCACATATGCATCCAATAGATTGTGGTTTTGAGTCATACCCCATTCCTCAAAATCCCGGAATATTTTAATGGTTCAAACAAAATAACTTAAAATTCAAGTATACTGTAAAATGTGTATAATCGGTGGTTTGATTGGGTTAAATAAAATGGGCAAGTTTGGGTTGGATATAGACATGACGCCGGTTCGGTTCCGAACCGGAACCGGCGTCCAAAAACCGGAACCGGAACCGGCGTCATGTCTAATTGGATATAGATCACCTCACCCAAACGGGTTCTGGTATCAGTATGGGACTAAAATTGAAAACATGTTTGGAACATGAGTCGGTATGGGACACCTTACGGGTTATTGAGTTTAAGGTATAGGACATGTTGATCCGGTCCTGATGCAGATGGAAGCTTTGAGAAAGACAATCACACGATTTTGAACAACATGTGTTCTTGAATCCTGTTGATTCCAACGAATACCAGGAAAAAAGAAAGGAAAAACTGAGTAAAAACTCAATGAATTTTATTTCACCAAAAACTGAACTCCAAAACCTAAAACAAACTAGTTAAATAGGAAAAGAAATAATCCGACTTCCACAAGGAATCGAAGGTCTTTTAGATAACTAAAAACTACTAGACAAAATCAAAAAAAGAAATCCTATCTAAAAACAGAAAACCAAATAAAAACGAAAAAATAGTAAATTGTCGCGCAAGAAACTTTAACTGCCCGTAAAACAATCTAAACGGCCTTTTTTTGACCTCTTCCAAGCCTGGTCACGGGAAATGTAGTTTCGATGATAAATTGTAGAGGACGTCCCGAGCTTTCCGAAAACATACTATAATAGCGAATCTGAGCCCGTACGCAAAAGTTATGACCCTCCAAAGTCAGGCCCGTTTTGGGTGCTCCAAGCAACCCAAAAACGAATTTGCAATCCGATCCGCATCAGGTCCCCATCTGCACTTCCTCATATGCATCATATTGTTTTCTTGTGATGAAAGTGATATCGAAAAGAGTGGCGATATAGGCACCCCTCAAAAACTGTATGTACACCCCTTTCATAAGTATACCCCAAAAATATTTTAAAAATCTCTGGTTCGTAAATAAACTCACTTAATGGTAAAAATATCTTTTATTTAATTTTATTGTATTATATTTTTGTAAGCACACCCCACAATTTTGTTATATAATCATATTTATTTAAAATTTATTATTTTATATCTTTTTATTCAAATAAATAATTTCTCTTTAAAAAAATAATTTCTAACTCCTACAAAAACATTGAATGTCACTTAAAAGTTGTCTGAAAAAAAAAATTCTTTTCATTGCATTAAAACTTTTTTTTTAGTTTTTTAATATTTTTTAAGATCAAAATTCTCCAATTCCACCGAATTGAAAAACTACTAGTTGTAACTGTAACATGTGCATCTGTTGCTTTAGCTCTTTTAGTTTTTAATTTTTTATTTTTTATTTACCTTAAAATCCATTAATAGAAAACAACAATTACATCAACCAAGAAGAAGAGTAATATATAAAAAGAGACTCTCAGCACACAGTAGTGTATCTCAATTCTTATGTTCCTAATAAATAAATAAATAAAAACAATTGTTCATAAGAAAGTTTATTGTTGGCTTTGATTTTTGTTTCACTCAATTATAGCAGTAAATTGTTTGTCAACTCAATCAATTTGTATTTCTTAAAAGAAATTGAAATTAGTATTTAAATTAGAAGTTAGAGTTTGATAAAATAGGAAGGTTTTTATTATCATATCAAATAACTGATAGGAAATTTTCTTTTTCTTTTTTTAAAAGAATTAATATAAAACAAATTAATAATTATTGATGTGTATTTACAAACTATTTAGTTCTTTAAGTAATTTTACTCAACGGTAATATTGGATTTTTAAAAAATACTAAATTATGGTATACATACAGTTTTTAAAGGGTGTAAATATCGTCACTCTATTGAAAAAGAGGAATAGATGTTATTGTTATCACTTATCAGGTGGCCCATAATCCTATTCGATATTGGACTCTGACTCTTGTGATCAGTTTAGGAGATCCCAAAAGTGGCTGGATGAAGATCATAGTCCAGAGCCTTCTTGAATAGGCTTTGGCCAATAGCTTGGCATCTTTTCTCTTTCTTTTTTACTTTATTGAAAAAAAACAATTTGGCACAATGGTTTTTCCAAATTTGATTCAAGTAAATGACATTATTGCTAGGATAAAGAAAACTAATTCCAACAAATCATCCAATAAATGTATAAATTTTAAACGTTTGGCCGGACCATTCCATACATTTTCACTCACTTCTATCATGTTATGTGACATAAATATTTAAACATTCTTCATTATTAGGGGTGGGCACGGTTCGGTTCGGTTCGGTTTTAGGTAAAATCGAACTAAACCGAAAATATTTCAGTTCATCCAAAATTAAACCGGTTTAAACCGAATAAAAAATGGGAACCGAACTGAATTGATTTTAATCGGTTCGGTTCGGTTCAATTTAGTTTTGGGTCTAATGGGCCGGATAGCATAATGAGTCTTTTTTATTTGTTTTAAAATTAATGAATAGCTTAATGGGCCTAATTTTGACCATTTGAATAGCCAAAGCCAAAACAATATTTACATAATATAAAAAACATATTAATACATTCCAAACATATTAATACATAATAATAAGTTAATAACAAATTCATACCAAAATATAAAAAACATGTTAATACATTCCAAAATCCGAACTCGTAAATAAAAGTTCAAAATATGTTAATAAGAGTACACTAAATAATAATACCTCCCCAAAAATAAATAGAACTGAAATGTTGCGTGGTTGTGTAAGAGAAAGAACACTATAAATGTTAGGGTTTTTTTTTTATTTTTTTATTTTATAGTTTTATAGGGGGTTTAATCGGTTCAAACCGGTTTTCAGAAAAGCAAACCGGTTTGAACCGAAAACTTTTCCGGTTTTCAATTTTTAAACCTGTTTAAACCGAATTAATTATACGAACCGAACCGAACACCCTTTTTTTGGTTCGGTTCGGTTCCGAACTTAGTGCCCACCCCTATTAATTACTAACTCCAAAAACAAATATGTTTTGATTAAAAAAAAACAATTCATTAACTAGAAATACAAGTATAAAACATGAATATATAAACGTTCTTCGCCGATAACTCCAAAACAAATATGTTTTAAACGCATTCGTTAACTAGAAATACAAGTATACATGTTGAATTCTTTTAAAAAGCAATAATATTTAATTTTTGTTCCAATGAAGTACTAATTCAAATTAAATTTCACTTTCTCAAAGGCCAAAAGGCCAAATTAAAAGCAACATGGATATGGATAATGCATGTCCACCTCGCATTCCACCATCATAATCCCTTGTTGATAGAATATTCTTGAATTAACTATCATCCACTTACATGCATGCATGATGCATATGTGGAACTTTGTTATGAAAGTGAGTGAAACCACCAACCAGACATCAACAACTCAATTGCTGGTAATCCAAAAAAAAAAAACTACTCAATTGCTCAGTGGAATGAGTTGGAAAGTAGTGTTCTTTCTTTTCTCACGTTTCATTTCATTCTATATGGAGACCAAGAAATAAAGAAAGAAAGTGTTTTTAAGGGGTAAATACTCCGACAACCCCTAAAGTTTGAGATAAGTTCGATTAGAGCAAGTTTGTGCTAATATACACAAACCTCCTAGCCTGCTGTTAATTATTTAGATCCCTTAATGACCAACAGTGGAAGGGTATTTTTGACCTTTCTATCAACTTACCAAATTTTCTTCATTATTTTTTAATTTTTCCCATTAAATATTATTTTATTTGATTTATTTTCTTTTAAAATTTGTTAAATGTTTAGACATTTTGATCTTTTTGTAACTTAATCAAAGTCAACAAAATTTTTCCATTAGTCTTCCCTAACAAGAGAGGTTTATGTATATTAAGTATAACCTAAACTTGCATGCTCTCCCACTTGATCACTTATCTCAAACTTTAGAGTTTAGACTTTAGAGGGTGTCCATGTCAGTGTTTTTACCTTCCTTTTTTTAATTAAAAAAAAATGAGTATTTTAATATACCTACATATATAATCTCATCAGTGTCATACACAGATTGGATATACAGAAGCAATAGCCAATATATATAGTAGCAATATATCAGCATGACCTTATCTTAAACATTCTCTTATTTAATCATCCAAAATATGTATCTAATTAACTAATGACAAGTATCCCTCAAAAGCATCTTAAAAAATATTATCTGTATATCTCTTTCCATGCGTACCCTACCCAACCCAATTGTAGATATTGTAGATTTTAGGTAAATAGATGAGCAACAGTTGCAATGCTGTTCTGAGAGTGAGAGACCTGAGTATTTAATTTGCAGCAACTGGTTTATTTTTTTTATTTTTGGTATATTTGTATTGTCATTTGTCACAAGCCAAAAAACAAAAACTAAATTCCACTCACTCTTTTTTTTTTTATTATTGTTATTCTTTAGAGGAAACTTCAGACGGCTTTCACACACTTTTTTGGTTCATTTGTCTTTTGCTTTCCAGTATAAATAACAGTATACACAGAGATTGGTAGATGTTGCTTTCAATATTATTTGGGCCAACATGTGACTCTGGGCATATCCTCTGAATTTAACAAAGAATGATAATTTAAATTTTGTCACCCTCAAATTGTAAATATCATTCATTCAGATTACATAAAAAAATTGTGTTAATAATATCTAAACAGGAATAGTATTTGGAGTTATTGTATAAGAGTATCGATAACTTTTTATTGAGATAGTTTGACGATAAATCTTTCACAACTATACAGTGAATTTGTTGATTCAAATCTCTTTTTTTTCTCGGTTTCCACCCCCTCAATGTGTACTTTGAACGGCATCTTTCAACAAATAGTAAAGTCATTAGAAAAACCAAACTCCGACTCTTTTTTTTCTTTTTGTTTTTGTTTTTAATTAAATAATAAAAGAAACTTCCAAAGACTTTCAAAAAAAAATTGATTCAATTGTCTTTTGATTCCATAACACACATTGATGGATGTTGCTTTCATTACTTGGGCCAGCATGTGACTATGAGTAGATCCAGTGAATTATCCTGACAACAATGTAAAATGTGTTCTTAGTATCTAATTAAGGATCCTGATCACAGTTATTTGTTAGACTGTTTTATATTTCAAATTTTCCACATATTATCTATTTTTGTTTCCTCAATCTGCGACAAAATTTGAGTTTAGTCCACGTTTCAATAGAAGGGTATATTAGACTGTTTTAAATCATTTATTTTAGGTCTTATCTAACAACTCAAGCTATTGGGTTCAATGATTACCAATATCATCTCTAGCTGTAAATGGTAATTAGTAATCTCCACAAATGTTAAATTTTGAGGTTCAAATCCTTATCCCCAAATAAAGAAAAAATATCTAATTACGGAAGTTAATAACAACAAAGATACCTTTAGATTACATTCCTTGTATGACTTAGATCACATAGGGAAAAAGTGACCCATACCTTATACTAATAAGTAATAACACAAAAATTACATCGATTACATTTCTTGTATAACTCAATATATAAGGTATACTAATTAGTAATAACACCCAAAAAATACATCAATTACATTTCTTGTATAATTCAATATATAAGGTATACTAATATGTAATAACACCGCAAAAAAAATACATCAATTACAGTTCTTGTATAATTCAATATATAAGCTATATTAATACAATAATGCTACTTTATTCAAATTTAGTGTTCAAATATGTGCCCAAATGATGTGGCATTACTCTAATCCATTCATTTAAATTGTATTAGATTTGTATGATTTAAATGAATGGATTAGAATGTTGTCACATCATTTGGACATTAAGTTTGGGCAAAATAGTATTTAGGGATGGGCGTGGGGGCCCAATGGGACGGGGGAGAGTCCCTCCATCCCCATTCCTCAACCCTTTCCCCACCACCTCCCTTAAAACCCATTTGGGGGGATTGGGGGTGGGGGCGTTTTGAGGGGAGGTTCCCCCTCCCCCACCCCCAAACCCCATTTCCCCAATTTCTTTTTATTTTCAATTCTAAATTTTCAATTCTAAATTTTCAATTCTTAATCCGAAAATCAAAATTCAGAATTTGGAATCCGGCCATTCCAATCTTCAATTTAACCTGTAAAAATATTCAATCCAAAATATAATCAAAATATTTGTTCTAAAATATATAATTGGTTTAAAGAAATCCAATATAAATACAAATACTTCTAATAGAATATTACACAATAAAAGTCAAAACAAATCAAATTTTAAGCTAACATTTTCAATCAATACTTATATACTAAGTACTAACTATTAACTACTAACTCATGTTAATATTATAATTTTTTTTTTTAATTATTAAAACTTTAGATATAAATTAAAATTAAAATTATATATATATACATAATGGGGGGAATGGGGGAATGGGTTTGGGGGAGTCCCCCCACCACCTCCCCCATTTATAAAATGGGGGCCAAATTTGCTCTCACATCCACCCTCAAAACCTATTTGGTGGCAAAATTTACCCACAAAACCCCATGCGGGCCCGTGGGGATGGGCCCCATGGAGAAATGTTCATCCCTAGTAGTATTACTCTTTTATATAATATTAGTACTTTTCATTGAAAAAAATCTTAGCTACTTATATGTATGGGTCACTTTGGTCCTCTATTGAGTTATACAAGGAATGTAATGGATGAATTTTTTGGGTGTTATTACATACCAATAATGTTATTATATACAAATTTGGTGTCCAAATCTGAATAAATAGATTACAGTGTTACCATATAATTTGGACACCAAATTTAGACACAATAGCATTATTGAAATATAAGAACACCCAAAAAAAAATTCATCAATTACATTCCTTGTATACCTCAATAGAGGAACAAAGTGACCCATATAAGTAGTAGGTAAGATTTTTTTTCAATCAGAAGTGCTAATATTATATAAAAATGTCTCTGATTTCTCTACAACTTTCTAGATCAAAATATTTAATCCAATTCTTTTTTTGTTTTTGTTTTTGGGTGCAAGCCCTTATCCAATCTTTGGTGCACTGCTCTGTTTTAATATGAATCTAATGTTGTGCACATTCAGCATAATAGCTATTCGACCCTTTCATTGAACAAATACTTTTTTTTATCTCTAAAACAGTTTCTTTACCAAGATACGCTGAACTCAATTTTTTTTTTTTTTTTTTTTTAAGTATTGTAATATACTATTACAACGAAACGGTTCAGGAACTTTCGAGATCAAACCGTACATATTCGCATGCATGATATCTATTCCCAAAACCGAAAGATATCTGCTCGCATATCATCTGATATTCACTTCATTAAATTGGCTCTAATCAACTGATTAATTAGCTTTTGGATAGACAAAGAGACATTTGACATCTGTCTTCTGTCATTGATACAATCAGACACATCTATCACTATAAGCTACAAGTTGTTTCACTCTTTTTTATTTTATACTTCATTTTCTGTTGTTTTCCTAGCACATTAATGGGTACATCCTTCACCATTATATAAGAAATATCTGTGAAACTCATCTCTCATCTTGAGATTTACACTTACTCAAGCCTCCAAGAACTCCAAGCAAAAAATATTTTTCCTTTCTCAGTCATTTTGAGTCATGAATTCCATGGAAATTAAGACTTACAATTTCCTGAAATGGGCAACTCTCTTTCTTGCCATTTCAATCACCTGGAGCCAATCCCATGCAAAACAAACACAACCATTAATTTCAAATGATACTCAACAATGGAGGAGTCACCACCAGATACTTTTCCAAGATATTAATACCAAACTGATGAAACTTTCAGGCTTCACTGTGTTGGCAGGATTTTTCTGCTTCATAGCTGCTTCTATATCCAGTGCAGGTGGGATTGGTGGTGGTGGACTTTATATACCAATTTTGACTATAGTGGCTGGATTAGAACTCAAAACAGCCACTAGTTTCTCAGCTTTTATGGTCACAGGTGGGTCTATTGCAAATGTTATGTACAACTTGGCACTCTCATCAAGTTCTAGATTTGGTGGCAAGGCTTTGATTGATTATGATATAGCACTTTTATCAGAGCCATGCATGTTACTAGGAGTGAGCATTGGAGTGATTTGTAATCTTGTTTTCCCAGAATGGCTTGTCACTATTTTATTTGCTGTTTTTCTTGCTTGGTCTACTTTTAAGACCTGTAAAAATGGTTTCTTGCACTGGAATTTAGAGTCACATGAGAAGAAGGTAGTGAACAGATATGATTGTGGACAAGTTTTGGAAAATGGGGTGTTGGTGAGAGATGAGAATTCTGATGATGATGGGTTCAAAAGTTGCAAGCAACCTCTGTTGATGAAGAAGGTTGAAGGAGTAAATAATGACAACAAAATTGGGTTTCCATGGAAGAAACTGTGTGTTCTGGTTCTGGTCTGGTTCTCTTTCTTTGCCCTCCAACTTGTCCGCGGAAACCGATATGGAAAGGTATTATTTTCTTGTCAAAAATTGTTTCATTCATGATTCTATAGTGATTTATGGATTCAATTTACTTGAATTGTGCAGATTATGATAGTTTATGAACTCATTTTTTAAGTGTTTCTTGCAAGTACTTTTTTACTTGCTTGAAAAGTTTACATTTGTTTAATTTGCTTTTGGGGATATAAACTTTGGATTCTCCTTTTGTGAGTGAATCCAAGAGTATATTAGAAGAAAAATCAGTTGAATTTTTCACTTTGATGATTAAGAGGAATCTTATTCCCAGGCTTCATGGTCCCATGGTGCTACCAGAACTTTTTCCTTTTGTTATTGGAGCTCTAAAGGCACTTTACATTTGAGGAAAATGAGCAATAGATTCACTTCTTTACTTCAAATGTAGTATAGGACTATCAATAATGCAATCAAGATAGACAGACAAAAGTTACCACCATCCGATGTGAGTATGTGGTGAAGGGCACTTATTCAGGCAATATTATAGGTTCAGTTTTCGAAGTAACTGTTAAAAACTGTTTAATGTTTACTGCTCTTTTATGAAATGGTCATTGCTTTTTATGTAATCCATAGCATTTTCGGTATGTGAGTGTTCAAAATATGTACAGGGTGTTATAACAATGGAGCCTTGTGGAGTGGAATACTGGATACTATCATCATTACAAATTCCTCTGGCCATTTGTTTTACGGTATGGATCCTGTGCAGAAAAGAAAACGCCCAGAATCCAGTTCCAAGCCAGCCGGTGAGCGAAAAAAACATGACTAGTAACAAGCTACTTATAATGTGTTAACTCTAACAATGAATAACTTGTCTGAAACCAAATTTTATTTTATTTTTTTTTGGTGTAGGAAATTGAAGACCTAACTAGCCGCGGACAATCTAACAAGCTTATTTTCCCAGTAATGGCGCTACTAGCCGGGATCTTAGGCGGACTTTTTGGAATTGGAGGCGGTATGCTTATAAGTCCACTTCTTCTCCACATAGGGATCGCACCAGAGATCACAGCAGCGACTTGTTCGTTCATGGTTTTCTTCTCATCTACAATGTCGGCACTGCAGTACATACTGCTGGGCATGGAGCACACGGAGATTGCCCTCATCTTTTCGTTCATCTGTTTCGTTGCATCACTTGTCGGGCTGCTTGTGGTTCAGAAAGCTATACAAGAATTCGGAAGGGCCTCCCTCATTGTATTTTCTGTCGGTATTGTGATGGCTTTGAGTACCATTTTGATCACCAGCTTCGGAGCTCTTGACGTTTGGAGAGATTACTCATCTGGGCATTATATGGGGTTTAAAATACCCTGTTGAAAAAACACAATTTTGTACTATATATGTCCGCGTTTTCAGTATCTTTTTAAAATCCTTAACAGTTTAATATTTCCTGGATTCGATCATATGAATACGTAAATACTAGATAGAACAACGGGAAAAGGATGTTCATTTCACAAAACAAAATTGGTAACACAAAATTACCAAATTTAGTATATGATAGTTACAAGTTATCAGAACAATCAATGGGAGTTCCATTTTTCTCAACAAAATCATTATTATCTCATACACTCCAGATCTTCACAGAATGAAGAAAATAACAGTAAAAAAATGAAAATGAGAAGACACTGCCAAGATCTATGTCAAGATTTGTTATAAAGAAGGTTTCCATGTGCTCAAGGATGGCCGACTCAAAAAATAAATCAGGCAAATTAAGCAACTGGAGGGCGGAGAACATGGTCCTGTGAGGTATCAACAGCAGCAGGTGGCATAAATTGCCACATAGAGACTCCAGGATAGCCGACAAAAGGCACCAATTTGCCACTAACAACTTGGCCCGGTGCAGAAAATGGGGCTGGAATTGCAGGAGGGTGAGGTAGATAGCTAGGTTGTGAACTCAAGGCTTTCACTTGCCGATCAAGATTCTCCTTCTCAGTCTTTAACCTCTGCTTCTCATCGCGAAGCTCATTCTTCTCACACTACAAAACAAAGCCCTATTCAACATAACCGACAAGAATTGAACGAACACACAAACATAACATTCAAATAGAAACAAAATGGTGATGTCTTTAGCCCATAAACATAACGTTAACTGGTCCTAAGTACAAAGGCTATTATACGACAGTCAGCAGTCCCGGCGTCCCGCTACTTAACATAATACAATCCAAGCTGTGAGCCGGTGAGGGAAAATGCATCACCACTCAATCACTTGCCCTGGCAGTAGAGGTTCGGTTCCGGTTCCGAACTGCCGGTTCCGGTTCCTGAGGAGCTGGAACCGAACCAAACCGAAACCGTCTCGGCTCCGGTTCCGGTTCCGGTTCCGGACGGTTCGGTTCCTCATTTTTTTTTATCTACTAACTAAAAAAAATTAATAGACATGTTATTATGTAAATATGTAATGATGTGAAATTGTAATTTGTAAATGAAGTTTATTAGATAAGCCGAAATTGAAATAAAATAAAAATATAAAAAAAAAAAAACTAAATTGAAAGAAAATAAATATAAACAATTGAATAATTCATAGATGAGAGAGAATTGAAGAGTATTAGAGAGAATTGGGAGAGAATTGGTGAGGAGAAATAAATGGGAGGGGGATATTTATAGGAAAAAAATATTAAAAAATATTTAAAAAATAATAAATGGGCTGGAACCGCCGGTTCCAGAACCGGAACCGAACCGCCGGTTCCAATCCGATTATTTTTTTAAGAATCGAACCGGAACCTTATGCCCACGGTTCCGGTTCGGTTCCACGATTCGAACCGAACCGCGGTCATGTTTACCTGGCAGTCGTAATCACAGTCAATAATATGATAAGAGCAACTGAATATGAAAGCTCATGCAAACCTTTAATTCATTGATTTTCTCCACCAGACTTTCATTTGACTCTTTCATCTTCTGAGCTTCATCGCGTAACTGGGACACCATTCGAACAGCATCGGCCAATAAAACAGCCTTGTCCATTTTGGGAGACCTTCCAGGATCCAGAATAGAAGCAAGTTCCAGGAACCTTGAGATAATACCAAAATCAGAACACAAACACAAACACACAGAGCGAGAGGAAATAAAACATTAGTAACAGAACATGCCTATCATTAAGCCTATCCCTCCTCATCTTCTCTCTACAAGCTTTGGAACCAGAAGCACTGCATGCTCCAGACCTCACCCTGTGAAAGAATCATTGAATGAAAACGGAGACATGAAAAATACAGTCTTAACGTTGCAACTATTAACAGCATAGAGATGGAAGACGAACAAATTCACAGGAAAACCAATTATAGAAAAGATGAGTTGAAAACAAAGAGCACTATGATGATGCTAACGTTGTGAAGACAAAGTGTAACTACCTCACCAGAAAAGAGAGATGGTGAAACATCAATATCATTTAGCAAGTCCAAAATTGTAAACATGACTGGCTACATACCTTTTCCGGGAACCAATTTCCTTGAGAGTATTCGAATTCCCGAAGGAGTCATCAAAATCCACACTGAGAAAACAATGAATTACTATAAATGGGTAAGTTTTTAGCACAGGTAGAATTTAATCTAGGTTATCTAGTACACAACAATGTATGGGGCAGGCAATTTGTCAATTTGTTCAGTATAAGCACAAAGCAAACGAATATAAAAAGGTTAAATTTTTTTCCAAGGAGATCGAGATAGAAATTTATTTTGTTCGAAATCTTGGGCAATTTCAAGCTTAAAACCTATCCCATTTTTTGCCACTGTAGTAAAAAGCCTAAGGTCATGGTGACAAAATGATAAGATAACTCATTCTAACAAAATATTAAGTATTCTACATATTGAGATTGAAAGCCAAAAACATTGTTTATTGTTACGAACATCACTATAAGATACTCATTTTTAGTAACAAAAGAAAGAAGAAATCAATAAACAGAGGAAAATCAAATTGTTTCATTTTCAAGCCATTTTCTTTTCCCTCCAATTCCGGCACTTATAGTCAGAAAACTAAAGTGCTCAAGAAGGTTTCTGTGAGCATTCCAGTTCCCGAATCAAAATAGAACATAATGGTGATTGACTCCAAAATTTATATGTTAAAAAGAAAAACAGAGTCCATCCAAAGTTTGTATTCATTCAAGCATGAAGAGTTGGTATTACATGCCCATCAAATCCATCTTCTCATACAAAAAATCATATAACACAAACTATTTATTACTTCTATTTACTCCACTTCTACAACCCTATTTGAATATCAAATTTACTTTAGAAACCAAGATATTTTCAATCTCTTAAAATCCTTTCAAGTTTTCTCCGCCTTCCAAAAACATTTGAAACAATGGTATGAACACATTGAATTCAATATATTATTACAAGTTAGAACAAAATAACAAAGGGTCCTCTTAAAGGATTCACAAGTTAGGATCCAAAAATTTAACAAAAAAAAACTCATATTTTATCATTCAATACACCAATACACACTCTTGTGTCCTGGAAAAACAAATATAAGTCTTTTGTTTACTAATTTCAATCTCTAACATTTTCACAATCCCAATTCGCAGTACAACGAAAATCAATGTCTATAATCAATAAGAGACTGATACATATGAACAAATGAACACAAACCCACTTTAAAAATGTACTCATAAGCCATTGCTGCAAGTGCATACACATATTATTATTATCATCATCATCAATAAGAGACTGATACATATGAATAAATGAACACAGACTCACTTTAGACATGTACTCATAAGCCATTGCTGCAAGTGCATACACATATTATAATTATCATCATCATCAATAAGAGACTGATACATATGAACAAATGAACACAAACCCACTTTAGACATGTACTCATAAGCCATTGCTGCAAGTGCAAACACATATTATTATCATCATCAAGTGCATGCAATGCAATCAGAAATCACATGCATGAAAACAAAACTCAAGTAAGCAAAAAAAATACCTGAGAGGAGGAGGGTGAGAGGAGTGGTGGTGAGAAGACCAAAGCCCGTCAGAGTCAAACGGAGGGAGGTGGCCAACAGGGACAGCAATGTCTTCCAACACATCATAGTCCACCAACCAGTTCGGATTATTATCGGCAGACAACGACGGCGAGGACATGTCTGGCTCCTCCTCCGGTGATGATGATACTGTTACTGTTACTGTTACTGTTACTGTTACTGTTAATGGTAATCTCCTCTGGAATAAAGGAGATAGATGGAGTGAGTGGATTTGGATGGTTGAGAGATATTATTTGACAAAAAAAAAAAAAATTTATTTTTTGAAATGATATTAATTGAGAAAATTGAAAGGGCAGCGAGAATATTTTGAAAAGGAGAAGTATTTTCAAGATTGAGAGAGTCCACATGATCTTCCACTACCACCACAAGAAAATCATAGACACCAAGCTCACCCTCCTTTACTAAACTTTTTTATTTAATATCAGGACTAATTGCACAAACCTCCCCGATTTTAGGTCTAATTACAGTTAAATGGACCTTTCGTTTGAAATTACACAAACCTCCCGTACCATAAGTTGATTTCCGTTAAATTTAACTATTGACCAAACGTTTAGGGTTAAATGACTTGAATGCCTCCAATTGTATTATTTTATTACCTAAAATAAATAATTAAACAATTATTATCTAACATATAATAAAATTTTTAAAAAATGAGGATAATGTTGTTATTTTTTTCGATATTTATTACCCATTTTTCAGAGAAAAACAAATGGCAAACCTTTTTTTTTGTTGATATCTATCACCACCCATTTTCAACTAAAGAGAAAATCATCATCAACCGGGCTTTTTTTTTCTAGGTTCAACACCCATTCAAAAAAATTGGTCCATTGAGGATTTTTATGAAAAATTGGTGATAAATATCGAAAAAAATAACAATATTATTTTCGTCATTTTTATTAAATTTTTAAATTTTTATTATATATTAGATAATATTTGTTTAATTATTTACTTTAAGTAATAAGTAATACAAATGGGGACATTTAAGTCATTTAACCCTAAAAGTTTGGTCAATGGTTAAGTTTAATGGAAGTCAACTTATGGTAGGGGAAGTTTATGTAATTTCAAGTAAAAGGTTCATCTAGCAGTAATTAGATTTAAACTCAGGAGAGGTTTGTGCAATTAGTCCTTGATATCACACTACAGTATTCGACTATTTTGGGATTGGAGGATGAGATATGATCCACTCCACAACCTTTTAGACGTAGGTATGTTGTACTTTTCCAGTATTTTAATAAAATAAAAAACACCAAACCAAATTTTTTTTACAGTATTTATCTATCCATCTATCTATACATGTATTTTTTTAAAGCTTTAACCATTGGTAGGATTTGAGCACTGACTAATGAGTCATTTGTCTAAACCCTAAGCTCATTCATCTATCAGTCTAGGGATGGCAAACGGTCGGGTTCGGGTTCGGGTCTGGACCCGCAGGTCTTAAACAGACCCAGACCCGCCCCGAGGACCCGTGAAATTTCATGGGTCCAGGTCTGGACCCACGGACCCACAGACCCACGGACCTGTAAAACCTTTAATATACTATAAAACTCACTTTTTTCGTTTTTCCTTTCTATTTTTTTTACCTATTCAATTTTTAACTAGTAAAACATGTTCAATAAATGAATAATTAACTTGAATTAAAATAGGTTAGGTCACCTAAATGTATAAAACGACGGTATTTAAGTGTTTTGTATTAATCGGGTCCACGGGTCTGGACCCGCGGGTCTTAAGCAGACCCAGACCCTACCCGAACCCGAATCGGGTTTGCTATTTTAGACCCAGACCCGACCCGCGACCCGAATGTGAGGACCCAGACCCGATCCATAGGGTTCGGGTTCGGTTCGGTACTCACGGGTCCGGGTACAATTGCCATCCCTAGCTATGCCCCTATGTATTCTAACAAAAAAAAAACATCATGCCAAATGGTCGAGGGTCTTCGAAAACCTAGTACGATAAATTGTAAGAAGTATGGTCCGAAATTAATGAGTAAATATGATACTCAAACCTATTAGTAGTGGTGTAAATATGGGCCGGGCCTGGAGGGCCCGGTCCGGCCGGCCTGCCAAGGATGGCGGGCCGTGCCAGGCACGGCCCCCATTCTTGGCACGTGCCGGGTCAGGGTTCCAGGCACTGCGTGCCGGCCCGGCCCGGCACGCCAGCACGGCGTGCCAGGCCCAACAGTCGGCATGCCGGGCCGGCACGCGTGCCGACCGTTGGGCCCGCGGAATTTGTTTTTTTTTTTTTTTAATTTAAGTATATAACGGTATTTTTTTAAAAAAAAACAATAAAAATTACAATTTGCCCCCTCAACTCTTGTGTTTTATATTTTTACCCACTTTTCTAATTTTTCTATAAATACTCCCACACATTCCACTTTTCATTCACTTTCTCTAATTCTCTCAATCTCTCCATTCTCAAACTCTCTATACAATTTCAATTATTCTTAATTTCATTCTTACTCTCTCTCTACTATTCTACACTACTAATATACTATTATAATATTTTATTAGTAATTTACTATTATTCTCTAATCTCTCCACCAAGACACCAAAGTTCAAACTTCAAAGGTACATTTTTATTTAAGTGTTATATTTTAAATTTAATATGTTTGTTTAGTTAGTAAATTTATCATTTTATGTTTATATCAGTTATTAATTTTATTTATTTAGTAAATTTATCATTTTTATGTGTAGGGGTTAATTTTTATTTTTATTTTTAGTAAATTAATCATTTTATGAGTAGGAGTTAATTTTAATATATTGTTTTAGTAAAATAACCATTTTATGAGTAGGAGTTAATTTTAATATATTGTTTTAGTAAAAAAAATCATTTTTATGTGCAGGGGTTAATTTTAATATAATTGTTTAGTAAAAAAATCATTTTATTTGTAGTAGTTAATTTTAATATATTGTTTTAGTAAAATAACCATTTTATGAGTAGGAGTTAATTTTAATATATTGTTTTAGTAAAAAAAAAATCATTTTTATGTGCAGGGGTTAATTTTAATATAATTGTTTAGTAAAAAAATCATTTTATTTGTAGTAGTTAATTTTAATATATTTTGTTTGTAAAATAATCATTTTATGTGTAGGAGTTCATTTTAATATATTGTTTTAGTTTAAAAAAATCATTTTATGTGTAGGAGTTAATTTTAATATATTGTTTTAGTAAATTAATCATTTTTATGTGTAGGAGTTAATTTTAATATATTGTTTTAGTAAAATAATCATTTTATGTGTAGGAGTTAATTTTAATATATTGTTTAAGTAAAAAAAATCATTTTTATGTGTAGGAGTTAATTTTAATATATATTTTTAGTAAATTAATCATTTTATGTGTAGGAGTTAATTTTAATATATTGTTTTAGCAAAATAATCATTTTATGTGTAGGAGTTAATTTTAATATATTGTTTTAGTAAAAACAAATCATTTTTATGTGTAGGAGTTAATTTTAATATATTTTTTTAGTAAATTAATCATTTTATGTGTAGGAGTTAATTTGAATATATTGTTTAGTAAAATAATTATTTTATGTGTAGGAGTTCATTTTAATATATTGTTTTAGTAAAAAAAAATCATTTTTATGTGTAGAAGTTAATTTTAATATATTGTTTTAGTAAAATAATCATTTTATATGTAGGAGTTAATTTTAATATATTGTTTTAGTAAAATAATTATTTTATGTGTAGGAGTTCATTTTAATATATTGTTTTAGTAAAAAAAAATCATTTTTATGTGTAGGAGTTAATTTTAATATATTGTTTTAGTAAAATAATCATTTTATGTGTAGGAGTTAATTTTAATATATTGTTTTAGTAAAAAAAAATCATTTTTATGTGTAGGAGTTAATTTTAATATTTTTTTTAGTAAATTAATCATTTTATGTGTAGGAGTTAATTTTAATATATGTTTTTAGTAAATTAATCATTTTATGTGTAGGAGTTAATTTTAATATATTGTTTTAGTAAAATAATCATTTTATGTGTAGGAGTTAATTTTAATATATTGTTTTAGTAAAAAAAAATCATTTTTATGTGTAGGAGTTAATTTTAATATATATTTTTAGTAAATTAATCATTTTATGTGTAGGAGTTAATTTTAATATATTGTTTTAGTAAAATAATTATTTTATGTGTAGGAGTTCATTTTAATATATTTTTTTAGTAAAAAAAATCATTTTTATGTGTAGGAGTTAATTTTAATATATTGTTTTAGTAAAATAATTATTTTATGTGTAGGAGTTCATTTTAATATATTGTTTTAGTTAAAAAAAATCATTTTATGTGTAGGAGTTAATTTTAATATATTGTTTTAGTAAATTAATCATTTTTAAGTGTAAGAGTTAATTTTAATATATTGTTTTAGTAAAATAATCATTTTATGTGTAGGAGTTAATTTTAATATATTTTTTTAGTAAATTAATCATTTTATGTGTAGGAGTTAATTTTAATATATTTTTTTAGTAAATTAATCATTTTATGTGTAGGAGTTAATTTTAATATATTGTTTTAGTAAAATAATCATTTTATGTGTAGGAGTTAATTTTAATATATTGTTTTAGTAAAATAATCATTTTATGTGTAGGAGTTAATTTTAATATATTGTTTTAGTAAAAAAAAATCATTTTTATGTGTAGGAGTTAATTTTAATATATTGTTTTAGTAAATTAATCATTTTATGTGTAGGAATTAATTTTAATATATTGTTTTAGTAAAATAATTATTTTATGTGTAATAGTTCATTTTAATATATTGTTTTAGTAAAAAAAAATCATTTTTATGTGTAGGAGTTAATTTTAATATATTGTTTTAGTAAAATAATTATTTTATGTGTAGGAGTTCATTTTAATGACCTAAACTTTTTTTTTTCTAGGAAATGGATCCTACCCATCCTTATTTTCCAGACGGTCTAAACATGTTGAACGATGATTTTGATCTCTCCGGACCGGCAGAAACCGTAGCGGGACCTTCTGGTTCCGGCGCCACACCGACATCACGTACCAAATCTAAGAGTTTAACATCAGACGTATGGCAGTGTTTTGACGTAGTAGAAATGACACTTCCAGACGGTACGGTCGGCCCAGAGCCAAATGTAAGTTTTGTCCTAAGAACTATACCACTACTAAGGGTGGAACCGGTCATTTGAGAAGGCATATGCTAAAATGCATGCCCAAACACGTACATGTACCCAATACAACCCAGACACAACTGCAACGGCACCCAGACAGGTCGGTTACGACATGGCATTACGACGCCGCGCATGCTAGAGAATGTTTGGCACGGTACATTGCACAAACTGATCAACCTATTAATTTCGGTGACTGTGTTTTTTTTCAAGAATTTATCACATCTGCATTTTGCCCCCAAATGCAAATTGTTTCTAGAACCACCACTAGGAACGATTTGATAAAAATGTTTAAAACCCAACGAGAAGACTTGACGGCTGAATTACAGCATCTAACTATCTCAATTGCATTAACTTCCGATATTTGGAACGCATGTTCCAAACAAGACTATTTATGTGTCACAAGACACTATTTAGACTCTGAATGTAGGATACAAAAAAAAATTCTTGGTTTTCGTCCTATGGATTTTGCACATACCGCAGACAATATTTTTGCTGTCATTCTTTTTGTTTTAGAAACTTATGACATAACTCATCGCATCCTCTCTATCACATTAGATAATGCATCGGCAAATACTAAGTCTATTGTATTGTTTACTGAAAGAAACATCCCACAAGCTGGGGGTTATTTCTTCCACCAGAGTTGTGCATGTCATATCATAAATTTAGTTGTACAGTCTGGTTTGAAGAAAGTAAGCAATCGTATAGAACGCATCAGAGATGCCATTTCTTGGATCGGTAGCTCTAATCCAAGATTTCAAGAATTTGGCAGACACTGTACATTAAACGGTCTACGACCCCGACGATTCCAAACTGATATGCCGGTAAGATGGAACTCTACTTACTTAATGCTGAAAAATTGTTTGGAATATGATACAACTATTTTAGGTTTTTATAACATGAAATTGGCCGAAAATGGCTGTCCACCTGCTCAATCACTGACACCAGACGATTGGTATGTGGCAAAGATTTTTGTTGAATTTTTACAGGTTTTTTACAATGCCACTGTAACCCTTTCTGGGGTCTACTACCCCACATCTTCCCAGGCAATCCATCAGATTGTGGAAATGTCTGACATGTTAAACACTTATAGGGAAGATGACTTGCTTGGCGATGCAGTTGTTGCCATGGAGACCAAGTTTAAAAAATACTGGTCTGAAATGCCTTTCCTTTATGCCTTAGGTGTTATAGTAGATCCTAGAATTAAATTAGCTAGTTTAGAATATTTTCTTCAGTTTACTGGTAATAAATTGTCAATAGATTATTCCGAACAGATTACTGACATTCGAAACAAGTTGTTCGAAGTTTTTAGTATTTATGAGCGCAAGTTTGGCGGCATTCACACGGAACCATCACCAGAACCGGACACACAACCGTTGCCGACAAGTTGGAGCATTCTCAAACGCCGGAAAAAAGACAAATCAGCAAGTTCTTCTTCTTCAACTACACGATCTGCTGCATCTTCTGGTGCCGAACTGAATAGGTTCCTTGAAGCACAGTTTGATGCCGACGAAAACACGGAGAATTTTGATCTGTTGTTATGGTGGAAGACCTATAGCTACAGGTATCCGGTCTTGTCACACTTAGCACGTGAAATACTGGTTATCCCCGTGTCCACTGTGTCTTCAGAACAGGCATTCAGCACGAGTGGACGAATTATTGAACCAAGAAGAAATTGTTTGACTCCAGAGATGGTGGAGGTATTAATATGCATTCGGGATTGGGAGCATGCTCGAAAGAAGATGCAAAATGAAACGGTAGATGAACAATTTATTCAAAATTTCTCCAATTTATATGTCGATGAGGGTTCCGGCAGTAACCAGGTCCAGAACTAGGTTGTACATGTACATTTACTTATAATACGATTGCACTCTTTTTCCCTTACCAAGTTTTTATCCCACTGGGTTTTCTTGGTAAGGTTTTTAATGAGGCAATCATGTAAATATGTAATACCGAAAGTCCGAAATAAATAAAGAATTCTTCATTTCATATTTTTATCTACTTTTTTTTCTTTCATGTTTTATCTTTATTTATTTTTTGAATTAATTCATTAAATAAAATAAAATATATATCTATAATCTATTATTAATTTATTATAAACATTTTTTTTATTATACTAAAATAATAATATATAAAAAAATTTAAAAAATAAAAATATATATGGGCCGGCCCATTTGGCCCGCCAAATTGGCCCATGTGCCGGCACGGCACGGCACGCGGCACGGCACGGAAGGACCGTGCCGACGTGCCGTATCGGGCCCCCATTTAGGAAAACGGGCCGTGCCAGGCACGGCCCGTTTTCCTAAACGGGCCGGGGGGCCGTGCCGATGTGGGTCGGGCCGGCCCCCTTTTACACCATTACCTATTAGTTGTCATATAACTTTACTGAAATTAATCCGCTCATAAATGTGAAAAGAAAGTGGACAACCACTTTAGTATAATTAAATTTATATTTAAAGAGTAATGTTACACTTTTGTATTTCAATTTCATCCCAACCAACATAAGTATCCATTTATCAATTAATACATTATTTTTTGAGACGAGAGTGAGATACAAAAATGAGATGCCTCTTCTTAATCTTTTATAATCATTTTTGTTTTTAAATGTTAAAGGGATAGTTTTTTTTTTTTTGGTATTAGAACCAGACACCCTCTATGTGAATTTGCATTTTACCCCCTGAACTTTTTTTAGGTGTTAAACCCCCTAAACTCTCCTTTTATTTACATTGTGTTCCAAATCTTCACGCCGTCCATTTTTCTATCATAGAAAATTGCAATAAATTCCCCAGATTATATGCATAACCGAAAACAATATAATAATATAACCCAAATATCCCTCTGACCAAATTTTTAAAACAAAATTTTAAAATTTAAAATTGAAATAATCGTTAAACAATAAAAAATTTCTGAATTTGTTGATAAAGAAAATTAATTAAATAGAGAAATGAAAAAATTAAATTGATTTAACAATTATTTAAATTATCTTTTTTATTTAAATATCCTTAAATATAAAACCCAAATGAATTATCATTTAAATTTTCTTTTTTATTTAAATATCCATAAATATCACTTGTTCATTTATAATAACAATGGTATTAATAATGTCAAAAACAAAATTAAAAAATTAAAAAATAATAATATAGTTAATTAATAATAATGATAATAAGAATCATAAGATAAAAAATAGTAGTAGCATACAAAAGCAATAATAAATTATTTAAAAAAAAAACAATAGGTAGATATTTAAATTGAACTCCACCATCTATCTCAAATATTCATGGTGATGATCAAATTACAAAAATAATAATAATAATTAGAAAAAAAAATTAAAACAAAATTGAAAAAACAATTTTTAATTTATTACTGTTATTATTTTTATATTATTATCATTATCATTATCATTACTATTATTGAGTAGTTCTATTGGTACACCACGTACCGATATATTCATGTCCCACTTTTTAAAATTTTGATTTAATTAAATAAAATTAAATTTTTTTATTAAATTTTTTGGTTTATTTCCAAAACTAACCATTTTACTTATTTTTCAAATTTAATACATACTATATATGATCTCTCTATCCCTGATCTCTGTATCTGTATATATCTCTCTCACCTCCATTGATTGATTTATTTTGTTTCTTCTTATATCTTTTTTCTTAGTTTTATTTTCTTCTTATTTCATGATGGAAAAGAAAAAAAAGAAAAAATAACAGGGTACTTTAACACAACAACAGCTTGATATCATTCTAAAGAAAAAATAAACTTCAAACTTATATTCAGAGAATGAATTGTTTCCAGATACTTACTATCATTGTCAGACAATTCTTGTTTTTTGTCATTCTCAGACAATTCTTCAAGATGTTTGATATTGTTCTTAGACAATTCTTCCATATTCTTGATATCGTTCTCAAAATATTCTATAATATTTTATATGTATGTAATATGCAGATTTTAGGGTTTAAGAGTTTTTTTTTTTTTTGAAGAAACATATTTCTGGGTTTTTTTTTAAAGGAATGTGAGATTTTAATAAATTTACTTTGTAGAAAATTTATTTCCTAAATTGTATGTCTCTTTAAGTAATTTTGATAAAGGAAAAAAAAGAATATTATATAATTAAAAAAGTGGGGCATGAATAGATCAGTAGAGAGCGTGTCAATAGCACCACTCTTATTATTTTATTATTTTATTATTATTGTTATATTTTTTAGTATTTTATTATTATTATTATCATTATTATCATTATCATTATTTTTTATTATATTATTTTACTATTTTATTATTATTATTTAATTTTTTTTATTTTTTTGACATTATTAATACCTTCATTATTGTAAATGAACAAGTGATATTTAGGAATATTTAAATAAAAAAATATAAATGATAATACCTCTTATTATTATTTAAAACTGAAAATAATTTATTATTCTTTTTTTATATTATTATTATTATTATTATTATTATTATTACTATTATTATTACTATTATTATTACTATTATTATTATTATTATTATTTATTTTATTTTATTTATTTTATTTATTTTATTTATTTTTTTATTATTATTATTATTTAAAAAAAATTGATATTATTAATACCCTTGTTATTGTAAATGAACAAGTGATATTTACAGATATTTAAATAATAATAATGGTTGTTATTATTTAACCATTATTTTAATTTTAAATTTTAAATTTTGATTTTTAAAATTTAATCAGAGGGGATTTAGATTATATTATTATATTATTTTTGGTTTGATACAATTATACATATAATCGGGTGAACTTTATACAAATTGTCATGACAAAAAATGGACGGCGTGAAGATTTTGAACAAAGTGCAAAAAAAAAAAAAAAAGGAGAGTCGAAAGAATTTAGCAGCTAAAAAAATTCATATGGTAAAATACAAACTTACATATAGTTCAGACTAGTGCTAATAATTTTTTTTATATATAATTGTTCAAGAGTTATGGGTTGTTGGGCTTGTTTTTTTTATTTTGTTTCACTTTTAAGTTGTGCCAGTGGCACCTCACAATTGTCTATTGAAGTCATCAATGTAACTTTTTAATAATAAACAGTTTAACTAGAAAATAACACACCATCAATTTTTTGTGCTATACTTTCATGTTGTCTTATTTGTGAAAAATCAAATATTTTATTTTAATGTTTAACAAATAATTTTATGTTGAGTGATTTTAATTGAGTTTTTAAAAGAATGTTTCCTCTAAATAAAGTAACTCAATTATATATATATATATATATATATATATATATCGCGTGCGATAGATATTCAAACTTGAAACAGTATCAAACACAATACGTAGACTTGAACCTGAAACATTGTTAGACTAAACATATGTCCACCCGTCAAGCTACATTGGACGGTGGTATTCACACGATTTTATTACTTGCCGGTTTAATAACATTTCAAATAATAAAATAAAAATAAATCTTATTCAATCAAGTGAATAACAATTGACAAAAACATACAGACTTAACTTTTCTCCTTTCCATAAGGTGAGCCAGCATATTAACTCTGAATGCAAATGATTTTTGGGCTTAATTCTAACTGAATTTGGTCCAACTCAAGTAAATCATACAATTTTGTTCAATTGGGTGAAAAAACTAGATTTCATCAATCAAGCTTCTGCATAATCCCCTAATTTTCCCGTTTCCATCTATTCTACATTCAAGATCAGCAACATGAACTAAACCAGAATTACCAATATCAAACACAACAAACTTTCAAAACTTTAATAAACAAAGTAATAGAGGTTTTCGTTACATCATTCACAATTATAATCAAACACTTGAAAACTATAATTAAGGGACTTCAATGAACACCACGACTTAATGCAAGACGAGCACAAACACAGCCACATTATTTTTACATGTTCGAAACTGTACAGGATCACAAGCAGAGCAAAGCAACAACTAGGCTACGAAAATACGAATGGACTGAACAAAACCAGCAATCCTTTTCTTTATCTCTTCTGGATTGGCACCCACTAGCTTGTCAACTACAGCACCTTCCCTCATCAGCAAAAACGTTGGCATGGCTTTTACTTCCATTTTGGACGCCACATCCTGACCAAACACACAAAAATCTCACTACAATATCAAACTTTTGAAGGGACAAAAAAGCAAACATCAATTTACAGGCCCTCTCTTCATCAGATGATTATAATGGACCAAATGAAACCGAGTCATGCATTCTGTTGTCATTTTTATCGCCAGAAGATTGTCTAAAAACGTGCACATGCAAAAAATTATAGAACAGCCAGCACAATTACATGAATATTGTGATGTTTGGCATTTACAAACTCACAATTTGACACCTTTAATAACTTTACATTTTATAATGTTGGTTCATTTAAAAATTGAATAAAATAAGCAGTTCCTTAACCTCTAGCAAACCATCTTAGTTGGTAGTCTATTATAGCACAACACTAGCACATTAAAGATATATGGGTGACATGCATATCAGATAGGATCACACCAAATCAAACATTGAAATATAATGTCTTTGAAAATGCAAACGACATAATATCACAAGAACAAATCAGAAATTATCTTCAACAACACCATGAATGTAATCATAAAGTATGTGAATTGTAATTGTGAACAACTCAATCAATTTAACGAGTAGAGCTGAAAACAAAATTTCATGAAACAAGGACACAACTTTAAATTTTACCTCGAACCACTTAAATAAATTGTGCACACATGGACCCCAAGTCACTTAACATCTGCAGCCCCACTTCATTCATGAGAAAACCAGGAGAGTTAAGTGGGACTGCAGATGATAAACATTTAACATACAAATGAATGTTAATGATCATAAAATCTCTGCATACCAAACCCAATATCGTTCATGAATACATACGACAATGTAATAATACAGCAGGTACATGTCTTATCGATACCTAATAAAACAAGAAAGATAATCTTCACACAAATGGCTGAATCTTATCTTCAGCTTTACATTTTGTCATCTAGCTGGAATACAATTGAAAGAAAACCTATATCTTCTCATAAAGCAAATGTGTTCCTTATTTTCTAAAAAGCAAATCTGTCATATTTGATTCCTGTTGAGAATGTGCACAGACGAGTTACAACCAATTCACAACTTATCATTTTGTTTTTAATTTTTTTGTTTATTATAATTTATAAACTATCCCAAATCTTTCATATAAGAACCAGAGATCTTACCAACGAAGCTAACTCGTAAGTCGTAACTACAATACAATACAATATCATTCTGCATTCAGTATATGAATTATTCTAAACATCAAAGTTTCTTTTGATCAAAACACAGGAAACATAATAGAATTTTCAATAATTGTTCAAGAAAATGCTGGATTTACATTTACCTTAACATCATCAACATCAACAGTGAGGAACAGAACATCAGAATAAGAAGAAGCCAGCTCTTCAAAAACAGGGTTCATAGCCACAGAAGGCATGCACCATGAAGCAGTAAAGTGCACAACAATCTACAACAACAATAACACATCCCACAACAACAAAAAAACATCAACTTTCATATCAAAATTTAAAAACACAAAAACCACAATTGGATTCTTATAAAGGGTAACAATAAAATTCACAAGCGTGTTACTTGATGTATCATATGACAAGTTAAAGGATTGATTTTGATCATGAAAATGGAAAACAGAGGAAGATAGAGACGACTTACAGGACAGCCCTGACTGTTGGCTTGGGAGACATAGTAGTCCCATGATTCAACTGAGTCAATTTTCACAATTCTGGTCTTGTTCTGCTCATCTTGTTGTCCTTCCATGTCTTTTCTTCTGCTTCTTCTTCTCTTTTGCTTGTTTAGGGATTTTAGTTTTCTACAGAGAGAGATAGAGATGAAATTATTATTATTATTATTATTTTTGAAAGTAGATACAGATGAATTTTGGTGTGTGTAACAGAGCAGATTCAAGTTTGCCTTAGATAGTTACATGTATATCAGAATATCAGATGTCCAGATCAGACAAAAACATGAGGGCTTAGAGATGGACCCACTATGTTTGTCTTTTCTTTTTCTTTTTTGAAGTATTTTTCTCTATTTTTCTAAATTTAGATACAAGAAAAAAAAATTATGGGCAAAAACAATAATCTTAAAACTTAATTAGTAATACATGAGTTTTCCTTTTCTTATTATTAGGGTAGCCAATTGGGATATATCTGGACCTAATGAGATTAAATACGTCCAAATAGTAACTCCTACAAACAAAGGAATATTTATCATATATGAAGCAATATTGTGTTTATTTAATGTACATCTATCTAGGTTAAACAATTTTTGATGTTAAATTTACAATTATATTTATATTTGATAAGGTTGGTCAATGTAAACCTCTTATATATGTACAATAAATTTATATAGTTGTGTATTATTTAAAAAAAAAATAAAAACAATTATATTTATATTATTTTTTTAACATTCAAAATTGTATTTCTCTCCCTTAATTGATACATTATAGCATACCCTAGATAGTCAGATTTTATCGTATAAAACTAAAAGAGCCAATGGTAGTGATTGAAGACAATAGGCTATTTATTAAGTAAATTTAGACATATTCTATCCATCAAAATATCTGCCAAACTCATAAATTTGA
The DNA here is from genome assembly GCA_033220585.1 of Dipteronia sinensis. Lineage (NCBI taxonomy): Eukaryota > Viridiplantae > Streptophyta > Magnoliopsida > Sapindales > Sapindaceae > Dipteronia > Dipteronia sinensis. The sequence goes on along the minus strand of CM065644.1, from coordinate 17,746,753 downwards.
ATTATTACGATTAATTCGGAATTCAAACCTAAAAATAGCAATCTCGAACCCAAATATATGCCAACTTATATATTTAAATTATCACAATTAATTTAAAATTGGGAAATATGATTTTTGAATCCACAATCTTAACGATATTGAAAGTGAGATACATACCACTAAACCAATTTCATCGTATCTTCTTCACCACAAATATTAAAGTGTATAAAATCCAACAAAAGATATTGTTTAGTTCAGATAGTATACGCGCTCAAATTAGACTACCAGTCTACCTCAAATTAATTTGGTGACCAAGACATTTATATATATATATATATATATATATATAAAGAGTTTCTAATAATACGAGCATATCAATATCGGTGATATAATTTTATATTCTTTTATTGTATTATAAATTTTAAAATTTTAAAAGGAAGACATTATAATCACATTATTAAAAACATATTATTCATATAAAGTGACACTATTAGGTACACGACTTTCTCTTCTTTTATTTTTTGTGTACATTCCATCTCTTGAAATCTCACCCGCATCGAATTATCCACTCCAATAATACCGAGAAAAAACAGTCTACATATGGTTAAATGTATATGGCAATACATGATCCGCCACTATTTAGCCCAATTAATTCATTATTTTGAACCAAAAACACAACGTTTGAGCATTTGAAAACAATCATGATAATATCACCACCATCTAATGTGGCTAATGGTAAAAAGCATATTTATATCGAAAACAAAATCACGATAATACAAGTAAAACAGAAGTTGCTGCGATAATCAATTGTTAACTATTAACTACTAACCAAGCTAGTTAATCATCATAATTGCTTCCAATTTTTGTTCATCAACTGATGAACTGTATCATACAACATCACCACCACATGGCTTAATTTTTCTATGCCAAATAAATTTACTATTGTTATTTTCCATAAACAATCATATCAAAATGAATACTAATCTTATCATTTAATCTAACAACACACAATTAGCTAAAAAACAGGCAACTCTACAAGCAATGATGATACCACCAATCAAGCATCGCGATTTCAACCGCAACTCAACCTAGAAGAATCACCAAGCCGCAAAGACGTTTGTCGACGAGGAACACCTATTTCACATGCATTAACTCTGGCAGCAAATCGCAGGGAGCAGAGAGACTCACCAACTGAAGAAGGATTGGGGGCGATATTGACAACCATGAGGGTTTTGGAGTCCCCGCCAAGACAAGGCTGTTCAAAAAATTAGTTGATGTTAAAAGCATGTCCACAAATTCGAAAATCGAGTTAAGTGGAAAATGTATGTGAATGTTAGCATGGATGGGGCAATGTAAAACGTTTACCTGAAGAAGATATGTTAACTTTGAGTTCCTAAAAGGAACATGGTCTTCCTTCTTTGCCAATGCAAATATAACATCACTTAAAGATGACAAACTTTTATTTATTGCCTGATGATTATATAGAAAAGAAGTCAGCATGATCGTATAAATACACAAACCCTGAAAACTGATATTATGAAATGCTGAGTTGAAGATTCAAACAAATGATGCACTTCTAAATGGACTATGGTTACTTTATAAAATTTCAAAAAAGAAAAAGAAATAAAAGACACCTGAGTTTCCTTCAACCGCTCTCCAGTTGCTCCACTTTTTGATAGGCGCTCACTTCCAGCTAAATCAATTAGGTTTAGAACTCCCTGCACTTGTTGTTCAGTGCCCTAACAAAGCAAGAGAATATCAGCATAAAAATGGTTAAGAGTCCTAAAACGGCACGAATACAACATTACAAAAACATGTACCTCATTGACCCCAGATATCCGCAATGTGAAGACCAAATGACTTCTTGATGACTGCTCATTCATTTGTGTTTTACCTACAGACCTGAAAAAATTGTAAATGGAATCAATTCTAATTGAACTGAGGCCTATTTGTTACCAATTGAATCAATTGTGATGTATTATTGTCCCAAAACTTTTGATGTACCCAATATGCACATTTTAGAGAAATATAAGTGATTTATGTTAGTTGTAAAAACATTGTACAACCGCTATGCATCCTGCTGTATCTTGAAAAGCATTATTTCCATTTAAACTAGGTTAAACTTTTGTTTTAAACAAATGGCAAAGTAACTTAACCAATCAATCGCACATATACTGAAATCGACACACATTGCAAATCACATGATGAAGAATCCATAATTGATTATGCAAATTAATGCATCAAAATAGACATCTAAACTACTGAAGCATTTACCTGGCTTGTGCAGCCTGCCGCAAAAGCAAGGAAATCTCTTTTATACTGCAAACATCAACAATAGTGAGGTCACTGACATATGTGTTCCCATTTGCATCATGTTTGATTGTATACTGCTTTCCAGGAACACCATTTTCTGTACGTACTGAGTCTGAACCACTGGATTGATTCACTGCCAACAAATCACGGATTGTTTCATTGTATATTTCCAACATTGATGCCTACAAAGTTTGAAAATATTTGGTTAGAAGTTTGACCAACACAACGACAAATAACCAAATATTAGGATAGTATTTACCTGCATTTTGTATTTCCAACCTTGTGCTGAAAGGGACTGGCTAATTTGGAATATCTGTTCCAAAGAACGAGGTATCAGCCCTTTCTGCTCTGGGGCTTCTGGTCTACCCATCATGGTATATGTTTTCCCCGAACCTGTCTGACCATAAGCAAATATGCAGACCTGTCCAAAATACAGCACATTAGCACTTCATAAACAAGCATTTCAACTCAAACATATCTGACGGCAATCAGTTAAAAAACCAAGTTTCAAAATTTAAAAACATTAGGTGTCACCAAACATAAGCCATGTTCTTGTGCAAAAACTTGCTACTAAAAAATTCCAAAAAAATAATTAACATGATCACCTTATAACCATCCAAAGCACTCTGTACCAGCTGTGATATTTCTACAAACACATCTTGCTGAGAAGCTTCATGACTAAAAACCTTGTCAAATGTAAATGGAAATTTCTGACCTGCTGACAACAAAATGGCATGAAATGAAGTATTAAATCTTTCCTTCAGTTGTATATAAAAAAGCATTATATAAGTAATGAATAATTTAAAAAAATTATAGAATGTAAGTTTAAATCATTGAAATAAGTGAAAAACTAATATTTCCATACCGCTTTGTAAAAGATCAATTCCCCTGCCAAGAGATTCTGTTGATGTAGGATAAGAAATTACTGATGCTTCCTGTCCTGCACCGTCATCTGGTAACAAAGGACGCACTCGACAGAATACCCGAATGTTTCCTTTTAGTTCCTGCAATTAAAAAAAAAGATTTAGTACCTCTTAGCACTGTATACAGTAAATAAAGTGCGAGCAAGAAAGAGCTACCAGTATAGTGTTGTGAAGCTTTTTCCTCACTGTCTCTCCCTCAATAAGTTGACGTTCTGCATCTGCAAGGCGATCCTGTAGATCGCCAACAATTTTCTTGTGTGCTTCAAATGCCATCCGTGTTTCCAAAGATGATAAGTCAGACATCTAGAGAAATAAAATAAGCATTGTTATGGATTAGTAACGTCACAAATGCATTGATAATACGGAATAAGAAGTAGCACATAGATAAAGATCTCATGGAACACAAAATGACACATAAGCAACGGTTCCAAACTAACAATGTTAGTGTTACCTTGAGTTTCTCATTTGCAGCAGTCAATTGATGCTCCAATATCTTTATATGCTCCTTTTGAGAGGAACATGTATCCTACATAAAACCCCAAAATCTCACAAATCTAACATACACAGAAATACATGAAATATGAAAAACAACTCCAACAAACCTCTAAGGACTTTGATTTTGTTGCCAACAAATCCAATTCTGTTAAAGATTTTCCAGTAGTTTCTCGATACTTCACTATTTCTGCTGTCAAGGCCTGCACCTGCGACACTTGGCGATCACGATCATCTCTTACTTGTTGCAACTCCCCTCTGAGGCATCTCACGTCATTTACTAATGATTCTTTTTGGCGTACAGCCTCATCCTGTGATGCCTGGAATATAAACATGTAAAAGACAATGATTAAGATGCACAACAAAAAGACATGGGTTAGCACTTAGCAATGAACTATATATGGTAAGCATCAGGGTCCAGATGAAAAATGAATCAGTCATGCATATAAATCCATAACTGATCTAATGCTCTTATCTTCTCACACAGAATTATAATTAATTTAACCATTTCTTGCAACACCTTGTGTTGATCATGAGAAAAACTAAATCTGAAAATCTATACATCACTCTGAAGTCAGTGCAGATTCTTGTTTCGTTGAAATTCATAGTAAGAAAAGATTATTAATCCTAGCTGAAGAATGATAATTATACCAAAGTCACTCAACATACAGGTACAAACCATACTAACAGCTGAGCAACAAAGTGAAGCTTGCTCAAGTAGAAACATGCATGGTTGCATTTTAACAAGTGTGCAAAAGCATTATTCCAATTAGGCCAAGATTTAAGTTATCTTCTATCTCAGCAATATAGTTCCATCTTTATAAAATTTCAAGGTTCGACAAGAACTAATTATAACAGAGTTATTCAAAAACATGAGCAAAATCACTGGCCAACCCTTTTTAAGTCAACCATTTTAGAAGAAATAAAGGTCCAATGTGGACAATAACAAAACTACATAACTCAAAAAATAGAGATGCTCGGATCCCAAAAAACTTCCCTGAAAAACTTTATTCATTGCCATTTTATTCCTTCAGATGCACAAGTAAAAGAAGAGATGGCTAACTAACACAGCAGTAGGGGGTGACGAATGAAAACTTACTCTGGATAAAGTTAATTGATCCTGCAATGAATTGTAGTGGGTTCTTAAAGTGCCAAGATTCTCTACTATGGTCAACTTCTCTTTTTCCACACGCTTGAGTGAATCATTCACCGTCTCCAGTTCAGTCTGAAGTTTACCATTGTAGTGCTGTAGACTTTGGTTGTACTCCTGTAATCGCTTGTACATATCATCAAGTGAGTTGGCCTGCAAAATAATTAAAAAATTAGGATACAAAATATCCCGATGAGGCAACCTACAACTTTAAAAACTAGTTTTATATTACCTTTTTGTTGGCAGCTGCAATCTCATGTTGAGCTTTTTCAAGCAGTTCTGAGAGTGAAGCTTGCGATTTTTCAACAGCAACCTTAGCTTCAGTTTCTCTTCTAAGGTTTTCAATTGTTTCCTAATTGTCCAGCCAAAATAAAATATTAAACTTACTCATCAAATTATAAGTATAAGATTAATGAATCACACACAGCTGGATGTCCTTACTAGGTTTTTAGATTCTTCTTTTGCTAATTTCTCTCGTAAGGAATCATTTTCTTTCCTCATATCTGAAACAATTGCATTTAATTCCACCTCCCTGTTTTTCATCTCCATCGCTGACAACACAAAACAAACTTCAACCTTTAATTCTTCCATACTACCAGATCTCCAATATATCAGTCACGTGATAAACTAAGATATAAGAAAAAGGCATGAAAGCTTCCTGTTACCTGTATCAGAGCATTTTTTCTCAGAAGACTCCAATGCACTTCGAAGCTTTTCCTTCTCAAGATTATGGTTTTCATCAACTTGTTGAAACCATTTGACGCAAAGCTTAAACCTCTTATTGTGCTCAGTCATTTGTTCCATCTTGGCCTACCATATCAGCCAGCAACATCAGTGAACCAATGGGTTAAAAATCTAAAATAGGAAACAGCAAAACTACTGTAAGACTAATATCAAATAACAATGTTACTCAACCAACCTTGAGATCATACTTCTTCGCTTTCGGTTTCTCATTCAACAATGCCTCAACTTCTTCTTTCGAGAACTCAATGTTTCCACACTCTGAACCCTCAGCGCTGCCCACATCACCGGCAGCCGGTGGTGCATTTTGTCTATTGCTAACCACAGCAAATGCTTGCCGTGTACGTACAGTACTTGTGGGCACTGCCGTCTTTCCAGCTCCTATCTTCCTTCTCTTATCGAAGGGAATATCATCGACAGCCTCTTTTTTCTACATAACCAATTCAAAACCCAACACAAACTTAACATAATCAAAACTTTAGGACCAAAAATTTAGCAACTGACATCTACATCAACATTCAATGCAAAACAGAAAAATCCCTAATTTCGAATTCGGAAATCAAACTAACAAAAATTACCCAAGAGCTTCTTAATTAACCAAACAAAACTTCACTGAACCCAAAAAGAACCATAAAGTCATTTTAATTCATTTATTTAGTTCCAACTCAAATTATCCACTAATTAAATAACGTAAAAGCTAAAATCTCTAATATTCAGAGTTACAAACGAAACAATAAGACACACTGCGTGAAATTTCCAATTCATTTATCCTCAGTTTTCTCAGTAACCAAACAACACGAAAACAAAAAGAGCAATTAAAAAATTAGACGACTTACAGTTGATGGACTTCGTGGAGGAGGTCTATTTTGATTACGAGAGGCCATATCTGAACAAACCAATCAAAAACTCAGAATCCCAGACTTCTAATACTGCTCTTTGGAAAACAACGGGAATTCTGATTCCGATCTGCGCCCTCGATTTTCACGAATCTACGGTAGATGATGATGATGATGATGACGACGATGATGCGAAAGAATAATCGAATTCGTCAACTGTGAGGCCGCTCGATGTCTTTGATTTTTGGTTTGAACGTTAGGGTTTGGCAGTAGAGAGAAATGAGAGTGCGAGAGAGCGTGTTGTGGGGTTTGGTTTTGGAAAAACAATTTTGAATTCTTTTGAAATCAGATCTGGCGCTCTCTCGTTAAAATCTATACGTTGAGCTTTGTCTATCTTTTTGGGCCTCGTTGGGCCGGGTTATGAGCCCAAATGCTTTCCGACCCGACTTGGCCCATATATGTTATTCTAACTTCTTCTTTTTCTTCCTCTCTCTACCAGGACTCGAGCCATTGCGGCCCGATAAGTTTGGAGGCTTTTCTACCACAAAGGCTACATGAGACCTGGTACCCAAATATGTTATTAAGGTTCAAATTAAAGTTCATAAACTTTACTTTATGGTAGTGCATGTTTGGTATGGCTCTTTAGTTGTTTTTGGCAAAACTGAAAACAGCTTTTTTAATATATGAATTGTCCTAATTACCCTTTATAAAAGTCATTTTATGTCTATTTGGAGAAGCCCAAATAAAAAGTCATTTTATGTCTATTTGGAGAAGCCCAAATTAGAAGCCCAAAATTTGGGCTTTTCCAAAAAGCTTTTTTTAAGCTTTTTTAAAACATATGAATTGACCTAACTACCCTTTATAAATTTTAAATATTCAACCATACAATTCTTTCATTAAATACATTGTCATCACCCTTTTTGTAATTTACACAACTAATAGCTATTTTTAAAAATACATAGTCAACACATCTTTTTTGTAATTTACACAATCGAAAGTCTTTTTGTTAGAAGCTCTACTCATTTGAAGCTCTACTCATTTGAAACTCTACTATAAAAATATATACTTTAGAAGCTCTACTTGAAAAGTCATACCAAACACACTCTAATCTATTAATTTGTGGCTTGATATATGTAAGCAAATATTAAATTTAAATAGTTTAATACTAATTTTGTGAATTGAATGTAAAATATGTGTAATTTCAATATGATTTATAAACTTCAATACATCTCGGATGATAATTTGATTCGAAAATTTATTTATGTGATAAGTTATTGTAAATTGATTAAATTGATAATTAATATTTTTTAAGTTTTTTTTTAAAAAAAAAATTATTACAATAATTCTGGATTTTAGGAAAGGCGGCAGACTGTTAATTTTCAAGCTATAACTCACAAAATCCAACTCATTTCTCACTAGCATCATACCTAGCTTTTTGCATATTTGATTCTATTTGTAACAATTTCATCACTAGTATAGGAACCTTGCAATATAATTATAATATACAATATCAAATACAAATTGAATGTAAATAATATAATTTTATTTTTTAATATACCATTAATGGTGACGGTAACTCAAATTTGAACATTAATTACAAACGATTTTTAAACGTTCATGTTGAACTTAAGATATTAGAAGTGAAATACAAAACCTACAAATTTTTTTTTTCTTTGATTCAACGATGGAAAATAGTTCCACATTAAGATGACAATCTTTAGGAGTCCACGTGTCAAAAACCCAGAGCCGAAAACGAAACCCAATCCAACTTGTCACATGGTATGACACGTGTCGGGCATCAATTCGCAAATGCTATACACAACTTATCCGGTCAAAAAATGGCAGATAAGGCAATCTACATCACAAAAATCAACCAACAAAAAATATAATTCCACATTTCTCCCTCGACTCTCTCTACCAAGTACCAATTGAAAAAACAAACAACAGTAATGGCACAAGCTATGGCATCAATGGCTGGTTTACGTGGTGGCTCCTCTCAGGTTGTTCTTGAAGGCAGCCTCCAGACCACTCGCTTGAACGTCCCCAGCAGCAACAACACCACCAGAGTCTCTGTGGCCAGGCCTGTTTTCTCCACCAGAGCCTCAGCAGCAGAGCCTGAAACCAGCCGTCGGTCCATGATTGGCCTGGTTGCTACCGGTATCGCCACCGGCTCTTTTGTTCAGGCTGTACTTGCTGATGCAATCCCCATCAAAGTTGGCCCTCCTCCTCCACCATCCGGTGGACTCCGTAAGTGCTCTGACAATTCCCCGATCTTTATATTTTCGTAGTCTTTTAGCTGTTTCTAGAGATGTTCTTAGAATCTTAAACCGATAAGGAAATGTCCCGACAACAATACAACAGTATTTGAACTCTCCAATACACACACCCTCACCTGTCACACCAACAAGCTTGGCCCGATGACCAAACTCAAATACATAAACAAATGCTTACACCCTAACACACACCCCATAACGTGCCGGACCGACTGGTTTGGGACATGAAACAAACTCAAATACATGCCAGATCGACGGGCTTGGCAAGTGACCAAGTTCAAATATAAAAACAAATGCATGTCAGCATGTGGGGGACTTGAATTTAGGATTCTGGAACAACTAAGGTTCAAATTCAATGTTAATAACCGTAAGACCTAAAAGCTTGAATTGATAGGAAATTGCTCGACACGGTATTTAAGCACTCTTGACAGTTCGATGTTAAATGTTAATGGTGTTGAAATGTTTGTTGATGCTAATGGCAGCTGGTACACTGAACTCTGATGAGCCAAGAGACTTGGATCTCCCATTGAAGGATAGGTTTTTCCTGCAACCATTGACACCTACACAGGCAGCTCAGAGAGCAAAAGAGTCGGCCAAAGAAATTGTGAATGTGAAGCAGTTGATAGACAAGAAGGCATGGCCATATGTTCAAAACGACCTCCGTCTCAGAGCTTCGTATCTTCGCTTTGATCTCAACACTGTCATCTCTGCTAAGCCTAAAGACCAGAAACAGTACCTTAAAGATCTCACTGGAAAGCTCTTCCAAACCATCAGCAATGTCAGTTTTTAATTACCCATTTTTTATCTAAATTTTGAACTTCAAAATCAGTTGAATTCATTTTCATTTCTGGGTTTGTTTGTTTGTTTGTTTGTTTGTTTGTTTGTTTTGTGTATCAGCTGGACCATGCCGCGAAGATCAAGAGCACCCCAGAAGCAGAGAAGTACTATGCTGAGACTGTTTCTTCTTTGAATGATGTTCTTGCCAAGCTTGGTTGATTTAATTTGACAAGAAGAAGATATCAATGTAATTTCATGTATTTATCATCATTTTGTGAGACAATTTATATGAATGTTATGTCACATTTTCTTTCAAAGTACAATTTGATCAGATTGCATAAATTTGGACATTTAACAAATCATATTTATTCGTTCAACGATTTAAAAGTAAACACAACAGAGAATTTAACTAACAAACAGAGTTCCTGAAAACCAAAACTTGAATCCCAAGTCTTGAATCTTTGATTGCGTATCAAATTATCAATCAATCAACCTGGACTGGATTAGCCAATTTACGCAGCAACTTAAACCCGAACATTCCGGTAGACTTGTCGCAAAACAGTCCAATTTCATCACCAGGACACACATCCCTGCTTCGAACCAAATCCATCCAACCAAGAAAATAAGTATCATTACCCCCACCTTCGAAAAACACACTCTCACCTTGTAACCTCTTCGGATTATCACCATCAGTGTAATCCAATATGATCACATAGGACTTATGTCCAGCAATCACATGCTTACATATTTCCATACTCCAGTACCTGAAAATGTACTCGAACGTAGCCTGATGTGTCAGCATCAACTTCCCGTTCATGACTTCTCCGGTGGTGACGCTCTTCCTGATTATCCATGGATTGTTTGGATCGAATTTCGGTGGTGGGGTAATGTCCCTTATTTGTATCAATGTACGGGTGACTCTGTAGGGGACACCACGGGCTTTTGCTGCATCTTCAGCAGCCTTGGTGGGGAAGAATTCATAGAAGAAGGTCTTCTTCATGGTGGTGTACATTATTGATGTTGTTGTTGAAGAAGAAGATGGGTGTTTAATTACATAAAATTAGCTGTTAAATAGTGTGTTTTGGTTCAAGAAAATCAAAGATTATGAATCTTTGGTTTCCATTTTTGGAGGTTAATTTGTCGTTTATAGAAATATAGTTGGACAGTTATAATAGTCAAGTAAGTAAATTGAATCGGTTTAATTGGTAAATTCTATTTTTTGGGCAATGAATTGCTGTTGCATGTGTTTTTGATAAGGAGAGAAAAACTTGGGTGGACCTGGAGCACCATATCATCGGTACATCCTCCATTAACGACAGTCATTTTGGAGAAAAAAGATAGAGTTTTAGAGCATCTCCAACCTTGCACCAAACCCAAAACGCCTCCAACCCATCGCCATCTCTTCCGGCAATTTTGTGCAAGTGAATAGTGTTACGCAATATCTGGCGCGACACTGTTTTTTTAGTGCAAAACTTTTTTTTTAGTTATAAATTGGATTTTGATTGGTTGGAGATTAGTATTGGTTGACAAATAATAAAAAAAAAGGAAAAGAAAGGGAATATTCTAAAGAATATTCTTTTTAGTGTAAAATTTGGTGTAATGGAATGGAGATGAAATAGTGAAATTGTATGAAAATTGTACTATTTTAATGCAAAAGTTGCACCAAAAATACTATTTGTATTGAAGATGGTCTTATTAGGGTTGGGCACGGTCCAGTTTGATCCGGTTCAACTATGACCGGACCAAACCAAAAATTTCGGTCTTCTGAAAAATTGGACCAATTTGGACTAATCTCTTTTTCAGATCATACCAAATCAAATTATATTGGTTCGGTTTGGTCTAGTTCGATCTAGTTCAGTCTAGTGGTTCTGATTTATCACAAAAAAAAAAATTTAATTAAAACATAATGAGAAGTTACATACATTTCAATTTTTTTATGTAGATAAATACATTTCAAATTAAATAGCAAGGAAAATCAAAATCAAAATAAAATAGATTATAAACACATTTACAATGAAGATCAGTTGTTTTATACCTGATTATTAGAAAGTAGAAACAAAAATAATATATATCAAATCACGTATTATATATTTGTGACGATACCTTAGTTTAATTTTATATATTTTTTTAAAATATCATTATTTAATGCTAAATAAATTATAACTTCATAAAGCTAAAAAAAAAAAATCATCTTAGAGTTCTTGTGACCATACACTTAAATTGTTAGGTTAATAAAATACATATGAAATAATAAATCAAAGTTTTTAACTTTAATGGTTTTTTTTAAGTTTTATCGAAGTGTTTTGGATATGATCTATACCGGAATAAAAATGCGTGTTAAAAGTATTTGGTTTACGGTTCAGTCCAAGTCATATAAGCTCGGACCATAGACTATATCAGACTATACGGTTTTTGTTATAATAAAACAATACAGTTTGTTTAAAAGTAAAACACCAAACTAAACTAAACTGTTTGATTTGATTTGGTTCAGTTCACGGTTTATGGGTTTTTTTGCCCGGTCGTAGTCTTAAGTTTTTTTTATTGATGTCGTATTGTGAGTGAATGGGCGCACTTGTGAAATGGTGCATCTGCTACATTCAAATATTTCTCACTCAGATTATGTTTTGATTCATTTTGAATTTCTTTACAAACAATTTTTTTAAGGAAATAAAAATAAATCTTTTATTAGCATTTCTGAATCTTATAAAAATAATATGAATGTTTATATTCAAAAATGGTACATGTAGAAAGTTTGATAATAGAGAATCCCACAACTCCACAAGGAAAACCTTTAAATCCTGCATTTATATATATTATATATAGTCATTTTTACCTTGTGAACCATTATAATAATTTTATTTTCCAGTCTTGAAATCATTGGCTGCTAACTTCATCAATTTTGACTTAGTTATTCATTTACTTTAATACATTGGTATGTACGAAAGAAAAAACTATTATATGCATGTATATAAGTATATATGATGCACTTATATACAGTATATAATTATATTCTCTGTGACGGTTTAATAATTTCAATTTTCAACTTATCAATTATTAGCCATTAAATTCATCAACTTTGATTTAGTCAACATTTACTTTAATTAGTATATCGGTGTGTACGGAAGATAAAATTATTATATACATGTAGGTATATATATATATATATAAGAAACATTTAATCAATTCAAATTTCTTGATTTGAAGTTTGCGCCGGTAAACTTATTCAAAATGCATGGTAAATTAAGTGAAAATCATTAGGCTCGTGGTACCGTGGTAAGCACGTTTCTCATCACGGTTGAAGTCTAAGTTTGAATATATATATATTTTTTATTTGAAGCTAGTCCAATTCTTACTGAATTCAATCATTTATAATCTGAGCTTTAAAATATGTCTGCTTCTCAACCACCTTACAAATCAAAGAATAAATCATTTTCCCTTAAATCCCAATCATTTTCCTCCTCCACTATCTCGTGGATTCCTCGGTGCTATTTTAAAGAGTAACCATCAAATATAAAAACTTAAACCGATAGAAAATGATCAACAATACTACTATTAATGTAGTTTCATGTAAACTATGAATTTATTGATTATCAATTTTGTCGGACAATTTATTCTCTTCAATTTATGTGATCAGATTGCATTACAAAAGCAAAAATTGCATATTTATTCAATCCATCAAATAATGATTTACAGTAAACATAACATTGAAATTAAAAGAAAACATTCCCAAATCTTGAATCTTGATACTCTAACAACAATTAATCAACCAATCAATCAACCTGAATCGGATTATCACTACCATTACCACCTCTACGCAGAACCTTAAACCCGAATGTCCCGGTCGACTTATCGCAGAACAGTCCTATCTCATCACCAGGACACACAGCTCTGCTTCGTACCAATTCCATCCAGCCAAGAATATAGGTGTCATTACCCCCACCTTGGAAAAACAGACTCTGACCTTGTAACTTCTTCGGATTATTTTCGTCGGTGTAATCTACTATGATCACATAGGACTTGTATCCAGCAATCACATGTTCGCATATCTCCATACTCAAATATCTGAAAATGTACTCGAACGCAACCTGATGCGTAAGCATCAGCTTTCCGTTCATGACTTCTCCTGCCGTGACAAATTTCTTAATCTTCCAACGGTTGTTCTGATCGATCTTTGGCGGCGGGTTGATGTCCCTTATTTCTATCAATGTGCGGGTGACTCTGTAAGGGACACCGCGAGCTTTTGCTGCTTCTTCAGCTTCCTTGCTGGGCAAGAATTCATAGAAGAAGGTCTTCTTCATGGTGGTGTACATTATTGATGTTCGTTGTTGTTGATGAAGAAGATTGGTGGTGACAATTAGCAGTTAAATAGCTGTGTATTGGTTCAAGAAATCAAATCTTTGGTTTCCTATTTTGGAGGTTAATTTTTCGGTATCGGATATAATTGGACAGTTGATAGAAAATGAAGACTGATTAGGGACATATTTTTGATAAGGTTTGAACCTTCTTGTTAGTTAAGTAAATCGAATCGGTTTAATTGGTAATTTTTTGTTTTTGGTGATTATTAATGTTGCATGAGTTATTGATTAGGAGAGAAAAACTTGGGTAGAGCAGAGTGTATAATGTCATCGGTACATACCTTCATCAACGACGGTTGTTATGAACAAAAAAAAAATAGAGTTGAGTGATGACATATCGTGAGTAGATGGGCGCACTGGTGAAGTGGAGCGTCTGCTGCGTTCAAATATTTCTCACTTGGATTATGTTTTGATTCTCTTTGAATTTCTTTCCAAACAATTTTTTTAAGGAAATAAAAATAAATCTTTTATTAGCATTTCTTAATCTTGAAAAAATATTAATGAGTATATAATAAATATAACTTTTCTCTGATGGGCACACAACTGTGAACATATCTTGAGCATACTAATACACATCATCACACTTTTACCATATCAGCAAAATAACATCAATCATAATAATACACATGACAAAAGTGTAATGATATGTATTCATATGCTCAAACTGTGTGCTCATGAGAGAACAATTGATACTAACTAGGAATATATAACAAGTTTGATAATCTAGAATCCCACAAGGAAAACGTATGGATCCCGCAGTTTTATATATATTATATATAGTTATTTTCTCCGTATGAACCAATATAATAATTTCATTTTTAAGTTTTCCAATTATTATCCGCTAAATTTATTTACTTTGATTTAGTTAATATACACTTTCTTTAACACATCCGTACGGCACTTACGGAAGAGAAAGCTATTGTATGCATATGTGTATGTATATAGGAAACACTTATTCAATTTAAATTTCTTGATTTGAAGTTTGCGCGGTTAACTTATTCAAAATGTATGGTAAATTAAGTGAAAAATCATTGTGGTAGGCTAGTAATTGGTGGTACCGTGGTAAGTAAGCCTCTCGACATTAATTGAGGTCGAAGTTCGAATCTCATTTCCCTAATAATTTCATTTTTCAGTTTTTCAATTATTAACGGCTAAATTTATTTACTTTGATTTAGTTAATATTCATTTACTTTAATACATCCGTACGTGCTTACGGAAGAGAAAACTATTGTATATGTGTGTACGTATATAGGAAACACTTATTCAATTCATATTTATTGATTCGAAGTTGGCGCGGTTAACTTATTCAAAATGCATAGTAAATCAAATAAAAAACCATTATCGTAGGCTAGTAATTGGTGGTACCGTGGTAAGCACGCCTCTCGACATTGATTGAGGTCGAAGTTCTAATCTCATTTCCCCATTCGGTATAATAATTTTATTTTTCGGTTTTTCAATTTGTTGACAATGATTTTTGGATAGTTGAAGAGTTAATCCGCCAAATAATAACAATATTAATGATGATGATGTGAAGAAATAAGAAAATAGAGATTAAACATGCATAAAACAAATTTTACGTGGAAACTCCTATAAAGGGAAAAAACCACAGTTGCCGAAAACAGCAGAGAGGAATATCACTATGAATATTAGAGATTACACACTCAAAGCTCGCTTTCTCTCAGATTATTGCTCGATCATGTTTCATATCTTTTTTCTCCTCTATTTGTACAATGATATCTACTAGTATTTATATGGGTTGATAGGGTGTTATCCTAATCCCTGTCGTGTAAGTAACAGTTTCATAATTAGAATCTTTGTAGGATTCTAGTCAAGCAGCTCGTTTAGGACTCGTTCTCCGTTCGGTGTTTATCTTCTGAAAGCTTTGAGTTTCTTTCTAATTAGAATTCTCTGATACTGGAGAGGAAATAAGGATATTTCCTTATTGGAGTGTGATTATTAGATTCCGTATCTTAGTGGATCTCTGCTTAATATGGCTTATCTTAATAAGGTTATATTTCATGTTTTGGCTGAATAGATCTCGGCGAGCAAGATCTTCGCTCATTAAGACTTCTTAACTAGACGACTCTACTTGGCGTACATGCTTCTGACCTCTATATCAACTTTCTTGATGACGTGTACAGACTTGGTGATGTTTCCTTGGTTAGCATCTATTTCATTGACTGGTTGACTTTTTAATGACATGAAATTACTATATTCTGCATTACCCGCTACCTTCTCTGACGTGTCATGCTGACAAAAAATCTATATAACATAATTATTAACCGCTAAATTTATTTATTTTGATTTAGTTATTATTCACTTACTTTAATACATTTGTTTGTACACGCTTACGGAAGAGAAAACTATTATATATGTGTGTACGTATAGGAAACACTTATTCTATTCAAATTTATTGATTCGAAGTTTGCGGTTAACTTATTCAAAATGCATAGTAAATCAAGTGAAAAATTATTGTCGTAGGCTAGTAACCGGTGGTACCGTGGTAACCGGTAAGCACACCTCGCGACATTGATTGAGGACTTGAGGTTGAAGTTCAAATCTCATTTTCCCATGTTTAAAGATAATAAAATAAAATAAATTATTAAGAAAAATAATAATGCATTATGTGCACAACTACTATATATATATAATACAATATAATACAAATAGAATTGAGAGTATTCTCATTAAAATCAATTTCTGCAAAAGATTGCATCAAAACCTTCTTTCTTACTAATTCAATCTTTTATAATCTAAGCAGCCTAAAATATGTCTGCTTCTCAACCAATGTAAGCATCAAATTAATAAATCATTTTTCCCACAATTTAATATATATATATATATATATACACACACATGGGTATGGATATTTATACCTATAAAACTTATTAGTACACCAATTTTTATGAGTACACCTATGTCTAAAATTTAAAAAATAAATATTACTATAAGCACCCATTATAATGCCAATAGTACCATCATTGAAATAAATATATTCATTTTAATACATATTATTTATAAACACGCTTAAATTATTATCACACCCAATTTATAAAAAAGAAATCATATTATTTTTGGAATCAAATCCTCTTTTAATGATGATCAATTTACTTTTGAGAATATCTCGATTGTAGGAGCCTTATAAAAGGGAATATGTGGAACTGTATATAGTGTTAAAGATTTTCAATATGTAATTCTCTTATTTATACAGCTATTTTCAAAAAAAAAACTTATTGATATCTACGGCTATCTTAAAAAAAACCTTGCTGATATCTACAGCTATCGTTAAAAAAAAATATTTTGTTTATTGATAGAGTTCATAACTATACATAAAAGAAAGACAAAAACAATATGATAATCATGTGATGATAAGAAAGTTTGATACTTGAACTAAAATTAAAGTTTAATTAGGGTTCATTATAAAAATTAGGGTTTATCATATGTTAGAGTTTATAAAAAAAAAATTTAAGGTAAGTTTTTTTAATAAAGAAATATAGTTGAAGATATGGGTGTAATGAATGAATGTATATAATATTTTGTTTATTTTTAATTAAAGTAATTTATCCTTATTGGTAAATTTCTATTGAGATGTTTTTGTAATTAAAATTTTTAATAAAATATGAGTGTACTAATAAGTTTTATGGGTGTCAATATTGACACCCAATATATATATATATATATATTTGGTGCCCACCGATGTATACAATCCAGAGAATTCTTATAACTACTAAGGGTACATATATTGACACCAATACCCATTTTTATAAGTACATCATGTCTAAAATTTAAAAGAGAGCTTCTTTTGACAATCCAACATTTTCTTTTTACACTTCTTTTCTAAAAACACTACATTCTCAAAATTTAAATTTTAAAAAAATTCTGAAGACACTTCCTTTTGTTCCAAATTATCATTTTTTATCTTTTGACAATTCTATTCTAAAGACACTCCATTTAAAAAAATAAATTTCTAACGACATTCATTTTATTTTAATAAAAGTTAGGACTGAACCATCGTAACTTTTAGATTCATTTGATGAGTAATCATTTTTGAATTAAATTATTAAAAAAAGAAATTATCTCTTCTAAATCAATAGATTAAATATTACATATTAAACCATCTCTCCTAAATTTGTAATTACCATATTAAACTCTCTCTATTCCAATACATATCACTAATTTTCTATCTCCATTTCTTTCTCAAGCAAAACTAACGGTTAAGACAAAAAGACTTACGAATAATCTTGATTTTTATGAACCGTATATATGTATATATTAAAAAAAAACTCAAAAAAATAAGTACCCGTTTTTCAAAAACAAAAATCGAAATATAAAAATGTTTTTTGTTACTTTTGTAGGTATGTGATTGCCTAGAGAACTTTAATTCTCTCATTAGTCTTAGAAATTCCGAGTTTAATCAAATATAGTTGCAACAAATCAAATTTTCATATGTCTATTTTTTTTTTGAAAAACAAGGTATTTGTATTAATTTTTTTAATATATATATATATAAGTAAAAAAACAAAATATTCATGATTGTTTTTCTTTAACTATTAATTAGAGATTGATCGAGAAAGTATATAGATAAGATTTTTTTTGTTGAAAATGGAGAGAGAGAATAATTATGAGAGAGTGTTTGGTAATAACAGATTTAGGAGAGAGAGTTTTTTAATACGTAATATTTAATCTAATGATTTAGGAGAAAGAATTTTTTTTTTTTAATAATTTAATACATTTGGAGTGTCTTTAGAATTTTTTATCTTATTTAGTAATTTTAATTCAGCTTAAAATTGTCATTAATAAAAAAAATTAAATTGGTGTGTAAATAGATAATTTGTGGATTGTAAGGAGAAGCTCTCAATTTTAAAAATAAATATTACTATAACACATTCTAATGCCAATAGTACTCTCAATGAAATGAATATATTCATTTTAATACATATTGTTTATAAACATTGTTAAATTATTATCACACCCAATTTATATATAAAAAAATCATATTATTTTTGGAATCAAATCCTTTTTTAATGCTGTTCAAATTTACTTTTGGAAATATTTCGAATGTATGAGTCTTATAAAAGGGAATGTTTGGAACCGAATTGTATATGTGGCTAAGGTGTACCCAGGATTTTTTAATCGGGTGGGCTAAAACAAAAGTGTGTGTGTATATATATATATTTAATAATAATAAAAAATCAACAGTACTAGAAAATTTTATTAATCGAAAAACAAAAACAAAGTGATAGAGGGAATTTGGGTCTGTTCGGTAATGTTTTTTGTTTTTGTATTTTCATTTGAAATCGAATAATTGATTTTCATGTTTTCAGAAGCTAAAAAACTTTGAAAACAAGTCCGGTAGAAATAATTGAAAACAATATTATAAAAAAAGTGTAATATGTATTTAATTAAATTGTTTTAAAAATACTTTTTTTAATATATTGTTTTTCTTTTTAAAGTATAACATAAATTCGAGATTTTTTTATTATGGGAACTCGAACTCATAATATCATGGTGCAATTGTGGGTAGTCCCTATCAGACAGACCTCATCTCGTCAATTTTTTAATATATTGTAAGAATAAAAATAATATTATTTGTAGTTATATTATATATAAAATCAAAAACAATTAACTAAAGATAAAATGATTTTTTATCTATTAAAATAATTAAATAAATATAATCTATTAATAATTTATTTATATGTTATTATTTAATATAATTAAAATAATATAAACTTTTTAATTTAAAGGGAGTATACACGCAAAACACTAAACTGGGAAGAGAGAGAATCGGTAAGGTGAGAGAGAGGAAGAGAAAAAGAGGGGGAGAGAAATAGGATGATGTGACATTGTCTGATGTTGTTACTAGCCTACTACTTTAACTCTAGATTCTATTGTGTTTTGATTAATTGAATAATATTAAATTAATTATGATTTTTTTTTACAAAAAGCTGACCTGACTATAGCCTGGATCAGCCCTTCTTACCGTCCTCCCCTGATATGGGGTTAATATATTTTCAATCTGGAATTATTTTATTTATACAGTAATTCTAAAAAAAAAACTTATTGATATTACAATTATCTTTAAAAAAACTTGTTAATATTTACAGGCTATATTTAAACAAAAAAAAATTGTTTCTCGATAAATATACATAAAAGAAAGTCAAAAACAATATGATAATCATGTGATGTTGAGAAAGTTTGATATTTGAAATAAAATTAGAGTTTAATTAGAGTTTATAATAAGTTTTTTTTTAAAAGTAGTTTTTTTAATAAAGAAATATAGTTGAAGATATGCGTATAATTAATGAGTGTATATAGTATTTAAATTATTTTTAATTAAAAAAATTTATCCTTATTGGTAAATTTTATTGGGATATTTTTATAATTAAATTTTTTAATAAAATATGGATGTACTTATAAGTTTTATGAGTATCAATATTGGTACCCAAATACTAAATAATTCTTCGGTGCCCACTAGGTTACACATACACATTCATGATTAGGAGCAATCAATTTAATGTCTTACAAATTCATGACTATGCAAGCTACAAGCTACAAGCTACAAACTACGACCTACGAACGTGATAAGTGTTTTACTTGAATAGAAAGATGACCATGTTTGGCATGCCGTACAGTATCGTACTAGACTGGATTGTATATGAATGAAGTGGATTGTATTAGACTGGATTGAATTGAATTATGTTTAATACAGTCTTATGTTTGATGTTTTATCGTACTGAACTGTATGCCACTATGTTCATTTATCAAAATTTTATTTTATTATTTTATTATTTTGGATATTCCTTTTATCTTTTTTTAGATGCTTATTTCATTTTTATCCTATAAATTTGATATTGAAAAAAATAATGAGTACTAAAAAAATGAAAAAAATAATGCGAATCAAATTTTTTTAATTTTTTTTGAAAAGAATTTTTTTAATTTTAATAAAATATTTGCTATGAGATTTCCATACACAATAAAGTCCTTTGGTTAATTTTTTTTTTTTTTTTGAAATATGACAATAGTTGGAGGTTTGAAGTTGGGGAAAAGACTCAAAATCACAACTTCTGGACGTAGGTGAGAGAGATATACCACTGAGCCGACCAAATCTTATCCAATTTTTTGTACACCTCATTTATTATATTTTATCTTTAAAATATTACATTTATATTTGTATTTTTATATTTAAATAAAATAAAATTTACCTAACAAAATCCAAAAATACACGTGTATAGTCAAATTCATGCAAAGTCAAATCTAATACAATCATGCAAATGTAGTACCAGACGTGAAAAAAAAAAAGGTGTGCGTGAGAGAATATGAGTTTGGAAGTCCGGCCCAGTAACGCCACGTTGCGCTGGACTAAATAGTTAGTTGCGGGCCGAGTTAAGTAATTCAGTTAGAAAGTTTTGCCGAACAACCAGACAATATTAAATTATTACTGTCCAGTCCACTAATCCAGACCACTACGGCGTAATAAACAAGCCCTTCAAGTTTGTCGAATATTGACTATTTGAATCAATTTACTTTCCTAATTGTGGTACAACAACAGGAATTAACTTCTTGTTCCCTGATTCTCTTTCCAATGGATCTTGATTCATTTTGATTTTTGTGCTATCAAATCTTACAAAATTTACCCTTCTTGAGCAAAATGGATTTGTCTATAGACATGAGAGAAACCACAAATTGCTAACACCACGAAAGGAAATTGGAACAAGTTGCTTTATATCTGGATTATTTTTCAAGAATGTCAAAGGAATAACGATCTTCGTTTCGCTCCACTTGTGGATCTTATGATCTTCTAATATAATAACATTCAACTTGTCTTCCACTATATCACCAAAAGCTAGGCAGCCATTCCAATTCAAACCAAAACCTTTGACAAATCCGAGAAGAAACCATGAGGAAGCGTGTTGTTGAAGAAACACTCACTCTTCATATCAAGACTACAAACATGGTAGACATTTGATCCATTGTCGGCATCTCTTTCGACACGATAAATAGTGTCATCGCTTGATATAATTGCATGTGTCGCCTGTTTCCTTCTTTGATAATTTTCTAGAAGTGAGAATTTCAGTGGTCTCCACTTATCGTCTCTATTAAGGTCAAGAACCTCAAACCCTTCTACATTTTTTATATTTTTATTACTGCATAAAGATACCAACTTAATTTCACCTGATAAATTATAATAAGAGGATATGTGTAAGGTATCTTCACGAGGATTTGGCAGATAAAGAATCTCTTTGGTTGTGAAGTTCCTCAAACGGTACTTACATGAGATATCACCCTTTTCAAAAATCAACCCAGCAAACAGATCTAATTTTCTGAATTTTTCTTTAATAATGGTGCCATTCATATCCAAACTTTCTACTTTTTCTTCTAAATCAAGAGTAACAGGGTCGGTACAGCTCAAATGTTTCATTACGAAGGAGCGATCTTCGATCATCTCCATCATCGTCCTTCTTTAATTGATCCGATGACAGTACTTGTGAAAGCTGGCCACCAGACTCCTATTAGGAAATAGGGTCATGCTACGGTGTAAATAAGAGAGTGGTGTTGTACCGTACAACACCACTTTTGATCAAATTTCAACCTATTAAATGAGAAAATTAGAAAATAATTTTCACCAGCAACCGTTACACCAGTTTCTTACCCAAACAAAACAAACTGTCTCTCTCCTCTCATTCTCCATCTAGGTTTCTCTCCAGACTCTCTCTCTCTAGATCGTCTCTCAATCTCGCTTTGGTTTCTGGCGAGTACTCGGTTTTGGACCAGATTCAGAGCAAGGTCGGCCACTGAGAAGACCCGAAACCGATTCTATCGTATCGAACAAAGAAGATCTGAGCTAGGTGTCATCAGACCTTCTTCTTTCTTCAACTGGTAGGTGTGGAGAGCAGTCCTTGAGGGCTTCAATGGCGGCGGCGGCGGCGAAGCGTGGGAGAGCAGGCCGGATTTGGTGATGGTTCCATTGCAGAGCTTGGTCGGTCACCGGAAAGACGCAGATCTGGCCATCCTGATCTCTTCTGCTTTCGATTTGAGCCAGGAGACACCTCACCATCACTTGATGCTTCTCCTTCATCTTCACCGTAATTGTAAGTTTTCTAGACTCCTCTAATAAGCTTGTTCTCAGTTTGTGTTCGGTGTGTATTGGTGGTGGTTCATCTGGCCAAGGTTTGGGTCTGATGAAATAAGTGTGTTTATGTAGCTTATTTGGCGGGAGACAGAGAAAGCTGGGAAGTGACCTCCTGAGCTTGGTGTGTTTTAGTGCGTTTTTTGTTTATCCTTTTCTCTCTGCTGTTTGTGTTTTGTTTATGTTGGTTCTGGAGGTGGGGGTTTGATTCTTGGCTCTGCTGCTGCTGTTGGTTCTGCCCCTTCTTTGTGTCTTTCTCTGTGCCCTGTGTTTGCTTTTAATAATATCATGATATTAAAAAAAAAATGTAGCTTATTTGGCCATGGATTGGGTATGTTGGTGTTAAGTGTATATAGGTGGTTTGTTGGGCCATGGATTGGATCTGTAGCAACTAGGTGTGCTGCTGTGTCTTGGATAATTGTTTGCGACAGACGAATATGAATAGGTAAGTAAATTGAGTAATTGATTTGTTCATGTATTGTGGAAAATTGAAATCCCAGCAATTGAATTCAACGAAAGTCATCCTCTGTTTTAATTTCATGATTCATTTGTCAAGGAAGCATCTTAATCTGATCAAGCTGTCAGTTGCAGTACTTGGTATGCATTTTCATTCAAGTGTGCCTCTTCCTAATAACCAAATTTTCCAGCAAGTGTCTACCAAAGCATTTTTCAATCCTTAGTTCCATAATTTAGAGCTTACATTTCATTTAATCTAGTTGCTAGTTTAATGATCACTCAAATATTTTTCTTTTTGTTAATTATTAAATATTTAACTAGTATGGGTTTGTAATGAGTGCTTGATTTCCAATGTCATAGTCTTCTATAAACCCTTTCCATATGATATGCTGACTGTATCATCTGAGACTGAAAGCTTATTCATTGTATTTTCTTAACAAGTCACTTATTTAAGTTTGCAGGATCATATTCATAGGTCATTGAAAGAGCCATCAAGGCTTTTTGAGAGCATGGTAGTTGTTGGACATTCATCTTAATTTTAGAGATGCTAAGTAGTTCTATTGTGATAACCGTAATGTTGTTAATTATTATTATTATTGGGATTATTGTAATGTTTTACATGCCACACCGATGGCATGTGATAGTGGCCCATGCTAGAGAAGTAGGTATTGTTGTTGAATTATGCAAGCAAGTGCAATGGTGAGTTGTTTTAATAATGCAAGTGAGTGGGAGTCTGGGACAAATGTGTCTTGTTCCTCCTTTGTTGGACAGAGAATGTATGTGAGCATGTGCTATATTCCCGGCCAATTATTGTTTCCTTTTCAGACCTTAGTTGTTATGTCTCCCCCTCTATTCGTATGTCCTTATTAAACCAAATTATATAGAACAAATTCCTCTCCCTTTCCTACTCAATTCCATTCCTCTTTGCTCAACGAAAGTAGGAGCATATCACTAGTTTGAAGAACTTGGTTCCAAGTAAGTGTTCTTCTTCTTATCATGTATTATTTTCATGTCATAGATTTCCTAATTATAGTAGGCTGTTCTTGGGTGAATTATTTATGAGAATAAGTATGTATAGGATTGATTTATAGTCATTCCATAGTTCATGGTTGTTAGCATGTTTTTAATTAGAATTTTCGGACCGTTGCAGAAGATTTCTGGAGGTCCCTGTTTTTACAAGACTAGACAGGTTTCGTAAAATTGTTTTGAGTTGGTTAATGATCTTTAAAAACTATGAAAATTTATATGACGGTAGATGTATATGTCTAGTATCATTCTGTAAAGTTTCATGATTTCTAACTACGTAGAAATATTGTTATGATTTTTGGAATAGACAGAGGTCAGTTTTAGAATTCTGCTAAGACAGTTTCTGGAAACCATGAAAGATTGGTATTTTTGTATGCTCTAATGAATTCTTATTGATCTGAACATTTTACTGTAGATTACCTTATATTTCTAGATTAAATCTGGAAAACTTCGTAACTTATACATGGGTAGAAATATTGATATAAATTTCGGAGTGGACAGAGATCAGAGATCGGATAAGGTCTCTACTAGAAAGATTTGGGAAAAACAAGATTGTTTGGCTATGCGATCCATATAGATTACATTGAAACTTTTACTGTAGTATTTACCATATGTCTAGACCATCTATGTTGAATTTCGTAATTTTTGGAGCTATAGATAATTAATTAAAAATTGTAGATTAGAGGATGGTCAGTTGTGATAATTAGCTGGAAATTAGATTTCTAAGTTTAGTTTAATATATATGAAGTCTGTGCTGATTTATATGGCTGTGATGGTGTTTTCTTAATTAACATTTCTGTAATCATGTCTTTCACATTCATTTTTTGCGTGTAATTTTGTTAAATATAATTATATTTTCATTGATAGGAGTCTTGCATTTCAAGCTTCTTGTTGGTGTGTTTTCATCTTCTTTATAGCATTACACCGGTCACCATTGAACCTTTTTTTGTGTAGGTTAGGTTGAATTTGAAGATTCTGAAGACTAAGCATGTTGTTGGGACCTTGGCAAACAAAATATTGATAATGAGGGATAATCGTTAATTATTAAATTTATTACTGTAAATTTTAAACTGAAATTGAGAGGAAATATTGACTAGGCGGGAGAATATTTGTATATTAACTAGTCACAATGTTAGAATTTTTTTAAATTAATTATCCTGAATTTTATTATTAATTGTATAAATATTTATTCATTAATTGATTATTTTTATTTTTATTTTTTTGAAACAAAAAGAATCATTAAAGAAAACCAAACTACAAAATACTTTGCCAATCAGCTAGAATTAGAGAAACAATAGAGGGTTAACCTCTTCTAGCAAAACAAAAGCTTTAGGGTGAGTAATCTCCTAAATACTTAAAGAAATATTGTAAGTAGATTTACGAGGCAAAGAAATAAAAAGGAAACCCACATACTTAAGGAAATGGAGGATGGCAAACCACACACTCAATAAGACTAAGGGATTTCTTTCTAAAATCATATTAATGACTAATTTGGCGTCCCTTTGCTACAACAACATCAGGTGATAGCAATGTCAACATAAACCAAAATAGTGGGTTGGTGTCAGATTTTTATGTATAATTTATTGCTGCAAATTATGTACATTTGTTTTCCTAAATTTTGATTCATATCTAAATTGCTAATTAATTCTCTATTGGAAATTGAATTTTTTTTTCTTGGTTAAAACTGGTAAGCTTGGTGGATTTGTTAGACAATCAAGGACTGTTGGTGGTTTTTTTTTTCTATTTAATAACATGATTCATATCCCATGTTTCTATTATTTTCAGTTGATACACTGCATTTGGATATTGAGAATTATTACAGTAGTGTCAATATTAATATATTTAGACTTTTTGGTGTGGAGTTCTATAAAAAAGGAAGATGAAATGATTATGCAAATCAGTTTTGAGATGCACTAGAATACTGCATGTGTTGATGTGATTGAAAATATAGGTGTTTCTCTTTGTATATGGGTTTCTCTTTTGGTTATCCTTTGCATATATGTTTCTCTTTTTGTCAGCTTGTTTTTTTTGGTAATATAATTATTCAGTTTTCCAAAGTGAAATAAATTATTTCCTCAATGTATTCTAGAATAAATTAAACTAAGCTTAAACTGACAATATATGAAAAGAGCTTGCAGCCTCTCTTGGAAAAATATCTAACAGTTTCGTTATGTTCAGTTCTTAAGTTATGTTTATGTTTTTTTCTTTTGGAGAATGAGATTCATGTTCACGTAGCTTCTTCGTGATTTTTGGGATTTTGTAATGTTGGATTGTTTATTGTGAGTGTTTGGATGGTGGAATTGCAGTGGTCTATTGGAGAGTTTTTAATTATTAATTTTTTTATTTATTTTATCGTGACCAAAATATGATTTTAGAATTCATATTTGTGTGTGTGATCAATGAGGTTTTTGGTGTTTTGGAGGTTTGTTTTGGTGCACGTTTGTAACTGGTGTTTTTGTTTTTTGGTTGTATTTTTGTTGTTTTGGCTACTGACAGGGTTTGCTTTTGTGTTGTTATTATTAGTGTCTGAATGGTGGAATTTTAATGGTATATTAGGTTTTTTTATTTGTGTTATGATGTCATGACCAAAATGTAGTATCAGTAATTCAGTATGTACATTTTTAAGATGGGAAATGCTATTTATTT
The DNA here is from genome assembly GCA_033220585.1 of Dipteronia sinensis. Classification (NCBI taxonomy): domain Eukaryota; kingdom Viridiplantae; phylum Streptophyta; class Magnoliopsida; order Sapindales; family Sapindaceae; genus Dipteronia; species Dipteronia sinensis. Next base: position 17,719,659 of record CM065644.1, on the reverse strand, counting down.
TGGGGAAAATAGGTGATTGGCTGCTAATCTGAGCTTGAATGAATAAAATAGATTAACTAGGCAAATTCCTCTCGAGGTTTTTCTTGTTTTTGTAGTATTTTTATCAATAAATCATTCTCTTACTCTTATCATGTTACACAACATATGCCAAATTTTCAAAAACATCTTAAAAAAAACACTCATGGTTGGATGTAATTTCGTTGTAAATGATAATTCGAACATTTTTTCTTCTTTTGTGAATTGTGCATTCACTTAAGCAAATAAAATGGTCATGCAAGCAAATATATAAATTATATTTTCACCACAGGATTGATTTCACAAATTACAAACAACCTAATTTGTGTCCAAATGTATTTATTACAATGCATTACAAATTACTTAAACATGTAATTTCTGTCTAATTAATGTATTACCAAGCATTAAGGAAAAAGGTGAAACATATAAAAAATTTAAAAAATTTAAAAATTTAAGATGATTTGAATAAATTATTAATTCCTCGTACGGAATTGAATAGATGTCTGTAAATAATTTTGATTTTTGTTTTGAAGTGTTCGGTTGAATGATAATAATTTAATTACTTGAAAATATAAATTTTAAATAATAATATAATTATACAGTGATCACACCGGGGGATGCATCCAAGATCTTTACTAGTAAATTAATCTACAATAATAACCAATTTATAAAGATTAATGCTGATTTGTTCACTGAACAAGTTTAACAATGAGAGAAACATTAAACTTACATCGTCAAGTCATGTCCATGTTTCACAATCTCGAAATATTATAACAGTTCAAAACAAAATAGTATAAATAAATTATGTTCTGAATAATATTATTAAAAAAATTAACAAATGGATGAATGATGATATTTTGATAATTTATGCGTTGAACCAGTTCACTATCAAAATGAATGAATAATGATATTTTGATTTGATTTAAACTAGTTCATTAAATAAGTTTAATGTACATTAACATGTAGTGAAATTTACATTATTAAATATATATTTCTTAATCAAATATATTATTTGAATATAAAAAATATAAAGGTTAAACATTTTATTTGACACCATTAATCTTCAACCCGAGGTAATAGCGATCTCAGGGCGATCTCATTCAAGATCGCCCCAAGGTCGCTATTACCCCGGGTTGATGCTTCATCACTCGAGGCAATATCGATCTCAGGGCGACCTCATTCAAGATCGCCCTAAGGACGTTATCACCTCGGGTTGAAGATTCATCACCCGAGGTCATAGCGACCTCAGTGCGACCTCAACTAGGTCGCCCTAAGCTCTCTATTACCTCGGGTCAGGACTCCTCATTTCAGACCCAGAGCAAAGCGACCTGCATTGTTGCTTATTCAGGTGGCCCCTTTGCCCAAAAAAGGTACAAAATCAAGAAAATTACCTTTTTGCCCCTGCCCTAATTCTGACTTCTATATATTCCCTTACTATTTTCAGACTTGAATGTTAAACTTGTTCAACATACGTTGATTATGTATATATGAAGATTTATGTTGACTTGTTCACTAAACAAGTTTAACATTTATATGAACATTAAACTAGTTCAACCGACGTTGAACTTGTTCACGAAGGTTTACGTAAACTTGTTCAATAAACTTGTTCATTGAACAAGTTTAACATTATCAGATAAACATTAAACTCGTTCAACCTACGTTGAAATGCTTGTTCATGAAGAATTACGTTGACTTGTTCATTGAACAAGTTTAACGTTTAGATGAACGTTATACTTGTTCAACTTACGTTAAACTTGTTCATGTCCATTTACGTTCACTTGTTCAATAGACGAGTTTAACGTTAAACTTGTTCATGAAGGTTTACGTTAACTTGTTCATGAACAAGTTTAACATTATCAGATAAACGTTAAACTCGTTCAACTTACATGGAACTTGTTCATGAAGCATTACGTTGACTTGTTCATTAAACAAGTTTAACGTTTAGATGAACGTTAGACTTGTTCAACATACGTTGAACTTGTTCTTGAACTAGTTTAACATTAAACTAGTTCAACCGACGTTGAACTTGTTCACGAAGGTTTACGAAAACTTGTTCAATAAACTTGTTCATTGAACAAGTTTAACATTATCAGATAAACATTAAACTCGTTCAACCTACGTTGAAATGCTTGTTCATGAAGAATTACGTTGACTTGTTCATTGAACAAGTTTAACGTTCAGATGAACGTTATACTTGTTCAACTTACGTTGAACTTGTTCATGTCCATTTACGTTCACTTGTTCAATAGACGAGTTTAACGTTAAACTTGTTCATGAAGGTTTACGTTAACTTGTTCATGAAGAAGGTTTACGTTAACTTGTTCATTATCAGATAAACGTTAAACTCGTTCAACTTACATGGAACTTGTTCATGAAGAATTACGTTGACTTGTTCATTAAACAAGTTTAACGTTTAGATGAACGTTAGACTTGTTCAACCTACGTTGAACTTGTTCATGAACTAGTTTAACATTAAACTAGTTCAACCGACGTTGAACTTGTTCATGAAGGTTTACGTAAACTTGTTCAATAAACTTGTTCATTGAACAAGTTTAACATTATCAGATAAACATTAAACTCGTTCAACCTACGTTGAAATACTTGTTCATGAAGAATTACGTTGACTTGGTCATTGAACAAGTTTAACGTTTAGATGAACGTTATACTTGTTCAACTTACGTTGAACTTGTTCATGTCCATTTACGTTCACTTGTTCAATAGACGAGTTTAACGTTAAACTTGTTTATGAAGGTTTACGTTAACTTGTTCATGAACAAGTTTAACATTATCAGATAATCGTTAAACTCGTTCAACTTACATGGAACTTGTTCATGAAGCATTACGTTGACTTGTTCATTAAACAAGTTTAACGTTTAGATGAACGTTAGACTTGTTCAACCTACGTTGAACTTGTTCATGAACTAGTTTAACATTAAACTAGTTCAACCGACGTTGAACTTGTTCACGAAGGTTTACGTAAACTTGTTCAATAAACTTGTTCATTGAACAAGTTTAACATTATCAGATAAACATTAAACTCGTTCAACCTACGTTGAAATACTTGTTCATGAAGAATTACGTTGACTTGTTCATTGAACAAGTTTAACGTTTAGATGAACGTTATACTTGTTCAACTTACGTTGAACTTGTTCATGTCCATTTACGTTCACTTGTTCAATAGACGAGTTTAACGTTAAACTTGTTCATGAAGGTTTACGTTAACTTGTTCATGAACAAGTTTAACATTATCAGATAATCGTTAAACTCGTTCAACTTACATGGAACTTGTTCATGAAGCATTACGTTGACTTGTTCATTAAACAAGTTTAACGTTTAGATGAACGTTAGACTTGTTCAACCTACGTTGAACTTGTTCATGAACTAGTTTAACATTAAACTAGTTCAACCGACGTTGAACTTGTTCACGAAGGTTTACGTAAACTTGTTCAATAAACTTGTTCATTGAACAAGTTTAACATTATCAGATAAACATTAAACTCGTTCAACCTACGTTGAAATACTTGTTCATGAAGAATTACGTTGACTTGTTCATTGAACAAGTTTAACGTTTAGATGAACGTTATACTTGTTCAACTTACGTTGAACTTGTTCATGTCCATTTACGTTCACTTGTTCAATAGACGAGTTTAACGTTAAACTTGTTCATGAAGGTTTACGTTAACTTGTTCATGAACAAGTTTAACATTATCAGATAAATGTTAAACTCGTTCAACTTACATGGAACTTGTTCATGAAGCATTACGTTGACTTGTTCATTAAACAAGTTTAACGTTTAGATGAATGTTAGACTTGTTCAACCTACGTTGAACTTGTGCATGAACTAGTTTAACATTAAACTAGTTCAACCGACGTTGAACTTGTTCACGAAGGTTTACGTAAACTTGTTCAATAAACTTGTTCATTGAACAAGTTTAACATTATCAGATAAACATTAAACTCGTTCAACCTACGTTGAAATGCTTGTTCATGAAGAATTACGTTGACTTGTTCATTGAACAAGTTTAACGTTTAGATGAACGTTATACTTGTTCAACTTACGTTGAACTTGTTCATGTCCATTTACGTTCACTTGTTCAATAGACGAGTTTAACGTTAAACTTGTTCATGAAGGTTTACGTTAACTTGTTCATGAACAAGTTTAACATTATCAGATAAACGTTAAACTCGTTCAACTTACATGGAACTTGTTCATGAAGCATTACGTTGACTTGTTCATTAAACAAGTTTAACGTTTAGATGAACGTTAGACTTGTTCAACCTACGTTGAACTTGTTCATGAAGGTTTACGTTAACTTGTTCATGAACAAGTTTAACATTATCATATAAACGTTAAACTCGTTCAATCTTCGTTGAACTTGTTCATGAAGCATTACGTTGATTTGTTCATTGAACAAGTTTAACGTTTATATGAATGTTATACTTCTTCAACCTACGTTGAACTTGTTCATGAAGATTTACGTTGACTTGTTCAATGAACAAGTTTAACCATAAGACGAACGTTAAACATGTTCAACTTACGTTGAACTTGTTCATGAGAATCTAAGTTGACTTGTTCACTGAACAAGTTTAACGTTCATCTCAACGTTAAACTCGTTCGGCCTACTTTGAACTCGTTTTTGAAATTCAAAATTTTAAAATTTTTATTTTATTTTATTTATTTTAAATAATAAAATTTATAATTTTCATATATTTTAAATGAATTTTTACAATAACTTTTTAACATAAAATTATTTTTTATTATTTATTATGTAATATAATATAATTACATTATTAATATATATATATATATTATATTAAAAAATATATATATAACTTACAGCAACCGGTTTCAACCGGTTGCTTAGTGTGGCTGGCAAGCACCCATTTATTTATTTATTTTTATTTTTTATGTTGTAATTTTGGTTGTTGTACGGTACAAAACCCAACCCCCCTTTGTACCATAGCCATCTCCTTAGGAAATAAAATATGGTTCCTCCATCTTCTCCCATCATTGACTAATCTCCTATGATTAAGGTCGTCTTTCATTCTATCATATTTCATATATAAATCTTTCCTGTCAGGGGCCATTTGGTATGAGGTAATCAAAGTAATGTGATTCCTGGGAAAGTTAAACATAGTAATGTGATTCCTGGGAAACCTGTATACATGTGTTTGGTTGGTTATGTCGGATTCCTGAGAATATCATGTCGAATTCCTGAGAATATCAAGTAACATTGTTTGGTTGTACATGAGAATTTGTTTTTTTTTTAATCTCTTGAATCAATTCTGAATTGTTTTTATTTTTAATTTTTTTTCCATAATTACATAAAAAAAAAATAATAATTATTTTTTTAATGAGTCTTATCATATAATAAATAATTTTGAAATTAAGAAAAAAACAAATTACAAATTACTTTATTCTAATAAAAAAATAATGCACTAAAAAAGAAAAAAAAAGCATTTCCAGATTCAATCTCCACCATTCACAATCTTCACCGTCCATCTCTAAGATGGATGGTAGAGATTGAATCTGGAAATGATGATATAAGAAATCACATTCAAAAAACCAAAACAATTAAAAAAATAAAACCCAGGTTTTGTAAAAAAAAAAAATCAATCCCAAAAACCACCATCAAATACCAGTCACCTGCGATTAAAAAAGAAGAAGAACATAAACATTAAACATAAAAATCCTGAAGTCTACTTCATGATCAGTTAATCGCAAAATATTTCCATAGAAGAGGAGCAGAGTGATCTCTACTGGTTAGCCAGAGAGAGCTTCAATTTCTTGATCAGATCTACATTTGATATTATATAAAACATTTTTTCTTCAAAAACTTTTAAATTACTCTATCAATTTCACCTATAGATCATTTAACGAGAGTGATTTTGGTGTACGATTTAGAATTGAAAAAGGTTTTTAAGCCTAAAATAGAGGGAGAGAAGAAGAAGAAGAAGAAGAAGAAGAAGAGAGAGAGAGAGAGAGAGAGAGAGAGAGAGAGAGAGAGAAGCGTGAGAGGTAGAGGAAAATCACCTCCTCTCACAGGCGGCCAAGCACGGTTGAGAGGGAGAGAGACCAGAAAAAAAAACTAAAAAGAGAAGAAGAAGAAAATAGAAGAGGACGAAGAAGAAAATAATTTGTCCTGGGAGGGATATAGAAGAGGAGGACGAAAAAGATCTGAAAATAAAAAAGTAGAAGAAAAAAGAAGAAAAGAATTGAAGAGAATAAAATAATTTGCTTTTTTTAATGGAGTGGGTCCCATGGTGGGAATCAAATGGAAGGCAATATGAAACCCACCTATTGGGATGGGTATCACATTACCCCCTTGGAGGGTAATGTGATTCCCATAGGATTCACTTTCCCTGGTTTTAAAAAACCCAAACCTTCTACCAAACATGTGAATGCTATAAGATTCTCATTCCCATGTAAAGATTATTACATACCAAACGGCCCCTAATTGTGTATAGCATTTACTTTTTAATATTGTGTAATTCTTGTCAGATATTTTTCCTTGTATACCTGATACTCATTGCTGTATAAACTCAGAAATTCTAATCAATAAAATCACTCTTTCTTCCATATTCTTCAAGTTTTTATATGGTATTAGAGCAGTAAAATCTCCAACGAGAACACTGCAATCATTTTCAATGGCAACTGAAAGCTCTGCCTCCACCACTTTCACCATCCCAATCATCCAAAAAAATCCAGGAATCCAAACTCCACCAACCACACTCATTGCTTTCAATTCCACACAACTTCCGCTGAAACTCACACCAACAAACTACCCTTCCTGGAAAGCACAATTCGATGCCCTCATTTTGGGTTATGATTTTCTGGGGTTTGTTGATGGCACCCATCTCTGTCCTACGTCAACCACTGGAGAAAAGGAAAATGGAAAGGAAGTCACCAACCCAGACTTCCATCTCTGGGTACGTCAAGATAAACTGTTATTCTTGGCTATCATCAGGTCTCTTGACACCACCATCATTCCCTTGGTGGCCTCAACAAAATCACCATAAGAAGCTTGGGAAAAACTTAAAGGATTGTATGCCAACAAGTCAGCAACTCACATTATGGGATTGCAAGAAATCCCGATGAAAATTACTCGGGCACGTCGTCTGTCATTGACTACCTTCGCTCTATCAAGAGTGTGGCTGATGATCTCGCTTAAGCCGGTGCTCCACTTGAAAATCTCAATTTGGTCATGCATGTTCTGAACGGCATTGGCACCTAATTCAACCCAATTGCTGCGGCTGTTCGTGCAAGGGACACCGTGATCTCATTCGAGGAACTTTTTGATAAACTGATTGAGTATGAAACATATTTGAAGAGTGAAGAAATTCAAGGTGCTCTAGTTCCTATCACTGCAAATAACACACACTACAATCAAAACAACATCCAAAATGGCAAGAAGAACTACAACCAAAATCGAGGTGGCACCAATATCAACAAAAAGCAATCGATCATTCAATACCTCCAACACCAACACTAGTGGAAAGAATCCAGATGTGGTGTGTCAATTCTGTGAAAAACGTGGCCACTCTACCAAACAGTGCTACCATGCCAAGAAATTTATGCTGAGGGAAAATCCTCCAATTGCCAATTACACAACAATAAATGGTGGTGCTCTCTTAGGTTGGTTGCTGGATTCAGGAGCATCTCACCATGTCACAACTGACTTAGGCAACCTCTTGCTTCATCAACCCTATGAAGGACCAGATGATATAGTCATTGGTGACGGTACAGGATTTGCAATCACACATACTGGCTCATCCTCCTTATATTCATCTTCTAATTCGTTTTCGTTATCTAATGTTCTTTGTGTGCCCACTATGCAAAAAAATTAAATTTCGGTTTCACAATTTTGTCACACCAATAACACATATGTTAAATTTTTTCCCTATTATTTTGTTGTGAAGGATCTGACCACGGGGGCAACACTTGCACGCGGAAGGAACATGAATAACGTATATGAATGGCCTACCATATGGGAGTCAGCATCGGGATCCAAAATTGCTTATGTAGGAGTCAAGGCATCTCTTGATAATTGGAATAATCGACTTGGTCATCCCTCCACCAAAATTCTAAGTCATTTGGTGTCTAATAATACTCTCCCTATGTCATCGAGTTAGTCTAAGTCTAATGTTTTTTGTGATTCGTGTCATTATACCAAGAGCCATAAGCTACCCTTTGGTGTTTCAACACTTAAAAGTCGTGGACTATTGGATCTTGTTTATTCAAACGTATGGGGACCTTCCCCTATCAAATCAATGGATGGTTTTTCTTATTATGTTTTATTTGTTGATCATTTTACCAAGTATTGTTGGCTCTTTCCTATGGCAAAAAAATATGATGTCTTCTCAATATTTGCTAAATTTAAAATGATAGTAGAATTTTTTTTTTAAACTCCCATTGTCACCGTCTACACAGATGGTGGTGGTGAATATGAAGGTTTAAAAACAATTTTTCAATCTCATGGCATCCAACACTTGGTATCTCCACCTTATACTCCTCAACATATTGCATTTGCTGAACGTCGTCATCGGCACATTGTAGAAACTGGATTGTCTTTGTTACACAAAGCTTCAATGCCACTGTCTTTTTGGTCTCATGCATTTCAAACAGCTATATATTTGATCAACAGATTACCAACGCCAACCCTCCATCTAAAATCACCATTTGAGTCCTTATTTCATTCAAATCCAAAATTTTCAAAGCTTAGAGTGTTTGGGTGCTTATGCTATCCATGGCTTCATCCTTACACTCGTCACAAGCTTGAAACTCGTTCTAGACTGTGTGTTTTCCTTGGTTATTCTAACCAACATTCTGCCTACAAATGTTTTGATCAGACGAGCAATAAAATTTTTATTTCTCGTCATGTTGAATTTGTTGAAGATCGTTTTCCATTACACTCTTCTGCTTACAAGAACTTCTCATTAACTGACTTGTCACCATGGACATTAGCTTCATCATCCCTCTCAAATTTGGCTCATGAAATTCACAAAAAAAATCCTCCATTAAAATCTCCATCATTAGAGATTCACCAAAAAAATCCTCCATTAATTTCTCAATCACTAGAGATTCACCAAAACAATCCTCAATTAAATTCTCAATCACCAGAGATTCACCAAATAAACTCTCTATTAAATTCTCACTCACCAAATATCTCAATTTCCTTACCTAATGCACACTCCTTTGACTCCTCTTCAACGTCATTGCCATCATTTTCCCCACAAATCTCTACTACAAATCCTCTCATTAACTCCACCAATCAAACTAAATCTTTCCCCTCTCTTTCACCGACAGTTCACTCTGCCCACTTCATGCCTCAAACTTCTAAATCATCTACTCATTTAATACCACCAACTATTATTGGGTCAACTTCCTCCACAATTTCTCCTTCTACTGATCTTCATATGTAAAGCAATTCAAATACGTCATCTCCACCTTCTCCGCGTGCGACCAACCAGCCACCAAGGTATGATTCCTCATTTCAATTTTCTTTACCTCATATACATCACCTACCATCTGATGTTAATCAACACACAATGACCACACGTAGCAAAAATAATATTTTTCAACCTAAACACATTAACCTCACCACTAAACATCCCATCCCCACCCCCATTGAACCTACTTGTGTCTCTCAATCCCTCAAAGAACCCCAATGGAGAGCTGCTATATGGGATGGAGTTAATGCCTTGCTAAAAAATGGTACTTGGGAACTTGTTTCGCCTCAACCAAAGCATAATGTCATTGGGTGCAAATGGGTGTTTCGAATCAAGCAACGGTCTGATGGGAGTATTGAGCGTTACAAAGCTCGTCTAGTTGCTAAGGGGTTTCACCAACGAGCTGGCATCGAATACCATGAAACCTTTAGTCCAGTTGTCAAGCCGGCAACTATCCAGACTGTCTTATCAATTGCAGTCAGTCATGGGTGGCGGGTCCAACAACTTGACATCAACAATGCCTTCTTACATGGCAAGATGTCTGAAGAAGTTTATATAACCCAACTTCCCGGTTTGTTGATAGTTCTCAACCCTCTGCGGTATGTCGTTTATGCAAGGCTCTCTACGGCCTCAAACAGGCCCCACGGGCATGGTTCCATGAGTTAAAATCATTTGTTCTCTCATATGGTTTTGTAAACTCTAAAAAAAATTCCTCTCTCTTTATATATCACACCAATAATGATATTATTTATTTTCTGGTGTATGTTGATGATCTCATTGTCACAGGAAACTTACCAGTTTTTATAACAGATTTTGTCCAAGCTCCCTCTCTAAAGTTTTCTCTCAAAGACCTTGGCGACTTGCATTTTTTTCTCGGTGTGGAAGCTATTCCCACAAAACCTGGTCTCTTTTTAACGTAACACAAATACATACGAGACCTGTTCGAGAAAACACAAATGGCAAGGGTGAAGGATTCTCATACAGCAATGTCTTCATCCACCAAACTTGTTCTTCATGATGAGTCTTCCTCTACAGACTCAAAACAATACAGAAGTGTCATTGGTGGCCTACAATATCTATCATTGACTCGTCCTGATCTTGCCTATCCAGTCAACAAATTGGCACAGTTCATGCACGCCCCTACACATCTTCACTAGCAAGCTGTGAAACGTCTTCTTCGATACCTCAAGCACACTATCTACTTTGATCTTCATCTTCAACGTCACTCTAAGTTTGATCTTGTTGCTTATTCGGATGCGGATTGGGCTGGCAATGGTGATGATCTCACTTCAATCTCTGCCTATGTTATCTATCTTGGCGGTAACCCTGTGTCTTGGTGCTCTAAAAAGCAATGTACTGTTGCTCGATCCTCTACTGAAGTAGAGTATCGTGCAGTTGCTTCCACCGCTGCTGAACTCACCTGGATTAAAAATCTTCTACACGAACTCGGCATTACACTTTCGCAGCCGCCAAAACTATTGTGTGACAACCTTGGTGCAACATATCTCTGTGCAAATCCGGTTTTCCACTCTCGAATGAAACACATCGCTCTTGATTACCACTATGTTCGTGACAAGGTTGCTAATGGTTCTCTTCAAGTGGCTCATGTTTCTACCCAAGATCAGTTTACAGATGCTCTTACAAAACCCCTTTCCCGAGCAAGTTTTGTTCATCTTCGGTTCAAGATCGGTGTTTGCTATGGCAGTACCGTCTTGCGGGGGCATATTAGGAAATAAAATATGATTGCTCCATCTTCTCCCATCATTGACTAATCTTCTATGATTAAGGTCGTCGTTCATTCTATCATATTTCATATACAAATCTTTCCTGAAATTGTGTATAGCATTTACTTTTTAATATTGTGTAATTATTGTCAGATATTTTTCCTTGTATACCTGATACTCATTGCTGTATAAACTCAGAAATTCTAATCAATAAAATCACTCTTTCTTCCATATTCTTCAACTTTTTATAGGGTCAGTACAACTCAAATGTTTCATTACGAAGGAGCGATCTTTGATCATCTCCATCATTGTCCTTCTTTAATTGATCGATGACAGTACTTATGAAAGCTGGCCACCAGAATCCTCCATTGAAGATTGCTGCATTGATTTAGATATTTGGATTCAAAATTGCTTTCACTTCCAGGGATGCAATAAATTTAAGTAATTGTTAAGAAGAAAGTGAATATAATAAAAAATATATAACTATCAAATTATATAAAGTCTTCCCAAGTTAATTATTCTTGAATTTTATAGATGAGAAAGCTTCATTAACATCAATTAATACTAAAAAAAAATATCTATTTGTTATAACATGTTTTTACATACGGGATCCCACAATATAACAGCACGTAAGATCCAGCAAGGTGATATATTCTGTAAAATCTGGTAAGAATTAATTATAATTATTGCTAAAACAAATCTATTTGTAATAAAATTATCAATCGAGTGTATCACAAAATCTAAAAGTTTTGGATACTATAGTGTCAGGTGCATGAACTCACGTTTTTTTTATGTATGGGATCCGGACGATTTATCTTCTAGTAGTTTTCTTACATTAGAGAACGTGCCCAGAGATCCCACAACATTAAAAACATGTAGGATCCAACACATGATATATACTTTTATATATGGCTTTAAAATATGGTAAGAATTATAATTTCGACCAAGCCAACTGGAGAAATCATACCTTTGTAAACCATGTAATACAAATAGCAGGATGACTAAGGGCTCGTTTGAGATAACTTTTACTTTTGACTTTTGACAGTAGAAGATAGTGATGGGCGTGGGGGCCCAATGGGGCTGGGGAGGGTCCCCCCACCCCAACCCCCATTCCTCAACCCTTCCCCCACCACCTCCCCCAAAAATCCATTTGGGGAGACTAGGAGTGGGGGGATTTTGGGGGGAGGTTCCCCCTCCCCCACCCCCAAAACCCTTTTCCCCCATTTATTTTTATTTTCAATTCTAAATTTTCAATTTTCAATCTGAAAATCGAAATTCAGAATTTGAAATCCGGTCATTCCAATCTTTAGTTTGACCCTGTTAAAATATTCAATCTATCAAAATATTCGTTATAAAATATATAATTGGTTTAAAGAAATCCAAAATAAGTACAAATATTTCTAATACTTCAAATTTAAAGTTTACATCTTTAATCAATACTTATGTACTAAGCATGTTAATATTATAATATATATATTTTTTGAATTGTTATAACTTTATATATAAATTAAAATTATATATATATATATATATATATATATATTTGAGGGAAATAGGGGAATGGGTTTGGGGGAGGGTGCCCCTACTACCTCCCCCATTTATAAAATGGGGGCCAAGTTTGCCCCTACCCCTACCCTCGAAACCCATTTGGAGGAAATATTTACCCCTAAAACCCCATGTGGGGCCGTGGGGGATGGGGCCCCATGGGGAAATGCTCATCCCTAGTAGAAAAAGAGAAGTAAAAGCCTAAAGTTTTCAGTTACCATTTTGGATGGTATATTCCAAAAGAGTTTTTGTATCAGGAAGAGCTTTTGAGACTGTTTGATTGTAACATTTTAAAATCTCTTCTAATTATGATATGACCGTTTTACCCTTACAAAAGAAGAAATTATTTGGTTGGAAGATATTAATATTTGTTCTAAGAAATAATATATTTAAAAAGAAATTCATAAAAAAGTTATTATTTGGGATAATATAACATTTTTTTATTAAATAATATTGTCAAAATAATAATAATACTAAAATTTAAAAATAAGCTAAACAAATGATATGTGAATATGTGATATCAATAAAATGCTAAAATGTATTTTTTATTATGAAAAAATACTAATATTATTTTGTAACTAGCAAAGAACACAAATTCATCCAGCTATGAACAGAGCCTCTCATCGGCTTCCTCCGCCAATTGCAGCCTCTGCCATGTCTTTCTCAGCTCCACCTTCATTTGCTCTTCTCTCTCTCTCCTAGCTCTTCTTCAATTCTCTTCCTCAACTCTTCCTCACCCCCTAAACACAATCCAAATTTCTTCAACCAAATTCCAGCAACAAAAACCAAAAATCAATTCCACAAATCCAAATAATTTTTTCTTTTGATTTGATCATCTGAAGTAACCTAAAACAGAAAATGTATGATTGTTTTCAATGAACTAGCATGCATAACTCTAATTCCTCACAGATCATAAACGAAGATCCACGAATACCAAATCGGCAATTGAGAATGTAATAGTTGTAAATGACAATCAGTTCAACATGGCTTCCAATGACATCAAATTCAAATACATTAAACACATACAATTCACTACTTATACTCTTCACCTAAACAGATTAGAGCAACGAAAACTTTGTTTAACTGTAAATCGAAACACAATCAGCTAATCAATCGGTAAAAATGGAGCAAATCCTCTCCATCTTCATCGTTGATAGAGAAAATCTGATGCATCGTGGTGTCCACACCAGCCGTGGCCGTTTCAACGTTATCGCCAACGACGGGTCCTCGTTCTTGTTCTCCATCGTCCTCATCCAATCGCCGCCGAGTTTGCCTCCTCCGTACACTCCGACTGCTTCCTCATTCTCTTCATCTCGGATCCCGACCCGTTCTCGTCCCTATCCTCTATGTCCACCACCATCAGATCACCGCGCACCTCTACGAACAACTTGATCCAAAATCGGACCTTCATCATCTGCCCATCTGCGTCAATCTCACCTACATCATCTTACTGGAGCCGCTCAATCTGCATCTAGGGCAAAGCATATTTGGCATGATTGGTTGGTTGTTAAAAAAGGCAAAGTTGGAATTATGAAAGTTTTATTAAAAGATATTTTTGCTTCCCGGTCTTTTTAGAAGAGCTTCCATGAGAAGCAAGGTGATGGCTGCTTCTGGTAGAAGAGCTTTCAAATTGGATAAGCTCTTTTATAAAATTACCCAAACACTCCCAAAAGTTGCTTTTGAGTTACAACAGAGCTTTTAAACCCTTTGAAAAGCCTAGCCTAAATGATGAAGATTCAACTACTACTTTTTCCTTTGCCGAAGCTCTTTGTATACTATAAAGAGTTAATTTATATGGATTTAATATTTTGGTTGTATTATGACTCTTTTAGAACTCAGGTTCTAATTTGTTTGGATTATAAAGTGTAGTCTTGTTATTTAGAGAAATTAATATTACAATAAAATTGTGCTATATGGACAAAATTTGTTGGGACGAATAAAATTCATTCCACAAGAACGTTTATTGAGATGCAAAACATATTCTTCCCTAAAAATTTCAAACCTAAAGGATGAAAAAATTGGTCCCAATAAAACGTTTATTGGGACGAAACAAATTATTCGTCCCTAAAAAGAACAAACCCGATGAGACTTTTAGGGACGAAAATATTCGTCCCAATAGAATGTCTATTCGGACGAAAAAAATTATTCGTCACTAGAAAGTGTAAAAATAACGAAACTTTTAAGGACGAAAACAATTTGTCTCAATAGAATGTGTATAGGGATGAAATAAATTATTTGTCCCAATAGGATGTCTATTGGAACAAAAATTATTCATCCCTAAAAGTTTGACATTTTTTTTAGAAAGAAAAAAAAATATAGACTTTGGGACTTATTAAGACAAAAATAATATTTCTTGCTGATAAGGATTTATTGGGATTATATTTTTCTTTTTTTATCTTTATGTTTTTAAGTTTTTCCTAAAAAACATATTAATAATTAAATTTGCTTCACTTTTTTTTTATTAATTTCCATAGATTAATTCAAAAAATTACAAAATATTACATATATATATATATATATATTTATAAATATAATAATAAGAATCTAAAATGCAAAACCACTTTCTAGAAAAGTTATTGTATATTTATCCTTCCCTTTTGTGATATGAATTCAAATATTACATTTGTCTATTAAATTGAAAAATGTAAAGAAAGTCTCTCTATTCTATGTACGATTAACGATAGACCATTTGATTTAACAATAGATGATTTTAAAAAATAATTTAATTAAATATTACAATAAACGTTTTTTAATATCAATTTGTTTATCATAAAAAAACAAAATTTAAATTATTGTAATTAATTTACAATAAAAATTCAATAACATATAAAAGTTATATAAACAGTATGCTTAATTGACAAATTCGAAACAGTAGAAAAGTGGATAAGCATTGTTTCAATTTATGGTGACAGGATTGCACGAAAAATGATTTAAACAGGTTGTCAACGGGGAGGAATATTTTTTTTGTTCCAATAGCCCTTTTTGTAGTTAAAGTTAACACCAGAATAATTATTAATATAAAACACTTTACGAATTCAAATTTCAATCTGTATTTCATTTTCAGTAAAACATCCAAATTCCAACATGTGTTTATTTACAATACAGGAACCGTATTACTAATATTGAATGGTTAAGTGATACTAATATTGAATGGTTAAATGAAAGAGACATAGTTTATTTTTGTTTTTTTAATTTTCAAATCTTTAATTTTTATTCGTCTTTTGATTGAAATCTAAACACTAAAAGTTGATTAGATAACTATACAATGTCGTAGAGTAGTTGAACCCGGGAGTCCATCCAGCCCATTAAAAGATACGTCTGGCCTTTATTAGTCAAAATATTGAATTGGAAGAAATGACGCTGTTGCTATTGTGTGACGTGCCTGGTCATAATCTGGGACTCGGCCACTCTTTGCTCGGCCCATTTCTCGAATGAAATGGCAATGACATCACGTTAGAACATATCAAATGGGCTTCCGTGGGTAATTGGGCCTAGGCCATCTGGTTGGGTCCCTCTTGTTAAAGACCAATTTGATAGTTTTTGCACCCATATCAATCCTTTTCTTTATGCGAAATAGAGATCTTGAACCAAACCCCAAAGAGAAAATTCTCTTATTTACTGAATAAGTGATTACTGTTGGGAATCAAGATTAATTTTCTGCTTCCTTAATTCTTTTTCCCGATGGAGCTTTGACACGTTTATGAATCACGAATGAAATGAAAGTGAATCAAAATAAAAGAGAATCAAGTTCCATGAAAAAATCTAGAGAGAATAAGGAAAGAGATCTTGATTCCCACCTTAAGTTACCTTTCAGAGTAGTAACGAAATTCTTATTTTGTGTGTGGGATACACATAATTTGATTCATAATCACATCCTTTTCCCTTGTTAGAATTTCTTATTAGTAAAAACACTTGATTCATTTTGATTTTTCACTCACGATTAGTAAATGTGCCTTTAAATCTTACAAAATTTACAATTATTCACACCCTCTCTCTTGAGAAAAAGTAATTGATTCAGAATTTATTGGTTGGTTTACTATCATTAAACCACTAAAAAAAGGTAGTCTATTGACATGAGAGAAACTGCATCGGCTTTTGATAGATGTAAAATAATATCACATTTAGATGACAATGTGTTGTCAATGGCAAATCCAAAGAATTCTTATTAATACTAAATAAGATAAAACAAAAGACCAGAAGAAGATGATTGCTGCCTGTGATCACCTGGCTTGATTTACTGGCTCATTTCTGTTTGTACACTTTTGTATCACCATCTCCAATTGCATTCTTCTTAAAAGTCACAACACTTGGACGTATTCTATATCTCCTACCAGGACCAGAATCAGCAAATTTTGTTTCGGTGAGTTTCCTCGATTTACTATCATAAACAAATAGTAGTTCCTGATCATCATCTCCATCTTTGTGCTCCGAGTAAAACCACAGTTTGCTAAGACCGCGAAAGGTAGCAGGAACAAGTTTCTGCATATCTGGATTTTCTTTCAAGAAAGTCAAAAGGAATAATAATCTTCTTTTCACTCCACTTGTGCATTTGATGATCTTCTAATAAAACAACATTCAACTTCTCTTCCACTATATAACCAAAAGCTATGAAGCCATTCCAATCGAGAACCATAACCTTGGACAAATCGGAGAAGAAACCTCGAGGAAGAGTGTTGTTAGAGAAACACACACTCCCAATATCAAAACTACAAACATAGACATTTGATCCATCGTCATCATGCCCGACTTTATAATAGAGTCGTTGTTCAATAGAAATTCATAGCGTTGTCTTGTTTGAAAATTTTTTAGCTTGGGAATTTTAGTGATCTCCATTTATGTCTCTGTCAAGGTTAAGAACCTCATAACCATCTACAACAAATGCTTCTGCATAACCATCTAGTGCTATTTTCTCTTTATATCCATCCTCATACCCATCTACCACAAACCCTTCCACATTATATTTCCATGACCGTATACCGACACCAACTTAATCTCACCAGATAAATTAAAATGAGAGGATATGATTAGTGCTGGTAATTTGGGCCGGGCCCAAACGGGCCACCCGGCCCGGCCTGCTAGCGAAACAGGCCAGGCCCAAGCCCGTTTCGCTGGAGGGGGGGGGGGGGGGGCCGGGGCCAGTAAGGCCCGCAGCTGTAAAAAAATTAAAAAAAGTTTTTTTCTTGGCGGGCCTTGACGGTCAGCCCGTCAAGGCCCGCCAAATTTATTGTTTCAATTTTCTGGCGGGCCTTGACGGGCAGCCCCGTGGGCTTGGCCCATGGGCGGCCAGTCAGAAATTTGTTTCAATTTTTTTCAAATTTGAATTTTTTTAAAAAAATTTTGAATTGAAGGGTGGCTTTTATAATTAGCCAGGTGACCGTTAGGGGTGAAAAAATATTCAAAACTTTTAAAAATTACATTTTTCTTAAAATCTTTTACAATTTAAAAAAAAAATTTCGAAGCCCGACGGGCCGGCCCGTTAAGGCTCTAACGGGCCTATGACGGGCCGGCCAGTTTAAGGTCTGGCCCAAGCCCCGCCCGGTCTGTCCCTACACGGGCCTTGGACCCGGGCCGGGCCCTTTTTTGTCTAACGGGCCGGCCCGGCCTGGCCCGTTTTCAATGACGGTCCGGGCTTGGCCCGGTCCGCTTCACAGACGGGCCTAACGGGCTCGGGCCTAATGGGCCGGCCCGGCCCGGCCCGTATTGCCACCACTAGATATGATAAGGGACTTTTCACGAGGATTACGCAGGTAAAGAATCTCTTGAGTTGTGAAGTTCCTTAAACGGGTCTTACATAAGGTTTCACCCTTTTCTAAAATTAATCCAGCAAACGTATCCATTATTTTGAATTTTTCTTCAACAATAGTGCCATCTACATCAAAACTTTCTACTTTATCTTCAAAATAAACCGTAACAGTTTTGGTACGGCTCAAATGCTTCACAATGAAGGAGCGATCTTCGATCAATTTATACCATTGCTTACACACACACTTGCACCTTACCAAACATTTTGCGGGCATCCAACTGAGGATCTCGAAGAAGATTTCATGAGGAAGGACTAATCCAACACTGGCTAACGATACATCTCCTTTGTCCATCTTTGATTCATCCAATAAGTACACTTGTGAAATCTGGCCGCCTGCAGCCTCCTCCATTGAAGATAATGGCATTGATTTGGATAGGGAATTCAATACAAATTCAAGTATTTGTTAAGAGGAAAGTGAATTTGATAGGATATAAATTTAATATATGTATATATAGGAAAATTATCAAGTACGGAATCCTGTACAAATCTTTCGTGCAGAACCACTAATTCCAACCAGTTGGAATCAGTGTAAAAAAAAATTTACACTCATTCCAACCGGATGAAATTAGTGATTCCACCCGAAAAATTCATGTTATATATATTGTTAATGGGAAAATTTGACCAAAGCCCAAGACATGTAGTTAGCCAAGGGAACGCGCAGAGGTAACAAAGGTAGCCCCACAACGTGGGCACTGAAGCAGCCAGGAAGGTTCATCTACTTATCGCCTAGCTGCTCATATGTCAGAACAAGCTGTATACGTCGACCCAGAAAGCCAAAAGAGGGGAGCCGGAAAGTTTAAAGCCCAACTTGACCGCCAAGGAAAGATAGGAACGCAATAGGAAATTGGGCAACGAGACAAACACAATTAAGGAAGGGTTGTGTCAGAGACAGACTTCAACTGTCACAACAGCAGCAGCCGTTACAGAAGGGTATGGATTGCAAGACGACACGTCATCCTCAACGTTTCAAATTCCACAAAACCTTGCCACGCTGGAGACAGGAGGAATGTTTTGATAATGCCACCGTGATGTTAGTACATAAAAAACCTAAAGCTAGGATGTGAAAACTATGAGAGAGAAAATGCCAAATATGAGAGAGAATCTCAAAGACAAACGACACACGGGTAAAATATGGTGAGGTGTTGCATCCAGCTCACGGTTTCACATGTGAAACACAAGCCACCATGAGCCTAACTCACGACCACCACACGCCTTAGAACAAGACATGATTAAAGTTGCCAGAAGGTAGTCCTAGTCAGTCCTAAGGGATGGCAAAGCACTGATTGCCAAGGCTAGATAAACTGGAGCCGTATAAATAGAAAATGGCAGCCCACTCTGTTAGCGCACAAACGTCACTACGCGGAAGCGTTGCCGGATAGAACACAAACAAACTATAGCAAAAGAATTAAGATGAAGAAGAAAATAAATCCAAACACACAACACAAGAGTTTTTACGTGGAAACCCAAATCGGGAAAAAACCACGGCCGTCAGGACGACAAGAAATCAATCCACTATGAAGAAAATTGTTACAACTTCACTCTCAGGATTTTTCTCTCTCTAACCCCAAACTCAATTACACCCAATGCTCTCTTTGAGATCTCTCTAAATAATTGCTAATTTGCTCCACACACAATAGCCTAGCTATTATGGTATATTTATATGAATTATAGGGAGTTTAAATCAACAAGGAAATCCTTTTCCTATACATACAAGATTTTCTTGTTTCACATAAATAATATTTCCTATTTATGACAAGTTATCTTGTAAAGGAGAAATCCTTATTCTATAAGCATAAGACTTTCCTATTCCAATAAACATAAGAACTTCCAGAAGAAAACCTTTCCTTTTATCACCAACATTCCTGATCTGGGCAAAATCCGTCATTACCGCGGTCTGGGTCGCGGTTGGCCACCCGTGACCTGGACCGCGGAAAGCTACTGATGTCCACCGCTCAGAATACCGCAGTTGGTGTCTTTGCCTCCGCCGCGGTCTGCACCGCGCTCTACTCACTGGAATGTACCGCTGTCTGCACCGCTCCTTATGCATGTGTCCGCAGCGCGGTCCATGTAGCGGTTCTCTTCAGAATTCGTTTCTTCAGTTCTTCTTCGGTCTTCAAGCCTCCCTCAATCTCGATCTCATACTTCCAAACGTGTCCCACGTCTCCAGGAAGTCTTCGCATTGGTGAATCTCGTTTGGTAACCATTGGAAATTCAAGCCATATCCAACACACTCATCAAGAAGACCATTCATTCGACAAACAAACTATCATTGTGTTATTTTGTATATTTTTCTCAACATAAATGAAGAATATCTATGGAAACTATTTCTTAGTTCATCTTGCATTCATATGAAAGAAATCTCCATTAAATACCTACTTAACTCCAGTAGCTAGAAACTACCTTTCTTGACTCATCCACTTAGCTAAAAGAATAGAAAACCTAGAGAGTACAGAGAGGTAGTAACACAGTTGACACTAGACCGAAAATTTGGTGTTAACAATATATATATATATAAATATATATATATATATATATACATATATACATAGGCATTGTTCTTTAAGATATTATTCAAGCGAAGACTAGCAAAGTTTTTAAAAAGCCTTCTCCAAGTCTGTATATAAGACTGTAAGTCAAGTAATATTACAATCATGAAAGGATTAAAAATTTTGATTAGACAATTACCAAGTAGAGAAATCATACCTTTGTAATCCTATGTATCATGGAGTACTACGAATATGTTGGTTTATTGAAGAAGATAAACTTTTGCGAGACTTAACTCTCAAGACCTCGTTATCGTCCAATGTGACTTGATGGTAAAAAGAGCACATTCAGCCTATAGGGTCCGAGTTACAATACCGGGTTGTATATATAAAGCTCTCAAGACCTCTCTCTTTGAATCATTGCGAATCAAAGTTTATATGAATTTCTTATTTTGGTTGTGTCTGGACTCTATTTCGGATTTCCTTTTAGATGACCTTCCTATTTTAGAATTTTTATATTATAATTAATTAGAGTTTACTTGGCAGAAAAGATATTGATTTAAGTTTATAAAATTTTCACATCACCCTAATTATTATTGCAGCCACCAAACAAAAGTTCTCTCCGCACCAAATTTTTAATGAAAGTTTTCTTACTAAAATGTTCGTTTAATAAATTACTTAAAAGGATGTCATTATTTGATAAATAATAATAATAAAAAAAACAAAGTTTGGCTGTTTTTTCGTCTGGTTTTATTGTTTTGCTCTTCTTTTTTTTTTTAAAAAAACAAAGTTCTATTCAAAGTTCTATCAGGTAAACAGGAATTTAGAAGGAATTAACTTCCTTTACTAATTCTCTTTCCAAAATTAATGGAGTTTGATACATTTTGATTTTTCATTAACAATTAGTAAACGGACCATTAAATCTTACAAAATTGACAATTATTCACACCCTCGGGAAAACTATTATTTTAATTAAAGTAAATTTTTTTTTGAGTTATTACAATATTTTTGGTTTGAAGGAGGGGGCATAACTCAAACTCATGACTTTTGAGACATAGGTATGGGAGCCTTACCACTTAACCATCATCATCTTGTCTATTTTAAGTACTAAGAACTTTTTTGATTTGAGTAATTGTTTCCAGAGAATTATATAAATAAATTTATTGGTTTGTTGGTTTACTATCACTTTTGGATTAAACCACTAAAAAACGGTAGTGTATTGACAAGAGAAACTGCGTCAGCTTTTAATAGATGTAAAAAAAAAAAATATCACATTTAGATGATACTAGAAATAATCGCATTAAATATTTTAAATAAATATAAATACATGACATTGCTTACCTGATCATGAAAAATGTTTCTTACACGTGATATTTAATCATATATGATTTTTATATAACATGGTATGATTTTTTCTTATAAGTTAATTATAATTTTACTCTTAGTTTTGTACTGATTAATTGTTAACGTTAAATAGTGATGGCCGAATTTTGGGAACAGTAGGGTGCATTTGTCTCACTTACAATTTGCCGATGACACAATCTTCTTCCTTAAGCCTAGGTTGGACTTTCTTCTTAGCTTGAAACACATTCTTTGTTGCTTTGAGTTGAGCTCGGGTCTCAAAATTAATTTTCACAAAACATGCATTGTGAGAGTGGGGAAAGGTGTGGGAGAGGAGAATTTATGGGCTGATGTTTTAAAGTGCAGAAATGCTAAGCTTCCCCTAACGTATCTAGGTTTGCCATTAGGAGCTAGGCCGTGTTCCAAGTCTTTTTGGAATCCGGTTGTGAAGAGAATAGAGGATCGATTAGCTCCATGGAAGAGAAAACTTCTTTCCAAAGCCGGTAGAGTGGTGTTGATCAAGTCGGTCTTAAGTAGTATCCCAACTTTCTTCATCTCCGTCTTTAAAATGCCGGTTGGCGTAGCTCACAATATAGAAAGGTTCCAACGTAATTTTTGAGGCGGGATGGGATCGAAAAAATAAAGCTTCATGCTGTAGATTGGAATTCGGTTTGCAAGTCTAAAAAGAAAGGTGGTCTAGGAATTGGGAGGATGTTGAACAAAAACGATGGTATGCTCGCTAAATGGGTGTGGAGATTTGGTCGAGAGGATTCCCCCCTATGGAAGAAGGTGTTGTGCGCCAAGTATGGAATCGATGAACATAAAATGCTATGGAATTGGCAAAGTAATGCTTCTCCATCCTTCTTTGTGAGGGCTGTATCAAATTTATTTAAGCAGGGGACGAAATCTGCTACTGCCCTTACCGAAGGTTTGACTGTGGTGCTGGGATGTGGTGATAAAGCAGAGTTTTGGAAAGATTTGAAGCTGGCTGGGAGGCCTTTACAAGAGGCTTTCCCAAGAATTTTTGCTTTGGCCACTGCCAAGCATGGGATAATCAATAATTTTGGGTCCTGGGTGGGTATTTCTTGGAGGTGGCAAATCAACCTAAAGAGGCAACCTTTTGACTGAGAGAGAAGGACCAGTGGTACGAATTCCTTTCGTATCTGGACGGTGTTCCCATCCGTAGCACCATTAAGGATTCTATAGCATGGAATTTTTGTTCTAAAGGCCTCTTTACTGTTGGTTCTTTTCGTAAAACTGTGAGGATCAGTGGCAGATACGGTCTCTTTGGCAAGGGATTTGTCCTCCAAAGGTTGAACTTTTCACCTGGCAGCTCTTGAGAGATAGAATGTTAGTGTGTGAGGTCATGCATAAGTTCGGTTGTTGGCAGAACTCAAGTCAGAATTGCCCGCTGTGGAACAACGGAAGTGAGACGGTAAATCATCTCTTTCTTCACTGCTCTTGGACGCGGAAGCTATGGACAAGATGCATGGGGTGGTGGTCAGTGATAAGCTTCCCGAATGACTCTATAATGGAGTGGTGGAATGGGTGGGTTGGTCTTTCTCCCTCGCTTGAAAGTGTAAGGGTGTGGGGCACTTTGTTCTTTGGCATTGTATGGACGACCTGGGAAACCAGGAATCAATTAGTTTTCAAAGGGAAATCTCTTTCTGTTGAGCAGACTGAAGACAATGTTAAATTTAGAGTGACCAGGTGGTTCACATACCACGAAAAGGGGTTGAAAGATACTATAACGTCTTTGCTCTTGAACATTAAAGAGCTGTGCATTGATGTTACGACAGGAACATAGATTAAGAATGATGAGTGGACTCCCCCTGCTTTCAACAACTTGAAATTCAACGTCGATGGCTTGGCAAAAGGCAAACCATTCCCGGCTGGTATCAGGGGTGTGTTGAGGGATCACAAAGGTAGGGTGCTATGTTCGTTTTCATTGTCCATTGGTTTGCAGGAGTCCAACACAGCGGAAATCCGGGCTATTAAAAAGGCTTGTGCTCTTTGCGTAGGCAATTCATCTCTCAGTGGTCGCAATATTGAGGTCGTCATCGATTCCAAGGTAGCGGTCTCTTGGATTAATAATGGTGGTTATGGTAGCATTAAGCATGTCCATACAATTTATGATATTCGGTGTAATCTGGACATTCTTGGCTGTACAAAGGTCTCTTATAATTCGAGAGTTTTTAATCACTTTGCAGATGAGTTGGCCAAGAGGGGGTCGAGCTCGGCTGCGGACTATGTTAGATGGGGTGATATTTAACCTCGCTTGGTTTCTGGCTTGTTGTTTCATTTTTTTTTTGGTTTGTTTCTGTAAGTTCCTCATATTTTGATTGTCTTATTTCGTTGACAAACCATATTGGGGATTAATTTTGTAAGGGTAAATTAGGCCTCATTGGGTGTGATCAAGCTTCAAGGACATCATCTCTCTCAAGAGCACTTCAAAGGTATATCACATGCTTAATTCTCTTTGAAGAGGTTTTAGTTGCACACACTCACATTCTATGCATTTGTATTGACATGCATGTATGGTTGCACACACACACACACACACACACACACACACACACACACACACACACACACACACACACATACACACTTCTTGCATGCCCATTTTCATTGCATCCTAGTTGGATATGCATAGGATAGAACATCCTACAAAAAGAATGATGACCGCTGTGAATTATCACAACGGTAGACACAGCGGTCCTTCATCAGTAAGGCACTGATCGGGCCAAATATGTAGTATATTTAGGCCCTCAGATCCTTACCTTATGTTCTATTTCGTGCATTTTTGTATCTTTGATGGGTTGTTTTGTGCGTATTTGTAGGAAATGATGCAAAAGCAGGTTTGGAAGCATACTGCGGTGATTCCTGCAGAAAAGGAGCGAAAGTAAAGGCAAAGGAGGATAAACAACTCTACAGTGCGGGTACAGTGCGGGTCAGGTACGGAACATAACCGCACTCTGACCGCGCTCCAGCCGCACTCATGTTCATAGCCGGGACAGGGTACAAGTGAAGAGATAAAGTGTGGGTACAATGCGGGTCATCCAACCGCACTTAACCCGCACTGATGCCAAACCAGAGAAGCTGATGTTGCTGATGTTGCACCTGACGATAAAGTGCGGGTACTGTGCGGGTCATCCAACCGCACTCTACCCGCACTAATGCCAAACTAGAGAAGTTGAAGATGCACCTGACGTTAGAGTGCGGATACTGTACGGGTCATCAAACCGCACTCCACCCGCACTGTCACCGAGAACAGAAGAGCAGAGTTGTACCTGACATTAGAGTGCGGGTCATCCAACCGCACTCTACCCGCACTGTTGCTCAAGCCAGAAGGTAGATTTTGCACCTGATAGGGAAGTGCGATTCAAGTGCGATCACACTGCGATTCCAAGTGAGGGTCAAGTGCGGGTAATTCAACCGCACTCCACCCGCACTATTGTCCTGATCCGAGAGCTGATGATGAAGGCAACCCATACAGTACGGGTACAGTGCGGGTAATTCACCCGCACTCCACCCGTACTTCGAGCGCGCCAGTTTGATTTTCAAAGCTTAAGTGACCTATTTTTGTATCTTGTATAAATAGAAAAGTATAGAAACGTTTTAGGGAGCCTTTGACTCCGTTTTGCAGAGGTTAAACACTTTTAGATCTAGAATCTCTCTCTCTCTCTCTCATCCTTACATTCTCTACTCAACTTCAAGGAAGTTAGGAGATTGGAGCCACTTCAAGGAATGAGATGTTCTCCCAGGGTTCTTTCTCTTTCCTTTCTCTTAGTTTCCTAGTTGTAATGAGTAGCTAAATCCCCTCTAAGGGGTTGATGGAGTAGTTAGTTGAATATTGGGCTTGTACATAAACTTGATATTATATTGATATTCATGTCTATCTTTCATTGATCTATTCTTGTTGTGAATGTTTATCATTGATTTCTTGTGTAGATACATCCTCTTTGCAAGATGTCTTTGTATTATGTATGAGTATTGCATCTAGATATACATCCTATTTAGTTGTTTAATGCTCTAAAGAATGGACGGAAAGTCATGAATTCCGACTCTTAAACCGCAGTTTTAATCTAATCTCGATCGAGTTTCCGGCACTATACATCCTAGGTCGGAACCCGTGAGAGAGTTAGAAGTCATCACTATACATCCTAGGGTGACTATTTGTAATCGGTTGAGTCATTGTTAGGTAGACGAGCTTCATTTCTAGAATCCGATAAACAACCAACTCTATACATCCTAGGTTGGTAGTTTACGACGGATTAATCCCTAATAGGTGGTCCGCACTATACATCATAGGTAGGCCACCTTCTAGGGATAAATAACTGACTCTATACATCCTAGGTCGGTTACCTTGAATAGCCGTGCTATTGGCAAGTTTGTTGCATTGCCCAGTATTTACTTTCGTATCCATTAACTCCTTAGTTTCCATCATCTTTATATATCCCTCATTCCATTTCCCCTTTCATTTAGTTGCATAATTAATTTAGTGTTATTGTTAGTATAATTCACCACCTACATTTTCACCAACTCATGTTTCGATATTATATATATACATATCATTACTTTAGCAATAACTAATTTAGCTAACTCCGCTCCCTGTGGACGACACCCCACTTGCCACTATATTTATGTTTTCAAACTAATTTAGGCTTTGTGAGGTTGTATCAAATATTGTTGACGGATTGATATTTTAAAACGACACTAAGAAAAACGTTCTGTCAGGCACCGCTGTCTCACCGCTCTTTTTACGCTGTGAATTACTCACAGCGGTGAGCCCTCCAGTTGGTCACCGCTGTGTGATTGCTGTGATACCGCTGTGATAATTCACAGCGGTGAGCAACACAGTGTGTCACCACTGTGACTACACACATCGATACTCACAGCGGTCGAGCCCTGTTTTGCCCAAAACGATGCCGTTTTGCTTTGACCTGCTATATATACTTTGTTATCTCTCCCATTTCGTTTTGGAGAGTTCAAAAAGTCATTTTTGTGTGTCCAAGCTTTCTTCAAGAGAGAGAAACCCCCAAGAACTCATCTTTACTCAACCAAACACAAATCCATGTGCATCTAACATCTTACAAGCATCATCTCATCATAGATTCTTCTTGCTTTCATTGATTAGATAACTTGAACATGCCATAAATCTCTTTGTATTTATTTATGTTATTGTTTGCCTAGGGTTAGCTTTATGTGAATTTATTGCATATCTTTATGTTTAATGGCATTTATAACATGTTTGAGTTGTTGTTTGTTGGTTGAGAGCTTTGTTCATTGATAGCTAGCATTTATGACGATTTTACCCTTCTAGCTAAATCTTCATGCATTTGCATTTAGATTTTGATATCTAGGATTTGCACTCATTGACATCTTTAAATCCTTAGATAAGCATTTAGTGTTGTCTAGCATTAATTGCATGTTAGAATATTTTTTACATATTCACATAGGTTGTTTAACCTCTTCATTGATTGTTTAGCTTTGTGACTAAGTGGATTAGTGCACAAACTTGTGGTCTAGAATCACTATTAAAGGCCCGTTGTGTAGAGTGAAAGGGTTAGTGACCAAGTAGGTGTGACTTGAGGTCAACCTAGGTTGTAAACTTTCATTCAAATAGTGGATTTGAGGACCGTATATGGCTAGAAGGATAGCCCGTGAGTTTTACCTAATTGGAGGGTTTCTCACGTAAATCAATCCTTGTGTTTTTATTGTTTTCCTCATGTTTATGTTGGATTGGTTGATTGCTAATATGGGGTAAGACTATTAAAATTGATTAAGTCGATATGGGGTAGGACTATTAAAATTGATTAAGTTGAAAAGTTGGTAATATCCCCCCGCTAAGGTTAGTAGACACACGCTATATAGTATTTTCAGTTTCGTTTTGTTTCTTCGTCGCTTTGCTTTATTTTTTCGGGTCCTGTTTTTCTGGTTGTTTCTCAGGCTTTTCTAGGCTGTTTTGTTCTGATTCCAGGATCTTGTTTGTTCTGCTTGGCTGTTAGTGCCCCTTGTTCGGCTTTGCTCTAATAAATTCTCGTTGTTAAAAAAAAACGTTAAATAGTGAATTCGACATTCAACTCAGATGAAACAATATTATTGTACTTGGTAATTAAAGTAATTATCATGCTCAAGCATATATATCGATCATTCAACACAAATCAAATTGGAGAGTCTAATTAACTTGAAATTTGGTACACCAGAAGCCTAGCTCACAAATATTATAGTAAATAACTAGTAAAAAGTCTCGCGCTTTGCTGCAGAAGTATTATTCAATTTTAATAAATTTTATTTATCTAAATTATGACATAGAAAAATTTAAAATGATTTAATATTAATATGTGAAAATAGAAATCTATTTAATTTTACAGTTCAATGGCATTTTGTGGATAAACAGAAATTCATTCAATATCACTGTTCATATGAACAGTTCAATAGCTAAACAATTGAGTAATACTAGGTTTTCCAAAATTTTTCCCAAATTTTTTCCCAAATGGTGAAGTATCAACATCACGTCACTTACCACATAATCTCATGATTTATAAAATGTTGACACCTCACGTGCCAACACAATTTGGGAAACCTAACATTACTCCTATTCAATTTACTGTTTAATAGCATTTTTGTAGATAAATAGAAATCTATTTAATTTTACTGTTCAATGGTATTTTTGTAAATAAGTAGAAATCCATTCAATTTCACTATTCATATGAACAGTTCAATTTTAAGAGTTGTTTTAGTATATATAATATTATATATAATAATATTAATATTAATATAATATAATATATTCAATGTCATTTTTATAAATAAACCGAAATCTAATATTATATTATATATTCAATAGTATTTTTGTAAATAAACCAAAATCAATTCAATGACATTTTTGTAAATAAATCAAAATCAACACAATTTCACTGTTTATATGAACAGTGAAATTGTGTTTTGTGTTTTATGTTTTAGTATATATATTAACTAGTAAAAGGACCCGCGCTTTACTGTGAGAGTATTATTCAATTTTAATAAATTTTATTTATCTAAATTATGACACAGAAAAATTTAAAATAATTGAATATTAATATGTGAAAATAGAATTCTATTTAATTTTACTGTTCAATGACATTTTTGTGGATAAACAAAAATCCATTCAATTTAACTGTTCATATGAACAGTATATGAACAGTTCAATATCTAAATAATTGAGTAATGCTAGGCTTTCCAAAATTTTTCCAAAATTTTTTCCCAAATGGTGAGGTACCAACATCACGTCACCTACCACATAATCTCATAATTTATAAGATGTTGACACCTCACGTGCCAGCACCATTTGGAAAAAAATTTGGGAAACCTAGCATTTTCAATTTACTGTTTAATGTAATTTTTGTAGATAAATAGAAATCTATTTAATTTTACTGTTCAATGATATTTTTGTAGATAAGTAGAAATCCATTCAATTTCACTATTCATGTGACCAGTTCAATTTTAAGAGCTGTTTTAGTATATATAATATTATATATAATAATAATGTATTCAATGGTATTTTTGTAAATAAACCGAAATCTAATATTATATTATATATTCAATGACATTTTTATAAATAAACAAAAATCAATTCAATGGCATTTTTATAAATAAATCAAAATCAACACAATTGCACTGTTCATACAAACAGTAAAATTGTGTTTTGTGTTTTAGTATATATATTAACTAGTAAAATGACCCGCGCTTTGCTGCGGGAGTATTATTCAATTTTAATAAATTTTATTTATCTAAATTATGACATAGAAAAATTTAAAATGATTGAATACTAATATGTGAAAATAGAAATCTATTTAATTTTACTGTTCAATGACATTTTTATGGATAAACAGAAATCCATTCAATTTCATTGTTTATATGAACAGTTCAATAGCTAAACAATTGGGTATCAACAACATGTCACTTAACACATAATCTCATGATTTATAAGATATTGACACCTCACATGCCAACACCATTTAGGAAGAAATTTGAGAAAAAATTTGAGAAACCTAGCATTACTCCTATTTAATTTACTGTTTAATAGCATTTTTGTAGATAAATAGAAATCTATATAATTTTACTGTTCAATGGCGGTTTTTTAGATAAATAGAAATCTATTTAATTTTACTATTTATATAAACAGTTCAATTTTAAGAGTTTTTTTAGTATATATTTAATATTATATATAATAATATTAAAAATATTAATATTAATATTAATATAATACATTCAGTAGCATTTTTATAAATAAACTGAAATATAATATTATATTATATATTCAATGAAAATTTTATAAATAAATCAAAATCAATACAATTTCACCATTCCATATAAACAGGTGAAATTGTGTAGTGTGTTTTAATATATATATATATATATATATATATATATATATATATATATATATATATATTAATTGAGTTGTCGATGGCAAAGCCAGAGAATTCTTATTAATACTAATTAAATAACATAAAACAAAAGACTCGAAGAAGATTATCGCTAGCTGTGATCACCTGGCTTAATTACAGACTCATTTCTTGTTGTATACTTGTATGATCTTCTCCAATTGCATTCCTTTTAAAAGTCACAACACTTGGACATACACATCTCCTACCAGGACCAGAACCAACAAGTCCTGTTTCGATGAGTTTCCTCAATTGAATATCGTAAACAAATTGCGGTTCCTGATGATCATCTCCATCTTTGTGCTCCAAGTAAAAGCACAGTTTGCTACTATCACAAATGGAAACACAATCAAGTTTCTTGATATCTGGATTTTCTTTCAAGAATGTCAAAGGAATAACAATCTTCGTTTCGCTCCACTTGTGCATCTTATGATTTTCTAACACAACAACATTCAACTTCTCTTCCACTATATCACCAAAAGCTACGCAGCCGTTTCAATCGATAACCATAACCTTTGACAAATTGGAGAAGAAACCATGAGGAAGCGTGTTGTTGAAGAAACGCTCACTCTCCATATCAAAACTACAAACATCAAAGTAAACATCTGGTCCATCTCCGTCATTTCTGACGTTATAAATAGTTTCGTTGCTCAATACAAGTTCATATGTTGCCCGTTGTCTTGTTTGAGAATTTTCTGGAATGGGAAATTTCAGTGGTCTCCACTTATCGTCTCTATCAATGTTAAGAATCTCATACTCATCTAACACAAACCCTTCTCGACTATTTATATTTTCATCACGGTAGGCAGACACCAATTTAATTTCACCAGATAAATTATTACAATGACAGGATATATCATAGGTATCTTCGTGAGGACTAGCAAATAAAGAATCTCTTGGGTCGTGAAATTCCTCAAACGATACTTACCTGACGTTTCACCCTTTTCTACAATTAACCCAGCAACTGCATCCATTATTTTGAATTTTTCTTCGACAATAGTGCCATCCACATCCAAACTTTCTACTTTATCTCCAAAATAAATAGTAACAAACTTGGTACGGCTCAAATTCTTCATGATGAAGGAGCGATCTTCGATCAATTTATACCATTGCTTACACACACACTTGCATCTTACCAAATATTTCGCAGGCAACCAGCTGAGGATCTCGAAGAAGATTTCATGGGGAAGGAGTAATCCGACCCTGGCTAACGCTACGTCTCCTTTGTATCTGCATTGATTTAGATAGGGAATACAATATAAATTAATGTAATTGTTAAGAGGATTAAAGTGAATTCGATAGATATAAATTTAAAAACAAAAATCATTATTTGTATCAGAATTATGCATCAAAGATTACCAAAGTATATAAAATCTTCCCCAATCCCCAAGTAATTTATGTTAATGAAAGAATATCAGTATATTTTGGAAACTTGAATGTAATAATAATATCAACATACTTAGGAATTGTTCTTGAATATATTAATCAAGAGAAGACTATCATAGTATATAAAAAGCCTTCTCCAAGTTATGTGATGAATAAGGAATACCACCGCCCACTATATGGCATAGTGTTTGATTTCTTTCTGAAATACCACATCCGGTGATATCGAACTTAGGATACTGCCTAACTGAACCCACATTGGGTGGTGGTAGTGTGATATAATTTCTACTGTGAAGTAATATTAAAATTATGTAAGAATTAAAATTTTTTATGAAGCCAATTACTGAGTAGAGATAGAAATCATACCTTTTATTTAATTTGATCGAAATCATGTACCTTGGAGTACTATGAATATAATGGCTCATGGCTGCCAATTGGAGAATATATCATCAGCTACAACTTTTGCGAGTTTCAACTGTCAAGAGAGTATATAAGCAAAACAAGACATCTCTCTCATTAAGTTTATATGAAATTTCTTATATTGGTTGTGTTTGGACTCTATTTCCTTTTAGATGACCTTCCTAATAGTATTCTAGATTTTTTATACACATACTAATAAGAAATCCCAATGAGAAAGGGAATTTAATTATTTAATTAATGACTTGTGATTACTAAAATCTAGGAATTAGATTGTGTGGGTCGCCCACACATATAGTTCCCTTTCCTGATTTTTTCCCCATAGAATATGATTCTTTTTCAATTCATTCACCATTAGTAAATGGGCCTTTAATTTTTAATTAGACTCTACTTACTGGTAGAAAATAAATTGATTTAACTATACAAAAATTTTCAAATCACCCTATTTTATTTTGACAATACCTGTCCATGTATCTAGATCAAGTATTTTTTTAAAGCTTTTTATCATTTTATAAGATTCGAGCCGTTGATTTGTAAGTCATTTGCTTAAGCTCCAAACTTATCCGTCTACCACCTAAGCTACACCCTTAAAATCAAATCACCATAATTATTATTAAATGTAAACTTAATTTTATGTTTTGATTCTATAAATTATAAGTTTTTGTGATTTGTTTTTATTTGGCCCATGGACGGAACTTGGTGGAGGCCAGCAGGGGGCCATGGCCTTCCAAGGATTTTGAGTTTTTTTTTAAAGTTATTAATAATTAATAATAAAACTTAATAATTATTCTAACCTCTAGTCAGTGGTCACTCTAGCCTCTAGGTCCATCATCACTCTAGTCACTCTACATTGTTTTTTTTAATAAAACAAATTATAATCTCTCTTCCACCGATTTCCTTGGCCTCTACATTGAAATTTTTTAATGTAAAAAAAATTATAATCTCTCCTCCCTCAATTCCTTTGTGTCATATGAAATCCACCCCCAATTTTCAAACCAAGAAAACATTCCACTGCCAAATCTAATCTCTCTGCATCCGTCTCCTCTGCTTGTTGCCTCAATGTCTTGTAATCCAAAGTGTTTGAATTTCAGAGATACCATTCATTATTCGATCGACATGTATTCATATGAAATTTTTTTTGAATATGTACTCTTTTTAGTTTAATATATGTACAAAAATTGCTATTTTTATTTTTTTATATCATCATCATGTATACCGTAGAAAATATTGATAGATACATTTTGTGACTCTGCCCCCATAACATCAACCTTCTAGTTCCGTCCTTGATTTGGCCCTCTCCAATTCTAAACATCCCCTTCAGCTGAGTCAAGTCCTCTCCTCTAATCTCCAATTAATTGGAAATTTGTAATAGTTCAACAAAATAATATATATATATATATATAATGAAAGTTGTTATGATGTGAGCAACTTTGAACCCTTTTAGGATTCTCAAGTCTATCTAGATCACTGCTCTCGCACAAACGCTACATTCCTCTTTGTCAGTTGTCACTACCAAGAGTTGACATTGTTAAAGGCACTGAACCATTATATCTGCTATTCTTCAAAAAATGTTGATTGGATATATATATATATATATATATATATATATGTATTTGGTTTGTAGCGAGTATATAATCCAATCCATCACCGTCCAATGTGGTTTGATTGTAAGAGCGCTCGTTCGTATATAATCCTATCCCCTTATTTATGTCATGAGTCTCATGACACGTTATGAGAACGACATTGGGCTTAAAGCTGAAGTCAACTTGTCTAATTTCCTATTGAAGTATTGTTTTTTCTTTGCCCTTGATGATGCTTTTTATTTTCTGTCTAGCTAATTGCCTTTGAATGAAATGTTTTATTCATTTTCTTTTCTTGGCAACTCCCCTTTCATATGGTAGTCAATTCACAATTGTGTTACTGTGTTTACCGGATTCGTTAGAGTGCTTCAACACTTTCGTGACAACTTAAACTTTCGGGTCTGGCAGTTATAATATATTAACAGAACCAAAAATATAGAGAATAATCAACTAGCCTACTACTAGTAGTTATCTTCTGAAAATTCGGCATCTTCTCGGTTAAAGTCAGGTTTCAAATTATTTACAGTTTTTGTCGATCAATTGCTGTCTTCACATATTGAATTGGTTTGTTAGCATTTGCATGTAGTTGTTAATCTAATTACTCATGGATCTAACTACATATAGTTTCTGAAAACCTTGTACTATGCCTACCTATGAAGGGAACAGTCTTTGCTTGCTGTTGTAGTGACCTGCCCGGCCATTTTCCTGAAGTGCAATGCTTGCATTTGAATATGTATAATTGTCAAGATACCATAACTATATATGATAAATTTCTATGAGTTGCATATGTAATGGTACATTTTATATTATAAAGGACTTGGTCAGAATGTTGAACAATGCAAGTTACAGGAAAAGTCTTCTCAGGATTTATAATTTTATTTGACTTGTTAAAAACAATCTCTTAGTTATGTAAATTCCTACCTGTTTTGTTAATTAATAGTCACAATAAGATGAAATTTCATTTTCTAATGTAATTTTCTAATGTAAAACCATTCTTATTTTAGATTCAACCCTGCACAAATTCAAGGTCATGTTCAGATTTGACAAGAAACACTAGCTTGTTATGGAACTAATTAGCAGCGGTAGGATTTCTGCAGCTCTTTTTTTGTTGTTATTTTGTTCTTGTACAGATTTTGTCGACGCCGTAGACACTATCAAATCTTCTCAATTCATCAGAGATCCTGACACTATTGTCTCTACTGGCAGCACCTTCAAATTTGGATTTTTCAGTCCTGGTAATTCTACAAACCGCTATGTAGGAATTTGGTACAATGATGTTTTCCCACCTATTGTCGTATGGGTAGCTAATCGGAACAAGCCCTCAATGATTCTTCCGGGGTTGTTACCATTTCCGAGGATGGAAATCTTGTAATTCTTAATGGACGAAAAGAGGTTCTTTGGTCATCAAATGTACCAAATTCAGCTGCTAATAATAGTACAGTTGCTCAGCTTTTAGATTCTGGAAATCTTGTCTTGCAAGATAACGCCAATAGAATCAGAATATGGGAGAGTTTCCAAGAACCTGCGGATACATTCTTGCCAACAATGAAGCTTACTACGAATATAAGAACTGGTGAGAAACTGCAGCTGACATCCTGGAAAAGCCCTTCTGATCCATCCATTGGAAGGTTCTCAGCAGGCGTGGATCCATTAAAAGTTCCTGAAGTTTTCGTATGGAACGATAATAGCCCCCACTGGCAGACAGGTCCATGGAATGGTCGGATCTTTCTTGGAATAACTGAAATGAATTCTGTTTATCTTGATGGATTTCATCTTGTAATAGATAACCAAGAAGGAATTGCTACTTTCTCTTATGCATTTTCGAACTTTTCAACGTTCTTTTTCCTGAATTCGGAAGGAATACTATTAGAAAGAGAATGGATTCATGGGAAGAAGGAATGGATAGAAACACTTTCGGTCCCAAGCAACGAGTGTGAAGTTTATGGAACTTGTGGGGGATTCGGAAGTTGCAATTCTGCTAAAAACCCAATTTGTGGTTGTTTGAGAGGGTTTGAGCCGAAAAATGTAGAGGAATGGAAAAAAGGAAACTGGACTAGTGGTTGCCTCCAAAGGAGTCCCCTGAAGTGTGAGCAAATAAACAAAACTGGCAAAGAAGATGAGTTTCTGAAGCTGGAGATGGTGAAGTTGCTAGACTTTGCAGAGTGGTCATCTACCATTGAAGATCAATGTAGAGATTTGTGTTTGAACAATTGCTCCTGCATAGCCTACGCGTTTGATGTTAGGTTTTGACTCGTATTCTCAAGTGAATTCAATATGAACCAAACGAGACTCAATTGATGTTGAAACTTCCTGGAGACGTGGGATACGTTTGGAAGTTAGATTTGGTGTTTGAGGGAGCTTGAAGACGGAAGAAGAACTGAAGAAACAGATTCGGGAAGAAACTGCGGCGTGGACCGCGATGCAGACAAGCGCATGGATCGCGGCACAGGGAACGGTCAATTCCAGTATGTATAGCGCGGTGTAGACCGCGGCGGAGGCAAAGGCACCAACCGCGGTATTCTGAACGGTGGACTTCAGTGGCCTTTCCGTGGTGTAGGGAGACACCGCGACCTAGACAGCGGTAATGGCGTATTTTGCTGAGATCATGAATGTTGCGCGAAAAAGGAAATGTTTTCTTCTGGGAAGTTCTTGTGCTTATCGAAAAAGAAAAAAGAGTTTGTCTTCATGAAGAATAGGAAAGTCTTATGCTTGAAGGAAAAGATTTCTACTTACAAGAAGACTTGTCATAAATAGGAAATAGTATTTATGTGGAACAAGTAATTCTTATATGTTTAGGAGTAGAATTTCCTTTTATCTTAAACTCCATATAGCTAGTATAAATAGACCTTGTAATTAGGTTATTTTGTGTGGAGTCAATAAACACCATGTAACATCAGAGAGTGGTGAGATCCGAGAGAGAGACCCTAGGGAATATCCTGGGAGGGATCTAAGGGAATATCAGTGGATCAAGTTAGAGATCCGTGGGTGATATTCAGGGGAGACCTAGGGGATATTGTGGGGTTCTTTGTGAGGATCCCTTGAGCGTTGTGAGAGTGGTTTGGGGTTGAGGCGTGAGAGAGAATCCTGGAATATATATGGTTGTAACAAGTTATCATATAGTGGAACTTTTTCTGTCGTCCTGACGGCCCGTGGTTTTTACCCGATTTGGGTTTTCCACATATATCTTGTGTTGTGATTGGTTTATTTTCTTTTATCTTATTTTTCTGCTATTGACGTTATTAATTGCTATAAGTTATGGGCGTATATTAGGCATGACGCTTCCGCGATCATCGGTTCAAATCTCTAACATTTGATGTTGGTATTCGTTGCATGACATGGAGTGGAAACCTAATCAACATACAGAAAATGTCCAATGGCGGGGCAGATCTTTATATTCGACTGGCACACTCAGAACTCGGTACTACTCTAGGCCCCAAATTTTGTTTTCGTTGCTATTTTGAAAACTGAAAATGAATAATTGATCCTTTTGTTCTTATTTACAGATAGAAAAGACTACTCGAAAGTGATTATCATAGTAGCAGTGTTTGTAGACATGATTATCGGTACAATATGTACATTTTTTATCTGGAGGTGGCTGCGGAAACATAAAGGTGAGACTTCAATAGCATTTGCAATATTCATTGGTGCATCTCTAACCATCTGATGTGAAATCAGCAATAAAGGGGAAAATCAAGCTGCTAGGACTTGAAAGAGTGGAAGCAAATGCAGAAATTTCAAGTCAAATGAACCAAGTGAAACTTCAAGATCTTCCACTGTTCAATTTTGGGAAGCTTGCAACTACCACTAATAACTCTTACTTGAGCAACAAGCTTGGGCAGGGTGGTTTTAGACATGTATACAAGGTAATGTTTGAAACTTACGACCTATGGTCCTAGGATCTGATACCATGTTAGGTACCATTAAACCTGAAAACTTAAAGCTAATAGGAAATACCTCAATAATAATGCTTAAGCAAGGTAACATGTACTTCAATGCAAAAATCAGTTACTAATTTGAGTGTTGTTTTCTTTTCTTAGGGAATATTGGAAGACGGACTGAAAATAGCGGTAAAAAGACTATCGAAAGCTTCTGGACAAGGGATGGAAGAATTTATGAATGAGGTGGTGGTGATTTCTAAGCTCGAACATCGAAATCTTGTTCGACTTCTCGGATGTTGTGTTGAGGGAGAAGAAAATATGTTGATTTATGAATACATGCCCAGCAAAAGCTTGGATGCATTTCTATTTGGTAATTTGGATTGCATAGAAATCACATTAACATCTCATCAATAAAAGATAACAAAACAGAACAATCTTCTCCAAGAAATTAACTCTTCTAGCATCTTTTATTTACAATTCGTTTAGATCAACACAAACAAGAGTGTTTGGATTGAAGAAAACGCTTCAACATTATCGAAGGAATATGTCGAGGTCTCCTTTATCTTCATAGGGATTCTATATTGCGGATTATAGATAGAGATTTAAAGGCAAGTAACATCTTGTTAGACGAAGAATTGAATCCGAAAATTTCAGATTTCGGCATGGCAAGGATTTTCGGAGGCAATCAGCATCAAGCCAACACTGCAAAGGTTGTTGGGACATAGTAAGTAACTGCCTAATTGGACTTTGTATAAATTTAACTAAATTAGAAAAATTAATGATTTCCGATGATGAAATGTAGTGGTTATATGTCTTTGGAATATCCAATGGAAGAACTATTCTCTGAGAAATCAGATGTTTTCAGTTTTGGAGTACAGTTTCGAAATACTGCAGTTAGAGATTGTTAGCGGTAGAAGAAACACAGGCTTTCATCACGACGAGCACTGTCTAACTCTTCTAGGATATGTAAGTCCACTAAAATCCATCTCCATCCACCACTCTACATAATTACAGAGCATAGCATAGCAATTCATTGTTGTGTCAATGTTCTCCTCCTTTCAGGCATGGAAACTCTGGAACGAAAACAACATTGTCGCCTTGATAGATTCATCAACATTATACAATCCATGCTTTCATATGGAGATATCATGATGCATATAGACATGACGCCGGTTCCGGTTCTGGGGGAATTGGAACCGAAACCGGAAGCGGAACAGAACCTCCCAAGGGAGGTTTCGGTTCCGGTCCGGCGGTTCCGGTTCTTTGTTTTTTTTTTGTTTTTTTTTATATAAACCAACTCAAAATCTGACCCAATCACCCAACCCTAAATTCCCAATCCCTAATCAATTCAAAGTGGCTTCAAATAAACACACACCACCACCACAAAGGCACAAACCCAAAATCACACACATACCGGTGACTACAACACCAATCAAACCAGTCAAACTCAAAACACACACACACAGTCACACACACACATCCACCAACCGGCGACCACTATCGGCAACCCCCAATCTCATCTCTTTTGTTCGATCCAAGCAACAAGAAGAAGAAAGACGAAAGAAGAAGAAACTGAGGAAGACGAAGAAAGAAGAAGATCTGAAGATGATGATCGATTCAAGGGTTGCGGTTCCTCAAAAATAAGAACCGGAACCGGTACCGGTACCGGTTTCGCCCCGGTACAGGTACCGGTTCCGGTCCGGTTCTAGAACCGGAACCGAAAAAACCGGTTCCGGTTTTTCCTAAGCGGTTCCGGTTCGGTTCTTCGGTTCGAACCGAACCGGCGTCATGTCTAGATGCATATGTGAAAGATAGGCCAACTGTGTCTACTGTTATTTCCATGCTTAGTAGTGAAATTGTTGATCTTCCTGCTCCAAAATAACCTGCATTCATAGAAAGGCAAACTGTCTTGGATGCAGAGTCCTCTGAACCAGGTCGAAGGGGATGCTCCATCAACAATGTCACAGTTTCGATTGTCGAAAGACGATAGCAGGCAATTTCTGGATATCAGTAATTCTTTTCTTGTAAGTTGTAACATTGATTTGTGCAGTCCTATATAACAAGGATAACTTTATATATATATATATATATATATATATATATATATATATATATACCACCTACAGTATGGTAACTTAAAAGTTTGAAACTGAGACATTGAGGCTGAATACCTTAATCATCTATGGTACGACGATTCAAATTTAAGATATTGTCGTCTGAACACTTTAGTGCTCGTTTGGTTGAGCTTTCTACGGCCTCAAAAGGTCTACAAACGTCTATTTGGATTTTTTAAAGTTTTTTGGTTGGGTTTTTAAGAATGTCTATTTTAAATTGAGTAAAGGCTAGTAGAGTTTAAACCTCTACTAGGCAAAAGCTCATTGGGAGGTGCTTCTTCAAATAAATTTTTTTTTTAAAATGTCTACCAACCAAACAATTATAATTTTTTTTTTCAAAAACTCGATTTCTAATAAATCTACTACAAGTAGATCTTTTACCAATAGAGGTTTTTCAAAAGCACAACCAAACAAGTTCTAATCGGTGATGGTAATACGGATAACTATTTTGAAAGACCAAAAATTAAAAGTTATATAGTCATTGAATATGAATTGGGTTCGGCCCATTGCTAGCAAAGAACAAGAAACGACATTGTCACCATGTTGTGACGTGCCGGGCACGTCAACACCCATCAAATGGGCTTCCAGGATAATTGGGCCTAGACAGTCTGTTTGACCTAAACGTTAGCAGTAATTGTTACTCTTGTTACCACCAAGCTGAGTGAGATTTTTCACCCATGACCCACATCAATCCTTTAAAAAAAAACTTTTATTGTTTTATAAAGTTAACAATATTTTTTTTTCAAATCAAAATTACAAAATAATGATTTTTTTTCCGGTCAGTTTAGGAGTCCGAATTCTAGTTGAATTGATTTTGTAATTTTTTTTCTTATTTAATCAATGATCCTAAGATTTATTGTTTTTTTGTTTGAAATACCAAAAACTAATTGTTACTTTTGATTATCACTAAAACAATCATTCTATTGGAGCAAATTGTTGTAGTGGATATAGCTTTCACTCACAAATCTAAGACCTGCATATGTAGGTTTGGGTGCTTGCAATAATTTTTGTAAGGTAGGCCAACATGTGTATTCACTCAAAAATCATTTTTTTAGTGTTTGATTTTGAGGTTGTGAATCTTCCAATTCAAAAGCAATTGCATTCACTTTATGCAGATTTGCTTAAATTCAAAGTCCACTCACATAGACAAAAGAGATGTTCTTTTAACCGTATACCCTTTCACAACCATCAAAAAGCATAGCAAACAACCTCCACATATTTGTTTCCATTTTAGATATCTTCTATTAGTTTTTGGGTTCGAATCCCAACACGTATCTTAGTTTTTCCTCTGTGTTGTAGGAACTTGGCAGACCATACAGATTTCAGTTTTGATCAAAGCCTTAAATTTAATGGAAAAGTATTCCAAAATTCTTTC
This sequence comes from Dipteronia sinensis, assembly GCA_033220585.1. Classification (NCBI taxonomy): domain Eukaryota; kingdom Viridiplantae; phylum Streptophyta; class Magnoliopsida; order Sapindales; family Sapindaceae; genus Dipteronia; species Dipteronia sinensis. Next base: position 17,678,119 of record CM065644.1, on the reverse strand, counting down.
AATATCTTCAACTCCAATTTGGTTATTCCAAGTCATAATAACCAAATAGTTGGTCTTTGGTTTGTTAACATTTTCACTGACAAAGAACTTGAAATTGCAGTAAACAAAGAAAAAGACGAGATTTGACATCGAATTGTAATGGGAAATCTAAACTTTGTCAAACACGTACATGAGCCCTGAAACACATAGTTGATTTTTAACATTTTTTCATCACACGTTGTACGAAACTTAAATGGCTATTTTATTTATTTTTCACAAGAGAATCCAAATTCCAAATGCAACAAGTCGTTTAGGCATCTCTTCGATCTCTTGCACTAAAGATCATCACAAGTCAACTTTTTTAAGTCTAGTGATTATTTAACATAGTATTGGAATTTAAATTCTGTTTTGTCAGGAATCTCGGGTGCAAGTTAACCCACATGCATGCATCTATTTCTACATTTGGAGTTTTAGTATGTCTCAGTATTTGAGAATTCATCGGCCTTGATCGTGAGTACTAATTGTGATATAAAAGACTTTATATCATTGTTCAAACATTTACCTGAATTCAAATGTTAGTCGGACAATATTAGGCTTACACTCAAATAGGGACCGTAACTCAAAGAATTTAATAAAATTATCCTAAACTATATGTGTCCTAATCTTGCTAAATGTGCTGTAATCTGCTCATCTTTATCTTCTAATAATTTGCATAATTTATTATTATAAATTTGCAGTTAGTGGAAGCTCAGCAAAGATAAATGCATGGCCAGAGACCCAGAAGACCAGAATGGATTCATCAAAAAAGATTAAAAAAAAACAATAAAATAAAATAATATAGAAAACAAAGACCAAGTATTAATAAAAAAACTAATTACACCAACCTCCCCTAAGGTTTGCTCTATTACACAAGGAAACAACTTTATCGTTAATTGACACTCACCTCCCCTGTTGTCAGTCAACGGCCGTCAGACTTAACATTTGACCTTATCAGACCATAGAAAAGTCCAAAATACCCCTGACTTACTTTTATAACCCCAGAAAAAAAAACAAACAAAAAAATAAAAAAAATATCCAAACTAAAAAATTAAAAATTAACATCTACCATCACCATCACAACCACCATCTTCATCATCAGCCCATAACCCAGAAACTCAAATCCATATCAAATCCCCTTTCTTCGCTACCACCAGATCTCTCTCTTTCATTTTTTGATCTTCATCAACATCAACAACAACGACAGATCTCTCTCTCGATCACCCTCCAATTCCAACCCTAATAAAAATCTCAAAATCAAATTCATCAACACCAAACCAAAATGAAACACCCAGAAACCCAGAATCCAGTTAAAGAAAAAAAAACATAGCTTTCTTATAGGAGATCTGGGTTCCAGACTGTTATCTTCTGTCATCTCAATCATCATCAATTAAACACCTCTTTCATATATTGGTCACCAGATCAAACACCTCTCCATCTTTTTCCAGCCACAACAAAATCAAACACCTCAATCATTAAACAACACCCATCCTAATCTTCATCAATTTAACAAAAACCAAAAAAATATAATTTAAATTCACCATATAGTTTTTTGATCAACAACAGAAAACCACACTCAAATCCACCGAAAACCCACACTCACCACACCGGCGTTGGTCTCCTCGCCGGCGGCCACCACAAACCCAACCACCACCCACCACCCGAAATCCAAATCCAAATCAAATCCAACTCTATACCAAATCAAAATCGAACCTAGAAACCTCCCCAGAAATCTCCATGAACATCATCGAGGATTTGTGGGGTTGGTGGAGTTCTATTTGGTGATGGGAGGGGCGGCTAGGGTTCGCTGGTTTCCCTGCGGCCAACAGGAGATGGATTCGAGTAGCTTCTGGGATTTCATGGAGGTTAGAGAGAGATCGAGAAAGGAGAGGAGAGAGGTCGAGAAAGAGGAAGATGATGTCTGATGTGGTGTGTGAGAGTGATGATGATCGAGTAGGAGAGAGAGAGAGAGAGAAAGATTGTGTCTGGTGTGGTGTGTGAGAGTGATGATGATCGAGTGAGAGAGAGAAGGATTTTGTTTTGTTTTTTTAATTATTTGTAATACTAATTTTTTTTAAAATATTTATTTTTCTTTTTTCTTTAAATGAATGAATTTATATATTTTGATTTTAAATTTAATTTGTTTTGTTTTGTTTTGAGAGAGAGAGAAAGATTTTGTTTTGTTTTTTTAATTATTTGTAATATTAATTTTTTTTTAAATATATTTATTTTTCTTTTTTCTTTAAAGGAATGAATTTATATATTTTAATTTTAAATTTAATTTGTTTTGTTTTGTTGTTTTAATTATTTGTAGTAAATATATTTTTTTAAATATTTATTTTTCTCTTTTGTTTAAATGATTGAATCTCCACCATCCATTTTTGTGATGGATGGTTGAGATCCATCTTCTTTTATTTTAATTTTTTAAAAAAAATTTCAAATTTTCTAGGGTTATAAAAGTAAATAGACTTACTTAGGGGTATTTTGGACTTTTCTATGGTTTGATAAGGTCAAATGTTAAGTTTGACTGCCGTTGACTGATGACAGGGGAAATGGGTGTCTCAATTAACAATAAAATTGTTTCCGTGTTTAATAGAGCAAACCTTAGAGGAGGTAGGTGTAATTAGTTCATTAATAAAATATTGACACATTCCACTCGCAAAAAAAAAAAAAAAAAAAAAAAGTCAGGTTTCCAGCTCGAATCAATTGACTAGGGCCCCACAGATTCTACTGTTCGGTCAAAGCCACCAACAACAGTCCAAATCCAATGCTTCATTTACTCTTCTTATTTTAAGACACTAACTAACACTTGAAGAAACCTGTCTTCTGTCTTTTGTTTTGTCAAATAATATATTAATATAATTATTAATCTCATCAAAATAATTGTTTTCACGTGTATAATTGTTTCTTTAACTTAAAAATTAAAAAAACTATCTCTTGCGTTGAAACTTCACATGGGTCGTCTATTTTGGTTAGGTCGGTCTAATCCAAGCAAGCCGTCCAAATAGGTGTTCTCAAGCAGCCACCCAAGACTTCTCGAGTACATTAATGGAGGTAGAGGTAAAAAATTAATCTTCAAATGTTTCTTTTTTCTTTTTATTAAGTCAATTAAAAACCTTAAATGTATTTCTAACAATTTATTCAAAGGAGTTGTTATTGTCATAATTAGGTGAGTGATGAGTTTGTTCTAACTTTTTGAATGAATTACTTTTGGCATCGTAATAAAAATGTGAACTCACAGAGAATTTAACATATTTAAATTTATTCCAAGGAGTTGTTATTGTCATAATTAGGTGAGTGATGAATTTGTTCTAACTTTTTGAATGAATTACTTTTGGCATCATAATAAAAATGTGAACTCACAAAGAATTTAACATATTTAAATAAAAGTATAGGGCTATTGAGTTTGAATCAATTTTGTTATGCTAGGTTTAGTTTACTTTTATAAACAACGATTTGATTTTTAAAGTTCAATAATGGTGTGTTTCGTAGATATAAACTTGCATTAAACCATATAAAATCTCTTATCTTTCTTTATCATTTATTATTTTTGTGTGGTTTAATTATTGTTTTGGATTAATATAATTCATAGCTGTAAGAATTACAATCATATCAAAAGTTAATGAAACTATATTAAAATGGACAAAACAAATCCTCTCTCTCTCCTATGAGTTACATGCCTTTCATGTGGGAGCCACTTCTTGAATTGATACCTTAGATTCAGGGAATTGGAGAAGAAATTTTTACTTATTTTTTTGGAAGGATAATGTAAAGATGATATTGAAATGGCAAGTGCTTTACAATTTTCTTGACCAGTATCACCTAACAAAATATTCCATTATTATTATTATATTATTATTTTGTATTTTTTTATTAGTCAAATCTTGGAAACCAGAATTCTCTATGAAGCTGCTGAATTCTGCTTACAACAACTGCCACTTGCAGCATTTCAAGGTTTTTAAGTCTAACTTCTCCACCTCAAAGCAGAGCAGATACAATTCCACTAAAAGGAAATCCAATTGAAAAATCTTCCTTTGAATTCTTTTCATAAATCATTATTTCATTTTTGATCATCCCTGTCTTTAGATGATCAATTGAAAAAACTTCCTTTGAATGGACAACATTAGAGTTTTTCTCTCTTCGTTTTTGTTTCTTGTATGTTCTCTTGCTCAATTCTGTCATTCAATTGACACACTCACAAAAAGCCAATCTATCAAAGATGGTGATGCTAGTGGTAACTTGATATCTACAGATGAGAAATTTGAACTAGGATTCTTCAGTCCTGGTAACTCAACTCTGAGATATGTTGGTGTATGGTATCACAAGATTGAAGAACAAACTGTTGTTTGGGTTGCAAATAGAAACAATCCAGTTTCTAATAAAAATGGAAGTTTTTCAATAGGTAGTGACGGTAACTTGATGGTTTTAGATGGTAATAGCAATGCAGTTTGGTCATCTAATGCTTCAATTGAATCAAACACCACAGCAGCCAAACTTACAGATGATGGAAATTTCATTCTTGCAAGTAGCGAAAACATTGGTGCTGTCGATAAGGCCTATTGGCAGAGCTTTGAGCATCCAACGGATACATATCTACCGGGGATGAGAGTTCGTGTAAATCCTAACACGGGAGATAATCATGCTTTCGCTTCATGGAAATCTGTGAGTGACCCTTCTCTAGGAAACTACACTCTCGGAGTAGATCCTCATGGTGCACCGCAGATAATTATATGGGAGCACATGAAAAGGCGCTGGAGAAGTGGGCAGTGGAACTCAGTGATCTTTACAGGTGTTCCTGATACGGCTAATTTAGCTAGTTTTTTATACGGTTTCAAACTTTCTCCTCCTGAATCAGATGGAAGCATGTATTTTACGTATAACCCAGCGATCGCGTCTGATTTGCTGAGGTTTCGGATTAGCTGGGATGGTCATGAAGAGCAGCTGAGATGGAATGAGGGTAACAAGAACTGGACTATTACGCAACGACAACCTGATAATAAATGCGAGCTTTACAACCATTGCGGGGATTTCGGGATCTGTAATAAATTGGAATCTCCCAAATGCAGATGTATGGATGGATTTGTGCCGAAGCACGTGGAGCAATGGAATAGAGGGAATTGGTCAGATGGATGTGTTAGGAGGACTAAATTGCAGTGTGAGAGAAATGGCAGTGTTGCAGCACAAAATGGTGGCGGAGAAGATGGATTTAAAGGGTTTGAGTGCATGAAATTACCGGATTCTGCAGATATATTGCAACTGGGACAATCGGAATCTTGTGAGGAAAGGTGTTTGCAGAACTGTTCGTGTACTGCATACTCAGAAATTACTGGCATTGGGTGCATGATTTGGAGTGGGAATTTGGTTGATGTTCAGGAGTTCAATAAGGGTGGGAGTATACTTAAGATTCACATCCGACTTGCAGATTCTGAATTAGGTAAGGTGAACTTCTCTTGTATTGTTGTTAATTAGCTATGATACCATGTTAGTAACTTTCAAACTTAAATGCTTAAGCCAATAGAAAAGTGTTCAACTATAGTATTTAAGCAGAGTGTGCATATTGAATTACTGCCATTGCTAGATCAGTTGGTGTTTTTGATTCTTGGTAATGATCTTTATGAATTTTTACATTTTTCGATATTGAGATGTACTTAGATATGCTTATTGAATGAATCTCCTTTTCGATCTCTTCAAAATACAGGTGGGAAGAGAGCAATATCCAATGCAGTGATAATTGTGGTGGTTGTGGTTGGATCATTTGTCCTTGCTATATCTGCTTGGCTCTTTTGGAGGTTCAAAGGAGAAATTGAAGGTAAGAAATTTATTTCCTGTCATTAGTTTGCATGAAATTCATCGTTGTTTCTCTAGATGTCGATTTCCTAAATCAGTTTTCCCTTTTTGTGTATGTAGCTTTGTGCAAAGATTCGCCAATGTCATGTTGCAAGAGCAGTAATGTGAAAATTATTGATCCGAGCAGCAGAGAATTCTCATTGGATCTTTCTGGACCATCTGAAGGATTCGTTATAGACGGAAGTCAAGTAAACAGTGCAGACTTACCAATGTACAATTTTAACGCCGTAGCAGCTGCTACAGACAACTTCTCTGAAGAAAACAAGCTTGGACAGGGAGGATTCGGTCCTGTCTACAAGGTAAATACTACAAATACTTGTATATTGAACTTTCTGTGAGCTAAAATGTGCAAAGTAAATAACTTACAAGTCTGTTTCTGTTACCAGGGTAAGCTTCCAGAAGGACAAGAAATAGCTGTAAAGAGGCTTTCGAGAAAATCTGGCCAAGGCGACGAAGAGTTTAAGAATGAGATTATAATGATTGCTAAACTACAACACAGAAGTCTTGTTAGATTAATGGGCTGCTGCATTGAGGGGGAAGAGAAGATGCTGCTGTACGAGTACATGCCGAACAAAAGTCTGGATTTCTTTCTTTTCGGTATGTTTTTCGATATACCTATTCACAGGTTTTGCTTTTGGAATCCGTAGAAAGATGAATATTTGTGTCTTTATAGCTGTTGATTGAGCATTTTCATTGATGTATAGACCCTGAAAAGCAAGGACTGCTAGACTGGACAAAACGTTTCTCGATTATTGAAGGGATTGCACGAGGGCTCTTGTATCTCCATAGAGATTCAAGACTTCGAATCATTCATCGAGATCTAAAGGCAAGCAACATTTTGTTGGATGAAGAAATGAATCCGAAGATTTCAGACTTTGGTATGGCCCGAATATTTGGGGGTAACCAAAACGAGGCAAATACACTCAGAGTTGTTGGCACATAGTAAGTATCACGTGCTAAGAAATATATTTTAAGACAATCGAACTTAAGCCTCTACCAACTTTACTAATCTGAATTTCACAACCTTTCTTACAATACAGCGGCTATATGTCTCCTGAATATGCAATGGAAGGTCTATTTTCAGTAAAATCGGATGTCTATAGCTTTGGAGTATTGTTACTAGAGATTGTGACCGGCAGGAGAAACACTAGCTTCCGTACATCCGACTACTGTAGCCTTATCGGATATGTAAGTAGATCAATCTATTTTCTAGAGACAACTTATGAATTCGATAAAACAGGAATTTTCTAACAAAATTCTGATAACATATCAGGCATGGCACCTCTGGAATGAAGGCAAGGCAATGGATCTTATTGATCCTAAAATCTGGGAATCGTGTGATCGAGAACAGGCAAAGAGATGTATACACATAGGCATGCTATGCGTGCAAGACTCCGCAATGTATAGACCAACAATGGCATCTGTGGTACTAATGCTGGAGAGTGAAGCTCCAACAATTCCAATTCCTAGACAACCAACTTTTACTTCCAGGAGAAGCTCTGTGGATGTTGATTGTTTCTCTGAAGTTCATGATACCGTATCCTCAAATGATTTGACGGTTACCATGGTAGCTGGAAGATAGATCGATAGATAGATAGATAGACAGACAGAGCAGAACCTGCTAAAAAAGATAAAGAAAAAACAAATTCTTTTCATTACATATACATACATACATACATGTATAGTTGTTTTTGGTTGATTGATATAATTGTTCATTACATTTTTGTACATTTTCACATTCTTATAATCAAATTACAAATCAGAGTGGTTTTCATTAACTTTGGTGTATTAGAGTGAAGTTGTATTACAAGCTAAAGGGGCAAGTATTTGAGTTAATCAAAGCTCAGATGCAGGTCAGGCATCAAGCATGGATGGTTGGTACTAGGTTGCAGGAAGCAGAACATGGAAAAACCATCAAACAGTATCACATTAAGTACTTGTACCTTGGAACTCATTTCTCAATTTTCGTAATCAAAAGATTGAACTGTATGTATTCAAAAGTTTTCGGCCGGGTCATGCTTGTAGTACCATTTGATCTCTACAAGTATTAATAATTCTCTAGTCAGATCGTTAGTCCTGAAAAAAGAATTTCAAAACCGATGTTACATAAAGGTGTGGAACTGGTTCCAGCACATTATATAACTAGCCGTCTAATTTCATAATATTGTGCAACCGATTTCACAACGTTATACAACTTTGGTCATGAAATTTATTTTCAGGAACCGACCTAGCTAACCAAAGGAGCCATACAAGTACAAAGTGTAATTGTTTACAAAACTTTGGGCATGCATGGAGTAGTGGCCAACCAAGATACCTAACCTTAATCTAAAATATTAACAAATATCCAAATGCAACTTTTGTAATTATTTTATTTGTTAGGTTCAACTACTGATTCCAAGCTCATCAAGAGATAATGTTGGGATTCTAGCACTCTAGATTATATATTTTAAGGGAATGATTAGTCATTCTTTAGTAGGTACACTAAAATTTAATAGAATGCAAGCACTTAAATAATGAATGACTCACTCTTTTGTAGGTGTATAAGTGTATTCGAATTTTGATAAGAATATTAAATACTGTTACACTTCATTACTCCAATTAAATGAGTGATAATTTTATAAATAAATTGAAAACATGTAAATAAGTGTATCGCATACGTATTTAATTATAATTGATTGAGGTTAATTATTCAATTTCGTTGAATGCCCAGTTTTATTTTTTTCTTTTATAAACCATTTATGAATATAACAATTCGAAATTCAGATATTGTTAGACTAAATTAGTGATCTTTACATCGAATTTTGTGAATGTTTGCATTGTTAGGATGAATTATAAAATAAAATACTTTCAAAAAAAAGTTAATAAAAAAATTTTTATGTCAAAAGCCATACTTTTTAAAGGCACGAATGGAAAGGTTTTATAAGGAAAGTGATATCCAATTAAATGATCCATCTTCACCAATGACAACATACATTGTGGGCTACCAATCTTTTCTAAATGTCCCCACAATAAAACAATTTTGTAAATGTAGGTCTACTTAGAAACACTGAAAATTTGAATTTAGGATAATAAAGGATTGTACATACTTAATATAGAATTGAATGTTATATATATATAAAACATGAATTTAGATCCTCTGCTGATCTAATCTTTTTTCCTGACCTCACATAATCTCATGACACATAAGTATTGTAATGAATAAGTGGTTAAGATGTGATTTGTTTTCACAACCACTTTATCAATAACCACTCACATGCTTTAAAAAAGTCAAGAAAAAGATCAGATCAGCAGAGGATCCAAATCCATAAAACATATATTATATAATTATGTTACTAGACTAATAATAACAAAGTTGTAATTAATAAACAATATATAGACAATTATAAAAAAGTTGTAGTATATAAGAAATTTAAATAGATAACACAATATTCGTTTATTGTAACAAAACAAAAGTAAAACATTGAATTTATGATGTGAATATTAGATTTTTCAAGTAAGAACATAGTTTGTTGTAAGAATTAAATAAAATAACCATAATAGATGGGAAAAAGGGTAAAATTGTAGATAATCAATAAAATAATAATTCTCTAGTCATAATAATAAAAATTTTAAATAAAAAATCAGGATGGTGAAGTTAAAATTTCTTCATGATCGTCTTGGTAAAGAAAGATCCATTGGTGTAATACAATTTGATACTTTGATTCAATATTGTTACAAGACTTGTATATAGTAGTATCACTCTACAATTGTGGAGACCGACAATTGTTTGAAAAAAGGTGGCCCATATCGAGGCCTGAAAAAAGGTGTTAGGATTTAACAAATAATCAGTAATTAGATTGTCAAATTGATAACTTTTTTTTTTTCTGGGAAACCCATTATTTATTGGTTCCAAATAAATAAAAATGAATAACAAATGAAAAAAATTTCAACCTTTTGTCATGTAGACTAATAAAGCCATGGACTAAAAATAGAAGTAGAATGTGTTTTTATTGAAATGTGTGTATTCGCACTAAAGAATCAAAGACATTTATAAACTGTGTTAGGTTTTGGCTCGTATTCTCAAGTGAACCTGATATTAATCAAACGAGACTCAACTGATGTGAAACTTCCTGGAGACATGTGATAACATTTGAAAGTTGGAGATGGTGTTTTAGGGAGATTTGAAGACCGAAGAAGAACTGAAGAATTGGATTCTGGAAGGAAACACGGTGCATTCTAAGTGACTTGTAACAGTGTAGGGAGTAGGTGGCCAACCGTGACCGGAACCGTAGTCAATCATAAGCATGCGTGAAATGGGAAATATTCAAATGAAAAGGAAAGTAATTCTTCTGGAAGTTCTTGTGCTAATCGGAAAAGGAAAAAAAGTTTGTCTTTATGAAGAATAGGAAAGTCATGTACTTAAAGGAAAATGATTTCTCCTTAACAAGAAGACTTGTCATAAATAAGAAATAATATTTATGTGGAACAAGTAATTCTTGTACGTTTAAGAGTAGGATTTCCTTTTATCTTAAACTCCATATAGCTAGTATAAATAGACCTTGTAATTAGGTTATTTTGTGTGGAGTCAAGAAACACCATGTAACATCAGAGAGTGGTGAGATCCGAGTGAGAGACCTAAGGGAATATCCGGGGGGGATCCAAAGGAATATCAGTGGATCAAGTATGAGATCCGTGGGTGATATTTAGGGGAGACCTAGGGGATATTGAGGGGTTCTTGGTGAGGATCTTGTGAGCGTTTGTGAGCTGAGAGTCATGATGTAAAGCTCGTTGTGAGCTTGGGGACTTGGCGAGGCTCAATGGTTTGGGGTTGAGGTGTGAGAGAGAATCCTGGAGTATATGGTTGTAACAATTTATCATATAGTGGAACTTTATCTGTTGTCCTGATGGCCCATGATATTTTTCCCGATTTGGGTTTTCCACGTATATATTGTGTTGTGATTGGTTTATTTTCTCTCATCTTATTTTTTTGCTATTGACGTTAATTGCTATAAGTTATGGGCGAATATTAGACATGACGCTTCCGCGATCATCAGTTCAAATCCCTAATAAATTGTAAATAGCAAGACCCAATTATAAATGGTTAATCTGACTTTGATTTAAATACAGAATCTTTGAAATTGAAATATTGAATGTAAACTGGTTTTTAAAAGTCTGTATGTTGACAAATTGAAAGGCCAAAATAGAATGCAATAGAATAAGAGCACAATTTATATTAGGGTTGGTAACACATTATGTATCAATGGGGATTTGGATGAAGAGAACACTAGTCGAATCCAGAACCTTAATGGTACAGCTTAAGGAGCTAGCTACCGGTGGGTCACCTTTATCTCGTCGTTAGGGATGATAAAAAGCCAAAAACTTGAGCCGAGGCTGGATATATCCATTTTTGCTAGGTATTTAGGATTTTTTTTAAAGAAAATTGTACCCACTCCATACGCAGGTTTTTGAAGTCCGAATATCCATCCGAAAGATATTCGTTTAGGTTTTATGTTATCCAATGCCCCAATATCCAGTATCTTAAAGGGTGTGTTTGGTACGGGGACGAGACTGAACGGGACGTGATTGGACTGAACAGTTGTTCTATGTTGTGTTTGGAATGTCTGAGACAGAACTGTGGATAGACATGACTGCTGTTCGGTTCAAACCGTGGAACCGAACGGTAACTGTGGTAAAAAATTGGAACCGGAACCGAAACCGAAACTGAAACCGAAACTGTGGCTTCCGGTTTCAGAACCGGACCGGAACCGTGAGATTTAAGGTTTCGGTTCCGGTTCCGGTTCTTAAAAAAAAGCCGGATTGGAACCGGTGGTTCTAATAGGCTGAACGATTCCGGTTCTGGACTGCCGGTTCCAGTCCAATTTTTTTGGCCATTGGGCCTCAAACCGTTGGGCCAAACTGCCCAACAACCCAAGTGCCCAATGGCCACTCTTGCCTCTTGGGCTTGGCCAGTCCAATTTTTGTTTTTTCTTTTTTTTTTTCAAGTTTTTTTTTTTCTATTTCAATTTAGTTTTTTAGTTTTTTATATTTTTATTTTATTTTAATTTCGGCTTATCTAATAAACTTCATTTACAAATTATAAATTACATATATGCATGTCTATTAATTTTTTTTTAGTTAGTAGATTAAAAAAAAAAGAACCAAACCGCCTAGAATCGGAGAACCGGACCGGAACCGGGTGAATCGGAACCAGAATCGGCGGTTCGGAACCAGAACCGAACGGCGGTCATGTCTAATTGCGGACTGTACTATTATGCATTTAGTATGGCTGAGACATGACGGGACAAGATACTCAAATGACCAGAGTGCCCTTCTTGTTCTGTCTAATGTTTGTTACCACATAATAGTGACATACGAGTTATGACAAGTCAGTATTAAATAAATAATTTCATATATCATATTTAACAATATTAATTAAATATGTATATATATATATATGTATATATATATATATATATATTATTGTATAGGTAATAATATTATTATATAGGTAATAATATTTAATATATTATATATTATTATATATAAGATCTTTCTATTGTCAGTTCGAACTGATATAAGATATATCAGTTCCTTACATGTAGGCCATTGGATTTAAAAGATGCTTCGACAAGTGCATACTGCAAAGTCAAAGCATTTAAATCCAATGGTCCTAATGCAAGAAACTAATATATCTTATATCAGTTGAAACTGATAATAGAAAAATTGATTGTATATAATAAAAAATATATAATATATTATATTGTATATATATATATATATTATAATACATATATAAAATAATATATATATATATGATTTTTATATTTATATTACATATATATTTTTATATGATATATAGTATATATATATTATTATAATATATACATATTATTATAATATATTTATATATATTAATATAATATATATCATATATATTATGTATTAATATGTCATATATATATTATATATAATAATACAATATAATATATTATTATATAATAATACAATATAATATATTATTATATAATATATATATATATATATAATATTGGACATGATTATAATTGTTTGAAGATTTGAAGGGCAAATGCCTCTTTTTGATGCTTGTCCCATGTCGTGGGACAAGTAGTCACATGGTCTGAGGTGAGACAGTTTTTTCTGCTTTTTGTCCTACCTTGTCCCATTTTGTCCTCTACCAAGGTAGTACCAAATGCGGGATAAGAAGAAACTGTCTCATATTATCCTGTCCTGTCCTGCGTACTAAACGCACCCAAATTGAACTTTAGAAGCATCTCAAAATTAAAAATATCAGTTCATCAAATCATTCCTATGAGAGTTATGCACTTATGCTAAACATTAATGCATAAAGATGAATGGTGTCATATTCAAAATGTTGTTTTCTAATTTAATTGTTGATTTTAACTAATAATGGAATGAGATTGAAATGGGTCCAGAAATTTTTTTAAAATTAAAAAACCAAGTTGTGAATGATTAGCCAAGTCTTTTGAAATCCACATATTAAGTCCAAAGCCAAATTTGTCCGGTTTCAAATGAAAATTTTCCAATTTGTGTTTTATTTATAGTTTTCAAATCAAAATGAAAGAGTCCCTTTATTATAAATTTTTAAAAACTATTTTTAAGACAAAATTTAAACTGTTTTTACATATCAATACGACCAATTCAAAAGACTTTTTTGAGTTATTTATTTATTTTTTATATAGGAAAAGATTTTTTTGAGTTGGAATATCGATTAGAATTTTTTTTCCAAACCATTAAATTAAAATAAACAACAATCCTCTCCTCGTTTATGTTTACAATGAATGAACAAGAATTAGTTACTTCTCATTAATGATATGTACTTTTCCAATCCTGAAAAATACATAGGGAGAATTTAGAGAAGTATTTCAGATTCGAAATACATAAGAAGAAGCATAGGAGAGAAATAGAGGAGATAACAATGGAAGGAGACAATTTGTCTTATATTTTCTTCATAATCTCATCCAATACATTGATTGCCTTTTTATAGGCTGAACAATACGAATGAGCAACACAGAAACAAACATGCAAAGTGGAAAAAAGAACATGGAAATATCTGACTAAAACATGGCAGATCTTTAGTGCCCACTTTCGTGAGATAAAGAGCCTTTATTGGAACTACCCATTACTCCAACTAAATAACACACTAACAATAAATAAATATACATATCATTTCATCCTCCCCAAATTATCCTTGCCCACAAGGATAAATTCCGAATAAGTCTGCCGGAAGTTCCAACTCGTTCGATTCACCACAATTGAGAGGGTCTCCAGATTTGGTTGATCGTATGTGCCATTCGAATTTGGGCTTGGGAATGGTGGTTTCGGTTGGAGAGGTATGTGACTCGTAAAAACAATCCATGAAATATGAATTGCTCTTATATGAGATTTCTTCAAATACATATTCATCGAATATTGGTGGCTTATCAAAATCGATAAAAACCTCCGCCGATATATATGTATCATCGAAAAACACCGAAAGATAGGTGTCCATGGGACCGAACCGCTCTGATACCATTGATATGTGCTTTTCCAATCCTAAAAAATACATAGGGAGAATTTAGAGAAGTATTTCAGATTCGAAATACATAAGAAGAAGCATAGGAGAGAAATAGAGGAGATAACAATGGAAGGAGACAATTTGTCTTATATTTTCTTCATAATCTAATCCAATACATTGATTGCCTTTTTATAGGCTGAACAATACGAATGAGCAACACAGAAACAAACATGCAAAGTGGAAAAAAGAACATGGAAATATCTGACTAAAACATGGCAGATCTTTAGTGCCCACTTTCGTGAGATAAAGAGCCTTTATTGGAACTACCCATTACTCCAACTAAATAACACACTAACAATAAATAAATATACATATCAATTAACCATGTTGATTTGTCAAAAATCAAAATATTTGGGTGATGTATTTATATATTATTTATTTGGGTGATGTATTTATATATTATTTATTTAGAGTGTTTTGTGTGAGTTTTCCTACTGTCCTTTTTATTTTTTGAAAAAAAAACATTTTCTTTTCTTCGTAAAAATGAAGTTTATATGTAATCGAAGAAGAATATCATGATCATATGTGTTCATATATAATTATTATTTTTGGATTGTTTTTATTCTATATTATATGTATAATTGTTTAACATGAGTATAAATATAAAATTACTTAGTTTCAGACACTTTTACTTTTAAAAACAAACGCGTTGACACTACATTCAGATATGCGGAAAAAAAAAACATGTTATTCAAGTTTAGATTTCAGTCCCTATTCAGCCTTCGAAAAATTCAGGACTGTTCAGTCTTCAGACAAAAAAACAAACGATCCCTTATATATAATTGAATGTTATATATATATATATATATATATAACATATATTATATAATTATGTTACTAGATTAATAATAATAAAGTTGTAATTAATAAACAATATATTGACAATTATAAAAAAGTTGTAGTATATAACAAATTTAAATAGATAACACAATATAAGTTTATTGTAACAAAACAAAAGTAAAACATTGAATTTATGATGTGAATATTAGATTTTTCAAGTAAGAACATAGTTTGTTGTAAGAATTAAATAAAATATCCATAATAGATGGGAAAAAAGGTAAAATTGTAGATAATCAATAAAATTATAAATTAAATAAAAAATAAGGATGGTGAAGTTAAAATTTCTTCATGATCGTCTTGGCTAAAGAAAGATCCATCGGTGTAATACAATTTGATACTTTGATTCAATTTTGTTGCAAGACTTGTATATAGTAGTAGAGGTGTCCACTGTTTGGTTAAACCGGCGGTTAAAAACCGAAACCGAAATTGAAAAACCGGAACCGAAACCGAAACAGAAACCGGCGGTTACAAAACCGGTTGGAAACCGGTTGAAGCAGGTTCGGTTTCGGTTTAGGCTTTGGAAAAACCGCCCAAAACCGGCGGTTAAAACCGACGGTTTACATAAAAAAAAACCGTCCAAAACCGCCTAAAACCGTCCTAAACCGGCGGTTTAACCGCCGGTTTACATAAAAAAAAAACCGTCCAAAACCGCCCCAAAACCGTCAAAAACCGCCAAACCGTCTGTTAAAAACCTAACCAAAACCGAAATTTTTCGGTTCGGTTTCGGTTCGCCCTCTCCACGGAACAGGAACCACCGGTTTCGAACCGAAACCGGCCCGAACCGAAACCGTGGACGGGTCTATATAGCAGTATCATTCTACAATTGTGGAGAACAACAAATGTTTGATAAAAAGGTGGCCAATATCGAGGCCTGAAAAAAGGTGTTAGGATTTAGCAAATAATCAGTAATTAGCTTAGTCAAATTGATAACCTTTTTTTTTTTTTTCTGGGAAACCCATTATTTATTGGTTCCAAATAAATAAAAATGAATAACAAATGAAGAATTTTTCAACCTTTCGTCATGTAGACTAATAAAGCCATGGACTAAAAATAGAAGTAGAATGTGTTTTTATTGAAATGTGTGTATCAGCACTAAAGAATCAAAGACATTGATAAATTGTAAATAGCAAGAACGAATTATAAATGGTTAATCTGACTTTGATTTAAATACAGAATCTTTGAAATTGAAATATTGAATGTAAACTGGTGTTAAAAGTCTGCATGTTGACAAATTGAAAGGCCAAAATAGAATGCAATAGAATAAGAGCACAATTTATATTAGGGTTCCTAAAGCATTATGTATAAATCGGGATTTGGATGAGGTGAACACTATTCAGATCCATAACCTTAATGATACAGCCTAAGGAGCTAGCTTCCAGTGGGCCACTTTTATCTCGTCGTTAGGGATGATAAAAAGCCAAAAACTCGGGCCGAGACCGGATATATCCATCTTTACTAGGTACTTAGGATTTTTTAAAGAAAATTGTACCCAGTCCATATCCACGTTTTTGAAATCCGGATATCCATCTGAAAAATATTCGTCTGGGTTTTAGGCTATCAAATACCCGGTATACAATATCTTAAATTGAACTTTAGAAGCATCTCAAAATTAAAAATATCAATTCATCAAATCATTCCTATGAGAGTTATGGACTTATGCCAAACATTAATGCATAAAGATGAATGGTGTCATATACAAGATGTAGTTTTCTAATTTAATTGTTGATTTTATCTAATAATGGAATGAGATTGAAATGGGTCCAGAAATTTTTTTAAAATTAAACAACCAAGTTGTGAATGATTAGCCAAGTCTTTTGAAATCCACACATTAAGTCCAAAGCCAAATTTGTCTGGTTTCAAATGAAAATTTTCCAATTTGTATTTTATTTATAGTTTTCAAATCAAAATGAAAGAGTCCCTTTCTTATAAATTTTTTAAAAATATTTTCAAGACAAAATTTAAACTGTTTTTACATATCAATATGACCAATTCAACATACTTTTTTGAGTTTTTTTTTAGGAAAAAACTTTTTTGAGTTGGAATATCGATTAGATTTTTTTTTCCCATACCATTAAATTAAAATAAACAACAATCCTCTCCTCGTTTATGGTTACAATGAATGAACAAGAATTAGCTACTTCTCATTGGCGATGTTGATTTGTCAAAATATTCTTAAAAGCTTGAATGAAACTTCCACTATGGCATTATCTTTGCAGTTTGTAAAAGGTCATTCTACAAAATGAGAAAGGATGGGCAAAACCCAAAAGAAGAAATAAAGTTAGGCGATTTCCAATTTAAACAAAGCACACCCAATTTCCAAACCCAACCCAAGACCGTCACCGTGTGCTTTCTATTCATATTCTTAAAGGATTTAGATACTGTAAATAACCCAGTAATTATATTGATCATGTATATAGACTGTATAGTAACTAAAATCCATTTATATATATAAACAACTATTATTCTATAAATTCACTTAGTAAAGTGGTCATTTTCTCTTCATATTAATTAAAAAGGTTCAAGTTTCACATTTACCTATTAAATTATAAAGTGTGTAAAAATCACACAAACAAGAATCGATAAACAGAATGAGATAATTGATTCGAATCTGTTGATTTTTGAATACTGGAAACTAAATCTGTTGATTCTTGAGAATACTGAAAACGAAACTTTTTATTAATCTGTTAATTTGTGCACGAATACCATAATAACATGAATAAAAAAGGGTTGATTCTCACAAGAATACCAATATTTGGGATAAACAATAGAAAACTCTCTAAAATTTTATTCAATAATCAGAACAGAAATCCGTACAAGATATTTAAATAGGAAAACTAAATACCTAAGAGCAACCCCAAAAGCCTCTTCTAATTTCACTCTTTAAATATCAATTTGCTTACATATGTGACAATTTGAAGAGTAAGAAAAAAGACTCATTCCAAAAGACTCTTCAAATAGAAATAGTCTTATATTATTTTAATAATAATATAAAATATAAAATTTAAAATTGGACAAAGTTGTTAAATTTAAAACCAGCACAGTTGATGTAATAATGGTTATAAAAAGTAATAAAATAAAATATGAAGAGTGAGAAATCACTTAGTAATATTGAAGAAAGTTAAAGAATTTTTCAATTGAAGAATACTATTTAATGAGTATGTTGGAACCACATCTGCTGATGTGACTCATCTAACTTTTCTAATAACCTTAATTAATGAGTCTGTCGGAATTGCTCTAAAAGAATCATGCAAGTATTAAAATCATCAATTTTCCCTAAGAATGAAAGAATTGAGATTACAATAGAAATTTAAAATACTATAATCCTAAAACATCATGTACTTATTTAATAAAGAAATTAGATTTGAAAATCAAATCATAAAATAATTAACTACCTATTTAAATATATAATAAATGGAAACATAATAATGTGTATTAATTATAAAAATATTTAAAACCCCAAATCTTCAATAATATCTGCCGTATCAGAATTTGATTGAATTTTTTTTGAAGTATTAATTACATTAAGACTGTCGGATCAATAAAAATTAGACAATACAATTGTGGCCAGATATCTACCGTCAAAAAAAAAAAACAAAAAAAAACCAGAGAAACATACCAAGACCCATAACAAAGGTGCAGACTACAAAGCCAGAGTCATTTTTGAAAACTTCCATTCAAAGTTAAAAAAAAAAATAAACAGAGACCAAGACCAATAATAAAGGTGCATACTAGAGAGAACCATAGTCAACAGACTCTACTTTCCTCTCCTATCAAACCACACCAAATATCTTTAACAATTAACAGGAACAAACCCAAAAACCCCACAAATGCACTGTGAAACAGATAACCAATACCACACTCATTGAACATCAATCACATAATGAAGATGATGGTTGTAACAAGGCACCATTATTGTGCCATTTTGCTCTTCATCTTCTTCATCACCAACTCTGCATCTGCTACTGACTCCATATCAGCCACTCAATCTCTCACAAGTGGCCAAACTCTTGTCTCTTCTGACGATGTTTTCGAGCTTGGATTCTTCTCCCCTGGAAATTCAAAAAAATGGTACCTTGGGATTTGGTACAAGAACCTCCCAGACAGAACGTATGTCTGGGTGGCTAACAGAGACAACCCACTCGCCAAACCATCGTCAGGATCTCTCAAGATCACCAACCAAAGCATTGTTCTTCTTAATCAAGATGAGAATCTTATTGTTTGGTCATCTAATCAAACCAAGGTTGGCAATCCAGTTGCTCAATTGTTAAACTCTGGAAATTTTGTTCTCAGAGAAGCTGATCACAAAGATGAGTTTCTGTGGCAGAGTTTTGATTATCCAAGTGATACTTTGTTACCAGGAATGAAACTTGGATGGGATCTGAGAACGGGTTTCGAACGATTTATAACATCATGGAGAAACTCAGACGATCCTTCTTCAGGTGATTTTTCTTTCAAGTTAGATTATCATGGATTCCCAGAGATTTTCTTGGAAAATAAACAAGTGAAAACGTATCGTAGCGGTCCCTGGAATGGCCTAAGATTCAGTGGTGTCCCTGAAATGAAGCCTCAAAACGACATGAATTTCGACTTCGTTGTAGATCAAGAAGAGGTTTATTACTCATTCAACATCACAACAGAAAATTTATTCTCAAGATTGATTGTTAATCGAGAAGGGGTTCTTCAGAGATTGACTTGGATTCCATCCATCAGTAAATGGAATCCATTCTGGTACGCACCAAAAGACCAGTGCGACGATTACAGAGAGTGCGGTCCATTTGGAGTATGTGACACTAATGCTTCACCAGTCTGCAAATGTATGAGAGGATTTCAGCCGAAATTCCCACAAGCTTGGACTTTGAGAGATGGGTCTGGTGGATGTGTCCGGAAAACAGATTTGGTGTGCATTAAAGACAAGTTTTTGCATTTGAAGAACATGAAATTGCCGGAAACTACATCGGCGTTTGTGGACAAGAACATGAGTGTCAGAGAATGTGCTGCTTTGTGTTTCAAGAACTGTTCCTGTACAGCTTATGCTGCTTCGAATATCACTAGAACCACAGGATGTGTGATATGGACCGATAATCTAATGGACATGAGACAATACGCAGAAGGTGGCCAAGATCTTTACGTTCGATTGGCTGCTTCTGACATAGGTACGTAACTTTAAATTCATCATTCATTTTGTTTTCTTATCGTAGAAAATTTGGTATGAATGTCTGAACTTTATTTTAATTTAAAAATATAACAATTCTAGTTTATTCGATATAGGATGGTGAGTCATCATTGCCGTTGATTTAGGGTAGGAGGCCCACTGTTTTAAGGAGACCCATATTTTATGAATGGTTGCCGTTGATTTAGGGTTGGAGGCCAACTGTTTTAAGGGGACCCATATTTTATGAATGGTTTCAAATCGACATGGCACGTTAGTTGGGGACCGTCTAAAAAATATGAGAATCTTGGAGGCAATGTAAACTATTAGAGTGTTTCTCACATGCGTGCGGTGGTGATTCATAGAAGTCCTACCCACCTGGACCACAGGGTAGGTTGAGTTAGGGACATACGAAAAAAACTTGTATTTGGACGATCTCATTGACCATTGAGTGAAATTGTGACATATTAAAGTAATTTATCTAGAGAACATAAAATTAGATTTTAAAACTTTAATTCAGTAAATTTCATTTAACGGTCTTACTCGTGGTAGAGAACATAAAATTAGATTTTAAAACTTTAATTCAGTAAATTTCATTTAACGGTCTTACTCGTGGTAGTGAAACTGTCCCAAACTAGTTTTTCTCATCACACACATACCCACATGTTCTGGTCCGTCTGATTCCAATCCTGCCAACAAGAAATCATGATCAGACGGTGATAGGTGAAGATAGTTTTGAACTCTCCCCTTGAATGGTTGCGTAATAATATAATAAAGTTTTGAAATGCCGTCAAGGACCCCACAATACATTCTTAGGTCTAAAATCGTCTTCATTTGGGCCGGCGATTTTGACTTGGACGGCGTTGTCACAGTCCAATATATCCTTTTCTCACTGGGTCGCTTTTATATATCGGGACAATAATCCTGTGGGTCCCAGTTCCATTTTGTTTTAAAAAAAATTTACTTCTCTATAATTGAAAATAAAGAGTCTAGTCTAATAACTTTGCAAGGATTAGAAAGCTATAAAGTGAAAGAGGTTGGGTTGGGTTAGGTTACCTTTTATTTTTAAGGACAAAATTGTCTTTTTCATTTCACTTTCTTTTCCCATTCTCTCATGTAATGGGATTTTTGTAATGCTTCTTCTAAACCTTAGAGAGAGTAACTTTAGAATAGTGGACCACATCAATTATAGATGCATCCAATAAAATTTTGTTACCTATATATATATATATTTGTGTTTGGATTTAAATTCAAAATTACCATAATAGTAGTTTATAGGAATGATATGATACGTTTTGTCACTTTATTTTAAAGCTTGTTTTGGATTAGCTAGACTCGGATTAGGTGGCCATGCCACAAATGCCATACATATTCCTTAATTTCCAATAAAATGATATGAATTTTAGAGCTAAATTGCATCTAAAAAGTGGAACATCCTAATCACACATCAAAACTTAGAACCCTAGAGACAAGATCGTTATCAGCCAGCCGTTTGATTAATGCTTCTAAGCTGATATCGATAAATCCAGCCGTGGACTTTAAACTAATTATATGGGGTTATGTTTGAATTTGGTGGGTCCATTGTAGTCGAGTTAGGTGTAAATGTGTTTGAAACAATTTTATATTTTTTATGATCTGAAATTGGAATACAACATTTATTAGACCCACCTACTTGATTGTACTAAAGAATTTAATTCAAAGCAGCAAAGGGTCAATGAGAGAAATAAATTTTGTTTGGTTTGTTTGCAATTTGCATTGAAGTGTAACAACTATATGAAAGTAAATGTATTCTGTCAGGTTTCTTTAATAAAAACAGCTATGTTTTAGGTCCCTGGTTAACTTTTGGATTCTTTTGTTTAAGCAAATGTAATTAGACCCACGAATGAATGACATTTGATTGAAGTGCAAAACCGACAATATATAATTGACATAATTAACAGATAGATTTTTTTAGTAACCATTAGATCTAAAAACTTAAAGTTTAAACCGATAGGAAATGATCCAGAAATAGTATATAACTTCTTTAACATACCCTCTCACACTAACACAACAAATTCAGATAACAAATAACAAATAACAAATTCAAATAATCATTTAGGGGTACTCGAATACAGAAGTACTCCTGGACAGCAAAGCTCTAATAGGAAATGACCGGTATTTAAGCACTCTAACAAGATTTAACCCAGTTTGGAAATAATTTGGATCCATTATCATTGAACATGGAAGATTTTAATGTTTATGTTTCAGGTGATGGTAGGCATGTAACTGCTCTGGTTATTAGCATCACAGTTGGTAGTGCAGTTTTGATTTTAGGACTTGTTGGCTTTTTTCTGTGGAAAAGGAAGGTGTTGCTGAGTAAACAAAGAGGGAAGATAGTAGAACAAAGAGGTAACAAGAAGTATATGCATCTCTTTATAGGATTGAATGTAGAATTGCGGGCGGTTTACGTATCGTAATTGTGGTTTTAATATATATGCTTAATTCTTGCTGTCTTAAAACTAGGTTCTCATGAGAGAAGCCAAGATTTTCTGTTAAATGAGGCTGTAATTTCAAGTAAGAGGGATTATTCGGGCGAAAAAACTGATGATCTAGAGTTGCCATTGTTTGATTTCGACACCCTCTTAAAAGCCACGGAAAACTTTTCGGATGATTGTAAACTTGGACAAGGCGGGTTTGGATGTGTTTACAAGGTAAATCCCCTTTTGCAATTATGTTGCTTTACACACAAGAAACTGTATTATTCCTGTTATCCTGTATGTGCTTATAAAATGTACATGTATGGAATGCCAGGGTAGGTTGGTAGAAGGTCAAGACGTAGCAGTAAAACGCCTTTCGAAGAATTCTGGGCAAGGCAATGAAGAATTCAAGAATGAGGTCAGATTGATTGCAAGGCTTCAACACAGAAATCTGGTTCGACTCCTCGGTTGCTGTGTTGAGATGGATGAAAAGATTCTGATATATGAGTACATGGAAAACAGAAGCCTGGATTCTATTCTGTTCAGTTAGTACCACTTCACAGCTTAAATTATCGATCTGATCTACATTGTCAATTCTCTGAAAAATCAGGCAAACAGGTTGGTGGTCTTGTTAGGGTACTTAACATATATAATCCTGCTGTTGTTTCAGATAAAGCAAGAAGCTCGTTACTAAATTGGCAAACACGCTTCAACATCATATGTGGGATTGCGCGAGGACTTCTGTATCTTCACCAGGATTCTAGATTTAGAATTATCCATAGGGATCTCAAAGCAAGCAACATTCTGCTTGATAAGGACATGCATCCGAAGATATCTGACTTTGGCATGGCTAGAATTTTCGGAGGAGATCAAACCGAAGCAAACACTAAGAGAGTAGTCGGAACATAGTAAGTATAATAAACTAGTTATCAGTACTCATTCAATAGATGAATTGTGATTCACTCGTCTTACTGACATTGCTTTGTTTGTGACACAAAGTGGATATATGTCTCCTGAATATGCAATGGATGGACTCTTCTCTGTGAAATCCGATGTTTTCAGCTTCGGTGTTTTGGTGTTGGAGATTGTAACTGGTAAGAAGAATAGAGGATTTTATCACTCAAACAGCGAGCTTAACCTTCTCGGACATGTAAGTACAAATAAGTAAATCTTTAATGTTAACATTCACATGACATATGATACAACCATATTATTGACCCAAATAGAAATCTAATTAATGGACATTGTTGCAGGTGTGGAGATTGTGGCGGGAAGGCAAAGGATTGGAAATAACCGATTCATTGGTGGGTGATTCGTATCCTGCACATGAAGTTATGAGATGCATACAAGTTGGCCTATTATGTGTCCAAGAGACTGCAGAAGAGAGGCCAACCATGTCAAATGTTGTATTGATGCTGAGTAGTGAAACTGCAACAATGCCCCATCCCAAAACTCCAGGATTCTGCCTAGGACGAAATCCTATCGAAACCGATTCATCTTCAAGCAAGCAAGATGAAACATTTACAGTAAACCAGGTCACAGTTACAATGCTAGATGCTAGGTAGTGAAAGTTGGGTGCCTGATCATCTAGTAAATTTGTATATCTCAGAGAATTTCAGAATTTGTATATCCTGTCCTGTGAATTTTGTTACATTTTTTAGTATTCATGAATCGTTTTGACATGTCACATCAAAAGTATCCTCACTTTGTCCTTTTGCTAATTCTATCAACTTTTCAAGAATATTGAAATATGTTAGTAACTATTAGATTCAAAAACTTAACATATAAAACCTTAAACTTTGCTAGAGGATACAGAAGTTGGATTGAAATGTATTAATAATTTGTAATACAAAATAGTTAAAACTTATTGAAAATCAAATGAAAAAGAACCATTTACTAATTAGGAATCCTAATAAAAGAAATGAAACTTAATTATTGATTTGTGATTACAATATTTATTAAAATAAGTTGATAATCAAATTATGTGGGTCCCACATACAAATCGAGAATTGTTCATACTAAGGAATTAAGTTCATACAAATCCATAAAATCCTGACACTGTCTATTAAAATATCAATCCAATACACCTCTTAATTAGTTCATTTTCTCTTTTATTTCATTCCCTATTAATAAAAACGTGGAAATGGTGAGAAATGTCACCTTTTTGTCTCGCTGTTGCACCAACGTCACCTGTTAAACTTATGTTTAAAAGACATCTATTTTGGTTAACTACCAAAATTACCCTTAAATAGTCAATTTTTAATTGTCTCCGTACTTCCATCTCCACACTTGAAACACTGAAGGCAGTAACTCATCTCTTTCTCTCTCTACAATAAATTTCAAAACTACTCAACGTTCTTCAGTAAGCACAACAAGGTAATATGTTTGTCTGAAATACTGTTTTTTATCCTTCATTTTTAAAAAACATTCCTTTTGTAAACATGAAACTGGTTTTGTGAATATTGAATCTGTGAAATTTGAATCTCCGATGCTGTTTGAAAAAGCTCGGAGCCTTTGAAAGTGCTCGGAGCCTGTTTGAAAAAGCTCGAGCCTTTGGACAAAAGGCTCGAGCCTTTAGAAAACAAGCTCGAAGACTTGAAAAAAGCTCGAGACTTTGTAAAACAGCTCGAGCCTTTAGAAAACAAGCTCGAGACTTTGTAAAAACGCTCGGGACTTTGTAAAAAAGCTCGGGACTTTTGTAAAAAAGCTCGGGACTTTGTAAAAAAGCTCGGGAATTTTGTAAAAAAGCTCGGGACTTTGTAAAAAAGCTCGGTAATTTGTAAAAAAGCTCGGGACTTTTGTAAAAAAGCTCGGGACTTTGTAAAAAGGCTCGGGACTTTGTAAAAAAGCCCGGGACTTTTGTAAAAAAGCTCAGGACTTTGTGAAAAAGCTCGAAACTTTGTAAAAAAGCTCGAGACTTTGTAAAAAGCTTGGGACTTTGTAAAAAAGCTCGACTCTTTTGGGAAAACCCTCGGAATCTTTGGAAAAAACGTTGGAACCTTTACTAAAAGCTCAGAGATCATAGTAAAAACCTCGGAAACTATTTTAAAAGGCTCTGAGCCTTTTCCATAGCTTTTATGTTTGTCATAATGGTTTGTGGTGATGAATGTTACAGGAGAATGAATCGGGTGAGAATAGTAATATCTTACAACGGTCGATGGGAGCAGTTACCCTACGGAAGTCAGAGGTTTGTTGGATCCGACAACCAAGGAATGTATGTGTCAAAGAATATGAGTTACGAAGAATTGGTGTCGATCGTGCATACCGTTGTGAAGTATGATGTAAACAAATACAATGTTGATCTACAGTCATATCAATCGTTCCTGGCGCTACATGTCGCACATTTGTAAGAAATGACGATGATGTTCAGTTTATGCTAGGGGAAGATCGGGTGATCCCTCAAGTATGTGTTAGTCTAATTGAGAGGGCAACTGGAGATGTGATACGGAATGATATTCCTGCTCCTGAAAATACCCAACCATTTGGATCCGCTAGCGGTAGCAACCAAGTGTTCACACAAAGGAGTGCCACTGAAGGTGGGGAAAACATATGTGCTGTCCAACCGGTAGTGGTCGACCATGCAGATGTTGGTGAACCTCAATTCGACGATGTGTTTGGTTATCGATTTGAGATGAATGATGAGCGGTACAATGAGCAATACAATGAGATGTACAATGAGGAGAACATTGAACCGAACCTTGGGCCTAACCAGGAGGTGGATAATGAGGGAAATATTGATCTGGTAGATCATGTAGAGAACACCGATGAAGATCATGTCCAAATTCAAAGACGTGGAAGACGTGTAGAAGGAGTTAGTTGCACTGGAGCAGATATGCCCGGTACTTCCGAGGTCTGGCATAATGTATTTGCAGATGATTCTGATAATACCACAACGTGGGTTATTCCCGGAGCAGATTCATACTCGTTTGGGATTGGTAGAAGCACAACCTTGGTAGCAGAAGAACCTACAAGCATGATTTATAAAGGTCAGTTCTTTCCGACTAAAAAGGATTTGAAGAGACTAGTTGGCCTTTTTACAATGCGGCGAAACTTCGAATGGAAGGTGAAAAGGTCCAATAAGACAACGTTACATCTTATTTGTTTGATTGACAACTGTACATGGAAATTAAGAGCGGTGAGAAGAGATGAAGAGACGTACTTCCAAGTAAGAAGTTTTCTCAATGAACACAGTTGTCCATTGGAGGAGATTCACCGTCGCCACCGATAAGCTAGTGCAGTTATAATTAGAGAAGTGGTTGCACCTATACTTCAACAACAAGATGGTCGTCTCATGCGTCCCAAGGATATAATCGCCGATATGAAAACAATGTATGGCATCCAAATCATGTACAGTAAGGCATATCAAGCCTTGCATTATGCATTGTCACTGACCTATGGGACACATGAAGAAACCTTCCAACTACTGCCATCTTTTGGTTACGTGCCGGAACAATAAAATCCCGGCACAATCACTGACTTACAGTGCGCTGACGACGGTAAATTCTTTTACTTTTTCATGTCGTTAGGGGCCTCAATTAGAGGTTTTCGGAGGTGCATGCGTCCGGTTATTGCACTTGATGGTACCCATTTGAAGGGAAGATTCTGGGGTACAATGTTTGTTGCAACTGCCCAAGATGGAAACGAACAGGTGTATCCAATTGATTTTGGGTACGGCGACTCCGAAAACAACCTTTTATGGGAATGGTTTTTGGATTGCTTGAAAGGTGCCCTTGGTCATATAGATGATCTGGTTTTTATTTCCGATCGACATGCAAGCATTGAAGCAGGGATTTCTAAAGTGTTCCATTATGCAACCCATACCATATGTTGTTGGCACTTTGCTGAAAATGTGAAGAAGCGATTTCACAGAAAAGATGTTGCCAGCTTAATGGACAAAGCCGCTAGAGAGTACACTGAATTCAAATATAACCGGTACATGGGTGAGTTACGTAACCTGCACAAGAATGCTTTCGATTATGTTGAATCTGCCGGTCCACACAAATGGTCTCGTGTACACTGTCCCCAACGAAGGTTCAGGGTGATGACAACAAATGTTGCAGAGTGCATAAACTCATGCCTTAAATTCGCACGACAACTCCCTATGTTGACATTGACAGAGTTCATTAGGAATATGTTACAGCGTTGGTTTCACGATCGACATCGAGCTGTACAGTCCATGCGTCATCAGTTGACCAACGCATCACATCTTGTGATCTACAACGGATCGAGAAGTGCGGTTATATGACCATCAATCCAATAGACTGGAACATTTTCTCTGTCAAACGGTCCGGAAAGCAGTGGACTGTTGACTTAGCCCGGAAGACATGCACATGCAACAAATTCCAAATGGATCATTTTTCGTGTTCTCAAGCACTCGCAGTGGCAAGGTACATTAACAGTATACAATTATACGCTATATTAAGCAAACGTGATTGTCACTTTTTTCATTGCTTTTGCAGGGAGCGGAACTTGGACTTCACATCGCTGTGTTCGGACTACTACAAGAGACAGACACTTATTGATGCATACTCAGTTCCTATTATGCCTGTTGGCCATCCTTCTTCATGGGTAGTGCCGTTCGACATCGCTGAGCGGGTGGTTTTAAATCCAAAGACCAAGAGACAATCAGGTCACCCGATGGAGGGTCGACATGCATCTTCTTCAGAGAGGACAACCACCCAATCGTGTAGAAGATGTGGACAATCAGGTCATAATAGCAGGAGGTGTTCTAATCCGCCCTTGATTAATGAAGGTCAGAGCAGAATTGTTCCCGAGGAATACCGTCGCAAGTGTAGCGTATGTCATCAAGTTGGACATAACAAACAGACGTGCCCACATAAGGAATCTACCGAGGAGTGAACTGAGCCGTTCATACTTATTGTTTAATTAATTTGGGGTGTTAATTATTACTTGTGTTATTGTATGAAATGCGTGTGTTGTACTTGTAAATGCAAACACTTTAAATTTTAAACAAAAAATTTGAAATTTGAAATTTGAAAGTTCATTACTATAATTGTTTGTACATCGACAACTACAACATCTAATGGGGCTTGGAGTTACAAAAAATCTCCACAGCCATCTTCTTCCGTATGGTGCACTTATCTTCTTCTGACCAGTCGAACGTCTTCCTGTTCGCCAGTACGTACTCCATCAATCTCAAGGTATGAGCACCACAGTTACCCCTGCGACTCAGCACATGAACAACCGTTACAATTGAAGTTTAATAAAACAAACTTAAAGTTTAAATGATGTTCGTACGGTCATACCCTCTAGTCTGTTGGGGCACATGTGTTGTAGACACCATGCTTACCCCAAAGGGCCTATTCCCTTCTCGTACTTCGCCTCGCCCGTTGGTCTGGCATCGTGAAACCCCACCTGATGCAACATCGAGGGTAGAAACCACCGCAATGGAGCGACCTGCTCTTTCCTGATCTGTAGGGGGACTTCTTGTCTGAACGAGTCTAGCAGGTGGATCTTCCCGATAGTAAGGTCATCGCTGGCCATGAGCCAATGCTGGCCACCAATGTTGCACGGAATAAGGACCTGTACCAAGTGTTGAAGATATTGTTATGGTCAAAATAAGAATTTTTAATTAAACACATTGAAACCATAACTGTATTTTGCTCACCACGTCAACCTCGTGCCATGGTCGGTTCCCTACCGGGAGCAATCCACGTACCGTCATCAGATCTTCAGGGGACCACCTGTACTTCAACACAGACCAGTTTTTCGGGGCTTTGCCCACAGCATCACGATGCATGATTCTCCGCCACTGAAACTCCAACATTGACTGAAAATAGATAACGAACTGAAACGTTAGAAACAGGATGAAACACAACAAACAGACGTGCGAAAACAGTACATTTGAAACACTTACATAGAACTGAGAATCTAGTAGGTTCATCCTCTGAATGTAGACAGTGGGGAGTGCTCGCTGACGCTTCCGTAAAATATGCAGGTACGTGTCCATATGCTGACAATATAAACATTGTTAGTATTCTTCCATAAGTTAAACAAACTTAAAAGACAATCGAAGTAAGGAAAGTACCATGTCCTCCAACTCCATAAAGTTGGTTTGCAACCGATGGAACCAAGGCACAGGCACGGGGGTCATCAGATCCACATCACGTCTGTGTAATTTTCAATTATTTAGGAAAACAACTAATTTAACTTAGGTGTTTCAAAATAAATTCACAATATTTTAATACTTACAATTCCCCCGTCACGTTCCTCTTGTAGGCTTTGTAAGCCCAAGCTGGTCAGCGTCTACCAAATCATTTGGCCTGAATATATGTGCTGATGACATGGGCAGTGTCCTTGGCCTCTTCGGCCGACAGGGGTCAGTGTAAGGGCTCATCAACTGCCAGCCTAGTTTGCGCATCCGCTGCTGCCTATGCTGACTGTGGACCACTGGGGGTGTTGGGAGGAGGAACTCTGTCCCCGTGGATCACGTCGAGGGCTCCGGTGGGATGGGCTGTGTCGGGATGGACAGTGAAAATACACAAAGTGTGTCTAATACAACCTAGAGGGGGGTGAATGGCTTGTTAATCGATTATTACCAACTTTTTCGATTAGTCAATATTAAACATATAACCCAATTAAATCAAACATACAAAATCAAGTAAAAGTGCGGAAATATAAAGAACACTTGATTTTGACGTGGAAACCCTTGGATAAGGGAAAAACCACGGGCTATCCTTCTAGCCACAGACGATCACAGAAATCCACTATATGAGTAAAAAGTTACACCCTCAAGTGATACTCGGACTCTCACTCTCGACAACCTCAGGCTATGGACACTACCACTCGCCACTGTTGGTTCAATCCCTAGTGATATCCACTGATACACTACTCTTGGCGTGAGCACCTCCTACTCTACCCAGCGGGCCTTTTATAGCGGCTCTTGACCGATGCTTGCCAACCACACCTTGGTTGCAAGACTTCAATGCTTGTGCAACTTCACCCCGAAGCCACAAGACTTTGACTCAAGAAGAGTATAAAAGTCTAAGTGTGTATATGACAATATACTCAAAACAATAATGTGCAAAACTAAACACAAAATGCTTAACTAGATGTTATAATGCAATTAAACACTCTAGTTATCAAACGATGCATACATGTACACACATGAGGTCTCAATTAGTTGTAGAGAAATTTTAACAACCTAATTGTCAAATATATTCACATAAACATTCATAAACTTGACTAGATGCACAAAGTCAACATAATCATCAATTAAGCATACATGAATATTTATTGGTTAGCTATTTAGGCATATATGACCTAATAATGCAAGCTATCTTAAACAAACACAATCAAATATTCATGAACATTAACTAGTTGACTAAAACACAATTTCTCAACCTAGTTATCAATTAATCACACATGAATATTTATAACCTAGCTTTTAGGCAAAAATGACCTAATCAAGTAAGCTATCAAAATACAAACCCAATCATGTTATGAAGACTCATAAATATGCAATAAAGTAGAGTCTAGGTATTTAGTCATGCAATAAATACCTAATCTAGAGTAAGAAGAACAATAAATGATATTCAAAGAAGTTCTTGCTTACCTAGTCATGAAATAATGAAGACCCATGCTCATATGATGTTGAATGATGCAAGATGGAGATGGGTTTTGGGTTTGGAGAGTCAAAGATGCTTTCTTGAAGCTTTCTCTCTCTAGGAGCTCTAACCTCTCTCTAAAAATGATTTTCTGAGCTCTTGGTCGGCCAAGAAGAGAAGAGGAAGAATATATATGAAGCCCTAGTTAAAACTACATTGTTTTGAACTTGGGAAACAGAATCCCGTCAAAACCGCTTGCTAGACCGCGGCACAGGTAAGTGTCCAGACCGCTGGTACATACAGCAGTGTACCGTCTGGACAACACCTGCGGTTGGGACTGCTGTGCGTGCAAGTGCACAGGTCGTGGTCCACGTCGCGCATGACGCACTGGAGAATACCACTTCGTGCGCCGTGGTGCAAGCAGAGCCTGCCGAGCGGTCTAGGCCGCGTTAAAGGGAAAAATCCCTTTTTAACACTCAATAAAAATGTCTATCTTACATGAATGTTGTGCAAGTGTGAAGTGAGTGAGATGCACACAATGAAGCACAATTAATATGTCAAACATGTTATCAAATGAGATACAATGCAAGATAGAGAAATCTAATGCAAGCTAGTGAGTGTTTTTGAAAAGGATGCACACTTATATAAACAATAAAGAACACAAATCCAAGATAAACAAAACATGCATGAAGTGTGTGTGTGCACCTAAACCCTTCAAGAGACAAAGTCAATTGAGTATACCTTTTGCTCTTGAAGTCATGGAGATGCTTGGAAGCTTGCCAACACTGACCTAAGCTACCCATTACACAATCATCCCCAATGTGGTATGGTTTGTCATGAAATAAGCCAATCATAAAATCGAGGTCCTTACAGACCAGCAGTGTCACTAGGGGGTGAGGTGTGACTGGATCGAGTAGAGGAGAGCGGTGTCGGATGGACCGCAGGGGTGCTCCCTATGGATCGCCTGGTCAGGTCAGGAGTGTGGACTGTATAGGAGGAGGGACTCTGACCCAGTGGACTGAACGGGTCTGCTGTGTGGTCCTGGATATGAACAGGAGGATCCACATCCTGTACCTCCATAAGCAGCGGATACTCTAATATCACCTGGGTAACTGTCTCCCCAAATACTCTTGTATCCGTGCCACCAGGGACTTGCATCTGCTGGTCTCGTACTGTATCTCCAGCTGTTGGACCCTACGTCTGAGATCCATCAGCCTCCGTCGTAGGTCCGGTGGCTGGGTCTGTCCTTCCGTCTCTGTCTGTACGGGGAGAGTCTCGATCATGGGAGGGTGGACCATCCCTGCCAGACTGTGATGTCGAACCCCACCGCCCCCGGAGAAAGTCCATCACCTCCCTATGCTGCCTATCCCGTTTCCGATCACTCTTCTGGATATCCTCCCGTAACACAGTGACTGCATCCATCACATCTTGGATTTTTCATTCCAAACGGTTCTGAAACAAAATCATTATTGTCAGAACTAAAACCCAACACTTGTTTCAACATAAATAATGCATTACACCATTTTTGACATACCTGGTGATGCCCTCCAACGTCTTCTCGTGAATGTACTCCACCGGGCATCGCAAATCGAACCTGTCTGCTCCTAAGAGGACTCCCAGTGATAAACTCCGGGTCCGAACCCTCCGTATCTGGCCTGTGCCATAGGGGACTCCCACTGTGGAACTCCTGGTCGAAACGCTCCGTATGACTGGGTCCGGCAGTCGTATGATGTAAGGGATCCGGTACCGAGCCGTCGTGTCCATCGGTAGCCATATATAGACTGCCTCCCTCATTTATGCCCTCGTAATACCGTGCAACCCTCTCAGCTGCTGTCTGCACCAGTGCAGTCCTCGCAAACATCTGAAATCGTTGTTAGACCATTGTATTTGTATAATCGTAATATGTAAACACTTTAACACAATAAATCCTTACCCTGGCTAAGAAATTTTTTTTGCCCAGCTTGTCCGACCTTGGTTGCTTTTGCAACTGCCATTTCAGCATACGGGGGGACAACTCAATCTGCCTATGAGTCCCAAATCAGGTCCCAAGCTCGGGGATAACCTCATACGCAAATACCTATGTAAAAGAACAAGTTATTCAGAATCCAATCATTTATTCCGTAACTCATGTAAAAAAATATTTAGGTTTTCAAAAGATACAAATTCTAAATTCTCACCAACAGTGCGTGAGCTAGACCGTAAATGTTGTACGTCTCCACCGCGTGAACGTCAGCGCCCTTTTCCTACTGTCGTCTCTCATACCGCACACGTCGATCGTTTAAGGCATTCTTGAATCCAATAATGGACTGCCTATACACGTGGGCACCCCACGGGAATGCATCAAAAGCGTCCAAGTCCTCGACTAGCCGGATCTGCCATAATGGAACTTTCTCTCTCTCGTCCAAGCCCATCAATATCCAGTTTAGCATATAAAGGAGGCACAGCTTCACAGCATCGTACTGCTCCTCAAATACACCGATCCGTAGAACAGCTCTCAGCTGTTCATAATCCACCTCAGCTACACCATGGAAATACCGTTGGTGTATCCCGTTCTGAACCATCTCATACCTCGTCGTGTCGGGAATCACTCCAAACTTCAATCCGGTAATCAGACATAATTCAACCTTGGAGAACCGGACCGAACGAGGACCTAACATAAATCTCATCTCATCCTGTGGCCCATCGTGATGTGGCTCGCGCAATAGCAGTCGATGGACTACGCTACCCGAAAATTTCATCCCCCGATCCATCCTAAGAAAATGACCAAAACAAGACTCTGTATACCGACGTCGGTCTTCGACCTTGAATTGTTCTGGTACACTGTCCAGTGCGACGTCGATATCTTTAAGGTCGCTGAAATGGTCATGCCGAGTGATTTTTCCATCGTATCATTCATCCTCTGGAGTTTTAAGCAAATCTTTTAGTTCACTACCCATCTGCATTTTCACAGAAAGAATCCATCAGTAAACTGTAAAAGGCTCGGACATAATAATATAAAATAGCAGGGAAGCAGTTTCAAAAAGCTCTGACTCATATTGAAAAAGCTCGGACAGTGTGAAAAAATCTCGGACACAGTTTGAAAATGATCGGACTCGTATAAAAAAAGCTCGGGCACAGTTTCAAAAAGCCCGGGCACAGTTTGAAAAAGCTCGGACACATGTTGAAAATGCTCGGACTGTTGAAAAAGCTCGGACAGTTTAAAAAAGCTCGGACGCTGTTTCAAAAAGCTCGGAAACTGTTTCAAAATGCTCAGGCACAGTTTGAAAAAGCTCGGGCACAGTTTGAAAAAGCTCTGGCACAGTTTGAAAAAGCTCGGACACATGTTGAAAATGCTCGGACTGTTGAAAAAGCTCAGACTCAGTTTTAAAAAGCTCGGACTGTCTAAAAAAGCTCGACAACTGTTTGAAAAAGCTCGGACAGTTTAAAAAAGCTCGGACACTGTTTCAAAAAGCTCGGACTGTTTAAAAAAACTCGGACACTGTTTCAAAATGCTCGGAAACTGTTTTAAAAAGCTCGGCCACATTTTAAAATAGCTCGGGAACAGTTTCAAAAAGCTCGGGCGTTTTAAAAAAGCTCGGACTCATTTCTAAAACGCTCGGATACCTAGAAAAAGCTAGGAACCAGTTTGAAAAAGCTCGAAAACCCAGAAAAAGCTAGGAAAACGTTTTAAAAAGCTCAGAAAAAGCTCTAAAAAAGCTCAAAAAAAGCTCGGAATCACCTTGAAAAAGCTAGGGAACCCAGATCTTCAACGGGTTTACAAACCCTAACCTAACCCACAACCATTCTCAGATCAACAAACAAACCTAATCTACAAGTTTAATCAACAACCAACATCAAACATGAACTTATTAAAAACAAAATCAACAACATAATCTGACTCAACTTACTGTCGATTGAAGATGCTCTCGTCTGAACACCCGAAAAAACACTGTTGTCCTACCGGCGGTTACTTCGACGTTTTTTTCAGACGGAAACCCACTAATCTTCCAACGTCGGTTCTTTTTCCAAGATATGTTTTCTCTCTCTGGTTTTTCTCACTAGGTTTGAAAACGACAAAAACTCACTTGGAAGGGGTGTTTTTTGTCTGGACACCTAAATTGGTGCCTTTTAAACATGAATTAGTAATGTGGTGATATTTGCACAACACCCATTCCAAATAGTGCTATTTATTTTTTGAGCCCCGTATCATCATAAGTTCCATGAGAATTGAGAATTGTGAAACGACACTTGATTTCTTAGGTGGGGTACGGAATTAATTAAGTTCTCTTTCCTTCGTTTTAGGATTCATATTAGTAAACGTGCCATGAAAAGAACTTGTTAAAAATATCCTGATTTCGTCCTTGCTCACACGATGATCGAGAAAGACAAACACCTAAGTCCTAAGTAACTCATAAATGCTCTTCCAAGGCTTATCTTCTTCCAAACTTTGTTCGATCTCAATTCATTTGAAAAATTCAACTCCCTTTCATGGCCTTTATGGAAACTATTTATGTTTGTGGGTTGCGTAATATAATATCTAGACTTGATAAGCATAGGCATTCTCTATCAGCTGAAGACTCTGTTAAGTAAACCACCAGTATGCTAAGCATATGGAAACCTGTGTTTAGATGAGGTTCTTCAGTACCTATAACAGAGGATGATATAGAGTGTCACAATGATTCTGAATTGAACCATTAGTGCTAATTAGCAGACGTCCACTTGCATTAGATCAGTTTCAAGTTAGTTACCGGAAAATAACAGAATGCTGACTTGGATGTTTTAGAGAATATTATTGGTCAAGAATTCCTGATTGTAACTAACACACTTTTAGTGTGATTAGAATATTATGGTGTAAGTACTAGACCTATGAAAACGAATTAAAAATAGGGAGAACTTTAAAACTAACCATAAAATTAGTGGGTTTATTGTTTTTACCTAAGATTAACATTTTTATTGTTTCTACCAAAATTTCCACTATTTGGACAAAATTGCCCTTCTTTATAAAAAAAAATTCTCTATCTTCTTTTTCTTTTTCTTCCCAGAAAATAAACAATTTTTTTTCTTTTTTTTTTCTTTTTTTTTTCTTTTTCTTCTTCTTCTTCCCAGACCTCTAGTATTCTTTTTCTTCTTCTCGGATGTGTTTAATTGTGTTAGAGTTGGTGTGTTTAATTTGGTGTTGGCCCTGGTGTGTTTAATTGATTTTCCATTGTGTGTTTAATTGAGTTGTCCTGGTGTGTTTAATTGGTCGTTGCTCTAGTGTGTTTAATTGGTCTGCCCTGGTGTGTTTAATTGGTCTATCCTGGTGTGTTTAACTGGTCTATCCTGGTGCGTTTAATTGATTTACAACCGGTGTGTTTAATTAGTCTGCATTTGTGTGTTTAATTGGTCTGCTCTGGTGTGTTTAATTGATTTATACCTTGTGTGTTTAATTGGGTTGCCCTGATGTGTTTAATTGGTCTGCCTTGATGTGTTTAATTGGTCTGACCTGGTGTGTTTAATTGATTTACCCCTTCTGTGTTTAATTGGGTTGCCCTGGTGTGTTTAATTGGGTTGTCTGGTGTGTTTAATTGGTACCTGGTGTGTTTAAAAAAATCTGGAAAAATTTCCAGATCTGAATAGATTTGAAAATTTTCCTGATTTTCTCATACCAAATAAAATTAAAAAAAATCTGTGAAGAGATCTGGATGGATTTTCAGATCTCTTCAAATAAAAAAATAAAAAAATAAAACTAAAAACTAAAAACCTTTGAACAAAATAAAACCATTCACCAAAATCAATTTTAATTCAAACAAAAACCCACCAACATCAACCAAATCACATCAGTACATCACCACCACAAACCCTATCATCATCAAACCCAGAACCAACACCACCACAAAACCCATAATCAATTCCAACAAACTAAAAAAATAAATAAAAAAAAACTAAAAACTAAAAACTGAACACAACTGGAGGCGGCTGGAGACGAGGCAGCGACCACCGGAGATGGGTGGTTGACCACTGGAGATGAGCGGCCTGTCGGAGACGAGGCAGCAACCATCGGAGACAAGGTCGTCGACGCGGTTGAAGAATGGCGGTAGTGAGAGAACGAAGAGAGAGACCGAAGAAAGAAGAGATTGAAGAGAGATAAAGATTGAAAAGAGATAAAGAAGGAAGAGATTGGAGAAGAGATCTCGTAGAAAAAAAATGGTGGTGGAGAGAGGTGAGGGACGTGAGAGAAGAGAGAGAGAGAGGAAAGAAGAGATTGAAAAGAGAGAATGAAAAATCAAAAAATGATTCTGACCAAAGAGAGAGAAGAGATAAAAGGAAATAATGAGGGGTATTTAGGTCTTCACAGTCAATTATTGGGTAAAAACAATAAAAACACTAATGTTGGGTAAAAACAATAAACATCCTTATTTTTGACTAAAAAAGCCTATTTGCTCTTAAAAATATACATTTACGATATTCATTGAATAAAACTGCTTCGAAGCTTCAAGCTCCATCAATGGAGTTTCTTCAAACTTTTCTTCTTTTGTTTTTCACTTAGAACTTTTGTCAAACACTTCAGTGTCAAGCGTTGTAAAACTTCTCTCTGTTCTTTAAGACTCACATCACCATTAAATGCAGCTGACATCATAACCAAAACCCAATTCATCTCCGACGATAAAAATGAAGCCCTTATATCATCCGATAGACGCTTCAAGCTAGGCTTCTTCAGTCCCGGCAACTCTGTTTGCCGCTATGTTGGTATATGGTACAGATTTTTGCAAAAACAAGTTGTTTGGGTTGCTACAGAGAAATTCCTGTGAAGAACAACCCCATAGGAATTTTCAAGATAGCTGAAGATGGAAACCTTGCAGTCTTTGATGGTACCGATAACGATCCTCTTTGGTCCACCAACGTTGCTATGGC
Source organism: Dipteronia sinensis (assembly GCA_033220585.1). Lineage (NCBI taxonomy): Eukaryota > Viridiplantae > Streptophyta > Magnoliopsida > Sapindales > Sapindaceae > Dipteronia > Dipteronia sinensis. Next base: position 17,639,797 of record CM065644.1, on the reverse strand, counting down.
AACCACCAACTCATCTGCCAAGCTCTTACCATCAGGAAATCTGGTTCTGGTGATAAAAAATGAATCAGACAACAGAGAAACCATTATCTGGTAGAGCTTTGATTATCCAACCGACACAGTCTTGAAATGAGATTTGGGTTCAACCTCAAAACTGGTCGAAACCAAGTCCTAACTTCTTGGAAATCAAGTGATGATTCGGCAACTGGGGACTTCTCAAGTTGGCTTGACCTGCAAGGCACACCACAATTCTTCCTGTACAAGAACTCTGCTCCTTATAGGCATGGCGGCCTCTGGAATGGCCGCACAATAAGTGGTGTACCAGATGTAGCCACGAGACTCAAGACATACGAGGTTGATTGTAAGATTTTTATAAAATTGTGAGCAACATATGACATTATATTTTGAGTTTATGAAAAACCGAATTGATTGGAATGTTTAAATAAGTGAGAATTGACCGGATAAAGCCCATTATTAATGTGATCAACATAATTGGGCTTGGTGCACCCTAGCTACATTATTTATGTAAGATATGATATATGATGGGCTATTGTATATGTGTGGGCCTGGTAATCATTTTGGGAACTAGCTATCCTATTAGGGTTGTGAATCCTCTATGGGTTAGGATTCAAGTAAGTAACAATATATATAAAGGGTCCCTACTCTCTCTCATGTATCACACAGTGAGTCAGAATAAAGTAGCCACCCCATTATGTGATCTAAAGTAAGGTGAGAAGATGGTATAAGACTTCCTATTGTTTTCTTTTCAGGTTATTGCGCTATTATGGATTCGGGATTAAGAATCGTTATAACTTGGATTGTTTCCGCTGTGCTTCCAGGTACTCATCTATTCATACTTATGTATACAATACGAGATTTAGTTATTTTTATATATTGTTTACCGTGGTATCATAGCCGATCGTAATGTTGCATAGGTTGAATCTATTTATATTTAACAGTGTTCAAAAAATCGGAAAAAACGGTCGCATAGGCGTCGCTTATACGCTTGGTGGACGTCGGCCGTCCCGATTCGTCCAAAACGGACATATTAGGCGGACGGAAAAAAATTGGCCAAGATTATCGGAAAAATCGGTCGATTTGGTTGAAAAATCGAACTAAGCAGAGTCAAAGTCGTTGACTCCGCCTAATCGTTTCAAAACCCACCGTCGAAGGAACTTGTTTGGCCGGTCAAACTGTCTTCCGAAGGTCGCCTATGTCGGTGAATGGGTTGTTACCACTCCGACCAAAAGATAAGTTAAAGATGAGAACTAAGAAGAAGATGAAGATGAGACTGTTGAGATGAAGATAAGTTGAAGAGAAAAGAAAATAAAAAGATATGAAGAGAGAGGGTGTATTGTTGAAAACCGGAACCTATCAAGCAAAGAAGATTGTAAGGTTAAGAAAAAAAAATTGAAATGAGCTTAACACTTTAACGTTGAAGAGAGAGATGGAGATTAGTGAGATGGTGTGCGTTGAAAACTGGAATATGGGGATGGGGCAAATCTAGAAAAGAAGATGATAAGGTTCAGACAAAAAATAATAGAAAATATATTTTATGGGGAATTTTTTTTGAAAAGATTATGGTGGGGTCTATCATCATTAATGCTTGTGGGTTGGTGTCTGGTGGGCTGGTGGCACATGAATACATGTAAAAAATAAATTAAAAAAATAATTAAGTAATCAATATTCAATAGAACAAAGAAGAAAGAGAGAATAAGAAAGAGAGAAAAAAATTGCCCGTCTAGGAATCCGCTTAGGCGCTAGTCTGCCGCCCAACTAGCGTCCAGCGTTTACTAGAACACTAATATGTGTTTGATATTTAAACACACTGGATTGAATTTAAATTATTGATGCCATTAATTAAATCCATATTTGAATTGTGTTGGTTTTGTACGTTGGATGATATTTGGTAATTAAGGCTGTATTTGAGATTGTTTTTACTTGAGAAATAATAATTTATTTCTCAAGTTTTGAGTAAATAGGTGTTTGGTAAACTTCCAAAAAACAATTTATTTTACAATTTGCTTCTCCATTAATCAGCTTTTGAGAAGCTGGGTGGAGGTTGCTTTTGGAAGCAGAAACTAGCTTATTGTTTATGTAATGTCTAGAATACTCCCATTATTCTAATAAAAGACAATATTACCCTTACATTTAATAATATAATAAAAAAATCAAAAAGTAAAAATATGAAAAAAAAAAAGATCGGGATTGGGGCCACCACCGGAATCCCTCCCCAGCCACCACCTCCACCGACGTCGCCTCGCCTCCGTCGCAGTAGTGATTCCAATCGCCTCCGTCACATTGACCAGATTGAATATGGAATCCAATAGCATTCCGTCGCAATTCCGTCGTGATTCAGTCGAGATCCCGTCGCACGTGAAAGAGGCTTCCGTCGAGATCCCGTCGCACTTGACGCTAATCTAATTACGATTCCGTCACAATCCGTCGCAATCCGTCGTGATTCCGTAGAGATCCCGTCGCACGTGAAGGAGGCTGACGATCTCGGTGGAGCTGAAAACTGAATGAGGAGGCTGTCGACGTCGGAGTTTACAGAGGTTGCTATTGAGTGTGTTGGTGAAGGAGACTGAGTTGACTCAGAGGAGGAGTCTGAGTTGACTCGGTCAGTTTTTTTGTTGTGTTTTAGATATAACTGAGTTGAATCAGTTTTTTGAATGAGTTGTTGGAGAAGTGGCCGAGTTGACTCGATGATAATTTTATTTCCGGTTTAAATTTGTTTTTTGCATTTCTTTTTAAATGATTCATATTTATAATATTTATTGATGCCTATTTTAGTCATTTTGTTCAATAAATTTTCCTTCATTTCAAAAGTTAATCAATTTTGAAATTTAGTTTACCAAATACACACCTATTTTTTTCTTAAGTTGATTATTTCTTAAGTTAAGCTATAAGTAGATTATAACTTTAAGCAAAGCAATCCCAAATATAGCTAAGATATGTTAAACTATATTTGAATGGTTTCAATTGCCATGAACCTAACATACATAATTGCCGCATCTGATTGAATGAATATAATATGGATTTTGTTTTGATTAAATTAAATCATATGGATTCATGATTTTGATTGTCAATATGTACCTGACATGATATTATATATTATATACTAGTGTATCTGAGGTTAACAACAAAATCAAAATTCCATGTATGAATTCTTGGTTGTTTTGACGTGTGTTGTTGGTTGTTACGAACCTTGTGATAATTGGTTGGATTGTGTTGCATCTATGGTGGATTATGGTTGGATGTAGATTAGCGTTTTAGGTGCAATCTTCACACCAGATCTGATGTCAAACGCCGTCAATGGTTAGAGACCCGTGCATAGACGCGGGTTGTCTGCATCAGACCATTCAGACCCACCCCACTAGTGGGTCGTTCTTCTTGAACCCGCGCGCAGACGCGGATCGACCCAGACCCGCAATCTTGTGCTAGTCTTTCCGGCATCAGATTGCCGCCGGAGAATCTCTGGTTGCGTCGCCGTTGTTCGTCACTTTCCAGGTGACAAAGTGTTTGATTTCGGCGATGGCATGGGTTGTAGATTCGCGGATGGTGGACCGATTGGCTTCGGTCGATTTGGTGATGGGACTGCCAGAGCGACTTGCGATCTGAGTCACGGTTGGCCGTCGCCAGGATGTTTTCGCTGCCGTTCTGGTTGCAACGGAGCAACGACCGTAGGCGGCGCAAGAAACTTAGGGTTTCTTGGATTGATTTTGCTTTGAGCCACCTTTTGAGAATTAGATATAGTTTTGAACTCTTCTGTTATTTGCCTAGGCCCTTTTAGAATTAATTAAAACAATGAGGTATCTATGTGTAATTGATCTTGTGTTGGGGTAGATTTATAATTTCAGAAAGTAATTGGGCAAATTTAATATTTTGACAAATATAGGGACCAATTTGAAATTTACCCAAAATCATGAGGCAATTTTAAAATTTTCCAAAATTTTTATGAGAATAATTGCAGTTCATAAATAGTTATTATGATTTCGAATGATTATGTTTCACGTAGTGACTAATCATTGAGTTTTCATAATAATTATCAGTTTGTTTAAAATTAATAATTGAAGAATTTTCTCATGAATCGGATGACTATGTTTCACGTAGTGACTAGTCATTAAGATTTTGAGAAATTCGTCGGTTATTGGTTATTAATGATTTTGATTCAATAATTGATAGAATTTTCTTGTAAATCGGACGATTATGTTTCACGTAGTGACTAATCATTACGATTTTGAGAAATTCGTCGGTTATTGATTATTGATGAAGTAAAAATTAATAATTTGTTTTGAATTTTCTTGTGAATCGGATGATTATGTTTCACGTAGTGACTAATCATTAAGATTTTGAGAAATTCGTCGGTTAACAATTATTAATTTGGTAAGTTTTAATAATTGATAGAATATTCTCGTGAATTAGATGATTATGTTTCACGTAGTGACTAATCATTAAGTTTTTGAGAAATTTTTTGGTTATCAATTATTAAATTTGAATTGCAATGATGAAATTATATGCATGTGATAGGTAATGTTCTTCTCCGTAAGAGGTTCACTATCTTGAGGTATTCACTTATACAATATGTTATGAATGTTATTTGCATTTCTTTTTTCTTTTTTCATATACACTTGTTTGTTCTTCATATGTAGGCATTTATATAATAAATTGCTGGATTCAAAGGTGCCGAATGTATATGGGGCTCATAAACCCTATTCATGTCTCCATCACTGTATTTGTAAACAATGTTGAAAAACGAGTTCAGAGAATAAGTCACATGATTGATTGCTTAAAAGGTGCTGGTCAAAATGATATTTTGTTCATGCCTTATAATCCTGGGTAAGAATATATATTATTTATATTATGGTTATTATGAAATTTATTACATTTAGTATTACTAACACAATATGTTATGTGTTAATATATAAACAGATATCATTGGATCTTGGTTGTCATTGATATGTCAACACTGACATTTTATTATTTAAATTCAATTGATGATGATGCTGTGGAGGAAAATTTATATGATTCCATATCCATGTATGTCTTTTTTTCTCGTTTCTTAATATTTATATTATTTTGGTTTGCTATTTATAAAAATGTATTAATTAAACTAAATTGTATGCAGTGTGGTTGAAAAGTACCTAGTTGAAATGAAGAGAAGAAGTAAAAAGGTTGAATGGAAAATTGTCAAAGTAAGAATATTGCTTATAATATATTTTTTAAAGTTAATTGTGTTTTATAAATAATTGTAAATTTTTTATTGATATAGGTACCTAAGCAACCCGGTAATGTTGAGTGTGGATATTATGTGCTTAGATTCATGAAAGAAATTGTTGAAAATCCAGCAATTCTTACCGAAAAGGTGAGATAATTTTGTAATTTGTTTTTTGTTTGAAGTACATTATTTTTTAAAATGAAATTCTTTAACCATTATTTTTCTTAAATAAATGTTGACAGTTCAATGGAAAAACAATTTATACTCAAGATGAAATTGATGAGGTGCGCTTGGAGTGGTTTGAGCATGTCAAGTTATCTATCTCGTAGATTTTGGTTGAAGTTTAGATTGTTCAAGATCATATGTACTCTTACATTATGCTAATTTTGTTTAGATTGTTCAAGATCATATGTACTCTTGTATATTATGATATTTTTGTTTAAGATTGTTCAAGAATAATTTTACTCTTGTATGATCACAATTTATGATATTTTAGTTCATTTTTAATGAGAATACGTTTTTGGTTTTTTTTGTTTGTTTTGTAAGTTCTAATTATTATAATATGTAATTTTTATTTGTTTGGATGAAAACATGATGATTTTTACAGGATATATCTGGTACATGATTTATTTATAATTAAACAATTAAATAATTTTTTTTTAAATTCTTGACGGTTTAAATCCATCATAATATGTTAATTTTTAAATAAATGTCAATAACACATGACAGTTTTTGACTATCAATATTTAATAACGGTTTTTTAATGATGGATATGGACCGTCGCATAATTATGATGGTCAGAAAGCGTCAAGATATAATGACACTCAAAACCATCATAAATTCCAACCATCATAAAGTTTCTCTTGACGCTGGATTCCTTGAAGGTTTTAAATCGTCATAAAGTAACGTTTATGACGGTTTTTAACCATCATAAAACATCTTTTTTCTAGTAGTGGATGTTCTTCTCCGTAGGAGGTTCATCATCTTGAGGAATTCATTTATATAATATGATATAAATGTTAGAAATTTTGGAAGTTGCCTTTAATATATGTGAAAATGCCCAACACTTGTTGATGCCTACATATTCTATATGCTCACGGATAATATCCACTCAATATGAATTTAAGAAGGTTATATATTCCTCATTATTTTGCATAATTTTAAAATAAAAGTTATGTATAACCGTGTTGGATTGATTAAGAGAAATATATAAATTTATGTTGGGTGTAATGATATTGGATTTATAGTTCATGGTTTACAAATGTATAACCTATGAAATTATTATGGAATTGGATGGTTACGTTTTTACGTAGTGGACTACCATTAAGATTTCATTATGATTTGTTTATTTCATTGAAGACATTAATTGATTATATTATAAATTATTATAAAGTTGGATGGTTATGTTTCCATGTAGTGGACTGACCATTAAGATTTTATAATCTTTTGATAAAATTATATAATCAATTGTGTTTAGAATATTTATGGAGTCGGATGGCTATGTCTTCACGTAGTGAACTAGTCGTTATGATTCTACAATAATCGTTGGATTATCAATGATTAAGGTTTTGAACTGCATTGAGGTAAAACTATACATGTGTTAATCATCTGCCTAAGAAAGTCATCACTTGTGTAAGTTTTGTGAGCATTGAAGAATAAAAAGTGATGTTCATCTCCCAAAGAGGTTAATCACTTGTAAGAAAGTTTTAACACGTGCATTGTGGTTTTTTGTTCTAAAGACAGATCATGATGTTGTGTTAAATATCCATGAAGGCTAAATCATTATTTATAATGATTTTGGAAATCGATGTGAGCATGAATATACAATGATTTAATTTATTTTAAACACCTATACTATTTCTAAATACATGCCATTAAGATGACTTTTTTGATGGATTAGATGAGACGCTCCAATTGGTTTTTACCTTAGCGAGGATTAAAGGATAAATAAAGTTTAGTGAACACACTGTCGAAAGTTTGTCAAGGTCTAGTGCCTTACAAATAGATGGAGATTAATCTATTCTATGAAGTTATGTCTTTTGTTTAACATTTTGATTAAGGTGATAGGGTACAAACACTATAGGAAGTAGTTTGGAAATTTTTTATAGTTCAACATAGCAAGTCAAAGAAAATACTGAGGACATAAAATAATTTGTTATTGCAAGAAAATGTACCCCTTGATTTATGTTTTGAATTGTTTGATTGATTATCAATTAACCACTTAGTGGGTTGTTTCTTATGATACATTTTATATTATAAATTCTTCCCAATGAACTCAATATTTAATAGGGATCAAGTAGTTTAGAGGTTTTATTATAATTCAAATGAATTCATGGTAATATTTAGATTATCTTTAACCTCTAAAAGTCTTATTGGATGATATTTCCGATTTTGGTCATGTAATGCATAGTATAACTTTCATAATAGGACTGAGAATTTAAATTAATAACTTGAAGTTTATTTAAGATAATACATTCTTGCTTATAACTTTCACCTAGTGAGTTATATGGTGATTTTTGTAAATAATAATCTTTATGGATCTTCGAACTCTTCTCGTATTGTAAATTCTACTTTTGAGTTTTAGAATTAGATTGATAATTGTTCTTGTAGTTTAGATATAATCATTTTAATCACATGACCAAAGGTAGAATGGAGATAATTGATTTGTAGGGCATTTTGATTATTTTTAAATTCTCAGTTTTAAGTCTTTTGATTAATTGTATTAAAAGTGATCTCATAAAATATAAGGAGAGAACTGTAAAAGGTTAGAAACTATTATTAATAGTTCATAGAACTTGTTATGTTTTATTTATGAGAATAATTGTATCTATGCATTATACATTCTTAGGGGGAGAGAGTGATGTTGTTAAGAAGGTATAATTTAAAAGACTTGCGTTTAAGGAAGAAATCTTGTGCTTGTGATATTTATATTGAATAAATGTCATGTTTTTTGAATTACAATTTTGGATGTCATTCGAGTTGGAGTTTTGACCTAGTTGTCAGATAGTTGCAAACTAATTGGTTGTAAATGATTTTACAAAGTAATAATATTTTCAGTTTAAATGTTGAAAGTTATTTGGTCAGTTTTATGGCTTGAAGGTTTTACTTGAAAATTAATATTAAGTTTGCATACTTTAAGACTTCATTGACATAGTTAATCAAGTTTCCAGACAATGGTGTTAAATGTTGTAGCATTTTAAGACTTTGTTAAAAGTTTTATTTTGCTGTTAGACATAACTGAGGGTCAGTGGGAGTAAGTTTATTTTCTATGTGCTCTATGTTGTCATTTGTGTGACATTTAGAATTTTATTTCTAGCATTTCGAGGTGAAAAACGAACAAGCCATTTTGATAATGCTATTGAGAAAATATATTAATAGAGCACTTAAATGATTAATATGATTACAAGTTTACTTGTTTGAGGTACCTATTGGTAAAAGTGATAAGCTTACATAAGTTTTTAATTCCTCAAGTAAATTGGAGCGTTCTCATAAGAAAAAGTCATGTAAATATCTGCAATTGATTCTATTATTACATTAGTAGACTTTGCAGATTTCAAACCAATTTGGCATATATTAGTGGATAGTCATTAAAAAAAAGAAGGGTTTTTAGTATTTGTAGAGGTTAATTGTTTTATGCTCACATATATTTATGGATAAAGAAATATGTGGCTTTATATATTGTAACTCTAAATAATTTTGATTGTGAAATCATATTTTGAGGAAGATTGTGATAATTTCATTACATTTATTTTCTCTGAATATGATAAGAGATCTCAAAGGTTTAATCATATGGATAATATGATGGTTGAGAAGATTTAAGAGTTGTGAGTAGGGATGGGCATTTCCCCCAAGGAGCCCCATCTCCATTTGCCCCCACCCCCATTTGGGGGCAAATTTTGCCCCCATATGGGGTTTGGGGGCGGGGGTGGGGGCAAATTTCGCCCCCAAAACCTAAATGGGGATGGGGGTGGGGGGACCTACCCCCACCCCCATTTCCCCATTTCCCCATTTCTTTAAATGGGGGTGGGGCTCCATTCCCCCATTTCCCCATATGTATAATATATATATATATATATATTTAAATATTTTTAATATTTAAAAAGAAAGTAACTTTAACTTTATTATTTTTTATTCCACCACTAATTGACTATCTGACAGTTGAATGTACTTAGTTTTTTTGTGAATTTGTTTTGGCTTTTATGTGTAATACTAAATTACTATAGTTATTTCTATTAATTTTGGACAATTATATGGATTGGATATCGAAACATGGTGATTTGTAGGATTGGAATCATCGAATTTTGAATTCAGAATTATAAATTTCAGATTTCGAATTTCGGATTGTAAAATATTAGGATTAAAAATGGGGGAAATGGAGGAAATGGGGGACGGGGTGGGGGCAGGGGAACCTCCCCCCAAACACCCCCATCCCCACTTCCCCCAAATGGGGTTTGGGGGCGGGGATGAGGGAAGGTTTCATAAATGGGGATGGGGGTGGGGGTACCCTCCCCCGCCCCAATGGGGCCCCACGCCCATCCCTAGTTGTGAGTTTCTAATAGCAACAAGTAAAATAACTCTTGATACACTAACCAAGATATTTGACTCCGGAGGTTTTATGGAGAATGTTATATCTTGCATTAGATGATTGATATTTTGATTTATTTGGTTAGTGGGAGTTATTTTTTATTAGGTTAACTGCATTTATGTTGGAACCTAGGGTTACAGATTGCGTAGCGGAAGGTTTTTAAAAATTTTTATGCAATCATTAAACTAACCCATTTGTACAGTAATAATCAAATTAAATAATAAAGTGAAGATTCATACCTACGTAGGAGGCTCATTCACTTTAATACGAACTGCTCCTGATTTGAATCACGTGATCTTCCTTGCTATCTCCCGGAACTGGTAACAGCGTGTGGGCGCGTCACGATATTCAGGACCTGTATGGAGGAAGAAGAGAATAATACACACAAAAACAAACTCTAGAAGTATAGTATTTTTGTGGTCTCACCACACCATAATATTTTTCTTCTTTTGTTTGCTTCTGTTCTCTGTGTCACCATATTAACTTTTAATATCTTCTCTTTTTTCTTTGTGTGTCACGAACACTTTTCTGTGTTCTATTCTTTAAGTAATCTAAAATACTTTTTTTCTCACATTCGGTTCATCTCTTCATTTTAATTAAAAATATATATCTCATATATATTCAAATCAAAACAAAACCGACATTTGGTTTACATTTTAAAAAAAAAAATATATCTCATATATATTAAAAACAAACCAAAAATCTTATATTTGATTTTTAAAATTTTATAAAGATATCTCATATCTTTTTTAAAAATAATTAAATATTTATTTTTGAATTCAAACATTTTAAATTCAATTTCAAATATTTAATTTAATAAAATAAAATAATCATATTATCTTATTTTATTCAAAATCAAATATCAACTAACACCCTCCATTTAGTGATTAACAACATAATTAAATAATCTTATTATTTAATTTATTTAATCACCATTATTCATTAATTAAATAATCCCATTATTCAATTAATTCCCGAATTAATATGTGTCACTTTCGTAACACAATTAATTGGACAATCCAATTAATTAACCGTGACCCTTGTTACCTAAATCGATCGGGCTAGCAAGGGGACCTAATGGACCCACAGTATTTTGAGCTCTAATAATCCTTAGAAATTATTAATTAAACTTTTTAATTAATATTTCATGATTATTAACTTCGGTGTTATTCCACTAAAAACCCGAAGCTGCACTCTCTCAACTGTAGACGTTTTTACACAAACCAATAACTCTCGGTGTCCATCGATATAGCTATTACATATGGTATAATCCTCTACAGGTAGTTCATAATTAGAGCTGGGTCATAATGTTCGTTATACCCCTCTAATCATATCTTTCCATTAAGTACCATTGATTCTCTAATGAACAATAAATCCTACATTCCTTACGGAATTAGGAGAGCGCTCATATTGTTCAAGCCCCGAATCAACCCTTAAGGGAACTACCATCTACTTCTCACAAGAAGGAGTGGATTCCACTATTGTGTACAAACCTTCCCAGCCACAAGTCAAACCGCGATCCCAACATACGGAGTATATTGATCGGGAATGCAACTCCGACCTCACCCATGGTATATCAAAGACCATGATCTAACCTGAAGGAGTCGATAAGACACTCAGGATTAAGATCACCCACATATAGCTATCATTAGTTGATATATATGAATCTCATCGTTAAACGGATCTTAGTGAGAGATTCATATAGATCATGGCCCAGTCCTATATGATCACATCATACAAGGTGCCTCCATTCTCATATCTACATATGAATGATCCAGGATAGGATCACCGTACACTACGAAATGGACCGCAGCTGTAGATTAACCACAAATAAAGTACCCAACTTTATTTGCTATCTACGGACTCTTTAAATTGCTCGTTTCAAACTGAATCCATCTATATATGACACTCATATACTCAGTTCGAAATTACATCCGGCAATTTTGGATATTAAGTGCACATGTTATATAAAGTATGACACAAAATGAATGAATATACTACTTCTTTTATTTACGTTCAAATTCTATTTACATATTACAAGCTTTAGGGCAAAAATCACAACAATCTCCCACTTGCACTAAAGCATGTGAGTCATGTCTCGTAACCCTAGACATTCTAGGTGACCTTCAAACACTTTAGCCGGTAAGGTTTTTGTAAATGGTTCAACATGATTGTCTTGTGAGGCTATCTTGGTGACGATCACATCTCCTCTCTGCACTATCTCTCTAATGAGATGATACTTTCTCTCTATATGCTTCCCTCTCTTGTGGCTTCTTGGTTCCTTGGAATTAGCCACAACACCACTGTTATCACAATAAAGTGTGATGGGCTTATCCAGATCTGGAACAACTTCCAGATCACTCAAGAACTTACGGAGCCAAACAGCCTCTTTAGCAGCTTCACAAGCGGCTACATATTCGGCTTCCATGGTGGAGTCAGCAATGCAAGATTGCTTTATACTTCTCCACACAATGCCCCCACCACCTAGGGTGAATACTGATCCAGACGTTGATTTTCTAGAATCCCTGTCTGACTGAAAATTAGAATCTGTGTATCCTAACGGGATCAAATCCTGTCCAGAATACACTAGCATATAGTTTCTCGTTCTCCGAAGATACTTGAGAATAATCTTGACAGCAACCCAATGATCTAATCCTAGGTTGGACCGGTACCTGCTGACTACTCCCACTGCATAGCAGATGTCCGGTCTCGTGCATAACATAGCATACATGAGACTACCTACTGCTGATGCATATGGCACACGTCTCATATCCTCAACTTCTTGAGGTGTCTTAGGACACTGTTCCTTAGACAAGTGAACCCCATGTCTAGAAGGTAAATTACCTTTCTTGGAGTTCTGCATCGAAAATCACACAAGAATCTTGTCGATATATGATGCCTGAGACAATGCTATGAGTTTGTTCTTACGATCCCTTATAAGTTGAATCCCTAGAACATAACTCGCCTCTCCCAAATCTTTCATTTGGAATTGGCTAGCCAGCCAGCCCTTTACATCAGACAACACTTCTACATCATTCCCAATGAGTAGGATGTCATCTACGTATAGGACCAAGAAAATTACTTTCTTGTCAATGATGCGCTTGTAGACACAAGGCTCATCAACGTTTTGCTCGAAGCCATAGGTTTTGATCACATCATGAAACCTTATGTTCCAAGATCTAGATGCTTGCTTAAGTCCATAAATGGACCTTTGCAACTTGCAAACCTTTTGCTCTTGATCTGGAAGCACAAATCCCTCTGGTTGTATCATGTATATGCTATCATCAAGATTGCCATTCAAGAATGCAGTCTTGACGTCCATTTGCCAAATTTCATAATCAAAATAGGCAGCAATGGATAAGAGAATCCGAATAGACTTAAACATGGCTACTGGCGAGAAGGTCTCTTCATAATCGACCCCCTCTTTCTGGGTATAACCCTTGGCCACTAGTCTTGCCTTGAAGGTCTCTACCTTCCCGTCTACTCCTCTCTTCCTCTTGTAGATCCACTTACATCCTATGGGTTTTACCCCATTCGGTAAGTCTACAAGTTCCCAGACTGAGTTAGAGTACATAGACTCCATCTCGAGATTCATAGCTTTAAGCCATTCCTCTTTATCAGGATCTTCCATTGCATTCTCAAATGTCAATGGATCATCCACTACTATCAGCAGAGACAAGATCTTGTCCCTCACTTACACCCAAATAGCGTTCAGGCTGTCTCACAACCCTCTCACTTCATCTAGGTGGTAGTGTATCCTGACTAGGAATTATCTGACTTTCAGATGTTAATGGATTAACAACTCTAGTTGACTGAGTACTGGTCTCACCAGGCTCCAACTCATTTAATACAATTTTAGAAAGAGGTTTATGATCACTTATATAGTTATCCTCATGAAACGTTGCATTTGTCGATACAAATACTTTGTTATCTTCAGGACTATAGAAGTATCCACCTCTGGTCTCCTTGGAGTATCCTACAAACAAGCAGACCACAGACTTGAGATCTAGCTTTCCAGTTCTGTTCTTCAGCACGTGTGCTGGACACCCCCATATGCGAAAATGTTGTAAACTAGCTTTACGACCATTCCACAACTCTAGGGGAGTTTCAGGAACAGATTTGGATGACACTACATTCAAAATGTATGCCGCTGTTTGTAACGCATATCCCCAAAAGGAATTTGGTAATGATGAGAAACTAATCATAGATCTCACCATTTCCATTAGGGTTCTATTTCTCCTCTCCGCGACACCATTCTGCTGAGGTGTACCAGGAGCTGTGAGTTGGGACACTATCCCATACTCGACCATAAAGTCTTCAAACTCTTGGTCAAGGTACTCACCTCCACGATCTGATTGTAGAGACTTGATAGTCTTTCCTAACTGGTTCTCAACTTCAGCTAGGAATTCTTTGAACTTTTCAAATGTTTCCGACTTCCGTTGCATTAGGTAGACATATCCGTATCTCGAGTAGTCATCTATAAAGGTGACATAATACTCATAACCACCCCTTGCTTTAACATTCATTGGTCCACAGACGTCTGAATGTATAAGCTCTAGTGGTTGTTTAGCTCTAAGCCCTTTTCCAGTAAAAGGTCTCTTAGTCATCTTACCTTCTAGACAAGATTCACAGACAGGTAAGGTGCCAACCTTTAACTCATTTAAAGATCCGCTTTTTACTAGTCTGTTTATCTGGTCAAGGTTAATATGTCCAAGCCTTAGATGCCAGAGATATGTTTCGTTTTCTAGAGAAATCTTATGTCGTTTAGTTTTTGGTTTTTCAACCTTAAACATTTCGGTGTTAAGCAGTGTAGTATGTATTAACGGTCTTAACACATACAAATTGTTTTCATTAATTTCTGAACAAATATTCAGACCATTCTTTCCAATAATAACAAACTTATTATTAAAAGAAACAGAATACAATTGTTCTAACAACTTAGAAACGGAAATCAAATTCCGTGTAAATCCAAGAATATAAAAAACATTGTTCAATAATAAAAAACTATCATTATTACAAAATTGCAATCTTATTGCTCCCACTGCTTTGGCCGACACGACATCCCCCGACCCCACACGTATGGAGAAGGCTCCCTCCTCTAGCTGTGTCCAAGAATCAGTCCACTGCAAAGAAGAACAAACATGGTTAGTGGCCCCCGAATCAACAATCCAAGGTGAAGAATCATCTTCCACTAAACAAGATTCAAGAACAAGTAAATCATATTTACCTTTCTTCTTCTTCTTGGCTACCTCCTCCAGATACTGAGGACAATTCCTCTTCCAGTGTCCGACCTTGTCGCAATGGAAACATTTTCCTTTGCTCTTGTCGATGAAGGCCCCTTTCTTTTTGCTTTGGGCTTTCTTGGGTTTGGGCTTACCCTTCGCCTTCCCAGTAGACCTCTTCCTTTTGTTGTTATTGGAGGAAGATGGTTCGGCAACATTTGCATCACCGGTCTTACTTTTGCTGTCCTTGGTCATGGACTCAAAAGTAACGAGCTCATTGAGCAACTGTGTGAGACTGAACCTTAACTTGTTCATCCCGTAGTTGTTCTTAAACTGATCAAAACTCTTCGGAAGAGTCGTCAGTATGATGCTCACTTGACTGGGTTCATCAATGGCCCCGCCATTGACTTCTGCCGTGTTGAAGTAGGACATCATGCTCAGGATATGTTCCCGAACTGATGTACCTTCCTTCATGCGAGCGAGCATAGCGGAACGAACAGCTTCGTGTCGCTTTTGCTCGGAGGGCTGCCCGAACATAGCTTGCAATGACTCCATAATTTCGAATGCTGTAGTCATTGCTTCGTGCTTTGTGACAATCACGTCTGTCATAGAAGGCTAACAAATATGTTCGGGCCTTCTCATCAGATGAGACCCATCGCTGGTATGCCTCACGAACGGTTCGTGTGACATTGGCAGTAGGTACCGGAGGACATTCCTCCGTAAGCACAAACTTGAGGTCTTTTGTAACCAGTATTACATTAATGTTAAGTTTCCATTTTGTGTAGTTATCACCAGTTAATTTATCGTTTGCAAGTATTTGTAATAGTGCAGATGACATGGCTGAAAAAACATAAATTAAAGATTCATTCAGTCATACATTCCAAACATGTGCTAATGTTCGGCATAAAATTAAACATGATGCTTGAAAATGTTTAATGAACAAGAACAACCCTAAAAACAATGTTTCTATGCCACGACAATCCAACATACCACAAGCAAGTGCCTCCTTAGGGTCGGTCAAATTCTTGCATGTTGGATCGAGACCTTCTCAGTCAAAGGATATACCAGAATAACTCTTATGCTAATATCATTCAACCATCGTTTATTAGGTCAGGTTTTCAATTAACCAATTTAATTAAAACCTTGTGAATATAACCCATCATTTCAGATCTCAAGAGCTTAACTCGAGAATTGCGGCCTTAGGGTCGGTCAATCCCGAAATCCCCTCCGAAATCCTATCTGTTAGGAAGTCAACCTTGGTATTGATTCTTATGGAAACCCTCCTTAGGGAGGACGAAAACAAAGCCGTCACGAGGCCCCACACGAATCTCAAGGTGTTGAACTAATGATGGAGACCGCGGGATATAATGTCATATATCCCTCTCCCACTCACTATTTTATATTAAGGGTTTTCTATTTATATTAATGCACCTAGATTAAACTAGATTAAACGGTTAATTTTAATCTAAGCGTCAAGTGCATTAATCACAAATTATTAGAATCCTATTCCAATAACTAATAAACTAAATTGATTTTTAACACTTAAAAAAATTAGTTCATTAGTGATAATTCAAATCTATGTAAACTGTTTACTAAGACTAG
Source organism: Dipteronia sinensis (assembly GCA_033220585.1). NCBI lineage: Eukaryota > Viridiplantae > Streptophyta > Magnoliopsida > Sapindales > Sapindaceae > Dipteronia > Dipteronia sinensis. The sequence goes on along the minus strand of CM065644.1, from coordinate 17,623,173 downwards.
AATTATTATTAAATGTGTATTTACCAAGTTTTAACTATTAAAACTAAACACATTATTAGGTCCAATTATTATTAGGAGCTTAATCAAATTAAGCCTAATATATATATATATATATATATATATATATATTAAGGACCCTACTAATCTAAGTATTTAAACTCTTTAATAAAAAGATTAGTAATTAATGAGATTTACCAAGTTTTTACTCCTAAAAACTAATCATATTAAAATTAGCCAACTATGTGAATAACCCATTTTAATCAAATTAAAAAAAAATTAAACACATAATATAGATGACTATAATGCATGTATGATATATCCACATATATATGTGTAGGCACAACTAATTTAAATGACATGTATATGCATGACAATGCTTAATCATCAAATAATTAAAACATACATGAGTTGACCGAGTGTTGTGGATTATTTAACCTAAAAATAGGAATCTAATTATAAAAAATATTCCCAAGGCATCCCTTGGTCTTCTTGTAATTTTCAAGACTTCCAATCTCTTCAGGTCATGTGCGCGGGTAGCATGCGTGGGTCTGCATGCTCGTTGCGCGCTGGTGGGCATTGCTGATAGGCTGAGCGCTGGTCTGCATGCTCGTTGCGCGCTGGTAGGTGCGCGCTGGAAGGCTTGCGCGTTGGAAGGCGCGCGCTGGTAGGCTGGGTTGCGCGCTGGTGGTGCATAGGGTGCTGGTCTGCCTGTCCGCTGGTAGGAGGATGTGCACTGAAGCGCGCTGGTGCATGCGCTCGCTGGTGGGATGCGCTTGTCTGCAGGTGCGCGCTGGCTGGTGCGCGCTGGCTGGTGCGCTGGTCATCATGAACTACCAGGTCTTGTTGCAATTACATATATATTTTTTTAATAATACAACAGTAAAATAAAAAAAAAAAAATATTATACAACCCAGAAACACTCTAAATCCACAACACCATAAAAAATTAAGATCAACCATGTTTTTAAATTAAACAATTTAATTAAAAAAACATCATACACTCATCAAAAAAATATGTGCCTACACATTCATACATATCATGAGTAATCGAATTCGATTATACTGTACAAAAAATTGGCTCTGATACCAATTGTTGGAACCTAGGGTTACAGATTGTGCGGCGGAAGGTTTTTAAAATTTTTTATGCAATCATTAAACTAACCCATTTGTACAGTAATAATCAAATTAAATAATAAAGTGAAGATTCATACCTACGTAGAAGGCTCCTTCACTTTAATACGAACTGCTCCTGATTTGAACCACGTGATCTTCCTCGTTATCTCCCGGAACTGGTAACAGCGTGTGAGCGCGTCACGATATTCAGGACCTGTATGGAGGAAGAAGAGAAGAATACACATAAAAACAAACTCTAGAAGTGCAGTATTTTTGTGGTCTCACCACACCATAATATTTTTCTTCTTTTGTTTGCTTCTGTTCTTTGTGTGTCACGAACACTTTTCTGTGTTCTATTCTTTAAATAATCTAAATTACTTTTTTTCTCACGTTCGGTTCATCTCTTCATTTTAATTAAAAATATATATCTCATATATATTCAAATCAAAACAAAACCGACATTTGGTTTAAATTTTTTTTAAAAAAATATATCTCATATATATTAAAAACAAACCAAAAATCTTATATTTGATTTTTAAAATTTTATAAAGATATCTCATATCTTTTTAAAAAATAATTAAATATTTATTTTTGAATTCAAACATTTTAAATTCAATTTCAAATATTTAATTTAATAAAATAAAATAATCATATTATCTTATTTTATTCAAAATCAAATATCAACTAACACCCTCCATTTAGTGATTAACAACATAATTAAATAATCTTATTATTTAATTTATTTAATCACCATTATTCATTAATTAAATAATCCCATTATTCAATTAATTCCCGAATTAATATGTGTCACTTTCGTAACACAATTAATTGGACAATCCAATTAATTAACCGTGACCCTTGTTATCTAAATCGATCGGGCTAGCAAGGGGACCTAATGGACCCACAGTATTTTGAGCTCCAATAATCATTAGAAATTATTAATTAAACTTTTTAATTAATATTTCATGATTATTAACTTCGGTGTTATTCCACTAAAAACCCGAAGCTGCACTCTCTCAACTGTAGACGTTTTTACACAAACCAATAACTCTCGGTGTCCATCGATATAGCTATTACATATGGTATAATCCTCCACAGGTAGTTCATAATTAGAGCTGGGTCATAATGTCCGTTATACCCCTCTAATCATATCTTTCCATTAAGTATCATTAATTCTCTAATGAACAATAAATCCTACATTCCTTACGGAATTATGAGAGCACTCATATTGTTCAAGCCCCGAATCAACCCTTAAGGGAACTACCATCTACTTCTCACAAGAAGGAGTGGATTCCACTATTGTGTACAAACCTTCCCAGCCACAAGCCAAACCGCGATCCCAACATACGGAGTATATTGATCGGGAATGCAACTCCGACCTCACCCATGGTATATCAAAGACCACGATCTAACTTGAAGGAGTCGATAAAACACTCAGGATTAAGATCACCCACATATAGCCATCATTAGTTGATATATATGAATCTCATCGTTAAACGGATCTTAGTGAGAGATTCATATAGATCATGACCCAGTCCTATATGATCACATCATACAAGGTGCCTCCATTCTCATATCTACATATGAATGATCTAGGATAAGATCACCGTACACTACGAAATGGACCGCAGCTGTAGATTAACCACAAATAAAGTACCCAGCTTTATTTGCTATCTACGGACTCTTTAAATTGCTCGTTTCAAACTGAATCCATCTATATATGACACTCATATACTCAGTTCGAAATTACATCCGGCAATTTTGGATGTTAAGTGCACATGTTATATAAAGTATGACACAAAATGAATGAATATACTACTTCTTTTATTTACGTTCAAATTCTATTTACATATTACAAGCTTTAGGGCAAAAACCCCAACAATTTATGCTATGCATGTTTGTTTTATATTCTTGAGAATGTATTGTATATGCATGTTAAAATGTTTACCATATTTGTTATTAGTGTGCACACAGGATGTTTGATTATGGCATGAAATCTCAAGCTTTTAGCTTGAGGGGGCAGTTCACTCATAAGGTATACAGTTTCACCGATGAGTGAACATTACTTAAGACATAAGGATTTGCCCGTCTTAAGAGAGGTTTAACTCATGTTCAAAGTGTTTGGCCAATGAGTGTAAGATGCTTAAGACATTAAGTTTCTCGTCTTAAGATACTTTGCTTGAAGCGAAGGTGGACCTATATGGAAATAGGCATGACGATCACATTTGCATATAATTTTCCATACCACACATACATACCATTTTACCCGGGTAGGTAGAGCTAAGGGTATTTTGATTACATATGATCTTATGTCGATTAAAGATGTAATGATCTATGTAATTGGATACTTAAGGTTCTATTGGACTAAGGGGAAGGAATGTGTTGCTCTCTTAAACATTCTTTGTGGCCACGGATAATTGTTTGTCAATTCAGAGTGTCGTTTTCTAAAATGATTTTTTAAAAATCTAAAATAATAATGTCTATGTAGCTCAAGTGGGAGAATGTAAGATTTTTATAAAATTGTGAGCAACATATGACATAATATTTGAGTTTACGAAAAACCGAATTGATTAGATAGTTTAAGTAAGTGAGAGTTGACCGGATAAAGCTCGTTATTAATGTGATCAACATAGTTGGGCTTGGTGCACCTTAGCTACATTATTTATGTAGGATATGGTATGTGATGGGCTATTGTATATGTGTGGGTCTGGTAATCCTTTTGGGACTAGCCATCCTATTAGGGTAGTGAATCCTCTATGGGTTAGGATTCAAGTAAGTAACAATATATATAGAGGGTCCCTACCCTCTTTCATGTATCACACAGTGATTCAGAATAAAGTAGCCTCCTCATTAGGTGATCTGCAGTAAGGTGAGAAGAGGGTAGAAGACTTCCTATTGTTTTCTTTTTAGGTTATTACGCTATTATGGATTTGGGATTAAGAATCGCTATAACTTAGATTATTTCCGTTGCGCTTCCAGGTACGCATCTATTCATACTTATGTATACAATACGAGATTTAGTTATTTTTATATAATGTTTACATTGATTACTCGAACGAGAGTGAACTTGTTCGCTGACAGTTTTTACAATGATTCTGGAGGAACCTACAATACTTTCCCGGCAAGAAATGGCACGATCCCCTTTTATGCTTACACTTGATCACTTAGGAACTTTTCAGTCGATAATATGGCGTGATCAGGACAGTAATGGTACAGAATCATGGGAAAGGTATTGGGTGGCACCGGAAGACAATTGTGATCGGTATGCACGTTGTCGCAAATCTGCCATATGCAATACAGACAACGCGATGCAGTGCACATGTCTTCCAGGGTTCAAGCCATTGTATCCTCAGGATTGGTTCATAAGATTTGTCGAAAAGAAGAAGGTAGGCGGTGTTGTGTGTAGCAAGGGCGACGGGGAAGGGTTTCTGAAACTTAAAGGTTTGAAGGTTCCGGATGCTAGAGTTTCCCGGGTTTATGGTAATGTGAGCTTACAGGAGTGCGAGAAACAGTGCTTGAAGAATTGTAATTGCACAGGTTATGCTAGCGTGGACGTTCGTAAAATCGGAGGAGGATGCATAGCCTGGTTTGGTGAGTTAACAGATATAAGAAAGTTTTCAGATGGACAAGATTTTTACCTGAGAGTGGATGCTGTGGAGCTTGGTAAGTGCACATTTTTAGATATATTCATTCTTTTATTTTCATTATACAGATCTAAGCTAATGCCAATATATACAGAGAAACTTGTGGCAATTCTAGTGGCATCCCAGATGTAATTGTGATGATCAAATTATAACAAAACTGGATAATCTATAGTTTTTCCATGAAAAAAACAGAGAAAGCAAAAGGGTCTTTTCATAGAGAGATCATGAAAGTGGGTAGAGAGAGAGAGATTCAATATATGCGAGCAAATAGAAACAACTTTCAAGGTGGAGATCAAAAGACGTGTGTTTTGTATCGGTGATTATCATAATTACATTATTTACTAAAAACAATTGTTTACAAAAGAATTGATCTATTATTTAAAAATACAAAAAAATCACTTTCTATAAATTAATTTATTTTAAGTGATCCTTTCATAAAATAAGATCATTTTTTAATAAAACGGTCTATTTTATATGATCACTTCATAAAAAGAGTTTACTTGATCGTTTTTTCTACACCATGTGCATTATGTTCCTAGTGTATTTATTTTATTGCTTTTAAAATATATTACTAGGTAGATAGCATAAATGATGCCAGCTACCCAAAATTTGTTTGAAATAAAACTTTTCTATTTTATAGTCAAGAGCATTTAAAGCTAGAAAAATGCTTTTTAGAAATTTCCTAGCTCTCCCTCTAATTAATGTCAATTCCTATGCTGCAAAAACAAAATGTTGTTGCGGCAATGAGTAAAAACTCAAATGTAGCTAGCGAGATATCCATTTGCATGTAGTGACAAATTTTACCACGTGATAAGGTCACAATTAGGGGTGGACGTTTAATGGATCGGTTCACTTTTGGAGTTAACCGATAAAAAACCGATAATGTTCGGTTTTTGAAAAAGTGAACCGATCCGATCAACTTAACAATTATGAACCGATCAAAAACCGATTAAATTTGACCGGTTCGGTTCGGTTCAGTTTTTTCGGTTTTAGGCCAATTGGACCAAATTCTTGGGTTTTAATTATTACATTTTTATATTTTAATCCTTTTGGACCTTTGACCAAAATTAAATTATGGGTTTGAACAAATTGAAAATACTAGTTTAAAATAATATTCATACAAAAAACTAATAAAAAAATATGATGTGATACATTTTTATAGTTTTATAGTTTTATGGACTATTAAACATTAAACTAAGGTTTATATATATATATATATATATATATATATATATATATATATATATATACATGTTGGATCTAGGTTCGGTTTTCCGGTTTGGGATAACGATCCGGAAAAAAAACCGATCCAATCGGTTTTCAAAAAAATGAACCGAACCGAACCGGTCAACATAAGAAAACCGGAAAAAAACCGATTGGATCGGTTCGGTTCATCGGGTCGGTTCGGTTTATTGGTTTTTTGCCCACCCCTAGTCACAATGAAAGATGCATGTGCATCCCCAGCATGGTTGCATCCTAAGTTCTTATCGTGACAATGGCATGAAGCATGCCTCCAAGTCCAGCTAGAAAATCTACACAAGTTTAGCTTCTTAGTTCTAAAGCTTATGTTAACAAAAAAAAAAAAAACAAAATTAAGCTAAAAATTTAATCTTCGTCTTGCCTCATTAGATTGGTTTACAAGTTAAAAATTTAACAATTAGATTTTCGGACAAGCCAAGAGCTTGAACAAGCACATAAAATCCTTTTATTACTATCACTTGCTATCATTTTCATGCACCTCAACATATAGCTGAAAAACTTTAGTAATTGATGAATGAAAACTCTTACTTTGCAGCTGCAAATGCGCAGAAAAAAACACGAAAAACACTCAAGCAAGGAAAAGAATGCTCGTCCTGATCATAATCGTTCCTGCTGCTCTAGGAGTGCTTCTGGTAGTCTCATGCTACTATTTGTTTTGGAGAAGGCAAGCTAAAAGCCAAGGTTATAAGAAAATTAACCAACTATTATGTCACTAGCTAAAGTTGCTTAAATAGCATATACAAGATATAGTTACTTTTTTTTTTTGGAATGTACATTGTAACATTGTTCCGTTATGTAGGTGAGATGATGAAACAAAGGCGACAGATGATGAAACAAAGGCGACGTGAAATGTTATTTATGAATTTGAACTTGTTGTATATAAAATTTACCTGAGTGATGTGTCGCCCGAATGAGACGGAAAAGATGGGAGAGTATCCTTTCCACGTGGACAAAAGTCAACCAAAGAGGCTGACCCAGGACATGTCACTAGGCATGGACACATCATCAACAGATTACGAATAAGAAATCTTAATGAGTACAGACTCTTCCTGCCAAAATCCACTCAGCCAAAAAGGAAACAAATCCATATCTGGCTCGCCTTCAACAAGGAAGATTTACTTGGTTAAATAAGTCAAGGCAGTTAACAGTTAAACTCAAATACGACAACTAGGGAGGAAACGATATGGCATTCTCTGAGATATTAGGAATACTAATTGCACATGGAATCAATTGCCTTAAATGTACCGTGGTTCCAAACAGGAAAGAGGTCGAAGCAATCTAGGAAGGAAGAGTCCAAGGCAAATTTGACAATCTTCCATCCACACGTCAAGAACCCTAGCATGCATCATATAAATACTACTGTAATATAATTGTAAAGATATACGAAAAATAATAGAGAGACAGAGTGAGAGAACAGAGTGTGTAATAAAATTTTGGATTTATTTCATTTTAGTCCCTTTAGTTTGAACTAATACACAAACTGGTCCCCCGTTTTCAGTATTATCTCATTTAGTCCTTATGTTAAATTTTATGTGAAGAAAACGTTGGCTGACAGGGTCAAAGGGTCAAATGACCCTGCTGCCCCTGACTAAAAAAATAAAACAAACAAAAATATATATAAAAAAATTCCAAATTAACAAATAAGATCATCACCATCGACCATCACCATCTATCTCCAATCACCAACCCCTAACCCTCAAATCCAACCACCCAAACCCAAATCCATGCACAAACCCAGTCCCAATCACCATCATCGATTTCTCACTTCCCTACCCAGATCTTTCATCATTCATTCTATCAAATCCTCAACCCATATAACCCAGATTCAATCCATAACTGACAAATTTAAACACCTAACACAATTTTTTTTAAAAAATTATTGATCTGTGAACCAATTTAAGCCAGACAAAAACCCAAAATTATAGATCTGTTCATCACCTCCATCTGGTGTTGAATGTGTTCAACACTTACCACATTCAACATCAATCACCAAACCCTAACCACAAACACACCACCCCCACTAGTGTTGATCGACCCACCACCTTAAACTAGAAAATCAGAACCCTTAATCCCCAAATAACCATCATTACAAATCGGTTTGAAGAGTCCAGAAATCACCATCATCACAAACCCACACCAACCACATTCAACATCAATCACACCTGGATTCAAATAACCTAAACCCAAACACCTAAACTACCCAGAAACCTAAAAAGGAGTGAGGGATTGAGAGTGAGAAATCGAGAGAGAGAGAGAGAGAGAGAGAGAGAGAGAGATCGAACCTCCAAACACCCAAACCCAGAAACCCAACCCAGTTCATCAAACCTCCCAACACCCAAACCTATAACGGAGCTGTGAACGGTGAACGGAGACGCGAACGGCTAACTGAGACTCGAACGGTGAACATATCCTCGAATAGCCAACCATTCAGGAGAAAGAAAGAGAGTGTGAGGGATCGAGAGTGAGATGGTGAGAGATCGAGGGAGTGAGGGATCGAGAGAGGGAGAGATGGTGTGTGTGAGAAGATTTTAAATTTTGTGTTGGGTGATGGTCGATAATGGTGATTTGAAAGGGTTAGATTTTAGTTTTATTTTTAATTTTTTTAATTTATTTTTAATTTTTTAATTTGATATTTTTAAATATTAGTTTTTTTAAATCAATTTTTAAATTATTTTTAATTGAAATTATTAATTTTAACATGCTTTTACCATTATACCCTTAATGATCTGATGGAACCCTAACAGAATTGGACGGCAAGGACCAAAATATAGATTTTTAGAAACTCGAGGGACCTGCCAACATAATACTGAAAATCGGGGATCAGTTTTGTGTATTAGGTCAAAATATAGGGACTCAAATGAAATTAACCCTAAAATTTTCAATGTAAAACACCTTTTTTCGTCGCCCAGCGACAATCTGTGGATGTTTCTCTGTTACCGGAGTTTTACCACTTAAAATTAATTCTCTTGATTATTTTCCTGTCAGTACTGCTTTATTTATAGATCATCATATTAAATCGTTAACCGGCTGACTTTACAAAAACCACTGTCAATAATTGGCGCTAGAAGGAGGGGGCAGACTAGATTTCACTTTTCCACAACCCTTGTGAAACAATGCCATACGATGAAGATGTGAGTGGTTCCAGGAACAATCCAACTTTACCAGGAGATACGGGAGCTAATACCACTATTGATGTTACGGGACCGTCAGAAGCGACCGTAACCGTCGGGAACCAATCAACTACCGTTCCCGACATCCAACGATTTCCACCAACTACAGAGGGAATCACTCAACGGTTTCGCGACTCGTTGCAACAGCTTATACCTGGATGCGGCCAGTCATGGAGTGACTCTTTCAACCACCTCATGGTTAACTTCACCCCATAATTTATGCACCACTGATAATTAACCAAACATGTTATGTTTTATAATAGTCGGCCAATCCTTGGATGCACCATTAAGGATGGGTCGGAACCTAACAGATTGCCCAGAGACTGTATCAGAACGACACACTTGAAGCAGCATGGAGCGTGAAGAAGAAGAGCACCCCCGTAATGGCTATGATCATTACCAAGCCGAACAGGGTCAGAGGTGACCTAGTAGGATCACTCATCTTCTTCTGAAGAAAGTGATCGGCATTATTGTCAGAGACTTCAAAGGGGGTCAGATAGATTGAAAAGGTCTCCACAGGGGACTCGCCAGCAAGATACATGCCTAAACGGCCAAGGATTAACAGTCAGACATAGGTTTAGTCCTGGAGGGGAACCGGTCGGTGAACGGGACATGCTAATACAGAAGCTAACCCAAGAAGTTCAGAGCAACATGCTGCATATGGATTCCTTAGTTAGGTGATGCAAAGGAAACGAATTGTCGGATGATGAGTCAGATAGCCCCTTCAGCAACTCCATCCTCCGAACACCATTCCTAGAGTGATTCAGGATGCCCCACGTCGAGTAGTTCAAGAAGGACACTGATCAAAAAGAGCATGTAAGAAGATATAAAAGTGTAATGGCCTAATACGCCATGAATGATGCACTGTTATGCTTGAATTTCCCATAGACGCTCGAGCCAGATGGTTCAAAAAGCTTCCAGCCGGCAGCATATGCAACTTCGGTGAGCTGAGCAAGGTATTTTCACTGATAATTTCTCGGGAATGTACACAGAAAGAAATCAGTGGCCCATATTTCTGAACTCAAGCAAAAAAAGGATGAGTCACTGAAGAACTACCTAAGTCACTTCAGCCAAGAGGTATTAGAAATTGGAATTGTGAATGATAAATCCATCATAGCGGCGTTCATCAACAACCTACAGAATGGCCGTTTATCATTCGACCTCAGAAGAGTACGCCTGACTAGTTATACCGACATGATGGATATGACTGGGAGGTACGCACTGGCGGAAGAAGAAGAAATTGCAACATGAGGAAGTTTTAAGCATGGTGGCCACCTTGAAGAGGCAAAATCAAAAGATAATGGGAGCAAAACTCATAAAGGAGAAACCCATAAAGGAGATAAACATAAAAGCAAGGCTTAAAGCGGGCAGCGAGACAATGATCAGAAGTTCCAAGTTCTAAGGGAAGTACACAAACTATATTCATATGAAGAAAAAGCAAGATGTGGTACGCACAATTTTGGAAGAGAAGAACCTGTTGAAAGAACCACCCAAACAGTCGAAATATGCTCGGAGGGACATCACAAAATAGTACCGTTTCCACAAGGAAAATGGGCACGAAACCTCGAAGTGTTTCTAGTTGAAGGACTATATCGAAACTCTCATCCGAGAAGGCCACTTGAAAGATAGTGTTCTCAAAAGGGAGGACGATCAGTCTCGCCGAAACAACCATCGGGAGAGAAAGCCAAGTCCAAAGAAATCCAAAGATGAGGAGGCAATACATACCATCTTCGGTGGACCATCAACCGGGAAAAAACAATAGGGAAATGAGGCAAGAGATCTGAGAAGCCATGGAAGCAAGGAGAGACCTAGATGTCAATTCGGTTGAGCCTGACTAGAAAAGGATCAAGAAAGGATGTGACCCTATAGTATTTATGAAAGCAGATTCGCATGGAGTGGATGTCAAACTGAACGATGCGCTGGTAATAGGTGTTCAGATTGAGCATAGGGATGTACACCGAAAACTGATTGACAATGGAAGTTCGGCGAACATTCTGTGTGCAGGGGTTTATGACTAGCTAAGGTTGGACCCGAAGAGACCTGCAACCCTTCCATATATACCCCACTCCTGGGATTTTGGGGAGTAGAGGTAAGATCCCTCAGGATGCTAAAGCTGCCTGTAAAAATTGAAGAAGCCTTGACAGAACCCAGTCCCGACTCTTATCTTGAGTACAAGGGAATCCTGTGAAAATCTTATCTTTTTATCTGAAATCTGAGTCTTCTGAAAGTATAACAGAAAATCATATAATTCTTAAGGTGGGTTCTAACAAAATCTTTAACAATTTCATTGACCTTTCAAACTTTTCCACCTTGTAATTTAAAAATACAATTTAAATCTGTGGGTTATGGCCCATCATAAAATATACTATATTTAAAATAAAAAATCTGCTTTTTTTGCATTGAACTCATCATGCTGAATATTTACATATTCAAAAACTATACATGAAAAATAATGATATCTGAAAAATATGTACATTTGCATGCTTTAATTAAATTAGCGAAACTAACATTTCTATTATCACATGTGGCCATCTCACGATACTAAAGAATCTGCACGAACATGGAGATCCCTGAAAAATAAGTTTAAATTAAAAGAATGAGTGCCAACGCTCAATGAGTGGAAATAAGCTTGATAAATATCTTTTCTTTCTTAGAAACTTTAATAAAACTATTATCTCCGAATAAATATGAAAATATATCTTTTCTCTACGTTTCTGAAATTAATAACTATCTTTCTGAAAAGATTAATGCTTAATAAACTTATACTGGCTAAACTCAATCTAATATGTAGACAACTATTATGTGTCTGTTTCTATATCCCTTTCTGAATTGTTGTATCTCATTTTCTAGGGCTCTTTCTGAATTCTATATCTCATATCTGAAACTAATTAGGATTTAATCTGAAACTGTTCTGTAAAATAAGTTGAGAACTAATTTAAATATCTTTGTAAATACAACACATTTTTCTGTAAATACTAAATAATATAATAAAACATTTTCTAATTTTATAAATAACATTTCTGATATAAAACTGATATTTTGATAATCTGAAATATTTTCTGATAATCTGAAATCTTTTCTTTTCTGATCATAATCCGTAATATATATAATCTGAAAACTTTTTACCAAACTAGTACCCAGGGGAATATCTCACATACGTGGCAAAGTATCTCAATGCACACACAGAGCTGGGGAAAAACTTCTCACATACACAATGATATCAAATCAAACGTGGAGTAATTCTCACATACACGTGCAGAGCAGCCCCAAAGGCTAATAATCTGAATCTGATACTGCTGGAGAAAGTACATATCTAATATCTTAAAATCTGATCTATCTTTGAAATCTAGCTTTCTGAAAATACATACATAACTCTTTATAAATACTTTTATGAAAACTTGCATAAATATTATTATCTTTTCTTTTCTCAAAATCTCATAAATAACTTGGATCTAAAAATCGGGAAAACTTTCTGAAAATCTAGTAATCGTTCTGAAAATAAAGATATGGAAATCTAGAAATCTATATGAAAATCTCTAAATCTGATAGAAAATCTGACAATCTAGAAGTCTGTCTGAAAATCTGAAAATCTGGAAATTTATCTGATAATCTAGAAATCTATCCAGAAATATGTCTGAACATGCGTGAATTATTCGTCGTTCTAAATATGTCTGAACAAACTAATCTATTTCTGAATTCTGGAAATCTACTCATTCTTATAACATCTCAAATCATAAGGAATTCTATTTTCTAAATATACAAATAAATTATTCATTTCTAATAATTAAAGCTAACATACAATTCTAAAATAATTAATTTAATTATAAATAAATAAAATTATCCACTCACAGAACTCTTGTGCTCAAATCTACTATGGAACTGGATTCTGTCTGAATTTATCTGATTCTAGATCATCCTTAAAATACATACAACTCAATTTAAGTTATGATTTACTAGAAAATCTAATAAATTGATGTATTTCAAGCTCACAAAACCATCATTACTTATCTGTATATCCAGTGTATACGGTACACATATCTACTAGCTGCTAACTATTTCTCTTCAATCTCATATTGTCTCCTTAAATGAATATGTTCTCTGATTGTTGTTCTCTTTCTTTCCTCTCTCTCAACGTCTCTCTCTCTCTCTCTCTCTCTCTCTCTCTCTCTCTCTTGCCCAGCTTCCTTCTATTCTTTTCTTTTTCCTCTTTTTTTTCTTCATGGCTGCTGCTCTGTTTTGCTATCAAGTATCCACGAACCTCTATTCTCTCTCTCCCATACCTTTTTTATTTTTCTATTCTATTATTTCACGCCTCATCCTCTGACCTCCATTCTCTCTCTATCTATTTCCTTTTTTTTGGGTCGAGTACCGACTGACCTTTCTCGACTGTAAGGAGCCGACCAAGGTAGTCAAGATCGGTACAAGCCTGTATGAAAGTGTCAAGAACGGCCTAACTAGTCTATTGAGAGAGTATCAAGACATATTTGCCTGGAGCCACGAAGACATGCCAGGAATTGACACGAAGGTGATATCGTATTATCTGGCCGTGGATCGAGAATCCAAGCCAGTAGACTAGAAGAGGCAACTATTTAATCTGAAAAGAATTGCGAGAATCAAGGAGGAGGTGAAGAAGCTACTCACAACAAGATCAATTAGGGAGGTAAAGTACCCACAATGGGTAGCCAACGTGGTATTGGTAAAGAAAAAGAACAACCAGTAGAGGATGTGCGATGGACTTCACAGACCTGGATAAAGCTTGTCCAAAAGATAGATTTCCACTCCCAAGAATTAATCAGCTAGTAGATGCCACAACATGGCATGGGTTGCTCAGTTTTATGGATGCCTACTTTGGATATAACCAGATCCGGATGCATAGGCAGGATGAAAAAAAAACAGCATTTACAACTGATCAGGGGCTGTATTGCTATACAGTAATACCGTTTGGATTGAAGAATGTTGAGGCCACGTATCAGAGGTTAGTAAATAGGATTTTTGCTAGGCAAATTGGAAGAAACATGGAGGTCTATTTGGATGACATGTTAACCAAAAACGTGACGACAGAGAGACATGTCTCAAACTAGAAAGAAACCTATGATGTATTGAGGAATTACATGATGAAGTTCAATCCGAACAAATGCGTATTTAGAGTACCCTCGAGAAGATTACTCGAATTTCAGGTCCATGAAGAAGGAATCGAGGTGAATCCGGAGAAGATACATGCTCTGGCAGATATGACCTTACCAAAAACATTAAAAAGGTGCAAAGATTGACAGGATGCCTCGCTTCACTCAGCAGGTTCATAACCAATTCAACAGATAAGTGTGCACCATTTTTTTAGGTAATCAAGAAAGAAAGGGGACTCAAGTGGAATAAAGAATGTGAAGAAGCCTTTCAGAAATTAAAAGAATACTTAGGCCCAGCACCAATACTCTCCAAACCAGTGGTCGGGGAAATATTATACTTGTACCTGTCACTCACGGAAGTGGTGACTAGCTATGTGTTGGTCAGGTTAGAAGAAGGAATCTAGAAACCGGTGTACTACACCAGTACAACTTTGTTACCCATTGAGACAAGGTACTCACCTGCTGAGAAAATTGCCCTCGCATTGGTTGTAGCAGCAAGGAAGCTGAGACTATATTTCCAAGCACACATAGTGGAGGTCTATAGATTGCCCGTTCAAATAGATCCTGCAGAAACCAGAACTATCAGGAGGCTGACCAAGTGGGCAATAGAGCCGAGTGAATTTGATAGCAAATACATACTGAATAAATCACTTAAAGGACATATAGTGGCAGACTCTGTAGCCGAGTTTACTAAACCGGACACAAAAGTAAGAAGAATGATGGAAGCCAGGTAGGAGAATACTTATCAATGGAAGCTACATGTAGATGGTTCGTCAAACACTCATGGCAGTAGGGCGGGTATATTTGTATCTACCCCGGAAGGAGACGCAGTTGAATGTGATATGAGGTTCGACTTCAAAGCAACCAACAACCAAGCCGAGTATGAGGCCCTGCTAGCCTCTCTAAGAGTATGCATCGCCATATGAGCAGATGAAGTGGAAATTTTCAACGACTCACAAGTCGTAGTTAATCAAGTCTTGGACGAGTACCAAGCAAAAAATGAGTGTATGAATGCCTATCTGGATACGGCAAAGATGTTGGTCATACGATTTAAGGAATACAAGATCACTCAGATTCCCCGAGAAAAGAATGAAAAGACAAATGTCTTATCGAAGCTAGCATCCACTACAATCGGCATAAGCTCTAAGACCGTTCATGTAACTCATTTGACCTTACCAAGCTTAACCGAACAAGAAGGACTAGTGGTAGCTGAAATCCGAGAAAGGCTAAACAGTTGGATGTCAACAATCAGAAGATACCTAGAAGATGATGTCCAACCAGAAGATACCCTCGAGGCAAATCACATCAAATATAAATCAACTCGATATACCATCATCAATGGAAAGCTGTACATGAAGAGATTTTCAAAAGCATTACAGAGGTGCGTGGAGGCCGAAGAAGCTGACCAAATCCTACAGGATGTTCACAATGGTGTGTTTGGAAATCACACTGAGGGTAAGAGTCTAGCATATAAAATACTTAGGTAGGGATTTTATTGGCCGACTCTATTTACAGATGCTCAACCGTTCGCAGGAAGCTGCGAAACCTTCCAAAACATTGCCAATGATATTCGGCAACCCCCCCTAATTACTCAGAAGCCTCACATTTCCTTGGTTGTTCGCCATGTGGGATCTTGACCTTATTGGACCAATGCCTACTAGAGTGAAGAGATAAGCAAAACACACGATCGTGGCCATGGATTACTTCACTAAATGAGCAGAAGTAGAAGCTTTAGTGCACATCATCGAGGCAAACACCACCATTTTTGTCAAAAAGAACATACTATATAGGTTCGGGGTCCCGTGTACCATCATCACCGATAATGGTACTCAGTTTGACAATGAGAAGTTCAGAAAGCCGTGTAAGGATCATAAGATCTCGAACTACTACGCATCCCCTACTCATCCACAGACTAACGGGCAAACTGAAGCCGTGTAAAAAATACTCAAGCGCACTTTAAAGGCAAAGCTGGATGCAAAGAAAGGAAACTGGGCAGACAAGCTTCACGAAGTTTTATGGGAGTACAGAACAACTGTAAGAACTTCTACAGGAGAAACCCTCTTCTCCTTAGCCATTGGAACTGAAGTGGTTATCCCTGTAGAGACATCCTACATCTCCCTGAGTCTGATTATATGACCCCGAGCACAATGTCAGCATGTTGCTCCAGGACTTAGATGAGCTGGAAGAAAAGAGAGATCTATCCCACGTAAGAAATGCAGCATATCGGCAAAGGATTTCCCGATATTACAACTCCAGTGTTAGCGTGTGAAGATTCCAGCTAGGGATTTTATTCTGAGAAGGGTATCCCCAAACACAAAAGAGAGGGCAGCAGGGTCCTTAGCTGATAAATGGGAATGACCGTATCTCATTTAGGGCCTAGTCGAACATGGGGCATACCTAATTGCCAGAGCAGGAGGAGACGTTTTGCCCCGACCATGCAATGCTTAGTACGTGAAGAAATTCTATCCTTAAGGATTTAGTTTTTGATTTTCATTATTTTAGTTTTAAAAAATTTATTTAGCTTGTTCAGTTTAGTCTTGTAGAAAATGAATAAAAACCCTTGTGGGAACATTCGGAAAACGAGTCACAGTGTCAGAGTAAATGAATCATCAAAGCCTCCAAAAGAGGTCAAAAAATATGATAATAAGAACTTATGATCACATATGATAATAAGAACATATGATCATATATGATAATAACAACATATGTAAGATCTTGGACGTCGTGAAACAGCGAAGAGCGGATGGAAAGTGTCTGAGGGGCTGAAAAGCTAAAGTAGCATGCCCGTCGAGATGAGTAGTTACGAAGGCACCCGTTAGCAAGAAAAGGCAAACCTGAGGCACCAGAACACGTGGAAAACTGCTCGAGGCACCGCCGGGAAAGACCAGGTGAGATGCGCAGCCGTGTTGGCTGATATACAATATCTCAATGATTCGACAAACCCATATAACAGATAAAACCGGAAGACGTCCTTAGTCATTTGTGCAGGGACCCGAGTGTATGATTATGGTGAGCCCCGATGTAACGTTCAGGTGAAGAAAAATGTCGAACCACCCCGAACTCGTAAAGAAACTCCCAAAAGAGGATGTAGAAAATCCTTAACAGGAGCAAGCATACGAATATAAAATGTATAAGTTGAGTAAATCAAAAGATTAAATAATTTCATTCTCAAAAGTGTACAATAAAGCCTGAAAAGGTTTGAATACATTCGCAGTAATTTCAACATCTAAGGTGGAAGTTCTCGGTTTGGGTCAGAAGGTGCTGGAGGCTGAGTGCCACTGCTGCTACCACCCTTGTCGGGCACCATTTCATACTCACTAAGCAGACTGGCATCTGAAGGCCAAGATATCATATCCACCTTGTCTCCCATCCAAGCGTTGTAATCCCGGCCCGCAACTAGTCCAACGTCCGATTCCTAGCCATTAATCCCATATTTTTGACATGAATAGAAGGTGGAAAATGAACTTTTAGTCAGTATCTCAAGATGCATAGGATGAGGTTCTTTACCTACGCTGCGGCAGTATGCTCGCCATTCTCTCATCTGGGCCTGGGGTGCTTCCAAAGACATGTTAACGTGTCTACAGATGGACAAACCCAAATTGGCCATGGCCTTATCAGTTGCTCTATTCTTAACCTTGAAAAACTCACTAGCGGAGACCATTCCTCGCTGATACTCCCTGAGAAACAGAGCATCGTAAGTCGGAGATCTCTTTAAAACGATTAACCCCCTAGATTTCCAGCTCCAACCGGGCTTCCTTTGATTGAGCCTCGATGGTTAGGGTCTGGCGATTCAGATCTTTGATTTTCTGCTCATAAGCTGACTTGGCGTCCTCAGCTTTCTGCTCGATCTGCATCATTAATTCTTGAGCCATAGATAAAAGATCCTTAAAGGATCGGGCCTATTCTTCAGCAATAGAAGTTTTCCGCTCAGCCTCTAACTGAGCAGCGAAGAACCTACCCATGAATTCTTTGTTCACTTCGAGCTTCTCTTGGCAAGACCGCTCTGTTCGGGCACGAGCCTCCTCACACTCTTTAAGCAGGGCCTCCAAAGTTCAATCTTGTCTGCCTGAGCAAAGATGGTATTGAAGGCATCAACCAACTTGGTGACCATCTGCGATATATAGCATTAGGATGGGAAAAAAATGAAACACACACACAAATCAATAAACGAGTTAACTTACATAAGCAGACCTGTTATAGAAGTTCTGGAGTCGAGCAGGGATAGAACTGGCATAAATTGATTCCATATGTCTTTACCAATGCATGCTTACCCATAAGCCATAGTCTTTAGCATCTCTTGGGGGATAGACGCCCACTAGGGTGACCCGAAGAAGAACTTGATCGACCTATCCTAGAGGATACTTTGGGAACATCAGTTTCTTTAACACCAACAGTCGCGGGAGGATTACCGGGAGAAGTGCCAGCGGCTAGAATAACTGAAAGGTCCTCAATTGTAGAAGGTTGCATCCCGGGGGTTAGGGGTGCAGAGTGAGTTTCTTAAGCAATAAGCTCAGTCGCCAGAGTATACCCTCTCCCTATAGGAACCTCTGAAGTTGGGACATGAATATCATTAATTTGAGTATCCTCTCCTCCATTAGAGGAAGAGTCAACATTTGCAACTACTTGGGGAATTTTGGGAGCCGGCTGACTGGTCAGATCAGTGGGTTTCCTCTTTCTTGACCGTCTCCCGCGAGTCTCTAGGTCAGCGATATGACCATCTATATCGACTTCCAAGGCAACTTCAATTATCAGATGAGCATTAGGTGGTGGGGGAACGGAAGACCCATCCACCTTATCTTTTCCCTTTCCGAGTGTGTCAAGGCTACTTGTCCTAGCACTTGTCCCAGCCTGGGGTGCCTTTGCTGCAATTTCTTTAGAAGAATCCCCATCAGCCTCGTTCTTATAACCTTACGGGGGAGAAACCCCAATTGCCTCCTAGCGCGAGTCTTCGCTACAGCTAGTTTCTGCGATGGACTTCGCTCAATGTGCTTGCATGTCGCAAATAATAACAACTTCGTACATTAAGATAACGATGGAGCAATTAGTTCGAGAAAGTAAAAAGGAAAAGAATCAAGGGAATGAAAGGCTCTTACATCACTTATGGTTAGCCGAAAGCTGCGGGAAGAAATTAGCTATGATCATCAGCTTCTCATTGAGAAGGAAAGACTTCCTTCTCTTCTTTAGAGAATGAAGAACTGCTCTTCCCAAGACAATCAACTCCGTGGCTGAAAAAAAAGTAGCCGTGTTGTTCCATGATTCAGGAGAAGTGAAGAATCTAGGTACTCGGCATTCAACTCATTAACCGTCGACGTCGAAGGAAACTCTTTGGCCCTAATTGCCCCCAACGAAGAACCAGTTGTTCTTTTAGAACTTGTTAGACGATGGAAGGCCGCAGACGAAACCCCTCATTTTCTCGTCAGTAGAAACCTGGACAGACTTAGAAGAATTCATACCCTTCGAGATCCAGTGGTCCATCTGACTAAAAAGAAGGAAATAGGTACCCGATCGGCCCGACTGCCTGAAAGTGTAGAAATGCTTGATCTCCTGAGGATTGGGAGTAGGCAAGCCTAATTTGTGCCATGTATGCCACATGCACATAAGAATTCGATAAATGTGTTGGAACCCCGTTCACTGGTAACGCAGCGGAAATATGTTTTAAATTTTATTATACAGATCATAAACGATCTGGGACCAGTGAACTTAGGATCGCAATTCTTTTTCGGGAACTAATACATACAATATGTAAACACAGGAAGTTGTAATCAATATATTAAAAAGAAATTTAGAACCTTAGCAACGTTTGGAGGCTCCTTCACTTTACGATATGCTCCTGATCTGTACCACTGATCTTCCTAACTATTCTTGGAACTGGTAACTGCGTGTGGGCGCGTCACGTACTCAGAAACTTTAGAGGATGTATAGAAAAGAAGAAGAAACAATTTCTTCTAAGAGAAAACACAAACTAGAACAATTCTAGTTGTTCAAAAGAAAAATATAATAAATATCAAATATTTTTCTTTCTTTTTCACGCACCCCTATGCGTTTTTTCTCTTCTTGTTTTTAATAGTGCACATCACCTTTCTTGTTTTTGTTTCTCATGCACACCTTGCACACACTAATTGCACTGTTTCTCTTTTTCTTGTTGTTTTACTTGTGCGCACACTTTTATGCGTATTCTTTTCTCTTTTTGTTTCCTTTGTTTTGTAATTGATTCACGCACAAACATAGTATTTGTATCCTATACCAACACTAATATATGTGCAAGCATATCAGGTTAAGGTTTTCAAAAATATAAAACTCCTTTATATCTTTTTCAAATAACCACCACACCTTATCGTTTAAAATAAAATCTATATTTTATTTATCAAAAAAGATAATATGTATATTTAAATTTAAACAATTTAAATTCAAATATATTTCAATTTATTTTATTTAATAAATGAGATAATCTCATTATCTCACTATTCAAAAATTAATTACAAATGAAACCCTCAATTTAGTGATTAATAACATAATTAAATAATTTATTATTTAATTTATTTAATCACCATTATTCATTAATTAAATAATCTCATTATTCAATTAATTTCCAAATAAATTCGTGTCATTTTCGTAACAAATTGGACAATCCAATTAATTAACCGAGACCCTTGTTACCTAAATCGATCGGGCTAGCAAGGGGACCTAATGGACCCACAATATTTTGAGCACCAATAATCATTGGAATCATTAATTAAACTCTTTAATTAATATTCCTTGATTATTAACTCCGATGTTATTCCACTAAAAACCCGAAGCTGTACCCTCTCAACTGTAGACGTTTTTACTCAGACCGATACAACTCGGTGTCTATGGATATAGCTATTACACATGGTATGATCCTCTACAGCAGTTCATAATTAGAGCTGGGTCATAATGTCTGTTATACCCCTCTAATTACATATATCCTTTAAGTACAGTTGATTCTCTAATGGACAATAAATCCTATTTCCTCACTGAATTAGGAGAGCGCTCATATTATCCAAGCCCCGAATCAACCCTTAAGGGAACTACCATCTACTTCTCACAAGAAGAAGTGGATTCCACTATTGTGTACATACCTTCCCAGCTACAAGCCAAACCGCAATCCCAACATACTGAGTATATTGATCAGGAATTGCATTTGACCTCACCCATGGTATATCAAATACCACTATCTAACCTGAAAGAGTCGATATGACACTCATAAATAAGATCACCCACATATAGCCATTATTAGTTGATATATATGAATCTCATCAGTAAATGGATCTTGAGCGACGTGCATGATGGCGTGGGATCAAACCGGTCACGTCTCTCTAGAAAAAACGCCTGACACTCCCTCTCACATGAAGACAAGTGGCAGAATCAGAAGACCTTAAGTCCGCAAATGTCGCCATTAAAGAATTTCAATTATTTACCATGGCAGAATTCCTGCGGTGATGATTAATATACGACATTAATTCTCGAAGTTAATGGGGGTCGTATTAATTGCATTAATGAGCATTGATGAGGAAAACGACAATGTTAAATAGTTTTTTGAAATACCTTACGCCGAGCACAAGTAACGAAATTCAACACCGGATACAACCTACTCGGGCAGTTTCTGATCGAAGAGTTGAGCAGGGTACTCGGCTCAGATATTTAAAGGGGTATTGTTGTGTGTAAAATTTACTTGAGTGACGTGTCACTCGAATAAGATGGATAAGATGGGAGAGTATCCTTTCCATGTCGACAAAATGCAAACCCAGGACATGTCACTAGGCATGGACACGTCATCAACGGATTACGAATAAGAATTCTTAATGAGTTCGGACTCTTCCTACCGAAATCCACTCAGCCAAAGAGGAAACAAATCCATAACTGGCTCACCTTCAACAAGGAACATTTACTTGGTTAAATAAGGCAAGGTAGTTAACAGTTAAACTCAAATACGTTAACTAAAGAGGAAACGATCTGGCCTTCTCCGAGATATTAGGAATACTAATTGCACATGGAATCAATTACCTTAAATGTACTGCAGTTCCAAACAGGAAAGAGGTCGAAGCAATCTAAGAAGGAAGAGTCCAAGGCAAATTTGACAATCTTCCATCCACACGTCAAGAACCCTAGCAGACTATCATATAAATACTACTGTAATATCATTGTAAAGATATACAAAAAATAATAGGGAGACAAAGTGAGATCGAGAACAGAGTGTGTAATAAAATTTTCATAGTAATACACTTTTTTCCACTAATTCTCTTGATTGTTTGCCTGTCAGTACTGCTTTATTTACAGATAATTACATTAAATCGTTGATCGGCTGACTTTACAAAAACCACCGTCAACAGAACTCAAGCTTGTTTTGAGACGAGGATTCTTTTAGTATTGCTAATTGCAATGAAGACAATAGGAATGTAGATGTGACATTTTTTGAACTAAGTACTGTGCTAGCTGCAACAGATAATTTTTCTTCTACTAAAAAACTTGGACAGGGAGGCTTTGGTCCAGTTGACAAGGTTATATTTTCATACATATGAGACAATTTTCTTACATTTTGTTGAAATATATTGATTCTTGAAGCACATTGATCAATATATGAACTGATGTGAGTACATTTGAAATTGAAACGTTCAGGGTCAGTTACCAAACGGACAAGAAATAGCCGTCAAAAGGTTGTCAAGGACATCAGTCCAATGAATTGTAGAATTGAAAAATGAGGTTGTATTGATTGCAAAGCTTCAATACAGGAATCTTGAAAAGGCTCTTGGGTTGTTGAATAGAAGAAGATGAAAAATTGTCGATCCTGTTAACTTAACGTTCTTGTGATTATGTTTACGTTGTTTAACTGTACATATGTATATAAAAACGTCATAATATGTCAAATCCCACATCCCATGCAGCGAGTACGCCTAGGTTTTACATAGAGCAATAATGTTCATGCTCATGGGTCCAATTTATAGAAATTGTGACTTTGAAGAGTTATGTTTTTCCTAATCAGTAAGACATAATACACCCCTTTGAAAAATTATGTTCTATCCATTCAAGTTTTATCTATTTGAAGATTCTCCTACAAGGTCCACACAAAGTTGTTAATCGGTACTGCAAAGCAAGGTTATATAAAATAATTTTATATAAAATACCTAGCTTCATTCAATCTAATCATAAACGTTTCTAGTTAGGATGGTCAATTGGTCATGAACGATTTTATAACGTTATCTATATGTTAATAAGTTAAAACAAAGTATTTTTGCTTAACTTTGGTAATGCACCGTACAAACTTGATTTATATATATAGGAAGTTTGTCTAGTTTATAAACCCCCAAACAAAATTTTGAGGATTTCTAGTTTTGTATTACTAAATAGTTTTATACTCTTTTGAAATCTTAAAATTTTTCTTACAGACAATAGCTATTAATAATTTTTCATGACAACATATATATAGAGTTCATAGTAATGTTTGAAGAAGTAAAATAATTCAGCTCCGTACAAAAAACGGAGCCTTGTAAATGATCCTCTATTCCAACGGAGTCACATAGTGCTCATAAAGTCTTGAAATGCCTCCAAATTGATCTCTTGTTTGAGGGTGCAACAAACTGCAATGGATTAACCATTTTTGTGCTTTCTCAAGCTGATCACTCAATGACACCAAGAAGACCTACAAAATATTATCTACAGAGGAACTTGTTATGTGTTGCGCATCCAGGACCAAATTAACAAAAAATCAAACAGCAGAAAAAATAATGAACATAATAAATTGATGTGGTTCGGTATGAGACCTTCATCTACGGATGAAGACAGGAGAATAAATATTACTAATGAAACAAAAGCTTACAAGTCCTAAAGTGAAAACTCTCAAAATAAAACCAAAGCCTCGACAATACACCCAATGACCCAATTGTTACTGTAAGCGTAATTTACTAACTCGGCTCTTGCTTGTAGTATTTTGATTGTCATGCAATGTAATGCCATTAATAGCATTCACTAAGCTGGATGCATTGACGGAAGCTCACACATGGCATCAATACATAAAAGACACCCAATATGACTCCAAATCCTCTATAAATTCTCTTCAGATCAATGAGATGATGGTGGATGATCCAGATGCTATTTCTACTCATGTGGTAGATTTTTATTCAAATCTCTATTCCTCTACTTCAGACACCCGACCTAATGATATGTTGCATTTCATCCCAGGTTTAGTTTCAGATCAATAGAATGTTGAGCTTATTTCTATTCCTTCTGCAGAAGAAATATAAAACACTGTTTTTTTATGGATCCTAGTAGCGCTCCTGGTCCCGACAGCTTTCCTGGTTCCTTTTATCAAGTCTTTTGGGAGTTGGTATCTCATGAGGTTGTTAATTTTGTACAGCATTTCTTCATAAATTCTTGGCTTCTTCCTAATCTGAACTCTAATTTTGTGGCTCTAATTCCCAAGATTCCAGAAGCTTGTCTGATATCTCAATTTAGGCCTACTGTTTTAGCCAATTTTCTTTTTAAAATCATTCCCAAAATCATGGCTGATAGGATGGGGAAAATTGTTTCAAGAATTATCACAAAACATGAAGCTGCCTTTATTAAGGGTGGAAGCATAACAGATTGTATTGCAATGGTTTTAGAAGGGGTGCATATGCTGGATAGGAAGGCTTTTGGGGGAAATGTTGGCCTCAAGTTTGATATCAAAAAAGCTTTTGATACTATTAGTTGGGACTTTGTGCTTGATGTTCTCACTAGGTTTGGGTTTCATAACACTATTGTTAATTGGGTTAAGATTATCTTGTGCTCAGCTAAGTTATCTATTTTGATCAATGGCGCACAAAATGGTTATTGTGCCTGTTCTAGAGGTGTCCGTCAGGGAGATCCCTTATCTCCTATCCTTTTTTGTTTGGCAGAGGAAGTCTTCAGTCGTTGTCTTGCTCATTAGTTTTCGACTAGGAAGATTAAACATATTTCCTCTCTGAGGAACTGCTCCCCTTCTTCTCACCTTATTTATGCAGATGATATTTTTATCTTTTGCAGGGCTGATAATTCTTCTCTCACAAACCTAAGGGATTTCATTAAACTTTATGTTGATTGTTCGGGGCAAATTGTTAGCTGTGACAAAAGTTCTTTTTTTTTTTTTTTCTGGGACAGTACTCTTCATCTAGAAGGAATGCAGTGACTTCTATTCTTGGATTCAAGGAAGGTTTATTCCTTTTTATTTATTTAGGCGTTACAATTTCCCGTGGTTGTCCAAAGAAAGAATACTTTCAACCTTTATTAGATCGTGTCAAGGCTAAATTTGCAGGATGGAAGGGTCGTTTATTGTCTATGGCGGGTAGAGCACAACTCATTCAATTTGTGGTTCAATCTATGCTCCTTCGCTGCTTCAGAATTTACAAACTTCCTCATTTAGTTCTTATTCAGCTGAAAAGGTGGATGTGTAATTTTTTATGGATAGGGAATATCGACAATAGGAAGCTAGTTTCGGTTTCTTAGGTCATTGTTTGTTTACTTAAATATGAATGGGGCTTAGGTCTTCGTGATCCTGTTGCTCTCAATAAAGTAGCTAACCTACAATTCTGTTGGGATTCCAAAACTGGGAGCTCTATTTGGAGCGATTATTTTTGTCAGAGATTTAAAATCACTCACACTGGTGGGTTGGTTTCCAAGTTCAAATCAGCTATCTTACCAGCCATTAAAGAGTGTTATCCAATTATTATTTCCAATGCTAGGTGGCTAGTCAGAGATAGTTTAAGAATGATGCTATTGGCACACCCCCTACTGATCTATTCATGCCATATTTTTCAAAATTTTGATTTAATTAAATAAAATAGTGGTGCTATTGGCACACCCCCTACTGATCTATTCATGCCCCATTTTTCAAAATTTTGATTTAATTAAATAAAATAGTGGTGCTATTGGCACACCCCCTACTGATCTATTCATGCCACATTTTTTTAATTATATATATATTTTTTCCTTTATCAAAATTACTTAAAGAGACATACAATTTAGGAAAGAAATATTCTACAAAGTAAATCTATTAAAATCTCACATTCCTTTTCCAAAAAAAAAAACCCATTAATATGTTTCTTCAAAAAAAAAAAATTAACTCTTAAACCCTAAAATCTACTTCATACATACATATAAAATATTATGGAAGAGTTTGAAAACGATATCAAGAATATGGACAAATTGTCTAAGAACGATGTCAAACATCTTGAAGAATTGTCTGAGAATGACATAAAGCAAGAATTGTCTGACAGTAATAGTAAGCATCTGGAAACAATTCATTCTCTGGAAATAAGTTTGAAGTTTATTTTTTTCTTTAGAATGATATCAAGTTGTCGTTGTGTTGAAGTACCCTGTTATTTTTTATTTTTTCTTTTCCATCATAAAATAAGAAGAAAAAAACTAAAAAAAAAAGAAATAAGAAAACAAATAAAAATAAATCAATCAATGAATGTGGGAGAGATGTATACAGATACATATATTAGAGATAGAGAGATCATATATGGTATGTATTAAGTAAGAAAAATAAGTAAAATGAGTAGTTTTGGAAATAAACCAAAAAATTTAATAAAAACATTTAATTTTATTTAATTAAATCAAAATTTTAAAAAGTAGGGAATGAATAGATCAGTAGAGGTGTGCCAATAGCACCACTCATAGTTCAAACATTAATTTATGGGGTGACAGATGGCTTCATCAGTCGATTTTTGAACTAATTTGCTGGGCGTAGCATTTTTTTTCAAAAGTCTATTTTATTATCTCAAATCAGAATTGGAAGTTTCCACCTATTTTTTCTTCTCAATTTCCTCATATTGTTGAGATAATTAAGAAAATTGTTGTCCCTCCAATTCCTGCGACTGAAAGTCTACTATGGATTCCTTCAAAGAGTGGGATTCCTTCTGTTAAACGAAAATTTGTTTGGGAGTAGAATTTCGATCAACACCCTCAAGCCACGACCTGAGAGGTCGTACTGGGGTAGGTACCTCTAGGTACCGTGATTTTGATAATAAGACACAATAAAGGGGGAAATGCGGTACAAATCGAGGAAAGCAAAGGAGAATAGACTTGTATTACTAATCACATGATTTCTTGATACAATGGTAATAATGATTTTCATTACTGGGCTCTCTTTCCCTCTGTCCTTCTCACAGATGGCGATGACAATCTCGTGCTAGTCGATACGTGGATATTTTTCTGTAGGTGATGGTGAAAACACTCCCTCATTCCTAGCCAACCTTCTTCCTTCGGGGGTCCCCTTTTTTCTCCTTTTTTTTGAATTTCGTCATTGTACTTATCCTCCCTGATTCTTCCAGTCAATTCCCATAAATCGGGCCAGTTGATCTGCAATCATTGGAGTTGATTGGCGTTGACTAAGGCTGTAAATTGGCACGGGAATTGTTCCATTTAATTACGTAACAGTTTTCGTTATATTTAAATTTCGATTGGGTTGACCATTTTGTCTCATTTATGGCGCTTAAAGTGTTAAAGAGGTCAATCTTCTCTTCTGCCTTGTTGGAGACGAATGCTGGATCTGTTCCTTTTGGCGAGGTACTGGTTCATTATCCTTGGTGTACCAGTCCGCTTTTGCTAGGGCAGTTCTTGTCATGGCAGGCTGGTACTTTCTCGACACCACTTTTTCTATTGGACGGACTGGACTCACTTATTGGATTGGTCTTGGGTAGATATCGCGGTACTCGAGTACCGGGTAGGTGTCGCGATACTCGGATGCTGGGTAGGAGGTATCGTGGTACCGATTCTCTTTAGTACTAGGTGAAAGGCATAATACGGCATCGACCCTTCATAGATCGTGGCATCGATATCTCCTGATACTTGGGAACTGTGAACGGTTCTGATCCAGGTCCTATCAAGTATCGGCTCGATAGAAAATTCTTCTTTGGACCCTCTCTAAAAAAGGCTATTAACATCTTCTTTCTCAGACTTTTATGATATGGTTCATGTTACCAAGCCAAAGGTTCCTTGGAATCACACTATTTGGAGGAATTTTGTGCCACATAAAATTTCATTTTTGATTTGGAGAATCATCCATGGCCGGTTACCTCCAGATGACAACTTGCGTATAAGAGGTTTCATCTTCCCTCGTTTGTCAGTTTTGTTTCTGTCATGGAGAGACCGCTAGTCATATTTTTTGTAGGTGTCCCTTTGCTCATGCAATATAGAATTGGCTTGTAACTATTTTTCACACTTCTCTTCCTTTATCAGGCTCTCTTTTTGATTTATGGAATGTGATTATTTCTAAGAACTTTTTGCCTCAATTGTATAACATGTGGATTTCAGCTTCTTTTCAAGCCATCTACCACATCTGGAAAGTAAGGAATGATCAACGTTTCAACAACAAAACTCCTTCATTGGTTCGCTTTTTTACTTCTTGCAAAGCAAGAATTCAATTAAACTGTGCTCTTTACCCTAGTTATGTCACGTGATCAGATGGTCCGATTCTTAATCTGCTTAGCGTGTGTCTTCAGTTTCGAAAATCTCCTAAGATTGTCTCTTGTTATTAGGTTCCTCCTCTTGCCCCTTGGATAAAAGTGAACATAGATGGCTCCTCCAAAGGTAATCTAGGCTTGGGTTCTTGCTTCGGTGTTTATGGAGATTCTTCTGCTAGATTAATTGGTGTTTTTGGTGCTCCGTTAGGAATTTGTGACTTTTTCTTTACGAAGATGAAGGCTACGCTTCTTGCTATTACTTTTGCTTTTCGATATGGGTGGAGATGGCTCTGGTTGGAAACAGATTCTTGGGTAGTTTACTTTTGTTTCTCTAATCAAAATATTCTCCTCATTGGTAGCTCAGGAACCAATGGCTTCAATGCAAAGATTGGATTATGAGTATGGATTTTGTTGTTACTCACACTTTTCGAGAGGGAAATGTCATTGCAGATACTTTTGCGAACACATAATTACACAGTGCATATATTATTTGGTGGAATAGCCCTCCCAATTGTATTCAAAAGCAGTTACTCCTTGATTCGTGGGAAGTTCCAGCTTTCAAATTTTGTTAATCTTTCTCTTCTTTTTCCTAATAAAATTTTTATTTAAAAAAAAAATCAAAGTAATTCCACATGCTTCCATTCAAGTAAGCAACCATGACTCATCCAAGATGAATGTGGCTGTCCATTCAGGCCAACAACAAATCAAGACACATCTCAACGTGATGTTGGGAAGTGGGAATTTCAAAATTTTACAAGGATCTTGTAAAAACCTCATAACTTGCTAATGATAAAGGTTTTGATAAGCTGTGGTATATACATTTTGTGAATTCACACCATGTTATGTAGCAATATCCTAATATTAAGTTAGGATTGTTGATGTAGGACACTTTAGGAAGGCTGTTGGTGGGGTAATTTTGGGCTCACAATATGTCGTTGCAACCGTATCGAATAGCCCTACTTTCATTATGACCAGAAGTCACCGTTTTGTCAAAAACGAAGTTTTGACCCGTTTTCCTATTTGTTGGTGACATCAGATTAAATGGAAGGGTAGTAGAGACACAAGTGAATACTCAAGATTAACACCCACACTCAATGAAATCCACCAAAGAAATGGAGCAAAGATAACAAGAACAATTGTTCTTAGAAAATTATTTATTATAACTCAACTATCTTTCTTCATACAAGCTTAAGACTTATATAGAGGGCATGGAACATCCCTCCAGCCATGGGTACATGCATAATAATTAATAATGAACCTAGAAAATAACAATTGACACAACAACCAAAATAGACCATGTTCAAAGATGACTCTTGAAAATTACATCCCTCCAGCCATAGGTACATGCATAATAATTAAAAATGAACCTAGAAATTAAAAATAATAATTGACACAACAACCAAAATAGACTAGGTTGAAAGATGACTCTTGAAACTAAGGACAGTACAGATACATCACTATATCAATATTCATCCTTAATGCCTCCTTCTTGTGTTTTTGGGGCCTTGGAAATTTCATAATTCTCCTTGCTATCATTCTCCCCTGGTTGAAGAAGATTCTCCCTCGAATCAAACTCCATCTCATCATCAAAGTAAGGAGAAAGATCTGACACATTAAAAGTGGCTAAAACACCATAATCACCTGGAAGTTCGATCTTGTAAGCATTTTCTCCAATTCGCTGCAGCATTCGAAATGGACTATCATCTCGGTGCTTAAGCTTCCCATTACATCCACAAGGGAATCGCTTCTTTCAAAGGTGAATCCATACTAAGTCTCCTTCATTGAATGCAACAGGTTTGCGATGCTTGTTTGCTTGACTTCGATGCTTCTCATTCTACTTGATAATGCGATCACGCACTTACTCATGCAATTTCTTGATACTCTTGGTCCGTTCTTCAACATCTCCACTAAAATGATGAGTTGTAGGTAGTGGAGCCAAGTCCAATAGGCTGATTGGATTTCTCCCGTACACTACTGCAAAGGGGCTAGTACATGTAGTTTGGCTTGACGACCGGTTGTAAGCAAATTCAGCTTGAGCCCAGATAAGCTCCCATTTTTGAATGTTGTTTCCCACCAAACTCCTCAAGAGATTTCCCAAGCTTCTATGGACTACTTCAGCTTGCCCATCCGTTTGAGGATGATGCAAATA
Source organism: Dipteronia sinensis (assembly GCA_033220585.1). Lineage (NCBI taxonomy): Eukaryota > Viridiplantae > Streptophyta > Magnoliopsida > Sapindales > Sapindaceae > Dipteronia > Dipteronia sinensis. The sequence continues at coordinate 17,592,277 of CM065644.1, read as the reverse complement.
GCTGAATTGTAAAGTAGTGCCAAGCTTTCTCCAAAGTGTTCTCCAGAAATGACTTACAAACTTAAAATCTCGATCTGATGTGATGGTTTCGAGAATACCATGTAGCTTATCAATTTCTTAAAAATAAAGATTAGCAACATGAGATTAATCCAAGGTCTTATTACATGGCACAAAATGAGCCATTTTAGAGAATCGATCAATAACCACCATAATAGAGTCCTTGTTTCTTTAGGTTCAAGGCAAACCAACAACAAAGTCTAAACTCACATCTTCCCAATGGGCTTGTGGTACGGGTAGCGGGGTATACAATCCCGTATTTGTGAATGAATTTTCGCAATGTGACAAGTTCAACACCTTTCAACATGTCGAGTGACATCTCGCGCCATCTTTGGCCAATAGAAATTTTGATCAACAAGAGAGAGAGAGAGAGAGAGAGAGAGAGAGAGAGAGAGAGTTTTATCTCTTCCAAAGTGACCACCAAGTCCACCACCATAAGCTTTAATGATTATAGCCTCCCGTAAAGAACAGTCAGGAATACACGAGCGACTGTTCTTGAAAATGACGTCATTTTGTAGTAAAAATTGTTGATAAGGTCCCTGGAAACATTTTTTCCATACTTTGCCAAAATATAGATCCTTATTGTACAACCCTTTAAGGACTTCGAAGCCTAAGAATTTCACTTGCATAGTAAGAAGCAAAGAATGTCTTCGGCTTAATACATTCGCCACTTTATTTTGAACACCTGACTTGTGCTTGGTATGAAAAGTAAATGACTACAAAAATTCAACCCATTTAGCATGTCGAGCATTGAGCTTGTGTTGCCATTTATGTACTTTAATGCCTTATGATCAAAGAAGATAATGAATTCCTTAGGCATGAGAAAATGCTGCTTGTGATCCAAGGTTCGAACAATAGCATAAAACTCTTTGTCATATGTCGAATACTTCTTGTAAGAATGGTTCAACTTCTCACTAAAGTAGGCATTAGACTTTCCTTTAATTCTTGGCCAATAACAACACCAATTCCTATATTAGAAGCATCACAATTATGTTAGCAATAATTGCTACTTAGATAGCACAAACAATCAACAATATCAATGAAAAAAAGAAATAAATAGGATGAAAGAAATAAAGCATGAATCCAAACACATAGACGCACGATTTTTATATGGAAACCCTAAATCAGGGAAAAAAACCATGGCCGTCAGGACAATAAGAGATCAATCCACTATGATGAAAATTGTTACAACTTCATTCAAGATTCTCTCTCTAACGCTCTAAACCCAATTACACCCAATGCTCTCTTTGAAATCTCTCTAATATTTGCTATTTTGCTCCACCACACATAACCTAGTTATTATGGTCTATTTATATGAGTTACATGGAGTTTAAGATAAAAGGAAATCCTACTTCTATACATACAAGAATTACTTGTTCCATAGAGATACTATTTCCTACTTATGACAAGTTTCTTATAAGGAGAAATCCTTTTTCCTCAAGCACAAGACTTTCCTGTTTCGCATGAAGGCAAACTCTTTTTCTTTTTATGATAAGCACAAGAACTTCAAGAAGAAAACCTTTCTTATTTTTATGCAACATTCCTGATCTGGGCAAAATCCTCCGTTACCTCGGTTTGGGCCAAGGTTTGCAACCCGCGCCCTAATCCGTGGAAAGACACTGAAGTCCACCGCTCAGAATACCGCGGTTGGTTCCTTTTGCCTCCGCCGCAGTCTACACTGCATGATACTCACTGGAACTGACCGCTCCTTATACCGCGTCTTATGCACTTTGTCAGTTCCATAGTCCACTCCACGTTTCCTTTCGAAATCCGTTTCTTAAATTCTTTTTCAGTCTTCAAGCCTCCCTCAAACACGATCTCCTACTTCCAAAAGTCTACCATGTCTCCTGGAGGTTTTAGCATTGGTTGAATTCCGTTTGGTAATCATTAGTAATACGAGCCATACCTAACAATCTTCTCTTATGGCGAGAATTTCGAAACATTCGTCCACAGCTACGACTCTCATCACGAGAATCAACATACCCACCACAAGGTATAACCACTTAGGAACACCTATCATAAGATTTCACAGGCACATGTCGAAATTTACCTTGCTGAAATTGTGGTGTAACTCCTCACTTTAGGTTTGTAGGGAGTTCGTTCAGCCATCAACATTCTTGTTCACCACACACCTTGCATCACCTCCTAACCAATGCCTGTGCGCAATTGTGGACCTGCTATCAACAATACATCCTTTTTCATGGCAACTAGCGGTCATGCCATGAGGATGTTTATGCCCCTTTAGAGGGCATCACTGTAGTCTTCATACTTAAGAGAGGTGGTTGCCGGATCCCTTTCTTTGGAGCCTTTATCTGCATTTGTTTTCTTATTTTGACAATCTTTCCTTTTGTGTCTAGACTGTCCACATCCCCAGCAAGTGACTTTTCTTTTGGAGCCTCCCTTCTTCCTGTCAACCAAAAGAGCAGAGTTATCAAAATATTTACCTTTACTCTTTAACCTTCATTCCTTAGAGAATAGTTTGTTTGCCACATATCCAAAATATATGGTTGAACTCCTATGCATCAAAATTGGCTTCATGTGCGCATAGGACGGTGGAAAGGATCAGATGAGTCTTAATCCGTTGTCTTCCTCATCGATCTTAACTCTAATCGACTCTAATTATAAAATTATGTCATTGAGCACTCCTAGATGATTGGAGACATTCGTACCCTCAGTCATCTGCAGCATGTGAAACTACTCCTTCAGGTAGGTTGTAGACGTTCTTTGCTTGATACAATTCTTCAAGCCACTCCCAAAGTTCTTTCGCTAAATATGTTCCATGAATATTTGCAAGAACATTATTGTTCAGGCACAATCGTATCGCATTAGCAGCCCTCTCATCTAAATCCTCCCAATCATCATCGCTTATCATAGGTTTTCCAGAACTAGTACCAGCAGCATCTTTACTAGAATCTCTAGAGCCTTTAGGGTTTGTAGGGGTTGACTTGCTCTTCAATGCCTTGCGTAATCCCAGTTGGATTAACATATCTTAGACTTAAACTTGCCACAAGCCAAAATTGATCTTACTATCAAATTTCTCCACATCAAACTTTATTCCAGACATAAGTTTGTTGAACCGCTATAGGCAACTGGTTCTGTGATACTAGTTGTTAGCAATAATCGCTACGCGGAAGCGTTGCCGGATAGCACAAACTAACAACAATATCAATGAAGAAAGAAATAAATAAGATGAAAGAAATAAAACACTAATCCAAACACACAGATGCAAGATTTTTACCCGGAAACCCTAAATCAGGGAAAAAACCATGGCCGTCAGGACGACAAGAGATCAATCCACTATGATAAAATTTGTTACAACTTCATTGTAGATTCTCTCTCTAATACCCCAAACCCAATTACACCCAATGCTCTCTTTGAGATCTCTCAAATATTTGCTATTTTGCTCAACCACACATAACCTAGTTATTATGGTCTATTTATATGAGTTACAAGGAGTTTAAGATAGAAGGAAATTCTACTTCTATACATACAAGAATTACTTGTTCCACATAAATACTATTTCCTATTTATGAAAAGTCTTCTTATAAGGAGAAATCATATTCCTTCAAGCACAAGACTTTCCTGTTTCGCATGAAGATAAACCCTTTTTTTTTCTGATAAGCACAAGAACTTCCAGAAGAAAACCTTTCCTATTTTCGCGTAACATTCCTAATCTAGGAATAATTAGCAGTTACATCGGTTTGCAACCTATGCCCTAAACTACGAAAAGCCACTGAAGTCCACGGTTCAGAATACTGTGGTTGGTGCCTTTTGCCTTTACCACGGTCTACACCGCGTGATACTCACTGGAATTGACCCCTCCTTATGCTGCATCTTATGCGATTCCTTTCAGAATCCGTTTCTTCAGTTCTTCTTTGGTCTTCAAGCGTCCCTCAAACACGATTTCCTACTTCCCAAAGTCTCCCATGTCTCTAGGAAGTTTCCGCATTGGTTGAATTCAGTTTGGTAATCATTGGGAATACGAGCTATACCCAAACCCAATATACTTCGAAGATCTTGTGAAAATCTGGGAGTGCAAGAATAGGGGCTTGAGTTGTCTTCTCCTTTATAAGTTTAAAGCTTTTTTGTGCTTCATCATTCCATTTGAATGTTCCTTGCCTTGATAAATCGACGGTAAAATGAGGCAAGACCGTGGAAGCTACGAACACTACAAGAAATTTGGTTTATGGCAACACGCAAAATTTGTTGTTAAAACCTTTCGCAACGCGCAACTGTATGTTGCTGATGCGTCCATTGCCGAAAGTTCAAAAGCTTTTCTCAACGTGCAACGTGAGTTGTCATAGAAATTGACAACATAATATGTGCATTGCGGTAGATAAAAGATAACAAGAGTTGACTTTTTTCGTATATATTGCCTTAAATATTTACAGCAACACGCATTATATGTTGCCTTAGACAGTTACAGCAACACGCACTACGTGTTGCCTTATACTGTTACAGCAACACGTAGTTACGTGTTGCCTTATACTGTTACAGCAACACTCACTGAGTGTTGTCGTAAACCACTACAAGAAAAATGTAAATTAATGACAGAAAGTTATGATAGTTTTAGAAACCCTCCTGAACTTATAAAAACACTCATAGATTTATGAAGGTTTTTAAAAACCTCATAAGTTTACAATGGTTTTCAAAAACAGTCGCTTTCCAATAATGGCTTTTGAAATCCATCATAAGTTTACGAGGGTTTATAAACCAACATAAACTTTTACTGAAATCCCATATAAAAAAAACTTAAAAGTAAAATCGAGTTTATTTTCCCAAATCAACAAACACAAATCTCTCTCCCCACTCCACACCGTCACTTTCTTTCCCTCTCAGATCCATGGCGGTCTTTCCTCTCAAGGTCGTCGCCGGCATCGATTGGCCGAAAAACTCAGTTCGCTCACTTCTCTCTTCACTTCGGGTCGTGTTGGGTAGCGCCATCGTGGTGCTCTGCTGAGTCGGTCTTCACTTCGTCTCTCTCCCTCTCTCACTTCACTTGGTGCTTATTCTGCTTTGTAAAGGTAGTATTATTTTTAATCTATATCTGATTTATTTATTATCTCTTTTGTTTTCGTTTTCTTGTTTTTCTTTGCTAGAAAATCGGTGATCAATCTCTTAGATTTGAGTAGAGGAAGAAGGTTAAAAGTCGAAAAGATCAGTAGAGATGAGCTTTACAAGTACTGGTCACAAATCACCGATCAAAGCTTTGATTATCGTCTCCAGATCTTCTTCGACATGTACGCTTCTTCCGCATGTAAGATTAGAGAAACCCAAAACTAATTCTAAATTCTTGCTTAAGCTACTTGGTATTTTATAGATTTAAAATACAGGGTGTCATTTTTGTTTATAATAAACAATCGACGTTAGGCTGGGATTCGGTGACCTTAAATTTCAAGAAAATTCCAAAAACTAACTACTCTAACATATAATATATAATAAAGGGATTTTGATTAATTAAAATATTTGATTTTCTCAGTCTTTGACGCTACTACCCATGTTCTCATCACTAATCTGATCAATAATTGGATTGATTCAAGGTCTGTTCAATTTGAGTTCTTGGCTTGGACAGATGGCATCTATTATTTTTCAGATGTTTTTTCTGGGCAATGGTTATGAGTGTAAGATGATAATTTGTGGGTTTTATTGCCTTTCGTCTGTTTAATTTTGTCAAAGAAAACATTTTTGGTGCCATAGGTTATTAAGAGTTCTTAGGAATGTATTAAACTTTTGTTGTTTGTGCCATAGGTTATGACGAGTACACTTAACTGACCAACTCAAAATGTAATAAATTTCTTGATTATATTAAGTACAACTTCAATTCTAACCCCACTGGAATTCCTTAGAGATTTAAAGAATTTGATGTTTTTTTTGCTCTTTTCAAAAATTGTTTTTTGTTTTGTTTTAATGATCTGTAATATGTTTCATTGAAATTTGTCGTGACAACTATTTTGCAGGGTAATTGCAGGGTAAGGTGAAATATATAAATTTTTTGTTTTAATGATCTATAATTTTTGCAGTATTTTTTTTTTCATTTCATTGAAGATGTTCGTGTCTAATTTTTTATTTTTTTAACGGCTAATTTTATTACGCAAGCTGCAAAATTGTTGCAAGCCTTATTATCTTCATGTCTAATTTTTGATTTTTTTAACAGCGAATTTTATAATGCAAGCAGTAAAACCACTGCAGTCAAATGTCTAATTTTTGATTGATTATTTAATTGTTTATAATGTTTCTATTATCATGTTTATTTTTCAATAATTAGTAGTTCTAGACTTCTAGTCTGTTAATTAAGTTTGGCTTCTAGTTTTGCATGCCTTATTGAGTTGGATATAAACCACACATGCCTAGAAATGCATATGCTTCAACACTTAAAGCTTATTTATCTAGGATTAAAAAAGTTCAGATTTTGTATTTATGATTGCGTTTAAATATCGATTTTTCTATTGTATTGATCAGTTGATCATATATTTTTATATTGAATTTTATTTATTTATTTATAATATTTGTTTTTTACTAACAAATTGCTCTTGGATTGCTTCTAATGAAATTCATGTCTTGCTGCAGCTTGTTATGAGAGCAATATAGAGGCTCTTGTCGTCTATGAGGTCTGTAAAATAATGGAGATTTCTGGAAGGAAATTCTTTCTCAGATGGAGTATGGTCTATGGCCTTTCGCTATTTTGCTAGTTTAAGTTTTGGATCCCATTTATGTGGCTATGAGGATGTTCAATTCCAAGTCAAAAAGGATTTATGGATTTTGTTTATATGTATCAAGTCATATTTTGTTTATAGGTTCATATACATTTTCATGTATATGTATGGTAAGAATGCAAAAGTGATTTATGGATTTCATTTTATCAATGAATTTTATTTTATTTCCAAAATACTGTAGCATAATGAAATAATATAAGATTCAAAAATGTGTTGTGTAATGAAATTCAAAAATAAATTATTATTTTTTTATAAAAAAATTAAAGTTTATGATAGTTCTAAACAATCATGGATTTATAACGTTTTATGACCATCATATGGTTATGACGGTGTAAAACAGTCATAGGTTTATGACGGTTTTTAGAACCATCATTCCCCGTTTATGATACAAAATGTCTTACCTCATATAACCAACTACTGGGCTGGATGTCTTACCACAGTTTAATTAATATTTTATTTAACAACTCAATATTTTTATTACTCAGATAATTTAAACTCATTCCGGTAATAAGTGATGCTAGACTGCCAAAAATATTTGTTCAAAATCATGTGTTATTCGTACAATTTGACAAGATGACACGTCAGCATAGGCGATGTGTAACACGGGAACAACAAGTGACGTGTCGACAAATGTCAACTAAATTGAGCCAACTTAAGATGATTAGAAAGTAACCCCACAGTGCTGATCAAAGTTACTAAGATGGCCGGGTCGGGAAAACCCGACCAAAGTAATTAGATTGATTAAGCTTACAAGATTTGATTGAGAAACCCCAAGATGGTCGGATAGACTCAAATGGTCTGGTCTAGTTATCCGATCGCGTTCAGATCCTTGGTCGGGGGTGAAAATACCTGGTCGGGTTTGGAAGGTGATCGGCTAAGCGACATGTGGATAATTTCAAGATACGCTCAGATGCCTGACATGCTGATAACGTCGAATCACGACTTAAACACATAAAGAAGAATCTCCCTCAAACAAGGTCTCATGAAGCATACTCTGATAAGGAAACATATTTCCTCAAAGTTATCAGAGTCCAAAATAAAAGACCTGTTGTGATTAAAACACAAATGATACAAGATGGGAAAGAAGAGCAGTACGACTCCTATAAGTCAAAGTTATTTGTATTTTATTAAAAAATAGCCACCTTTCTTTTACTTGTATTCCAAGAATTAGGGTTCTATGAATGTATAAATAGATCCTAAAAACACCCAATAAGGATTCACGAATCATCAGATATTATTAGAGAGCAGGCGAGGAAGATATTGTAATATTATTCTTATAGTGGATTATTCTTTCGCCGTCATTAGCAACCGTTGTTTTTTCCGTTTAGGGTTTTCCACATAAAATCTCGCTTGTTTATTTCTTGTTTAGCTCTTTTCAATTTCATACATAATCGTGAATTGCAATTAACTTGTGTGATGCGTGATCAATCTTATTAACCCAAAAATCACCGTCAACAATTGGCGCTAGAAGGAGGGGGTGAACCTCCGTGAGTGTGTGTTTGCTGCTTAATATGGTTTGATAAAAGAACCTGTGCAACAGCCATATGGCTAAAAGCAGAGACAGAAGTCAACCCCCGCATGAGATAGGTACACCACGTGGTGTCAACGACACTGGTGTAACCAACACCAGTGGTGCAGGAGCAGACTTGCCTTCTAGGACTTCGCCTTCTATTGGGCCAGATATCACAACCTCTACCAGTGCTGCCCCTAGTATCTCCCTATATGCTTTCAGGTAGGTTCAAGACTCCCTGCGGAAAGTCATTGAAGACGCCGCTAGACAAGGAATCAATATAACTACCACTGCTAATTTGACCTCACCATTCCAGCTGTCTACACATGTGGTGGCTTGGGATCCCAGGATACAATATGAAGTAGTAGTTACAACCCCCGATGCTCCGTAGAAAACTGGTAGAGATAGGGCGAATCGTCATGAAAAGAGGGAGCGATCCCAAAAGAGAGACGATCGTCAAGGTTACTCTGAAAGTTGATCCTCTGAGTTGTGCGAAATTCCATCTTCTGCAGCCATCTTGAGGCTAGCTTTTGAGCGCTTGTTTGTCTCCCCCGAAACCTGAACATGCTGCTTCTTAGCTCCCTGACCACTCAGGTCAACAATCAGATTGATACTGTTGTCTTTCCCCACCTGTTCAAGGTGAACCTTTTGGCCCCATTCCTGCTGGTTAGACACCACTACCAGACACTTAGACTCATCATTCCTTTTATTAGACAAGCTTTGGGCTTCCCCTTCTTCCAGGCTTGACTGGGAGTCCATTTGTGAGCTGTTTCAGGTCCACCTCTGCTATCGTCCCTCCTCTCTTTTCCAATCTTCAAACTGTTATTGTAGATAGGAAACCTAGGTTTATGCCTCGAGACACGCGTCCAGCTACCCTTTCCTTCATCCAAGGTTCCCTTACCTTCAATTTCTTCTTTCCTTAGCAACTTGGAGTTGTCATGAAAGAAGTTTCTGACAGCTTTTCTTGTTTCTTCTTTGTTTCTAGCTCTGATATTGACCTTTTTGCACCTCTTTATGCTTCCTTTGTCAGGATCACTGCAATTTTCATCTTCTGTGGACCAAACACCTCTACCTTTAGGTGGTAAGGTGTCAACTTTATCTCTATCTTAATTTGAGTTCCAAACTTCGTTTGGGTTTCTTAAACTCAGAAAGTCAACCAACCACGAACTAGTTACTGGAGTCGTCAATTCTACAAACCTCACCGGAACCAGAATATCGTTGGTCCTCACCACGTTTTCGCAAGGGAACTGTGTGTCTAAAGGAGCATTGATCAAACATCTACCAACATACAGCCTGCCTTTCCTTTTAGTCTCTTCATCAATCAAAAGAGTCTCGCCTACCTGTCCTCCTACTTTTTTGAAGAAAGCTTTGCACCAGCAGCTTATAGGAACACTATAAACTTATATCCATCTTAACTTGTGAACTGGTCGTTTGATCCCTGAATACGCCGAGACATTCCATTTAGACATAGAGATGAATCAGTCTTTCCAAAAAAATCTGTTGTTGATGAATCCCACCATGTCACATTCAGATTCAAAGGACCAAACAATGGTTTTTCCCCTTATATAGGAGGAGGAGAAAATAAACCTTTTGGCCTCCAGTTTTTTGTTGACAGATTCTATGCTGGCGAAATCCTTAAGGACTCCTATAGTACTTCTGGACAACCATTCGTCAACCTCTGTAGAGCCCCTCTAAGACATTACAGACCTAACCTCCGAGTCACCCGTCTTATCTTCATTTACGGCCTATGCATAAGACCGTCTTCCTTGTGAATAAGTGTTGTTGGCATGATCTTCCTTCTGAAATCCCCATTCGTTTCCTTTAGCTCTGAAAAGCCCATTTGAAAGACCATCTCTCGCATTGTTTGACCTGGTGGTCATCCTTCTTCTGTTCCAGTCATAAGATGCCACTTTAGCCACGATTGGCCTCCTATAAACATGCATACCATTCACCTTCTGCGCCACATTCCCTGCCTCCTCTAGTGTTCCGAAACGAATGAAAGCGAAAGCACTCCTATTTAAGTTCTTCTTAGGGGGTAGGAACACATCCCTCACCTTTCCGAAAACCTTAAAGATCCCCCACAACCCCCATGTATCAACCACAGGATTAATATTCCCAATGAAAATGGCACCAGCCCCTCTCTAAAATCCTTTCTTCCGCCATGGGAGGATCCATCCGAGAACCATTGTCTCCTACGTTATAGGGAATGAGAGTTTCTCTCTCTAGAAATCTCTCTCATTTTTAAGAGTTGGGTTGTTAATCCTACTTAATACAAGTCAAGTGTCAAATTAAGTGCAAGTGCAATTGAATGAGACAATACAAGAAGAAATCAAATACAAGTCAATTAAATAAATGGAACTAGTTTAGGGTTTACATATTTCCCAAATAGGGATACACATCAAATAAAGAAAATACAAGAGAAGAGTAAAAAGAAGAAACCCAAGGGTGTCAATCCCGGATCTCTAAGCTCGGAGAGTTGCCTAATTGTCATCTCGGATCTCTATGAATGTAAAGACAAGAGCAATCCCTAACATGCATCAAGAGTTAGGTTGTCAATCCTACTTAATACAAGTCAAGTGTCAAATTAAGTGCAATTGAATGAGACAATACAAGAAGAAATCAAATACAAGTCAATTAAATAAATGGAACTAGTATTAGGGATTACATATTCCCTAAATGGGAATACACATCAAATAAAGAAAATACAAGAGAAGAGTAACAAGAAGAAACCCAAGGGTGTCAATCTCGGATCTCTAACCTCGGAGAGTGGCCCAATTGTCATCTCGGATCTCTAAGCTCCATTGAACCTCCTCCTCCTCATAGACAAGGTAGGGTGCTCTTTCCTCTTGAATCTTCCTCAAAGATTGATGATGATGGTAGTAGGTGGTGGTGGAGAGACAATCCATGGAGGAAAACCTCCATGGATGCCTTTGGAAGCTCCTCTCTCTCTTGATTTGGTGGAGAAGATGAAGTGTTGAATGGATGGATTAATTGAATGAATGGATCCCTGGTCTTGTGGCAAAGTGATGTATTTATATGTTGAAGAGGCTAGAGCACGAAATAGGTGTGAAAGGATGACTTTGCCCTTCTTAAAATGGCTGAAAACTTAACTTGAGCATAGCTGGAACACGTTGTGTATAGGTACATGTGCGCGGGTAGGGACCCGTGCATTTACCCGCGCACAAGCTCTTCACAATCTTCCTTCACCCGGTGCACGGGTAACTGCACGGGTAGTGCACAGGTAAGGGACCCATGCACTATGCTTTTGGGCACTTTTCCACTGAACTTTGACTCATTTTTAACTTGAAAGTTTCGGTTTCCGCTTCCAGCTCCTGAAATCGATTAAATACCTGTAATCATTACAAGACGAGAACACCAAAATATGCTCGAAAACAAGCTAAAGGATATGGAATTTTGGCACGATCAAATACCCTTTAACCAAACATTTGCTCGTCCTCGAGCAAACAAAAAGACAAACAAAACACACAAGACAAAACATACATGACTCTATCTACAAATTTCCTAACACAAAGAAAACATGCTGCAAAGCCAACTATTAGAGAGATAAGCAAAAGAGAGTGGAAGTGAGGAATAGGTTCATGCAAAACGTTCTAAATAACTCCAAGGCACCACATGGGAAACTCGCATGACATAAATCCCACACTTTAAGCGCTCTTGCCTTGGAAACTACTCACTCTCACACCTCGAGCGTAATTCGCTTCGATTCTAGGTTGTCACACGGGATCTCTCTTCTTTTTCCTCTCAGAACCTAGGTTCACACTCATGCAACATGTATGCAAATGAGTTTATGTAATGGAATCAAATGGTTGCATACATTTCATAGAAAATAAACTCTATTTTTAGTGAATAAGTCTCATGAAAGAATCAAGTGCCACGAACGTGGAAAAAGCATGCCTCGACTCGTATTCCCAAACTAGACTTCCTAAAAGATCAACTAGGTCTTTCCCTTAGGTTGTAATAGGGCCATGGAGTGAAATGAGGTGATCAAAGAATAGGAAGTGGAATTCAAAAGTCACCAATCATGTTACGACACTTACATTACACACCCATACATAGCTCTACTTAACAACCTTAAACATTATCATCTAAGCTTAACTATCATTACATTGTGCTACACATGAGTACTCTACTTTGTGAGTACTTTATATTTAACATTCAAGACTCTTTGTGCTTCTTTTTTTCTTTTCCTTTGCACATTTTACATTTTGACAATTTAAGCTCATAATTGCACATTTTTTGGACTTTCACATTTGTGAGCCATTTGCCTTGCACATTTACAAATATTGCTTAAGTATATGCTATCTTTACATATTAGAGCTTTTTCTTTCTTTTGACTTCCACAACTACATATCGTCACATGATTGACAAAGGTAAGGCATGTGTTTAAGCTATATGGCCATATGGTTATGTTAAGGGTATGAAGTGAACGGTTAGTGTTTGGCCTCAAAATTGGCAATGGAGCACACATATAGGGACATGGAAATGTTTTTAGGCTATTTTAGTAGTTATGCACACACATTGTCTAGGATCATTTCCAACATTCCATCTAAAAAGGGAATACAAGCTTTGGTAAGCAGTCCACATATATGATGTATGTTCTATGACACATGATGATTGTTGATGTAATGAGACTATGCATGGTGTTTGAATGGTGTTTAATGATTTGAAAACATTTTCCCTCGAATTTGTATGTTTTTGGCTCTTGTTTGTGAACTCACAAGTATCTCCACTATTAGAACAAGACGCTTGAGCACCGAGTCCCCTAAAATGACTAAGAGCTATGAACAAACACACTAAGCATACACAAATTCGCCACAAACACTATGCTCAAGGTATCTCACCAAGCTAATTTAAGCTCAAAAATTTAGCTAAGCTGCAAGTTTCAAAATTTTGACACAAAAAATGACTCAAGACACAAAAAGTCGACTCACAAAGGCGTTTACACCCCCAAACAAAAACCCAACATTGTCCTCAATGTTAAAGACAGGAGAGCTCGGCCTAGCGGTGCGCACCTAACATGACTCAAACAAGGCTCAACATATAAAACAAGGCAAACAATGCAATTAGCAATTAAGCACAAAGGCACATAAGCTCATGCTCAAAACCTACATCACGCGGTTGCCAAAAATGATGGAATGAGGGCATACCAACCCCAAACCGAATCTAACTATATGCATCAAGACCCGTACAAAAATAATTCATGCACTCACAACCCCCAAACCGAGTTGGGCTATATATGACAATCAAATATGTACACTCGTATGCAATCACCCATAAGAGCCTTCGGCTCATTCATCAACAAAAGAATAAATCAATTATATCCAAAAATCAAATATCATCATTTACAAGTGATCTATCAAAAATACATCATGAAAAATAATCAATAAAATCAAAAACACATCCAACCAAAAATATTCAATTTATGCACAAGTTATACCTACCACACCCTATACACAAAAATCTCCACCAATTATTAAACAAAGAAAATAAAACAAAAATGAGAAAAAAAATTAGAAAAGCAAACTTAGGTGGGTTGCCTCCCACAAGCGCTCTATTTATCGTCTGGGCAAAACGTTGTTTGTGGCACTTCTGCCCTTCGAACCCTAATTTGCCGCTATCCTTCATGAAGATTAGGATTTTGCTTTTTTTATGAACACTTTTGGCTTGCTTATCCCTCCAAGACTTGCAAGTTGTCGGTGTTTCTTCCTAAGAGATAAAGAACCTCATTTAAAGCACAAGCTGCAAAAACTGCTTCCTAAAGAAGCTATAGACAATCTACACACTCATAAAACCCATTAGAAAGTTCAGGCAACTAAGATTCACTCAATACATGCAATTGCCAACAAGAGTTTGAAATACCACTTTATTAAAGAAAAACAAACTAAAACAAACTAAACAACTCCACAATAGATTTTTCCCCCAAACCTAGCTCTTCACATACATTCAAGCTCATAATAACAAATTGAGGGATAAGAACTTAGTTTACAAAAGAAAAATAAATTGTGTAATCATAAAACATTCAAAAGTATATAAAAATGAAAACAAGCATAGAATTTTAATCATGAAGCACACAAGCGGTTTACGCCTCAATGTCAACAACCTTACACACAAGCACAATTCATTACATCAAACCCTTCCCAATGCATTTAAGCACATATATCGGTGCACTTCAATCAACTCACTCACACATGCTTCAACAATATGCACATTACCTATAAACGTTTAAGCTACACTCACAAAAGTAGGGTAATCTAAAAAGATAGAAACAGTGAGAAAAGTCGATACCGAAGTTCCAAATTTTGGGAAGAAGTCTGCAGAGACATTACCTCTAACTACGCTCTGACCTCTTTTCCACTTGATGCTCTTTCGCGGCACTCCCCGCGTCCTTGGTTGTATCAACCACATAGGTCGTCATTGCGCTACCGTGTTGCTTGGTGAAGTTGTTGTAGTGCAATAGGGCACTCATTGTTCTCTTGAGTTGTACGGGGCTTGGCTTTCTCGATTGTTGGTCACTACTCCAACCTTGATTTGATTGCTCGCCGACCTAAAAATTTTTCCTTTCTTGCACAAACACAACTCAAACAACATTACATGCATATGCTTTAAACAAAAATAAAACCATAAAATATTTACATTCCTACATTATTTGCTAAAACAAGAAACAATTAATGTATAAGCCACCTTCCCGGTAGCGGCGCCATTTTGATACACGCTTTTTGTGTCGTTAACAAATTGTGGATCAAAAATATATTTATAAAAAGTCCTACACAATGTGTTCTAAAATTTTGAAAACTTAGTAAAGCGGTAAGCGAGGGTATCTTCCACAGGGAGGTGTCATCCATCGATTGTCTCTCGTTTTAGTAATTATTGAAAGCAGTGTAAATAAGAACATGGCAAGGGTGAGAGTGGTGTGTGTAAAGTGTAACATTTGAGTGTGTGTGTGTGTGTGTAAGAACAAGAGCAATGAAAATAAAAAAACAAGAAAACATAAGAGAAAATGGAAGGGAGAGAATGGTGATTAAAATGATAAATATTAAATGGCGGATATGAGAGATGCAAGAAAATGGATACATATGGTACTCATGACAACCAAAACATTCACGCCACCTAAAATAACTAACATGCAAAGACACTCCTATATTGGGTTCAACCTAGCCTTAAGTACGACCTCTAGATATGGAAATGAGAGAGTCGACTAGTCCTCTATAGCTACTTATCGAGGATGTACCGCCTGAGCAACTACTAAGGACTACGTTTAAGCACATATATAAATGAGATAAACATAAGATCAACCACCAATCGCTACTCACCTATCACGTGTAAGCAACAACCAATGGAGGCATTAAGCATAAATGGATCATCGACCACTACTCACCAAAAGTGTCTCACACGAGCAATGACCAATAGTCGCGACTCGAGTGCTACTCGCCGAGGGTGTATCGTACGAGCAATGCTCAAGGGTCGCATACGCATATAGGTTTATAGAATCGAAACCCACAAAGGCATCATGTATACACTTCATGAATTCCACCCAAACAAACAAAAGCACTCAAGTAAATCCAAAACATGCATTTCGAATAATCCATCGACATATGAGCAATCATGGGATGCTTAATTCATCTACTCCTAAATTACACTAATCTACTCATAATCCCAATCATGAACACATACCAATTTCTACTCTACATGCCATGAATGTAAAGACAAGAGCTATCCCTAACATGCATCAAGAGTTGGGTTGTCAATCCTACTTAATACAAGTCAAGTGTCAAATTAAGTGCAATTGAAAGAAACAATACAAGAAGAAATCAAATACAAGTCAATTAAATAAATGGAACTAGTATTGGGGTTTACATATTTCCCAAATGGAGATACACATCAAATAAAGAAAATATAAGAGAAGAGTAAAAAGAAGAAACCCAAGGGTGTCAATCCCAGATCTCTAAACTCAGAGAGTGGCCCAATTGTCATCTCGGATCTCCAAGCTCCATTGAAGTTTATCCTACTCATAGATAAGGTAGGGTGCTATTTCCTCTCGAATCTTTCTTAAAGATGGATGACTATGGTATTAGGTGGTGGTGGAGAGGCAATCCATGGAGGAAAACCTCCATGGATGCCTTTGGAAGCTCTAATCCCTCTTGATTTGGTGGAGAAGATGAAGTGTGGAATGGATGGATTAATTGAATGAATGGATGATTCAATGAATGGATCCCTTGTCTTGTGGAAAAGTGATGTATTTATATGATTGAGAGGCTAGGGCACGAAATAGGCATGAAATGACTACTTTGCCTTTCTTAAAATGGCTGAAAACTTGACTTGAGCATAGCTGGAACACGTAGTGCGCGGGTACATGTGCACGGGTATGGACCTGTGCATTTACTCGCGCACAGGCTCTTCACAATCTTCCTTCACCCGGTGCACGGGTAACTGCACGGGTAGTGCACAGGTAAGAGACCTGTTCACTATGCTTTTGGGCACTTTTCCACTGAACTTTGACTCATTTTTCGCCTGAAAGTCTCGATTTCTGCTTTTAGCTCCTAAAATCCATAGAATGTCTGTATTCACTACAGAACTGAGCCATTAGACACCTAAATATGCTCGAAAACAAGCTAAAGAATATGGAATTGAGGGCTAAAATGTATGACAATTTGGCACGATCACCTCTTCATAGCCCTTGGTCAGATCTCCGAAATCAAGCCAGCAAATGTCATATTCAGGATCTTTAGCTATGAAAGGAGAGTAGTCGGTCTCAGGCAAAGGTCCAACATCAATGCCCTTGGATATTGAACCACCTTCTTCGACCACATGAAAGGTTACCAGGGAAGACTTGGAGGGGAGCTCTAGATGCATTTTATGGGCTCCTTTCTAATAGACTTGCAGTAAGCCCTCCACCTCATCCTCTGGTTCTTTATTACATTGAGAGACTCGGCCTTATGTTTTTCGATAGTACGGTCCCATTTACGGTAAGCCTATCTAGAAGAATTTTCCTTACACCCGAAGAACATTCGAGCAGTGGCAAACCCCCGTTCCAATTATCTCAGCATGACTGCCTTGAATGCAGGAGACCTCTTGTAGCGATCAATGCTCTGAACTTCAAAGACTAGCCTGGCCTCTTGAGAGAGCACCTCCATGCTAACTTTCTGCTATCTTAGATGTTCAGCTAGCCTTTCCTAACGAAGCTTGTCCTCCTCAGATCCCTGTTGGGCCTCAAGCATATATTGTTGGAGAGTATCCAGAGTTTCTTTGGCAGCTCGAGCTTCTGCCTCCTAACTAGCAGTAGTCTGTTTAGCTAGGGATAGCTTCTGTTCTAGCTTTACACACCGCTGTTCAACTTTGGCTAGATTTGCTTCTAGTTGGGTGCTCCTCATAGTAAGTTCCAGTTAGGCTGGTTGTGGCATTGTCAGCTCGGGTCTCAGCTGTAGACACGGCCTTCCTCAGGACTGATCGATCTAAAAAATCATACATTTTGGCCCTCATATCATTTCTTTTTGCCTTGTTCTTGGGTCTTTTTATGTATTTATGGCTCTTTTGGTTAATGTTGCAAGCATTAGATGAAAAGGTATGAAGAGGGAAAAAAAGGACAAATGGTACAAAAATGTGGTGAAGAAGGCCATAGTGCACGGGTAGCACACTCGTGCACTACCCGTGCAGCTACCCGTGCACCGGAAGATGGATTTTAGGAAGAGCTCAGTGCACGGGTAACTACACGGGTATAACCCTATGCACTACCTGTGCACATTGCCCTGACCTGAAGACACAAAAGTGAGATTTGGTGAGAAAATGGCAGAAATGGTAAACAAAAGTGTGTGCCGATTATCCAACTTCTAAGGACTATATCTCACTCCTTGGATTGAACCATGTTTCGAATTACATATATTCGAAAAGCCCCGGGAGTCTAGTTTCCAGCGGTTTTTACGGATTGCGATTCTGATTGTCTAGAGGAAGTTATGGCCATTTTAGTAACTTTTGCACGACTGTCCACGGGAACTGTACGGGTAACTACACGGTTATTACCCGTGCACTACCCTTGATACCAGTTTTTTTTACCCTTGCACTACCCGTGCTATACCTGTGCACCGCACCTTCTAGCACCAAAAATGACGGTTTTAAGCAATTTTTAGAGGGGCAATGATGTCCTTTCATGCCTAGATCGTGTCTTAACCTCCCAAGCCTATAAATATACCATTTTCTTATTGAAAACTCTCTCTTCCACACTTCAAAACTTCCACCCTCTTCTAAGAACAAAATTTCTCCCATTTTTATCTCTAATTACTAACCCTAGATTTAGGAATCATTTCGTACCAAATCTAACCATCATCCTTATCATCTACTCAAGGACATTGGGGATTGGAATCAAGCTTCAAGAAAAGAGGATTTTCTCAACATGGGTCTTCTCTATCTCTCATCTCCAATTTATTTGTATGTATTTGTCACGAGTAGCTAGATATCCCACGTAGGGATTGATGTGAACACTTGTGGATGTTGGGCTTGTAATGAACTTTATATTTTATAATAAATCTATCAATTATATTCCATTCATTATTTTACTTGCTTTCCTTAATTGGTTGTCATTGATTGTACACTTCTGTCTTTGCTAATTAATTGAGGGAATTAATTGAGTATTTGACTATGTATACACTCTACTTGGTCTTCTTAAGCTCATCTAAATGGAAGGGTCAAACGAGAGTACACTCCTTAAGTGAGACCCAGACTTAACAATCTCAATCATTTTCTAATCTCAAATGGGTAATTAACTCTATACACTCTAGGTTGATTGCTTGTGAGAGGTTAAGCACCAACACTATACACTCTAGGTTGGTGACTTTATAAAGAGGTTAGTCCTTTAAGTTGATAGATGTGCATTCATGGAAAATCCTAAGTGAGTGGTCAATGTTATACACTCTAGGTTGACCATTTATGAACGATAATCTTAAGTGAGTGGCCAATACTATATGCTATAGGTTGGTCATTTATGAGGGATAAATAATCAACACTGTACACTCTAGGTTGATTACATAAGATCAATGTACACTCATGGAAGTTCATGATTTGCCCACTATTCACTTGTTGATCCATCAATACCTTAGTTCTCACTATCATATATTAACACTAATTGCATGTTAGATTTGCTAGCCTAATTTTAGTTGCAATGTAGTTATTAACTTTTCAACCCTAACCATTGATATTTACTTTTTTTCATGCTTTGTTTTACTTCAATAGTAGTTAACTAGTTTTAGCCACATAATATCCTTTTCCCTGTGGACGATACCCTTACTTGCCATTGTACATGTTTTGTAAACATTTTGAGGCAGTTGAAGTCTTTATAAATATTTTTTGACGGACATTTTCTAATAACAAAAAAAGCTTTCGTCAAGGACTGCCTCGATCGCGTAACGCTGCCTCAGCTTCTCTTCAAAAGATACTTTCAGCTTTGATTCACTTGCTGAAGCAGAATTGCTCGCTTTCTTTATCCTTTCAAGCTCCTTCTTCAGCCGAGAGATTTCAACAGCCTGTTTCTTCTAAGCCATCATGGCCCTAGTCATCTCCTCCACGGCCTTAAAAAAGAAAGGAAACAAGTTATGACTGATAAAACCTGAAACGAAATGAATTGACAAGAAAGTGTGAAGCACATACATAGACGCTGTTATTATAAATAGCGCAGACTCGATCTGCATCACTAGCGTTTCGGAAGTCATTCCTGTAGCCTTCGCCAACATAACCCCTTCCAGCGGACATGGACTTCAGTATGTCAAGGGGGTCGACTGTCACCTCCTCCGATCTAGGGGTGCTTACCGCATCTGAAAGTATTGTCACTTTTGGGTCGTGAGGCTGTTGATCAGTCTGGGCTGAACCTAGCATATGAGTGGTCTCGGGAGTAGCCATCGGGGGTGTGGCAATAGTTTACTTCTGACCTGCAACTCCTGATGGGCCCGCCTCAGCATTGCTTACCAAGGCGCCCATGACCACATTAGGCAAAGGCCTAGAAGGACGGTTCAGTCGAAAAGAAAATTTGTCGACATGATCCGTCTCATGGTTAGAAAGGTTGTCTGCGAGAGCAGGTGGATAGGCTGATACCTCATCAGGTTCGGCTTGACCATCATCAGAATCTGAGTAAGTAAAGACTATCTGACGCTTGACAGAAAATTGCATCGGGGCCTTGCCAGCGCGATGAACTGAAGAACCAGCAGGAACTTGGCCAGCTGGTTGGCCAGTTTGAAAAGGAGCTGGCTCAGCCAGAGTCCGAGGATGAACTTGTTGAAGGGTGGCTTGTCAAACAACCCCAGCAGCAGCCTGATCATCTTTTCTGGTTTGGTCAGATGGTAGAGCAGCAGATGGAGCTGAAGCATGATCATTTCCCTTCTTCGATCGGTGCTCCATACGGATCAGATCAGTCAACGTATCCTGATCCTCATCATCTTCTTCAATAACGACCGTTTTGACTCCAGTCTGATGAGCTCCTAGGTCCTGTGTTGACTCGGTCTTCTTCTTTCCACGAGCATCATTAGGAGTAGTAGAGCCTGCAACAGTCTTGGTCACTTTGCTGACCAGAGATCTCCCGGAGGATTTGGTCACGTGACGCCCAACCGTTTCTTTGGAATATCTTCTCTTTGAGCCTCTAGGAGATATTTTCTGCTCGCTGTCCTGATCAGAGGGCCTGCTCCCCGTTTCTTGATCCGAAGCGCTTGTAGACATGTTAGGATCAGGTTTATAAACTTGCTTAACCATAACTTGTTGGGGGAGGGGGGGGGGGGGGGGGGGGGGGGGGAGGGGGGGGGGGGGGGGGGGGGGGGGGGGGGATCCTCTGGGCTATTTGAGCTGCAGCCTCAGCTCGACTAACATTGTCAAGATTTTTGATCCTCTCGGCTTGTTCGCCTGCCACGATATCCATCTCGTATACTTATACTGAACAAATAAAGGAATATCAGATCGGATAAAACTTGATTTGGAGAAATCAAGATTTAGATAAAGTAACACTTACAGCGTTTGCATCGGTTTGAGATAGGGGGAACAACCTCAGATCCTGAAGGGCCTTCTCGATGAATAGCGCATGCCAGTCCCTAGCCGCCCATGTTGTTTGAGTAGCCTTCAAAACGTTCTTGGCTTGATCCTCTGTAAGCGTTGCATGAGTTTTATTCCACAGTTCAGGACTGTAGAAGTGGCTAGGGATAATGTTCCTAGCTAGCTCCTAACGAGGATCGGTGACCACTGTCTCACCCCATTCACCTCTGAACGAAGAACCAGTTATTCTTCCAATATTTGTTGGAGGTAGGGGAGCCCCAGATGAAGCCCTTGTGATCCTTACTGGATGGCGGTGTAGCTCTTTGGTCATACCCCTCAACAATCTAATGGTTGATCGAACTGGACTGAAGATGGAAAGTACCCCCATTGTCTGATAGATCCAAAGTATAGAAGTTGTGAACTTCTTACGGGGTCGGGGCGTACTTGGCACCAATTTGCTTCTACAGGTGCCATAGGCTCATAAGGACCCGATAAGAATTCAGTGAGAGCTGAGCAGGAGCGATCCTAGCTTTAGCAAGGAAACATGCATTGAATGGTTGAAGGGGCAACGTGACCCCAGAGGTGAGCATCGCCCCATAAATGGTCACAGCACCCCGAGAAGAGTTCCAAATAGCGTGATTCCCGCTCATAAGGATTTGGGTCGATCAGGGGAGATCGAATCTTTCGCTATACTTTATAATCTCCTGTTCACTGATCACATTCACTTCAACATCAAAGGCGCTCGGTTGTTCCGCTGAAAATTTTAACAAGTGGGCTCGACGCCTCTTAGGGACTTCTTCCATCTTCAACAGTTGGGATGGAATTTTAAGGTCGATTGCAGAAGAGTCTTTAGAGTTTGGTCTGTTTCCCTGACCGGATCATGTTGCTGTCGACATATCTGGGTATGTATTGTAAGAAGAAACAGAAGGGTTAGCAATATTTGAATCAAAAGTTGAAGGTTGAAACTCAGGGAGAGCCACTTTGTAATCAATGTTAAGGGCTACGGGATGAACGGGAAGAGAAAAATCTTGAAAAAATCCTCCTTAAATGGATTCGGCCCTAGCAATGTTTTCCTTATCGCCTATTTCAATATAATGTATCAACAACTCAATGTAACGATGGCGGGTAGCAAAATCCATACCTGATGATTGAAATAGGCGAGATGAGAACTCCGATGATGATATAGATCTGGTGAAGACGAAGAAATTCAACATAGCGGTGGAGCAAAGAATAATTTCAGAAGTTGAAGAGTTGTGTGGCTTGAAAGAAAAGATTGCGTGAGAGGGAAAATGAAGAGATTTGAAAGAATATATAGGCGAAGATGGCGTCATGCGTGGATGGTGGTTGGTGTGCGCATCCCAAAGATCACGAGTCGTTTGAAATTTGAACCGCCGCCGTCAGGTGCGTTAAATCAACAAGGCAAATCAAACGTTTGTTGTTGAGATTAAAAACCAGCTATTCAGCATTAATAAGCATTTATGAGCTACACGAAAAAAAGGCTCCCGAGTTAAACATATCTCTCCGAGCGAGCTATCTTCACTAAGTGAGATGCTCGGTTTGAATGTTTAAGGGGGTATTGTTATTGGTACAATTTGAAAAGATGGCACGTCAGCATAGACGATGTGTAACACGGGAACAACAAGTGACGTGTCGACAAATGTCAACTAAATTGAGCCAACTTAAGATGATCAGAAAGTAACCCCACGGTGCTGACCAAAGTTACTAAGATGGCCGGGTCGGGAAAACCCGACCAAAGTAATTAGATTGATTAAGCTTACAAGATTTGATTGAGAAACCCCAAGATGGTCATATTATCCATAGTGAATTCTACTAACCTACATCAATCCGAAAGAAGATTCTTGCATTTATGAATTATGAGTAATTTAAAATTTATCATTGTCCCTTTTTTAATCCATAATAAGAGAAGTGGGTTTGCGAGTAATTTGAAAATTTGACATTGAACAAGCAACTTGCCAGTTAAATTAATAATAATAAAAAGATATAGGTGCAAGAAAATTCACGTAAGACGGCCAGGGGTCAATGGCGGCAAGCCGGCAGCGCCAAGCGAAAGAGAGAGAATCCCTTTCCCATCTCCTCGCTTTCAACATATATCATATAATTTCCGAGAATCCATTGTCTTACTGGTGGAGATTGACTTCAAAATAATGCTCCACAATCAGGGTTCGAACCATAGAATTTGAAAATATATGCCCATTTTGCTCATTAAACAACCAAGTGTGGTAAGACACTTCAATATGTAAGTTGTTGCCATAGAAATAGAATTTTACTAAGTTTGATTTAATTTTAAAAAATAGTTAAATCCCAAATGAAATAATTGCAAACAGCCAATCTAAAATTCAATCTTCAATTTTAAACTAAAAGCCCAATAATCTTAAATAAACCCAACATCCCAACTAGCCAAAACAAATTGTTATAAAATACTTTCTTTTTTTTCTTTTTTTCTTTTTTTCACTTTCCCAATCCTCAAATTCCTGTTTTAGTCAATGTAGGATTCCGAATCTTATTGGTTGATTTATTTATTTAGTTTTTTAATTAAGTAAGAGTTGGAAGAGTTGTTTGAAACTTTTATTCGATAATAATAAAATTCTTTCTTTTTAAACGAAATTCTTGTCGTGGGTTTGACGGTTATCATTTTTGCTTCGTCCATGGTAGAAAACTTATTTGGTCATGACGGTTTTTAAATTTTTCATGTGGGAACCCGATTGGTACTAGTGCAAAACACTCTTTCTTTTTCATTTTACTCCGATACTGATCGAGATTAAAATTTTAGGACCATCTGAACTAAAGATTAATGAACCTAGGATTGTATTCCTTCTTTGGTTCTTCCAATACGTCATATGAAATCCCTTAGACCTTAGAAAAACAAAAGGAAAATCAGAAATCATTTTACACATGCACACATACTTTGATATGTCAATAGACAAAGTCTGCCCGTAGTTGTGATCTGAATTAAACCGTAGTTGCCTCCACAACCAAACGAACGTTGTATGTATACAGACCTGGGCATCAGGTCATTTATGTCCTTCGTTGTAGTCTGTCATGTCAACAGTAGACTTTTAGACCAGACCATGCATCCATAGATGACAATTCTTTGACAAATAAATACAAATTCCGCATATGGCACAAACGTGTAACTCCCTAGCAATTTCAATGGAGTGAAGGAGGCTTATAATGAACACATATATATATATATATATATATATATATATATAATTTTTTTATTATCAGTTCGTCATGATATAAAATATATCAGGACGAAGAATGTGGACCATTAGATTTATATACTTTGACTCAAAGTGTATGCACTTATCAAAACTTCTCCATAATCTGTGGTCCACATTCTTCGTCCTGATATATTTTATATCATGACAAACTGACAGTAGAAAGACCGTATATATGTATATATATAAAAATTTGGCAGATCCCCAGCAAAACCTGGTACTAAAACTTATTTTCATATATGGGGTGTAATAGGGCTCTTCTCTGTATCTCATCGACACTGCTTTTATTATTCAATCTTTTCTATTCATTCCATGCAATCGGCACGATAACTGGAACCCAGTTCATATCTGATAGTGAAAATGGAAGCCTTGTCTCATCAGATGGAAACTTCAAACTGGGCTTCTTCAGCCCCGGAAAGTCTCAAGCTCGGTACGTTGGAATATGGGTCAACAAAATCTCCGGACGTATGGTTGTTTGGGTGGCCAATAGAGAAACTGCAATTAATAACTCTGCAGGAATTTTCAAGATTGGTGGAGATGGAAATCTAGCAGTTTTCGTTGGTGATGAGAGTAGTACTCCTCTTTGGTCTACCGATATTTCTACAGTGGCGGCGACACGAACCTCCAGTACTGCCAGACTTTTAGATTCAGGAAATCTGGTTCTGGTAGCTGACAACGAAGCTGTTATTTGGCAAAGCTTTGATCATCCTACAGACACGCTTCTACCTGGAATGAAATTTGGATTGAATAGAAAAAATGGTCTCAACCAGGTCCTATCATGTTGGAAATCAATTGATGATCCCACACCTGGGGAAATCTCCTGTAGGGTTGATCCTCGTGGCTCACCGCAGTTATTTATGTACAAGAAGTCGGTCCCATACTGGCGCGCTGGTCCTTGGAATGGTCACAACCTGAATGGCTTGCCAGATTTAGCCACCAGACTTCAGACCCACAAGGCTGATCAGATTGACCTTGTCAATCTCACATTAGTGAATAATGACGACGAAACCTATATTATATTCCAACCAAGAAAAGGCGACCTTTTGTCAATAATTAGACTAGAGCCATTTACAGGAACATCGAAGAGACTAATCTGGCACAAGAGTCAAAAATGGGTAACATTTGGGCGGGTCCCAAGGGACTTTTGTGATGAGTATGCACGATGTGGTGCAAATGCAATCTGCAACGAGGATACGTTGGTGCGATGTGGGTGTTTGCCCGGATTTGAACGATCTTATCCTCAGGATTGGTACCTAAAATGTTTGGAAACGAGGAAGAAGAAGCCTGATGAGTGGGGCAAGGGTGACGGGGAGGGGTTTGTGAGACTGGAAGCTGTCAAGTTACCGGACGCCTGGAATTCTACTATTTATGGTAATATGAACTTGAAGGAGTGTGAGAGAGAGTGCTTGAAGAGTTGTGACTGTACAGGGTATGCCATTTTAGATGTCAATGAAGGTGGACAAGGTTGCATAGCATGGTATGGTGAGTTAACAGACATGAGATACTATAAAGATGGGCAACATTTTTACCTAAGAGTAGATGCTGTGGAGCTAGGTATATACAAATCTATGATCTCTTCATTTTTGTTTTATTTTCATATATATACCGTCTCTTTTTCCATGATGGTAGCCTGAATTCTTTGTTTTATATGCCATGCCAGAATACTTTGTAAGGGTTGATACCAGAGATTAGTTTTTGGTTCTTTGCTCTTCTCTGTGGTCTCTCTTTTAGGGACTCTGCTTGTGTTGTTGTCTAGCTGCCCAGTTCTGCTGTGTTTTTGGCTTCCTGGGGGTTTCTGTGTTGCTTTTGTTTGGGCTCGGTTTTGGCTGGGCTGTCCTGTACTCTTGCTTTGACTGCCTTCTTGGCTTCTTGTTGTTTAGTTTTGTTCTGTCTGTCGTTTTGTGAATAAAGCTGGCCGTTTCAATATAAAAAAAAAAACAAACAAAATCTGTCAGGAAATGTTGAGAGTGGGATTTGAACCCGCGCCCTTTCGGACCAGAATTTCACGTACTACTCATCTTTGTTGGGGACAAGTTTATTTCCTGACAATGTAATTTTCGACCATTACTAGACCTTGACTTCGTATTTGTGCGCCATGTCTATGAGTGTATGACACTATCACTCAAGGATAAGGGTCATTCATAATTGTTGCAGGTGTCGGTACAATAGAGGTGTCAGTTGTTGATTGTAATAAAATATCTTATAGGGACTAAAGTATGAGTGTATGACACTATCACTCAAGGAACAAGTTATTTATTACAGGTCATCAATTAAATAATAGTTTTTTAATTTATAAAAGAAGTTTTTTTTGTTTCTTTAAACAAAAACAAATTGAGGGAAGAGAGAAAATGTCCCCTATGGCACCCTCCCTCATCTTCTAATTATGGGCAAATAATAGGCTCGTGTTAGATATGTCACATTTTTTTCAAAAATAAAATATCTCGAAATCCCTAAAAGTTACAAATTTTAAAACCCTAAACCTCACTGATTTTAAAAAAAAAAAACCAAAGAAGCACTTTGTTAGCACCTCTTATTGCTCGTGATAATTAATTATATCAACTAGAACCGATATTATCGGCGTTAAGTTATTACAACCGGTACTACCACGGACAGCACCAGCTCTTGAAAATGTGATTTCCCATCACAACTTCAATAAAAGGGGGCGCTATATGCCTGTGGTAGATACACATCTACCGGCATTGCTCATTGTAGTTGTAGTTTTGGATAAGCACTTTAGTAGAGTTATAACTTGGAGTAATTAATAAAGGAGTGTACTCGGCCAAATTACCATATCAGTAACCACTCGTTGCAGCATGTACTCTTAGAACTTTATATTTAGCATCCTTGGAGTACTCCCGATCATTTGGCATCCACACTCATGTCATTTTTCCTCTAGTGCCTTTTCACTTTTTGGTCAAACCTTATACTTAGTGGACTCAATTGTTTTCTCATGTCATTAATTTGTTCGTTGGTTTATTTGGATTGGCTAATTTTACCTCGAACATGCATGTACAAGTTTGAAATGGCTAGAAAAAAGAATTCAATGTTATAACTTCGAAAATACTTGAACCTATCTAATTTGGAAGAACATTTTGTGTTCATTTACACAGCTGCAAATGCCAGGAAAAACTCAAAACACTTTCTTGCAACAAAAAGTGTGCTTGCATTTATTGTCGTTCCTGTGGCTTCTGAAGTGATTCTCTTAATTGCATGCATCTACTATTGTTGGAGAAGGCATGCAAAAAGGAAAGGTAATTCTCAAAACCAACAAATTAATATTATACATCTCTTAATATTCTCTTGTTTTTATATACAAGTTGTGCATAATTGGTGTTTTTTGCAAACTATCAAAGCTGAAAGGACACCTTACAAGACCAGGTTCATCCGGTAATATGCCTATTACACTTATACCATAAGGTTCTGAATTTAAGTCCTGTACCCTCTCCAAAACCCCACATTATTATAATATTTCAAAAAAAAAAAAAAACTAAAACTAAAAGGGCACCCATATGTATTAGTGTTATACATCCAAAAGTACCAAATTATTAGTTTGAACATCCATAGAACTAAAATGACAAAAAAAAAACATAATAGTAGGTTGTGCATCCAAGACGAACAGTATTTATACGTTCGTTCGATGATTGATTGTACTTTTATTTCATATGTGCTATGTATACATTGGTTACTTCATTGGTCAAAAGAAGAAACAACAGCATCCTCAGATGTTACTTTTTTGTCTAGCTATAGGGACTCTTCTAATGCAAAGAGATGTGCTAACGAAAGTGGGAATATAGAAATTACATTCTTCGAACTGAATACAGTGATAGCTGCAACAGAAAAATTTTCCTCTGCCAAGATGCTTGGACGAGGAGGGTTTGGCCCAGTTTTCAAGGTAATTTCTCTTCATTTTGGAGTTTGGACAAAGTTTTGAGCCCCGAAAGAAAGATTACAGATAAGATATTTATCAAAGTCATGAGGAATAGTATATTCCTACTCTTAATCTATCACATCTCATACTGTTAGCAAGTGATCAGGTTCATAATCCTTGGTCTCTCCTAACTTTTAGACACGTTTTGGACCATGAGTGAAGGACTCTCGCCTATATATATTGGTAATCAGATAGAATTGATAAATTTTAAATTGATTTTTCATGGTCAGTTACCTAATGGACAGGAGATTACTGTTAAAAGATTATCAAAGAATTCGGGACAAGGTATGGAAGAATTAAAAAATGAAATCTTATTAATTACAAACTTTCAACACAGAAATCTTGTAAGGCTCTTGGGTTGTTGCATAGAGGAAGATGAAAAGATGTTAATCTATGAATTTTTGCCCAACAACAGCTTGGACTGCTTTATCTTTAGTATGAATATTCCTTAATTAATAATTATGCACTTGATTTGTGTGTTTATATATAGCTTGTGTGTCTATTCTTTCTATTATTTGTGATACCCTTCCAATAAGCGGATCAATCAAGAAAGTTGATGTTGGACTAGAAAAGACGCTTTGAAATAATTTTAGGTATTGCTTGAGGAATTCTTTATCTTCATCAAGATTCGAGATTAAGAATCATCCATAGAGACTTAAAAGCAAGCAATATTCTTCTTGATGGAGAAATGAAACCCAAAATATCAGATTTTGGTACTGCAAGAATAGTTGGAGGAGATGAAATTCAAGAATATACAAATAGAGTGGTTGGGACATAGTAAGTCACAAAAGACATTTCAACACTAACTTGAATCACTTTTCTTAATGTATGAATGTTAAAAACAAGCTTCTGAAAATATTTACAACCTATATATAAAATGGAAACATTAGGAGAATGTGGTAGCTAAAATCTATAATATCTATGCACGAAATGCAGTGGTTACATGTCACCAGAATATGGATTAAGTGGCCTCTTCTCAGTGAAATCAGACATTTTCAGTTTTGGGGTCATACTATTAGAGATCGTGAGTGGGAAAAAGAATCGGGGGTTTTACCATGATAGTTCTTCCTCAAATTTGTTAAAATATGTAAGTTGTTGCCACATTTCCGTTTTCTGTGATCTTTTGTTCCATTCTTCAACATTGGCCAAAACTTGACAAATTTATTCTGATGTAACATTTTGAAATAAGATATGGGAGCTCTGGAGAGACAATAAGGCCCTGGAGATAGTTGATTCATCCATTGCTAATTCGTGTTTGGATCATGATGAAGTTTTGAGGTGCATCCAAGTCGGGCTCCTATGCGTGCAAGACGAAGCAAGAGATAGGCCAACCATGTCATCTGTTGTTTTTATGCTATGCAATGAAGCACTACTCCCTTGTCCAAAGCAATCTACATTTTCTTTCAGGCGGAGGAATGCACCAGAGTCGTCTATCAAAGGTACAAATAATTGTTCCACTAATGAGGTGACAATTACAACTCTTAATGCTAGATCATGAATTTGTTAGGTTTTGTAAAGATATATATATATATATTTGTATAAATTGCATAGTTACAGATTTTTGAATTATGAATTAAAGTTTGCAATGTTTGCGTTACTGTTAGGTTGCGTTTGGTGCGCATGATATGATTGAACTATTTTTAAGAGATGTGATTGGATTTGATAGGATTGGATTAATTATATTGTTTCTCATGTTTGGTGCAGTTTATGATTGGACTAAAAATAATCCAATCATATGTTTGGATAGATGATTGGATTCGATAAAATAAAAAATTTATCTTAAAAAAATCCAGATCCACTTTCTCTCTCTTCTTCCTTCTCTTTCTCTACTTTCTTTCTCTTCTTTTTCCAGACAACTCCAATTGACACAATTTTCTTTCACAAAATAATCAACGCCATCTCCATCTTTATATCAATACAACTGCTCATTTTACATCGCCAAAATTAGTCAATAAAAACACATAAGTTTGCACATAATAAAATCATTATCAGATCCACCCACCCATAAAAAAAAACCCCATCAATTTCTAGGCAAAAGTCGAGAAACCAAAATCAATCGAACCTCCCACCCATAGTCATTTTGCATCTCTGTTCTCTCTCTCGCATCTCTATCGATCGAACCCACCCACACACTAGAACAAATGTTGTCTTCTATGTTCTATCTATCGCATCTTGATCTATCGAAACCACCCACCCACTGTCATTTTGCCCACTGAACCAGCGATGCTTGTCGGAGCCGCGGATGCCTTCTAATCACCCACCACTTCGATAGAGAACCCATAGAATCTCTGCTGAGCGGAGCCAGATGTCAGATGTCATTCAGATAGATCTCGTTGAGCGGAAAAAATATTTACAGGATGATGAAGATGAAGAAAAGGCGGAAACGCCAACTCGGTTTGACTTGGACCTAAGGGAGTCGTCTCTAGAAGATGGGAAAGACCAAGAAGGGGAATCCACTATTGAAATCATGGTAGTCGGTAAAAATCCTGAACAAACGGTAAAATTGGGGGCACGGCTGACCGAACAAGTGAAAAACCAGCTAGTCAACCTGCTTAAAGAATATAAGGATGTGTTCGCTTGGAAGCATGAAGATATGCCGAGAATTGACGCCAAAGTAATTCCCACGCTCTGACTGTTGACCCACAAGGCAGTAATACAGTAGAGACGTAAATTCAACTCGAAAAAGAGCCAAGAGATTAAAGAAGAAGTCCATAAGTTACTGGCAGTAGGATCGATCAGGGAGGTCCAGTATCCCGACTAGGTTGCCAATGTAGTGCTCGTGAAAAAGAAAAACAGACAGTGGAGAATGTGTGTAGACTTCACGGATTTGAATAAAGCATGCCCGAAAGATCAGTTGGTTGATGCGACTGCAAGGCATGAGCTGCTGAGCTTCATGGACGCTTACTCAGGCTACAAATAGATCAGTATGTTCGGTCCAGATGAAGAAAAAACTGCTTTTGTTTATGTAACAGATCAAGGATTTTACTGCTACAAAGTAATGCTTTTTGGTCTCAAAAATGCTAGGGGAAATTATCAAAGATTGGTAAACAAGATGTTCACCCGACAGATCGACAGAAACATGGAAGTCTATATAGATGACATGTCAACTAAAAGCATCACAGCGACTAGGCATGCAACCAACCTGGAGGAAACATTCAGAGTCCTAAGAAGGTATGGGATGAAGCTCAACCCAAACAAGTGTGTTTTTGGGGTACGATCAGGAAAGTTCCTCGGATTCCAAGTGCACCAGAGGCGGATCAAAGCGAATCTCGAGAAAATAAGAGCCTTGGAGAAAATGGGGTCCCTGGTTACCCTAAAAGACGTCCAAAGGTTGACGGGTTGACGGGCTGCCTGGCCTCACTAAACCGATTCATTAGCAAGTCAACCGACATGTGCCTTTTATTCTTCAGAGCAATAAGGAAAGGCTATGGAGTATAATGGAATGAGGAATGTGAACAAGCATTCTAGAAGATCAAGGAATATTTGGGCAAGGTTCCTTTCTTATCAAAGCCTCAAGAGGGAGAAACGTTATACTTATACCTGTCAGTCATAGCTGTGGCTACAGGGTCGGTATTGGTCAGGTTGGGCGAAGGAGTGCACAAACCAGTGTATTACACTAACAAGGCTTTGTTGCCAGTAAAAACAAGATACTCGGCAGCTGAATAGATGGCATTAGCATTAGTCACAGCTGCAAGAAAATTAAGACCCTACTTCCAAGCTTACAAGATTGAGATATATACAGATTGTCCATTAAATCAAATTTTATCTGAGCCAGAAGTGTCAGGAAGATTGACGAAGTGGGCGGTTAAGCTGAGTGAGTTCGATATCACTTACATGCCAAGGGCGGCAATAAAAGGTCGGGCAGTGGCGGATCTGATTATCGAGTTCACTGAGCCGAATAGTGAGGTGATCAGGATACTAGAAGAAAGCGAAATGAAGGTTTTCAGTTAGAAGCTGCACGTTGATGGGTCATCAAATACGCATGGCAGCGGGGAAAACATAGTGGTGTCAACCCCCGAAGGTGATCAGGTGGAATGTGCCTTGCGATTTGACTTCAAGGCTACCAACAATATGGCCGTATATGAGGAACTGTTGGCTAGACTCAGGGTATGCACGGCACTGGGAGCGGACGAAGTGGAGATATTCAGTGACTCTCAGGTGGTGGTTAACCAGGTCCTAGATGAGTAGCAGGTAAAAAATTCTAACATGGTGGCTTACTTAGAGATAGCTAAGCTACTCCTCGGGAGGTTCAAGGATTATAGAATCACACAGATCCCGAGAAAAAATAATGAGAAAGTCGACGCATTATCAAGGTTGGCATCAACAACCACTGGTATCTGGTCTAAGATGATTCCAGTAGCTCATCTCAGAAAGCCCAACATCAAAGAAGAAAAGAAGCTGACAGTGGAAACAATTGAAGAAGAGCAAGTTACTTGGATTACCCCAATCATGCAATACCTAGAAAATGGCACAATCCCGGAAGATGCAGTTGAAGTAAAACGCATTAGATACAGGGCAGCCCGGTATTCAATAATAGGATGAGAGCTCTACAGAAGGGGGTTTTTTAAGGTCCTACAAAGATGAGTCAGTCAAGATGAGGGAAATAAGATTTTGGCTAGTATGCATAGAGGAATATGTGGGAATCACTCTGGAGGAAAAAGTTTGGCTCATAAAACCCTCAGACAAGCCTTCTACTGGCCAACACTATTTCAAGATGCCAAATCAGTGATTGAAAAATGTGGTACTTGATAAAGAATCGCAAATGATATAAAGCAGCCACCCGAAAACTTGAAGAATCTGACCTCACCTTGGCCGTTTGCAATGTGGGGACTATTTCACAAAATGGGCAGAAGCGGAAGCATTGGTACACATAACCAAAGCAAATACTACAAGCTTCATAACGAAGAACATCATTTAACAGTTCGGGATCCCAAAAACAATTATCACTGACAATGAGACTCAATTCGATAGTGATAACTTCAAGGAAATATGCAAAAGTACCATATTAAAAATTATTATGCTACGCCGGCTCACCCTCAGACCAATGGTCAAACTGAGGCTATCAACAAGATCATCAAGCATACCTTGAAGGCCACTCTCGACGGCAAGAAAGGAAATTGGGCGGACAAGTTGCATGAAGTACTCTGGGCATATCGAACAACTCAAAGAACATCGACTGGAGAGACACCTTATTCCCTAGCATTCGGGACTGAAGCAATCATTCTAGTTGAGATAGCTCACTCTTTCCCTAGGGTCCAGTTATATCAGCCCGATAACAACATAAGGACCCTAGAACAGAGCCTAGATGAGTTGAAAGAAAAAAGGGACATGGCGAGGGTGAGAAATGCGGCCTACCAACAAAGGGTTGTGAGATACTACAACTCGTATGTCCGAGAAAGAAAATTCCAAATTGGAGATCTGGTTCTCAGAAGGGTATCCCCAAACATGAGGGATAAGGCGGCTGGGTCACTAACAGAAAAGTGGGAAGGACCTTATCAGGTGGTCGGACTAGCTGGGCACGGAGCATATCGCCTTGTCTGACCAGAAGGATGAGAGTTACCTAGGCCGTGCAACGCTCAGTACTTGAAGATATTCTACCCTTAAGGGGTTTTTTCTTTTTCTGTTGTTTATCAAAAATTTTAGATATTCTGTTAAGTTTAGAATAGTTACAGATTTTTCCCTTATTCTCGAATCATTTGTTGATTTTTATAGTTTTGATTGAAGATATCAATGAAAACCCTTTGAGGGAAGCATAGTTCTAGAAAAAATGTTCTAACGTCGCTTTCCTTTACAAAAGTTAGTCTCGTTGAACCCCGAACGGGTTCTCGAGAGGCCCAGTGATGAGGCCAAAAGCATAAGTCATAAAGACAATGCACTTTCACTGATACTAACTGGGTGCATTAAAAGCACTGTTAGAACGCCTTCAGGTGATTAGATATCTAATGAGATGCGCAGAAAGTTGGATGAGGTAATCAAACTCTCATACTTGAACGCTAATTAACCATATATTTGGCTAAGATAAGTTAAGTCAATGAGATAAGAAAGCCCTCATTGCAACGAATCTTGAGCAACAGACTACCGGGAGACGTCCTAGTGACTTAGTTGCCAGATAAAAGACAAGAGTCTATAAACTAGATACCATACATATGATCTATCATATGAACACTACTTGAACGAGCATATAACGCTACTGATCTATCATATGAACACTACTTGAACGAGCATATAACGCTACTGCAAGCCAAACCAAGCCCGATCGGTTAATTAGATAATCTATCAGAATAAGTAAAAGGCTAGTCAGTAACTAAACTGACCAGGCCAAATTCAGCCAATCAAAAAGACGATTGGTTGGGTCAATAATAAGCCATTAAAAAGACAATTGAACGAGTTAAAAATGATTGATGATTAGTTCAGCCAAGTTCGATCAGCTAAGTAAGATAGCTGATCAAGTTAGTAATCAATCAAATTCGATCAGTTGAAAACATAATCAATCAGATCAGTCACAATCAGTTAATAAGATGACAAATCACATCAGAAGTGACAATCAGCAAAGATGGTTGATAAAAATAAAAAAGACTACACAAGTAAATTAAAGAGTTGTATCATTAAAGAATGAATTGATCATTTATACAGTGTTATAGGAAAAATTACAAGATATGCGGTATATATATGTATATAAAAAAAATAATGTATAATAACAAAGGAGAGATCAGGTTCCAGGAGTGTTTGAAGGGCCACCGAGTCCTGAGTTGCCAGGGGGTTTATCTTCTTCTCCATAGCCCTTGGTCAGATCACCAAAATCTAGCTAGCAAATGTCATCTTCACGATCTTTAACCATGAAAGGAGAGTAGTCGGTCTCAGGCAGAGGTCCAATATCAATGCCCTTGGATATTGAACTACCTTCCCCGGCCGCATGAAAGGTCACTAGGGAGGACTTGGAAGGGAGCTATTGATGCATTTTATGGGGTTCCTTCCTAATAGACTTGCAGTAAGCCCTTTATCTCATCATCTGATTCTTTATTGCATTAAGGGACTTGGTTTTATGCTTTTCAATTGTTCGGTCCCATTTAAAGCAAGCCTTTCCAGTAGACCTCTTCTCACCCCTAAAGAACATTTGAGCGGTAGCAAGCACACGTTCTAGTTCCCTCAGCATAACTGCCTCGAATACATGAGACATTTTGTAGCAGTCAACGCTCTGAACCTCTAGGGCTAGTCTTGCCTCTTGAGAGAGCACATCCACACTGACCTTCTGCTTCCTCAGATCTTCAGCCAGCCTTTCATAATAAAGCTTGGCTTTCTCATATTCCTGCTGGGCCTCAAGCATAGATTGTTGGGAGGCAGCCAAGGTTACCTTGGCAGCCCGAGCTTCTGCCTCCTGACCAACAACAATTTGTTTAGCCAGGGATAACTTCTGCTCAGCCTTATCCAGGTTTACTTCAAGCTGGGTACTCTTCGTAGTCAGCTCCGATAAGCTGGTTGTAGCATTGTTAGCTCGGGTCTCAGTAGTGGATACAGTCTTCCTTAGAACAGCCTCAGTCGCGTCACGCTGCTTCAGCTTTTCTTCAAAGGACATTCTCAACTTTGATTCGCTTACTGAGGCAGAACTTGCCGCCTTCTTCCTTCTTTCAAGCTCCTTCTTTAGCTGAGAAATTTCAGCGTCCTGTTTCTCTTGAGCCATCATGGCCCTAGTCATCTCATCTACGATTTAAAAAGAGAAAGGAAACATGTTATGACTAAATAAACCAGAAATGAAAAGAATTGGAAAAAGAGTGAAAAGTACATACATAAACACCGTTATAATAAATAGCATGAACCCGCTCTGCATGACTAGCATTCTGAAATTCAATCCAGTAGCCTTCGCCGACATAGCCCATTCTAGCAGACATGGACTTCAGCATCTCAAGCGGGTCGGGTAATATCTCCTCCGAGCCAAGAGTACCCATTACAGTAGGAAGTACTGTAATCCCTAGACCATGAGGCGGTTGATTGGTTGGGACTGAATGTAAAACAAGAACAGTTTCAGGAGCGGCCACCAGGGGTGTGGCGACAATTTGTTCCTGAGTCTGCTCCTGACTAGTGGCACTTGACCGGCCCACCTCAGCAACACTTACGATGGGAGCCAGGATAACATTGGGCAAGGGCTCAGAAGGGCGACTTAGCCTTAAAGAAACTTTGTCGACATGCTTCGCCTCATAGTTAGATAAGTTGTCTTTGGAAGCAGGCGGATTAGTCGACACTTTTTCAGGACTGACTTGCCTTTCGTCAAAATCTGAGTCAGTAAAGACTATTTGACGTTTAACGGAGAATTGTGTATGGGCCTTGCCAACGCGATGAACTGGAAGGCCAGAAGGAACCTGGCTAACTGGATAGCCAGTTTTAAGAGTAGCTGGTTCAGTCAGAGTTAGAGGTTGAACTTGTTGAGGGGGGGCTTGTCTAGTAGCCTCTCCAGTAGCCTGATTATCTGCCTCGATCCGGTCAGATGGCAGAGGAACAGATAGAGCCGAAGCACGATCTTTACTTTTCTTCGCTCGGTGCTCCCTGCGGATTAGATTACTTAATGTATCCTGATCTTCATTATCCTCCTCAATGAAGACCATTTTGAATCAAGTCTATTGAGCTCCCAGGTCCGTTGCTAACTCGGTTTTCCTTTTTCCACGAGCAGCATCAGGAGCAGAAGAGCTAGCAGTAGTTTTGGTCACCTTACTGACCGGAATCATTAGATATTCGAGAGAGCAAGTAAGGTTGAACGTGTAATCATATTATCCATAGTGAATTCTTCTCTTCGTCGTCTCCGTCAACCGTGGATGTTTCCTTGCCTTGGGGTTTTACCACGTAAAATCTTGGTTGCACGACTTCTTTTATTTCTTTCGATTCATTATACAGCTGCAAACTTTATACACTTTGTGTGACGCATGCTTGCCTTTACGTATTCCAAAAATCACTGTCAACACTTATCAAGCATGTATCATATTTTTTTCCATAATTGTTTTCTAAAGAACCAGCTTAATGGCCAAAAAAGCTTCGAAGAGGAAGAAGATAACACCACAAAGAGTTGAAGATTTGGTATATATGTATAATAATCTTCGCCTTTTAACTTACAATAATAGTGTGTTTCAATTGTGGGATGTTGGAGGAGATAGTTTTGATTTTTAGACATGAAGAATGCCGGGATACTTGAGACTGTAAACCTTTCTGTTGATGAGCCAGAGTTAGAGGCCAAATTATTTAGATCATTTAACAATGTGAATGATGATGATGAATTTAATTAGGAATTTAGAATATGTTTTATGAGCTTTTTTTAATGTGTAATTTGGATTTTGTATATATTATGACTTATGTGACGTATGTTTTGTATGGATTTTGTAATATGTTACGATTTATGTGACATGTTTTATTTTGGTCTTGTAATATGTTACAATGTTGTGACTTATGTAATTATGTGATATGTTTTATTTGGATTCTGAATTTGATTTTGAATAAATTATCATATATGTTTTCATATATTATAATTCTTAAAAAATATAAATATATTATTTTAATTGACATATCATACAGTATCCATATCATAAATTTAATGTATCCCCATATTATATGGTATATATATCTCGTGTATATATCTGTATCCGTATCTATATCCGTGCTATATAGACTCTAATAGAATTTCCATTACTTATAAATAAGAATTACATCACCCCTTTAAGATAATTATAACTAAACAAACGATCATATTCTAGTCAAAGAACCTTTACGGTTACCTAGATAATTGCAAGTCATATCAATTTTATGAAACTCAAGAGAAACAAACAGTTCCGTATCCGTAGACTAGCATATTTTCCATTGCTTATAAATAGGAATTACATCACCCTTTTAAGATAATAAAAACTAAACAACCCATCATATTCTAGTCAAAGAGCCATTACAGTTTCCTAGATTATTGCAAGTCACATCAATGTTACGAAAGTCAAAACAAACAAACAATTTAAAGTTTAAATGCCTTTAGAGAACCATCCGCTCTAAGAGCATCCACATCGGTTGTAAAATGAGACCCATTTCGGTGGATTTAATTTTAATTTTGGGTCTTACAACCTCCATAATGGTTCAAAAAGAGATCTAAAATATAAGCTCTAAATGTGGCCTCATCACATTAGATTTAAATTGGGTTTTAAATTCGGAACTCCATTTGAATCTTACCCAATAATGGGTGATGGGTTTCCAATACCTCTCAATCATTAAGTTGGACTTATATATATAAAATTTAAATTGAATTTAAATATATAATTATTAATTTCAATAATTATATATATATAATGATAAAATATAAATATATTTAATATATATATATTTTTCAATTATTTTAATTTAAAGATATAATTATTACTTTCAGTAATTATATATATAATGAAAAAATATAAATAAATTTAATATATATATATTTAAATTATTATAATTTAAATATATTATTAGTAATTTCAATAATTATATATAATGAAAAAATATAAATAAATTTAATATATATATATATATATATTTAAATTCCAAAAAAAGAACCGAACCGAAACCATCCCGGTACCAGTTCCGTCCGGTTCCGGAACCGGAACCGAAACCGAAAAAAATCGATTCCAATTCCGATTTTCCTCCGGCAGTTCCGATTCGGTTCGAGTAAATTGTTTTATTTTAAATTAATTATAATTTGTTAAATAAGTATTGATAGTGTTGATATTTAAAATATACAATATAATTTATTTATTAATGTGTGTGTGTGTGTGTATATATATATATATATATATATATATATAATATTTTAAAGAAGAGCAATGATTGTTTGGAAAAAAAGTAAAAAAAATGGATCCAATTTCTATTTTTCAATTTAGACCCGTTATGGGGAAAAAAGATCCAAATAAATAAGATCCAAATGGGAAGACCCATATTTTAAAAAGAAGACTCATATTCGATGATGTGGCATAAATGGGTCTTGTGTTTGGGTCTCCACCATTGTGGATGCTCTAACCATGTTTTATTTTTCTGTCTCCAATTTTTTTTTTTTTAGAGTTTCATTGATTGATATCCTAAATTTAGAGTATCAAATTTGAAACTCTAAATCTAGTTTTTAACATTTTCTATTTCATTTTTACCCCATATCCATTGTTACCTTTTTAAATAAATTCAATTAATATATAATAAGTTTTAGAGGATGCTACATTCACTCTCCTAACCCACTCTCTCAATCTACTCTCTCTTCTTATGTTGACACATGTCAACTTTTTACTTTTTGACATAAAAATTGGAGTATAAGAGCATCTCCAATGGTATAAGCAAATTTGGATCATCAAAAGTTGCCACATCAGCATTTGATGATTGTTTTCAAGGATTGCTAAATTTGATGATTGTATAGTCCACAATGGTACACTTTATCTAAATCAAAAATCTAATCCCGCCACATTTTTCATTGTTCACGCTCATTTTTATTTCAAGGGTAAAAAATGAAAAAAAATAAAAAAAAAACTATAAAAGACAAGAGAAGGTATATGATATGGGTATTGGTCCATTCGTAATGAAGAGACGACTTTTACCTGATTGAAATTTTTGGGGTAGAGACAATTATGAGATGCATAGTTGATTATAGAAAAAAAAAAGAAAAAAAACCACATATGTGAGAGAAAGGATAAAATTACTACAACAATTATTTTGGATAAATTTTGTATTTGATAATTAAAAGTCAATCATCAAATTTGATTATTGAAGAGGCAATTTGATTATTGATAACTACAATTGCTAAATTTTAGTGACTCTGTTGTAAAGTGTTTTTTGGATAAATAATCAAATTTTGATTACTCTCATACTTTTGATGATACCATTGGAGATGATCTAATGAATGTATTGTTTTTTCAATTTAGACCAACCAACCTCTTCCCAAATTGCCCTTTCTTATTACAAAATATAATTTATAATATCTTTCATCTAATTATTTCCAAAACCCATTTTGACTTTTTTATATTAAAAAAAGAACATTTCTGAGTTTTTTTTACTACAAGTTTAACTCTATTTTCTTTACTCATAAATATCATTTATACTCCTTTAATATATATATATATATATATATATATATTAAAGCATAAATGAT
Organism: Dipteronia sinensis; assembly: GCA_033220585.1. Taxonomy (NCBI): domain Eukaryota; kingdom Viridiplantae; phylum Streptophyta; class Magnoliopsida; order Sapindales; family Sapindaceae; genus Dipteronia; species Dipteronia sinensis. The sequence continues at coordinate 17,551,686 of CM065644.1, read as the reverse complement.
GTTTGAGAGTAAAATATAATATATATATATATATATATATGTATATATATTGCAATCATCTTTTCCATATTATAATAAATATTGAATGAAATTAGTGACAATATAAATTATATATATTTTAAAAGAGTATAAATAATGTTTTTGAGTAAAAAAAAAACCTTTTCGTTTAAAACGTTTTTTTCTCCTTAAAAAAGTCAAATTATATTTGGTAAAAAGAGGAGGGTAATATGGGAAGGGAATGTTTGGTTTAAGTGGTAAATAAAATGAACAGACAATTCATTTATTATGGCTCTAATTTTTATAGTGAAAAGCAAAAGGTTGACAAGTGTCAACATAAGAGGATATAGTGGATTTAGAGAGTGAGTTGAGAGAGTGTATTTAACATTCCTCTAAGTTTTATCATCATAAAAATCATACAATTAAAAATGTCTCATCTAGATCTTTAAAATGAGACTGATATTGAATATTTAATAAAAATATTTTTATTTCATAATTTTTTATTTATCAAAATTTACTTATTCTTACCATACTTTAAATTATTTGCATATTGATTATTATAAGTTATTAATAAAATAAAGACATTAAAATTTCCAAATAAAAATTACAATAACCTAAACATAGTAAAATAAGAATAGCAAAAGGAAACAAATAAAAAAAAAACATAAATAATAGCAATATAACATATTAATATTTTGCAAGGTCGTCCAAATGATTTTCATATCCACCTAAAACATAGAGAAAGTTGGATAGATCGAGGAAATTAGGTAAGAGCATCTCCAATGCAAATATGCATTTGGAGAAAAATTGACTCTCACATATAGTTAGAAAAATTCTCTCCAATACAATTATCTAGCTTTAATATGGAAATGATGTGGCAAAAAAGTTAGAGAATACAGAGTTGAGTTTCTAGAGTTAGAAACTCTTCTAAAAATGCTGATTAGGATTTCTAAATCTTTCCACCAATAATATTATAGCTCATTTAATTGAAAAATAAAAGAGGAGAGAGAGTTGAATAATTGTTTTATTATGGTTGGTCATACAGTGAATGCATATTTGATTTCAGATAATTGTATTAGAGATGTGAATATGCACTTCTCTATTTGTTTTTGAAAAGTGGGTCCATGATGAATAGAAATGCTGATGTGACACTATCTATAAACTCAAAAAATACATATTTGCATTGGAGATACTCTAATAAATAGAAAAAATAGGTAACAAATAAAACATGTAAGAAATTTTGATGATAAAATTTGATTGAAAAAGTTTGAAAAGAAATAATTTGGTAGGGGAAATTAGTTGAAAATTGTTAGACTGTAAAAATTAGGTACAAAATTGTTTGATAAAAAAATTAGATAAAAATATATAAGAGAATATAAATGTTATATTTTTACTAAAAGTAAACAAAAATTAAAACTTTTATTAAAATAATATTTGTTAAAATTTAGTTAAAAAATAAAATTATATAAAAATAATTTATTGAAGGAAGTAAAAATTAATAATGAAAGTATAAATTATTGAAGATAGAGATAGTGTAAGCCCTAGAATCGCGCAGCGGAAGGAATTTTCAAAACTTTTTAAAAATATTTAACGACTTTAAAACCGTGTACGATATATAAGATTAAATAAAAGGTAGGATTCGAAATCATAACTCAAGGCTAACTTCTTCTTTCTTAAACTTCTTGATGTTAAATTTGCTTTCCGATTTGTACCACCGTATCTTCCTCGCTATCTCTTAGGTTCCAGCAACTATGTTTGGGCATGTCACGGACTTCAAGAGGATGTAGAAACAACACAAAACAACATAAATGGTGCGTTTGGTACGGGGACGGGACTGGACGGGACTGGACTGGACTGGACTGGACAGTTGTTCCATGACGTATTTGGAATGTATGGGACAGGACAGTGGATTGTACTGTTATACGTTTGGTATGGCTGGGACAGGACGGGACAAGAGATTCAAATGACCAAAGTGCCCTCCTTGTTTTGTCTAATATTAAACAATATATTAAACAATTTTTATAGATCGTATTTAACAATATTAGATAAATATTGTAATTGAAATATATTATAATATTTAACAAAAATAAAAGGGTTCAAATGACCTCTTGTTTTCAATTACAATATTATTATATTTTACACAAATAGTAATATTGTAATTGAAATATATTATAATTATTTAATAATATTATATAATAATATGATATATTATATCATTATATATAATAATATATAAGATATATATATATATAATATTAAATATTTGTACATATAAAAAATATAATATTATATATATTATAATATATGTATATATATATTAATAATATATATTGTATATTATATATATATGTATCCTATATATATAATAATATAATATATATGATATATATTATTAAAATATATATAATATATATTAAATATATATATATATAATATATATAAATACTTATTATATATATAATAATTTAAAAATATATTATATTATAATATATATATAATATATATATATTATAATATATATATAATAATATATAATATATATAAAATTAATTTTATTATATAATATATAAATTATAATTACATATATATTATTATATATATAAAATTAATATATAATAATATATAATATATTAATATATATATAATATATTTAATATATATATAATATATATATATATTAACTATATTATATATAATATATATACACATTTATATATATAATATATATATATGATATATATTATATATATCCTATATAATGTATTATATATATATATATATTATATATATATATATATATTATATATATATATATATATATATATATGATGTTATATATATATATATATAATATATATATAATCATATAATATATTACTATATAACATATATATGATATATATATGATATATATCCTATATATATATTATTATAATAATATATATATGATTTAGTATATATTATTAAATATTATTATATATAAAATAATATATTTAATATGTTATATATAATTTTATAATATATATTATATTATATTATATATGTAATTATAATTTTTAAATTTTATTAAATATTAATATATATATATAATATATTTAATATATTATATATTATTATATATGATTTTATAATATATATATATATATTATATGTAATTATAATTTATATATATTAATAATATATATATATAATATAATATATTGGATATGTTTGTAATTATTTGAACATTTAAAGGGTAAAGTGGTCTTTTTGACACTTGTCCCATGCCATGGGACAAGTTGTCCTAGGGTCTTGGGTGGGACAATTTTTTGTGATTTTTATCCCACCTTGTCCCGTCCTGTCCCGTGCTAAAGTCGCGCTAAACGTGGGACAAGAACAAGTTGTCTCACCTTGTCCCGTCCCGTCCCGCATACCAAACGCACCCAAAACAACTCTTGCTTTATGTATATGGAATTCGGCAACACTTGAATAAGTAAGAACAATATAAAAACCTTTTATTTTTCTTATTTTGTTCTCTAGTTGGCCGCACCCTTTCTTGTTTCCTATCTTTTGTTGTATTTCAACGTGTTACTTTTTTTTATATATATAATATATCTTTATATATATATATATATATATATATATATATATATATGTAACAAGATAATAATCCTTTTCAAATATATCTCTATATATTTAAAATAAGATAATTAGTATTTTAGTGACCAAGTTAGTATAAAATTCTAAATCCCACATAATCATAGTTCACTAAGACTTGAACACTTCACCTAGTTAGAAAATAAAATAATCTTATTATTTTATCTTTGTCTCAGTCATAGTTCAAACATGTAACCTCCAATTAATAATTAATTGATAATTCTAAGTTATTAATTTATTAATTAAATAATCTAATTATTTAATTAATTTAATTATTAATATATTAACTAAATAATCTCATCATTTAATTAATTCCCTAAAGAAATTTCTTGTTACTTTCGTAACATAATTAATTGGATCATCCAATTAATTAACCGTGACCCACATTTTTAACCTCCAATAATCCTAAGAAAAATTAATTAAACTCTTTTGTTTACGGTGATTTTTGGATCGTTGAAAAGTCAACCGCCAAACATTATTACGTAGGCAGATCGAAGTTTTAACCAATCTAGGGTTTGAATAATCAAAGTCTCTTTCTCCACGTGGATGGATACGATTTATTCGTAATTGTGATTGATAACGTATACAAGTAGAAAATAAAGGATAAGTAAAGCATAACGCATATTTTATGTGGTAAAACCTCAAGAAGGGGAAACATCCTCGGTTGCCAGTGGCGGCGAGAAGAAATCCGTTATGAATAAAATGATATGGACAAGTAAGGAAGGTGGTGGTATTTAATTAGAACTTGTTACTTGTTGAAGTCGTATTTAATTCATTTCATGTTTCTAAGATCTTGCGCATTGAATTAGAATCTTCTTAGGACTTCTAGTTGAGTAGTCCGTTTAGGACTTATTTCCTGATTGTTGTGCAATCTTCTAAAATAGCAGAGTTATTGCTTGATATGGACTCTTTGATATATAATGGAAATAATAATATTTCCTTATTTGAATGTGTTTCTAGATTACTTGCTTGAAAAAGATTCTTCTTCTTCGTAATTAAATCGTAGTTGAACTAGTGATACTGTCTTGACTGAGCATCTCTTAGCCGACCGTTTCCCAACCTGACCGGGTCCTCTTTCCCCAATCGGTTTTGCTACCCGATCGGGTTTAGACCTATTTTGGCTTATCGGCTCAGTTTGACCACCCAGTCTAGTAACATCAAATGTGACTTGGTCGAATGTTGACCGGTTAACTTTACCCGACAATGCTTATTTTACCGGATCGGTTTACTATACCCGACCAGGTCTATTTTACCCGTTCGGTTCATCCGACTGCTCGCCAATCACTAGCGACTGTTTTTCTTCTCTGATGACGTGGTCTGCCATATATTCCGGATTATCCACTATCTTTGCTGACATGTTATGTTACCGAAAAATCCCTATAACATCTTTAATTAATATTTCATGATTATTAACCTCGGAGTTACTCCATTAAAAACTTGAGGCTGTACTTTCGTAACTGTAGATGTTTTTACACAAACTAAAAACTCAGTATCCATCGATATAGCTATTACATATAGTATGATCCTCTACAAGTAGTTCATAATTAGAGCTGGGTTATAAAGTTCGTTATACCCCTCTAATTATATTTTTTCCGTTAAGTATCATTGATTCTCTAATGAGCAATTATATCCTTCATTCCTTTACCGATGAAGAAGAGCGCTCTTAATTGTTCAAGCCCCGAATCAACTCTTAAGAGAACTACTTCTCTAGTTCTAGCAAGAAGGAGTATATTTCACTATTGTATACAGACCTTCCCAGCCACAAGCCAAACCGCGATTCTAAGATACAGAGATATTGATCGGGAATGTTACTCCGATCTCACCCATGGTAAATCAAAAACCACGATCTAACCTGGAGTCAGTAAGACACTTAGGATTAAGATCACTCATATACAACCATCATTTGTTGATATATATGAATCTCCCCATGTAACGTATATTGGTGAGAGATTCATATAGATCATGGTCCAGTCCTATATGATCACATCATATAAGATGCCTCCATTCTCATACCACTATATGAGTAGTCTATGATAAGACCATCATACATTACGGAATGTACCGCAACTATAGATTAACCATACCATAAATAAAATACCGAACTTTATTTGCTCTATGCAGACTCTTTAGATTGTACATCTCAAACTGAATTCCTGTGTATATGACACTCATATACACAGTTTGAGATCACATCCGGTAATCTTGGATGTTAAGTACATATGATATAAAAGTATGAGACATATAATTAGAATGAAAAGACAGCTTCTTTTATTTATAGTTTATCATCATTTACATAAGAGTATCAGGAATTTAAAAAATAAAAAATAAAATGAAATAAAACTTGACAATGCATCTCCATTGTAACCACGCACACTGTTTTGTTAATGTTCCTCTTTACCTAGTTAAATGCCATTTTTATTTTATTATTGTTTCAACCAAACCACATTTGATTTAATTTCCTAACTGCATGCGCCCCTGACTATTGTAATCATGTTGGGATTGTCAAAACCCCTTAGTCTTGACAAATACTCCCATGGTCAGTACTAAGTAGGAATAAGCAGTTGGTTTGTGAAAATCTACATCGTATCATATATTTATTGATTTATTCTATTCAATTTCATTCAAATTCAGACCATGTTATATATGCTGCATAGAAAAACAAAAGGTACAAAATCACTTGATCATTCAATGACGATCAAGAGATGGTGATTAGTGGAGGAGAGAAGAAAATAGCTGCTGCCGCTTGAATAAACAAAAAAAAAATTTGGTCTTGGACAACAAGTAGGCCAGTAGGGGCCGGCGCAAAAGATCATGCATCCAAAGTCGATCTTATTTTTAACTTTGATTATTATTAATAAAAAACGTTCCTGTGTAGCAATTATTTGGGACAGATTCGACTAACCTACATCAATCCGAAAGAGAATTCTTGCATTTATGAATTATGAGTAATTTAAAATTTTATCATTGTCCCTTTTTTAATCCATAATAAGAGAAGTGGGTTTGCGAGTAATTTGAAAATTTGACATTGAACAAGCAACTTGCCAGTTAAAATAATAATAATAAAAAGATATAGGTGCAAGAAAATTTACGTAAGACGGCCAGGGGTCAATGGCGGCAAGCCGGCAACGCCAAGCGAAAGAGAGAGAATCCCTTTCCCATCTCCTCGCTTTCAACATATATCATATAATTTCCGAGAATCCATTGTTTTAGTGGTGGAGATTGACTTCAAAATAATGCTCCACAATCAGGGTTCGAACCACAGAATTTGAAAATATATGCGCATTTTGCTCATTAAACAACCAAGTGTGGTAAGACACTTCAATATGTAAGTTGTTGCCATAGAAATAGAATTTTACTAAGTTTGATTTAATTTTAAAAAATAGTTAAATCCCAAATGAAATAATTGCAAACAGCCAATCTAAAATTCAATCTTCAATTTTAAACTAAAAGCCCAATAATCTTAAATAAACCCAACAGCCCAACTAGCCAAAACAAATTGTTATAAAATACTTTCTTTTTTTTCTTTTTTTCTTTTTTTCACTTTCCCAATTCTCAAATTCCTGTTTTAGTCAATGTAGGATTCCGAATCTTATTGGTTGATTTATTTATTTAGTTTTTTAATTAAGTAAGAGTTGGAAGAGTTGTTTGAAACTTTTATTCGATAATAATAAAATTCTTTCTTTTTAAACGAAATTCTTGTCGTGGGTTTGACGGTTATCATTTTTGCTTCGTCCATGGTAGAAAACTTATTTGGTCATGACGGTATTTAAATTTTTCATGTGGGAACCCGATTGGTACTAGTGCAAAACACTCTTTCTTTTTCATTTTACTCCGATACTGATCGAGATTAAAATTTTAGGACCATCTGAACTAAAGATTAATGAACCTAGGATTGTATTCCTTCTTTGGTTCTTCCAATACGTCATATGAAATCCCTTAGACCTTAGAAAAACAAAAGGAAAATCAGAAATCATTTTACACATGCACACATACTTTGATATGTCAATAGACAAAGTCTGCCCATAGTTGTGATCTGAATTAAACCGTAGTTGCCTCCACAACCAAACGAACGTTGTATGTATACAGACCTGAGCATCAGGTCATTTATGTCCTTCGTTGTAGTCTGTCATGTCAACAGTAGACTTTTAGACCAGACCATGCATCCATAGATGACAATTCTTTGACAAATAAATACAAATTCCGCATATGGCACAAACGTGTAACTCCCTAGCAATTTCAATGGAGTGAAGGAGGCTTATAATGAACACATATATATATATATATATATACAATTTTTTTATTATCAGTTCGTCATGATATAAAATATATCAGGACGAAGAATGTGGACCATTAGATTTATATACTTTGACTCAAAGTGTATGCACTTATCAAAACTTCTCCATAATCTGTGGTCCACATTCTTCGTCCTGATATATTTTATATCAGGACAAACTGACAGTAGAAAGACCGTATATATGTATATATATAAAAATTTGGCAGATCCCCAGCAAAACCTGGTACTAAAACTTATTTTCATATATGGGGTGTAATAGGGCTCTTCTCTGTATCTCATCGACACTGCTTTTATTATTCAATCTTTTCTATTCATTCCATGCAATCGGCACGATAACTGGAACCCAGTTCATATCTGATAGTGAAAATGGAAGCCTTGTCTCATCAGATGGAAACTTCAAACTGGGCTTCTTCAGCCCCGGAAAGTCTCAAGCTCGGTACGTTGGAATATGGGTCAACAAAATCTCCGGACGTATGGTTGTTTGGGTGGCCAATAGAGAAACTGCAATTAATAACTCTGCAGGAATTTTCAAGATTGGTGGAGATGGAAATCTAGCAGTTTTCGTTGGTGATGAGAGTAGTACTCCTCTTTGGTCTACCGATATTTCTACAGTGGCGGCGACACGAACCTCCAGTACTGCCAGACTTTTAGATTCAGGAAATCTGGTTCTGGTAGCTGACAACGAAGCTGTTATTTGGCAAAGCTTTGATCATCCTACAGACACGCTTCTACCTGGAATGAAATTTGGATTGAATAGAAAAAATGGTCTCAACCAGGTCCTATCATGTTGGAAATCAATTGATGATCCCACACCTGGGGAAATCTCCTGTAGGGTTGATCCTCGTGGCTCACCGCAGTTATTTATGTACAAGAAGTCGGTCCCATACTGGCGCGCTGGTCCTTGGAATGGTCACAACCTGAATGGCTTGCCAGATTTAGCCACCAGACTTCAGACCCACAAGGCTGATCAGATTGACCTTGTCAATCTCACATTAGTGAATAATGACGACGAAACCTATATTATATTCCAACCAAGAAAAGGCGACCTTTTGTCAATAATTAGACTAGAGCCATTTACAGGAACATCGAAGAGACTAATCTGGCACAAGAGTCAAAAATGGGTAACATTTGGGCGGGTCCCAAGGGACTTTTGTGATGAGTATGCACGATGTGGTGCAAATGCAATCTGCAACGAGGATACGTTGGTGCGATGTGGGTGTTTGCCCGGATTTGAACGATCTTATCCTCAGGATTGGTACCTAAAATGTTTGGAAACGAGGAAGAAGAAGCCTGATGAGTGCGGCAAGGGTGACGGGGAGGGGTTTGTGAGACTGGAAGCTGTCAAGTTACCGGACGCCTGGAATTCTACTATTTATGGTAATATGAACTTGAAGGAGTGTGAGAGAGAGTGCTTGAAGAGTTGTGACTGTACAGGGTATGCCATTTTAGATGTCAATGAAGGTGGACAAGGTTGCATAGCATGGTATGGTGAGTTAACAGACATGAGATACTATAAAGATGGGCAACATTTTTACCTAAGAGTAGATGCTGTGGAGCTAGGTATATACAAATCTATGATCTCTTCATTTTTGTTTTATTTTCATATATATACCGTCTCTTTTTCCATGATGGTAGCCTGAATTCTTTGTTTTATATGCCATGCCAGAATACTTTGTAAGGGTTGATACCAGAGATTAGTTTTTGGTTCTTTGCTCTTCTCTGTGGTCTCTCTTTTAGGGACTCTGCTTGTGTTGTTGTCTAGCTGCCCAGTTCTGCTGTGTTTTTGGCTTCCTGGGGGTTTCTGTGTTGCTTTTGTTTGGGCTCGGTTTTGGCTGGGCTGTCCTGTACTCTTGCTTTGACTGCCTTCTTGGCTTCTTGTTGTTTAGTTTTGTTCTGTCTGTCGTTTTGTGAATAAAGCTGGCCGTTTCAATATAAAAAAAAAAACAAACAAAATCTGTCAGGAAATGTTGAGAGTGGGATTTGAACCCGCGCCCTTTCGGACCAGAATTTCACGTACTACTCATCTTTGTTGGGGACAAGTTTATTTCCTGACAATGTAATTTTCGACCATTACTAGACCTTGACTTCGTATTTGTGCGCCATGTCTATGAGTGTATGACACTATCACTCAAGGATAAGGGTCATTCATAATTGTTGCAGGTGTCGGTACAATAGAGGTGTCAGTTGTTGATTGTAATAAAATATCTTATAGGGACTAAAGTATGAGTGTATGACACTATCACTCAAGGAACAAGTTATTTATTACAGGTCATCAATTAAATAATAGTTTTTTAATTTATAAAAGAAGTTTTTTTTGTTTCTTTAAACAAAAACAAATTGAGGGAAGAGAGAAAATGTCCCCTATGGCACCCTCCCTCATCTTCTAATTATGGGCAAATAATAGGCTCGTGTTAGATATGTCACATTTTTTTCAAAAATAAAATATCTCGAAATCCCTAAAAGTTACAAATTTTAAAACCCTAAACCTCACTGATTTTAAAAAAAAAAAAAACCAAAGAAGCACTTTGTTAGCACCTCTTATTGCTCGTGATAATTAATTATATCAACTAGAACCGATATTATCGGCGTTAAGTTATTACAACCGGTACTACCACGGACAGCACCAGCTCTTGAAAATGTGATTTCCCATCACAACTTCAATAAAAGGGGGCGCTATATGCCTGTGGTAGATACACATCTACCGGCATTGCTCATTGTAGTTGTAGTTTTGGATAAGCACTTTAGTAGAGTTATAACTTGGAGTAATTAATAAAGGAGTGTACTCGGCCAAATTACCATATCAGTAACCACTCGTTGCAGCATGTACTCTTAGAACTTTATATTTAGCATCCTTGGAGTACTCCCGATCATTTGGCATCCACACTCATGTCATTTTTCCTCTAGTGCCTTTTCACTTTTTGGTCAAACCTTATACTTAGTGGACTCAATTGTTTTCTCATGTCATTAATTTGTTCGTTGGTTTATTTGGATTGGCTAATTTTACCTCGAACATGCATGTACAAGTTTGAAATGGCTAGAAAAAAGAATTCAATGTTATAACTTCGAAAATACTTGAACCTATCTAATTTGGAAGAACATTTTGTGTTCATTTACACAGCTGCAAATGCCAGGAAAAACTCAAAACACTTTCTTGCGACAAAAAGTGTGCTTGCATTTATTGTCGTTCCTGTGGCTTCTGAAGTGATTCTCTTAATTCCATGCATCTACTATTGTTGGAGAAGGCATGCAAAAAGGAAAGGTAATTCTCAAAACCAACAAATTAATATTATACATCTCTTAATATTCTCTTGTTTTTATATACAAGTTGTGCATAATTGGTGTTTTTTGCAAACTATCAAAGCTGAAAGGGCACCTTACAAGACCAGGTTCATCCGGTAATATGCCCATTACACTTATACCATCCTGTACCCTCTCCAAAACCCCACATTATTATAATATTTCAAAAAATAATAACTAAAACTAAAAAGGCACCCATATGTATTAGTGTTATACATCCAAAAGTACCAAATTGTTAGTTTGAACATCCATAGAACTAAAATGACAAAAAAAAAACATAATAGTAGGTTGTGCATCCAAGACGAACAGTATTTATACGTTCGTTCAATGATTGATTGTACTTTTATTTCATATGTGCTATGTATACATTGGTTACTTCATAGGTCAAAAGAAGAAACAACAGCATCGTCAGATGTTACTTTTGAATTCAGCAACAAGTTTGTCTAGCTATAGGGACTCTTCTAATGCAAAGAGCTGTGCTGACGAAAGTGGGAATATAGAAATTACATTCTTCGAACTGAATACAGTGATAGCCGCAACAGAAAATTTTTCCTCTGCCAAGATGCTTGGACGAGGAGGGTTTGGCCCAGTTTTCAAGGTAATTTCTCTTCATTTTGGAGTTTGGAAAATGTTTTGAGCCCTGAAAGAAAGATTACAGATAAGATATTTATCAAAGTCATGAGGAATCGGATATTCCTACTCTTAATCTATCACATCTCATATTGTTAACAAGTGAGGTTCATAATCCTTGGTCTGTCCTAACTTTTAGACACGTTTTGGACCATTAGTGAAGGACGCTCGCGTATATATATTGGTAATCAGATAGAATTGATAAATTTTAAATTGATTTTTCAGGGTCAGTTACCTAATGGACAGGAGATTGCTAGTTAAAAGATTATCAAAGAATTCGGGACAAGGAATGGAAGAATTCAAAAATGAAATCTTATTAATTGCAAACCTTCAACATAGAAATCTTGTAAGGCTCTTGGGTTGTTGCATAGAGGAAGATGAAAAGATGTTAATCTATGAATTTTTGCCCAACAACAGCTTGGACTACTTTATCTTTGGTATGAATATTCCTTAATTAATAATTATGCACTTGATTTGTGTGTTTATATATAGCTTGTGTGTCTATTCTTTCTATTATTTGTGATACCCTTCCAATAAGCAGATCAATCAAGAAAGTTGATGTTGGACTGGAAAAGACGCTTTGAAATAATTTTAGGTATTGCTCGAGGAATTCTTTATCTTCATCAAGATTCGAGATTAAGAATCATCCATAGAGACTTAAAAGCAAGCAATATTCTTCTTGATGGAGAAATGAAACCCAAAATCTCAGATTTTGGTACTGCAAGAATAGTTGTAGGAGATGAAATTCAAGAACATACAAATAGAGTGGTTGGGACATAGTAAGTCACAAAAGACATTTCAACACTAACTTGAATCGCTTTTCTTAATGTATGAATGTTAAAAACAAGCTTCTGAAAATATTTACAACCTATATATAAAATGGAAACATTAGGAGAATGTGGTAGCTAAAATCTATAATATCTATGCATGAAATGCAGTGGTTACATGTCACCAGAATATGGATTAGGTGGCCTCTTCTCAGTGAAATCAGACATTTTCAGTTTTGGGGTCGTACTATTAGAGATCGTGAGTGGGAAAAAGAATCGGGGGTTTTACCATGATAGCTCTTCCTCAAATTTGTTAAAATATGTAAGTTGTTGCCACATTTCCGTTTTCTCGTGATCTTTGTTCCATTCTTCAACATTGGCCAAAACTTGAAAAATTTATTCTGATGTAACATTTTGAAATAAGATATGGGAGCTCTGGAGAGACAATAAGGCCCTGGAGATAGTTGATTCATCCATTGCTAATTCGTGTCTGGATCGTGATGAAGTTTTGAGGTGCATCCAAGTCGGGCTCCTATGCGTGCAAGACGAAGCAAGAGATAGGCCAACCATGTCATCTGTTGTTTTTATGCTATGCAATGAAGCAGTACTCCCTTGTCCAAAGCAATCTACATTTTCTTTCAGGCGGAGGAATGCACCAGAGTCGTCTACCAAAGGTACAAATAATTGTTCCACTAATGAGGTGACAATTACAACTCTTAATGCTAGATCATGAATTTCTTAGGTTTTGTAAAGATATATATATATATATATATATATATTTGTATAAATTGCATAGTTACAGATTTTTGAATTATGAATTAAAGTTTGCAATGTTTGCGTTACTGTTAGGTTGCGTTTGGTGCGCTGGATATGATTGGATTATTTTTAAGAGATGTGATTGGATTGGATTAATTATATTGTTTCCCATGTTTGGTGCAGTATAGGATTGGCCTAAAAATAATCCAATCATATGTTTGGATAGATGATTGGATTCGATAAAATAAAAAATTTATCTTAAAAAAAATCCAGATCCACTTTCTCTCTCTTCTTCCTTCTCTTTCTCTGCTTTCTTTCTCTTCTTTTTCCAGACAACTCCAATCGACACAATTTTCTTTCACAAAATAATCAACGCCATCTCCATCTTTATATCCATACAACTGCTCATTTTACATCGCCAAAATTAGTCAATAAAAAAACATAAGTTTGCTCATAATAAAATCATTATCAGATCCACCCACCCATAAAAAAAAAACCCCATCAATTTCTGGGTAAAAGTCCATAAACCAAAATCAATCGAACCACCCACCCACAGTCATTTTGCATCACTGTTCTCTCTCGCGCATCTCTATCGATCGAACCCACCCACCCACTAGAACAAAGGATGTCTTCTCTGTTCTGTCTGTCGCATCTTGATCGATCGAACCCACCCACCAACTGTCATTTTGCCCACTGAACCACCGATGCTTACTAATCACTCACCACTTCGAAAGAGAACCCGTGGAATCTCTGCTAAGCGGAGCCAGATGTCAGATGTCATTCAGATCGATCTCGTTGAGAGGAAAAAATCTTAACGGGATGATGAATATGAAGAAAAGGCGGAAACGCCAACTCGGTTCGACTTGGACCCAAGGGAGTCGTCTCCAGAAGATGGGAAAGACCAAGAAAGGGAATAAACTATTGAAATCATGGTAGACGGTAAAAATCCTGAACAAACGGTAAAATTTGGGGCACGGCTGACCGAACAAGTGCAAAACCAGCTAGTCAACCTACTTAAAGAATATAAGGATGTGTTCGCTTGGAAGCATGAAGATATGCCGGGAATTGTCGCCAAAGTAATTCCCACGCTCTGACTGTTGACCCTAACCACAAGCCAGTAATACAGAAGAGGCCTAAATTCAACTCGGAAATGAGCCAAGCGATTAAAGAAGAAGTCCATAAGTTACTGGCAGCAGTATCGATCAGGGAAGTCCAATATCCTGACTGGGTTGCCAATGTGGTGCTCGTGAAAAAGAAAAACGGACAGTGGAGAATGTGTGTAGACTTCACGGATTTGAATAAAGCATGCCCGAAAGATAGTTTCCCTCTGTCACGAATAGATCAGTTGGTTGATACGACTACGAGGCATGAGCTGCTGTGCTTCATGGACGCCTACTCAGGCTATAAATAGATTAGGATGTTCTTTCCGGATGAAGAAAAAACTGCTTTTGTAACAGATCAATGGCTTTACTGCTACAAAGTAATGCTTTTTGGTCTCAAAAATGCTGGGGGAAATTATCAAAGATTGGTAAACAAGATGTTCACCCGACAGATCGGTAGAAATATGGAAGTCTATATATATGACATGTTAACTAAAAGCATCACAGCGACTAGGCATGCAACCAACCTGGAGGAAACATTCGGAGTGCTAAGAAGGCATGGGATGAAGCTTAACCCAAACAAGTGTGTTTTTGGGGTACGATCAGGAAAGTTCCTCGGATTCCAAGTGCACCAGAGGCGGATCGAAGCGAATCCTGAGAAAATAAGAGCCTTGGAGAAAATGGGGTCCCCGGTTACCCTGAAAGAAGTCCAAAGGTTGACGGGCTGCCTGGCCTCACTTAACCGATTCATTAGCAAGTCAACCGACATGTGCCTTATATTCTTCAGAGCAATAAGGAAAGGCTATGGAGTAGAATGGAATGAGGAATGTGAACAAGCATTCTAGAAGATCAAGGAATATTTGGGCAAGGTTCCTATCTTATCAAAGCCTCAAGAGGGACAAATGCTATACTTATACCTGTCAGTCATAGAAATGGCTACAGGGTCGGTATTGGTTAGGTTGGGCGAAGGAGTGCAGAAACCAGTGTATTACACTAACAAGGCTTTGTTGCCAGTAAAAACAAGGTACTCGGCAGCTGAACATATGGCATTAGCATTAGTCACAGCTGCAAGAAAATTAAGACTCTACTTCCCAGCTCACAAGATTGAGATATATATAGATTGTCCATTAAATCAGATTTTATCTGAGCTAGAAGTGTCAAGAAGATTGACGAAGTGGGCGTATAGCTGAGTGAGTTCGATATCACTTACATGCCAAGGGCAGCAATAAAAGGTCAGGCAGTAACGAATCTGGTTGTCGAGTTCACTAAGCCGAATAGTGAGGTGATTATGATACTAGAAGAAAGGGAAAGGAAGGTTTTCAGTTGGAAGCTGCACGTTGATAGGTCATCAAATAAGCATGGCAGCGGGGCAGGCATAGTGGTGTCAACCCCCGAAGGTGATCAGGTGGAATGTGCCTTGCGATTTGACTTTAAGGCTACCAACAACATGGCCGTATATGAGGAACTGTTGGCTGGACTCAAGGTATGCACGGCACTGGGAGAGGACGAAGTGGAGATATTTAGTGACTCTCAGGTGGTGGTTAACCAGGTCCTAGATGAGTATCAGGCAAAAAATTCTAACATGGTGGCTTACTTAGAGATGGCTAAGCTACTCCTCGGGAGGTTCAAGGATTATAGAATCACTCAGATCCTGAGAGAAAATAATGAGAAAACCGACGCATTATCAAGGTTAGCATCAATAACCACTGGTATCTGGTCTAAGATGATTCCAGTAACTCATCTCAGGAAGCCCAGCATTAAAGAAGAAGAGAAGCTGACAGTGGAAACAATTGAAGAAGAGCAAGTCACTTGGATTACCCCGATCATGCAATACCTAGAAGACGGCACAATCCTGAAAGATGTAGTTGAAGTAAAGCGCATTAGATACAGGGCAGCCTGGTATTAAATAATAGGATGAGAGCTCTACAGAAGGGGGATTTTTAAGGTCCTACAAAGATGAGTCAGTCAAGATGAGGGAAATAAGATTCTGGCTAGTATACATAGATGAATATGTGGGAATCACTCTGGAGGAAAAAGTTTGGCTCATAAAACCCTCAGACAAGCCTTCTACCGGCCAACACTATTTCAAGATGCCAAATCAATGGCTGAAAAATGCGGTACTTGATAAAGAATAGCAAATGATATCAAACAGCCATCCGAAAACTTGAAGAATCTGACCTCACCCTGACCGTTTGTAATGTGGGGACTATTTCATAAAATGGGCAGAAACGGAGCATTGGTACACATAACCAAAGCAAATACTACAAGCTTCGTAAAGAAGAACATCATTTAATGGTTCGGGATCCTGGACACAATTATCACTGACAATGAGACTCAATTCGATAGTGATAACTTCAGGAAAATATGCCAAAAGTACCACATTAAAAATTATTATGCTACGACGGCTCACCCTCAAACCAATGGTCAAACTGAGGCTGTTAACAAGATCATCAAGCATACCTTGAAGGCCAAGCTCGAAGGCAAGAAAGGAAATTGGGCAGACAAGTTGTATGAAGTACTCTGGGCATATCGAACAACTCAAAGAACATCGACTGGAGAGACACCTTATTCCCTAGCATTCGGGACTGAAGCAATCATTCCGGTTGAGATAGCCCATTCTTCCCCTAGGGTCCAGTTATATCAGCCCGATAACAATATAAGGACCCTAGAACAGAGCCTAGATGAGTTGGAAGAAAAAAGGGACATGGCGAGGGTGAGAAATACGACCTACCAATAAAGGGTTGCGAGATACTACAACTCGCATGTCCGAGAAAGAAAATTCCAAATTAGAGATCTGGTTCTCAGAAGGGTATCCCCAAACACGAGGGCTAAGGCTGCTGGGTCACTAACAGACAAGTGGGAATGACCTTATCGGGTGGTCGGACTAGCTGGGCAGATATCATATCGCCTTGTCTGACCAGAAGGATGAGAGTTACCCAGGTCGTGCAACGCTCAGTACTTGAAGATATTCTACCCTTAAGGGGTTTTTTCTTTTTCTGTTGTTTATCAGAATTTTTAGATATTCTGTTAAGTTTAGAATAGTTACAGATTTTTCCCTTATTCCCTAATCATTTGTTGACTTTTATAGTTTTGATTGAAGATATCAATGAAAACCCTTCGAGGGAAGCATAGTTCTAGAAAAAGTGTTCTAAGGTCGCTTTCCTTTACAAAAGTTAGTCTCGTTGAACCCCGAACGGGTTCTCGAGGGGCCCAGTGATGAGGCCAAAAACATAAGTCGTAAAGACAATGCACTTTCACCGAAACTAACTGGGTGCATTAAAAGCACTGGTAGAGCGCCTTCAGGTGATTAGATATCTGATGGGATGAGCAGAAAGTTGGATGAGGTAATCAAACTCTCATACTTGAACGCTAATTAACCAGATACTTGGCTAAGATAAGTTAAGTTAATGAGATAAGAAAACTCTTATTGCAACGAATCTTGAGCAACAGACTACCGGGAGACGTCCTGGTGACTTAGTTTCTAGATAAAAGACAAGAGTCTATAAACTAGATACCATACATATGGTCCATCATATGAACACTACTTGAACGAGCATACAACGCAACTGCAAGCCAAACCAGGCCCGATCGGTTAATCAGATAATCGATCAGAATAAGTAAAGGCTAATCAGTAACTAAACTGACCAGGCCAAATTCAGCCAATCAAAAAGACGATTGGTTAGGTCCATAATAAGCCATTAAAAAGACAACTGAACGAGTTAAATATGATTGATGATTAGTTCAGCCAAGTTCGATCAGCTAAGTAAGATAGCTGATCAGGTTAGTAATCAATCAAATTCGATCAGTTGACAACATAATCAATTAGATCAGTCACAATCAATTAATAAGATAACAAATCACATTAGAAGTGACAATCAGCAAAGATGGTTGATAAAAATAAAGAAGATCACACAAGTAAATTAAAGAGCTGTATCATTAAAGAATGAATTGATCATTTATATAGTGTTATAGGAAAAATTACAAGATATGCCGTATATATATGTATATAAAAAATAATGTATAATAACAAATGAGAGATCAGGTTCCAGGAGTGCTTGAAGGGCTACCGAGTCCGGAGTTTCCAGGGGGTTTATCTTCTTCTCCATAGCCCTTGGTCAGATCACTAAAATCTGACCAGCAGATGTCATCTTCACGATCTTCAACCATGAAAGAAGAGTAGTCAGTCTCAGGCAGAGGTCTAATATTAATGCCCTTGGATATTGAACCACCTTCCCTGGCCGCATGAAAGGTCACTAGGGAGGACTTGGAATGGAGCTCTTGATGCATTTTATGGGATTCCTTCCCAATAGACTTTCAGTAAGCCCTCCATCTCATTCTCTGATTCTTTATTGCATTAAGGGACTTAGCTTTATGCTTTTCAATTGTTCGGTCTCATTTAAAGCAAGCCTTTCCAGTAGACCTCTTCTTACCCCTAAAGAACATTTGAGCAATAGCAAGCACACGTTCTAGTTCCCTCAGCATAACTGCCTCGAATGCAGGAGACATTTTGTAGCGGTCAACGCTCTGAACCTCTAGGGCTAGTCTTGCCTCTTGAGAGAGCACATCCAGACTGACCTTCTGCTGCCTCAGATCTTCAGCTAACCTTTCATAACAAAGCTTGGCTTTCTCATATCCCTGCTGGGCCTCAAGGATAGATTGTTGAGAGGCAGCCAGGGTTTCCTTGGCTGCCCAAGCTTCTGCCTCCTGACCAATAACAATTTGTTCAGTCAGGGATAACTTCTGCTCAGCCTTAGCCAGGTTTACTTCAAGCTGGGTACTCTTCGCAGTCAGCTCTGTCAAGCTGGTTGTAGCATTGTTAGCTCGGGTCTCGGTAGTGGATACGGCCTTCCTTAGAATAGCCTCAGTCATGTCACGCTGCTTCAGCTTTTCTTCAAAGGACATTCTCAACTTTGATTCGCTTGCTGAGGCAGAACTGGCCACCTTCTTCCTCCTTTTAAGCTCTTTCTTTAACTGAGAAATTTCAACGGCTTGTTTCTTTTGAGCCATAATGGCCCTAGTCATCTCCTCTATGGCTTACAAAGAGAAAGGAAACAGGTTATGACTAAATAAACTAGAAATGAAAAGAATTGGAACAAGAGTGATAAGTACATACATAAAAACCGTTATTATAGATAGCACGAACTCGCTCCACATCACTAGCATTCTGAAATTCAATCCAGTAGCCTTCCCCGACATAGCTTCTTCTAGCAGACATGGACTTCAGCATGTTAAGGGGGTTGAGTAATATCTCCTCCGAACCAAGAATACCCACTACAGTAGGAAGTACTGTAATCCCTAGACCATGAGGCCGTTGATCAGTTGGGACTGAATGTAAAACAAGAACGTAGGGGTGGGCACGGTTCGGTTCAGTTCAGTTTTGGACAAAACCGAACTGAACCGAAATTTTTTCGATTCATCCAAAATTGAACAGGTTTAAACCGAATAAGAAATGGTAACCGAACTGAACTGAACTGAGTTTAATCGGTTCGGTTCGGTTCGGTTCATTTCGGTTTTGGGCTTGATGAATCTTTTTAATATTTTCAAATTTAATGGGTTGTTGGATACTAATTTTGGGTTAATAATTGATAATTTCATAAATTTGAATAGCCCAAAAAAGAAAACCTAACTACAAATCTACAATATATAAATCCATTACACTATATATATAAAATATTAATACATCCCAAACTGTAAAATAAAAGTTCAAAACTTAGTTAAAAACACAAGTATCTGTCTCTATGCTGCATAATAAATTAATAATACATTCCAAAAATAAATAATCCAAACTCCAAATCAACATTACAACTAAAATAACTTATTTCCAATTTCATTTCACTTCTAATTTCCATAGCACATTCCACATACATAAAAGCATGCATTCCATGTTGTCACTCCTCCTGCAGATACAAAAAATCATGTATGCATTTGTCACTCAAACTTTATCCTCTAGAGAAACAAAAAAACTATAGTGAAAATCATGCAGATACAAAAAATTAAAGGCTTACCATCATGAATCATTCATCTTCAATCTTTATCCTCCATAGAAACATTTGTCAATCCACTTTCATAAATAATTAGACAAAATCACACAAATAAATTTATAGAATGCTAATCTATGAACCGAACTATTTTATTTGAAAATTTTCAAAAGCAAAAAGAAACCCACCTTGACATACATATACTCATATACATATATGATCTATATTCCATCCATTAGTAGTTTTCGGATGCTGTTACAAATAATTCGGTTACATTAGCAATTCAGTACAACACTTTAATAAACCTTTTAAAATTGAAAGAAAGCAACACTACAACACTTTAATTCCATCATTCTTTTTTTTTGTTGATTGAAGTGATGCCGATATTATCATCTAAGATTACCCAAATCAACAAACATTTTTTTTTGAAGAAGCAAATTTATTCATACAGGCCAACGCAAGCAGCAAAACAAGAACAAGAAAAAAGCACAAGAATGCACCCACAATACAACACACTCAAAGCAACATACCAGAGAAACAAAACAGAGAAGTAGAGCAAAACAGGAACAGAGCACCCGCCACCCAACACCCCACCGAAGCAAGTCAAACCACACCCCACTCCACAAAATCCCCCCTCATGCTTGAGCCCTACCCAAATCAACAAACATGGCACACCAATTTGTGCCTATCAAGGAAAATTAACAAACCAAAACAATATAAAAATGTATATATTTTGCTTTTAAAAAAAGAGATTAATTCAAACATGATCTTATCATCTTTTAAATAATTAGTTGATTAATTATCACAAATTTGAATTGATCTTTTTTATAATAAGATTAATATCATTCACGAATCCAAATAATGAGCACAAAATCTCTCTGATTCTCCATTATTCAACAAGAAGATAACACACCCAATACTACAATCCAACACAAACTGAGCAAAAGGCAAAAGCTAAAACTTCATAGAAAAAAGAGAAAGAAAAGTTTAAAGTTTAAAGTTTATACCTTTGTTTAGTTGATGAAACCAGCAGCAGATTGAGTCTCGTTGAAGCTTTGGCTGGAGAAGAGCTGGAGAAAACTAATTGCTAAAATGAATTTGTAATCATTAAAGAAAACGTACTGATCTGGAAAAAAAAGATACTTAAAGTCAATAACTAACAAATAAATGAGAAAAGTAGAAAACTGGAAGAGCTGAAAGACAAAATGACAAGATTAACTGAAGAAGAGTAGAAGCTAGTGATAAACCTTGGCCGGAAAGAGATCGGAAGGCGAGGCGTTGTTGAAGAAGGATATCAGAGCTCTTGAGAGTTGACTGTTGAGTGTTGAGAGAAAAGAGAGGCGAGATCTGAGAGTTAGAGAGAAAGAAAAATAGAAAAATAGAAGTGTTAGAAGGTTACGGTTTTATCTTTTTACTTATATAGTCAGTTCATTTCGGTTCAAACCGGTTTTGAAAAACCAAAACCAGATTGAACCAATTTTTTTTTTTGGTTTTTTAACATTTAAACCGGTTTAAACCAAATTGAATCCATGAACCGAACTGAACCGTCTTTTTTTGGTTCGGTTCGGTTCGGTTCCAAACTTGTTGTCCCACCCCTACAAGAACGGTTTCAGGAGCGGCCACCGGGGGTGTGGCGACAGTTTGTTCCTGAGTCTACTCCTGACTAGTGGCACTTGACCGGCCTACCTCAACAACACTTACGATCAGAGCCAGGATAACATTGGGCAAGGGCCCAGAAGGGCGGTTTAGCCTTAAAGAAACTTTATCGACATGCTCCGCCTCATAGTCAGATAAGTTGTCTTCGGGAGCGGACGAATTAGTCGATACTTTTTCAGGACTGGCTTGCCCTTCGTCAAAATATGAGTCAGTAAAGACTATCTGACGTGTAACGGAGAATTGTGTATGGCCTTGCCAGCGCGATGAACCGAAAGGCCAGAAGGAACCTGGATAACTGGATAGCCAGTTTTAAGAGGAGCTGGTTCAGTCGGAGTTGGAGGTTGAACTTGTTAATGGGCGGCTTGTCTAGTAGCCTCGCCAATAGCCTGATCATCTGCCCTGGTCTGGTCAGATGGCAGAGGAACAGATGGAGCTGAAGCACGATCATTACTTTTCTTCGATCGGTGCTCCCTGCGGATTAGATCAGTTAATGTATCATGATCTTCATCGTCCTTCTTAATGACGACCGTTTTGAATCAAGTCTGATGAGATCCCAGGCCATTGCTAACTCGGTTTTCCTTTTTCCACGAGCAGCATCAGGAGCAGAAGAGCCAGCAGTAGTTTTGGTCACTTTACTAACCGAAGATCTCCCAAAAGGTTTGGTCAGGTGGCGACCAGCTGTCTCTTTAGTAAGTTTCCTCTTTGAACCTCTCGGAGACTTTCTCTGATCGCTGACTTGATCAGATGACTTATTCACTCTTTCCCGATCAGGAGCGCTTGAAGATGTATTGGGATCAGGTTTATAAATGCTCAACCATGCCTTGTTGGGGAGGAGCAATCCATTGAGCCAGCTGGGCAGCGACTTCTGCTCGACTAACTTTGTTGAGATTCTTGATTTTTTTTAGCTAGTTCCCCCGCCACGATATCCACTTCGTACACTGAACCATTAAAAAAACATCAGAACGAGTAAAACAGAGCTCAGAAAATTTAAGGTTCGGGAAAAATAAGGCGTACTTACAGTGTTTGGGTCGATTCAAGATTGGAGGAAACATGCCTAAATCAAGAAGGTCCTTTTCGGTGAACAACACGCACCGATCCCTGGCCTCCCACGTTGTCTGAGCAACTTTGACAACGTTCATGGCCTGATCCTCCGTTAGTGTTGCAGGAGTCTTGTTCCATAGCTCATGACTATAGAAGTGCCTAGGAACATTGCTCCTACCTAACTCCTGTCGAGGATCAGCGGCCACGGTATCACCTCGAACGAAGAACCAGCTGTTCTTCTAGTATTTGTTGGAAGAGGGGAAACCCTTGATAAAGCCCTTGTGATCTTTGCTAGATGGAGGTGTGGGTCGCTGGCTATACCCCTTGGGAATCCAATGGCTGATCGAGCTGGATTGAAGATAGAAGGTACCTCAATTGTCTGACCGGCCCAAAGTGTAGAAGTTCAAAATTTCTTGTGGGGTCGGGGGGTACTTGGCACCAATTTGCTTCCACAGATGCCACAAACTCATCAGTACTCGATAAGAGTTAGGAGAGAGTTGAGCAGGAGCGATTCCAACCTTAGCTAGGAACCGAGCAATGAAAGGTTGAAGAGGTAGAGTGACCCCGGATGTAAGCATTGTGACGAGAACTATGTGCTACGGGCTGAACTGGACGAGAAAAATATTAAAAAAATCCCTCTAAAATAGATTCAAACCTAGCAATATTCTCTTTATCGCCTATTCCAATGTAATGAATCAAAAATTCAAAGTGACAATGATACGTAGCAGGATCCATACCTGATGATTAAAGTGAGCAAGGTGAGAACTCTGACGATGGCGAAGATCTGGCTGAAACGAAGAACTCTGAGAAGATTTTTGGAGTAGAAAAGAGACTTAGAAGATGAGGAGTTGTGTAACTTGAAAGAAACGATTGCATAAGAGTGAAATGAAGGAGTTTGAAAGTATTTATAGGCGAAGATGACGTCATACGAGAGTGGTGGTTGATGTGCAAATCCCGAAGATCAATCGTCGTTTGAAATTTAAGCCGCTGTCGTCAGTTGCGTCATTCGCGTCGAATCATCTAGGCAAATCAACCGTTTGTGGTTGAAATTAAAAGCCAGCTGTCCAACATTAGTAAGCACTTATGAGCTACACGACAGAAGGCTTCCGAGTTAAACATATCTCACCGAGCGAGTTATTGTCTTTGAGCAAAATACTCGGTTTGAATGTTTAAGGGGGTATTGTTATTGGTGTAATTTGAAAATATGGCACGTCAGCATAAACACCATGTCACGTAAGAACAATAAGTGACGTGTCGACAAAATGTCGATTAAACTGAACCAACCTAAAGTGATCAGAAAAAAAAACCCCACAATACTGATCAAAGTTACTTAGATGGTTGGGTTGAAAAACCCGACCAAGGTAATTAGATTGATTGGGTTAGTAACAAAACGATTGGGGGGAAACCTGAGTGATCGGGTCTAGCAACTTGATCAGGTCAAGATCCCTGGTCGGGGGTGAAAGAGATCTGGTCAGTTTTGGAAGAAGGTCGGCTAAGTGACACATGGACAATGTTTAGATACGTTCAGATGCTTGACGTGTTGATAACGTTATTACGACTCAAACACGTAAAGAAGAATCCTCTTCAAATAAGGCTTTAAAAGACATATTTTGATAAGGAAACAGATTTCCTCAAAGTTATTGGAATCCAGGAAAAGACCCGATATAGTTAAAACATACGCAACGATATGAAACAGGAAATAAGATCAGTACAACTCTTATAAGTCAGAATAATTTATGTTTCACTAAAACACTGCCATTAATTATGTTACTTGTACTTTAAGAATTAGTGTTCTATACATGTATAAATAGACCCTTAAAACGCCTAGCAAGGGTTGACGAATCATTAATATTCGAGAGAGCAAGTAAGGTTGAGCGTGTAATCATATTATCCATAGTGAATTCTTCTCTTTGCCTTCACCATCAACCGTGGATGTTTCATCGCCTTGGGGTTTTACCACGTAAAATAATGGTTGCACGACTTCTTTTATTTCTTTCGATTCATTATACAGCTGCAAACTTTACATACTTTGTGTGACGCATGCTTGCCTTTACATAATCCAAAAATCACTGTCAACACTTATCAAGCATGTATCATATTTTTTCCATAATTGTTTTCTAAAGAACCAACTTAATGGCCAAAAAAGCTTCGAAGAGGAAGAAGATAACACCACAAAGAGTTGAAGATTTGGTATATATGCATAATAATCTTCGCCTTTTAACTTACAATAACCGTGTGTTTCAATTGTGGGATGTTGGAGGAGATAGTTTTGATTTTTAGACATGAAGAATGCGGGGATACTTGAGACTGTAAACGTTTCTCTAGATGAACCAGAGTTAGAGGCCAAATTATTTAGATCATTTAACAATGTGCATGATGATGATGAATTTAATTAGGAATTTAGAATATGTTTTATGAGCTTTTTTTAATGTGTAATTTGGATTTTGTATATATTATGACTTATGTGACGTATGTTTTGTATGGATTTTGTAATATGTTACGATTTATGTGACATGTTTTATTTTGGTTTTATAATATGTTACATTGTTATGACTTATGTAATTATGTGATATGTTTTATTTGGATTCTGAATTTGATTTTGAATGAATTATCAAATATGTTTTCATATATTATAATTTAAAAAAATATAAATATATTATTTTAATTGACGTATCATACAATATCTATATCATAAATTTAATGTATCCCCATATTATATGGTATCTGTATCTTATATATATATATATATATATATATCTATATCCGTATCCAGTATCCATATTCGTGCTACATAGACTCTAGTAGAATTTCCGTTACTTATAAATAAGAATTACATCACCCCTTTAAGATAATTATAAGATAATTATATTATAGTCAAAGAACCTTTACGGTTTCCTAGATAATTGCAAGTCATATCAATTTTATGAAACTCAAGATAAACAAACAGTTCCGTATCCGTAGACCAGCATATTTTCCATTACTTATAAATAGGAATTACATCACCCTTTTAAGATAATAAAAAGTTAAAAACTAAACAGCCCATCATATTCTAGTCAATGAGCCCTTACAGTTTCCTAGATTATTGCAAGTCACATCCATTTTACGAAAGTCAAAACAAACAAACAATTTAAAGTTTAAATGCCTTTAGAGAACCATCCGCTCTAAGAGAACCCATATTGGTTGTAAAATGAGACCCACTTTGGTTGATTATTTTTTTTTTTTTTTTTTAGGTCTTATGACCTTTACAATGGTCCAAAAAGAGACCTAAAAATTAAACTCCAAATGTGGTCTTACCGCACTAGATCCAAATTGGGTTTTAAATTTAAAACTCAATTTGAATCTTGTCCAATGATTGAAGATGGATTCCCAATATCTCTTGATCATTAGATTGGATATATATATATATATATATATATAAAATTTAAATTTAAATATATAATTATTAATTTCAAATTTATATATAATGATAAAATATAAATATATTTAATATATATGTATTTCAATTATTTTAATTTAAAGATATAATTATTACATTCAGTAATTACAAATATAATGAAAAAATATAAATAAATTTAATATATATATAAATTATTATAATTTAAATATATTATTAGTAATTTCAATAATTATATATAATGAAAAAATATAAATAAATTTCAAATATATATTTAAATTCCAAAAAGAGAACCGAACCGAAACCATCCTGGTACCAGCTCTGTCCGGTTCCGGAACCAAAACCGAAAAAACCTATTCCGGTTCCGGTTTTCCTCCGGCTGTTCCGGTTTGGTTCGAGTAAATTGTTTTATTTTAAATTAATTATAATTTGTTAAATAAGTATTGATAGTGTTGATATTTTAAATATACAATATAATTTATTATTATTGTGTATATATATATATAATATTTTAAAGAAAAACAATGATTATTTGGAAAACAAAAGTAAAAAAAATGGTTCCAATTTCTGTTTATCAATTTAGACCCATTGTGGGGAAAATAGATCCAAATAAATAAGATCTAAATAGGAAGACCCATATTTAATGATGTGGCATAAATGGGTCTTGTGTTTGGGTCTCCACCATTGTGGATGCTCTAACCATGTTTTATTTTTCTGTCCTCCAATAATTGTTTTTTCTTAGAGTTTCATTGATTGGTATCCTAAATTTAGAGTACCAAATTTGAAACTCTAAATCTACTTTTTAACATTTTCTATTTCATTTTTACTCCCATATCCATTGTTACCATTTTAAATAAATTCAATTAATATATAATAAGTTTTAGAGGGATGCTACATTCACTCTCCTAACCCACTCTCTCAATCTACTCTATCTTCTTATGTTGACACATGTCAACTTTTTACCTTTTGACATAAAAATTGGAGTATAATGAATGTATTGTTTTTTTAATTTAGATCAACCAACCTCTTCTCAAATTGCCATTTCTTTTTACAAAATATAATTTGTAATATCTTTCACCTAATTATTTCCAAAAACCATTTTGACTTTTTTTATATAAAAAAAAGAACATTTCTGAGTTTTTTTTACTACAAATTTAACTCTATTTTTTTTACTCTTAAATATCATTTATACTCCTTTAATATATATATATATATATATATTAAAAGCATAAATGATGTTTGAGAGTAAAATATATATGATATTATATATAATATATATATATATATATATATATGTATATATATTGCAATCATCTTTTCCATATTATAATAAATATTGAATGAAATTAGTGATAATATAAATTATATATATTTTAAAAGAGTATAAATGATGTTTTTGAGTAAAAAAAATTGCTTAAAACGTTTTTTTCTCCTTAAAAAAGTCAAATTATATTTGGTAAAAAGATGAAAGTAATATGGGAAGGGAATGCTTGGTTTGAGTGGTAAATAAAATAAAAAGACAATTCATTTATTATGACTCTAATTTTTATAGTAAAAAGCAAAAGGTTGACAAGTGTCAACATAAGAGGAGATAGTGGATTTAGAGAGTGAATTGAGAGAGTGTATTTAGCATCCCTCTAAGTTTTATCATCATAAAAATCATACCATTAAAAATGTTTCATCTAGATATTTAAAATGAGACTGATATTGAATATTTAATAATAATTTTTTTATTTAATAATTTTTTATTTATCAAAATTTACTTATTCTTTCCATACTTAAAATTTTTTGCATATTGATTATTATAAGTTATTAATAAAATAAAGACATTAAAATTTCCAAATAAAAATTACAATAACCTAAACATAGTAAAATAAGAATAGCAAAAGGAAACAAATAAAAAAAACATAAATAATAGCAATATAACATATTAATATTTTGGAAGGTCGTCTAAATGACTTTCATATCCACCTAAAACATAGAGAAAGTTGGATAGATCAAGGAAATTAGGTGTGAGCATCTCCAATGCAAATATGCATTTGGAGAAAAATTGACTCTCACATATAGTTAGAAAAATTCTTTCCAATGCAATTATCTAACTTTAATATGGAAATGATGTGGCAAAAAAAGTTAGAGAATACAAAGTTGAGTTTCTAGAATATAATTCTAGAAACTCTTCTAAAAATGCTGATTATGATTTCTAAATCTTTCCACCAATAATATTATAGCTTATTTATTTGAAAATTAAAAGAGGAGAGAGAGTTGAATAATTGTTTTATTATGGTTGGTCATACAGTGAATGCATATTTGATTTCAGATAATTGCATTAGAGATGTGAATATGCATTTCTCTATTTGTTTTTGAAAAGTGGGTCCATGATGAATAGAAATACTGATGTGACACTATCTATAAACTCAAAAATACATATTTGCATTGGAGATGCTATAATAAATAGAAAACATTAGGTAACAAATAAAACATGTAAGAAATTTTGATGATAAAATTTGATTGAAAAAGTTTGAAAAGAAATAACTAGGTAGGGAAAATTAGTTGAAAATTGTTAGACTGTAAAAATTAGGTGCAAAATTGTTTGATAAAAAAATTAGATAAAAATATATAAGAGAATATAAATGTTATATTTTTACTAAAAGTAAACAAAAATTAAAACTTTTATTAAATTAATATTTGTTAAAATTTAGTTAAAAAATAAAATTATATAAAAATAATTTATTGAAGGAAGTAAAAATTAACAATGAAAGTATAAATTATCTGAAGATAGAGATAGTGTAAGCCCTAGAGTCGCGCAGCGGAAGGAATTTTCAAAACTTTTTAAAAATATTTAACGACTTTAAAACCGTGTACGATATATAAGATTAAATAAAAGGTAGGATTCGAAATCATACCTCAAGGCTAACTCATTCGTTCTTAAACTTCTTGATGTTAAATTTGCTTTCCGATTTGTACAACTGTATCTTCCTCGCTATCTCTCAGGTTCTAGCAACTGTGTGTGGGCACGTCACGAACTTCAAGAGGATGTAAAAACAACACGAAACAACACGAAACAACTCTTACTTTGTGTATATGGAATTCGGCCACACTTGAATAAGAAAGAACAATATAAGAACTGAAAAAACACAAAGTGTGTCTAATACAACCTAGAAGGGAGGTGAATAGGTTTTAATTGATATATTACCAATTTTTCGACTTAATCAATTTTAATAGTCCTACCCCATAATAGTAATCAATCAATCCAATTTAAATATGCGGAAAACAATAAAAACATAAGGATTGATTTACGTGAGAAACCCTCCAACCGGGCAAAACTCACGGGCTATCCTTCTAGCCACATTCGGTCCTCAAATCCACTACTTGAATGAAAGTTTACAACCTAGGTTGACCTCAAGTCACACCTACTTGGTCACTAACCCTTTCACTCTACCCAACGGGCCTTTAATAGTGATTCTTGACCACAAGCTTGTGCACTAACTCACTTAGTCACAAAGCTTAACAATCAATGAAGAGGTTAAACAACCTATGTGAATATGTAAAAGATATTCAAACATGCAATTAATGCTAGGCAACAATAAATGCTTATCTAAGGATTTAAAGATGTCAATAAATGCAAATCCTAGATATCAATATCTAAATACAAATGTATGAAGATTTAGCTAGAAGGGTAAAATCGTCCTAAATGCTAGCTATTAATGAACAAGGCTCTCAACCAACAAACAACAACTCAAACATGTTATAAATGCCAATAAACAAAAAGATATGCAATAAAATCACATAAAAGAGCTAACCCTAGGCAAACAAGAACATAAATAAATACAATGAGATTTAGGGCATGTTCAAGTTACCTAGTCAATGAAAGCAAGAAGAATCCATGATGAGATGATGCTTGAAGATGTTAGATGCACATGGATTTGTGTTTGGTTGAGTAAAGATGAGTTCTTGGAGCTCTCTCTCTCTTGGATTTACTTTCTCTCACTTAGAGATATATTTTCAGAGCTCTAGGTCTAAGTGAAGGAGAATGAGATGTATTTATAGAGACCAAAAATGAGCTGGTGTGAAATACCCGAAATGCCCAGTTCGGGTAAAAAAGGCGACATGCAAGGCGACATGAGCAAGTCGCCTTGGAAGTCGCCTAACACACTGTGAGAAAACACGTTGCCTGAGGCTACATGTGAGGCGACATCCCCAAGTCGCCTATGAAGTCGTCTAACACACTGTGGAAAAAATAAGATGATAGAGGCGACATGTAAGGCGAAATCCCCAAGTCGCCTATGAAGTCGCCTAACACACTGGAGAAAAAAGAACATGACAAAGGCGACATTGGAGGCGACATGCACAAGTGGCCTTGCATGTCGCCTACACACTGTGGAAAAACCTAAGTCTTAGGCGACTTGTCAGGCGACATGCACAAGTGGCCTTGCATGTCGCCTAACCTACTGTGTAGCCCATTAACACCAAAATGCAAGAAGTGTGTGTGTGCTACCATACATGCATGTCAATACGAATGCATAGAATGTGAGTGTGTGCAACTAAAACCTCTTCAAAGAGAGTTAAGCAAGTGATATACCTTTGAAGAGCTCTTGAGAGAGATGATGTCCTTGAAGCTTGATCACACCCAATGAAGCCTAATATACCCTTACAAAAATTAATCCCCAATGTGGTTTGTCAATGAAATAAGCCAATCAAAATATGAGGAACTTACAAAAACCTTTTTTTTTTCTTATTTTGTTCTCTAGTTGGCCGCACCCTTTCTTGTTTCTTATCTTTTGTTGTATTTCAACGTGTTACTTATATATATATATATATATATATATATATAATATCTTTATATATATATATATATATATATAACAAGATAATAATCCTTTTCAAATATATCTCTATATATTTAAAATAAGATAATTAGTATTTTAGTGACCAAGTTAGTATAGGATTCTAAATCCCACATAATCCTAGTTCACTAAGACTTGAACACTTCACCTAGTTAGGAAATAAAATAATCTTATTATTTTATCTTTGTCTCAGTCATGATTCGAACCTGTAACCTCCAATTAATAATTAATTGATAATTCTAAGTTATTAATTTATTAATTAAATAATCTAATTATTTAATTAATTTAATTATTAATATATTAACTAAATAATCTCATCATTTAATTAATTCCCTAAATAAATTTCTTGTTACTTTCGTAACATAATTAATTGGATCATCCAATTAATTAAACGTGACCCACAATTTTGACCTCTAATAATCCTAAGAAAAATTAATTAAACTCTTTTGTTGATGGTGATTTTTGGATCATTGAAAAGTCAACCGCCAAACATTAAGACGTAGGCAGATCGAAGCTTTAACCAATCTAGGGTTTGAATAATCAAAGTCTCTTTCTCCACGTGGATGGACACGATTTATTCGTATTTGTGATTGATAATGTATACAAGTAGAAAATAAAGGATAAGTAAAGCATAACGCATATTTTATGAGGTAAAACCCCAAGACGGGGAAACATCCTCGGTTGCCAGTGGCGGCGAGAAGAAATCCGTTATGAATAAAATGATTACACACACAATCTCTCCTTCTCTCGAGTAGTTGTTATGCTTTTTTACACAAATATCGATAGATCCCCTTATACTTCGATTGTTCGATCCCCTTACATAATGATATTATGGGTCTATTTATATGTGCATAGAACCCTAATCTTTCTTGTACAAGTAAGGAAGGTGGTGGTATTTAATTAGAACTTGTTACTTGTTGAAGTCGTATTTAACTCCTTTCATGTTTCTAAGATCTTGCGCATTGAATTAGAATCTTCGTAGGACTTCTAGTTGAGTAGTCCGTATAGGACTTATTTCCTGATTGTTGTGCAATCTTCTAAAATAGCAGAGTTATTGCTTGATCTGGACTCTTTGATATGTAATGGAAATAATAATATTTCCTTATTAGAATGTGGTTCTAGATTCCTTACTTGAATAAGATTCTTCTTCTTCATAATTAAATCGTAGTTGAACTAGTGATATTGTCTTGACTGAGCATCTCTTGGCCGACCATTTCCCAACCTGACCGGGTCCTCTTTCCCTGATCGGTTTTGCTACCCGATCGGGTTTAGACCTATTTTGGCTGATCGGCTCAGTTTGACCGCCTAGTCTAGTAACATCAAATGTGACTTGGTCGAATGTTGACCGGTTAACTTTACCTGACCATGCTTATTTTACTCGATCGATTTACTATACCCGACCAGGTCTCTTTTACCCGTTCGGTTCATCCGACTGCTCGCCAATCACTAGCGACTGTTTTTCTTCTCTGATGACGTGGTCTGCCATATATTCCGGATTATCCACTGTCTTTGCTGACATGTCATGTTACCGAAAAATCCCTATAACATCTTTAATTAATATTTCATGATTATTAACTTCGGAGTTACTCCAATAAAAACCTGAGGCTGTACTCTCGTAACTGTAGATGTTTTTACACAAACTAAAAACTCAGTATCTATCGATATAGCTATTACATATAGTATGATCCTCTACAAGTAGTTCATAATTAGAGCTGGGTTATAAAGTTCGTTATACCCCTCTAATTATATTTTTTCCGTTAAGTATCATTGATTCTCTAATGAACAATTATATCCTTCATTCCTTTACGGAAGAAGAAGAGCGCTCATAATTGTTCAAGCCCGAATCAACTCTTAAGAGAACTACTTCTCTAGTTCTAGCAAGAAGGAGTATATTTCACTATTGTATACAGACCTTTCCAGCCATAAGCCAAACTGTGATTCTAAGATACAGAGATATTGATCGGGAATGTTACTCCGATCTCACCCATGGTAAATCAAAAACCACGATCTAACTTGGAGTCAGTAAGACACTCAGGATTAAGATCACTCAATACAACCATCATTTGTTGATATATATGAATCTCCCCATGTAACGTATATTGGTGAGAGATTCATATAGATCATGGCCCAGTCCTATATGATCACATTATATAAGATGTCTCCATTCTCATACCACTATATGAGTAGTCTATGATAAGACCACCATACATTACGGAATGGACCGCAACTATAGATTAACCACAAATAAAGTATCAAACTTTATTTGCTCTATACGGACTCTTTAGATTATACATCTCAAATTGAATTCCTCTGTATATGACACTCATATACACAGTTTGAGATCATATCAGACAATCTTGGATGTTAAGTACATATGATATAAAAGTATGAGACATATAATTAGAATGAAAAGACAACTTCTTTTATTTATAGTTTATCATCATTTACATAAGAGTATCAGGAATTTAAAAAATAAAAAATAAAAAGAAATAAAAATTGACAATGCATCTCCATTGTAACCACTAAGGGTGGGCAAAAAACCAATAAATCGAACCGAACCGATCCAATCGGTTTTTTTCCGGTTTTCTTATGTTGACCGGTTCGGTTCGGTTCATTTTTTTTAAAACAGATTGGATCGGTTTTTTTTCCGGTTCGTTATCCCAAACCGGAAAACCGAACCGAGATCCAATATATATTAAAAAAAAAACCTTAGTTTTAATGTTTAATAGTCCATGAAACTATAAAACTATGAAAGTGTGTCACATCATATTTTTTTCTTAGTTTTTTTATGAATATTATTTTAAACTAGTATTTTCAATTTGTTCAAACCCATAATTTAATTTGGTCCAAGGCCCGAAAAAATTAAAATATGAAAATATGTGTAATAATTAAAACATAAAAATATAGTCCAATTGGCCCAAAACCGAAAAAACTGAACCAAACCGAACCGGTCAAATTTAATCGGTTTTTGATCTGTTCATAATTGTTAAGTTGATCAGATCGGTTCACTTTTTTAAAAACCGAACATTATCGGTTTTTTATCGGTTCACTCCAAAAGTAAACCGATCCATTAAACGCCCACCCCTAGTAACCACGCACACTGTTTTGTTAATGTTCCTCTTTACTAGTTAAATGCCATTTTTATTTTATTATTGTTTCAACCAAACCACATTTGATTTAATTTCCAAACTGCATGCGCCCCTGACTATTGTGATCATGTTGGGATTGTCAAAACCCCATAGTCTTGACAAATACTCCCATGGTCAGTACTAAGTAGGAATAAGCAGTTGGTTTGTGAAAATCTACATCGTATCATATATTTATTGATTTATTCTATTCAATTTCATTCAAATTCAGACCATGTTATATATGCTGCATAGAAAAACAAAAGGTACAAAATCACTTGATCATTCAATGACGATCAAGAGATGGTGATTGGTGGAGGAGAGAAGAAAATACTGCAGCCGCTTGAATAAACAAAAAAAAATCTGGTCTTGGACCACAAGTAGGCCAGTAGGGGCCGGCACAACAGATCATGCATCCAAATAATAAAGCCTCATTTCAATCTTTTTCTCTTATGAATTCTCTTGATTGCATTCACTTAACGATTCAACTAAAAAAATTAATAATAAGATTCTGAAATCAAGTGACATTACATGAAATAATGAAAAATCATTAAAAGCATATCATTCATCCACCAGTTGTAAAATAAATATATCTACACGTTTATTAATTATCATCTTCGCATCTCATTAATTTTGTGTTTATTTACAGCTGCAAATGCCAGGAAAAACTCCAAATATTTTCTACCAACAAAGAGTGTGCTTGCATTTATTGTCGTGCCTGTGGTTTCTGAAGTGATTCCCTTAATTTTATGCATCTACTATTGCTGGAGAAGGCATGCAAAAAGGAAAGGTAATTCTCAAAACCGTTAACAAATTAATATTGTACATCTCTTAATTGCTCTCAGGTTTATACAGTTATTGGTCTTAGATACTAAATTATGGCAGCATTGCTTTTATGTAAACACAATGAACTTTTTTTTATATAAAAAATCGTCTTCAACTATTTCATATTCTTACAAATGAAATATATATATATATATATATATATATATATAATTTTTCAATTGTCAGTTTGTCCTGATATAAAATATATCAGGACGAAAAATGTGGACCATTAGATTTACATATTTTGACTCAAAGTGTATACACTTGTCAAAACTTCTTCATAATCCGTGGTCCACATTCTTCGTCATGATATATTTTACATCAAGACGAACTGACAGTAGAAACACTATATATATATATATATATATATTTCATTTGTAAGAATAGTAAATATTTGAAGACGATTTTTTTTATTAATTACAAATAATTAGGCGGTTTGTTATTGGGATATAACTTGAACTTACAATATTAAATGTGTACGTGCAAGAGGCTTACATACTACTAGACCAACCTAATCTCGTTAATAGAGTTTATTTATTCTATAATGTTAGAGATTTTTTTTTCCGAATAAATCATTTTAAAGATATTATTTTTATAGTGTCTAATGAAATTTAATTTTTAAATTAAAGAAAATAAGATGAGATAATGTGCCCTCACACCTAGGGATAGGCATTTCCCCCACGTGGCCCCATCTCCATTTGCCCCCAAACCCCATATGGGGGCAACTAGGGATAGGCATTTCCCCCACGTGGCCCCATCTCCATTTGCCCCCACCCCCATTTGGGGGCAAATTTTGCCCCCATATGGGGTTTGGGGGCGGGGGTGGGGGCAAATTTTGCCCCCAAAACCTAAATGGGGATGGGGGTGGGGGGACCTACCCCCACCCCCATTTCCCCATTTTCCCATTTCTTTAAATGGGGGTGGGGCCCCATTCCCCCATATGTATAATATATATATTTAAATATTTTTAATATTTAAAAAAAAACGTAACTTTTAACTTTATTATTTTTTGTTCTACCACTAACTGACTATCTGACAGTTGAATGTACTTAGTTTTTTTGTGAATTTTTTTTGGCTTTTATGTGTAATACTAAATTACTATAGTTATTTCTATTAATTTTGAACAATTATATGGATTGGATATCGAAACATGGTAATTTGTAGGATTGGAATCATCGAATTTCGAATTCAGAATTATAAATTTCAGATTTCGAATTTCGGATTGCAAAATATTAGGATTAAAAATGGGGGAAATGGGGGACGGTGGTGGGGGCAGGGGAACCTCCCCCCAAACACCCTCATCCCCACTTCCCCCAAATGGGGTTTGGGGGCGGGGATGGGGGGAGGTTTCATAAATGGGGATGGGGGTGGAGGTACCCTCCCCCGCCCCAATGGGGCCCCACGCCCATCCCTACTCACACCTATTTTGATGTTGTGAATGTCTTTTATATATATATATATATATATATATATATATATATATATATTCATTTCCTCCTCAGTGCGCACTAATATAAAATACATCAGTGCATTGCATATGGGCCATAGATTATGGATAAACACTGACAAATGCATGCAGACTGAGTCAAAGCAGTTGAATCTAATGGTCTACTTGCAACGCATTGATAAATATTTAACAGTACGCACTGATGAGAAAAGTTTCATATATATATATATATGTGGTTATCTAGTAAGGACGTCCTGAAATTATAAGTTAAGGACGTCCAACAACAGTCACACATTCATATTAGGCGTGGTTATTTGTTAATGTGGGGCTGTGGGCCCAATGTGAATGTATAGCTGTAGTTAGATGTCTTGAAATTATAAAGTCAAGAAGTCTTGACCAGAGAACCGTTGTATGTGTGTGTGTGTGTGTGTGTATATATATATATATATATATAGTCATTTTCTCCTCAGTACGCACTGATATAAAATACATCAGTGCATTGCATGTGTGTCATAGATTATGGACAAACACCGATAAATGCATACAAACTGGATCAAAGCAATTGAATCTAACGATTCACATGCAACACACTGATAAATATTTATCAATGTGCATTAAGGTGAACATTTTCTTATATATATATATATATATATATATATATATATATATATATATAGGGTCAGGCTAGAACAACTTAAAATTGTGACTTAAAAGTTTGACTTCAACATCTCAACCGCTCATATGTTCTTAATCCAATAGTTGAGATTTGAATGCATTTATAACTCTTGGATTGAGAGCACATGGGTGGTTGAGATGTTAAAGTTAAACTTTTAAGTCACAATTTTAAGTTGTTCTTGTCTGACCCATATATACATAAGCGGACCTGTCAGTCTTGTGTTTTAGTGTGAATTTTTTTTGAAAAGAAGAATCTTCTTATTTTTAAAAGGAATGAAACATATGTATATAGGTTAGTTTTAAATTA
This sequence comes from Dipteronia sinensis, assembly GCA_033220585.1. Lineage (NCBI taxonomy): Eukaryota > Viridiplantae > Streptophyta > Magnoliopsida > Sapindales > Sapindaceae > Dipteronia > Dipteronia sinensis. Next base: position 17,513,917 of record CM065644.1, on the reverse strand, counting down.
AAAACGTTATTATTATAATAAATAAAGAAAAGTCTAATTTTATATATTCTTTTAATTTGGAAGAGAAAACATATTCATTTTAGGATTTGGTTTCCTATGCATCATAATATATAAAGGAAATTTTTCTCCTCGGTATACACCGATAAATATTTATATGTGCCTTGTTTGTGGACCATCAGATTCAATTGCTTTGACTCAATCTGCATGCACTTGTTAGTGTTTATCTATAATCTATAACCCACAAGCAATGCACTGATATATTTTATATCAGTGCGTTTTAAAGTGAAATGGACTGATATATATATATATAAGTATTGTTAGGCTTCCTAATTTCTTCTCAAATGGTATTGGCACGTGAGGTGTCAACATCTTATAAATCATGAGATTATGTAGTGAGTGATAGTGATAGTGACACCTCCCGTACCAACACCATTTGGAATGGAATTTTGAAAAAAAAAATTGAAAAGCTTAGCATTACTCATATATATATATATATATATATATATAGCTTTTCTATTGTCAGTTCGAACTGATATAATATATATATATATATATATATATATATATATATCGATTCCTTGCATGTGGGTTATTGGATTTAAATGATGTTTTGACAAATGCATATAGTCAAGTCAAAATATATAAATTTAATAGCCCACATGTAAGGAACTGATATATCATAGGTCATTGGATTATATCAGTTCTAACTGACAATAGAAAAATTATATATATATATATATATATATATATATCGTGTTCTAGAAATCGGTTTAGGAGGCCGAATAGGCCTTAGGCTATTCCGACCGCCGCTATTAGGCCCTATTCGACCTTTCTAGGCGGGTGGCTGATTGGTCACCTACTAGATCCGTCTAGTTGGCCACCTATACCGATTTTTAGAACAGATTAATAGGCATAATTGTTTTAAAAAAAAATCGCAACTATATTCATCGATGTCATCACGTCGTCCAGTGTAGGGAGTGAAGAGTTGCACAACAAAAAAAAATGAAAAAGAAAAAATTGAGTGAGTGAGAGAGTGAGAGTATGTGTGAACTGTGAAGAGTTGGAGAGAAACTTTGAAATGAAATCCAATAAATGAAGATAAAATGAAGAGCTTGAGATAGAGATGCAAGATCGATAGAAACAAAGAGTTTTGGGAAGAGTTTTGGAGAGAGTTATGGAGTGTGAGTTATAGAGATTGAAATGAGAGAGAGTGTGTGCGTTAATTGAGAGAAGAAAAATGAGTGATGATGTGCAAGTGGTGATGTACACATTAATTGAGGGCGAGAGTGATTGGGTGGATTGATGGAAGATGAATGATGATGTGCACATTAATTGAGGTGGTGGGATGTGCTGTCGATAATAAAAAAATTAATAAAAACTAATAAAAAATGGTATAATAAAATTATAAAACATTAAAAAAAAAATTGTCGTCTAGGCGCTGATATTTAGACAGTCTAAATGTTATGTGCCGATTTGAGTAGTGCCTAATGTATACTAGAAGACTTACATGTAAGTCTTGTTTTCTTATTGTGAAATTAAAAAAAAAAAATCTTTTAGTTTTTAAAAGGCGTGAAACATACGTAAAAAAGTTAGTTTTAAATTAAATTTGTTATTATTATAATAAATAAAGAAAAGTCTAAGGGGTCGTTTGTTTTTTTCACTTAAAATTTAATGGGTCTGAATTGAACTCATTAAGTTGTTTTATTTGTTTTTTTAAGTGGTCAAACAACTTAAAAATATCAAAAAACAACTTAAAATAAAAAGTAAGAAATCATGACTTTTAACTTAATTCCAAATCACTGGATTACAATTAAAATATTCTCTTCCAAGTCTATCCTTTAAAAAAAGATATATTTTCAAATTTATCTTAATTTGATATTGTATAAAAAAATTTCTTTTAACATATTTCTTATGTAAACAGGTTTTAGAAAAGAAAAAAAAAACTCTAATTACTTCTCATAATGAAATTTTTCAAAGATTGAACAATTTAATTTCTCTCTTGCCAAATCCCGGTAAGAACTCTTTAATTTTTTTTTATCTAACTATTCGTATAGTGCTCAATAAATTTGTCTATCATATTGAGTAGATTTCATGGTTTGAAGATGTTATAGAATTATTGTATATGAAAAATTCAAGAACTTTTTTTTTATTTGGTTTCCGGTGCATATGATCCAGGGAACCAAAAAAACAAAATGGTTTCATAAATTATATTCACCGAAACGTGGACAACATAAAAATTGAACTTGAACTTGAATTTTTTTTTTGACAATAAATTTAACTTAAACTTGGTTTGCAGAACATACAAAATTATATTCTTTGATTAATTTTTTTATTTTTTTAAATTGAACTTTGTTTGCAAAAAAAAATAATAATAACATACAAAATGTTATAAAGAATGGTGCATGTTAAATTACTTATATTAATTTGTATAGGTATAAATATAAAATTTCATATTTTCAGACAATTTTATTTTTAAAAAACAAACATGTTGACAGTACATTTAGATGTGAGGAAAAAAAAAACATGTCATTAAGGTTCAGATTTCAGTCTCTATTCAGTCTTCAGAAAAATTCAGGATTATTCAGTCTTCAGACAAAAAAACAAACGACCCCTAACTTATTTAAATATGTTTATGCCTTGTAAAATTAAGAAGATTCTTTCTAAAAAGTTTACATTAAAAAAACAAGACTCACAGCAAGCAAGATGGTCCATTTATATATATATATATATATATATATATATATATATATATATATATAAGAGTGGAATCATCTTGTTTTATATATATATATATATATATATATATATATATATATAAGTGGACCTATCTTGTTTGCTATAAGTCCTGGTTTTATATGTTAGTTTTAAATTAAAAAAATGTTATTATTATAATAAATAAAGAAAAGTCTAATTTTATGTATTTCTTTTTAATTTAGAGGAGAAAATATATTCATTTTAGGATTTGGTTTCTTATATATACATTATGATATATATTATATATAAAAATTTTCTATTATCAGTTTGTCATGATATAAAATATATCAAGACGAACAATGTGGATCATTAGATTTACATACTTTGACTGAAAGTGTATACACTTGTCAAAACTTCTCCATAATCTATGGTCCATATTTTTCGTCCTGATATATTTTATATCAGGACGAACGGACAGTATAAAGACTATATATATATATATATATATATATATATATATATATATATAAATAAAAGTGGACGCCTCTTGTTTGCTGTAAGTCTTGTTTTCTTAATGTGAATTTTTTTTAAAGAAGAATCTTCCAATTTTTAAAAGGCCTGAAACATATGTAAATAGGTTAGTTTTAAATTAAAATTGTTATTATTATAATAAATACAGAAAAGTCTAATTTTATGTATTCATTTTTAATTCAGAAAAGAAAATATATTCATTTTAGGATTTGGTTTCCTATGCATCAAGATTCATGAACTAGTCTAACACACACACACACACACACACATATATATATATATATATATATATATATATATATATATATACTTGTTTGTTTATTTATTTATTTCCATTTTTTTCATTTATACAATTTCATTCATACTGTTGCAATTAAATTCTTCTTATTCTCCGGTTCATCTATCCGAATAATTTCATGTATGACATTACAAATTAAAAAATATTTTAGGTTTTTAAATTTTTTTTTATATTTGTTATTTTCTCTAGGTTATTAATATGATTTTTTTTTTAACAAATTCTTCTCTCCAAAAGAATTTTCTACCTTTATTATACTAGTTTTTTATTTAAACATTTATTTATTTAAATTAGTTCGATTTTTTTATTTGATCTTCAGATGAGAAAGCCATTGACAATCGATGGATTTTTAAAAAGAATTAAAACTTTAAAAGCCAATTCATCTTCGTCAACATCTAATATTAATATTTCAGCTTCTAAAAACAAATCCAAGGAATTTCCAACAAAGGATATTAACCAATATAATAAATCTTTAGAGCATGACCCAGGATTACGTCGACAAACATGAGATTATCCCGTCAATGAAAGTTATGAAATTCATCGAGCTTATATTAAAGTCGGTCCATTCCAACACATTCTTAACCATTATATTTGTTAGGAGTTAATTTGAATATATATTTTTTTGTCTTGGTACCCCCACAGCAGGCTTCACCTATATATATATATATATTTCATTTATATAGTTTATAATTTTTTAAATATTATTTTCAAGATCTAATTATTGTGTTTTAGTGATTTTAATTTATTTTTATTTTTTGAAAGGAAATTTTTTTAAAAGTTTTATTTAAACCCAAGACTTCATAAGAAAAACAAATATTGAAATATCGGCTGGGGTGTCATTTAAAAAGGCATTAATCAAATTTTCAACCATAACAGAATATCTGGGTTGGGTTTTTCAGATTTTGGGCCCAAATTTCTCAGGGCATATTTGTAAATTACTTCTCTTGAAACTCTTACAGTCGCACGTCAGTATATCATCGTGACGTCAGCTGCAGATTATTATTGTTATTATTATTTTTTTGAGTTTCTCTCACAAGTGTTGTTTCAATGGTGGAAACCCATTTCTGCTCTGTGTTACTTAGTACAGCTTCTATTTTCATAATCAAATTCTTTTCTTTTTCGTTCTACAAATGGTGGGTTTCACTGCTAATTCACTTCTTTGTCTTCTTTATTTGTTTTACATTTTGATTATGTTTTGTTCATTGGTTTCTTCACAGGGAAGAAGAAACAACAACGCCGTCAAATGTTACTTTTTGATTCAGAGAGAAGTTTGTCTAATTATAGAGACTCTTCAAATGCACATAGCAGTGCTAGCGAAAATGGGAATATAGAAATAACATTCTTCGAACTCAATACAGTGATATCTGCAACAGGGAATTTTTCCTCTGACAACAAGCTTGGACGAGGAGGGTTTGGCCCAGTTTTCAAGGTAATTAATTTCTCTTCATTTTGAAGTTTCTGGTTTACATTTTTCATATATTTGAGTGATGGGTATGAAATATTTTGGCAATCAGAGAGATTTTTGATCAGCTTGAGAGAGTTGAGAATTGATGTAAGTGTTGCTTACATTGTTTTTTTTTCAGGGTCAGTTAGCTAATGGATAGGAGATAGCTGTTAAAAGATTATCGAATGATTCGGGACAAGGTATCGAAGAATTCAAGAATGAAGTCTTGTTAATTGCTACACTTCAACACAGAAATCTTGTAAGGCTCTTGGGTTGTTGCATTGAGAAGGATGAAAAGATGTTAATCTATGAATTTATGCCCAACAAAAGCTTGGACTACTTTATCTTTGGTATGATTCCTTAATTAGTAATTATGCAAATGATATGTATTTTTTATTAGCTTGTGTTGTGTGTTTATTGTTTATATTATATGTGATATACCATTCTAATGATGCAGATCAATCAAGAAAATTGTTGCTGGATTGGACAAAGCGCTTTGAAATAATTTTGAGAATTGCTCGAGGAATCCTTTATCTTCATCAAGATTCCAGGTTAAGAATCATCCATAGAGACCTAAAGGTGAGCAATATTCTTCTAGATGGAGAAATGAAACCTAAAATCTCAGATTTTGGTACTGCAAGAATAGTTAGAGGAGATGAAATTCAAGAAAGTACAAAGAGAGTGGTTGGAACATTGTAAGTCATATATGACATGTTCAACACTAACTTGAATCACTTTTAAATTTGGAGCGTATGTTGTAGCTAAATTCAATATCTATGAAATGTAGTGGTTACATGTCACCGGAGTACGTATTAGGCGGTCTCTTCTCAGTGAAATCGGACATCTTCAGCTTCGGAGTCATATTATTAGAGATTGTAAGTGGGAAAAAGAATTGGGGGTTTTACCATGAGAGTTCATCGTCAAATTTGTTAAAATATGTAAGTTGTTGACACTTTTTTTTTTCTTCTATCTTTTGTTCCATTCTTCAACATTGGCCAAAATTTGACAGGATTAATTCTGATGTAACATGTTGAAATAAGATATGGGAGCTCTGGAGAGACAATAAGGCCCTGGAGACAGTTGACTCATCCATTGCTAATTGGTGTCCGAATCATGATGAAGTTTTTAGGTGCATCCAAGTCGGGCTCCTATGCGTGCAAGACGAAGCAAGAGATAGGCCAATCATGTCATCGTTGTTTTTATGCTATGCAATGAAGCAATACTTCCTTGTCCAAAGGAATCTACATTTTCTTTCAGGCGGAGGAATGCACCAGTCATCTACCAAAGGTACAAATAATTGTTCCACTAATGAGGTGACAATTACAACTCTTAATGCTAGATCATGAATTTGTTAGGTTTTGTAAAGATATATATTCGTATAAATTGCATAGTTACAGCTTTTTGAATTATGAATTAAAGTTTGCAATGTTTGCGTTACTGTTATTGTATATATGTAATAAAATCATGATAACTACTTCCATATTTAACTCTTGTAGAGATTTTCTTAATTATTATATAATAAAAAAGAAGAGAAGTTGAAAATTAATTAGATTGGGTAAAATAATTAAGAAAATGCAACAGAATCATTCAAGGTGTAATCACGGAATCACTCAACGTGACCAAATCGATTGCTTGATTGGAAGGAGAACTCTCTCAACACCAAGAATATATGAAAACATAATCAAACTAAACTCTAGCAGATTTTCCATCACTTATAAATAGGAATTACATCACCACTTTCAAGATAATTAAAACTAAACAACCAACTATATTATTATCAAAGAACCTTTACATTTCCCTAGATAATTGCAAGTCAGGTCAATTTTATGAAACTCAAAATAAACAAACAATTTAAAATACACACTAGATATAAACGCTATTGGAGCATTTTCAATGGTACTCTAAAATATATTATAAACTCTAAAATAGAGTACCATGAGCTCCAACCATACCTTATTTTTTTATATCTAGGAAATTGTTTTTAGAGTTTTATTGTTTGGTGTTCTAAATTTAGAGTCCCAAATTTGAAACTCTAAATCCACTTTTTAACCTTGTCTATTTCATTTTTACCCCCATATCCATAGTTACTTTTTAAATTAAATTCAATTACTATGTAATAAGTTTTAATTTATAGCTTTTATCATCATTAAAATCATAACTTTAAAAATGTCTCATTTATATCTTTAAAATAAGACTAATATTGAATATTTAATAATAATAATTTTTTTATTTATCAAAATTTACTTATTCTTACAATACTTTAAATTTTTCGTATATTGATTATTATAAGTTAGCAATAAAATAAAGACATTAAAATTTCCAAATGAAAATTACAAAAACATAAACATATTAAAATAAGGATATCAAAAATTAAAAAAATTAAAAATATATAAATAATAGCAACATAACATATTATTTGATGTAAGGAGTCAAGGGAAATCTGGAAAAACCCTCCGAGATAAACATGAATGGTTTTGTCGAACCAAAACACAAGAGAAATATGTTGAATCCAAAATGGAGTACAATCTGGAAAAATGCAAAAAGTGTGCTCAACAAACACACCCAACAAAAGAAATAGTCCTAGAAACAACTTAGCCAAAACGATACGTGTTATGGTGCTAAAAGACAAAAAAAATATATGTTAAAAGAGAAACAAAATAGCACTTTGACACATCAGCAACAATCTTGACAATTCACCAAGTCAATTACATATGTCTGCTTAATGGAAAATAATTGTGCAGCTATGCTCCTGCATCAGTGCCCTTCTCTTGAAAAGGATTCGACTCCGAATTCACTTGAACTGTGGTAGCATCATCAGGTGGTTAATACTGATAGATGTCTGAAACATTGAATGTCGGGGATATCTGAAATTCTGGTGGTAAGTCGAGGACATAAGCATTATCATTGATCCTTTTAGCAACCCTGAAAGGACCAAATTTCTTACTTTTGAGCTTGTTGTAACTCCCCACTGGAAATCTGTTTTTTCTCAAGTGAACCATAACTAACTCCCCTTCTTCAAAAACCTTCTTATGCCTATGTTTATCCAGCATCGCTCTTGTACTTAGTATCTGCCTGCTGAAGCTTTTCTTTCACATCAATGTATGTGTTTGCAATGAAATATGCTAATTCTACAGCTGACTTACTCTTGTGAGTAGGAAGGTAGAGTAGATCAACAGTGTAGTTTGGCACTTGAATGTAGACAATATAGAAAGGTGATTTACCGGTTGATCTGTTAGTCAAGCTATTGAAGGCAAATTCTACTTGAGGTAGTGCCAAGTCCCACTGCTTAGGTTTTTCTCCAGCCAAGCATCTAATCATGTTTCCCAAGCTGCGGTTCACCACTTATACGTTGAACTTGTTCATGAATTTATACATACGTTGACTTGTTCACTGAACGAGTTTAACGTTTAGAGGAACATTAAACTTGTACAACATACGTTAAACTTGTTCATGAATGTATACGTTAACTTGTTCACCGAACAAATTTAACGTTTAGGGGAACGTTAAACTCGTTCAACGTTTAGGGGAACGTTAAACTCTTTCAACATACGTTGAACTTGTTTAGTAAGGTATATGTTGACTTGTTCATCGTACAAGTTTAACGTTTAGAGGAACGTTTAACTCGTTTAACCTATGTTAAACTTGTTCCTGAATTTATTCGTTGACTTGTTCACCGAAGGAATTTTACTTTGAGAGGAACATTAAACTTGTTCAATATACGTTGAAGTTGTTCATGAATGTATACGTACGTTGACTTGTTCACTGAACGAGTTTAATGTTAAGGAACGTAAAACTTGTACAACATACGTTATACTTGTTCAAGAATGTATACGTTGACTTGTTCACATAACAAGTTTAATGTTCAGAACGTTAAACTCGTTCAACATACATTAAACTTTTTCATTAAGGTATACGTTGATTTGTTCACCGTACAAGTTTAACGTTTAGATGAACATTGAACTCATTCAACTTACGTTAAACTTGTTCTTAAATTTGTACGTTGACTTATTTACCAAACGAGTTTAACGTTGGAATGAACATAAAACTTGTTCAACATACGTTGAACTTGTTCATGAATGTATACGTATGTTGACTTGTTCACTGAAAGAGTTTAACTTTTAGAGGAACGTTAAACTTATACAACCTATTTTAAATTTGTTCATAAATGTATACGTTGACTTGTTCACTGAATGAGTTTAACGTTTAGGAGAATATTAAACTCGTTCAACAAACGTTTGACTTGTTTTTTAATTCAAATTTTCAATTATTTTACTTTATTATACTATTTAATAATATGTATTTTTTATTTAATTTTCATATATTTTAAATGGATTTTTTATTGATTAATATTTAATATAATATAATTATAATATTATATATTGTGCAGCAACCGGTTGAAAACCGGTTGCTGCTATTGGCCGACGCCGTCACCAATTTTGGCCAATAGCAGCCCGCCACTGTCTTGGTTTTTTAAAATTTATTCTTTTAATGTTTGGTTGTATGGTACAAACCACCTTCTTGGGTCGTACCATAGCCAACTCCAAAAACACAAAAGGGCAAATTGTACTGAACCCCTTGAGGTTTATGCAAGTTACACTTAGATGAATTTTTTTTGTTATTATACACTAACACCCTCAAGACTTAAATTTGACTTTAAAAATACATAAAATGCCCCTAGTTATATTATTTTAGACTTTATTTTTTTTTACCTTTAAACCAAAAAATTTATAAACTTTAATAAAATAAAAAAATTAAATAAAAGATATGATTCATTAAATAAATAAATATTTTTAAAAGATTAAATAAATAAATATTAAAAAAAATATATTTAAAAAAAATTTAAAATAAATAAATAATTTTAAAAAATTAAATAAATAATTATTTTTTTAAAATCTATTAAATAAATAGTTTAAAAAATAAATAAATAAATAGTTTTAAAAAATTAAATAAATAATTGAAAAAATTAAAAACATTAATTTTTTTTAAGGATATCCATTAATAGGGATAAAAAAAACTCTAAATATCCAAACTTTTATGGTAAAGATGATTGTGAGAGAAGCTTCAATGTTCTCAACACTAAAGGAAGTGGTTGAAGAAGGCAAGAAGACTCCTAGTGTTGGGAACCTTAAAACTTCTCTCACCATCATCCTTACCGTAAAAATTTGGATATTTAAAGATTTTCTTGTCCCTATTAATGGATACCTTAAAAAAATTAATGTTTTAAATTTTTTCATTTATTTATTTAAACTATTTATTTATTTAATTGTTAGAACTATTTATTCATTTGATTTTTTTAAAACTAGTTATTTATTTAATTATTTAATTATTTATTTTTAAAACTATTTATTTATTTAAATTATTTATTTAATTTTTAAAACTATTTAATTATTTAATTTTTTAAAACTACTTATTTATTTAATTATTTATTTATTTAAAATTTAAAATTTAAAATATTTAATTTTTTATTTTTTAAACTAGTTAATTATTTAATATGTTTAAACTATTTATTCATTTAATGCATCATATCTTTTATTTAATTTATTTTATTTTATTAAAGTTTATTAAGTTTTTGATTAAAATGTCAAAAAATAAAGTATAAAATAATATAACTAGAGGCATTTTAGGTATTTTTAAAATCAAATTTAACTTTTTGGGGTGTTAGTGTATAATAACAAAACGTTTTCCATTAAGTGTAACTTGTACAAATCTGAAAGGGTTCAGTACAATTTGCCCAAAACAAAAATCTGGTTATGGACCCCTAGTTCACAAGTAGGTCAGTAGGGGCCGCCACGAACATGCGTCCAAAGTCTTATTTTTAACTTTGATTATTATTAATAAAAAACGTTTCTGTGCAGCAATTATTTGGACCTACGGTAGACTCGACCAACCTACATAAATCATTAATTAGTTATTTTAAATTCAGTTTTTCTATCGTAAGTTTGTATTTGTATAAGATATATTAGTTTATTGTATGTGAACAATTGAATTTAAAAGATGCTTTTATAAGTATACACAGTTAAGTCAAAGTATTTAAATATAATGATCTATACATAAAAAACTGATATATTTAATATCAGCTCCAACTAATAATAGAAAAATTGATTTAAAATTTATGGTTGTCCCCTTTTTAATCCATAATAACACTAGTGGGTGTGCGAGTAATTGGAAAATTTGACATTGAACAAGCAACTGTTGGTTCTGAAAACCAAAATTTGCACAACGCAGTGGAAAGGCGGTGGGCCTGGTTTTATAATTTTCTATAAAACATAACCGTTTTAGCCGGATCGTTGTGATTATATATATTATAATATTTAATTATAAACAGTAAGGAAGAAATTGTTACCCTTGTAGAATCTTAGCGAATCCCTCGAACCAAATTATTCTACCGTAGAATCTTCGTGATTCCCTCGAACCAAGTTCTTCCACGTCGAATCTTCAACACCAAAGAACGAATGGGTGGGCGTCTCGGTATTTAAACAGAATAATTGACTCTCAAATTTTCTATTCTAATTATGTACTCATCATATGAGACAACAAGAAAAGTATTTAGAAACACTCTCATAATATTTTTCTAGAGGCTATGAACTTAAAAAAAAAATCTTTTATTTTCTCTGTCTCTCGTTTTTCTCTCTGTGTACACCCTTTTGAAAAACAAAAAAAAATTACTTTGCTTCTTCTTTTTTCTTCTAGTGTAAGCCAGAAAAACAAGAAGACTTCTTAATATATATATATATATATATATATATATATATATATATTTAATGATGTACACGTACAATGATAATAAAGAGTTTAAAAACAAATTTATCTCTTTTTATCTCTATCTTGTTACCCAAGAGAGAGAGAGAGACATTTGTCTCATAGTTAAAATGTCTCTCATGTTGGAGAAACCTAATTGGATTATAATATCAATTAAACATTAAAATAAACAATTTATTTAAATGTTTAAAAAACTAATTTCGAAAATCCTTATCACAATTTATTCAACTTAAAATCAAAATTTAAATATATAATAATCAAATTGTTAAATAATTATTTTATTTGAAATAATCTAATTATTCAAATAACTAAATAATTTAACAGATAATTTTAAACTATTATTTTCGAAATTACAATGTGACTTTCACGGTGTAGTTTTGAAAAATTACAGTGCGGTCCCACCACACTGTGTCATCCAATTAAATATTTAAATAATCATATTATTTAAATAACATTTAATTAATTCGTAACTAATTAAATAAAACAGTTAATATTTAATTAATTTACAATTAATTAAACAATGCATAAACTACTTTATGTATAGATGAATAATTCAAAATTAATCACTAAGCCTCTTTATACCTTAATGTTCAATACAGTGTTATGGAGATGGCATGGGGACACATGGACCTATAATTTCAAGCTCCAATAAATCTTTAATAATTAACTAAACTCTTTAATTAATTATCTGACTTATTAATTCCAGAATTATTCCACTAAAAAACTGGAACTGCACTCTTGTTATTATAGAATTAATTACTCGAATAGGAATCGAACAGTCCATTGATATAATCATTACATATAAATCAATCCTCCATTAATAGTTCGTAATTTGAGCTAGGTTCAAATCCGTTGACCTCTCAATTACATCTTTATCCTTGAGTTCCGGTGATTCTCTAATGAACAATTATTTATGATCTTATCATAAATTGAGCGTTCTATTGTTCAAGACCCGAATCATTTACTCAAGAGAACTATTTGTCTAACTTCATTTAAGAAGGAATGGATTCCATTTTGTATATTATCATTCCCGGCTAAATATATTATTATGTCTCCAAGATACAAAGTTTAGGTTTGACATTATAAACAAACCATACTGAGTAAGTCAAAAGACACAACTTTATAAGTAGGAGTCTGTTAAATACTCAGGATTAAGATCGTTCCATATATGACAATCTGATTTGATAAATGAGAATACTTTGTTTAAAATGGAGATTATTAAAGATTCAAATTTATCATGTCCACGTCCTGTATAATCTTATTATACAAAGTACCTTAATTCTAACGTCACCACATCAACAGTTCGGATAAGACTGTTCCATTCTTAATGGGAATGAACCGTACTAGTAATTTTAATTAATTAAAGATCCCAACATTAATTATTAATTACGGACAATTACGATTATTATATTTAAACATAATCCTCATGTATATAACATCTTCTATACTATGTTTAATATTACATTTAATAATCATGGAATTTTATGTCATTAATACAATATTAATAACATTAAATGTACACAAATATAAAATAAAATGTAAATCTATTTATTAATTCAGCAAAATGATTAACAACTTTTGTTCTTAGGGCACTTTCCCCAACAATCTCCCACTTGCCCTAAAGCAAATGAGACATATCTTTTAATCCTAGTCCTTCTAGATGGCCTTCAAAACTCTTTGCTGGTAGAGTCTTTGTGAAGGGATCTGTAAGGTTGTCTTCAGATCTAATCTTCAGAACATACACATCACCACGATGTACAATATCCTAATTAGGTGATATTTTCGCTCTATATGCTTTCCTCGTTTGTGGCTTCTAGGTTCTTTCGAATTAGCCATGGCTCCACTGTTGTCACAATATAGTGTCATGGGTTTTTCTATATCTGGAACAACTTCCAGATCAGACAAAAACTTTCGGAGCCAGACTGCTTCTTTAGTTGCTTCACATGCTGCCACGTATTCAGCCTCCATAGTGGAATCAGCAATACAAGATTGTTTGATGCTTCTCCAAACTATGGCTCCTCCACCAATGGTAAACATTGATCCAGATGTCGACTTTCGACTATCTTTGTCTGATTGAAAATCAGAATCAATGTAGCCTATAGGAATCAAATCCCTACCAGAGTATACTAGCATATAGTCTCTCGTTCTCCTAAGATACTTGAGAATATGTTTGACCGCTACCCAATGATCTAATCCTGGGTTAGATTGATACCGGCTGACCACTCCCACTGCATAGCATATGTCAGGTCTAGTACATAACATAGCATACATAAGACTGCCTACTGCAGAGGCATAGAGAATGTGTCTCATATTCTCTTTCTCTTGAGGTGTTTTAGGACACTGCTCTTTAGAAAGAGTAACTCCATGACGAGAAGGTAGATTACCTTTTTTGGAGTTATGCATCGAATACTTGATTAACACTTTATCAATATACGATGCCTGAGACAATGCTAACAGCTTGTTCTTACGATCTCGTATAAGTTGGATTCCAAGAACATAGCTTGCCTCTCCCAAATCTTTCATTTGGAATTGGTTAGCTAGCCATTTCTTTACACTTGATAAAGATTCTATATCATTCCCAATGAGAAGATTATCATCAACGTAAAGAACTAAGAAGACCACATTCTTTTCTTTGATATACTTGTAAACACAAGGCTCATCAACGTTTTGATCAAATCCATATGATTTGATCGTTTCATCAAATCTAATATTCCAAGATCGAGAAGCTTGCTTAAGTCCATATATGGACCTTTGCAATTGAAAAACTTTTTGCTCTTGGCCTTTAGCAATGACCCCCTCTGGTTGCAGCATATAGATGCTTTCCTCAAGATGACCATTAAGAAAAGCCGTCTTGACATCCATTTGCCATATTTCATAGTCATTATATGCAGCAATGGACAAGAGTATGCAGATAGATTTGAGCATAGCTACTGGCGAGAAAGTCTCTTCATAGTCAACTACCTCTTTTTGGGTAAAACCCTTTGCCACTAGTCTAACTTTGAAAGTTTCCACTTTCCCATCCACTCCCCTCTTTCTCTTGTAGATCTATTTGCAACCGATAGGTTTAACCCCTTCGGGAAGGTTTACAAGTTTCCAGACTGAGTTGGAGTACATTGACTCCATCTCGAGATTCATCGCTTGTTGCCATTTCTCATTGTCAGAATCTTCCATTGCACATTTATATGTCAATGGATCGTCTTTACCATAATCGGAAATTGCAACTTGTGCTTCCCCGATTTGTCTATAGCGAATAGGTTGTCTCATAACCCTCCCACTACGACGAGGTGGTAAATCATTCTGATTTTGAGTTGTGGTCTTCTCATTGTGTCGTTAGACAACAGTTGTCGTTAGACAACAGTTGTCGTTATTGGTCTGATCTCATCAGAAAGTAACTCCTCAAGTATAACTTTACTAAGAGGTTTGAAGTTTGTCATATAGTTATTTTCAAGAAAAGTTACATTTGTCGATACAAATACTTTATTATCTTGGGGACTATAAAACAAACCTCCTCTCGTTCCCTTTGGATATCCTACGAATATACATACTTCGGATCGAGGTTCCAACTTCCCAGTCTTACCTTTTAGTACATGTGCAGGACACCCTCATATTCGAATGTGTCGCAAACTAACTTTGCTACCATTCCACAACTCTAAGGGTGTCTTAGGTATAGACTTAGATGGAACTAAATTAAGTATGTATACCGAAGTTTGTAATGCATATCCCCAGAACGACATGGGTAATGATGAGTAACTCAACACAGATCTCACCATATCAAGCAATGTTCTATTTCTCCTTTCTGCGACACCGTTTTGTTGCGCTGTCCCAGGTGCAACAAGTTGGGATAAAATCCCATGTTCGATTAAATGATCCAAGAATTCAGTATCAAAGTATTCACCTCCTCGATCTGATCGAAGAGTTTTAATCCAACTATTTAATTGCTTTTCGGCCTCTGCTTGGAATTCCTTAAACTTTCCAAAATTTTCAGATTTCCTTCGCATTAAATAAATATAACCATACCTAGAATAATCGTCAATGAAAGTGACGAAATATTCATAACATCCTCTTGCTTGTACATTAATGGGACCGCACACATCAGAATGTATCAACTCAAGAGGTTCTTTGGCTCTTTGACCTTTTGCCGAATATGGTCGTTTGGTCATTTTACCTTCCAAACATGATTCACAAACTGGAAAAGTGCCAACTATTAGCTCTCGTAAAGGACCTTCCTTTACCAGTCTTTCAATCCTATTTAGGTTTATATGACCCAGTCTAAGATGCCATAGGTATGTGTTATCGTCATGAGAAACCTTTTGCTTTTTAGACTTTGGTTGTTCGACTTTGAACATTTCAGTGTTAAGCAGTATATTAGAGGTTGGTCTTAAAAGATAGAGACCGTTATCTAAAATTCCAGAACAAATATTTAAACCCTTTCTAGAAATAATAACAACTTTATTATCAAAAGAAACCTTAAATAGTTGTTCATATAGTCTCGAAACGGAAATCAAATTTCTCTTAAAACCAGGAATATAATAAATATTGTTCAAAACAAGAAATTTATTATTAAAAAGAAGTCGCACTTCTCCCACTGCTTTTGTTGACACCATAGCCCCATTGCTCACTCTCATCGTGTAGTCCCCATCGGCCAGCTCTGTTGCATAATCAAGCATCTGCGTAGAACAACAAACATGGTTAGTCGCACCTGAATCAACTATCCAGGGAGATGTATCATTTTCAACTATACAAGCTCCTAAAACAAGTAAATCTGATTTACCTTTCTTTTTATTCTTGAGCTCTTCGAGGTACTTTTTACAGTTCCTCTTCTAGTGACCTTTTATGCCACAGTGGAAACATTTTCCCTTGGCCTTCTTGTCAGAGCTCTTCGCTTTGTTGTTATTGTTGTTGTTTTTCTTAGCCTTGTTATTACCCTTTTTCTTTTTCAACTCACCACTTCCTGCCTTCTTATTCTTCCTCTTGTTGGACTTTCCAGAAGAGGAAGTTGTGGCTTCAGCCCCTCACCTTTTTTTTCATTCGAAATGGATTCGAAGGTTTGAAGCTCGTTGAGCAACTGAGTCATGTTATACTTTAATTTGTTCATGAAATAGTTGCTCTTGAACTGAAGGAAGTTAGGGGATAAGGTTTCCAAAATCATCCCCACTTGTGTGGCTTCATCGATTTGTGCGCCATTTATTTCAGCCTCGTTTATGTGTTTAATCTTCTTGAGCACATGCTCACGGACTGAAGTACCCTTCTTCATTTGGGCCTTCATAACTGCCTTTGCGGCCTCATGTCGAGACTTTTTAGAAAGGCGCCCAAACATAGCCTATAGGGAATCCATAATTCCTTTCGCGATTTCAACCGCTTCGTGCTTACTTCTAAGCACATCAGACATGCCTGCTAACAGGTAGCATCGGGCTTTGTTGTTGGCATTTTGCCAACGATCATATGCCTCAGCAACACTTGCTGCGGACTTGGTATGAGGGCATGGAGGAAAATCCTCCGTCAGGACGAACTTGAAGTTTTCACATACAAGCACGATGTTCATGTTACTTTTCCATTTGACAAAATTTTCACCGGTCAATTTTTCAGTAGCGAGTATCGTGATTATTGGATTGGTCATATTTGACATGCTGAAATTATGTAACAATCAATTACATTTAATTTGTGTCCACAATATGTATATATATCACATATATAAAATTTGGTAATGTAAACATGATGCATGTGTAGAAATACAGAAAAAAAAAATTTAGTCAATTACCAGGATAATTCAATTTTCACAAATAACGTGCCGTCGTAGGATAGGTCACAGTATTTGATAATTGAATTGAGACTTTCTCAATTAATAAAAGTCAACTCAAAATATCTCATGTTTTCAACTTTTATTAACCACCGTTGAATTTGGTCAAGATTGTAATTAACTAACTTAATAACATCTTTTGAGTATAACCTACCATTTCAGATTTTTTCGACTTAACTCAAAAATTGCCGCCGTAAGGTAGGTCAATTTTGAAATACATCTAAAAATCATATTGCTTGGAAGACAACATTGCTATTGACTCAAATGGACACCCTCCGTAGGGAGGACGAAATCAAAGCGTCTCGAGGCGCCATTTAAATCTCACGTTGTTGTACTAATGGTAGAGACCATGGGTAATATTGTCATATTACCCTCTCTCACTCAATATTTTCAATATGATGTATTTTAATTATAAAATATCTAATATTTTATAATCCTAGTAAAAAATAATAATGTTAAAACAGATTTAACCATATTTTTTTTAATTTCCTAGGTTTGTTGTGTTGATCATATCTACACATAATAAATTTACTGGATTTCTACAAAAACTAAATTTATTAAGAAGCTCTAAGTTATGATAATATTACACTCTTTAAAATTATCAACTTAGGCTTATGTTTATTTACATCTAATAAATTTACCGGATTTTCTCAAAATCCAAATTTATTATGAAGTTCTAAGCTATCTCTAAATATAAACTCTTTATAATGAATAGCCTTGGATTAATATGAAAAATCAAATTTTATCTATTAAAAAAATATAACAAAGAAACATGTTTCTAATCTAAAATAATTTATAGAATAGAATATGAATGTATGTCATGTTATCACAATTCCAGTAGGCATTTATTAACTTAGATGACATATTATATGCATGAACATATTATATAATTATCACATAAAATATAATATGAAAAAACAAAATAAAAACTATATGAATTTTGGCCGAGTTCCTTTGGATACTTAAATTACAACCCAAAAATAAATTAAATTACAAAAATTGTCTTGTTGTAATTTTCCTTCAGGATCCGATCCAATTACATCGATTTGTTGATAACGCCGTCATCTTCAATATCACTATTACAATTAAAAAATCCTATACCCATAGGGTTTACAAATTTTTATCTAAAAATTGAAGAAGCAATAAAATATAAAAATCCAAAGGAACCATATAATTAACTACCAAAAATCATTTTTATTTACCATTCATCACATGAATAAAAATAATCATTAAATCACATTTAATGTAAAGTGCCTACTACTGGAATCAATTTTAATATTAAAATCAATATAAATTACAGCGTGGCTCTGATACTAATTGTTGGTTCTGAAAACCAAAATTGGCACAACGCAGTGGAAAAGCGGTGGGCCCGGTTTTATAATTTTCTATAAAACATAACCGTTTTAGTTGTGAAAATACACAAAGTGTGTCTAATACAATCTAGGGGGGGGGGGGGGGGGGGTGAATAGGTTTTAGTTGATTTATTACCAACTTTTCGACTTAATCAATTTTAATAATCCTGCCCCATATTAGCAATCAATCAATCCAATATAAATATGCGGAAAACAATAAAAACACAAGGATTGATTTACGTGAGAAACCCTCCAACTGGGTAAAAACTCACGGGCTATCCTTCTAGCCACATACGGTCCTCAAATCCACTATTTGAACGAAAGTTTACAACCTAGGTTGACCTCAAGTCACACCTACTTGGTCACTAACCCTTTCACTCTACCCAACCGGCCTTTAATAGTGATTCTTGACCACAAGTTTGTGCACTAACTCACTTAGTCACAAAGCTTAACAATCAATGAAGAGGTTAAACAACCTATGTGAATATGTAAAAGATATTCAAACATGCAATTAATGCTAGGCAACAATAAATGCTTATCTAAGGATTTAAAAATGTCAATAAATGCAGATCCTAGATATCAATATATAAATGCAAATGCATGAAGATTTAGCTAGAAGGGTAAAATCGTCCTAAATGCTAGCTATTAATGAACAAAGCTCTCAACCAACAAACAACAACTCAATCATGTTATAAATGCCAATAAACATAAAGATATGCAATAAAATCACATAAAAGAGCTAACCCTAGGCAAACAAGAACATAAATAAATACAATGAGATTTAGGGCATGTTCAAGTTACCTAGTCAATGAAAGCAAGAAGAATCCATGATGAGATGATACTTGAAGAGGTTAAATGCACATGGATTTGTGTTTGGTTGAGTAAATATGAGTTCTTGGGAGTTTCTCTCTCTAAGGGAAGCTTGGCCTATTAAAAATGGCTTCTTGAACTCATAAAAACTAGCAAGGAAGAAGATAGAGTATATATAAGGGAGCCCTAGTTGAAACAGCGTCGTTTTGAACTTAGGGCACAAAATCCCGTCAATACCGCTAGATGGACCGCGTCGCAGGCAAGTGTCCAAACCGCGGTACACACAGCAGTGCACCGTCTGGACAACAACGCGGTGCAGGGCGCTGTGCATACAGGTGCACAGGCCGCGGTATGGGCAACATAGGCCTACTGGACAACACCGCGACTTAGGTCGCTATGCGTGCAAGTGTACAGGAAGCGGTACATAAAGCATGACCCTGCTGAGATATACCGCTCTGTATGCCGCGGTGCAGACATGTCTTGCCAAGCGGTCTAGGCCGCGCTAAGAGAAGAATTTCTCTTTTCGAGGCGAACTCAACACACTAAGTGATGTGCAATCAGTGCAAATGTGAAGTGTGGAAAAAGGCATACAATACATCATTCAATAACATGAAGATAAGAACATAATGCATGCAAGTGAGTGTGTGCAACTAGATCTCTTCAAAGAAAGTTAAACTAGTGAGATACCTTTGAAGTGCTCTTAAGAGAGATGATGTCCTTGAAGCTTGATCACACCCGATGAGGCCTAAATTACCTTTACAAAGAGTAATCCCCAATGTGGTTTGTCAACGAAATAAGCCAATCAAAATATGAGGAACTTACAAGTCGGATCGTTGTGATTATATAGATTATAATATTTAATTATAAACAGTAAGGAAGAAATCGTTACCATTGTAGAATCTTCGCGAATCTCTCGAAAACCAAATTGTTCTACCGTAGAATCATCGTGATTCCCTCAAACCAAGTTCTTCCATGCCGAATCTTCAACACCAAAGAACGGACGGGTGGACGTCTCGGTATTTAAACAGAATAATTGACTCTCGAATTTTCTATTCTAATTATATACTCATCATATGAGACAACAAGAAAAGTATTTAGAGACACTCTCATAATATTTTTCTAGAGGCTATGAACTTAAAAGAAAAAATCTTTTATTTTCTCTGTCTCTCGTTTTTCTCTCTGTGTACACCCTTTTGAAAAACAAAAAAAAAATTACTTTGCTTTTTTTTTTTCTTCTAGTGTAAGCCAAAAAAACAAGAAGACTTCTTAATATATATATATATATATATATATATATATATATATATATATATTTTAATGATGTACACGTACAATGATAATAAAGAGTTTAAAAACAAATTTATCTCTTTTTATCTCTATCTTGTTACCCGAGGGAGTGAGAGACATTTGTCTCATAGTTAAAATGTCTCTCATGTTGTAGAAACCTAATTGGATTATAATATCAATTAAACATTAAAATAAACAATTTATTTAAATGTTTAAAAAACTAATTTCGAAAATCCTTATCACAATCTATTCAACTTAAAATCAAAATTTAAATATATAATAATCCAATTGTTAAATAATTATTTTATTTGAAATAATCTAATTATTCAAATAACTAAATAATTTAACAGATAATTTTAAACTATTATTTTCGAAATTACAATGTGACTTTCACGGTGTAGTTTTGAAAAATTACAGTGCGGTCCCACCACACCGTGTCATCCAATTAAATATTTAAATAATCATATTATTTAAATAACATTTAATTAATTCGTAACTAATTAAATAAAACAGTTAATATTTAATTAATTCACAATTAATTAAACAATGCATAAACTACTTTATGTATAGATGAATAATTCAAAATTAATCACTAAGCCTCTTTATATCTTAATGTTCAATACAGTGTTATGGAGATGGCATGGGGACACATGGACCTATAATTTCAAGCTCCAATAAATCTTTAATAATTAACTAAACTCTTTAATTAATTATCTGACTTATTAATTCGAGAATTATTCAACTAAAAAACTGGAACTGCACTCTTGTCATTATAGAATTAATTACTCGAATAGGAATCGAACAGTCCATTGATATAATCATTACATATAGATCAATCCTCCATTAATAGTTCGTAATTTGAGCTAGGTTCAAATCCGTTGACCTCTCAATTACATCTTTATCCTTGAGTTCCGGTGATTCTCTAATGAACAATTATTTATGATCTTATCATAAATTGAGTGCTCTATTGTTCAAGACCCGAATCATTTACTCAAGAGAACTATTTGTCTTACTTCATTTAAGAAGGAATGGATTCCATTTTGTATATTATCATTCCCGGCTAAATATATTATTATGTCTCCAAGATACAAAGTTTAGGTTTGACATTATAAACAAACCATACTGAGTTAGTCAAAAGACACAACTCTATAAGTAGGAGTCTGTTAAATACTCAGGATTAAGATCGTTCCATATATGACAATCTGATTTGATAAATGAGAATACTTTGTTTAAAACGAAGATTATTAAAGATTTCAATTTATCATGTCCACGTCCTGTATAATCTTATTATACAAAGTACCTTAATTCTAACGTCACCACATCAACAGTTCGGATAAGACTGTTCCATTCTTAATGAGAATGAACCGTACTAGTAATTTTAATTAATTAAAGATCCCAACTTTAATTATTAATTACGGACAATTACGATTATTATATTTAAACATAATCCTCATGTATATAACATCTTATACACTATGTTTAATATTACATTTAATAATCATGGAATTTTATGTCATTAATACAATATTAATAACATTAAATGTACACAAATATAAAATAAAATGTAAATCTATTTATTAATTCAGTAAAAAGATTAACAACTTTTGTTTTTATGGCACTTTCCCCAACAACAACTTGGCGACAAGAAAATATAGGTGCAAGAAAATTCACAAAGGAAGGCCAGGAGGCCATGGCGGCAACGGCAAGTGAGAGAAAGAATCCCATCTCCTCACTTTCAACATATATCATATAATTTCCAATAGTACTTTGCAAAGGTGGTTGGAGATCTATTTCAAAATTAAGTTTCACCATCAGGGTTTAAACCCTAGAATTTTTAAATATATGTCTACATTTACTCATTAAATATTAAAGGGTGGGCAGACCCTATTTGGAAGTTGTATTTTCGGTCATATTACTTATAAATTCTAATTTTGTCAGATCCCAACAAACCATGTACTAACCTCATATTATCTGCGCATCATGTATTGATGTGGATATGTTTAGCATCTCTCACCCATACTCTATCTCTATATTTAAAATAGAGTTCCAAAAGGGAATATTCCTCCTAGATTATATCTTAAAAAAATTTCACTCTCATCACGCTCTCTATCCTTATCTCTATCTCCATCCCTATTTCTATTTAAATCTTTAAATAACTTATATTTTCATTATTATTTTTTAGTTTCTTTAATAAATTATTGTTTAACTAAATTTGAACAAATATTATTTATAATAACGTTTGTATTTTGTTTTTACTTTTTTTTAAAATATAATGTTTAATTAGTGCATGAATTTATAATAATTAATTTTTAGGTTCTAAAACATTTTTCAACTAATTTTCTCAACCTACTTATTTCTTTTGTAACATTTATCAACTAATTTAGTAATTATTATTTTAATACTATGTTTCGTGTTTATTTTATTACTAAGTTATAATTATCAATATGTAATAACAGATTTATTTTATAGCATAAAATAATTTTTTTAGAGAAAATTATAACAAAATAATAAAATGAAGAACAAATGATAAAATATGGTAAATAAAAAATCATTAATTAATATTCAATATTAGACTCATTTTAAATATCTAAATGAAACATTTCTAATGGTATAATTTTTATGTTAATAAAATATATAAATTAAAATTTATTATACATTAATTGAATTTATTAAAAAAGGTAAAAGGATATAAATGGAATAAAAAATGTTGAAAAGTGAATTTAGAGTATGAGATATGATTCTCTAACCAAAAAAATTTCTTGAAGACAACATTTTGGAGTATGGTGGGAGCAACCCATACTCTAAAATTCTCATACTCTGAAATTTTTTGTAACATAATTTTAGAGTATGGATGAGAGATGCTCTTAGTATAATGCGCAATGCATGTATAATGCTCGCATATTCATCGGGTCAGTTGGTGACATTCTTTGAAAAACATGCCACAAATACGTAATTCCTTACCGACTTCAGTTGAGTTGAAAATCATTTTTTGTGGACTTATTTGCTTCACTTGTTTCTGAAGTAAACAGAAACAATAAATAAATAAATAAAAAACGTCAAAATTACACATGAGACAAATGGATGCTTTTAATGAACAAACATTGATAGATAGTAGTGTCAGCT
Source organism: Dipteronia sinensis (assembly GCA_033220585.1). Classification (NCBI taxonomy): domain Eukaryota; kingdom Viridiplantae; phylum Streptophyta; class Magnoliopsida; order Sapindales; family Sapindaceae; genus Dipteronia; species Dipteronia sinensis. The sequence goes on along the minus strand of CM065644.1, from coordinate 17,489,825 downwards.
GAACCTAGTTTAAAAACTTGTTAGTATCTTCATGGCCTGCAATAATAACAGAGCTCTCTGTATTTTATCATCACTGCTTTTGATATCCAATCTCTTCTATTCATTCAATGCAATCGACACAATAACCAGAACCCAGTTCATATCTGATAATGAAAATGGAACTGGAACAAGCCTTGTGATCCAGCTTTGGAGGACGAAGAGGTGCTGAATTCGAGGCCGAATTCTGTCCAACTTGGGGAGGATGATGCGGAGCGGATGGCGAGTTCGTATGGGTGGCGAATTCGTATTTGGGTCGCGTGGGACAACCAAATCCTGGCTGAACTTCGTGGGCCTCTACAGAGATCAAACAAAGTCGGATTTTCTATTATAATATGTTTTCGGAAAGCCCAAGACAAGCCCAATATTTATTATGAAGACTTCGTCTTCTGTAACGGGCTGCAGTAGATCTAAATTTGGCAATTTAGTTTCGTGTGCAACAAGCCGGCTGTTTCCTATTTTATTTACAATTCTTTTTGTTCCTTTATTTTGGGATTCTTTTTCCGATTTAGTTTAGTTGTTTTAGACCTCTTATTTATGAGTTTTAGAAGATATTGAATCCTAGTGATTCAGTTGTTTTATTTTGTCTAGGATTTTACGGGATATTGAATCCTAATATTTGTAGGTTGTTTTTCCTTATTTAATAGCTTGTATTAGGTTTGAAAAAGGAGAAGTTGTTGAATGAATAAAAAAAAATTAGAGAATTTGTTCTCTTTATCTTCCATTTACGGTATCTTGTGAAGATCAACGTATTTAAAGCCTGTTATCCTGGTATCCGTGAGCGGATCAACATCATAATAGTAGGTTTCGTTTCCGGTATTCGTTTTCGGTATTCGTGCGCGAATCAACGGATCCGAATCCTTTATCCCTATTTTTATCGATTGGCGCTTGTCCCAATTTTCAATCTACATCACCTTGTCTCATCTGATGGAAACTTCAAACTGGGTTTCTTCAGCCCAGGAAAGTCTCGAGCTCGATACTTTGGGATATGGGTCAATAAAATCTCTGAACATACAGTTGTTTGGGTGGCCAACAGAGAAACTCCAATCAAGAACTCTGCTGCAGGAATTTTCAAGTTTGGTGGAGATGGAAATCTAGCAGTTTTCGTCAGAAATGAGAGCAGTAGTACTCCTCCATGGTCTACCAATGTTTCTTCAATGGCGCTGACTCGAACCTTAAGTAATACTACGGCCAAGCTTTTAGATTCAGGAAATCTGATTCTGGTTCCAGATGATGATGATCGCAACGAAACTGTCATTTGGCAAAGCTTTGACCATCCTACAGACAAGCTTCTACCCGGTATGAAATTCGGATTGAATCAAAAAACTGGCATCAACCAAGTCATAACTTGTTGGAAATCAATTGATGATACCACACCTGGAGAATTCTCAATTCAGATTGATCCACATTCCAACCGAAAAAGGGCGCCCTTTTCTCTATAATTCGTCTGGAGCCAATGGGAACGTCAAAGAGACTAATCTGGCAGGAGAGTCTGAAATGGGTAAAATTTTGGTCAACCCCTAACGACTTGTGTGATGAGTATGCAAGGTATGGCACAAATGCAATTTGCAACGAGGATGCATTGCCGCATTGGCACGATGTGGGTGTTTGCCCGGGTTTGAACCAACGTATCCTCAGGGTTGGTACCTAAAATGTTTGGAAACAACGAGGAGGAGGAAGAAGCAGTTGGATGAGTGCGGCAAGGGTGACGGGGAGGGGTTTGTGAGACTGGAAGCTGTCAAGTTACCGGATGCTCGGAATTCTACTGTTTATGGTAATATGAACTTGAAGGAGTGTGAGAGAGAGTGCTTGAAGAGTTGTGACTGTACAGGGTATGCCATTTTAGATGTCAATGAAGGTGGACAAGGTTGCATAGCATGGTATGGTGAGTTAACAGACATGAGAGAGTACAAAGATGGACACCATTTTTACCTTAGAGTAGATGCTGTGGAGCTAGGTATACATATATTTATCACCTCTTATTTTTTTTTTCATTTATATACTTAATTAATTTATAATGTATATTAATTAGGGTTTCAGTTGCCCGGTGAGAGGTTAGTAGAATTGTCAGGTATGGTTAATTTGCTCTCACAAGGTCTATGGTTTTAATCCCCTCATGGTTACTCATATGACCACGTTCATAGTTTCATGTTTCCCTAAGATATTGTAGAGTTCGGCAGGGACTCCAGTTTTGAACTCAGGTTAGCTAATCGGGTTCAGGGGATTTCTGGATTTGGGAATTTCCCATAAACACAGTTTCATAGGAATGTTTTTAAAATTAATCACAGTTTCTGGCCATATATAGCAGGACTGTGTCAACAAAAATGCCTTAATGTTATAATAAAGCCTCAATTCAATCTTTTTCTGTCAAGTTCTCTTATGGATTCTCTTGATTGCATTCACGAACAATTCAACTAAAAATAATAATAATAAGATTCTGAAATCAAGTGACATTACATGAAATAATGAAAAATCATTTAAAAGCATCTCATTCATCCGCCTGTTGTAAAATAAATATATCTACATGTTTGTTAATTATCATCTTAGCATTTCATTAATTTTGTGTTCATTTACAGCTGCAAATGCCAAGAAAAACTCCAAATATTTTCTGCCAACAAAGAGTGTGCTTGCATTTATTGTCGTGCCTGTGGTTTCTGAAGTGATTCCCTTAATTTTATGCATCTACTATTGCTGGAGAAGGCATGCAAAAAGGAAAGGTAATTCTCAAAACCGTTAACAAATTAATATCATACATCTCTTAATTGCTCTCAGGTTTATACAATGATTGGTCTTAGATACTATATTATGGCAGGCTTGGCAGCATTGCTTTTATGTAAACACAATAGAGTGAGAAGCTCTAACTTTTACAATCAAGAAAGGAGGTCGGACTTTAGGGAAAAACTTTTCTCCATTCACGTTGACAATCTCAATCCAAAAGCAGACCAGCTATGTCTGTGGACTCTATTCAAGACCTTTGGTAAGGTGAGGGATATTTATCTCTCAGTGGCAAACGATAATAGGAAGAGAGGTTTCGCGTTTGTGAGGTTTGCATCCCTGGAAGAGGCAAGGAAGGTAGCTGTTATGGCCAATGGAATGCATGTGTATGGATGGCCTATTAGTACAAGAGTGGCCTTATATGACTGGTCCAAGAGGAGATCAGGGGAGGCAAGAGCTTCAAAAGAGAAAAAGGATTTTGGTATGCAAGCCGATGACGTAGAGCAGCATGGAGGTCACCAACCAATGGAGAGGAACAGGGGATATCGATCCTTTGCGGAGGTGTTGCATGGTCATCGACAGAAGGCAGAGGTTAGAAGGGAAGAGATGAATAGGGAGTATGGGGCCCGGACCTTAGATAATGGATTTGTTGATAGAAGATGGTTAGAATGGTGTGCTGTTGGGAAGTTCAGAGAGTTTTCTAGTATGGCAAATGTGAACAAGAGATTGCTAGATAGAGGTTTCGTATTTTCGTTGAAATACTTGGGAGGCAAGCTGAAGCTATGGTGCTTTCAATCGGAGTATGATTGTGAAGGATTCATCAATAATAATTTTTTCTGGGAAGATAGCTTTGTGTCGATGGAAAGATGGTCTGTTAATCTTCTTCCTCAGGCTAGTCCAATATGGGTTAAGTGCTCAGGGATTCCTTTAAGTCATTGGAATGAGCCTTTCTTCAAAAAGTTAGGAGGAGTTTTAGGGGATCTCCTTTTTGTGGAAGACGACTCGCTCTGACGTAGGAGATTGGACAGATGTAGGATGCTTGTTGTGTTAACTGGAGATCATTCCGCCCCTTAACATGTAAAGGTTGGTGATGGATTGTGGGCTTTCTACGTATCGGTTGAGAAAGAGGAGGCTCCGGTTGACTTTGCCTGGATGGCTGTAGTTCTGGATTTGAAATTTGAATGTTTGTCAGAGAAGGTTTCGACTGCAACAAACTTAGCTAAGGGGATAATTGGAGTGAAAAGAGGAGATGACAGACTCACCTGCAACAATGATGCGCTCGAGGAGAGTGATATGATGGGGAGAGGAAACGAGCTATGGGTTAAGGTCAGTAGTAGGAGCAAGGCTAATGAAGTCTTTAAAGGAAGAGATAAGGAAGACCTTTCCAAGAAGAATTATGCTTCAAAAGTTAGTACCCATCAGCTCAACAACGTGGATAAAGGAAAAAGACCCTATGTCAGGAGTGTAAAAAAACTACCATCCCATCATTGCAGCTTGCATGGAAAGTTAGTCTTGGAAAAAAAAAAGATTTAGTCAGAAGAGGGTACTTAGAGGCTAACAGTACCTCCTCATCTGACAACTCATTGGACGAGGGCCAAATGTGGGATTATGGTGCTTTTAAAGGTGAATGTTCCAATTTTAATCCAGAGGGTAATAGGCTTAAACAGATTGGGTCTTTCAATGGTGGTGGGCTGCAGATTGACCTTTCAAGCCCAACTAAATCTCATTTGAGGCCTTCCTCAGAAAGCCCCAATGATGCCAGAAGGGACAAGAAGGTCTGGGCAAAAAGAGACACGAACAAGGACAGACTCAAGACAGACGGTGTTGAAGCAGAATATTAAGGCTGGGGTGTCTTATTCAGATCGAGTAGGTGGTGTTTTAAGCCTTCCGCTGAAGGGACCAATTCAGTTGCCGTTGAGAGACTTGGAAGGGGGGCAGGTTAATGGAAAGGACTTGGTGGCATTGCCGATTTCAGTAGACCTTGGCGGTTTGGACAGAGTTTCTTCTCAGAAGGATACTGCATCTGATGCTCTTAACAGGCTGAGGTTACATTGGAACTTGGAAGATGAGATAGCCAAGGTCATTGATAATGGGGTAACCCTTGGCTATTTTGTCAAGCCAAATAAGAAGGATAAAAGTCAAGAAGTGGGAAAGGAAAATATGGGAGATCCTGAGGTTGAAAACAAAGATGAAGGTGATATTGCAAACCAAATAGGTGAAGATTCGTGTGATAGATGGAACTTGGAAGTTGAGGTTGCCAAGGTGATTGAGGTAGGAGTAGCTTTGGGTTTTGATTTCACTGGAAAGGAAGATGTGCTAGGGGATGTCATTGCAAGAAGAGAGAAAGAAAATGAGGAAAGAATGGCAGCTGAGATTAACAGTTAAGTGTTTATAGTTCTGTTATGTTTTGGGTTGTTTCTTTTTTATGTTAGTTCTTTCGTGGAATGTTAGAGGTTTGGGTAAGAGTGAGAAAAAAAAGATGGTTAGTAGTTTGGTCGACAAAGTTAAACCGGGCATGCTTTTCATTCAAGAATCCAAGCTTAAGGCGTTTGATGGTAGGGTGATTAGAGCTATTAGGGGGAATGTGCTAAATAGAGGGGTAGGAGTTGACGCGGAAGGGGCTTCAGGTGGTTTGATTAAGCTATGGAGTGCGGATTTTTTCTCTGTGGAAGCTTGTATTTCCAATAAAAACTGCTTGATTTTAGTAGGAGTGTTGAACAAGGTTAAGAGAGACATTGTATTCTGTAATGTCTATGCAGCTTTAATTGAAAGCGAAAGGAGAGAGTTATGGGATTTTATTTTGAGCTCTATGCAGGTTTTTACAGCTCCGTGGTGTGTCGGTGGTGATTTTAACACGGTTTTAGATCCATCTGAGAGGGTAGGAGTGAGATGTAATATGGGATCCATAAGAAGTTTTGTGAACTTCATAGATCAAGCAAATATAGTCGATATTCCGATGCACAGGGTGTCCTATACTTGGACGAATATGTTGGGGTTTTTGCCCTAAAGCTTGTAATATGTAAATATAATTTGAACATAAATAAAAGAAGTAGTATATTCATTCATTTTGTGTCATACTTTATATAACATGTGCACTTAACATCCAAAATTGCCGGATGTAATTTCGAACTAAGTATATGAGTGTCATATATAGATGGATTCAGTTTGAAACGAGCAATCTAAAGAGTCCGTAGATAGCAAATAAAGTTGGGTACTTTATTTGTGGTTAATCTACAGCTGCGGTCCATTTCCTAGTGTACGGTGATCCTATCCTGGATCATTCATATGTAGATATGAGAATGGAGTCACCTTGTATGATGTGATCATATAGAACTGGGTCATGATCTATATGAATCTCTCACTAAGATCAGTTTAACGATGAGATTCATATATATCAACTAATGATGGCTATATGTGGGTGATCTTAATCCCGAGTGTCTTATCGACTCCTTCAGGTTAGATCGTGGTCTTTGATATACCATGGGTGAGGTCAGAGTTGCATTCTAGATCAATATACTCCGTATGTTGGGATCGCGGTTTGGCTTGTGGTTGGGAAGGTTTGTACACAATAGTGGAATCCACTCCTTCTTGTGAGAAGTAGATGGTAGTTCCCTTAGGGTGCGTTTGGTACGGGGACGGGACTTGACGGGACTGGACAAGGACATGACAGTTGTTCCATGACGTGTTTGGAATGTATGGGACATGACAGTGGACTGTACTGTTATACGTTTGGTATGGCTGGGACAGGACGAGACAAAAGATTCAAATGACCAGAGTGCCCTCCTTGTTTGGTCTAATATTAAACAATATATTAAACAATTTTTATATATCGTATTTAACAATATTAAATAAATATTGTAATTAAAATATATTATAATATTTAACAAAAATAAAATGGTTCAAATGACCTCTTGTTTTCAATTACAATATTATTATATTTTACATAAATAGTAATATTGTAATTGAAATATATTATAATTATTTAATAATATTATATAATAATATGATATATTATATCATTATATATAATAATATATAAGATATATATATAATATTAAATATTTGTACATATAAAAAATATAATATTATATATATTATAATATATGTATATATATTAATAATATATTGTATATTATATATATGTATCCTATATATATAATAATATAATATATATGATATATATTATTAAAATATATAATATATATATATATAATATATTAAATATCTTATTATATATAATAATATTTAAAAATATTTATATTATAATTACATATATAATATTATATATATTATAAAATTATATATAATAATATATAATATATTAAATATATTATTATTATATATAATAATATATATAAATTATAATTACATATATAATATTATATACATTATAAAATTATATATATATATAGGATATATATATATCATATATAATGTATTATATATATATATATTAATATATATTATTATATTATATATATAATATATATATATAGGATATAAATATCATATATAATATATATAATATATATTAATATATAACATAATATATATATATGATATATATCCTATATATATTATTATATATAATATATATATGATTTAGTATATATTATTAAATATTATTATATATAAAATAATATATTTAATATGTTATATATAATTTTTTAATATATATTATATTATAGTATATATGTAATTATAATTTTTAAATTTATTAAATATTAATATATATATATAAATATATTTAATATTATATATTATTATATATAATTTTATAATATATATATTATATGTAATTATAATTTATATATATTAATAATATATATATATATATATATATATAATATAATATATTTGATATGTTTGTAATTATTTAAACATTTAAAGGGTAAAATGGTCTTTTTGACACTTGTCCCATGCCATGGGACAAGTTGTCCTAGGGTCTTGGGTGGGACAATTTTGTGTGATTTTTTTCCCACCTTGTCCCGTCATGTCCTGTGCTAAAGTCGCGCCAAACGTGGGACAAGAACAATTTGTCCCACCTTGTCCCGTCCCGTCCCGCATACCAAACGCACCCTTAAGGGTTGTTCGGGACTTGAACAATATGAGCGCTCTCCTAATTCCGTAAGGAATGTAGGATTTATTGTTCATTAGAGAATCAATGGTACTTAATGGAAAGATATGATTAGAGGGGTATAACGGACATTATGACCCAACTCTAATTATGAACTACTTGTGAAGGATTATACCATATGTAATAGCTATATCGATGGACACCGAGAGTTATTGGTTTGTGTAAAAACGTCTACAGTTGAGAGTGTGCAGCTTCGGGTTTTTAGTGGAATAACACCGAAGTTAATAATCATGAAATATTAATTAAAGAGTTTAATTAATAATTTCTAAGGATTATTGGAGCTCAAAATACTGTGGGTCCATTAGGTCCCCTTGCTAGCCCGATCGATTTAGGTAACAAGAGTCACGATTAATTAATTGGATTGTCCAATTAATTGTGTTACGAAAGTGACACGTATATATTCGGGAGTTAATTGAATAATGAGATTATTTAATTAATGAATAATGGTGATTAAATAAATTAAATAATAAGATTATTTAATTATGTTGTTAATCACTAAATGAAGAGTATTAGTTGATATTTGATTTTGAATAAAATAAGATAATATGATTATTTTATTTTATTAAATTAAATATTTGAATTTGAATTTAAAATTTTTGAATTCAAAAATAAATATTTAATTAATTTTAAAAGGATATGAGATATCTTTTGAAAAGTTTTAAAAATCAAATAAGATTTTGGTTTGTTTGTAATATATATGAGATATATATATTTTTTTTAAATTTAAACCAAATGATATTTTTGAAAAGTAATAAGATTACTTTGAAGAGTAATCAGATTACTTGTAAAAGAGAAAGTGAAAAACATACAAAGCCAAAAAAAAAAAAAGTGTGATCGTCACACAGCAGACAGCAAAAGCAAAAAGCAAGACAAAAAAAAGAAAAAAAAATAATAGGGTGTGGTGAGACCACAAGTGCTATTTTTCTAGAGTTTGTTTTTTGTGTATGTTCTTCTCTTCTTCCTCCATACAGGTCCTAAATATCGTGACGCGCCCACACGCTGTTACCAGTTCCTGGAGATAGCGAGGAAGATCACGTGGTTCATATCAGGAGCAGTTCGTATCAAAGTGAAGGAGCCTCCTACGTAGGTATGAAAATGTTTCATCACTTTACTTTATTATTGCATTTGATTATTAATGTACAAATGAGTTAGTTTAATGATTGCATAAAAAATTTTAAAACCTTCCGCTGCGCAATCTGTAACCCTAGGTTCCAACAATTGGTATCAGAGCTATAGAAGTAGAACCCTAATGGAAATGGTGAGATCTTGGTAAATCTCATTAATTACTAATCTTTTTATTAAAGAGTTTAAATACTTAGATTAGTAGGGTCCTTAATATATATATTCGGATTAATTTGATTAAGCTCCTAATAATAATTGGACCTAATAATGTGTTTAGTTTTAATAGTTAAAACTTGGTAAATACACATTTAATAATAATTCTAGTCTTAGTAAACAGTTTACATAGATTTGAATTATCACTAATGAACTATTTTTTTAAGTGTTAAAAATCAGTTTAGTTTATTAGTTATTGGAATAGGATTCTAATAATTTGTGATTAATGCACTTGACGCTTAGATTAAAATTAGCCGTTTAATCTAGTTTAATCTAGGTGCATTAATATTAATAGAAAACCCTTAATATAAAATAGTGAGTGGGAGAGGGATATATGACATTATATCCCGCGGTCTCCATCATTAGTTCAACACCGTGAGATTCGAGTGGGGCCTCGTGACGGCTTTGTTTTCGTCCTCCCTAAGGAGGGTTTCCATAAGAATCAATACCAAGGTTGACTTCCTAACAGATAGGATTTCGGAGGGGATTTCGGGATTGACATACCCTAAGGCGGCAATTTTCGAGTTAAGCTCCTGAGATCTGAAATGATGGGTTACACTCACAAGGTTTTAATTAAATTGGTTAATTAAAAACCTGACCTAGTAAACGATGGTTGAATGATATTGGCATAAGATTTATTCTGGTATATCCTTTGACTGAGAAGGTCTCGATCCAACATGAAATAATTTGACCGACCCTAAGGCGGCACTTGCTTGTGGTATGTTGGATTGTCGTGGCATAGAAACATTGTTTTTAGGGTTGTTCTTGTTCATTAAACATTTTCATGCATCATGTTTAATTTTATGCCGAACATTAGCACATGTTTAGAATGTATGACTGAATGAATCCTTAATTTATGTTTTTTCAGCCATGTCATCTGCGCTATTACAAATACTTGCAAACGATAAATGAACTGGTGATAACTACACAAAATGGAAACTTAACATTAATGCAATACTGGTCACCAAAGACCTCAAGTTTGTGCTTACGGAGGAATGTCCTCCGGTGCCTACTGCCAATGCCACACGAACTGTTCGTGAGGCATACCAGCGATGGGTCTCATCTGATGAGAAGGCCCGAACATATCTGTTAGCTTTTATGACAGACGTGCTTGTCACAAAGCATGAAGCAATGACTACAGCATTCGATATTATGGAGTCATTGCAAGCTATGTTCGGGCAGCCCTCCGAGCAAAAGCGACACGAAGCTGTTCGTTCCGCTATGCTCGCTCACATGAAGGAAGGTACATCAGTTCAGGAACATGTCCTGAGCATGATGTCCTACTTCAACACGGCAGAAGTCAATGGCGGGGCCATTGATGAACCCAGTCAAGTGAGCATCATACTGACGACTCTTCCGAAGAGTTTCGATCAGTTTAAGAACAACTACGGGATAAACAAGTTAAGGTTTAGTCTCACACAGTTGCTCAATGAGCTCGCTACTTTTGAGTCCATGACCAAAGACAACAAAAGTAAGACCGGTGAGGCAAATGTTGCTGAACCATCTTTCTCCAATAATAACAAGAGGAAGAGGTCTGCTGGGAAGGCGAAGGGTAATCCCAAACCCAAGAAAGCCCAAAGCAAAAAGAAAGGCGCCTCCATCGACAAGAGCAAAGGAAAATGTTTCCATTGCGACAAGGTCGGACACTGGAAGAGGAATTGTCCTCAGTATCTGGAGGAGGTAGCCAAGAAGAAGAAAGCGAAAGGTAAATATGATTTACTTGTTCTTGAGTCATGTTTAGTTGAAGATGATTCTTCACCCTGGATAGTTGATTCAGGGGCCACTAACCATGTTTGCTCTTCTTTGCAGTGGACTGATTCTTGGACACAGCTTGAGGAGGGAGCCTTCTCGATGCGAGTGGGGTCAGGGGATGTCGTGTCGGCACGAGCAGTGGGCGTAATTAGATTGCGTTTTTGTAATAATAATTTTATTTTGTTGGACAATGTATTTTTTATTCCTGGATTTACACGGAATTTAATTTCCGTTTCTAAGTTGTTAGAACAATTATATTCTGTTTCTTTTGATAATAAATCAGTTATTATTGCAAAGAATGGTCTGAATATTTGTTCAGGAATTAATGAAAACAATTTGTATGTGTTAAGACCGTTAATGCATACAACACTGCTCAACACCGAAATGTTTAAAGTTGAAAAACCAAAAACTAAACGACATAAGATTTCTCCAGAAAATGAAACGTATCTCTGGCATCTAAGGCTTGGACATATTAACCTTGACCGGATAAACAGACTAGTAAAAAGCGGATCTTTAAATGAGTTAAAGGTTGGCACCTTACCTGTCTGTGAATCTTGTCTGGAAGGTAAGATGACTAAGAGACTTTTTACTGGTAAAGGGCTTAGAGCTAAACAACCACTAGAGCTTATACATTCAGACGTCTGTGGACCAATGAATGTTAAAGCAAGAGGTGGTTATGAGTATTATGTCACCTTTATAGATGACTACTCGAGATACGGATATGTCTACCTAATGCAAAGGAAGTCGGAAACATTTGAAAAGTTTAAAGAATTCCGAGCTGAAGTTGAGAACAAGTTAGGAAAGACTATCAAGTCTCTACGATCAGATCGTGGAGGTGAGTACTTTGACCAAGAGTTTGAAGACTTTATGGTCGAGTATGGGATAGTGTCCAAACTCACAGCTCCTGGTACACTTCAGCAGAATGGTGTCGCGGAAAGGAGAAATAGAACCCTAATGGAAATGGTGAGATCTATGATTAGTTTCTCATCATTACCAAATTCCTTTTGGGGATATGCGTTACAAACAGCGGCATACATTTTGAATGTAGTGCCATCCAAATCTGTTCCTGAAACTCCCCTAGAGTTGTGGAATGGTCGTAAAGCTAGTTTACGACATTTTCACATATGAGGGTGTCCAGCACACGTGCTGAAGAACATAACTGGAAAGCTAGATCCCAAGTCTGTGGTCTGCTTGTTTGTAGGATACTCCAAGGAGACCAGATGTGGATACTTCTATAGTCCTGAAGATAATAAAGTATTTGTATCGACAAAAGCCACGTTTCTTGAGGATAACTATATAAGTGATCATAAACCTCGTTCTAAAATTGTATTAAATGAGTTGGAGCCTGGTGAGACCAGTACTCAGTCAACTAGAGTTGTTAATCCATTAACATCTGAAAGTCAGATAATTCCTAGTCAGGATACACTACCACCTAGACGTAGTGAGAGGGTTGTAAGACAGCCTGAACGCTATTTGGGTGTAAGTGAGGGACAAGATCTTGTCTCTGCTGATAGTGTGGATGATCCATTGACATTTAAGAATGCAATGGAAGATCCTGATAAAGAGGAATGGCTTAAAGCCATGAATCTCAAGATGGAGTCTATGTACTCTAACTCAGTCTGGGAACTTGTAGACTTACCGAATGAGGTAAAACCCATAGGATGTAAGTGGATCTACAAGAGGAAGAGAGGAGTAGACGGGAAGGTAGAGACCTTCAAGGCAAGGCTAGTGGCCAAGGGTTATACCCAGAAAGAGGGGGTCGATTATGAAGAGACCTTCTCGCCAGTAGCCATGTTTAAGTCTATTCGGATTCTCTTATCCATTGCTGCCTATTTAGATTATGAAATTTGGCAAATGGACTTCAAGACTGCATTCTTGAATGGCAATCTTGATAAAAGCATATACATGATGCAACCAGAGGGATTTGTGTCTCCAGATCAAGAGCAAAAGGTTTGCAAGTTGCAAAGGTCCATTTATGGACTTAAGCAAGCATCTAGATCTTGGAACATAAGGTTTGATGATGTAATCAAAACCTATGGCTTCGAGCAAAGCGTTGATGAGCATTGTGTCTACAAGCGCATCATTGACAAGAAAGTAGTTTTTCTTGGTCCTATACGTAGATGACATCCTACTCATTAGGAATGATGTAGGAGTGTTATCTGATGTAAAGGGCCGGCTGGCTAGCCAATTCCAAATGAAAGATATGGGAGAGGCGAGTTATGTTCTAGGGATCCAACTTATAAGGGATCGTAAGAACAAACTCATAGCATTGTCTCATGCATCATATATCGACAAGATTCTTATGCGATTTTCGATGCAGAACTCCAAGAAAGGTAATTTACCTTCTAGACATGGGGTTCACTTGTCTAAGGAACAGTGTCCTAAGACACCTCAAGAAGTTGAGGATGTGAGACGTGTGCCATATACATCAGCAGTAGGTAGTCTAATGTATGCTATGTTATGCACGAGACCGGACATCTGCTATGCAGTGAGAGTAGTCAGCAGGTACCAGTCCAACCCAGGATTAGATCATTGGGTTGCTGTCAAGACTATTCTCAAGTATCTTCAGAGAACGAGAAACTATATGCTAGTGTATTCCGGACAGGATTTGATCCCGTTAGGATACACAGATTCTGATTTTCAGCCAGATAGGGATTCTAGAAAATCCACGTCTGAATCAGTATTCACCCTAGGTGGTGGAGCCATTGTGTGGAGAAGTATAAAGCAATCTTGCATTGCTGACTCCACCATGGAAGCCGAATATGTAGCCGCTTGTGAAGCTGCTAAAGAGGCTGTTTGGCTCCGTAAGTTCTTGAGTGATCTGGAAATTGTTCCAGATCTGGATAAGCCCATCACACTTTATTGTGATAACAGTGGTGCTGTGGCTAATTCCAAAGAACCAAGAAGCCACAAGAGAGGGAAGCATATAGAGAGAAAGTATCATCTCATTAGAGAGATAGTGCAGAGAGGAGATGTGATCGTCACCAAGATAGCCTCACAAGACAATCATGCTGATCCATTTACGAAGACCTTACCGGCTAAAGTGTTTGAAGGTCACCTAGAAGGTTTAGGGTTACGAGACATGACTCACATGCTTTAGTGCAAGTGGGAGATTGTTGGGGTTTTTGCCCTAAAGCTTGTAATATGTAAATATAATTTGAACATAAATAAAAGAAGTAGTATATTCATTCATTTTGTGTCATACTTTATATAACATGTGCACTTAACATCCAAAATTGCCGGATGTAATTTCGAACTGAGTATATGGGTGTCATATATAGATGGATTCAGTTTGAAACGAGCAATCTAAAGAGTCCGTAGATAGCAAATAAAGCTGGGTACTTTATTTGTGGTTAATCTACAGCTGCGGTCCATTTCGTAGTGTACGGTGATCCTATCTTGGATCATTCATATGTAGATATGAGAATGGAGACACCTTGTATGATGTGATCATATAGGACTGGGCCATGATCTATATGAATCTCTCACTAAGATCCGTTTAACGATGAGATTCATATATATCAACTAATGATGGCTATATGTGGGTGATCGTAATCCTGAGTGTCTTATCGGCTCCTTCATGTTAGATCGTGGTCTTTGATATACCATGGGTGAGGTCGGAGCTGCATTCCCGATCAATATACTTCGTATGTTGGGATCGCGGTTTGGCTTGTGGCTGGGAAGGTTTGTACACAATAGTGGAATCCACTCCTTCTTGTGAGAAGTAGATGGTAGTTCCCTTAAGGGTTGATTCGGGGCTTGAACAATATGAGCGCTCTCCTAATTCCGTAAGGAATGTAGGATTTATTGTTCATTAGAGAATCAATGGTACTTAATGGAAAGATATGATTAGAGGGGTATAACGGACATTATGACCCAGCTCTAATTATGAACTACTTGTGGAGGATTATCCCATATGTAATAGCTATATCGATGGACACTGAGAGTTATTGGTTTGTGTAAAAACGTCTACAGTTGAGAAAGTGCAGCTTCAGGTTTTTAGTGGAATAACACCGAAGTTAATAATCATGAAATATTAATTAAAGAGTTTAATTAATAATTTCTAAGGATTATTGGAGCTCAAAATACTGTGGGTCCATTAGGTCCCTTTGCTAGCCCGATCGATTTAGGTAACAAGGGTCACGATTAATTAATTGGATTGTCCAATTAATTGTGTTACGAAAGTGACACGTATATATTCGGGAGTTAATTGAATAATGGGATTATTTAATTAATGAATAATGGTGATTAAATAAATTAAATAATAAGATTATTTAATTATGTTGTTAATCACTAAATGGATGGTGTTAGTTGATATTTGATTTTGAATAAAATAAGATAATATGATTATTTTATTTTATTAAATTAAATATTTGAATTTGAATTTAAAATGTTTGAATTCAAAAATAAATATTTAATTAATTTTAAAAGGATATGAGATATCTTTTGAAAAGTTTTAAAAATCAAATAAGATTTTGGTTTGTTTTTAATATATATGAGATATATATATTTTTTTAAATTTAAACCGAATGATATTTTTGAAAAGTAATAAGATTACTTTGAAGAGTAATCAGATTACTTGTAAAAGAGAAAGTGAAAAACATACAAAGCAAAAAAAAAAAAAGTGTGATCGTCACACAGCAGACAGCAAAAGCAAAAAGCAAAAAAAAAAAAGAAAAAAAAATAATAGGGTGTGGTGAGACCACAAGTGCTATTTTTCTAGAGTTTGTTTTTTGTGTATGTTCTTCTCTTCTTCCTCCATACAGGTCCTGAATATCGTGACGCGCCCACACGCTGTTACCAGTTCCGGGAGATAGCGAGGAAGATCACGTGGTTCAAATCAGGAGCAGTTCGTATCAAAGTGAAGGAGCCCCCTACGTAGGTATGAAAATGTTTCATCACTTTACTTTATTATTGCATTTGATTATTACTGTACAAATGGGTTAGTTTAATGATTGCATAAAATTTTTTAAAACCTTCCGCTGCGCAATCTGTAACCCTATGTTCCAACAGAATAATAGGGAGAAAGTAGCATTGGCGAGATTGGATCGTTTCCTTTTCTCTCCTACTATTTTGTTGTGGTTTCCCAATTTGATTCCACGTGGGTTACCTCGCAGTCTTTCGGATCACAACCCGGTTGTGGTAGGAGATTCATCAGTGCGATAGGGGCCTTTTCCTTTTCGTTTTATTAATTGGTGGTTGGAAGAGAAAGAAATGATGAATGACGCTATTAAAGGGTGGGTGAATTGTAATGTTCCAGGCACTAAAGGTTTTGTTCTTTTCTCTAAGGTTAAGGCCGTGAAGGTAAGATTGAAGAATTGGGACAGTGAAAACAATGGCGGCTTGGTAAAGCCAATTGATGTTGAAGCT
This sequence comes from Dipteronia sinensis, assembly GCA_033220585.1. Classification (NCBI taxonomy): domain Eukaryota; kingdom Viridiplantae; phylum Streptophyta; class Magnoliopsida; order Sapindales; family Sapindaceae; genus Dipteronia; species Dipteronia sinensis. The sequence continues at coordinate 17,473,480 of CM065644.1, read as the reverse complement.
AAATTGGGGTTGATTGACAGAAAGACAGTAGTGGAAGGGTGGTCTGAACCGTTGAGACAAGACCGTTCTAAGCTTCTAGAGGAGTTATGGAAAAGCTTTCGAAGGGAGGAGCAAACATGGAGACAAAAGTCTAGGATTAATTGGTTGGTGGAGGGTGATAAGAACACTAGATTTTTCCATAGCGTGGCCAATGGAAGGAGGAGACGTAATTTTATCAATGAAGTTTCCTTCCAAGGAGTGAATATTTCCGACCCTAACATCCTCAGAAGTAGAATTTTTAGTTTCTTTGAAAATCACTTTCAAAAAGAGAATTGGGTGAGGCCGAAGATGTCTTGCATGAATTTAAAAAAGTTATCCGAAGTTGAAAGCCAAGTTTTAGAAGAAAGTTTTTCCTTGGAAGAAGTTGGGCAGGCGTTATCTAATTGTGAAGGCAATAAGGCTCCAGGCCCGGATGGGCTAAATTTTAATTTTATCAAAGCTCATTGGAGTGTTATTCAAGGAGACTTTATGAAGTTCATCAATGAATTTCATAAGGATGGTTCAGTGGTACGAGTTTTGAATAGGGCATTCATCGCTCTCATTCCCAAAGTTGGCAACCCGTTGACAATGAAGGATTTTAGACCTATTAGTCTTGTTAGCTCAATGTATAAGTTGCTAGCAAAAGTGTTGTCGAATAGGCTAAGGAAGGTTATGAATTCCATCATTGGAGAGGCTCAGATGGCCTTTGTTCAAAATCGTCAGATTTCTGATAGTTTTGTTATTGCAGAGGAGATCATTCACAAGTGGAAGCGGGAGAAGGAAGGAGGCTTGCTAGTGAAGTTGGATTTTGAGAAGGCGTATGATAGTGTGGACCATGGCTTCTTGGATTTAATGTTGGAAGGTATGGGGTTCGGTAGAAAATGGAGAGAGTCGATAAATGAATGTATATCCTCTCCTTTGTTGTCAGTCTTAGTGAATGGCAAACCGAACCCCCCAGTTCGGTGTTCAGAGAGGCTTAAGAAAAGGAGATCCGTTATCCCCTTTTCTCTTCAATATAGTGGTGGAAGGTTTAAATGTTTTATTTCTTCAAGCTGCTAATTTAAATCTTATTAGAGGAGAAACTTTTGATGACAATAAAATCCATATTACTCATCTTCAGTTCACCGATGATACAATGCTCTTCATTAAACCTAAGGTCTATTTTCTCTTGAATGCAAAGAGGATTCTTCGTTATTTTGAGTTGACGTCGGGTTTAAAAGTTAATTTCCATAAATCCTGTGTGGTGAGAGTGAGAAGGGGGAAGCCAGTTGAGCCATTGGTCTAGGCTTCGATAGTCAAGTGTAAGAGTGCATCCTTACCAATTCCTTTCCTTGGTTTTCCGTTGGGGGGCACACCGGGGGCAAAGTCTTTTTGGGATCCTTTGATTAGTAAAATTGAAAAGCGTCTAACACCGTGGAAGAGGACATTTTTGTCTAAAGGGGGTAGATTGGTGTTGATAAAAGCAGTAATTTCTAGCATACCTACATACTTTCTTTCGATTTTCAAAATCCCGAGTGGTGTGGCTCAGTGGATTGAGAGGATCCAAAGGAATTTCCTATGGGGTGGGGGTGATGTCAAAAGAAAGCTCCATGCAGTGAGCTGAGAGGTGGTTTGCAAAAGAAAAAGTAAAGGTGGTCTTGGCATTGGAAGAATTATTGATAAAAATAAAGCTTTGTTAGCAAAATGGATTTGGAGATTTGATAGAGAAGTTAATTCGCTGTGGACGAAAGTAACTTGCTCTAAATATGGCATTAATGAGGCCTCTATTTCTTGGAAGTGTCAGGAGTCAAATTCAGCCTCATTTTTTGTGAAATCTGTTGACAGTCTGCTGAAGGAGGGCACTCAGACGGCCAGTGTTATCAAATGTGGGTTCGTTACTGTTGTTGGTTGTGGGAACAGAGTGCAGCTTTGGACTGAAGTCAGAGCTGATGGCCGGCCTTTGAGGGATGCATTTCCTAGGTGTCATGCGTTGGCTGTTTTGAAAGATGGTGTTATCCAGGACTATGGGTATTGGGTGGGCGAGAAGTGGATATGGAATATTGCTACTAGACGTCTTCTATTTGGATGGGAACAGGATCAATGGAATGTGTTCATCACTTTTCTAGATTGCATTCTTATTCGTAACCACTGTCAGGATGCCATTGCATGGTCGGCAAACTCTTCAGGCCTTTTCATGGTTAGCTCTTTTCGAAGAGCCTTAGAAGACTGGTCTGAAGATTTGGAGTCCATTCCTAAGCTTTTATGGAAAGGATTAAGCCCTCCTAAGGTGGAAATCTTCTTATGGCAACTTTGGAGAGGTAAGATTTTGGTCAGAGATGTGTTGTTTAGGTTTGGTATGGATCACATGCCAAAGCTGGAGTGTCCTTTCTGCAATACGAGTGTGGAGTCTTTAGATCACCTTTTTCTCAAATGTTCTTGGTCGCTGTCTCTTTGGGGGATTTGCATGAATTGGTGGGGGGTCCATTGGTATATGAATAATACAGTTAATGAGTTGCTGGAGGGGTGGTCTGGTCTCTGCCCAGCTTTCAAGCATGAGAGAGCGTGGAATTCCTTGTTTTATGCCATTGTGTGGACGATTTGGGAGACTCGAAACCAGTTAGTTTTTGAGGAAATTGAGCCGAGTGTTCAGAAGGCGGCTGGTGTAATTAAATTCCGTGTTGCTTGGTGGTTCAAACATTTAGGGAAAGGGTCTCTAGAAGCTATTCAATTTTTGATGTTAAATATGAAGGACATGTGTGTTGACCCTAAGAAGGTGAAGAAGAACAGAATATTGGACTGGAACCCGCCTGTTATGGACGTTCTCAAATTCAACCTCGATGGGTCTGTGCTGGGCAAACCGAGGCCTGCAGGGGTTGGTGGGGTGTTGAGGGACTTCAATGGGAAAATATTATGCATGTTTTCTCACCATAAAGGAATTCTTGACTCTAATGCTGCAGAAATTTGGGCAATCAAAACAGCATTAGACCTTTGCCGCTCCAAGTAGAATCTCAAAGGCCGAACCATCTCTATAGTCAGTGATTCGAATGTGGCTGTCTCGTGGGTTAACAATGATGACTTTGGGAGCCTTCGACATTGCAACCTCATTTATGTTATTCGTAGCAGTATGTGTTATTTTGGTGGAGTGGAGGTGGTCTTTGAAGCTAGAATTTTCAACTCGGTTGCGGATAGTTTGGCCAAGATGAGTTCTAAGAATTCTGGTGATTTTGTGGAATAGGGGGATTTGTGATCCTGTCGTTCCTTGTGCCTCTAGGGTTGTCTGGTGTTTGTATCTATTTGATTACTTTTGCTTGCTTTTGTGTCTCTGTTTGCTTGGTCTGCTAGTTGCACCCGCCTTTGTGGGTCTGCTCTGTTTGTTTTGTGCTGTTCTGCTGTGGTTATTTTGTTCTCTGTTTCTGTGAGTTTCTTCACAGCCTTAATATAATACCTTTTCAAAAAAAAAATGAACTTTTTTTATAAAAAAAATCTCGGGTCAAAGATTTTGTCACAACATGATGAGATCAACATGATAAATTCTTAATACTATCTCTTTTTCATTATTATTAGATGGGTTTTTAACAAATTTTTTTTTGGCCTCATATGATGTTCATATATATATATATATATAATTTTTATATTGTCAATTCAAATTGATATAAGATATATCAGTTCTTTACATGTAGAACATTGAAGAGTTTCTTTTTAATTAATTACAAATAATTAGGCGGTATGTTTTCGGGATATAACTTGAACCTAAAATCTTAAATATGTATTTACAAGAGGCTTACATACTACTAGACCAACCTAATTTCGTCATGAGAGTTTGTTTATTCTATCATATTAGAGTTTTTTTTTTTTAAAATAAATCATTTTAAAGAAATTATTTTTATAGTGTTTAATGAAAATTAATTTTTAAACTACAGAAAATAAGATGAGATGATGTTGTCTTTGTTATATGCTCCTCACACGTACCTTGATGTTATGGGTTCAAGTTGTGTCTTATATATATATATATATATATATATATATATATATATATATATATATATATAAATAAGTGGACCTCTTTTGTTTGTTGTGAGTCTTGTTTTTTAAATGTGAATTTTTTTTAAAGAAGAATTTTCTTATTTTTAAAAGGCACGAAACATATGTAAATAGGTTAGTTATAAATTAAAAAATTTATTATGATAATAAATAAAGAAAAGAGATAAAATAAATGACTAAATAAAGAAAAGTCTAATTTTATGTATTCCTTTTTAATTAAGAAGAGAAAATATATTCATTTTAGGATTTGGTTTCCTATACATCATATTTTATGTATTCCTTTTTAATTAATGAGAGAAAATATATTCATTTTAGGATTTGGTTTCCTATGCATCATATTTTATGTATTCCTTTTTAATTAAGAAGATAAAATATATTCATTTTAGGATTTGGTTTCCCATGTATCATGATATATAAATATATATATAGTGAGTTTCTCATGAAGGATCTCATATTTTAATTTCGGTAAGGACCATGATGAAAACACATCGATTTTAATGAATTTTAATCTAAATTTTTTATGGATGATGACTTCAATAAAATCTAAATAAGAACAAAATTTTAGAATTTTTCAAGTACTAAAACTATTTTCCAATTTTTGTTAAATATGAAGGCATCGGAAAATAGGTGAATTATAGAAAAATTCAAGAAAAATAGTTCTAGTATTCGAAAAATTCTCAAAGTTTGTTAAATATTGGTCGTTTGCTTTTTTGTCTGAAGACTGAATAGTTCTGAATTTTTCTGAAGACTGAATAGGGACTGAAATCTGAACTTGAATGACATGTTTATTTTTTTTTTCATCACATCTGAATGTATTGTCAACACGTTTGTCTTTTAAAAGTAAAATTGTCTGAAACTAAGCATTTTTACATTTATACCCATGTTAAACAATTAAACATATAATATGGAATAAAAACAATTTGAAAATAATAATTATATATGAACACATGCATATGATCATAATTTTTTTCTTCGATTACAAATAAACTTCATTTTTACTAAAAAAAGAATTTTTTTTTTCAAAAAATAAAAGGGGCAGCAGGAAAACTCACACAAAACACTCTAAGAAAATAATATATAAATGTATCGTCCTAATATCATAATAAAGTATTGATATTAAACACCAATATGAGAAGTGATTACGGTTCTTTTTTTATTTTTAAAACTATTTAAAATAAGCAATATATAAAATTAAAGATTTTTGTACCACATAATTATGATGAAATTGGAAATATGTTATATATGGGGATAATATCGGAAGAAAAGATTTTGGATTGCATTTAATGCAATTCAGTGATTTGCAATTAAGTGAAAAGTCATGATTTTTTACTTTTTATTTTAAGTTGTTTTTTGGTATTTTAAGTTATTTGACCACTTATAAAAACAAACAAAACAACTTAATAATTATGATTCAGACCTATTAAGTTTTAAGTGGAAAAAACAAATGACCCTTAAAACTAGTTTCCAATTTTTGTTAAATATGAAGGCATCGGAAAATAGGTGAATTATAGAAAAATTCAAGAAAAATAGTTCTAGTATTCGAAAAATTCTCAAATTTTGTTCATAGGTGGATTTCAATGAACACATCATCGACAAAAAAATTCAGATTAAAATTCAATAAATTTTGCTGTGAGTCTTGTTTTTTTAATGTGGATTTTTTTAAAGAAGAATATTCTTACTTTTACAAGGCGTGAAACATATGTATATAGGTTAGTTTTAAATTAAAAATATTATTATTATAATAAATAATGAAAGTCTAATTTTATGTATTCCTTTTTAATTTGGAAGAGAAAATATATTCATTTTAGGATTTGGCTTCCTATGCATCCTGATTCATGAACTAGTCTATCATATATATATATAAATATAAATATATATATATATATATATATATATATACACGATCCTTTTCTTGTCAGTGCGCACTGATAGAATTATATAAGGACATTGAATGTGAGCCATTCATTTATAAAAGAGTTTTGACAAGTGCATACATACCAAGTCAAAATATGTAAAATGAGTGGCTCACATTCAATGTCCTTATATAATTCTATCAGTGCGCACTTATGTGAAAATTATTGTATATATACATATATATATATATATATATATATATATATATACACACTTGTTTATCTGTTTATTTGTTTATTTATTTTTCATTTTTTTCATTTACGCAATTTCATTCCTACAGCCGCAATTAAACTCTTCTTATTCTTCAGTTCATCTATCCGAATAATTTCAGGTACGATATTACAAATTAAAAAATATTTTAGGTTTTGTTTTTCATTTTTTTGTATTTGTTATTTTCTTAGGTTATTAATATGATTTTTTTAATGTATTCTTCTCTAAAAAAGAATTTTCTATATTTATTTTTTATTTAAACATTTATTTATTTAAATTAGTTCTATTTTATTTTATTTTATCTTCAGATGAGAAAGCCATCGACAATTGATGGATTTTTTCAAAAGAATTAAGACTTCAGAAGCCGATTCATCTTCATCAACATCTAATATTAATATTCCAGCTTCTAAAAATAAATCCAAGGAATTTCCAACAAGGGATATTAGCCAGGATAATAAATCTTTGAAGCGTGACCCAAGATTACGTCGACAAATATGATCCCGACAATGAACGTTATGAAATTTGTCGACTTTATATTAAAGTCGGTCCATTCCAACCTCTTCTTAACCATTATATTTGTCTGGCGTTAATTTGAATATATATATATATATATATATATATCGTCTTGGTCCCCCCACAGCCGGCTTCGCATATATATATATATATATATATATATATATATATATATATGAGTGAGTCTCTCATGAGGGATTCTTTATTTTAATTTCGGTAATGACCTTAATGAAATTACATCAATTTTTATAAATTTTGATCTGAATTTTTGTGTGGATGATAAGTTCAATGAAATTTACATATGAATAAAATTTGAGAATTTTTCAAGCACTAAAACTATTTTTCTTTAATTTTCTTTATTTCGTCAATTTTTCCGTTGCCTTCATATTTATCATGATCGGAAAAAATAGTTCTAGTGCTGAATTTTTTTTTAAATTTATTTATATGTATATTTCATTGAAATTATCATCCACAAAAAATTCAGATTAAAATTCATAAAAATCGATTTAATTTCTTTAAGGTTCTTACCAAAATTAAAATAATGGATCCCTCATGAGAGATTCAATATATGTTTGTGTGTGTGTATATATATAGCTTATAATTTTTTTTAAATATTATTTTAAAGATCTAATTATTGTGTTGTAGTGATTTTAATTTATTTTTATTTTTTGGAAGGAAATTTATTTTTTAAATTTATTTAAAACTAAGGGGTCGTTTGTTTTTTTGTTTGAATACTGAACAGTCCTGAATTTTTCTGAAGACTGAATAGAGACTGAAATCTGAACTTGAATGACATATTTGTTTTTTTTTTCTTTACATCTGAATATATTGTCAACATGTTTGTTTTTTAAAAGTAAAATTGTCTGAAACTAAGTAATTTTACATTTATACCCACATTAAATAATTATACATATAACATGGAATAATAACAATCCAAAAATAATAATTATATATGAACACATATGTTCATGATCTTCTTCTTCAATTACAAATAAACTTCATTTTTAATAAGAAAAGAAATGTTTTTTTTTCAAAAAATAAAAGTGGTAACAAGAAAACTCACACAAAACACTATAAAAAAAATATATCACCCTAATATCATAATAAAGTATTGACATTAAACATCAATATGATAAGTGATTAGGGTTCTTTTTTTTTAAACCATTTAAAATAAACAATGTATTAAAATAAAGATTTTTGTACCATATATAATTATGATGAAATTGTAAATATTTTATATATAGGGGATAGTATCGGAAGAAAAGATTTTGAATTGCATTAAATGCAATTCAATGATTTGCAATTAAAGTGAAAAGTAAGGATTTTTTACTTTTTATTTTAAATTGTTTTTTGACATTTTTAAGTTGTTTGACCACTTATAAAAACAAACAAAACAACTTAATAATTATGATTCAAACCTATTAAGTTTTAAGTCGAAAAACAAACGACCCCTTAGGGTTTCATAAGACTTCATAAGAAAAAAAAAATTGAAATATCGGCTCAGGTTTCATTTAATCAAAATTTCAACCATAACCGAATATCTGAGTTGGGCTTTTTCAGATTTTAGGCCCAAACCCATATTTGTGGGTGGACTTTGTAAGCATTCTCAGGGCATATTTGTAAATTACTTCTCGTCAAACTCTCACAGTCGCACGTCAGTATGTCATTGTGACATTAACTGCAGATTTTATTTTTTTGGGCAAATTACACTGAACCCTTAAGGTTTGGACAAGTTACACTTAGATGGATAAGTTTCTTTATTATACACTAACACCACCAAAATTTAAATTTGACTTTACAAATACCTAAAATGCCCTTAGTTATATTATTTTACACTTTATTTGTTTTTACCTTTTAATCAAACACTTTATAAACTTTAATAATAAAATAAATTAAATAAAATATATGATTCATTAAATAAATAAATAGTTTAAATAAATAAATAATTTTTTTAATTAAATAAATAAATATTTTGAATAAATAAACAGTTTAAAAATAAATAAATAAATGAATAGTTTTAAAAAATAAAATAAATAAATAGTTTTAAAAAATAAAATAAATAATTAGTTTTAAAAAATAAAAAAATAAATTTAAAATATAAATAAATAAGTGAAAAACTTAAAAACATTAAATTTTTTAAGGATATTAATTAATAGGGACAAGAAAAACTCTAAATATCTAAACTTTTACTATAAAGATGATAGTGAGAGAAGATTCAAGGTTCCCAACACTCCTTAGATATTTAGAGCTTATATTGTCCCTATTAATAGATATTCTTAAAAAAAATTAATTGTTTTTAATTTTTTCACTCATTTTTTAAACTATTTATTTATTTAAAACTATTTATTTATTTGATTTTTTCAAAACTTTTTTTATTTAAAATATTTATATATTTAATTTTTTTAAACTATTTATTTATTTAATTTTTAAAACTATTTATTTTTTTTAAAACTATTTATTTATTTAATGAATCATGTCTTTATTTAATTTTTTTATTTTATTAAAGTTTATAAAGTGTTTGATTAAAAGGTAAAAAAAAATAAAGTGTAAAATAATATAACTAGGGGCATTTTAGGTATTTTTAAAGTCAAATTTAAATTTTGGGGGTGTTAGTTTATAATAAAAAAAAGATTTCATCTAATTGTAACTTGTTCAAACCTCAAGGGGTTCAGTGTAATTTGTCTTTTTTTTTTTTGAGTTTCTCTCACAAGTTTTGTTTCAATAGTGGAAACCCATTTATGCTCTGTGTTACTTATTAAAGCTTCTATTTTTATAATCAAATCCTCTTCTTTATTTATTTATTTCTTCACAGGGAAGAAGAAACAACAACGCCGTCAAATGTTTTTTGTTGATTCAGAGAGAAGTTTGTATAATTATAGAGACTCTTCTAATGCAAATAGCAGTGCTAGCGGAAGTGGGAATATAGAAATAACATTCTTCGAATTGAATACAGTGATAGCTGCAACAGAGAATTTTTCCTCTGCCAACAAGCTTGGACGAGGAGGGTTTGGCCCAGTTTTCAAGGTAATAATTTCTCTTCATTTTGAAGTTTCTGGTTTACATTTTTCATATATTTGAGTGATGGGTATGAAATATTTTGGCAATCAGAGAGATTTTTGTTAAGCTTGAGAGTTGAGGATTGATGTAAATGTTGTTTACATTGATTTTTTTCAGGGTCAGTTGGTTAATGGACAGGAGATAACTGTTAAAAGATTATCAAATGATTCGGGACAAGGTATCGACGAATTCAAGAATGAAGTCTTTTTAATTGCTAAACTTCAACACAGAAATCTTGTAAGGCTCTTGGGTTGTTGCATAGAGAAAGATGAAAAGATGTTAATCTATGAATTTATGCCCAACAAAAGCTTGGACTACTTTATCTTTAGTATGAATTGATTCCTTAATTAATAATTATGCACTTGATATGTGTATGTATTTATAGCTTGTGCTGTGTGTTTATTCTGTCTATTATATGTGATATACCATTCTAATGATACAGATCAATCAAGAAAATTTTTGTTGGACTGGAAAAGTAGACTTGAAATAATTTTGGGAATTGCTCGAGGAATCCTTTATCTTTATCAAGATTCTAGGTTAGGAATCGTCCATAGAGATCTAAAAGCAAGCAATATCCTTCTAGATGGAGAAATGAAACCCAAAATCTCGGATTTTGGTACTGCAAGAATAGTTTGAGGAGAAGAAATTCAAGAAAATACAAAGAGAGTGGTTGGAACATTGTAAGTCACATAAGCCATGTTCAACACCAACTTGAATCACTTTTAAATTTAGAGTGTGTTGTAGCTAAATTCAATGACTATGTAATGCAGTGGTTACATATCACCGGAGTATGCATTAAACGGCCTCTTCTCAGTGAAATCAAATGTCTTCAGTTTCGGAGTCATACTATTAGAGATCGTAGGTGGGAAAAAGAATTGGGGGTTTTACCATAAGAGTTCATCGTCAAATTTGTTAAAATATGTATGTTGTTGACACATTTCTGTTTACTTCTATCTCGTGTTCCATTCTTCAACATTGGCCAAAACTTGACGGGATTTATTCTGATGTAACATGTTGAAATAAGATACAACCTAGAGGGGGGGTGAATAGGTTTTAGTTGATTTATTACCAACTTTTCGACTTAATCAATTTTAATAATCCTACTCCATATTAGCAATCAATCAATCCAACATAAATATGCGGAAAACAATAAAAACACAAGGATTGATTTACGTGAGAAACCCTCCAACTGGGCTATCCTTCTAGCCACATACGGTCCTCAAATCCACTATTTGAACGAAAGTTTACAACCTAGGTTGACCTCAAGTCACACCTATTTGGTCACTAACACTTTCACTCTACCCAACGGGCCTTTAATAGTGATTCTTGACCACAAGCTTGTGCACTAACTCACTTAGTCAAAAAGCTTAACAATCAATGAAGAGATTAAACAACCTATGTGAATATGTAAAAGATATTCAAACATGCAATTAATGCTAGGCAACAATAAATGCTTATCTAAGGATTTAAAGATGTCAATAAATGCAAATCCTAGATATCAATATCTAAATGCAAATGCATGAAGATTTAGCTAGAAGGGCAAAATCGTCCTAAATGCTAGCTATTAATGAACAAGGCTCTCAACCAACAAACAACAACTCAATCATGTTATAAATGCCAATAAACATAAAGATATGCAATAAAATCACATAAAAGAGCTAACCCTAGGCAAACAAGAACATAAATAAATACAAAGAGATTTAGGGCATGTTCAAGTTACCTAGTCAATGAAAGCAAGAAGAATCCATGATGAGATAATGCTTGAAGAGGTTAGATGCACATGGATTTGTGTTTGGTTGAGTAAAGATGAGTTCTTGGGAGTTTCTCTCTCTAAGGGAAGCTTGGCCTCTCAATAATGGCTTCTTGAACTCATAAAAACCAGTAATGAAGAAGATATAGCATATATAAGGGAGCCCTAGTTGAAACAGCGTCGTTTTGAACTTAGGGCACAAAATCCCGTCAATACCGCTAGATGGACCGCGTCGCAGGCAAGTATCCAGACCGCGGTACACACAGCAGTGCCCCGTCTGGACAACAACGCGGTGCAGGGCGTTGTGCATGCAGGTGCACAGGCCGCGGTATGGGCAACAGAGGCTTACTGGACAACACCTCGACTTGGGTCGCTTTGCGTGCAAGAGTACAGGAAGCGGTATATGAAGCATGACTCTGCTGAGGTATACCGCCCTGTATGCCGCGGTGCAAGCATGTCTTGCCAAGCGGTCTAGGCCGCGCTAAGAGAAGAAATTCTCTTTTCTGGGCAAACTCAACACACTAAGAGATGTGCAAAATGTGCAAGTGTGGAGTGTGAAAAGAGGCATACAATACATCATTCAATTACATGAAGATAGGAACATAATGCATGCAAGTGAGTGTGTGCAACTAGATCTCTTCAAAGAAAGTTAAACTAGTGAGATACCTTTGAAGTGCTCTTTGAGAGAGATGATGTCCTTGATGCTTGATCACACTCAAGAGGCCTAAATTACCCTTACAAAGAATAATCCCCAATGTGGTTTGTCAACGAAATAAGCCAATCAAAATATGAGGAACTTACAATCTCCCCCTTTGGCCATTTCGTGACAAAACCACCACTCACAAATCATCCTCACAAAAAAGTAAAAACTAAAGGTCAATAAAGAGATATTCTACATTACAAAAAGATACCTAGATACTAGGTCTTCAAAACTTCAAGCTCTTGTAGAATAGCCATCCCTACAAAACAATGAGACTACACTTTCCAAGACAAGTGTATGTGAGGTGATCAAGAGAGATAAATAAATAAGAGCAATTTGCGTAATAAAAGAAAACTACAACATGCAAATGCTCCCCCTATATAGGTTACTCCCCCTCAACGGGACAATCTCTCCAAATATGCAATCCCCTTAAATAAAACCACATTACTCCCCCTTTTTGTCATGAGATAGGCAAAGGAGTATTCCCCAACCGGGTCACTTTAGCAAAGAGAGCTATTTGCAAGATAAGTGCATAATCATATACAACATTTTTATGCAACTCAATTAATTGAGAGAGAATCATTGAGGGTTTTATTGTTTAGAAGAAAATGTGTGACTTAGTTGCTTTGGATGTAAGACATGTAACATCATGGTTCAAGCAAATGGTATTTGGCAAAGCAAACATCAAAAGGGTTTCCAAAAGAATTCAAACCAATTTATACCCTTTTGTTATAAGCAAACAAGATATAGTTTATCAAAATGAATTTCAATTTAAAGAGCAACTATATCAAACTTTATGAGCAAAACAAGACATGAGTGACTTTTGCACCCTTTTTGATTTTTCCGGGTGGGATACCCGTATGATAGTAGTCTTGTTCAACTAATAAAGAGAGAGAGAAGACTAAATTTGGATGAGACATCCTTATTTATTGCATGGATACTAGATCCTTATTGGTTTTAGTCTTCTCATTTGCTTTCATACAGATTTTGCACTAGAGCAATCAAAAGCATTTCATGCATATTATTTTAAGCATGTCATTAAAAGTTCTCATGTCATGGAGATAAATTATGGGTCATTCAAGTGTACTTTCCCAATCAAAATCTCCTAGTCCAAAAATGCATTTTTGAACATAGAGGTGACAAGGATTACAAATCAAGCAAGGCACACTTATTAAATAAAAAGCCATATAAGAATATATATAAGCACAACCAAGAATACTCACGCAATTAATCAAGAAGCATAAAGTTGATCAAGTTTTTGCTTATTCCAACATGCAAGGTTGCTCTCTTTGCTTGAGTTCCCCATAAGGGGTCAATCACCAAAACACATCAAGGCATATGACAGATCCCAATAGACCTACTAAGTGACTTGAACCTAGTTGAGTCTAAGGGCTTTGTAAATAAATCCGCTAGTTGATCATTAGTGCCCACATGCTCAAGTGCAATGCATTTGCTTTCAACTAGTTCTCTAATGAAATGATGCCTAATGTCTATATGCTTTGTCCTAGAGTGCTGAACATGATTCTTTGAAATGTTAATTGCACTCATGTTATCACAATAAAGGGTAAGAATACCTTGATCAAAGCCGTAATCCACAAGCATTTGTTTCATCCAAAGGAGTTGTGTGCAAGCACTCCCGGCGGCTATGTATTTCGCTTCAGCTGTGGATAGAGAGATGGAATTTTGCTTCTTGCAAAACCATGAGACCAAGTTGTTACCTAGGAAGAAGCAACTGCCCGATGTACTTTTCCTATCATCACAATTTCCTGCCCAATCTGCATCACTAAAGCCAACTAAGCTAGCATTAGTGTCAAAAGAGTACCATATCCCATAGTTGGATGTCCCATTCACATACCGTATGATTCTCTTCACGGAGGAGAGATGGGATTCCTTGGGATCCGCTTGGTACCTAGCACACACACACACACCCACACTAAAGGCTATATCGGGCCTACTTGCGGTCAAGTAAAGCAAGCTACCAATCATGCCACGATAAAGACTTTGTTCCACACTCTTGCCACTAGCATCCTTGCTTAGTTTCAAGGTGGTACTCATGGGTGTGTCACAATGTTTGGCATTCTCAAGGCCAAATTTCTTCACTAGGTTCTTAGCATACTTAGCTTGGGATATGAAAATCCCATCATGCAATTGCTTGATTTGCAAACCTAGGAAGTAATTAAGCTCTCCAACAAGACTCATCTCAAACTCATGAGACATGACATTAACAAATTTTTGGACTTTGGATTTGTTGGTGGAGCCAAAAACAATATCATCAACATAAATTTGAGCTATGAAAAGCTCATCTTTGTTCCTCTTGATGAATAAAGTTTTGTCAACACTACCCCTAGTGTAGTCATTTTCAACAAGAAATTGAGTGAGGCGCTCATACCAAGCCCTAGGTGCTTGTTTTAACCCATATAAAGCCTTCTTGAGGCTATAGACATGATTGGGGTGGTGTGAATCCACAAACCCCTTGGGTTGCTCAACAAACACCTCCTCATGCAAGAAACCATTGAGGAAGGCACTCTTAACATCCATTTGATGCAATTTGAACTTGTGCACGCATGATATGGACAAAAGAAGCCTTATGGACTCAAGACGGGCAACCGGAGCAAAAGTCTCCTCAAAGTCAATACCCTCAATTTGAGAGTATCCTTGTGCAACAAGTCTAGCCTTGTTGTGCACAATGTTGCCATTTTCATCCGTCTTGTTCCTATATACCCATTTGGTGCCTATGACATTAGTATCCTTGGGTCTAGGAACAAGAGTCCAAACCTCATTTCTTTCAAATTGATTTAGCTCTTCTTGCATGGCAAGAACCCAAAACTCATCTTTCAAGGCTTCATCAACCTTTTGGGGTTCAATTTGAGAGGTGTAACAAGTGTAGCTAATTTGATTAGCTATTTGACGCCTAGTCCTAACACCCTCATTCATATCTCCAAGAATGTCATTCTTATTGTAGAGATGTATAACCCATGGAGCGGGTTCTTTAGAGTCCAAAGATGGATCTCTATCAAGAGGTTGGATGACCTCTTCATCAAGACTTGACTTCACATCAATTGAAGTCTCACCATTCTTCTCCAAGAGAGGATCATCAAGCACAATGACCTCCTCATCATGGTCTCTAGTCTTAGGCCTACAATCATCTATGACGACATTAGATGATTCTATGACACTCCGAGTTTTTAAATTGAAAACTCTATAGGCCTTACTATTAAGGGCATAGCCAATAAAAATCCCCATATCACTCTTGGCATCAAACTTGCCAAGTTGATCTCGGTCATTTAGAATGTAGCATTTGCTCCCAAATGAGTGGAAGTAGCTAATATTTGGCTTCCTACCCTTCCATAATTCATAGGAGGTTTGCCTAGTACCGGGCCTTAGGAAGACTCTATTTCCTATGTAGCAAGCCGTATTGACGGCCTCGGCCCAAAGGTTCCTAGGGACATTGTTGCTAAGCAACATCACACGGCCCATTTCTTGAAGGACCCTATTCTTCCTCTCAATAACCCCATTTTGTTGAGGAGTTCTAGGAGCCAAAAACTCATGGGAAATGCCTAAGCTATTGCAATAGCTTTCAAAACAAGCATTTTCAAATTCCCTCCCATGGTCACTCCTAATTCTTTTAAAGCTTTTAATGTGTGAGTTCTTTTCATTTTGAATTTTAGTGCAAAGCATTTTAAATTTTTCAAAAGTTTCAGATTTTTCTCTAAGAAAATATGTCCATGTAAATCTAGAGAAATCATCAACACAAACAAAAATGTATCTCTTGCCGCCGAGACTCTCGGTTTGCATGGGACCCATAAGGTCCATATGTAGAAGCTCTAATGGCTCCTTGGTGGCGAGATACTTGCCTTTCTTGTGCATACTTTTGGTTTGTTTCCCTTGTTGACAAGGTCCACAGACGCCATCGAC
This sequence comes from Dipteronia sinensis, assembly GCA_033220585.1. Lineage (NCBI taxonomy): Eukaryota > Viridiplantae > Streptophyta > Magnoliopsida > Sapindales > Sapindaceae > Dipteronia > Dipteronia sinensis. The sequence continues at coordinate 17,457,383 of CM065644.1, read as the reverse complement.
TTTCTTCCCAAGCTTAGGGAGGCCACGCACAACCTTGAACTTATCTAAGATCCTCAAATCTCGATAGTTCATGTGGCCAAGTCTTTGATGCCATAACTCAATTTCCTCACATTTGGACATATTGCAAGAGATAGCACTAGCTTCAAGACAATAGCAATTGTCACTAGATCTCTTTCCTTTTAGCAAGGTTTGTCCATTTGGCATTAAAATAGAACAATCAGTTTTGTTAAACAATACAGAGAGTCCATCATCATTAAGATGAGACTTGCTTATAAGATTGGCTTGCAAGCCATCAACAAGTAAAGCATTGGACAAGGAGGGTAAATAGGGAATGGAAATGGTTCCTTTCCCTATGACTTTCTTTCTAGATCCATCACCAAAGGTGACAAATCCTCCATCCTCCAAGACAAGGGATTTAAAGAAGCTCTTGTTCCCCGTCATATGCCTAGAACACCCACTATCCAAATACCAAGTGTTAAAGGCATTTGCCTTCAAGGCAATTTGAGCCACATAGCAAGAATAGTTATTCCTTCTAATCCACGTAGGTGTAATGTTCTCATTCCTAGTGGTATTAGTCACATTGGCTCTAGATTTCCTAGGATCATGCAAATTTGCTCTAGATTTCCTAGGAACATGCATTTTAGCTCTAGCTCTATTTCTTTCAATCATGCTCTTGATTCTACACATTTCAATATATTTGAAGCAATTAGGTCTAATGTGACCATCAACCCCACAAAAGTGACAAGTGGGAATAAAATAAGAAGACATACCATGCCCTTGTGAGTACAAAGGGGCTTTCCCACGCATTTAAGCTTGTCTTTGGTGTTAGATTGGTTCTCTTCTTCTTTGTTGTTGAGTTGGAATGAATTGCTTCCTTGGTTGACCTTGCATGAATTGCTTTTTGGCTTGATGGTATTTCGGTTGAGGGAAACTTGCTTTATGCACCCTTGTTGATTGAGCTTGAGCTTGTTTCCCTTGTGCTACCTTGACTTGAGGATCTTTAGAGCACTCTCCTAGTTCGATCTTCTTCCTAGGATATTGTGGGGGTGGAGGCTCTTTGTTATCCAAACTCTTAACAAACACAATCTTGCTTGAGGATGAGGTCTCCTTGTCATCTTCATAGCCAAGACCTTTCTTATCACTTGGCCTCTTGCCAACTCCCAACATGTGGTCAAGTTTATTCGTGCTTGAAGTCATCTTAGCAATGATCTCTCTAGCTTCTTCAAGCTCCTTTTCCATCAATTCCTCATTCCTTTTGGCTATCTTCACTTCTTTATTTAAGTGAGTAGCTTCGGTGGATAGCTTGAGATTCTCTCCTTTTAGCCTTTGAATCTCTTTCTTCATCTTCAATCTTGAGCTTTGAAAATGCTCAATGAAGCCTTCAAGATCCATTCCTCCTACATCCATATTTGTTGAATAGGATGAAGAGTCACTATCGCTAGAGTCATCTTCACTTTGTTTCTCTACCTCTTCATCATCTATTGCTTCCTTACTCTTGAGAGAAGATGTGAAGGCAATAAAGTTTGCCACATGATCCTCATCATCTGAGGATTCTCCTTCTTCTCCCAAGTCATCACCATCGCTCCACGTGGCGGCCATGGCCTTTCCTTTCTTCTTATTTTTCAAATTTCCACAATCCGTGGAGATGTGTCCGAAACCTCCACATTCGAAGCATTGAATCCCTTTTCTTGTGGGCTTGTCTTCACTTGACTCAAACTTCTTGAAATGAGTCTTCTTTTTTATTTCCTTTCCTTTGGATCCAAATCCCCTCTTCTCAAAATTGATGAACTTCTTGAATCTTTTCACCATGAGGGCCATTTCTTCATCTAAGTCTTCTTCCTCCTTCTCAACCTTAGAAGTCTTCAGAGCAATGCTCTTTTGCTTCTTTTGAGGTATAGGTGTGGGAGTCCATCTAGACTCATATGCTAGAAGCCTTCCAATAACTTCACTTGGCTTCATATTCTTGTAGTCACTATTCTCCTCAAGAGCCGTCACTTTTGACTCAAATCTTGCTGGAAGCGACCTCATAATTTTTTGCTTGATCCTCCTATCCGAATAGGGATCACCAAGTTGATGGCTCTGATTGACTATGTCCATCATCTTCACTTGAAAGTCGTTGAAGCACTCATCCTCCTCCATCCTAATTTGCTCGAATTGTGTTTGGAGGACTTGAAGCTTGGAGTCCTTGACCACCTCGGTTCCCTCATGGGCCGTCTCTAGAATCTCTCATGCCTCTTTTGTAATTCTTGTTGTTTGGATCAATTTGTACTGATTGTCATCCATTGCACAAAGAATAGCATGCATAGCCTTGTTGTTCCACTTGGATGCTTCAAACTCTTGAGTTGACCATTCCGACTTTGGCTTGGGAACTACACTTTCATCTTCAAGAGTCTTTTCCGGAAGAGTGTAGCCATCTTCAATTGCCATCCATGCTCGGTCATTTATTTGGCAAATGTAAGACTCCATCTTGCCTTTCCAAGAGGCATAGTTTATTCCAGTGAGCAAAAGGGGTCTTGTGCTAGAGGCTCCCTCATTACCACTTCCGTTCCCACTCATAGTGTTTGGGTATGAATGAGATGAATGTTTATGATGCAACAAACACAAACAAAATGCAAGACACACAACGATCAAGGATCACCTAAGTGTATCTAGGAACCCGCTCTGATACCAATTGAAAATACACAAAGTGTGTCTAATATAACCTAGAGGAGGGGGGGGGGGGGGGTGAATAGGTTTTAGTTGATTTATTACCAACTTTTCGACTTAATCAATTTTAATAATCCTACTCCATATTAGCAATCAATCAATCCAACATAAATATGTGGAAAACAATAAAAACACAAGGATTGATTTATTTGAGAAACCCTCCAACTGGGCAAAACTCACGGGCTATCATTCTAGCCACATACGGTCCTCAAATCCACTATTTGAACGAAAGTTTACAACCTAGGTTGACCTCAAGTCACACCTACTTGGTCACTAACACTTTCACTCTACCCAACGGGCCTTTAATAGTGATTCTTGACCACAAGCTTGTGCACTAACTCACTTAGTCACAAAGCTTAACAATCAATGAAGAGATTAAACAACCTATGTGAATATGTAAAAGATATTCAAACATGCAATTAATGCTAGGCAACAATAAATGCTTATCTAAGGATTTAAAGATGTCAATAAATGCAAATCCTAGATATCAATATCTAAATGCAAATGCATGAAGATTTAGTTAGAAGAGTAAAATCGTCCTAAATGCTAGCTATTAATGAACAAGGCTCTCAACCAACAAACAACAACTCAATCATGTTATAAACACCAATAAACATAAAGATATGCAATAAAATCACATAAAAGAGCTAACCCTAGGCAAACAAGAACATAAATAAATACAAAGAGATTTAGGGCATGTTCAAGTTACCTAGTCAATGAAAGCAAGAACAATCCATGATGAGATAATGCTTGAAGAGGTTAGATGCACATGGATTTGTGTTTGGTTGAGTAAAGATGAGTTCTTGGGAGTTTCTCTTTCTAAGGGAAGCTTGGCCTCTCAATAATGGCTTCTTGAACTCATAAAAATGAGCAAGGAAGAAGATAGAGCATATATAAGGGAGCCCTAGTTGAAACAGCGTCGTTTTAAACTTAGGGCACAAAATCCCGTCAATACCGCTAGATGGACCGCGTTGCAGGCAAGTGTCCAGACCGTGGTACACACAGCAGTGCACCGTCTGGACAACAATGATGTACAGGGCGCTGTGCATGCAGGTGCACAAGCCGCGGTATGGGCAACAGAGGCTTACTGGACAACACCGCGACTTGGGTCGCTTTACGTGCAAGAGTACAGGAAGCGGTACATGAAGCATGACTCTGCTGAGGTATACCGCCATGTATGCCGCGGTGCAAGCATGTCTTGCCAAGCGGTCTAGGCCGCGCTAAGAGAAGAAATTCTCTTTTCTGGGCAAACTCAACACACTAAGAGATGTGCAAAATGTGCAAGTGTGGAGTGTGAAAAGAGGCATACAATATATCATTCAATTACATGAAGATAGGAACATAATGCATGCAAGTGAGTGTGTGTAACTAGATCTCTTCAAAGAAAGTTAAACTAGTGAGATACCTTTGTAGTGCTCTTTGAGAGAGATGATGTCCTTGAAGCTTGATCACACTCAAGAGGCCTAAATTACCCTTACAAAGAATAATCCCCAATGTGGTTTGTCAACGAAGTAAGCCAATCAAAATATGAGGAACTTACAAGACATTCCCTTAATGTTATAGTGTCAAATATACCTAGATGGGGGGGGGGGGGGGGGGGGGAGGTGAATTGGTATAGCCTTAAAATTCTTGCTGTTACTTTATAATCACAAGATAGTCAATTTCACAAGTAAGTTATAGCAAGTATATTGATTCAACAACACAATATGAATATAATTAAGCAAATGATGAATCAATACAAGTTCAAAGAAAATGAACACAATGAAAAACAAAAACCAACACAAAGGATATTTACGTGGTAAAACCTCAAAAGAGGAAACATCCACGGGTTGATACCACAACCACCGGCAAAAGCAATTCACTATGACAAATAGGATGTTACACATTCAAGAGGCAATCAACACTAGATTCACTCTCTAAGCTATTAACACATACTTTACCCTTGGGCCTAGTGAACTTACTATGCCAACTTCTTATCCAAGATCACACGTCTCTAGGAAGCTCTCTTGCTTGTCTATCAAAGTCACCCCGACTATAGACAAGACTTCCTTGCTTAGCTATCCGGATCACCCCGATCCTAGCCAAGACTTCCTTGAACAAATTGAAGAACACCTCTCCAAAATGGGACTTCCAATGCACAATCCAAAGAATCACTCTAAGGAATGTGACTTTCAACCTTTTACAAAGCAAATGATCTAAGTGGATGCAAATGATGTAAACACATGCAAATAGAACAAGTTGATCAAACACACTCTATGAATAATTAGTATATGCACAAATCAAGCTCACAAACAAATGTAACTAATTCTTATGAATATGTGATTAGAGATCTAGATTAGGCATTCAAAATCATCCACAAAAATATCTAGAAACAGTAAGCATGTCAATCAAAGCTAGAACAACAAGTTTTCAATAGAAATCACGAGACTAGCTTTGAAATCAAGTGAACAAGTTAACACTTGAAGTTTTCACCATATTCAACAAACAAAAACCAAAATATCAAGAACTAGGTTATGAGAAATAAAAAACACAATCGAAAGATTCTAGTTCTTAAAACATGTGATCAAATCTAGAAATCAACAATTAAGATCAAATACACAAAATAGATTCTAGATTTAAACTCATGTTCTTCAAGATTAGCAAAAATGATATTCAATCAAAGAATGAACTAATCATGAAATTTAATCAAACAAATCCTAAAAATGGAATCAAAATCATTCTCAACATTTCTTTCAACTCATATAAGAAGAATCATTAAGAAGATCAAGAAAGAAAAATGAAAAGAATTGATTCACTTACAAACAATGACACTCGAACTGAAATCAGATTATCTCAAAAAATCTGTGCATTTTTTGACTCTGAAAATGCTTGAAATTTGTTCCTCTCTTCAAGACCAACAATTTCGGCTTTTGAAAATCTAAAATCGGAGTTGATTTGAGAGAGTTATAGTGTTTGGAAGGTGAGAAAATTTTGAAAGAAAATTCTGCACAAGTTTTTCACCAACAACATTGTTTGAAAATGAGAGGGAAAGTGCTATATAAAGGAGAGGGAAAGAGAGGCAATTTGGCCAAACAATAGGGGGCAGCCACCACTGCTTACCATGGAGGCGCGTGGCCTCCACAGGGGCAGAAGGCAGCCCTTCCCGTGGAGGCCATGCCCCTCCACGGGGAGAGTTGCTTGGCTTCCCCGTTTTTGCCTTATAAACTCTCCTCACGCACTGTTTTGTTCTTCGACCGTTCTCCAGCCTCCGAACTCTAAATTCGAATTCATTTTTTGATTACGAACCGGGACTCCCTCATGTACAAAAGACATCAAGAAAACTTTCACAAAAAAATATGAAATTCAACATGAAAAACAAGGTTGAAAACCATGTACGATAAAGTCACTGAAAGTTACTTAACTTCCTAGTTTGAACTTGAAACTTAATGAATAAGTAACCGAAATGACCGGAACTCAATGAAGCATAAAATAAACAAAAATTCAAGTTCAATCACATTAAAACACAAACAAATAAAACACAAGAACACATAAGTATGCCATTTCCTAGATATAGTCCTAGAACATGCAAGTTTACAAAAATTGTCAAATTAAGTCTAATGCATGTGCATACACCATTATGTGTGTGAATGTGTTATATCATTTTTGCACAACGATGCAGGGACACAAATGTTATGAAATGTGTGTGTGTATGTGTGTGTGCACATAAATTTAGCACAATGATGCAGGGACACAAATGTTATGAAATGTGTGTGTGTGTGTGTGTGTGTGTGTGTGTGTGTGTGTGTGCACTAATGCCTTGCAAGAGGAAGAAAGATCTCAATACCTTAGTATTCAAGCAAGTACTTTTCCTCTTGAAGACGAGCTTTGCATGAGAAGTTGTGTTTCATCTTTGAAGCTTGTTCCAATCATGAACCATATAAGCAACTAAATATTACAAAGAAAGAGAGTTTTATTATGGAATCAAGCCAACACAAATCTAAAACCTAACAATATGAAATAAATGCAAACCTAGATGTAATGGCTATCACAATACAAAACCCAATAAACACACAAATATCTCATCTTAAAGATAAAAACTCAAACTTGATTCAAACAAGTCATAAAAGAGTTATCTTGCTAAGCTAGAACACAAGAATGAATAGAGATGGTGTTCTACTTGCCAAGTCATGTGCTTTGATGTAGACCCATGCAAGAATACATTCTAGATGAACCTAGATGATGTTTCATGAATGAATGAAAGATGGGTGTTTGGGTTTTGGTCAAGAAAGATTGAATTTTAGTGGCTTTCCTTGCAAGACACTCTTGTTTTATTCAAAGTTGTGAAATATGAAGTTCTAAATGTAAGGACCTCGATTTTATGATTGGCTTATTTCATGACAAACCACCACATTGGGGATGATTGTGTAATGGGTAGCTTAGGTCCGTATTGGCAAGCTTCCAAGCATCTCCATGACTTCAAGAGCAAAAGGTATATTCACTTGACTTTGTCTCTTGAAGAGTTTAGGTGCACACACACACACTTCATGCATGTTTTGTTTATCTTGCATTTGTGTTCTTTATTGTTTGCATAAGTGTGCATCCTTTTCTAAAACACTCACTAACTTACATTAGATATCATATCTTGCATTGTATCTTATTTGATAACATGTTTGACATGTTAATTGTGCTTCATTGTGTGCATCTCACTCACTTCACACTTGCACAACATTCATGTAAGATTGACTTTTGTCTTGGGTGTTAAAAAGGGATTTTTCCCTTTAGCGCTGCCTAGACCGCTCGGTAGGCTTTGCTTGCACCGCGGCGCACGGAGCGGTATTCTCCAGTGCGTCATGCGCGACGTGGACCGCGACCTATGCAGTTGCACGCACAGCGGTCCCAACCGCGGTGTTGTCCAGACGGTGCACTGCTGTATGTACTGCGGTCTGGACACTTACCTGAGCCGCGGTCTGGCAAGCGGTTTTGACGGGATTCTGTTTCCCAAGTTCAAAACGACGTAGTTTTAACTAGGGCTTCATATATATTCTTCCTCTTCTCTTCTTGGCCGACCAAGAGCTCACAAATTCATTTTTAGAGAAAGGTTAGAGCTCCTAGAGAGAGAAAGCTTCAAGAAAGCTTCTTTGACTCTCCAAACCCAAAACTCATCTCCATCATGCATCATTCAACATCATTTGAGCATGGGTCTTCATTGTTTCATGACTAGGTAAGCAAGAACTTCTTTGAATATCATTTATTGTTCTTCTTACTCTAGATTAGGTATTTATTGCTTGATTAAATACCTAGACTCTACTTTATTGCATATTTATGAGTCTTGATAACATGATTGGGTTTGTATTTTGATAGCTTCATTGATTAGGTCATTTTTGCCTAAAAGCTAGGTCATAAATATTCATGTGTGATTAATTGATAACTAGGTTGAGAAATTGTGTTTTAATCAACTAGTTAATGTTCATGAATATTTGATTGTGTTTGTTCGTGATAGCTTGCATTATTAGGTCATATATGCCTAAATAGCTAATCCATAAATATTCATGTATGCTTAATTGATGATTAGGTTGTCTTTGTGCATCTAGTCAAGTTTATGAATGTTTATGTGAATTTAATTGACAATTAGGTTGTTAGAATTTCTCTACAACTAATTGAGACCTCATGTGTGTACATGTAGGCATTATTTGATAACTAGGATGTTGTATTGCATTATCTACATCTAGTTAAGCATTTTGTGTTTAGTCTTGCACATTATTGCATTGAGTATATTGTCATATACACACTTAGACTTTTATACTCTTCGTTGAGTCAAAGTCTTGTGGCTTCGGGGTGAAGTTGCACAAGCATTGAAGTCTTGCAACCAAGTTGTGGTTGGCAAGCATTGGTCAAGAATCCATTGTAAAAGGCCTGCGGGTAGAGTAGGAGGTGCTCACTGCCGATAGTAGTGTATCAGTGGATATCACTAGGGATTGAACCAAGAGTGGCGAGTGGTAGTGTCCATAGCCTGAGGTTATCTAGAGTGAGAGTCCGAGTATCACTTGAGGGTGTAACTTTTTACTCATATAGTGGATTTGAGGATCGTGTGTGGCTAGAAGGATAGCCCGTGGTTTTTCCCTTTGTTTAAGGGTTTCCACTTAAAAAATCAAGTGTTATTTATTATTCCGCACTTTACACTTGATTTTGTATGTTTGATTTAATTGGGTTATTTGTTTAATATTGACTAATCGAAAAATTGGTAATAATCGATTAACAACCCATTCACCCCCCCTCTAGGTTGTAGACACACGTTAAGAGTGTATTTTCACTAAAGACGAAATTGGGAAGAAGAGATGTATATATAGCCACCCTAAAAGAAATTACGTCGTTTTGGAAAAAATGTCATGAAAGAGGGCCAACATACTACGTACCGTTGTCTGGGTGCCGCGGTCTGGTATACCGCGACACTTGGACCGCAGAAAATACTGTCGCTACCACCAAGGCATTGTCGCGGTCCGGGGAACCACAACACTTGGACCGCTACAATCTCTGTCACTGCCAAGCCAAGCATTGCCGCGGTCTGGGGGTACCAGGGCACTTGTACCGCGACACATACAACTCTTGAAATAAGCGACCCAAAATGTTACCAAACGATATCGAAACCTTTCGTATGATATGTCTTTGGAAAGGTATGGAAGTCTACTTTCTACACTAATTAACAAAACAAGATTTGGATAACTATAGAAATATTTATATTCAAATGAGTGACCAAAGGTCAGATTTGGACAACAACAAGAATGTCCAAACTCATAGAAAAATACCATGTGACCAAATACCAAACCAAGAGAAGAAAGGGACCTTCTTAAATGGTCACTCAACGCGTTAAGACACGCATACCATCATGCAAGCACGAACGTAATAACCACACTTAAGTCTAGAAATGAAGTGCAATTGTGATTGAGAGAATGCATACATGAGCAACAAGGAATAAAAGCATGGCAATACAAATACATGTAAGTGTGTGTGCAATGTAGAGATAATGCACACATATAAGCAAGATAAACAAGGCATGCATGAGAGAGAGTGTGTGTGTGCAACTAAATCTCTTCAAAGAGTTAAGTACAAGTGATATACCTTCTTAAAGCACTTTGGGATGTCCAGAAGCATGTCAATCACAATCACCTAAGCTACCTGTTACATAACAATCCCAATGTAGTTTTGTCAACAAAATAATCCAAATCATAAAGTGAGGCACTTACAATCTCCCTATTTGGCTATTTCGTGACAAAACCACCACTCACAAAGCAACCTCACAATTACAAAAGAAAGTTGATCAACAAAGTTTTCTGCATTACAATAAAGCTTATAATCTAAGTCTTGAACATCTTGAAGTCAATCCAAAGCTTGTAGAAAAATTCCAACCTACACACAATCAACAAGATAAACAAAAATACCTTCCAAGAACAAGTGTGTGAGAGGTGCTTTCAATAAACATAAGCAACCAAAAACAACATTTTCCATAGCCTCAATAAATTGAACCAATACAATCAACTAATGTAATCATGCTATGCAATGCAATACTCCCCCTAAATGATCGCTCTCAACTCCCCCTCAACATGATCTCAACCCCCCTAAACATGATGCCACTATTTCTCACACACCCTGATTTTTGTCATGAGATAGGCAAAGGGAGTCTCCTTTAATAGGTAAGCTTTTAGGACGGAGAGCTCATAACTCAAATACATATGCATAATCATATAAGAAATTTTATGCAACTCAATTAAGTAAGAGAGATTCAAAGAGTTTTATTTTATGAAGATGTGTGACACGATGCTTTGCATGCAAGACATGTTGCATTCAAGTTCAAAACAATGGTATTTGGCAAAGCAAACAACAAGGGTTTCCAAAAAGAATTCAAACCAATTTTCACCCTCTGTCATGATTTCAAGCAATGATATAGATTTTATAAGAAATTAAATTTAAAGAGCAACTATATCAAAATTTATAAGCGAAACAAGACATGAGCGACTTTTGCACCCTTATTGATTTTTCCGGGTAAGATACACGTATGATAGTAGCATTGTTCAACTAATAAAGAGAGAGAAGACTAAATTTGGATGAGACTTCCTTATTTATTGAATGGACACAAGGTCCTTATTGAGTTTAGTCTTCTCATTTGCTTTTTCACACATATTTTTGCATTCATATTTAAGCAATCAAAAGTGTCTTCATGCATATCAACTTAAGGCATGTCATTAATAAAATCGTCATGTCAAGGAGATCAATTATAGGTCATTCAAAATGTACTTTCAAAGTAAATCTCTTAGTCGAAAAATGCATGTTTGAACATAATTATGATATGGATTGCAAGAAAAGCAATTTGCACAATTATTAAGAAAATAACATACGCATATATACAACCAATCATCTCAAGCAATTAATAAAGGAGCATAAAATATATCAATGTAGCACAATGTAATTTTATGCCAATTCACTCTCTTTGCTTGAGCTCCCTATACAGGATCAAGACATACCATTTCAAGCCAAATGACAAATCCCAATAGACTTACTAAGGTTCCCAAATCTAAGAGTATCTAAGGGCTTTGTAAACAAGTTCGCTAGTTGGTCATTAGTTCCCACATGTTCTGATGCAATGGTTTTGTTCTCAACTAGCTCTCTAACGAAATGATGTATAATGTCAATGTGCTTTGTCCTAGAATGTTGGACGAGATTCTTTGAAATGTTTATGGCACTCATGTTGGCACAAAACAAAGTGAGAGTGCCTTGCTTTAAGCCATAATCGGCTAACATTTGTTTCATCCACAACAATTGAGTACAAGCACTATCGGCGGCTATGTGTTCCGTCTCAGCCATGGATAGGGAAATTGAGTTTTACTTCTTGCAAAACCAAAACACCAAATTATTTCCGAGTAAGAAGTAACCGCCCGATGTACTCTTCCTATTTTCATAATTTCCCGCCCAATCGGCATTACTAAATCCAATAAGACTTGGATTAGTGTCAAAAGGAGTACCAAATCCCATGATTTGAGGTACCATTCACAAACCGAATTATCCTCTTCACCGTAACAAGGTGAGATTCCTTGGGATTAGCTTAGTACCTAGCACAAACACCCACACTAAAAGCAATATCGGGCCTACTTGCGGTCAAGTAGAGCAAGCTACCTATCATGCCCCGATATAAGCTTTGATAAATACTCTTACCACTAGCATCATTGCTTAGCTTCAAGGTGGTACTCATGTGTGTGTCATAATGTTTGGCATTATCAATGCCAAACTTCTTCAGTAGGTTCTTTGCATACTTAGCTTGGGATATGAAAATCTCATCATGCATTTGCTTAATTTGCAAGCCTAGGAAGTAATTTAGTTCACCAACCATGCTCATTTAAAATTCAAGGGACATGACATCAACAAATTGTTGCATTTTAGACACGTTGGTGGAACCAAACACAATGTCATCAACATAAATTTGATCTATGAAAAGCTCATCTTTGTTGCACTTGATGAACAAGGTTTTGTCAACACTACCTCATGAGTAGCCATTATCAACAAGATAGAGAGTAAGGCACTCATACCAAGCCCTTGATGCTTGTTTCAACCCATAAAGGTCCTTTTTGAGGCGATATAAATGATTGGGGTGGTGTGGATCCATAAACCCCTTGGGTTATTCAACAAACACTTCCTCATGCAAGAAGCCATTGAGGAAGGAACTCTTAACATCCATTTGGTGTAGTTTGAACTTGTACACATAAGAAATGGACAAGAGAAGCCTTATAGACTCAAGATGGGTAATGAGAGCAAAGGTCTTTGATAAAATTGCAAAATACACTTTTTGAGGTCCTCATTTCCTGTTGTTTGCTTTCGTTTTCGAGTGAATTTTTGTATATAATGTGTTTTGTGAGCCTTGTGTAGGTTTTATCCCTTAAAATACGAGGTTGAGCTAAATTGAAGAGTTTTGGAGGTTAAAAGGCATAAATTGTTATAGCCCGTGCAGAACACCAACTTCGGAAGGTCATATCTCCCTCTTCAGATCAAACCATGTTAAGATCCAAATAGATTCAGAAATCCCCGGCTATCTTCTTTCCAACTATTTTTACAGAATCGATTATGGGTTTTCTAGAGAGAGTTATGCCCATTTCCATAACGGTGCGTAAAGTTGTTAGACCATTCCGATGTTCGTCGACAAAGTGTACAGTGGAAATGTACCGCCAAAATCACCAGAAAGTGCTAAAAAGTGCTCCACGGTACGTCCGTCAAATCATACCGTGGAAGACCGATTTCTGAATGATACCCGCTATTTTGTCGTTAGGCAATTGGGAATCCCAAAAAGATATTTATAAAAAGTCCTACACAATGTGCTATATAGTTACAAAAACTAGCAAAGCGGCAAGCGAGAGTATCGTTCCACAGAGAGGTGGGATTCGTTGATCGTCTTTAGTTCTAACTATACAACACGTCGAGCTGGACTTGTGTGTTGCGTGTGCGGAAAAGTGAATAATAATATAACTAAATAAATTACATAAATAATATATACATGGATAGGATGGAATGGAGAGATGGCATGACATGTGGATATGCTAGGGAAATTACTCAACCGTGACAATCCTCCTAATAAAGCACTAGACTCACCTAGTCTGTCAAATGTACAAGTATATGGTATAGACTTGAGTCCCCTTAATTGATCTCTATTCTCTTTCGATGTCTTAGAGATCACATCCACACAAAGCATGGATTCATTAAGTGCCGTGGCACACACAAAAGAGCCATGTACGCCAGCCTAGTGATACTCTCACTTTCTGGTCATATACATAAGACATTTAGTTGGGCATGTAATGCGCAACCGTGTGGGCCATACTACAGCCAATAATTCATCCATGAGGCTAACCAAATATGGGATGACAACCAAGTGAAAGTATTAAGAATATGAGATACACATACAACACGTATGTTATATGCTCGTGTCCCCTTTATTAATCTCAACCCTCTCTTGAGTGCATAGAGATTTCATCCATGCATAAGCATGAGTTTTATTAAGGATGGTGGGACACACACACAAGCTCTACATGCCAGCCTAGTGATCTCTTAACTTTCTGGTCAAATGTAGAGGATACCACGTTGAGCATGTTAATGTGAACCACGCGATATATAACATAAATTCTAAATGTCATTCACCAGGTGGCTAACCGAGTGAAAGCATTAAGCATACTAAACGCCCATATAGCAACACAAGCACAAGAGGAATTCAGTAGTCTTTACTCAAGATACGGATTCGGTTTTATCAACTCCCTAGGATGGCACAAAATGGAAATCAAGTTCATCTAACAACAATGTGTAATAAGTTGATTGTAATACATTAAGACCATTCAATTTAAGTTAAGGGTTCATTCTCTTGATTAAGGAATTCTCCAAAATCAATTCATCCCCCAATCCGGCCAAGGATAAGCAAATGTGTCTTAAAAATACCCATTAAGCACAAGGATTTGAACCAAGACCAAGTTAGCAACTAAATGTCTAAACTGGAACCTTTCTCACTCTTTGGGGCTAAAATCCCTAATACTCAAATTACTCAATACATGATATTTTGGCCATTCATTAACATAAAAACACTCATGGGAAGCTAAATTACTCTACTCCTACATTAAATTACTCTACTTCGAATCCCAATCATGCATACATATCAATTTTAACCCTCCACACACATAGATTTCACAATAAGAGTTTAAATCATACATAAAGCAAAGAGTAAAACAAAACCCAACCGAATTTAAGAAAAAACATACATATATTGCACATGTATAGGTTTACAATATTCCCCAAATCCGTGATACATAATTAAGAAAACAAGAAATACAAAGAGAATGAGTAAATGAAATACAACCCTTGAAGAAAACTCATCCAAGAGCTCATTTCTATGCTTGGCTCGAAATTGGTCAAAAAACCCTCCTATTCTCCTTGCAATCTACTCTAAATTGTGGTGGAGGAAGTGAAAAAAGGTGGTGGAGGTGTATGGTGAGCTCCCATGGAGGAAAATCCTCCATGGGAGCTCGGGTCTCTCACTTATTGGTGAAGAAGATGAAGAAGATGAAGAAAATGGAAGAGAGAAGTGTTTTGGCATGAGGAAGGAGAAGGAAGTCTCAAGAGAGGAGAGAAAATGGGTTTTATATAGTGTTTGGAAGTTAGGTCACGAAATGGGGGTGAAAGAACAAGAATACCCCTAAAAAATGGGCTGAAAATGGCAATTCTAGGCCATTCGGCGGTACAAAAATTGGTTTTTCACGGTACACTTTGATGGGTGAACCACGGAGCACTTTATGGTCATTTTCACTGTTCATTTCCGTGGTACACTTTGACGACCGAACCGCGGAAGTTGACAGCTCTGCGCACGGTTACGGAAACGGTCATAACTTCCTTCAAATACCTCAGAATCTCGATCTGTAAAAAGTATTGGAAAGTAGACATCCGGGGCTTTCCAAATATAGGTTAAAGGAAACCTATTTCAATTTTAGGAGGGAGATATGACCTTCCAAAGTTGGCTGTTCTACACGAGCCATTTTCCATTTCAACCCAAAAAACCTCGAAACACTTCAATTAAGCTCTAACATCTTATTTTAAGGGATATAACCTACAAAAGGCTCACAAAACACATTATACACAAAAATACGCTCAAAATGAAAGCAAACGATAAGAAATGGGGACCTCAGAAGGTGCATTTTGAGATGTTCTCACTAAACCACAGAAATGGGTAGTAGCGTGACGTTCCATTGATGTGTACAGTGGAAATGAACCACAGAATGGCCTAGAATTGCTATTTTTCAGCCATTTATGGGGGGTATTCTTGTCCTTTCACCCCAAATCCGTGCCCTAACCTCTCCACACTATATATACCTCTATTTTCTCCTCCCTCTCTTCCGAATTCCTCCTCATCTCTCATGCCCAAACCCCTCTCTTCTTCCATCTTCTTCATCTATTTCATTTTCTTCACATAATAAGGAGAGAAATAGCTGCCATGGAGGATTTTTCTCCATAGGAGCTCACCATACACCTTCACAACACCATTTTACACTTTCACCATCCATATTAGAACCGATTTCAAGGAAATAGGAGTGGTTTTAAAACCAAATCTGAGCTACAAAGGTTTGGAGCATCTTTGGAGGACTTGCCTTCAAAGGTTTGCTCTTATTTACTCTTTCTTTGTAATTTTCCTTTCTTTAATGTGTAACCCCAATTTGGGAATATTGTAAACCTTCACATGTGCAATATATGTATGATTGTTCTTAAATTTGGTTGGGTTTTGTTTTACTCTTTATTAATTTCTTGATTTAAACTCTTATTATGAAATCCATGTGTGCGGAGGGTCAAAATTGATATATATGCATGATTGGGATTAGGAGTAGAGTAATTTAGCTTCCCATGAGTGTTTGTATGTTAATGAATGGCCAAAATATCATGTATGGAGTAATTTGAATGTTAGAGATTTTAGCCCCAAAGAGTATAAAAAGTTTAGTTCATGCATTTAGTTGCTAAATTGGTCTTAGTTCACATCCTTGTGCTTAATGAGTCTTTTTAAGACACATTTGCCTATCATTGGCCTGATTGGGTGATGAATTGATTTTGAAAAAAATTTCAAATCAAGAGGATGAACCTTTAACTTAAATTGAATGTTCTTAATGTTAAACAATCAACTTATTGCACATTGTTGTTTGGTGAACTTGTTTTCCATGTCTAGCCATCCTAGGAAGATTGATAAACTGAATCTGTATCTAGAGTAAAGACCACCGAATTCCTCTTGTAGTTGTGTTGCTATATCAGCGTTCAATATGCTTAATGCTTGCACTCGGTTAGCCACCTTGTGAATGATATTTAGGTTGTGTGTTATATCTCGTGTGGTTCGCATTAACATGCCCATCGTGGGATCCTCTAAATTTGACCAGAAATTTGAGAGATCACTAGGCTAGCATGTAGAGCTTGTGTATGTGTCCCACAGTCCTTAATGAATCCAAGCATTTATGCATGGATGTAATCTCTATGCGCTCGAGAGAGGGCAGAGATTAATTAAGGGGACACGAGCATATAACATACGTGTTGTATGTGTATCTCGTATTCTCAATACTTTCGTTTGGTAGCCATCCCGTATTTGGTTAGTCCTCGTTGATGAATTATTGGTTGTAGTATGGCCCATGCGGTTACGCATTACATGCCCAACTAAATGTCTTATATGACCAGAAAGTGAGAGTATCACTAGGCTGGCGTACATGGCTCTTTTGTGTGTTCCACAGCAATTAATGAATCCATGTTTTGTGTGGATGTGATATCTAAGACATCGAGAGAGATTAGAGATCAATTAGGGGACACGAGCCTATAACATATACTTGCACATATGAGGGATTATGTGAGTCTAGTGCTTAATTAGGAGGACTATTACTGATTGAGTCATTTCTTTAGTAAACTACACATTTCATGCATCTCTTCATTCCACCCTATCCATGTAAATATATTATTTATGTAATTCATTTAGTTATATTATTATTTACTTTTCCGCAGACGCAACACACGTCGCTCGACGTGTTGTAATAATAGCTAAAACCGGTAAAGGTTGACAGATTCCGCCTCCTTACGGAACGATATCCTCACTTACCGTTGTGCTTGTCTCTGTGACTCGCGAACTAGCGAGGTCAAACTTAATTGTTCATCTTTTGTCGACATTGCAACGACGTGTCGGTCAAAGTGGCGCCGCTGCCGGGAAGATAGCGCATTCATTGATTGTTGATGGTTTTAGCT
This sequence comes from Dipteronia sinensis, assembly GCA_033220585.1. Taxonomy (NCBI): domain Eukaryota; kingdom Viridiplantae; phylum Streptophyta; class Magnoliopsida; order Sapindales; family Sapindaceae; genus Dipteronia; species Dipteronia sinensis. The sequence goes on along the minus strand of CM065644.1, from coordinate 17,439,920 downwards.
TCATTTTATTGCTTTTTATTGCTTTGTGGAGTAAATTGTTGTGTTAAAAATAAACATCTCTTTTACTCATGCTTTTCATTACAAGTGCAAGTCAATGTTGATGGCTAGGTTGTGAGTGTTGGTTGTGTTTTTGTTTGCTTATTTATAGCAAATGCATTTGATGTTTTTGAGTTGTGTTGTGCAAGAACAGAAATTTTCAGGTATAATAGACCATACAACTCTAGAGAACATGGTGGTGTGTTAGTTCACACGCAACAACATTCCAAGTGATATAGCTGCGTCATGATGACTTACTTTGTTCAAGTAACCAAGCTCGCGATCCGGAACGCGAGGGAGCTGAAAAGGGAATAGGCCTATGTGCAGCTACAAGAGGAAATTCCTCTATAGATTTCTTCCTTAATGATGCTCAATCAGTTGACTCTCTCTCCAACTGGTAACTGTTTCTATCCTTTGTTTTTTCCCTACCTTGGTTGTGGTGCTTAACGTTTATGGGTAAGGTTTGTAATGTTGAAACATGTTACGAGTGATTATGTGCTTAAATGTTTTGGGAAGTGTATGTTGTTATGAATTGGAGTGCTGGTGAATATTGTTGTTAAGGATGTGCTTAATGGTTATAATGCTTTGCTTATTTTCTTTTATTTTCATTTTTGTTTAGATCTAAGAGTGGATATGTGTTGTGCTTAGATCTTAGGGTGTTTGTTTTAGACAATTTTCAAATCTCTGCACAAATCGGTCATTTAAAAAAAAAAATTGGAATTAAAGTCCATTTTCGTTGAGTTGTTTTCTTTTGCGTGCCGGTAGAGACATGCATTGTATGCTTTTAGCTCCTTGCATCACTTAAATTTGCTTGTACATTGCCAATCTTTTGATGTTGAGGTGGATGGGACCTCTATGTTTGTTTAGCTAGAGAAAACAGTGGAGACTACCCGTGAGCTACACTTAACCTAAATAGTGAAAATTTGTGGGTTTTGTTTCTACTCTTTAAACACTTTCTAATTTTGTTCTTAATTGTGATCTCATTGTACATCAACTTTGCATTGATTTCCATAGAACTTCATCATGTGGAATGCTTGTTGAGATTTGTATTCCCTTGTTATATAGACTTTTAGAAATGATTTTGGGCTTGAGTGTGTTCTTAAGCTACAAATATAGCCTAAACACTCCATTGTCCATATGTGTGCTTACATTGCAAAATTTAAGGCCAAACACTAAACCACCATACACCTACATAACCCAAACACAAGCCATTCCCTAGTTATTGATCATGTTGATGTGTATAGCTTAGGAGAAGTTGTATATATACCTCTAAATTTTGTAGAAATTTGTACTTAGGCAAATATGTGTAAATGTGCAAAGGCAAAGGCTTATAAAAAAAAAGAAAAAAAAGAAAAGAAAATAAGTGTGAATTATAAACACTTAAGCCTTCGAGTTCGTCAATGTAAAGTTACTCAAATGTGAGTACAATTGTAGCACAAATGTGCAATGTAAAGTTTATAGCCTAGTCACTTGTAATGTAATGTATTTTAGAGCTAACCAAAGTGTTGTAATGTGTAAACACCTTGACATGATTAGTAACTTTATCCTTCCCACTCCTACCATATCTTCCATCTAACATACACCATAAATCACCCTTGGCCCCAATACAAGTGAGGGAAAGTCTATTTGATCTCTTAGGAAGCCTATATTGAGAATATGAGTTGATGCATGCTCTTTTCACGTTCGTGGCATTTCAATTATTTCCATGAGATCTATCACTATAAAATGTGCTTTTATTGATAATATTCATATGCGATATATTAGATTCTAGTACATAAACTCATTCGTATATGTTTGATAGAGAGTGATCGCCTAGGTTCTGAGTGGAAAAATCTGACTGAAATCCAAGGAGGATTAGAGTCAAGGAGAATTTTATCTTAAGCACTCAAGCGTAGTTGTTTTGTAAACCGAAAACATCATAAATATTGGCATACTTGCACTGCGTGATGCATTGTTATTAATTGGTATATTTGAGATACTAGCATGCATGTTATCTTTATTCGGTATGTTTGGATTGTATCTCGGCTTATATTGCAGAGTATACGCTTGTGGGTGTCGTAGCTGTAAACCCTTAGAAGACAAAACTTCTCCATCTAGGGATCGCCTAGTGGTTGAAAGGCTTGCGGCATGTGCTAAATGCAATTGTGTTTCCTACGAAAGTGGACTAGCCTAGATTTTGTAGGTTTAAACATAGTATTTTCCTTGTTTGTTTTGTTTTCCGTTTTTGTTTTGCTCGCAGATGAGCAAAATATAGGTTGGGGGGGGGGGGGGGGGTGATAACATCGCAAAATACACATTTTGAGGTTCCCATTTCCTATTGTTTGCTTTTTTTTTCGAGCATATTTTTGTATATAATGTGTTTTGTGAGCCTTGTGTAGGTTTCATCCCTTAAAATAAGAGGTTGAGCTAAATTGAAGAGTTTTGGAGGTTAAAGGGCGAAAATTGTAATAGCCTGTGCAGAACTCCCAATTTTGGAAGGTCATATCTCCCTCCTTAGATCGAATCACATTGAGATCCAAATAGATTTAGAAATCCCCAGCTGTCTTCTTTCCAATGGTTTTTACGGATTGTGATTCTGGGTTTTTTAGAGGGAGTTATGCCAGTTTCTATAACCATGCGCAGCGCTGTCAGACCATTATGGTGTTCGTCCGTCAAAGTGTGCTGCGGAAATGTACCGCCAAAATCACCAGAAAGTGCTAAAAAGTGCTCCTCGGTACATCCATCAAAGCATACCGCGGAAGACCAATTTGTGAACTACGAAAATGGGCAGAAAAGTGCCGCTATGACGATCCGTTGATGCTTACCGCAGAATGGCCTAGAATTGAGATTTTCAGCCATTTTATGAGGGGTATTCTTGTCCTTTCACCCTAAATTCGTGCTCTAACCTCCCCACACTATATATACCCTCGTTTTCTCCTATTTCTTCAGAATTCCTCCTCCTTTCTTGATCGCACTTTAAATGTTCACATTTTGCGCTCCCTTTACTTAACTTTTGTAACCGTTTTTTTAAGCATTCTCAGTGTTTAATGTTGGAAGCAAGTGTTTTTCAGGTATTTCAGCTCATCAGGGGTATTTTTGTCCATAGTGGAGAAAAGAGCCAATTTCAGGGGCATTTGTGTCATTTTGGAGAAACAGGGGCTAAAGGGAAATATGGAGAAAACCATTGAGGATTATATGATTAAGAAAGTAAGGAGGGCCCCATAATGTAATTAACCAGCCAACGCTCCACGTCATTCAATGAAACTATGCGTTTCATATATGGGCTTTTGGGATGCTAATGCACCCCGGCCCAGATCTAATTGGACCCCTTGAGGTTTGTTCGGGCCACGCTGTGTACACCCTAGCCGTGTGCTGAATACACCCCAACACCTCATGCTGACGTCATGTCGTCTTCTCCAGCCAGCCGACCCATTGGGTCTGCGCGATCCGACCCGGATTCATCTCGGACCCGTATCTGACCCGACATGTTCCAGCTCGTTTTCCTACCATTTTTCCAGAGTCTCTCCACCTAGATCGACGATGCACCTTCCTCCAGTCATATTGCCGCCATTTCCAGCCTCCTATGCAATCGTTTGGCTTACCTCCAAAACCTTCGAAATCCACCTTGGAAACCGTGAAGCTTCAGGCGACCATTCCAGCGACCAAGTCAGTCGCCTCAGCCGCTCGCCTCACCTTCTGTGTGGTTTTGAAGAACTTTCCAGAGCATGAGGCGACCTATACAGGCGAGATATCAACTTGCCTCAAAAAGTCGCCTCACTTGAACAAAAGAGCAAAATCATCTTTTTACCCACCTTTCCAGCAGATTATGTTGCTCTCCTATATGTGCCTTTCCTATGTTTTTCTTCTCCAACAAGCAGCCCACACAAGAATCCCCAAAATCGAAACCAAATATCCTCTCCATTTCTCCACCATTCTCCACCATTTTCTTCATCACCTCCATCTTTACTCCATCAATCAATTTTGGAAGCTCATTCAAGGAAGGAGAACAAGGAACTTCAAAGAACAAGAGGAAGCTCACATGACCTTGATGGGTTTTCTCTACACTTTTCTCATCTTTATCTATTTTTTATTGATGAGTAACTAAACCCCATCTAGGGGATTGATGTAACTATATTAGATAACTCTTTGTGATGAACTAGTCTATTCTTTTGTTCAATCCGAAATTTGGTCTCTTTTACTTGATTAGTATGTGTTTGCTCTACCATGTATGTTATGTTATGACCGCAAGTGATATATGTGTGTAGTGTAGATTATTCATGAAAGTGAGTTTTTGTGTGATTGACCTTTTCCACCTTAATGTCACTTATTAGCTTGGTAATTGAGAAAGACAATGTTTGCATGACCTTGCTATGTTGTTTTGGCTTAGAGTTTTGAGAAATATGAGGTGATGACCATTACCTCACACATGACCTTGTGGGAGCAATGGGAAGAACCTTGGTCTTAATTTAAATACTTTAAACAAGCCTTAACTTGGATTGAAATGCTTATTGAGACTGGTTTAGCACATTGAGTGTTCCAAGAACGGTTATGTCGATCCCTTAGTACATTTCCATATCACTTCCCCCTTGTGTTGTATTTAGTTTAGTTTAGCTTAATTTTACTTATAACTTGCAAGTTTACCAATTCCTAAGAACTCATTCATTTCCCAAACGAGATACTCATTATGCAATTTACTTTTCGCGCACTATATTAGTTTAGTTTAATTAACTTGATTCAACCGATAAACTCCCGATCCTAGTGAACAAACTTATATTTTACTGAACAGTATTTACTGCATCATCTCTCACGCCCAAACCCCTATCTTCTTCCATATTCTTCACATAATAAGAAGAGAAATAGCTTTCATGGAGGATTTTCCTCCATGGGAGCTCACGATACACCTCCACAACACCATTTTACACTTTTGCCATCCATTTTAGAGCCGATTTCAAGGAAATAGGTGTGGTTTTAGGACCAAATCCGAGATAGGAAGGTTTAGAGCATTTTTGGAGGACTTGTCTTCAAGGGTTTGCTCTTATTTACTCTTTTCTTTCTAATTTTCGTTTCTTTAATGTGTAACCCCGATTTGGGAATATTGTAAACCTTCACATGTGCAATATATGTATGATTGTTCTTAAATTTGGTTGGGTTTTGTTTTACTCGTTGTTAATTTCATGATTTAAACTCATATTGTGAAATCCATGTGTGTAGAGGGTCAAAATTGATATGTATGGATGATTGAGATTAGGAGTAGAGTAATTTAATATAGGAGTAGAGTAATTTAGCTTCCCATGAGTGTTTGTATGGTAATGAATAACCAAAATACCATGTATGGAGTAATTTGAGTGTTAGGGATTTTAGCCCCAAAGAGTAGAAAATGTTTAGTTCATGCATTTAGTTGATAAATTGGCCTTGGTTCACATCCTTGTGCTTAATGGGTCTTTTTAAGACACATTTGCCTATCCTTGGCCGGATTTGGTGATGAATTGGTTTTGGAAAAATTCCCAAATCAAGATGATGAACCCTTAACTTAAATTGAATGTTCTTAATGTTAAACAATCAACTTGTTGCACATTGTTGTTTAGTGAACTTGTTTTCCATGTCTAGCCATCCTAGGGATATTGATCAAACCAAATCAATATCTAGAGTAAAAACCACCGAATTCGTCTAGTGGTTGTGTTGCAATATGGGCGTTTAGTATGCTTTATGCTTGCACTCAGTTAGCCACCTTGTGAATGATATTTAGGTTATGTGTTATATTTCGTGTGGTTCGCATTAACATGCCCAGCGTGGTATCATCTACATTTGATCAGAAAGTTGAGAGATCACTAGACTGGCATGTAGAGCTCGTGTGTGTGTCCTACAGTCCTTAATGAATCCAAGCATTTATGCATGGATGTAATCTCTATGCGCTCGAGAGAGGGTAGAGATTAATTAAGGGGACACGAGCATGTTATATACGTGATGTATGGGTATCTCGTATTCTTAGTGCTTTCACTTGGTTGCCATCCCGTATTTGGTTAGCCTCGTGGATGAATTATTGGTTATAGTATGGCCCACACGGTTGCGCATTACATGTCCAACTAAATGTCTTATTTATATGACCAGAAAGTGAGAGTATCACTAGGCTGGCGTATATGGCTCTTTTGTGTATACCACGACACTTAATGAATCCATGCTTTGTGTGGATGTGATCTCTAAGACACCGAGAGAGATGAGAGATAAATTAAGAAGATCAATCAACCTTCTTGAGTTCTATTTGAGAGGTGTAGCAAGTATAGCTAATTTGATTAGCTATTTGACTCCTAGTCCTAACACCCTCATTGACATCTCCAATTTCAATCCTTTTAGTTGTTTGTTTTGGGATTTTGACTTCTTCAACCTCTTGACTCTTGACAAATGTAGTCTTCTTTAAGGAAGTGGTATCCATGTCTTCCTCAAATCCCAAACCGCTCTTATCACTAGGGCTCTTCCCAATTGATAACATTGTTGACGATGACTTTTGAGATTATGTAAATTAAATCACATGTCACACAAGTTATATGTAATTTACGATTATGTAAGAAATCGAAAAGAACTAAAGACGAATTATGCAAGCAAGATTTTATGTGGAAAACTTTAAAGGGAAACTGCCACTGTTGCCAGTGACAGCTAGAAGAAAATCCACTATGAATAAGTTGTTACAAGCTTTACCTCACCTGCCCTCTTGAATATCTAATGATTCGTTCACCTTTTTTTAGGTGCTTTTAGGGTCCATTTATACATGCATAGAACCCTAATTCTTGGAGTACAAGTAAAAGAATAGGTGGCTGTGAATTAATGAAGCACAAATCACTCTGACTTATTAGAGTCGTGCTGATCTTCTTTCCCATTCTGATTTTACTGATGTTTGTGTTTTGAACATATCAGGTCTTTTGCCTATTCTGGATTCTGACATTGATAAGGAAATTTGGTTCCTTATTGGAGTATACTTCATGGCTCTTTATTTGAATGGGATTCTTCTTGTGTGTATTTGAATTGTAATTACAATAAACTCTGTGATTCTGACGTGTCATGATTCTGAGTATGTCTTTAAGTTATCCACATGTCGTTCAGCTGACCATCTGTCAAACTCGACTAAGTTCCTTTTGCCCTCAACCAGAGAACTAAACCCGATGGAGTAACCAAAACTCCAACCAATTTGGGTTCACCGATCATCTTCTTTATTTTGACCACCACAACTACTTTGGCTAAGTATTTTCAACTTAACCATCTGAGTAATTTTGATCAAATATTGTGGAAGCAATACTATGGCCATCTTAAGTTGGTTTTACATCTATTGACCTGTCACCATTTAATCGAAACGCGGAGTTTATGCTGACATGTCATATTTCTAGATTTTACCAATAACAATACCCCCGTAAACATTCAAACCGAGCATCTGGCTCAGTAAAGATAACTCGCTCGGTGAGATATGTTTAACTCGAGAGTCTTTTGTCGTGTAGCTCAGTAATGCTTGTTAATGCTTGACAGCTTGTCTTTAATTGTAACCACAAACGTTTGATTTACCTAGGTGATTTGACGCTTATGACGTAATTGACAGCGGTGGTTCAAATTTCAAATGGCACGTGATCTCCGAGATTTGTACACCAACCACCACTCTCATGACGTCATCTCTGTCTATATATTTTCAAATCCCTTCGTTTCCCTCTTCACGTAACTTTTTCTTTAAACGGCAAAACTTTTTCTTTTCTAAAATTTTTCTTTGCTCTAACGTTCTCTCAGAGTTCTTCGTCATTTCTAGATTTTCAACCTCGTTTGGTATCAACTTTCTCTTCCGTTCATTTTAAATATCAGGTATGGATCCTATTACCCGTCACCGATTCGTTGAGTTATTGATGCGTGCCATTGAAATCGGTAATAAAGAAAATGCTGCTAGGATTGAATTTATTTTAAGGGGCGTTTCCAAAATTTCTCCCCTCATGTTCAACATGTAGCCCTCAACATTGATTATTCGGTTGCTCACCCTGAATTTCAGCCTTCATCTTTTTATTCGATTAATGCTAACCCCAATGTTTCTTCTCCCAACACATGCCCGTCCTAAAGTTCAGAAACGGGGCTTTGAACGGATATCTAAAAACATTTTATTTTGATAAACCAGCCAGATATGTTGAAGATGGTAGGATCCGGTCGGGGAAGTAGACCGAGCTGTAGGGATTCCGCTGCGATTGATTTGAGGATCCCTTCCCAACTACTGAAGATGGAATAAGTTCTAAAAAGGCGTCGAGTCTATTTATTGAAGTTTTCTGCTGAGCAACCCAGTGCCTTTGACTCAGAGGTGAATGTGGCAGATGTACCAGAGTTAGTGAAGTATAGCGAGAGATTTGATCTCCCTCGGTCGACTGAACTTTTCCTAAGTAGCCAACGCTCAATCTGGAACCCCCATCAGGGTGTTGTGGCAGTTTATAGGGCAATGCTCACATCTGGGGTCACGCTGCCTCTTCAACCTTCATTGCCTGATTCCTAGTAGAAGTTGGGATTACTCCTGCACAACTCTTACCAAATTCTTACCGGGTGCTGATGAGCTTGTGGTACCTATGGAAACAGATTGGTGCCAAGTACCCTCCTACCCCACAAGAAATTCGTAACTTCTACACTTTAGGTCGGTCAGACAATGGAGGTACTTTTCACCTCCAATCCATTTCTATTAACCATTGGATTCCCGAAGGGTATAATCAGTGATCCACTCCCCCATCCATCAAGGATCACAATGGCTTTATCTAGGGTTTCTCTACTTCCAATAAATACTGGAAGAACAACTGGTTCTTTGTCCGAGGTGAGTGGGGCGAATCGGTGGTTGCTGACCCTCGTCAGGAACTAGCTAGGAACACCGTTCCAATGCACTTTTATAGTCATGAGCTATAGAACAAGACTCCTGCAACGCTTACAAAGGATCATGCCAAAAATGTGGTCAAGGCCACTCAGACAACTTGGGAGGCCAGCGATTTGCGTGTGTTATTTGCCGAGAAGGAACTTCTGGATTTGGGATTGTTTCCTCCTATCTCAAGTCGACGCAAACGCTGTAAGTATTACTTTTTCCAAACCTTGATTTTTGTGAACTAAGTTTTACTCATTCAGATGTACTTTCAATTACTCAGTATACGAGATGGACATTGTAACGGGCGAGCAGGCCGAGAAGATTAAGAATCTCGACAAAGTTAGCCGAGAGGAAGCTGCTGCCGAGTTGGCTTAGGGGATCGCTCCCCCCCCCCCCAGGTCATGGTCGAGCTTACTTATGAGCTTGACCCCAACACATTTTCAAGCACTTCTGATCGATAAAGAGAGAACATACCCTACGATCGGGACAGTGAATAGAAGAAATCTCATAGAGGCTCAAAGAGGAGATTCACCAAGGAAACTGCTAGTCATCATAACTGCTAAGTGAGCAAAACGGCTAAAGGATCCTCTGTCCCTGAAGGTGTTTAGAAATTGAAGAGAACTGAGACAACGGAAGACCTGTGGGCTCATCAGACTGGAGTCAAACCTATTATTCTTGAAGAGAAAGATGATGACTATGACACACTGACTAATTTGATCCGTAGGAAGCAGCGATCGAAGAAAGAAAATGATCGTGCATCTGCTCCATCTGCCGTTCTATCACATGATCAACCCAAAGTGAATGATCAGGCTACTACGAAGGTCAGCAAACGAGATACCTCCCAACAAAATATGTCTCCACTTCTAGCCGAGCCAACTATCCTTCAAACAGACCGTCCACCGGTTAGGTTCCCGTTAATTCTCCAATACAGTGCGTTGGCAAGACCCTAATGCAATTTTTCATTAAACATCAGATAGTCTTCATTGACTTGGATTCTGACGACGAACAAGCCAAACATGGAGAGGTATCAGCTTACCCTTATACTCCTGAAGATAACCTGGCTGACCAGGGGACCGATCATGTTGATAAAGTTTATGTACGGTTAGGCGGTCCTTCTGGGCCCTTGCCCAATATTGTAACTGCCCCCTTTGTAGGCGGTGCTGAAGCGGATCCATCAGGAGCTAATGGTCAAGAGCAAATTGCTGCCACGCCTCTGGTGACTGCTCCTGAGGCCAGTTATGAATTCAATTCCAATCGACCAACAGCCTCAAGGTCCATAAGCGACAATACTTCCTGCTAGGGTTGGCACTCCTGGCTCTGAAGAAGCGTCGGTCGACCCCTTTGACATGTTGAAGACCATGTCTACTAGAAAGGGCAATGTTGGGGAAGGCTATTGGACAGACTTCTGGAATGCCAGTGACCCACAGTGAGTCCGCACAATTTATAATAATAGCGTATATGTATGTGCTTCTTACTTTCTTATGAATTCTTTTTGTTTCAGGTTTTACAATCATAACTCGTTTATTTTCTTTTTTAGGCCGTGAAGGAAATGACCAGGGCTATGATCACTCAGAAGAATAAGGCTACTAAAATCTCTTAGCTAAAAATGAGCTCGAAAAGAGAAAGCAAGCGATCAGTTCTGCCTCAACCAACTAATCAAAGCTAAAAGCGTCATTTGAAGAAAAGCTAAGGCAGCGTAACGTGACTGAAGCGGTCCTGAGGAAAGCTGTGTCCACTACTGAAACCGGAGTTGACAATGCCACAATCAGTTTAACTGATCTTGCTGTGTAGAGCCCAACTTGAAGCACATCTGGCTAAGGCTCAACAGCGGTGCGCAGAATTGGAACATAAGCTAACTCTAGTTGAACAATTTGTTGCTAGTCAGGAGGCAGAAGCTCGAGCTGCCAAAGAGACTCTGGCTGCCTCCCAACAATCTATGCTTGAGGCCCAGCAAGGATTTGAGGAGGCCAAACTTCGTTATGAAAGGATGGTTGAAGATCTTAAACAGCAAAATGTCAGCCTGGAAGTGCTTTTCTAAGAATCTAGACTAGCCCTTGAAGTCTAGAGCGTTGATTGATACAATAGGTCTCCTGCTTTCAAAGCTGTCATGCTAAGAAAGCTGGAAAGAGGGCTTGCCACTGCTCACATGTTCTTCGAGGGTAAGGAGAGGTCTTCTAGAGAGGCGCACAGAAAATGGGATCGGACAATCGAAAAGCACAAAGCTGAGTCTCTGGACGCAATAAGGAACCAGAGGATGTGATGAAGGGCTTATTGCAAATCGCTCGGGAAGGATCCCTATGTGATGCATCTAAAGCTCCCTTCCAAATCTTCACAGGTGACCTTTCACGAGGGCGAGGAATGTGGTGCAACATCCAAGGGTATTGATGCCGGGCCTTTGCTTGAAACCGATTATTCTTCTTTCATGGCCGAAGACCCTGAGGATAACATTTGTTGGCCAGAGTTTGGAGATCTGACCTAGGGTTATGAAGAGGAAATCAGACCTTCTGGTAACTCTGGGCCTGGTGGCCCCTCGTGCACTCCTGAAGCTTGATCTATCCTTCATCACTTCTCTTTTTTCATCACATATCTTGTAAATCATTGTATAAACGACTATTTTTCAATGATGCAGATCTTTATTTACTCATATGGATTCTTTTAATTTAATCAACCATCTTTGATGATCGTCACTTCTAATTTAATCAGTGATCGCGATAACCGACTGTGACTGATCCGATTGATCATGTTCTTAATTGACCGAGCTCGATTTATTACTAACCCAACCACTCATATTACTAACTAATCAAACTTGGCTTGGGTTAATTTTGTTTTGAATCGACCATCTTTGATTCGTTCAGTTATCTTTTTAACTGCTCGTTACTGACCCAATCAATCATCTTATTAACTGACTGAGCTTTGGGTTGGTCGATTTTGTCATTAACTAACCATTGGTTGGCCTGGTCAATTATCTGATCAGCTGACCAAACTTGGTTTTTTGAGCATATAGTTTTTGTTTCTGCTTGCAGTAGCCTTTCGCGGTTGTGTTGTTTATTTTGTCAAGTCATGTTCTTTCTATGGACCATTCACATGGTATCTAATTTATAGACGCTTGTCTTTTATTTGTCAACTAAGTCATGAGGACGTCTCCCAGTAGTCTGTTGCTAAAGATTCGTTGCAATAGGGATGATCTGTATCTCTTTAACTTTAACTTATCTTAACTAAGTATCCGGCTAATCGGTGTTAAAGTATGCGAACTGAATCGCCCTATTCAACTTTCTGCACATCCCATCAAGTATCTATAACCTGAAGGCGCTCTAACAGTATTTATATACATCCAGTTAGTTTCGGTGAAAATGCATTGTCTTTATGACACATGCTTTTGGCCCTACCACTGGGCCTCTCGAGAACCCATTAGGGGTTCAACGAGAGTTGCTTTTGTAAACGAAAGCAATATCAGAATACTTTTTCTTGAACTATACTTCCCTCGAAGGGCTTTTATTAATATCTTCAAAAATATGCGACAATTCTAAACTTGACAAAATATTTAAAAAGACTGAAAGAAAGCATAAAAGAAAATCCCTTAAAGGTAGAATATCTTCAAGTATTGAGCATTGCATAGTCGAGGTAACTCTCCTCCTTTTGGTCGGATAAGGCGATATGCCCCATGCCCAGCTACACCGACCACTTGGTAAGGTCCTTCCCATTTATCTGCCAAAGACCCAGCTGCTTTCTCTTTTGTGTTTGGGGATACCTTTCTGAGAACCAGATCTCTAAGTTGGAACTTTCTTACCCGGACGTGCGAGTTATAATATCTAGCAACCTTTTGTTGATAGGCTGTGTTTCTTATCCTCGCCATGTCCTTTCTTTCTTCTAACTCATCTAGGCTTTACTCTAAGGTTCTTACATTTGTATCAGGCTAATACATGTGGATTCTGGGGGAAGTGTGAGTTATTTCGACCGGGATAATAGCTTCAATCCCAAATGCTAAAGAATAGGGTGTTTCTCATATTGAAGTTCTTTAAGTGGTCCGGTATGCCCAGAGTACTTCGTGTAACTTGTCAGCCCAATTTCCTTTTTTGTCATCCAGTTTAGCCTTCAAAGTATGCTTGATGATCTTGTTGACAGCTTCGGTTTGAGCATTGGTCTGAGGATGAGCCGGCGTAGAATAGTAGTTTTTGATGCAGTATTTTTGGTACATTTCCCTGAATTGAGTCTCATTGTCAGTGACAATTGTATATGGGATCCCAAATCAGTAGATGATATTCTTCTTTACGAAGCTGGTGGTATTAATGTTGGTTATATGTACCCATGCTTCCGCTTCCGCCCACTTCGTGAAATAATCTACTGCCACAATATCATGTTTTACACCTCTTTTTGTTTCTATTGGCATTGAGCCGATCAGATCTAGTCTCCACATTGCGAACGCCCAGGGCGAGGCCAATTCTTCAAATGCCCAGGTGGCTGCTTAATGTCGTTTGCGATTCTTTGACAAGTACCGCACTCCTCAGCCACTGATTTGGCATCTTGAAACAGGGTTGGCCAATAGATGCCATGCCTGAGGGTTTTTTAAGCCAAACGTTTCCCCTGGTGTGGTTCCTACATACACCTCTATGTATACATGCCAAAATCTTATCTCTCTCAGCCTGACTGACACATCTCCGTAAGGTCTTGAAAACCCTCTTCTGTAAAGCTCTCCTCCTACTATTGCATACATGGCTGCCCTATACCTGATACGTTTTGCTTAAGCCGTATCTTCTAGGAGCGTGTCATCCTCTAAGTACTGCTTGATTAGGGTGATCCAAGTAACTTGCCCTTCTTCTACTGTTTCTACTGCTGCATTTTCTTCTTCTTTAATATTGGGCTTTCTGAGATGAGCCACTGGGATCGCTTTGGACCAGATACCAGTGATTGCTGATGCCAATCTTGATAGAGCGTCAGCTTTCTCATTCTTTTCTCTTGGGATCTGGGTTATTCTGTAAGATTTGAATCTCCCAAGGAGTGCCTTAGCCATCTCGAGGTAAGCTGCCATGTTGTTGTCCTTTGCTTGGTACTCATCTAAGACCTGGTTGACCACGACTTGTGAGTTACTGAATATCTCTATTTCATCTGCTCAGAATGTTGTGCAAACTCTGAGCCCTGCCAACAGTGCCTCATACTCAGCCATGTTATGGTACCTTTGAAGTCAAATCGTAGGGCACATTCTACTTGGTCACCTTCTGGGTGGACACCACTATGCTTGCCCCGCTGCCATACGTGTTTGACGACCCATCATCATGCAGCTTCAGCAAAAAAAACCTTCTTTTCTTTTTCTTCTAGTATTCTAATCACTTCACTAATTGGTTCAATGAACTCAGCTATCAGATCTTTCACTACCTGACCCTTTATTGCGGCCATAGGTAGGTAAGTGATATCAAATTCACTCAGCTCAACTGCCCACTTCGTCAATCTTTCTAACTCTTCTGGTTTGGACAAAATTTGCTTTAATGGACAATCTGTATAAACCTCGATCATGTGAGCTTGAAAGTAGAGCCTTAATTTTCTTACGGCTGTCACTAGTGCCAATGCCATCTGCTAGACTGACGAGTATCTTGTTTCTGCTGGCAACAAAGATTTGCTAGTATAATATACACGTTTTTGTACTCCTTCATCAAGTCTGAGCAGTACAGACCCCGTGGCCACAATTGTGAAGGTACAGGTACAATACTTCTTTGCCCAAAGGTTTTGACAATACCAGGGCCTTGCCTAAGTATTTCTTAATCTTTTGGAAGGCTTGTTCACATTTTTCATTCCATTCTATTCCTTTGCCTTTCCTTATTGCTTTGAAGAAAGGGAAACATCTATCAGTTGATTTACTGATGAACCGGTTTAGTGAAGCTAGGCAGCATGTTACCCTTTGACCATCTTTCAGGGTAACCGAGGACCTCATCTTCTCCAGGGCCCTTATTTTTTTGGGATTAGCTTCGATCCCCCTTTGGTGTACTTGGAATCCAAGGAACTTTCCCAACGGTACCCCAAAAATACATTTGTTTGGGTTGAGCTTCATCCCGTACCTTCACAACATCCCAAACGTTTCTTCCAGATCGGTTGCATGCTTGTCTACTGTGGTGCTTTTTGTTAACATTTTATCTATATAGACTTTCATGTTTCTACCGATCTGTCGCACGAACATCTTGTTTACCAGTCTTTGGTAAGTTACCCCTGCATTTTTGAGACCAAAAGACATTACTTTGTAACAGTAAAGCCCTTGATCTGTTGTAAAAACAGTTTTTTCTTCATCCGGACCAAACATTCTGATTTGGTTCTAGCCCGAATATGCATCCATGAAACTCAGCAGTTCGTACCCCGCAGTCGCATCAACCAAATGATCTATTCGAGGCAGAGGGAAACTGTCTTTCTGGCATGTTTTATTCAAGTCTGTGAAGTCCACACACATTCTCCACTGTCAATTTTTCTTTTTTACAAGTACCACATTGGCAACCCACTCAGGATATTATACTTCCCTGATTGATCCTGCTGCCAATATCTTATAGTCTTCCTCCTTAATTGCTCGGCTCCTTTCGGGGTTGAATCGTCGCCTCTTTTGTATTACTGGTTTTCGCTCGGGGTCAACTGTCAGAGCGTGGGAAATTATCTGTGCGTCGATTCCCGACATATTTTCATGCTTCCAAGCAAACATGTCCTTAGACTCTTTTAACAGATTGACCAACTGATTTTGCACATGTTCAGTCAACTGTGCCCCTAACTTTACCGTCTGTTCGCGGTTCTTGTTGTCTATCACAACTTCATTAGTTGGTTCCCCTTCCTGATCTTTCCCATCTTCTAGAGATGATTCTCTTGGGTCTATGTCTAATTGGGTTGGCGTTTCCACATTCACTTCCTCTTCATCATCCTTTAGGCACTTTTTCCCTCTTAGCAACATCTACATGATTTACGTTTGGCTCTGCGTTTTCTCTATAAACCCCCAGATTGGCTTTCCTCACCCATTCATGGGAGCCCTTCATAACTCCGACTCCAGCTTCCGTCAGGAATTTGACAGTTAGGGCATAGGTTGTTGTAACTGCCTTTGTCTTGTTTAAGAATGGTCTGCCTAACAAGGCATTGTATGGCCAATTCTCGGTGTCAACAACCACGAAATCGAGCAGCACTGTTTTCTGAAAGGGAAACTACTCTATTTCAACCGGCAGTTTGACCATCCTCATAGATCTTACTTCTGATCCCCCGAATCCTCTGAGCGGGATTGCCAGTGGTTGCAGATCCTTCCTTTGAAGCCCTAACTGATCGAATACCCTGATACTTAGGATGTCCACCGAACTCCCGTTATCGATCAGTACTCTTCTTACTTCCTGGTGACCGATACGAACTGATACTATGATCACATCATTTGGCTTAACTTCAAGTCCATGGGTATCAGCTTTGGAGAAAACAATCGGATCCCAACCTTGCTTAAGCTTCTTCTGATCGGGGCCAACTGAGTTTATTTCCAAGTTTCTTTAGCCATCCATTGCTTTGCGGACTTCAGTCATTCTCTCCTTGCTACTTCTTCCTATGCTTGGCAAACAAAAAATGGTGTTAATAGCTCCGACATCCGAACTTCTCCCTGGACTGGCCTTTTTATCTTGGTCAGTCTTTACGGGGTCATTCTGCCGATCATCACCTCATTTGAGAACCTTATCTTTTAGGTGTCCCTCTCTAATCAACTTCTCAATATAATCTCTTGGCTGGTAACATTGGAAGTTTCGTGACCATTCTTCTGATGAAAATGGTAGTACTTAGAGGTATCTTTTCGTGTAAAATTGGATTGCTTTGGAGACTTTTTGTACAAGTTCTTATCCTCAATTATATTCAGAATTTCTTCCTACTTCTAAGCTAGAGGGGTATAATTTGTATATTGCCTCTTGAAGGTCCTATTGCCTTTCTGATCATCATCCTTGCAGTCTTCTTTCCCTGGTTTGCTCTTCTAGTCTCCCTTAGTATTTCCTTTCGAACTACTGTCTTTGGGTTTTTGACTTTCCCCAGGTCGGCCACCATTTATAAGCTCTCCTCCATGAGCTATCTGCCATGGCGTATCCTCCCACATCATCCACAAGACTTGCATATGTAGTTGGCATTTTCTTCCTCAGATTGAGCGACACTTGGCTATACTGCAAGCTGTTGACAAATGTAGCCACTACTGCATCGTCGTTAGGATCCTGCACTTCCAAAACTTCATGCGAGAACCTGGTAAGGTAGTCCTTCAATTTTTCATCCTTTCTTTGTTTCAAAGTTGAAAGAACGGATATTGATTTCCTACGCTGAATATTCCCTATGAACTGCCTTGTGAAGGCCTGTATTAACTCCTTGAAGTTCTTTATTGATCTGTTGGCAAGGCCACAGAACCATCTAGACCTCTGATCTCCTAGTGTTTGAGGGAACATTCTGCACAGAAGTGCATCATCGTAATCGTATTGCGCCATCGCGCTTTGGTACCTTCTGATGTGCTCTTGGGGGTCGGTGTTGGCCTTGAACTGTTCCACATGTGGCATTCTAAACTTTTCAGAGAAACGGTCCTGTCTTATGGAGGCAATGAACAGACTACCAGAACTGCCGATCAACAGATTCCCGCGTCCTTGTCTCCGCTCCAGCGCCTCTATCTTTCTCAACAGGACTTCACGCTCTTCTTACGATTCACCACGCTCATCGAACTTCTGACCGATGATAAGACCATAAGGGTCCTTCGAAATTCGCCCTGTGACCTGGATCAAAAACTTTATATTTAGGTAGGGGGTTGCTTCTCTGCGCCTCCTAAGGGGCGCCTCCTCGTCAGTCGAAGCTGATCGAGACCTTCTTCTATGACCGTCATACATGTCTCATCGGTCATAACTTGCTCCCTGTTCATGATCCCTTACTGTATCATCAAGTAGGCTAGGTTCCCTTCTTTCATGGTTGCCTTAATCCCCATTTTTCCTGCGGTCCTGGTAATCTTGGCGATCATCTCTCTTTTGGGATCGCTCCCTCTTTTCTAGCGGTGATCCACCTTATCACTAATAGTTTTCTGCGGCATGTCTGGGGTTGGAACCACTACTTCAGACTGCATCCTAGGATCTCAAGCCACCACGGGTCTAGATAACTGGTATGGTGAGGTCAAGTTGGCAGTAGCATTTATGTTGATTCCCTGTCTAGCGGCATATTCGATAACTCTCCGTAAGGACTCCTGGACTTACTAGAAAGCGTCCGGGGAGATACCGGGAATGACATCTGTAGAGGTGGTTATGTCTTGACCGATGGAAGGTGGAGTTCTAGAGGGAAAATCTCCTCCAGTGTTTACTACACCAGTATCGTCGATACCATGTGGGGTACCATTATCATGTGGGGATTGACTTCCTTCTCTACTATTCGCCATGTGACTATCACGCAAATTACGCCACCCTCCTTCTAGCGCCAATTGTTGACGATGATTTTTGGGATTATGTAAATTAAATCACACGTCACACAAGTTATATGTAATTTACGATTATGTAAGAAATCGAAAAGAACAAAAGAAGAATTATACAAACAAGATTTTACGTGGAAAACCCTAAAGGGACAAAAACCACTGTTGCCGGTGATGGCGAGAAGAAAATCCACTATGAATAAGTTGTTACAAGCTCTACCTCACTTGCCCTCTTGAATATTTAATGATTCATTCACCCTTTTTTGGGTGTTTTTAGGGTCCATTTATACATGTATAGAACCCTAATTCTTGGAGTACAGGTAAAAGAATAGGTGGCCGTGATTTAATGAAGCACAAATAACCTGACTTATTGGAGTCGTGCTGATCTTCTTTCCCGTTTTGATTTTACTGATGTTTGTGTTTTGAACATATCAGGTCTTTTGCCTATTCTGGATTCTGACATTGATAAGGAAATTTGGTTCCTTATTGGAGTATACTTCATGGCTCTTTATTTGAATTGGATTCTTCTTGTGTGTATTTGAATTGTAATTACAATAAACTCTGTGATTCTAATGTGTCATGATTCTAAGCATGTCTTTAAGTTATCCACATGTCGTTTAGCTGACTGTCTGTCAAACCCGGCCAAGTTCCTTTCACCCCCGACCAGAGAACTAAACCCGATGGAGTAACCAAAACCCTGACCAATTTGGGTTCACCGATCATCTTCTTCATTTTGACCACCACAACTACTTTGGCTAAGTATTTTCAACTTAACCATATGAGTAATTTTGATCAAATATTATGGGAGCAATACTGTGGCCATCTTAAGTTGGTTTAACATCTATTGACGTGTCACTATTTAATCGAAACGCGGAGTTTATGTTGACATGTCATCTTTCTAGATTTTACCAATAACAAGCATCTTGTCAAGTTTTTCGGTTCCAGAGGTCATCTTGGCAATCACACATTTTGCCTCCCCAAGCTCCTTCCTCAAGCTTTCTTCACTCTTTTTTACAACAACAAACTCCAATTTCAAGATTTCTTCCCTTCCTCTTGCTCTTTTCACTTCCTCACTCAAATGAGTCATCTTGGAGGTCAATTCAAGGTTCTTCTTCTTCAATTCTTAGCATAATCGGTAGCTTGCCCGCAATACCGTACCCACCTAGCCTCTCCACCACCGATTCACCATAACCTCTCTCAAACTTAAAAGAAGTTCTAATTGATCTTTATGAGGGTCTTAGCTAGTAGATGAAGGTATCAAATGGTGCTTTGCTCTTGTTCTTAACGATTCCAATATGTTCTTGTGGTTCAATTGATGTTTAATCATAGCGGTTTTTCAAAATTCTTTCATATGCGTGTCAAATTTGAAAATTTGTTGAGCATAACCTCCAACTTCATATGTTTGTTGAGTGAGCCTAGATTCTGAGTGGTAAAATGAGAGAGATTTTGTAAGGTTTAGAGTCGAGGCGAAATGCTATCATGACACTCTTGTGTTCGATGCTTTTGAAGCTATGTTCACTAAAAAGTATGGAATTGCAATCTTTCTTGTTGTAGCACCTTAGCTTGCACTTTTCTAGCCTCCTCTTAGTGGTCTTAGGATACAAGTGCCTCCACTTCGGTTCGCCCATTGTCGCATCTCATTCTTTAGTTGGCTCAGCATGCATGATGTTTGTGGGTATCGTTCTGTAAGCCCTCACGAGACTTCACTCGTCCTCTAGCGATTACATAGGGGTTTCAAAGGCTTGTGGCACGTGCTAAGTGCATCGTGTCACCCGCGAAAGTGGTGTTGTTTTTGTTGTTTGTCTAGTTTAAGTTTAGTTTCTTTTCTTTCGTTCGTTTTATGTTGGTTTTGCTCGAGGACGACTAAAAGATAGGTTTGAGTGTATTTGATTACTCCACTTCTACACATAGTGTAACCCCAAATTCTTATCAATCTATGTTCGTTTCTCAGGTAAAACAAGTATTTAGCTGTTTAAATAAGTTGTACAGGTTTAAGTTTGCTCTTAGGCCTTTTTTTATGTTTGGAGTTGGAGTGGAGCAAATCGCTACAAAGAAAGTGTTTAATGGTCATCGCCAGCAATCAAAGTGACCTGAAAGTGACGTAGAACCGAGTCGCACTGAAGTCACTTTCGTCTCAGTCCAAATCAGTGTCCACTAGACAACAAAGTGAAAATACTAACTCAAGCGTGTGTCTAAACAACCTAGATGGGGGGGGGGGGGGGGGGGGTGAATGGGTTGTTAATCGATTATTACCAACTTTTCGATTAGTCAATATTAAACACAATTAACCCAAACAATCAAATAATAAAAATCAAGTATAAAGTGCGGAAATATAAAGAACACTTGATTTTTACGTGGAAACCCTCCAAACGGAAAAAACCATGGGACTAGCCATGCTAGCCACTTGAGCCACAGAAATCCACTATATGAAAAGAAAGTTACATCCTCAAGTGATACTCGGACTCTCACTCTCGATAACCTCGTGCTATGGACACTACCATTCACCACTCTTGGTTCAATCCCTAGTGATATCCCATGATCCACTACTCTTGGCATGAGCACCTCCTAATCTATCCCACGGGCCTTTTATAGTGGCTCTTGGCAACCAATGCTTGCCAACCAACCTTTGATTGCAAGACTTCAATGCTTGTGCAACTTCACCCCGAAGCCACAAGACTTTGACTCAAGAAGAGTATAAGGTTTAAGTGAACAATCAATGAATGCTCAATACAAAATATGCTAGACCAACATACGATGCTTAACTAGATGTAGATAATGCAATACAACATCCTAGTTATCAAATAAGCCTACATGCAGACACATGAGGTCTCAATTAGATGTAGAGTAATTCTAACAACCTAATTGTCAATTAAACTCACATGAACATTCATGAACTTGACTAGATGTACAAAGCCAACCTAATTATCAATTAAGTATACATAAATATTTATGGATTAGCTATTTAGGCAAAAATGACCTAATAATGCAAGCTATCACAAACAAACCCAATCATGCAATTAAGACTCATAAATATATGCAATAAAGTAGAGTCTAGGTATCTAATCAAGCAATAAATACCTAATCTAGAGTAAGAGGAACAATAAATGATATTCAAAGAAGTTCTTGCTTACCTAGTCATGAAACAGTGAAGACCCATGATCAAATGATATGGAATGATGCAAGAATGAGATGGGTTTTGGCTTTGGAGAGTTAATGAAGCTCAAGGAAGCTTTCTCTCTCAAGACTCTCTCTTTCTCTCTCTAGGGTTTTTGTAAATGCAGGAGAGTTGGGGAAGAAGAAGAGAAAGAGGGGATTTTATAAGGGGAGTCACGAGATGATGGGAAAAGACATTTTTGCCCCAAAATCAGCGTAGTGCACGGGTCTGCTACCCGACGTGGGCGGGTCACCTACCTGCACACTCACCCGCGCATAAGGACATCAAGCCCAAAGAATGCACTGTGCACTGGTTTGGCGCTTGACGACCCGCGCAGACATACTGCCCAAGATGCACAGGTGTGGCGCATGACGACCAGCGCTGATGGCTGTGCAGGTAGTTACCCGTGCATTGGGGCTGTCAACGCGTAAAAAACAGGCACATTAAAAAGTGCTAGCGCGGAAGCAACAACCACACGTAAAACTAGAAATGAAGTGCAAGTGTGAAATGTGTAATGGATGCACACATATAGATAATTAGAACACAAATGCAAGATGAACAAAGCATGCATGAAGTGCGTGTGTGCACCTAAACTCTTCAAGAGACAAGGTCAAATGATATACCTTTTGAAGCTTGGTCTTGAAGTCATGGAGCTAATTGTAAGCTTGTCTTGATAATCATTAAGAAGACCTAAGCTACCCATTACACAATCAATCCCCCAATGTGGTTTGTCATGAAATAAGCCAATCATAAAAATTGAGGTTCTTACACAAAGCGACCTGAAAGAGACAGTGTTGTATCAAGTACTGTTAGTATATTTTGAGAAGATGAATGATTAGATTTTTTTTTAAATCTATCGTACAAAAAACCAGAATCATAATTAATTTATCATCTGTACTAATCTAATTGACTTTTCAGAGCTCATAGTATATAATAGGGTTGGGCATGGTCTGATTTGGTCCATTTGCAACTAGGACTGGACTAAACAAAAAATTTCGGTCTTTTGAAAAATTGGACCAATTTGGACCAATCACTTTTTCAGACCAGACCAAACTAAATTATATTGGTTCGGTTCAGTTTGGTTCAGTCTAGTAATTTTGACTTATCAAAAAGAAAAAATTAAAACGTAATGAGAAGTTACACACATTTTGTTTTTAAAAAATATATACATTTCAATTATATCAAATCACTTGTTCTGTATTTGTGGCGTTGCCTTAGTTTAATTTTATATATTTTTTTTTACTATTATTCAATGCAAAACAAATTATAACTTCATAAAGCAAATGGAAAAAAATTTCAATTTCAACTTAGAGTTCTTTCGACCTTGCAATAAAATTGGTGGGTTAATAAAACACATATGAAATAATAAATCAGGGTTTATGACTTTAATGCAATTTTTTTAAGTTTTATTGAAGAGTTTTGGGTGTGATCTATACCGGAATAAAAGTGTGTGTTAAAATTATATGGCTTATGGTCCGGTCTGGGTTCGATAAGCTTGGACTGTAGACCGGACCAGACCATATAGTTTTGTTATAATAAAACTATACAGTTTTTTTAAGGTAAAAAACCGAATAAAACCAAGTGGTTTGGTTTGATTTGGTTCGGTTCGCGTTTATGGGCTTTTTTGCCGAGCCCTAGTATATATTCTTATTTTTGTTTTCTAACCAAGATTCAATGAATGTTAAAATGTCAAAATTTTCTTCTTTTCTAACCAAGTATTGATATCCTCTGTTTCAGGTTATTTTCTTCTTTTGTTTTTTACCCAAGATTCAATGAATGTCAAAATGTCAAAATTTCTGACATTATTGATTCCCTGTATGGCTGAAAATTTCTGCTAGCAACCAATGAATTAGATTAGCTTGTTAACTCTTACTAATTGGAAAAAAAATGTCAAAATCACGTGAAACAAGTGGATACTATTACAGTATTACTGGATGATCATAGAAGTTGTCACAGATACTGGCACATCCGAAAAACACAGTTCAAACTCTTATCTTCATGGGTTGTAATAGAGCTCTCTCTATCTTGGTACTGTTTGTGACATTCGATCTCTTTAGTTCACTTCATGCATTGGAGACAATAACTGGAACCCAGTTCATGGCTGATGATGAAAACAGAAGCCTTGTATCATCCGATGGAAACTTCAAACTGGGGTTCTTCAGCCCTGGCAAGTCTCAAGCACGTTATGTTGGAATTTGGTTCAACAAAATCCCAGAACAAACAGTCGTTTGGGTCGCCAACAGAGAAACTCCAATTAGGAACTCTGCAGGTATTTTCAAGATAGGTGGAGATGGAAATCTCGCAGTTTTTTGTTGTAATCAGAGCAGTCCTCTTTGGTCAACCAATGTTTCGATGCCTGCACAAACCTCCACTGCCAAGCTCTTAAATTCAGGAAACCTGGTTCTGGTAGCGAAAGAGACTATTATATGGCAGAGCTTTGATTATCCTACAGACACGATACTTCCTGGTATGAAATTTGGATGGAACCGGAAAACTGGCCTCAACCGTATTCTAACTTCATGGAAGTCTATTGATGATCCCACGCCTGGGGAATTCTCTTCAGGTTTTGACCCTCACAGCATACCTCAGATCTTCTTGTACAAGAATTCAGTTCCTCACTGGCGTAGTGGCATTTGGAATGGTCGCATCCTGAATGGCATGATAGACGTCGGAAGCCCCAAAGATTATTTCTCTGACCAGATTGATTTTATCAATGTCACATTTGTGAGTAAAGATAATGAAATCTACATTAAATTTGCCCCCAAAAAGGTTGATGTTTTCTCCATAGTTGTTCTGGAGTCGATGGGATTTCTGAATAGACTAATCTGGCACGAGAGCCAGAGATGGGTAAAAGTCCAGGTCACGCCCCAGGACATGTGTGATGAGTACATGCGATGTGGTGCAAACGCAATTTGCGATGAGGATACGTTTCCACATTGTGCATGCCTGCCCGGGTTTAAAAGGTTGTATCCTCAGGACTGGTACCTAAAATGTCAGGAAACAAGGAAGGAAACCTGTGGCAAAGGCGACGGGGAGGGTTTTGTGAGACTGAAAGGTGTTAAATTTCCAGATGCCAGAAATTCTATTCTTTATAATAACATGAGCTTAGAGGAGTGTGAGAGAGAGTGCTTGAAGAGTTGCAACTGTGCAGGGTATGCTAATGTATATGTCGATGAAATGGGACGAGATTGCATAGCATGGTATGGTGAGTTACAAGACATGAGACACTATAAAAGTGGACAGGATTTTTACCATAGAGTAGATGCTGTGGAGCTAGGTATGTACTGTTTGTTTTTCCATAATAGTGGCCTAAATTCTATGTTGTATGATATATTATTCAATAGGTTTCATTACAACAGTAGGTTGACACCACAAGTTTTGTCATCTGTCAACAGCAAAAGGTTCTTATAAATTAAGATCATCAGTTTCAAATTTAATAAGCCTGAAAGAAATTTTAAATTTGCAGCTATGGATGCTCAGAAAAACACAAAAGCACACGTTCTAGCAACAAAAAGTACGCGTGTATTTATTATTGTTCCCCTTGTTGTTGAAACACTTCTGGCAGCCCTGTGTTTTTACTACTTGTGGAGAAGGAATGCGAAAAGGAATAAAGGTGATATAAAGGACACGTTATTGTGAGTAGAGATGGGCATTTATCCCGTATACTCAAAATGGGAAATGGGTGGGGATGAATCATCCTCAAATTGAAATGGGCCCCATTTTCCCTAAACGTTTTATATATATATATATCAGTGCGCACTGATATAAAATTCATCAATGCATTGCATGTGATCAGCCATAGATTATGGATAAGCACTGACAAGTGTTTACAGACTGGGTCAAAGCAATTGAATCTAATGGTTCACATACAACGTACTGATAAATATTTTTCAGTACGCACTTAGGTGAAAATTATCCTATATATATATTTTTTCAATATTTTTTATTCTTACTATTTATATATAAATATATATATTCTTAATATTTTTTATTTTTTCTATTCTTAATATTTTTTATTTGTATTTGAATTTGTAATGAATTGTTTTTTTCGTATTTAATTTTTAGTAAAACGGAGGAACCGAGGAATAGGAAAAACGGGGAAAACAAAGAAATGTGGATGGGGCCAAAACTTCCCCATCTCCATTTTCCCGAAATAGGGAAAAGGTGGGAAGGATTGGGAAATAGAGATGGGGTTGGGGGGACCAATATTCATTCTCATTTCCCCAATATCCATCCCTAATTGTGAGTGGACTTCTTAAGCATTCGCAGGGCATATTTGTAAATTACTTCTCTTGTAAATATGTCATAGGGTAGTTTTTTTTTTTTTTTTTTTTTTTTTTTAAGTTTCTCTCACAAGTTTTGCTTCATTGGTGGAAAACCATTTCTGCTGTGTGTTAAAGCTTCTATTTTTATTATCAAATTCTTCTCTTTTTTGTTCTATAAATGGTGGGTTTCACAGCTTTACTTCCTTTTCTTCTACAAATTTATTTGTTTTTTATTTTGATTATGTATTGTTCTATAATAATACAGGGAAGAAGAAACAACAGTGCCGTCAAAAGTTACTTTTTGATTCAGAGAGAAGTTTGTCTAATTACAGAGACTCTTCCAATACAAATAGCAGTGCTAGCGAAAGTGGGAATATAGAAATAACATTCTTCGAATTGAATGCAGTGATTGCTGCAACAGAGAATTTTTCCTCTGCCAACAAGCTTGGACGAGGAGGGTTTGGTCCGGTTTTCAAAGTAATTAATTTCTCTTCCTTTTGAAGTTTCGGGTTTACATTTTTCATATATTTGAGTGACGTGTATGAAATATTTTGGCAATCAGAGAGATTTTTGATATGCTTAAAAGGTGAGAATTGATATGAGTGTTATTTACATTGAATTTTCAGGGTCAGTTGGCTAATGGACAGGAGATAGCTGTTAAAAGATTATCGAGTAATTCGGGACAAGGTATCGAAGAATTCAAGAATGAAGTCTTGTTAATTGCTAAACTTCAACACAGAAATCTTGTTAGGCTCTTGGGTTGTTGCATAGAGAAAGATGAAAAGATGTTAATCTATGAATTTATGCCCAACAAAAGCTTGGACTACTTTATCTTTGGTATGAATTGATTCCTTAATAATTATGCACTTGATATGTGTATTTATAGCTTGTGTTGTGTGCTTATTCTGTCTATTATATGTGATATACCATTCTAATGATACAGATCAATCAAGAAAATTGTTGTTGGATTGGAAAAGTCGCTTTGAAATAATTTTGGGAATTGCTCGAGGAATCATTTATCTTCATCAAGATTCTAGGTTAAGAATCGTACATAGAGACCTTAAAGCGAGCAACATCCTTCTAGATGGAGAAATGAAACCCAAAATCTCAGATTTTGGTACTGCAAGGATAGTTGGAGGAGATGAAATTCAAGAAAATACAAAGAGAGTGGTTGGAACATTGTAAGTCACATAAGACATGTTCAACACTAACTTGAATCACTTTTAAATTTGGAGTGTATGTTGTAGCTAAATTCAATGAATTGCAGTGGTTACATGTCACCAGAGTATGCATTAGGCGGCCTCTTCTCAGTGAAATCGGACGTCTTCAGCTTCGGAGTCATACTATTAGAGATCATAAGTGGGAAAAAGAATTGGGGCTTTTACCATGAGAGTTCATCGTCAAATTTATTAAAATATGTAAGTTGTTGACTCATTTCTATTTTCTTCTGTCTCGTGTTCCATTCTTCAACATTGACCAAAACTTGACAGGATTTATTCTGATGTAACATGTTGAAATAAGATATGGGAGCTCTGGAGAGATAATAAGACCCTGAAGATAGTTGACTTGTGCATTTCTAATTCCTGTCCGGTTCATGATGAAGTTTTGAGGTGCATCCAAGTCGGGCTCTTGTGCGTGCAAGATGATGCAAGAGACAGGCCAACCATGTCAAATGTTGTTTTTATGTTATGCAATGAAGCAACACTTCCTTGTCCAAAGCAATCTACATTTTCTTTCAGGCGGAGGAATGCACCAGAGTCATCTACCAAAGGCACAAATTGTTCTGCAAATGAGGTGACAATTACAACACTTAATGCTCGATGAATTTGTTAGATTCTGTAAACATATTTGTATGAACTGTAGTCACAGCTTTTTGAATTATGGATTAACATTTGCAGTGTCTTGCTAATTTTTGGATAACTATTATTGTATATATGTAATAAAATCATGATATGTACTTCTATGAATATTTAACTCCTGTAGAGATTTTCGTTTTGTATAATAAGAAAGAAGAGAAGTTGTATATTACATAGTAGAAGATTGGCCTGCAATTTAAAAGAATCAAAGCAAACTTTGCATTAAAAAACTTCAAATCTTAGCTTTTACTTAAATCACCGTAGATTGTAGATTGAGGCACAATTGCCATGTTTATCTGTCAAAAAGCTTAAGAGTTCTTGTGATAAAATTTTATTATATAGAGCCTTGAACATGATAGTCTTTAACATGAGAAAAAAAATGCATTATAGAAATACATTGGAAATAAAATTGCACATGAGCTTGATCCCATCTGATTTACATACAAGCCTTTGATACTTGGAGACTCAAAACAAAACCTTAATTGAAGTTTTAACTTTTAATTGATTGTCACAAGGCTTGCCAACTGAACAACATTTAATCAGAGAAAAATCTCACCAAATGCAGCACCTTCCATTAAGGCCAGTTAATGCCTAGACAATTGAAGTGGCTGCCTAAGAACATCTCCAATGCAAGAGTGGTTGCCTAAGAGCATCTCCAATACAAGAGCGGTTTATGAAAAAAAAAGATACAATGTAGGATTAATAGACATTCTGTTAATAAATCTTTCTCCAATGCAGCCGTGCATATTCAACCTTAAGCAGACACGACAAAAAAAATATATTAGACATTGTCAACATAACGGTTTACTTTCGGACGATCTGTTGTACAACTATTTTTTCGGTTGACTCAGTAAGTATTTAAAGTTGACATTAATTTTTCATCTATTCTTGGTAAGGAAATAAAATAAAAAATAACACAGGAAAAAAAAATGGACACATCATTAAAAAAATTGTGTTTTAGACAGAAGCATTGGAGACCAAATTTTGAATTGATTGTCTATCAAGTCTATTTTTATACCATATATGAAACAAGTCTCTTGATATTGTTGCCATGTCAAAGATTATTGGCATGCAAGTCACTTTTGCATTGAAGATGCTCTGTCCCCACCTAAAATGAAGGTCCCAAATTCTATCCATTACTTATTTTATAATTAATTAAGAGGCTAAAAAACGGAAGGTAAAATGATCGATTTTGGGAAAACTACGAGGCGTTATGGGGGTAAACTAAACCCTTGGTACCTTCTATAGGACTTGTCGATATGATTCCAAAAATATATTATGGGTCCAAAACGGACCTCGTTTCCCCCTCCAAAGATGCTGCCAAAATTTCCTAGATCATTATATTTTTAGAATCAAATTTTCATATTAAAAGCTTTCCCATTACAAAGCTACTTTTAAAATTCTCAATCATTTTATTTATTCATCAAAAAAACTCAATCCAAAATTCACATCATAATTTTCTATTCAAAATTATTTCGTACACCATTAAAAAGCTATTTATATTTATAGTCAAGCTTAAGTGATGTGTAACAGTATCAACCTTTAATTTCATTCAATCCATAAGTGACATTTCTTTGACAATTGATGATTCCGTGTATGCCATTGAACACGCAACCACTTATTTACTTGGCAATTTCCATAGGTGGAAATGGTGAGAAATGTCACATTTTTAGAGGTGCGTTGCACCCACGCCACTGCTTTAATAAGTTATGTTTAAAAAACACTTATTATGGTGAACTACCAAAATTGCCCTTAAATAATCATTTTTTTTAATTGTCTTTGTACTTCTATCTCCACACTTGGAACACTGAATGCCGAACTCGTCTCTTTCTCTCTCTACAATAAACTTGTCTGAAAATAAACTTCTCGACGTTCTTCAGCACAACAAGGTAATATATTTATGAAATACTTCTTTTATATCCTGCATTTCTAAGTCTGATTCTTTTAACACTTTAACCGTTCATTTTGTAAACATGAAGCTGGTGTTTCGAAGTTTGAATCTGTGATTTTTGAATCTCCGAGCCTTTTAGTAAAGTCTCCGAGCCTTTAGGAAAGGCCCCGAGCCTTTAGGAAAGGCCCCGAGCCTTTGGTAAAGGCCCCGAGCCTTTTGAGCCTTTACTAAAAAGCTCGGATCCTTTAGTAAAAAGCTTGGAGCCTTTACTAAACCTTTTCCTGAGCATATTGTTAACATCTTATTCAGACATCTTTGAAAATGTTAAAATAATTTTTTTTATAATAATGGTTTGTGATGATGAATTTTACAGGAGAATGAATTAGGTGAGAATAGTAATATCTTACAATGGTCGATGAAAGCAGTTACCCGACGGAAGTCAGAGGTTTGTTTGATCCGATAACCAAGGAATGTATGTATCAAAGAATATGACTTACGAAGAATTGGTGTCGATCGTGCATACAGTTGTAAAATATGATGTCAACAAATACAATGTTGATCTACAGTTAATATCAATCGTTTCTGACGCTACATGTCACACAGTTTTAAGAAATGACGATGATGTTCAGTTTATGCTAGGGGAAGATCGGGTGATCCATCAAGTATGTGTTAGTCTATCTGAGAGGGCAGCTGGAGATGTGATAGGGAATGATACTCCTCCTCCTAAAAATACCCAACAATTTGGATCCGCTAGCAGTAGCAACCAAGTGTTCACACAAAGGAGTGTCACCTAAGGTAGGAAAAACATATGTGTTGTCCCACCGGTATTGTTCGACCATGTTGTCCCACCGGTAGTAGTCGACCATGCAGATGTAGTTGAACCTCAATTCGGCGATGTGTTTGGTTGTCGAATTGAGATGAATGATGGGCAGTACAATGAGCAATATAATGAGATGTACAATGAGCATAACACTACACCGAACCTTGGGCAGAACCAGGAGGTGGATAATGAGACAAATATTGATCATGTAGATCATGTAGAGAACAGTGATGAAGAGTCTGTCCAAATTCAAATACGTGGAAGAAGTATACAAGGAGTTAGTTGCACTGGAGTAGATATGCCTTGTTCTTCCGAGGTCCTGCATAATGTATATGTAGATGATTATGATAATACCACAACGTGGGTTATTCCCAGAGCAAATTCATACTCGTTTGAGATTGGTAAAAGCAGAACCTTGGTAGCATAAGAACCTACAAGCATGATTTATAAATGTCAATTCTTTCCGACTAAAAAGGATTTGAAGAGACTAGTCGGCCTTTTTACGATGCGGCAGAACTTCGAATGGAAGGTGAAAATGTCCAATAAGATAACGTTACATCTAGTTTGTTTGATTGACAACTGTACGTGGAAATTAAGAGCAGTGAGGAGAGATGAAGGGACATACTTCCAAGTAAGAAGTTTTGTCAACAAACACAGTTGTCCCTTGGAGAAGATTCATCGTCGCCACCGACAAGCTAGTGCAGTCATAATTGGAGAAGTGGTTGCACCTAGACTTCAACAACAAGATGATCGTCTCATGCTTCCCAAGGATATAATCATCGATATGAAAACAATGTATGACAACAAATGTTGCAGAGTGCATAAACTCATGTCTGAAATTCGCACGATAACTCCCTATGTTGACATTGGCAGAGTTCATTAGGAATATGTTACAACACTGGTTTCACGATTGCCATCGAGCTGCACAGTCCATGCGGCATCAGTTGACCGACGCAGCATATCTTGTGATGTTGAAACGTGTCGAGAAGTGCGGTTATATGACCGTCAATCCAGTTGACTGGAACATATTCTCCGTCACATGGTCCGGAAAGCAGTGGATTGTTGACTTAGCCCGGAAGACTTGCACATGAAACAAATTCCAAATGGACCATTTTCCGTGTTCTCATGCACTCACAGCAGCAAGGTACATTAAAAGTTTACAGTCATACGCTATATTAACCAAATATGAATGTCACTGTTTTCATTATTCTAGCAGGGAGCGAAACTTGGATTTCACATCTCTGTGTATGGACTACTACAAGAGACAGACACTTATAGATGCATACTCAGTTCCTATTATGCATGTTGGCCATCCTTCTTCATGGGTAGTGCCGTCCGACATCGTTGCACGGGTGGTTTTAAATCCAAAGACCAAGAGACAATCAGGTCGCCCGATGGCGGGTCGACATGCCTCGTCTTCGGAGAAGACAACCACCCAATCCTGTAGAAGATGTGGACAACCAGGTCATAATAGCATGAGGTGTTCTGATCCGCCCTTGATTAATGAAGGTCCGAGCGGAATTGTTCCTGAGGAAAACCATCACAAGTATAGCATATGTCATCAAGTTAGATATAACAAACAGACGTTCCCTGATAAGGACTCTACCATGGACTGAATCGAGCCGTTGATATTGATTTAATTTTAATTATTTTGAGTTGTATGATGTGTTTATTAAATTATTGTTTAATTAAATGAGGCTATTAATTATATGTTTTGTTATTTCTGAAGGTATGAAATGTGTGTGTTGTACTTGTAATTGCAAACACTTGAAACTTTTAAAAAAAATTATAGTTTCAATACTATAACTGTTTTCTACATCGACAACTACAACATATATTGGGGCTTGGATTTATAAAAAACCTCCACAGCCATCTTCTCCCGGATGGTGCCCATATCATCTTCTGACCAGTCGACCGTCTCCATGTTAGCCAGTATGTACTCCATCAATCTCAAGGTATGGGCACCACAGTTACCCCTACAATGTACCACATGAACAACCGTTACAATTGAATGTTAATAAAACCAACTTTAAGTTTAAATGATGTTCAAAAAGTCATACCCTCTAGTCTGTTGGGGCATATGTGTTATAGACACCATGCTTACCCCAAAGGGCTATTCCGCTTCTCGTACTTTACCTCGTCCCTTGGTCTGGCATCGTGAAACCCCACCCGATGCAACATGGAGGGCATAAACCACCGCAATGGAGCAACCTATTTTTTCCTGATCTGTATGTGGACTTCCTGTCTGAACGGGTCTAGCAGGTGGATCTTACCGACAGTGAGGTAGAAGGCCATGAGCCAATGCTAGCTGCCAATGTTGCACGGAATCAAAACCTGTAGTGTTTCAAGAAATTGTTATGATCAAAATAAGATTTATTAATTAAACATATATGAACCATAACTGTATAACACTCACTGCGCCAACCTCGTGTCATGGTCGGTTCCCTGACGGTAGTAATCCAAGTACCATCATCAGGTCATCAGGGGACCATCTGTACTTCAACACAGGCCAGTTCTTCGAGGCTTTGCCCACAGCATCACGAGGCATGATTCTCCGCCACTGATACTTTTGCATTGACTGAAAATAGATAATGAACCGAAACGTTAGGAATAGGATGAAACACAACAACGCAACTGTGAAAACAGTACATTATAAACACTTACAAAGAACTGAGAATCCAGTGCGTTCATCCTCTGAATGTAGACATTGGGGTATGCTCGCTGACGCTTCCGTAAAATATGCAGGTGTGCTGTCGATATGCTAACAATATAAATATTATACGTTGTTAGTATTCTTCCATAACTTAAACAAACTTAAAAGACAATCGAAGTAAGGAAAGTACCGTGTCCTCCAACTCCATAAAGTTGGTTTGCAGCTGGTGGAACCAAGTCACAGGCACGGGGGTCATTAGATCCACCTCACGTCTGCGTAATTTTTCAAAGATTTAGAAAACCAAGTAATTTAACTGAGGTGTTTCAAAATAAATTCACAATATTATACTTACAATTCCCTCGTCACGTTCCTCTTGTAGGCTTGGTAAGTCGCAAGCTGGTCAGCATCTACCAAATCATTGGGCATGAATGTATGTGCTGATGACTGGGGTAGTGTCCTTTCCCTCTTCGGCCGACAGCTTTCAGTGTATGGGCTCACCAACTGCTAGCCTCGCTTGCGAACCCGCTGCTGCCTATGCTGACCGTGGACTGCTGGGGTGTGTTGGGAAGAGGAGCTCTGTCCCCGTGGATCACGTGGAGGGCTGTGATAGGGCCCGATAGACCTGCGGGTGGACTGTGATGGGATGAACCGGTAGTGTCACTGGGGGGTGGGGTGTGACAGGATCGAATAAAGGAGAGCGGTGCACTTGGATGGACCGGAGGGGTGCGCTGTGTGGATCGTGTAGGGAAAAACTGTTCAAAACGCGGCGGAAGCGAAAAATTTGGTGGTATATTTAAAAAACTTTCCTTTAAAAGAAAGAACCTTAACCCTAGATTAATTGACATATAATTAAAAGTATCGTACCTTTTTCTTATGATGATTGAACCAGCGTCGAATTGAATCCGCAAGATCTTCCAATCTAATCACGAACGTGAATCACTAAGGAGTGTGGGCTCTTTTTCTTTAATTGTATACCTGAGGATGAAACAAACAAAATATTCTTATTTGTTAGTCACAATAATCCTCCAAGAAAAAACCCAAGAACGTCTAGTCACTTGTGAATTATCAATTTATTTGATTGAAACTCGAGTGAACCCAATTCGATTTTGTACACAAAATCCTTTTTGATGTAAAGGATACTAGTGTACTATCTAAAACAAAAACGTTCCCCTTTTCTCTTCTCTTTGGCCGAATTCAATACACCTCTTTCTTGAGTTGTAAGTTTTTTTTATTCAAAAGCAAGAGAATAAAAAATTCTTTCTCTAAAAAAAAACTTTTTTTTTTCAACTACTATTCAAAAAAGAATTTAATAATATATATATATATATATATATAGGTGAAGGCCTAATCCTCACTCAAGTAGGATTTCTACCTTGTAGTCAAATCCTCACACAAGTAGGATTTCTACCTTGTAGTCAAATCCTCACACAAGTAGGATTACTTATTCTCCAAATCTCCTATCAACTTTGAGTTTTAACCTTATTCCAACTCATGAGTGTATTATCCAATAATAAATTATTGAATATTAAAATTGTGATTATATCAAAAACTTCCTAATTTGACTAGATAAATAAAATACTTTTATTTATCTACTTATCAAATATAGTCTTTGATATTTACCATACTACAAACAATAGTATGACACTAAGAGTCCTACTCCTAGTTAGAAAAAGATTTTAAGTTTTAATCAAACAATTAATTAATTAATTTCTATTTGATTAATCAAATAAAATAAAACAATATATTAGACTAATTAATTTAGCCTTGCCGCCCAAGTAAATACTTGTGCAATATATTATTTTTCCATTTTATTAAATCCATTGGACTTTAATAAAAAGTCCACATGTGAACTAAATCTATTCTTACTATAAAAGAAACAAGTTCACATGCCTTAATACAATTCTAGATGGACCCATAAATTGGTCCAGTAGAATATATCAAGTGATCCATGCAAGTTCGTGTGAATTAGGGATCTTGGCGGGCTATCTAAATTTAAGCTCCAATAGACATAACCTAATCACAATCAACAAATGATTCACTTAGGTTCGATCTATTAATTTTAGTTCGATCTATTAATTTTAGTTCATTCCACTAAAGAACTAAAAATTGAACTCTTAAATAAAGATAGAATAAGTTAATATTGCTCATTCATACCCTAGACAATCTTAATGGAGATAGTGTATCCTCGTGAAGAATACCAGTGATCGCTAAGAGCTCATAGACCGCCTATAGCTCTCCAAGTTACCATATTTACCCATATGACCACATTTCGAACTTGGATATTTTGACTTGTCCAAAAGCCATAGTTCAATAGACACTATTGAAAACTTAACGTTAAGATTTAATATCCAATACCTCAAAACATCCATATGATGATATTCTACTCTCATTTAATTAATGGAGCCACGATGTCCATATCTATAAATAAAGTCTTCTATCGATTAACAAATGAATACCATCAAACTATCGATGATAGACTATGATATATAATCGTACTCATTGATAGCTAAAATGATAACACTTGCAACCATAAGTCCATCATTTATCTCAGGATTGAGATAGACTCTCCGATTGTCTTCAAGTGAAAACTTTTATCCATTGAAGGTTCTGGATAAAGTATTTCACTATGATCTTATTCAATGCACCCAGTGCACTAGATATTTTTACCCAAAGACACCACACTTTGATGATTTTAGACTCATCATAACACATTTGATCTCACTCAAATGCTAGCAAAAGAATCTACAACTTTAACAAGATAAAGGCGCCCAACCTTTATCTTAAGTTGTGAATATTATTCAAGACTAACTAAAGAATTTTGTCTACCTCATACATATCCAGATGTACAAACAATTCTTCTTTTCTCATAGTCTTTTGACCTTATGATTATTTACTTTTGACAATTATAAAAATTAAACTATAAATGCTATAAGATTTGTTAAACAAGAAATCACTTTATTAATATGAAAAGATTGTCAAATATATTATTACACTCTTGCTATTGAGTATAATCCTAACATATCGCCTGGTCGGGTCCGGAGTGTGGACTGGAGAGGAGGGGGGACTCTGACCCAGTGGACCGGACGGGTCTGCTATGTGGTCCTGGATATGAATAGGAGGATCCACATGCTGTACCTCTATAAGCAACGGAAACTCTAATACTGCTATATCCGTGCCACTAGGGATATGCGTCTGCTGCTCTCGTCATGTAGCTCTAGCCCCGGTACCATGCGTCTGAGGTCCTGTACCATGCATCTCAGTTTCGGTGGCTGGGTCTGTCCCCCCATCATGACTACCACGTTCACCTCTATCTCTGCGTGGAGAGTCTCCATCATGGGACGGTGGACCATCCTTGTCTGACTGTGATGTTGAACCCCGCAGCCCTCGAAAAAAGTTCATCACCTCTCTATGCTGCCTATCTCGTTACTCATCACTCCTCTAGAGATCCTCCCGTAAAGAAGTGATGACATTCATCGCATCTTGGATTTTACGTTCCAAACGGTTCTGAAACAAAATCATAATTGTCAGTACTAAAACCATACACTCTTTTGAAATAAAATAATGCAATTTTTTACATACTTGGCAATGCCCTCCCACGTCTTCTCGTGAATGAACTCCACTAGTATATCCGGGCATCACAAATAGAACTTGCATACGCCTGATAGGAATCCCACCAACAAACTCCAGCTCTAAACCCTCCGTATCCGACCTGTGCCTGGGAGACTCCCACCTAAAGATGCATATTTTCCCCCGGATCCCCAAATCCCCACGTCTCCATCCCCATTTGGGGAAATGTTTTTGGAGAAAAATGGGGAATAGGGTGGGGATGGGGATAGGGATGATTTTCATCCCCAAATTGAAATGGGGATGGGGATGGGGATGGGGGAGGTCCCCCCATCCCCATTTCCCCCATAAATATATTGAAATGGGGATGGGGGGAGGTCACCCCATCCCCATTCCCCATTTCCCCCAAAACATATATAAATAAATATATTATATAACACTTTATGATTTTATTATGTATTGTAATGCACACTTTATGATTTTATTATGTATTTGTAATGCTCTAATGTATTTTAATTTGTATTTGTAATGGAATTATTTTTTTTTAAAATTTTAATTTTTAATCAAAAGGGAGAATGGGGAAACGGGGAAAAATAGGGGAAAACGGGGAAAACGGGGAACTGGGGTTGGGGATGGATATACCTCCCCCCAAAATTCCCCATCCCCATTTTCCCCAAATGGGAAAATAGGGGGATGGGGGAAGGGTCTGGAAAGTGGGGATGGGGATGAGGGGACCTATATCCATCCCCATTCCCCAAATGTGCATCTCTACTCCCACTGCTAAACTCCGGGTCTGAACCCTCCGTATCCGGCCTGTGCCTGAGGGGACTCCCACAGCCAAACTCGGGGTCGGAGCCCTCTGTATGACTAGGTCCGGCAATCGTATGATCTAAGGGATCTGGTACAGAGCCGTCGTGTCTATCGGTGGCCGTATACAGACTGCCTCCCTTTGTCTATGCCCTTGTAGTACCATGCAACCCTCTCAGCTGCCGTTGGCACCAGTGCAGTCCTAGCAAACATCTGAAATAGTAGTTGGACCATTGTATTTGTATACATACTAATATGTATAAATTTTAACATAATAGATCTTTACCTTGGATGTGAAAATCTTGTCTAGCTTCTCCAACCTTGGTTGCTTATTTAACTCCCATTTCAGAATACGGGGGGACAATTCAATCTCCCTGCAGGTCCCAAAT
Source organism: Dipteronia sinensis (assembly GCA_033220585.1). NCBI lineage: Eukaryota > Viridiplantae > Streptophyta > Magnoliopsida > Sapindales > Sapindaceae > Dipteronia > Dipteronia sinensis. The sequence continues at coordinate 17,402,243 of CM065644.1, read as the reverse complement.
TAGGTCACAAGCTCGGGGATAACCTCATATGCAAATATCTGCGTATAATAAAAAAAATAATTCAGAATCCAATCATTTATTCCATAACTCATATAAAATAAATTTCAGGTTTTTAAACGGATTGAAATTCTAAATTCTCACCAACAGTGCCTGAGGTAGGCGGTAAATGTTGTACGTCTCCACCGTGTGAACGTCGAGCCATTTTCCTGCTGTCGTCTCTCGTACCACTCACGTCGACCGTCCAAGGCATGCTTGAAACCCCAAATGGACTACCTTTACACGTAGGCACCCCACGGGAACGCATCAAAAGCGTCCAAGTCCTCGACTAGCCGGATCTGCCATACTGGAATTTTCTCTATCTCGTCCAACCCCATCAATATCCAGTTCAGCATATAAAGGAGGCACAACTTCATAGCATCGTACTGTTGCTCAAATATACCCATCCGCAGAACAGCTCTCAGATGTTCATAATCCACCTCATCTACACCACCGAAATACCGTTGGTGTATCCCGTTCTAGAACATCTCATACCTCGTCGTGTCGGGAATCACTTCTGAACTTCAATCCGGTGATGAGACAGAATTCAACCTTGAAGAACCAGACCGAATGACGACCTAACATAAATCACATCTCATCCTCTAGCCCATCGTGATGTAGCTCGCGCAAAAGCAGCTGAATGGACTACGCTAGCCGAAACTTTCATCCTCCGATCCATCCGAAGGAAATGACCAATACAAGACTCTGTATACAGACGTCGGTCTTCGACCTTGAATTGTTGTGGTACCCTATCCAGTGCAATGTCGATATCTCGAAGGTCACTGAAATGGTCGTGTCGAGTACTTTTTCCATCATACCATTCCCCCTATGGAGTTTTAAGCTAATCCTTTAGCCGATTCCCCATCTGCATTTTCATAGAAATAATGCATCAGTAAACTGTAAATGGCTCGGACATAAAACAAGCATTGCAAGAAAAAGCTCGGACACAATTTAAAATAGCTCGGAAACACTTTAAAAAAGCTCGGAAACAGTTTAAAAAGGCTCAGGAACGGTTTAAAAAAACTCGGGAACATTTTTTAAAAAGCTCAAAAACAGTTTAAAAAAGCTCGGAAACAGTTAGAAAAAAGCTCAGACACAGTTTAAAAAAGCTCAAAAACAATTTAAAAAAGCTCAGACACAATTTAAAAAAGCTTGGAAACAGTTTGAAAAATCTCGAAAACCTAAAAAAGCTTGGAAACTGTTTAAAAAAACTCGGAACCGGTTTAAAAAGGCTCGGAAGGGTTTTAAAAAGCTCAGAAACAGTTTTAAAAATGCTCGGAAACAGTTTGAAAAAGCTCAGAAACAGTTTAAAAAAGCTCGACAACCTAGAAAATGCTCGGAAACAGTTTTAAAAAGCTCGGAATCATTTTGAAAAAGCTCGACAACCTAGAAAAAGCTCAGAAACAGTTTTAAAATGCTCGGACAAAGTTTGAAAAAGCTCGGAAACATGTTGAAAAAGCTCGGAAGCCCAGGTCTTCAATAGATTTAAAACCCTAACCTAACCCACAACCATACTCTAATCGACAAACAAACCTAGTCTACAAGTTTAATCAACACCCAACATCAAACATGCACATCAACTTATAAAAAACAAAAACAAAATCTAAATCAAGTTACCTTAAAAAGTCGATTGAAGATTGAAAATACACAAAGTGTGTCTAATACAACCTAGAGGGGGGGGGGGGGGGGGTGAATAGGTTTTATTTGATTTATTACCAACTTTTCGACTTAATCAATTTTAATAATCCTACTCCATATTAACAATCAATCAATCCAACATAAATATGCGGAAAACAATAAATACACAAGGATTGATTTACGTGAGAAACCCTCCAACTGGGCAAAACTCACGGGCTATCCTTCTAGCCACATACGGTCCTCAAATCCACTATTTGAACGAAAGTTTACAACCTAGGTTGACCTCAAGTCACACCTACTTGGTCACTAACCCTTTCAATCTACCCAACGGGCCTTTAATAGTGATTCTTGACCACAAGCTTGTGCACTAACTCACTTAGTCACAAAGCTTAACAATCAATGAAGAGGTTAAACAACCTATGTGAATATGTAAAAGATATTCAAACATGCAATTAATGCTAGGCAACAATAAATGCTTATCTAAGGATTTAAGGATGTCAATAAATGCAAATCCTAGATATCAATATCTAAATGCAAATGCATGAAGATTTAGCTAGAAGGGTAAAATCGTCCTAAATGCTAGCTATTAATGAACAAGGCTCTCAACCAACAACCAACAACTCAATCATGTTATAAATGCCAATAAACATAAAGATATGCAATAAAATCACATAAAAGAGCTAACCCTAGGCCAACAAGAACATAAATAAATACAAAGAGATTTAGGGCATGTTCAAGTTACCTAGTCAATGAAAGCAAGAAGAATCCATGATGAGATGATGCTTGAAGATGTTAGATGCACATGGATTTGTGTTTGGTTGAGTAAAGATGAGTTCTTGGGAGTTTCTCTCTCTAATGGAAGCTTAGCCTATCAAAAATGGCTTCTTGAACTCATAAAAACGAGCAAGGAAGAAGATAGAGCATATATATAGAAACCCTAGACAAAACTGCGTCGTTTTGGGTTTGAGAAACAAAATCCCGTCAATACCGCTTGCTGGACCGCGTCGCAGGCAAGTGTCCAGACCGCGGTACACACAGCAGTGCACCGTCTGGACAACAACGCGGTGCAGGGCGCTGTGCATGCAGGTGCACAGGCCGCGGTATGGGCAACAGAGGCTTACTGGACAACACCGCGACTTGGGTCGCTTTGCGTGCAAGTGTACAAGAAGCGGTACACGAAGCATGACTCTGTTGAGATATACCGCTCTGTGTGCCGTGGTGCAAGCATGTCTTGCCAAGCGGTCTAGGCCACGCTAAGAGAGGAATTTCTCTTTTCTGGGCAAACTCAACACACTAAGAGATGTGCAAAATGTGCAAGTGTGGAGTGTGAAAAGAGGCATACAATACATCATGCAATTACATGAAGATAGGAACATAATGCATGCAAGTGAGTGTGTGTAACTAGATCTCTTCAAAGAAAGTTAAACTAGTGAGATACCTTTGAAGTGCTCTTTGAAAGAGATGATGTCCTTGAAGCTTGGCCTAAATTACCCTTACAAAGAATAATCCCCAATGTGGTTTGTCAACGAAATAAGCCAATTAAAATATGAGGAACTTACAAAGATGCTTGTCTTAACACTCGAAAACCACTGTTGTCAGACCACCGTGCTACTTCGCCGTCTTTTTTTCCACCGTTGGTTACTTTGCTTTCTTTTTCAACCGATGTTTTCTCTCTCTCTCTCTCTCTCTCTCGTTTTTCTCTCTAGGCTTGAAAACGACAAAAAGGGGTATTTCTGTCTGAACACCTATATTGGTGCATTTTAAACGTGAATTAATAATGTTGTGTTTTTTGCACAACACCCACCCCAAATAGTGCTATTTATTTTTTGAACCCTTCCCATTGATTAGAATACTTTTTTTTTGTTGACCCTTACATTTCCTTTGGTTTCACAGTGTTTTTGTTGACCCTTACTTTTTTTCATTCATATACTGGAGAAAAAACGTTGAAATTACATGAAAAAAATTCCTGAAGCTGGGTGCTCATAAAGAATGTTAACAGATAATGACACATCCCAGTAACAAAGTTCAAAGTGTACGATAGTATTTGGTGCTCTGATACACTGTTAGAATTCGGAGCTCGGGAATTTTTAATATCATTTATTTTAATTAGTATGAGAGCACTCTTAATATGAGATCGAGCACTCTTATCGGATAAGTTTTCTTTATACTTTGTTCAATTGATTGATTACAAAGTACTGCTTTTTTTTTTTAATTGCATTCCTTTTTTTAATTGGGTGTACAAAAGTTGATTCATGAAGCCTATTATTGGCTTCGTTTATGTCGGCAACAACTAATAGAAGTTGCATCAACTTTACTTAATAATTAAGATAATATTAAAAAATTATTTTTAAATTGTTTTGAAGAATGGAAATAGCTGTAGGTTAATTCTATGATGAAACCAGAAGCATCTTGCTTGTAGTCTTTAGAAGGTTAGAATTAACTCTTCAGTATTCTAGAATATGCGGCGCCACCTATTTCATCACTCCTCCTTGATGCACATTCTGGTGAATCCCATCATGCTCCGTAGTAATTCGAATCTTGCTTTTGGCAATGCCTTAGTGAAAATGTATGTTAATTGTTCTTCAATCCTGCAATATTCGAGCTCAATTTTTTTTATTTTCTTCGGCTTCTCTTAGGAAGTGATACTTGATTGCAATGTGTTTTGTTCTACTTAGACGTGACGCAAGTTTAGTTTCAACCATGGAACCGAACCAGAATCGTGGGCCTCGGAACCAGGCCGTAAATCAAAATCAGGGAGGTTCCGGTTCCCTAAAATATAGAACCGAACCGGAACCACCGGTTCGGTTTCGATTCTGAAACTGCTAATTCCAGTCCCAGATTTTTTTTAGGGTTTTATTGATAACTAACCCTTTTGGGAGCCAAAAGTTAACAACTAACCTCTTTTTGAAAAATTTGCAAACTAACTCATTTAAGACGGTTTTACCCTTAAAAAAATTTTAAATTACAAAACTATATCAACTCTGAAATCCCTACCATTTATGCTGTCAAACTCTCAAATCCCTAAAATCATTTTTGTCAAACAAACAAAATCCCTAACCTCTCTCAAAACACAATCAAAACCAAACCTCTCTCAAATCTGAAGAAGGAGAACGACGGACCACGGCGACGAGACGGAACCACGGCGACTGAGACGGAACCACGGAGACGAGACGAAGTACGGAGAGGAAGCACGGCGACGAGCCACGACAACGTCGACTGTTGAGAAGGAACCATGGCAGCGGAGGAGACGCGACGAAGCACAGCGTCAGAGACGCGACGAAGCACGGCGTCAACTGTTGAGAAGCAACAGGACGGGTCGGCTGAACCCATACCGCACGACAACGACAACTTCTCACTCATGAAGGTGACTGTTCCTGTTGCGTTAAGTTTTTTATTTATTTTGTTGTTTTTTTCTTTGAGATTGCTAAGAAATTGAAGAGTTTGAGTTTTTTGATGTTGTTTTTTTTTTTGCTTTGTTTGTTTTGAGGGTTTTGTCTGTTTGTGGTCAGAAAGTAAGAAATTGAAAATTGAAGAAACCCACCTTAAATTGACGATTGCAGAAATTGTCTGTCTGTTTTGCTTTGACAGTTGTTTGAAATTGAAGATTGCTTTGACAGTCAGTTCTGTAAAGGCACTAGAGTGCCTTGTTTTTCTCTTTTTTGTGTGATTGTTCTACTGTGTGGACCAGTGTTGTATGTTGGTGTTTTCTGGGGTTGTTCTGTTTTGATTGTTGTTTTCGTGGCCTATTGGGTGGGGTTTCTTGTTGCTTTGTTCTGGTTATGTGCTCGTGGCCTTGGTTCTGGGTGTAGTGTGGTTTGCTTGTGGTGTTGTTGTGTGTTGATATGTAATTTTACAAGTATTTCGAGTTTATGCAATACTTGTTAGAATCATGACTGCAACCATCTCATTTAGAAAGTAAACGTTGTCTGGTAAGGAACTACAATTATAGCATCCCACATTCGAAAAATTTATAACCAGTTTTAGGATCAGGTCTACTACAATTATGCAATGCTTGTGTTGTTATTGTTATTGTTGTAATGGATGCTATTATTGTAATGGATAAAGATATTGTAATGGATCCACTGAACAAAGTTATATGATTGTTATTGTAATGGAATGCAATCTGATTTTAAATGTGTGGTGTTTGGTGATGACAATGTTTGGGTCTTGAGTAGGTTGTGTGTAGTTTTAGTGTGAATGCCTAATTCCGAACAGAGTTTGGAATTTCCCAGCTCTCTGTTTGGAATTCCTAACAGAGTTTGGAATTACCTAACTTTGTTTGGAATTTCTTAACTCTGTTTGGAATTTCCTAACTCTGTTTGGCATTTCCTAACTATGTTTGGAATTTCCTAACTCTGTTTGGAATTTCTTAACACTGTTTGGAATTCCTAACTCTGTTTGGAATTCCTAACTCTGTTTGGAATTACCTAACATTGTTTGGAATTTTCTAACTTTGTTTGGCATTTCCTAACTCTGTTTGGAATTTCCTAAACAGAGTTTGGAATTCCAACTCCAGTGGGGTTTATTTAGGAAGACTTCAGTTATACATGTTGATTTTAAATTTATTTAATGGTTTTATGTTATATTTCAGGATAATAGAATGGGAGAAGATGTTGATTTTCTAGTAAAGGTTGTGGAACATTTCCCTGCGAAGATAAATAGCACCTCGTCAATCGTTGCTATAAAGCAGATTAAGGAAAAGTTGACGGAGGCGCATTTGGCTTTATTCCGCACCACATGCTTCGGGAAACTTTTAGAGATGCATGAGTTGAAGTTTTCCGGGCAGCTGGTACACCATCTACTCTTTAGACAAATACGGTCAAGTAATAAATCTGAGATGTGGTTTGCCATAGGTGGGAAGACATTCCCTTTTTCTATTCAAGAATTTTGTCTCATCACGGGTTTAGCTTGTGTCCCTGACCCACCGGTGCTGGAAAAAGGGGATGGTAGTGGCAGTTTTTGGTCGTCCATGTTGAATGGTGAAGTGCGTTACAATAACAAAACTTTGGAGGCAATATTCAAAGCTGCATCTTCAGATAGTGATAAAGACATGGTGAAGCTAGCTTTACTTTATTTTTTGGAGAAGATTTCTTCCGGTGTACAATTTCTTCACCTTAAGATGGTCTACGTTTTTTTGGCGGACGTCCTCTAGGTTTGCGGCTTTTTGGTGGTAGAACAACACGACTTTGTACATCATCGGGCACATCCCACTCTTGCATAGGACAAACGGGATAAATGGAACCAGCATAAACTGTAGCCAATGTTTCCTTGTGCTAATAATAGGAGCAATAGTCATAACATGAGGAACGGCGTAGGTTACATGCAGCAAGTGCATGTCTACAAGGGAGTCGGTCCAACTGAAATTTCCCGCAAGTACAAGTGTGCTCTATAAAGTTAACAAACCCATCTAAGTATCCATCGACCACATGGTGTTCGTATAGATTGACAGGATGCACACGGTAACAACGTGATTTATTACTCCTAACACGTAGCTTTTTTTCAGCCCACTTCGTCAATGGAGTACTCATTTTTGCAGCAGCTTCACGCCTTTCCCAAAACCACTTTTGTAGTAAACCATGTATATGGTCAACTAATTTTGTGACCGGCAGCTCTCGTGCATCCTTCAAAATGCCATTCAAACACTCTGCAATGTTCGTTGTCATTATGTGTAAGGACCTCGATTTTATGATTGGCTTATTTCATGACAAACCACCACATTGGGGATGATTGTGTAATGGGTAGCTTAAGTCCGTGTTGGCAAGCTTCCAAGCATCTCCATGACTTCAAGAGCAAAAGGTATATTCACTTGACTTAGTCTCTTAAAGAGTTTAGGTGCACACACACACTTCATGCATGTTTTGTTTATCTTGTATTTGTGTTCTTTACTGTTTGCATAAGTGTGCATCCTTTTCTAAAACACTCACTAGCTTACATTAGATATCATATCTTGCATTGTATCTTAGTTGATAACATGTTTGACATGTTAATTGTGCTTCATTGTGTGCATCTCACTCACTTCACACTTGCACAACATTCATGTAAGATTGACTTTTGTCTTGAGTGTTAAAAAGGGATTTTTCCCTTTGGCGCGGCCTAGACCGCTCGGCAGGCTTTGCTTGCACCGCGGCGCACGGAGCGGTATTCTCCAGTGCGTCATGCGCGACGTGGACCACGACCTGTGCACTTGCACGCACAGCGGTCCCAACCGCGGTGTTGTCCAGACGGTGCACTGCTGTATGTACCGCGGTCTGGACACTTACCTGTGCCACGGTCTAGCAAGCGGTTTTGACAGGATTCTGGTTCCCAAGTTCAAAACGATGTAGTTTTAACTAGGGCTTCATATATATTCTTCCTCTTATCTTCTTGGCCGACCAAGAGCTCAAAAATTTATTTTTAGAGAGAGGTTAGAGCTCCTAGAGAGAGAAAGCTTCAAGAAAGCATCTTTGACTCTCCAAACCCAAAACCCATCTCCATCTTGCATCATTCAACATCATTTGAGTATGGGTCTCCATTGTTTCATGACTAGGTAAGCAAGAACTTCTTTAAATATCATTTATTGTTCTTCTTACTCTAGATTAGGTATTTATTACATGATTAAATACCTAGACTCTATTATTGCATATTTATGAGTCTTGATAACATGATTGGGTTTGTATTTTGATAGCTTACTTGATTAGGTCATTTTGCCTAAAAGCTAGGTCATAAACATTTATTTGTGATTCATTGATAACTAGGTTGAAATATTGATTCCTAATCAACTAGTTAAGCTTATTGAATGTTTATGCATATTTTGTGTAACAATTAGTTTGTTGGAAATTCTCTACAAATCTAATTGAGTTTGTTTGTTGATAGACTTTTGTCTAAGACTTGCATTTAGTGAATGATAAAATGTCTTGTCTTAATCACATGAATATATGCTAAGTTTATGTTGAATATATTGTGAGCATATTTGTTGATTCATTGTGATTGTTTGTGATAGCTAGGATTGGTTGTTATTGATAACATCTAGCTAAGTCTTTATGCCTTGCATTTAGACATTTGACAACTTGGATTTGGTTCTACAAACTCCTAGTTGAGCAATTTGTGTTGTCTAGCATAATTTGCATTGAGCATCATTTACATGATCACATAGACACATAATTCTCTTCATTGAGTCAAAGTCCTGTGGCTTCGGGGTGAAGTTGCACAAGCATTGAAGTCTTGCAACCAAGTTGTGGTTGGCAAGCATTGGTCAAGAATCCATTGTAAAAGGCCTGCGGGTAGAGTAGGAGGTGCTCACGCCAATAGTAGTGTATCAGTGGATATCACTAGGGATAGAACCAAGAGTGGCGAGTGGCAGTGTCCATAGCCTGAGGTTATCTAGAGTGAGAGTCTGAATATCACTTGAGGGTGTAACTTTTTACTCATATAGTGGATTTGAGGATCGTGTATGGCTAGAAGGATAGCCCGTGGTTTTTCCCTTTGTTTAAGGGTTTCCACGTAAAAATCAAATGTTATTTATTATTCCGCACTTTACACTTGATTTTGTATGTTTGATTTAATTGGGTTATTTGTTTAATATTGACTAATCGAAAAATTGGTAATAATCGATTAACAACCCATTCACCCCCCCCCCCCCCCCCTCTAGGTTGTAGACACACGTTAAGAGTGTATTTTCAACTGGTATCAGAGCGGGTTCCTAGATATACTTAGGTGATCCTTGCTCTTGATTGTGTGTGTCTTGCATTTGTGTGCATCTTGTTGGTTGCATTCACTTGCATTCATATTACCCAAACACTATAGTGACTTTGGGATGAGTAATGAGGGAGCATCGAGCATACGACCTCCTTTGCTCAAGGGTGACAATTATGCCTTATGGAAAGGCAAGATGGAGTCCTATATTTGCCAAATAAGTGATCGAGCTTGGATGGCAATTGAAGATGGCTACACTCTTCCAACAATGACCACCGAAGATGGAAGTGAAGTCTCCAAGCCTAAGTCTCAATGGAGCACACAAGAATTTGAAGCTTCAAAGTGGAACAACAAAGCAATGCATGCTTTGTTTTGTGCAGTGGATGAGAGCCAATACAAACTCATCCAAATCACAAAAAATGCACATGAAGCTTGGAAGATTCTAGAGACGGCGCATGAGGGAACCGAAGTGGTTAAGGATTCCAAGCTCCAAGTTCTTCAAGCACAATTTGAGACGATCAAGATGGAAGAGCATGAGTGCTTTAATGACTTCCAAGTGAAGTTGATGGACATTGTGAATCAAAGCCATTAACTAGGTGACCCGTATTCGGATAGGAGGATCAAGCAAAAGATCATGAGGTCACTTCCCGCTAGATTCGAATCCAAAGTGACGGCTCTTGAAGAAAACAAGGACTTCAAGACTATGAAGCCAAGTGAAGTGATTGGAAGGCTACTTGCCTATGAATCTAGACGGGGTCCTACCTCCACACCTCCCAAGAAGCAAAAGGGGTTAGCCTTGAGGACCTCCAAGATTGGGAAGGGGGATGATGACTCGGATGAAGACATGGCTCTGATGGTGAAGAGATTCAAGAAATTCTTGAAGCTACAAAAGAGTGGCCATGGCTCTAAGGAAAATGACTTCAAGAAGAAAACCCACTTCAAGAAGATTGAGCCAAGTCAAGAGAAGCCTTCAAGAACGGGGATTCAATGCTTTGAATGTGAAGGATTCGGGCATATCTCTAAGGATTGTACTAACTTGAAGGACAAGAGAAGAGGAAAGGCGATGGCTATCTTATCAAGTGATAGTGAGAGTGTAGAAGATTCCTCGGATGATGAAGATCTTGCCATTAACTACACGGCCTTTGGAGTTTCTTATGTGGAAGTAGAGGAAGGCAAGAGTGCCTTGTCATGTGACCAAGGCGAAAGTCTTGATGAGGAAGTTGACTCATTTGATGAGAGGCAAAGTGAAAGGAGTGTCTCACTCTCTAATGTAGGAAGTGACTCCGATGAGGAGATGACTCTCATGGTTGAGAGATTTAAGAGATTTACAAAATCTCAAAAAAAGGGTATGACCTCCAGCGTGAAGGAGGAAAAGAAAAAGTCAAGGAAAGATGACCATTGCCTTGAGTGTGGTGGAGTTGGCCACCTTGCCTCCATATGTGGTAACTTGAAGTACAAGAAGGGAGGAGAAACTATGATCGTTACTAGGAGTGATAGCGAAGTAGAAGTAGTTGAAGAGTACTCCACAAGCTCGGTTGCTAGTGAGATCAACTACTTCGCATTTCCGGGTTCCTACCATGAAGAAACTCAAGCCATCACCAAATGTTTATCACTTGAAGAATTCAAGATGGGTGGCCTTGAACTTGGAAACCGAAGAGGAGCATGCTTGAGTGAAGCAAGCCTTGATGATATGACTTTCACAAGCACAAGTGGGAGAAGCCTTGATAGTGATGGATCATGCTCCGGGAACTCTTGTGACAACAATGTGCACAACGAAGAGTTCATTGACTTTCTTCAAAAGTCCTTAAAAGAGAGAGAAAATGATATCCTTAAATTGGAAAAGGATAATCTTCGATTAAAGGCTAAGTTAAATGACTCCTTGAAGTCGGACGTGATTGATATGTTCGAACATGAGAAGGAGATTAAAGATTGCCATCAACGGATGAAGGCCATGAAAGAAGAACTTGCCAACAATGAAAACTCCTTGAAGATTGTCAAGGAAAGAGAGATGAGGTGCCTTGAAGAATTAAAGAAGGCCAAGGTCAAACAACCTCACGATCAAGGCAAGAGCAAATCTTCATCCAAGCAACCTTAAACTCAAGGAAAGTTCACACAAGCCTTGGCATCCTAACCAAAGCCTAGGCAATCCAAGAAGAAAGGACAATTCCTTGAGAAGCCAACCACCTCCTTTAACAAGTCAACTATCAAGAAAGGAGGTGACCATAAGTGGCATGATCAACCGGCTCAACCACCTCTACAAGCAAAACCACATAGGTGCCACCAATCGGCTCAAGCTCCTAAGAGAAGCAAACCGATGCACCATTAAAGACAACCTCATCAACATGGTGATGCCTCGATGAGATCACAATGCTATGGTAAAAATCCTTACTTTGTACCTAATTGTCATTATTGTGGTATGATTGGTCACTTAAGACCAAATTGCTTAAATTACATTAAGAGATGTAGATTAGAGAGCATGAAAGAAAAACTGTTGAAAAATAGGGCAAGTTTGCATAAACCTAGGGAACCTAGAAACATGTCTATGACCACTAAAAATGTTAAAGTGGAACCTAGGTGGGTTAGAAAGAATGAACCCGATTGCCTTAGTGCCCATGTGACTCCCGTAGATGCAATTAGGTCCATTGGACTTGATAGGTCTATAGGAGCTCATGTCTCCCATTGACTTGGTTGGAATTGACCCCATGAGGGGAGCTCAAGCAAAGAGAGCAATCTTGCATGATTTGCTATATGCAAAAAGTTGGCTTATTTTATGCTCTTTTATGATTGCTTGAGTGTGCTTGGTGAATAACATTGATTAATAATTGTATAATGTTTTTGATTACACCATTGCACGGTTGCTTTGTATGATAATGCATGACTTCTATTATTGTTTGAGCATGCTTATCTTTTCGAGGAATGTTCTACTTGTTAGTACATTTGATTGACCTCAAATTATTCTCCATGTTCATGATTCCTAGATATGCATTCTTAAGCTCTCTCTTGAAAAGGGCTACTGGCAATATGACGTGGAGCCGCCCAATGTTGGAAAAGGCTACTCATTTGAAACCGAGTGAAAGCCATCAAGAGAGTTACATTAGCATGATAAACAGAAATACATGCTTGCTAGGAATATGGAGAAAAACAGAAAAAGGAGAAAAACAGAAAATGTTGTTATATGACTGTTATGTGTGGTGTTGCATTGCTTATTTTTGACATCAAAATTGTTGATTGATGATGTATCTTGCAATGAAGAAAAGATGATATACTTTTGTTGTGATTAGTACACTTGCACACAAATGCTTGGATATATATCTTCTTATCATAACAACAGGGTCTTAATTGGTTTGACTTCATTTGGAAATCATGTTGAGTGTTGCTTTGATTGATTTTTATGCATGAGAATAATAGTATTTTGTATTACATGCTAAGCAACCTTTCACACGCACACATTTTTTTTAATATAATCTCCTTGAATCTCTCTCAATTATTTGAGTTGCATAAAGTTTGTGTATATGATTATGCAATGTTTTTGTGCGAATAGCTCTCTTTGCTAAAGCAACCCGATAGGGGGAGCTCCTTTGCCTATCTCATGACAAAAAAAGGGGAGAAGTCTTGAGAGAAATAGGGGGAGTGAGAGATATAAGGGGATCATTGTTTATGCTATGCTTTGGGGGAGAAATAACCTTTTAGGGGGAGCATTGCACATGCATTTTTTTGGTATTGCTTTATTTTTATTTAAGTGCAATGCTTGTTTTTTATTTGTTCACCTCACTTGCACTTGTTCTTGGAAAGTGCTACTTGCTATTGTGTGTGGGTACATTGATGATTCTACAAGAAGATAGAAGATATTGAATATTTAGATTCTAGGAATCTCTTTTGTATTGTAGAAGTGATCATGGACAATAGCTTTATTTTATTTTGTGAGGAATATTTGTGAGTGGTTGTTTTGTCATGAAATAGCCAAAGGGGGAGATTGTAAGGACCTCGATTTTATGATTGGCTTATTTCATGACAAACCACCACATTGGGGATGATTGTGTAATGGGTAGCTTAGGTCCGTATTGGCAAGTTTCCAAGCATCTCCATAACATCAAGAGCAAAAGGTATATTCACTTGACTTTGTCTCTTGAAGAGTTTAGGTGCACACACACACTTCATGCATGTTTTGTTTATCTTGCATTTGTGTTCTTTACTGTTTGCATAAGTGTGCATCCTTTTCTAAAACACTCACTAGCTTACATTAGATATCATATCTTGCATTGTATCTTAGTTGATAACATGTTTGACATGTTAATTGTGCTTCATTGTGTGCATCTCACTCACTTCACACTTGCACAACATTCATGTAAGATTGACTTTTGTCTTGAGTGTTAAAAAGGGATTTTTCCCTTTGGCGCGGCCTAGACCGCTCGGCAGGCTTTGCTTGCACAGCGGCGCACGGAGCGGTATTCTCCAGTGCGTCATGCGTGACGTGGACCGCGACCTGTGCACTTGCACGCACAGCGGTCCCAACCGCGGTGTTGTCCAGACGGTGCACTGCTGTATGTACCGCGGTCTGGACACTTACCTGTGCCACGGTCTAGCAAGCGGTTTTGACGGGATTCTGGTTCCCAAGTTCAAAACGATGTAGTTTTAACTAGGGCTTCATATATATTCTTCCTCTTATCTTCTTGGCCGACCAAGAGCTCAAAAATTTATTTTTAGAGAGAGGTTAGAGCTCCTAGAGAGAGAAATCTTCAAGAAAGCATCTTTGACTCTCCAAACCCAAAACCCATCTCCATCTTGCATCATTCAACATCATTTGAGTATGGGTCTCCATTGTTTCATGACTAGGTAAGCAAGAACTTCTTTGAATATCATTTATTGTTCTTCTTACTCTAGATTAGGTATTTATTGCATGATTAAATACCTAGACTCTATTATTGCATATTTATGAGTCTTGATAACATGATTGGGTTTGTATTTTGATAGCTTACTTTATTAGGTCATTTTGCCTAAAAGCTAGGTCATAAACATTTATTTGTGATTCATTGATAACTAGGTTGAAATATTGATTCTTAATCAACTAGTTAAGCTTATTGAATGTTTATGCATATTTTGTGTAACAATTAGTTTGTTGGAAATTCTCTACAAATCTAATTGAGTTTGTTTGTTGATAGACTTTTGTCTAAGACTTGCATTTAGTGAATGATAAAATGTCTTGTCTTAATCACATGAATATATGCTAAGTTTATGTTGAATATATTGTGAGCATATTTGTTGATTCATTGTGATTGTTTGTGATAGCTAGGATTGGTTGTTATTGATAACATCTAGCTAAGTCTTTATGCCTTGCATTTAGACATTTGACAACTTGGATTTGGTTCTACAAACTCCTAGTTGAGCAATTTGTGTTGTCTAGCATAATTTGCATTGAGCATCATTTACATGATCACATAGACACATAATTCTCTTCATTGAGTCAAAGTCCTGTGGCTTCGGGGTGAAGTTGCACAAGCATTGAAGTCTTGCAACCAAGTTGTGGTTGGCAAGCATTGGTCAAGAATCCATTGTAAAAGGCCTGCGGGTAGAGTAGGAGGTGCTCACGCCAATAGTAGTGTATCAGTGGATATCACTAGGGATAGAACCAAGAGTGGCGAGTGGCAGTGTCCATAGCCTGAGGTTATCTAGAGTGAGAGTCCGAATATCACTTGAGGGTGTAACTTTTTACTCATATAGTGGATTTGAGGATCGTGTATGGCTAGAAGGATAGCCCGTGGTTTTTCCCTTTGTTTAAGGGTTTCCACGTAAAAATCAAATGTTATTTATTATTCCGCACTTTACACTTGATTTTGTATGTTTGATTTAATTGGGTTATTTGTTTAATATTGACTAATCGAAAAATTGGTAATAATCGATTAACAACCCATTCCCCCCCCCCCCCCCCCCCCTCTCTAGGTTGTAGACACACGTTAAGAGTGTATTTTCATTATGCAAAATCTTCTTCCGTCAAAGTGACTTCTAGCCCACTTTTTAGGGTCGGCCTCAATCAAATATTGTGCAACTCTTGCATTTGTACCCCTGATTTGAGTCATAATCTGATTAAAATCAACCACCCGATAAGCCTTTGAACACTTGTAAAACATATCATGAACTTCAACACCTCTAAATTTTGCCTTCATGTTTTGACCAAGGTGATACATACATATGCCATGCAATGAATTAGGAAACACACGTGCTGCTGCCTTGGCAATGCTTGGGTTTCGGTCCGAGATAAATACAAGATCAATCATTTCACCAATCAACCCATGTAACTTTGTGAAAAACCAATGTCATGATTGGTCGTTTTCTGAATCACCAATTCCAAAGGCTAATGGGTATACTTAGTTATTTCCATCCAAACTTGTTGCAATAAACAAGGTATCCTGATGCTTGCATTTTAAGAAAGTTCAATCAACAGCTACCACTGGACAAATACAAGATTTAAAACCTTCAATGGAAGGTCCTAATGCCATGAAAAAAATACTTGAACCGATTTACAGAGTCGGTGTCAAGGAATGTGACTGTCCCTGGATTTTTCCTTTCAAGCATGTGACAATATAAAGGAAGAATGCTAAATGAGTCCTCTGGTGAACCCCTAGCTAACCCAATGCGACCTCTCTAGCCCTCCATGCTTTGTTATAACTAAAAGTCATCCCACACTGCTTTTTCATATCTTCAACGATGTCGTTCGGTCTGCAAGACTGTGAAGCTCCCTCAAACTTTGATTTTATACAATGTCTAATCAATTTGCTACTTGCTTGTCGATGATCAAAGTGGAGGGTGTCAAGAGAGCATGTGTGCTCAGGCTGGTATTTTCGAACACAAAATGATTCACAATCCTTAAGCTTTGTTGCACGAACACGCCATTTGCAATCTTCGACACTACATGTCAAAACCAACAAAGCTTTGGTGGACTTGTTCACTTTGAACTGAAAATGATTAGCAATTGCCAACAAACTAATCTTCATATGTAACTCTTCCTTACTAGGAAATAAATCACCAACCCCCACTTCCTTAACATTGTTGACTACATTCTCCAACAATGTATAACTTCCATGTATTGTTGATGATTTTATCCCAAGTCCCTTGGAACTCGACAACCTTGATCTTGTTGAGGGTACCTCTAAGTTTGATGGCCGACTACCTTAAGTTTCATCTTTGTTGTGCACCACAATAGTAAATACATCAGCATTTTCAAAGTCATTTGGACTGAGAACACTTTCATGTATATTATCAAGACCAACTTCATTGGCATTATCAGATTCAAAAACATTGGCAATGTCTTCGTTGACATGTTCATTGTCAGGACCTTGTGTGTTTGGATTTATTCCTGTTTAAGGTTCCGTTGTGACACATAATGAGGTTCTCGTATTCACAACGGAATTTTCACACAATAATATTTGGACGTCATCATCATTCACAACTTCAAACGGTGCTATAACCTCAGGTGAATTAAACAAGAACTTCATCTTGATGGAGGACTCATTCGGATTGACATTAACAAGACAAGATATGATGTCATGTAATGATTCATACGAGATTTCCCTTGAAACTGAAATTACTTTTGACTTTCCAGAGTGATATTTGTACTTCCCACCACTATTACTCCATTCCCCGTCGTATAAAACAGCAAACCAAACTTTATCCATACAACCTGCCTTTCAAATGAATAAGAAATTAATGATTAAATTCCTAAACAAATATTCTAAACTCATGTACAGTGAATTTACAAGATATTCTAAATCCAAACAATGTTTAATCTAGATGCCGCTGGGAATTAACAACGTTGTTAGGGATTCCCAACACAGTTAGGAACTGTCAACACAGTTAAGAATTCCCATTACAGTTATAAATTCCCAACACAGTTATGAATTCCCAACATCAGTTATGAATTCCCAACTCAGTTAGGTATTTCCAACACAGTTACGAATTCTCAACACAGTTACGAATTCCCAACACAGTTACAAATTCCCAACACAGTTACGAATTCCCAACATATTTGGGAATACCCAACACAGTTAGGAATTTCCAACACAATTAGGAATACCCAACACAGTTAGGAATTCCCAACACAGTTAGGAAATCCCAACAGTAGATTCACAGTAGGAAATCCACATAGTTAGGAAATCACAATACAGTTAGGAAATCCCAACATAGTTAAGAAATCTTAACCGTGTTTGGAATTCCAACCTCCGTTAGGAAAATCCTAACGCTGTTTGGAATTCGCATCTGGACACATTTTAACCAAAAAAAACTAACAATTGTCTAGATTCAATACAATAATAGAAAATTAACCACACCAACATCAAATTCAAACAAGACCCATACTCTATTATATTCATGAAAACTATTTGCACAAAAATTACCAACCCTATTACACAAAATAAACTAAATAAGAGATTTAATTCACAAATAAAATTTAAATTTAAGAGTAAAATTTAAATTGATCATTATAATACCAAATTCACACAAGACCCATACTCTATTACATTAATGTCAACTATTTTGACAAAAATAAACAACCCTAATGCAAGTTTTGAAGATTTAAGATAAGAAAAGTTTTAAAAAAACTCACCTCAAAGCTTCAATAAACCCTTGTAGTGGATGACCTTGTGGTGGATGGATAATTTTGAGTTGCCCAATGGTAGATAATGTAAATATTTACTACAAATTCAAAAAATAAAGGAAGAGAGAACAAAAGAAAAATATATGGAGAGGAGAAAGAGAGCCACCGAAAGTGTTGTGGTGGAGGGAGGTGAAAATGAGAGGAAAAGAAGTGAATATGAGGTATAATATGAGTATATAAAGTATAAAGAAAAAAGAGAGTAAGTAAGGGTATAATAGTATTTTCACATGAAAAAAGAGTTAGTTTTGCAAGTTTTTCAAAAAGAGATTAGTTGTTAACTTTTGACTCCCAAAAGGGTTAGTTTTCAATAAAACCCTTTTTTTTAATATTGCGACCAGATTTTTTTAAACCCACATTTCTTTCTCTCTCTTTCTCTTTTTTAGATCATCTTGTCGATCTCTTCTTCTGTTCTTCATCTTTTCTTCATCTCATCGATCTCTTCTTCGTCTTTTCTTCTTCTTCACCTCTTCTTCATGACTTCATCTCGTCAATCTCTTCTCACTGCTTTCATTTTTTTGGCTTTTTGATTTCATTTTATTGATTTTGATTTTGGACTGGTGGCCTGCAGTTGGAGTTGTTGATTTGAGGTTGATTTGTGATTGGGGGTGATTTGAGAGAAAGAGAGATAACGATGAATTGATGACGATCAGAAGATGAAGGATTGAAGGTGGTGATTTGGGATCTAGGTACTTAGGTAGTGGGTTGGGGTTGGGTAATGGGTATGTATCATGTATGGGTAGGTATTAGGTAATGGGTGTGGGTGATTGACTGATTAGGTAAAAAAATAAAAAAATAAAAAGAACCGAATCGGCGGAATCGGACCGGAACCGGAGAACAGGATCAAACCCGGATCCGGCATCACGTCTAGTTCGACTATGGAAGACAAGATTTTTAGCCATTGCAATTGCGGATTTACTACCGCAGAGGATCTTTGTAGCTTGATTATGTTTTTCTCCCATGTCTTCGAATATTCGTCTCAACCATATAGTTTGACTAGCTATAGTATTCGCTGCGACGTATTCAGCTTCTGCTGATGACTGCGCTACACTGTTTTGTTTCTTGGATGTCCATGAGAATATTCCTGAGCCCAAATAAAATGTATATCCTGAAGTACTCTTCATGTCATCCACCGATCATGCCTAATCACTATTTGTTTAGCCGATCAGTGTAGACTTATCAGTAGTTTTGAACCAAATGTCCTAGTCTTTTATGCCTCGCAAATATCTGAGTATCTGATTTGCTGCCCCGTAGTGAACTTGAGTCGGAATCTACATAAATCTTGAAAGTAGACCTGTAGCATACATAATATATAATATCTGGTCTTGTGGAAGTCAAATATAGTAGGCTTCCAAGGGCCCGTTTGGGATAACTTTTACTTCTGGCTTTGTCAGTAGAAGAAGAGAAGTAAAAGCCTGAGCTTTTCAGTTCCTGTTTGGATGGTATTTTTAGAAGAGTTTTTGTCTCAAGAAGAACTTTTAAGACTGTTTGGTTGTAACATTTTAAAATCTCTTCTAATTATAATATGACATTTTTACCCTTGAAGAAGAGCTTTTGAACATGTTTGGTTGTAATTAATTAATCACTTCTAGATATGATATAACAATTTTACCTTAATTGGAATAAATAATATAAGTACATTTTTTAAATAAAAATTGATCTCCATAATATTTTTTATTATCATTTTAATTTTTTTAATAAAACAATTAAATTGGTAAAAAAAACCATCAAATTAATAAAAAAAATTTCTTTAAAATTACATTCAACATATTCGATCAAACCCAGATTCAACCAAATCCATTTCCAGAACCTAACACCAAATCCACACAACCTAGAACTAAAATTGAGCCACCACCTCCAAACCACCACCAAAAGCACAACACCACCACACACCCGTCACAAAACCCAACTCCGCCAAACCCAACTTCGTCGTCGAACCCAGCTCCGCCGCCCATTAGAACCCAGAAATCACTTTCATAGCCAAAATCGAACATAGAAAACCCTCCCATCACCAAAATCGAACCCAGAATTGTTCAGACTTCACATTAGCAACAACATCTAATTTTTTTTTGAAAGGCAGAAGATTGCCAGGCATTTTATTAGAAATCAAAAACACACCACACATACACCCAGAACAACTCCAAACCAACAAAACAAAGACGAAATCGATCCACACCAGCTCCAAAAACAGAGAGATGCCGAGAATCGATCCGCCGCTGCGATTCGGACGGAATCGATTCGCCGCCACCGTGATTCACATCTCGATCTCCCTCGCCGCTGTGATTCAGACCCAGTCGCCAATCAACCTGCCGTCGTGATTCCGACCCAGCTCCGAATCAATCTCGTTGCCGCAATTGCAAATCGATCGCTCTTCTTTCTCGATCACCGCTGCGGTGAGGGAAGCCGGATTTGTGGAGTTTTATGGCGGCGATGGTTTGTGGATGATGGAGTTTCATAGATATCCGTTTGGTTTCTGGGTTTCTTTTTGTTGAATGAGTGAGAGAGACGAGAGAGATGATAAGAGATGAGAGAGAGAGGCCCTTTCAATTGGAATTGGATTCAGGATGCAAATGGAATTATTTGTTTGTTATTTATACCAATAAGGGTAAAATTGACAATATGAAAGTGTCATTTAACTATTCATTTGGCTTCCTAGAAGCCCTTCCAAGAGAAGCTCCTATGCTGGTGCTTCTTGTAAAAGAGCTTCCAAGGTCAAGAAGCACTTCTCATATTTATCCACACAGCCACAAAAGCTGCTTTTGGATCTCAAAAGAGCTTCCAAGCCTTTGAAAAGCTCTGCCAAACAGGGCCCAATAAGACTTCCGTAAAGTGACACTTCTGCCTTGTTTGACCCGTCTTTCCTTTTGAATTTTTCATTAGTAATGAGAGGAGTTGCTACTGGCTTTTGAATTTTTCATCTTTTCATCTTCCGTTTTGAATTTCCCATCTTCCCATTTGAAAGTAGACTTGTAGCATACATAATATGTGGAGAGAAGGTAAGGCCTGACTCATGCATAAATGATTTATGTCCTGGGAATGAAGTTATAAGGTGCATCCATGTCGGGCTCTTATGAGTCCAAGATAAGGCGAAAGACAGGCCAAGTATATCGAATGTAGTTTTTTTATGTTAAGCAATGAAACAGTACTTCCTTCTCCTAAGAAATCTTCATTTCCTGTCAGGAATAGTGAACCAGATTCATCTACTACTACAGGAACAAAGTGTTCGATTAATGAGGTGACGGATACAACATTTGATTGTCGATGAATTTGTCAGGTTTCCCCAACGTGTTGCACTATTGTGTTATACTAATTCTTGCATTCTTTTTATTATTTACAGAAAACCAGAATCACAATTAATTTAGTACTGGTCAAATTGACTTGTTATGCCTTCTGCTCTATGTATATAATCTTATTTTTGTTTTCTAAGCATCGATATTGTCTGTTTCAGATCATATTCAAATTGGTTTGTACTTACGTCATTTCTGATTGTTTTTTTTTCTTTTCATTCATGTATTTTTAACTAAAAGTCAATTTCATGCCTCCATAAATAACACGTCTTTGACATTATTGATTCCGTGTATGGCTTAAAATTTCTGCTAGCAACCAATCAATGAATTACGTTATCTTGTTTACTCTTACTAATTGAAAACAAAATAATGACGAAATCACGTGAAACAAGTGGTTACTATATTGCTGGATGCTCATAGAAATTGTCACATCCGAGAAACACAGTCCAAACATTTATCTTCATGGGGTGTTATAGAGCTCTCTGTATCTTGATACTGTTTGTGATATTCGATCTTTTCGGTTCACATCATGCATTAGAGACAATAACTGGAACCCAGTTCAGAGCTGATGATGAAAACGGAAGCCTTGTATCATCTGATGGAAACTTCAAACTGGGGTTCTTCAGCCCTGGCAAGTCTCAAGCTCGTTACGTTGGAATATGGTTCAACAAAATCTCAGAACAAACGGTTGTTTGGGTCGCCAACAGAGAAACTCCAATTAGGAACTCTTCAGGTATTTTCAAGATTGGTGGAGATGGTAATCTTGCAGTTTTTTGTTGTAATCAGAACAGTCCTCTTTGGTCTACCAATGTTTGGGTGCCTGCACAAACCTCTGCCGCCAAGCTCTTAGATTCAGGAAATCTAGTTCTGGTAGCAAAAGAGACAATTATGTGGCAGAGCTTTGATTATCCTACAGACACCGCTCTTCCTGGTATGAAATTTGGATGGAACCGGAAAACTGGCCTCAACCATATCCTAACTTCTTGGAAGTCGATTGATGATCCCACGCCTGGGGAATTCTCTTCAGGTTTTGACCCTCACAGCATAACTCAGTTCTTTTTGTACAAGAACTCAGTTCCACACTGGCGCAGTGGCCCTTGGAATGGTCGCATCCTGAATGGCTTGCCTGAAGTCGGAGGCCACAATGATTATTTCTCTGACCAGATTGATCTTATCAATATCACATTTGTGAGCAATGACAATGAAATCTATCTTAAATATTCACCGAAAAAGGGTGATGTTTTCTCCATAGTTGTTCTGGAGTCAATGGGACTTCTGAAAAGACTAATCTGGCATGGGAGCCAGAGATGGGTAAAAGTCCAGGTCGTGCTCCAGGACTTATGTGATGAGTACATGCGATGTGGTGCAAACGCAATTTGAAATGAGGATACATTGGCACATTGTGCATGCCTGCCCGGGTTTGATAGGTTGTATCCTCAGGACTGGTACCTAAAATGTCAGGAAACAAGGAAGGAAGCCTGTGGCAAAGGAGACGGGGAGGGTTTTGTGAGACTGAATGGTGTGAAGTTTCCAGATGCCAGAAATTCTACTCTTTATAGTAACATGAGTTTAGAGGAGTGTGAGAGAGAGTGCTTGAAGAGTTGTAATTGTACAGGGTATGCTAATGTATATGTCGATGAAATTGGACGAGGTTGCATTGCGTGGTATGGTGAGTTACGAGACATGAGACGTTATAAAAGTGGACAGGATTTTTTTCTAAGAGTAGATGATGTGGAGCTAGGTATTTACTGTATCTTTTTTCATAATAGTGGCCTGAATTTTATCATCTGTCAGCAGCAAAAGGTTTCTATAAATTTAGATCATCAGTTTCAAATTTCTCGAGCCTGAAAGAAATCTTAAATTTGCAGCTGCGGATGCCCTGAAAAACGCAAAAGTACACGTTCTAGCAACAAAAAGTACGCTTGTATTTATTATTGTTCCCCTTGTTGTTGAAACACTTCTGGCAGTCCTGTGTTTTTACTACTTTTGGAGAAGGAATGCGAAGAGGAATAAAGGTGATTCAAGGACTCATACATAACTATAGTTCTTAATCTATTGGGGTGAAACTAAAGTCTTGTTTGATCTTAACAAGTTGTTAAAATTCATCTGTCTACCTTTAACTACATTGGTGCATTTCATTTTCCTTATGTTGAATGATTTCTCATTCATAAAAAACAACTTAATACAGGGCAGAAGCAGAAGCAGAAGCAGAAACAACAGCTTCACCAAAACAAGTTAGTTTTGGATTCGACAAGAAGTTTGTCTAACCTTAAGGACTCTCCTAATAGCAGTGGTGAAAGTGGGAATACATAATTGACATTGTTTGAACTATATACTGTTACAGCTGCAACAGATCATTTTTCTTCTGCTAATAAGCTCGGACGAGGAGGCTTTGGCCCAGTTACAAGGTAAATTCTCTTTATTTCTTAGTTGAGACAAGTTTTTTACAGCAATACGTTGATACCAAAAATAGTCCAACAATCGTGATTTGTTTTGATGTGGGAAAGAACTCTTTCTCATTGTCCTCAAACCTTGATTGAGATTCAAGATGAAGTCTAAATTGAAGTTTAGGTAGTGTATGAAGTGGTTGGTTCCTGCAAAAAAGAGAAATGGTCAAAAATAACCCTCCGACGCTCAAGTTAGGTTGGGCTCAATGCTGAGTGTTAAGTGACTAGAGTAGGAACCAACTACTTCAAACACTTTGATTCAGACTTCATCTTGAATCTCGAGCAAGGTTTGAAGACAACGACAAAGAGTTCGTTCCCACATCAAAACAATTATCAATCGTTGGACTAGTTTTGGTATCAACACAGTAAATAATTTTGTTGCATTTGTGTTCTGCCCTTGGCCCTTCCAACAAAAAGCATTCTCTATGTCATCTATGTACGTGAAGGACAATGCTACTCTTAACCTATATGAGGTTTGAGTATTCAATTTGATTTTTCAAGGTCAATTACCTAATGGACAGGAGATTGTTGTCAAAAGATTATCAACGAATTCAGGACAAGGAATACTGGAATTCAAAAATGAGGTCTTGGTGATTGCAAAACTTCTACATAGAAATCTTGTTAGACTCTTGGGTTATTGTTTAGAGAAAGATGAGAAGCTTTTAATCTATGAATTCATGCCTAACAAAAGCTTGGACTACTTCATTTTTGGTATGGTTAGTCCTTATTAGTTTTTCAATTTTTGTCTGTATTGCCTTTTTGTTTGGTTGAAAGATGTCTGTATTGCTTTTGTGTCTACTCTAATATTTATTTTATGTGATATGTTGGAATTGAAACAGATCAATCACGAAAGCAGTTGTTGGATTGGAAAACACGTTTTAATATAATTTTAGGAATTGGTCGAGGAATCCTTTATCTTCATCAAGATTCCAGATTAAAAATTATCCATAAGGACCTAAAAGTTAGTAATATTCTTCTAGATGGAGAGATGCAACCCAAAATTTCAGATTTTGGTACTGCAAGAATATTTGCAGCAGATGAACCCAAGCGAATACAAAAAGAGTTGTTGGAACTTAGTAACTCAATGCAAAACACCGTGAATACCAAATTAACTTATTTTCCTTATTGTGCCAAAGTTTTTATTATATTACTAACAATATCTTCAAAACATGAAGTGGTTATATGTCACTAGACTATGCACTAGACGGCCTTTTCTCTATGAAATCGGACGTTTTTAGTTTTGGAGTCATAGTATTAGAGATCATTAGTGGCAAGAAGAACAAGGGTTTTTTCCATGACGATCCATACTCAAATTTGATACAATATGTAAGTTGTTGCATATCTTTTTTGTGTGTACATGTTTGTTCCATTAGTCAATGTTGACCTGAACTTACATTGATCTTTTATATTTTCATGTAATGCTGGAAATAAGATGTGGGAACTCTAGAGAGATGGTAAGGCCCTGGAGATAGTTGACTCATGCATAAATGATTCATGTCCAGCAAATGAAGTTATGAGGTGCATTCAAGTCGGGCTCTTATGCGTGCAAGATAATGCGAAAGACAGGCCAAGCATGTCGAATGTAGTTTTTATGTTAAGCAATGAAATAGCACTTCCTTCTCCTAAGAAATCTTCATTTTCTGTCAGGAATAGTGAACCGGATTCATCTACTATTACAGGAACAAAGTGTTCCAATAATGAGGTGACGAATACAACATTTGATGGTCAATGAATTCGTTAGGTTTCCCCATGGTGTTGTATGAAATTACAGTTAAAATATTTGTATATAAATTAAACTTTCTTAAAACACGTCAATTCACTTTAACATGTCATCACTTGTTTTTTTCTTTAGCTTAACTTTTGACTGCTTTGAGTGTATTCAATGCATCCAGTGTCTTTACTTTCTTTTTCATAGTTTCTTTAACATGTCCGAGATGAGCAATTGTTTGTGGTAGCCTTACAATTACTAGTCTGTATCTGAAGTAGTCTCTCTCATTAATATATTCAATACAACATAACAATACACTCATTTCTGCCAGCAACCAATGAATTATGTTAGCTTGTTGACTCTTACTAATTGGAAAAAAAATGTCGAAATCACATTAAACAAATGGATGCTCATAGAAGTTGTCACAGATACTGGCACATCCGAGAAACACAGTCCAAACACTTATTTTCATGGGGTGTTATATATGGAGCTCTCTGTATCTTGGTACTGTTTGTGATATTCGATCTCTTCGGTTCACTTCATGCATTAGAGACAATAACTGGAACCCAGTTCTTAGCTGATGTTGAAAACGTAAGCCTTGTATCATCTGATGGAAACTTCAAACTGGGGTTCTTCAGCCCTGGCAAGTCTCAAGCTTGTTACGTTGGAATATGGTTCAACAAAATCTCAGAACATACAGTTGTTTGAGTCGTCAAGCATTGATTAATTAAATATATACCAAACTATCAAATGATATCAATGATGAAAGGGTTTTATATTTAAAAATCAATAAAAGTGAAAACCATAAATATTAAAGAACAATATTTGTTAATTAATAAAAATATCTAAAAATTATTTTATAACATAGGGTTTCATCGTCTACTATGGTACAAAAAAAATTAAAAAGAAATTAAAATTAAAATAACAATAGAACCCGGAAATCGCATTGAAGCTCGGCTTTTGAAATCAGTCTTCGCTGACCAAAACTCCTTACTCCACGCCTCCACCCAAACGAGAGCTCTTCCTGTTCCGCACACAACGAATAGCTTATATAATTCTTCTAGGTCAGTCTCCTTAAACCAAAAGGGAAGTCAATTTTTCTTTTAATAAAATTGGCCCACGTGATCTTACTTTTATTTCATTGTTTTGTTTTCTTTTGATTTGAACTTTATTTGGGCTTGACTTTTTGTCTCACTATTTGGGCTCGACTTGGACAAGCTTTTGGGCCTAGAATTGGGCTTTACTTTGAACATGGATTTAGCCTTTGATTCTGACCTTAGATCTTCAAATATTCAAACTCTTTAAATAAGACAACGGGAAATTGATAATTTTTCAAGTTCCATGATATTTCACCTGCAACACAAAAATAACTCTAATTAAATAAAAATATATAAATCAAACAGCTAACAAATCCAAATTAAGGGACATAAATATGATATAAAATATGTCCTAAGGAAAATCAAATTTATCAACCTTAATCAGACCTATCAGCTAACTGGAGTTTAACTGGAGTGGGTTTCAACTCCCCTAATCCTAATTGCACATACACAGAATATGGCAACAAATTAACACTCGCACCTAAATCAAGTAAGGCCCTATCAATCACATGATCACCTATAACACAAGAAATAGTAGGAAATCTATGATCCTTAAACTTGACAGGAGTTTTCATTTGGATTATGGAACTAACTTTCTCAGTCAAAAATGCCTCTTTTGGAACATTTGTTTTTCTTTTCATAACACAGAGATCTTTCAAAAATTTGGCATATGCAGGCACTTGCTGAATATCATCAAGAAATGGGATGCTTATAGCGAACTTGCTTAAACACCTCCAAAATATCATTATGTGGTGTGTCTTTCTTAAATGGAACAAGTCTCTGTGGAAAAATAGCTCTAGGACATAAGGTGTAGTAGGCAAATCAGACTCTAATGACTCTTTAGAAGTGGGTTTCTCAACTATGTTCTCTTCACTAGGCTTACGACCATGCCTTTCAGTTTCTTTCCTCTATCTAGATACACCCACATGATTATCAATTATCTTACCAGACCTAAGAGTGGTGACAGATTTAACTTCCTCATGATGAACATTAGAGACATGTGTGATGTGACAATCCTACCTCATATTGACCTTTTGGATTAGGAATTGGCTGACTTGGAAGTTTCCCTCTTTCTCACTCTCCTATGACAATGGCTAACTGATCCACTTGAGTTTCAATCTTCAAGATAACTTGCTGGGTAGTTTGTATAAATTGCTGTAAAGTATCCTCTAAGGAAGGTTTCCTTTAAGGGACAGCAAAATAGGGAGTAGACTAAAAACTAGGAGGATGTGATAGATGAGCAAATTGTTGCCCTCCATGACTCATTAGAGACTGGTTTTGACTCCAAGGAAAATTTGGGTGATTCCCATAAGACTTGAGTGCATTTGCTTGCTCAACATAGCTCTCAGGATAGGTAGAGGATTGGTTATCACATGAAGCACATACCTCACTCCTAACACTATTGGTCGTGTTCATCTCTTGACTCAAAGCTATTGCTTCTACCTTCCTATTGGGTCTCGATAAAGCACTCATCACATATACATCATCACTCACCTCATACAACCCCCATTTCTTAGGTACTTGTATTGGCATCTCCCCTTGGGTAGAAAAATCTCACTGTTAAGAATTTTTAGACAATGTCTCTAGGAATTCCCATGTATCCCTCTCCCTATGGTTTAAAAATGCTCGACCTATTCATAGACTCGATCATGTGTCGGTTTGACATGGTATGGTCAAACCATTGTAAAAATATTGCACAAGTCTCCAAACTTCAAAACCGTGGTGGAGACATTTTAAAAGCAAGTCTTTAAATCTTTCCCGACACTCATAAAATTTTTCACCATCGTTTTGATAAAAATCTGAAATTTCTCTCCTAAGGGTATTAGTTTTTGCCATGGGGAAAAATTTAGTTATAAATTTATTCACTAATGTGTCCCAACTAGTGACAGATCTAAGAGCTAGTGAGTTCAACCATGATTTTCCCTTATCTTTCAATAAAAAGGGAAAGAGACGAAGCCAAACTGACTCATCTGAAAAATTCTAGAAACGGAATGTAGAACAAATGTCAAGAAATTCCTTAACATGCATGGATGGATCCTCTTTATCTAACCCATAAAAAGATGGAAGGAGTTGAATTACAGCTGGCTTAAGTTCAAAGTGTGTAGCCACAGTATCCGACTACTCTATGCAAGATGGATGATTAGCTGTAACATGTGAAAAGTACTCCCTAAGAGTTTTCTCATTAGGTTCTATAATCTCAGCCATGTCAAAACTAACTAGAAAAATCACTAACCTAAATAAATGCCTAGATGAATTATGCTGCCAAACACTCAAGACTAATAAAAAAAAAATGCACAACAGAAAGTAACAACTAAATACAAGCCAAATAAAAAAAAAAAATTGAGATCAAAACAACTAATACATAATAACAAAGACCTGACGCACACAGAAACTAAAACAAAACAAAGCAAATAAAAAAAAAAACAAAATTAAAACACAAAACTAAATAAACACACTTGACACAACTATAAAAATAAAAATAAAAATACTAATAAACCAACAAAACTAAAGACCACGCTAACTGTCCTAATTTTTTTTTCCTATTTTTTTTATATTCAAACAATAAATATAAAACCTAAACTATAACCAGTGGAAGAATTAAATAAATCTAGATTAAACTAATCTTTCAAACAATCCTTGGGAGCAGTGCTAAAAACTTGTTGTGCTAAAATTTTGTAAATACTCGCAAGCACACAAATCTATTGTAGAATAGCTAATGCAAGTACGAGGTCGATCCCACGAGGATTGATGAAAACTAATCTAATTCTAAATTCAATCTAATTCTAACCTAGTTAACCGAACGTGATGTAATAAAACTAAAATTTAACTAAGCTAAAAGGAAATAAGGTCGAAAGCAATCAATTAAAGAATACTAAGGTATCATAATCCACCACTGTGAAATTTCATATCTTCCTGATAAATTATTAATTCCCCAAATTAGAGTGACAATTAAAAATCAATTTATTGTCTACCCATGAATTTCACAATAAGCACATTTAATAAAAATCTTAAGTTGGTTTTTTTTCGCTTTAAAATACAATCCCTAAGCATTATATGTATCAAATTTAATGAACAACAAAGAATGAAAGAAATTATAATTAACGTTGTAAAACCAATCATTGATTAATTAAATATATACCTAACTATCAATGATACATGATATCAATGATGAAAGGGTTTTATATTTAAAAATCAATAGAAGAGAAAACCATAAACATTAAAGAACAGTATTTGAGAATTAATAAAAATATCGGGAAATTATTTCATAATATAAGGTTTCATCGTCTACCCTAATACAAAAAAAAATTAGAAAGATATTAAAATTAAAATAGCAATAGAACCCGAAAATCGCACTGAAGCTCGACCTCCGAAATCAATCTTCACGGACCAAAACTCCCAACTCCACGCCTCCACCCGAACGAGAGCTCTCCATGTTCCGCACACAACAAATAACTTATATAATTCTTCTAGATCGGTCTCCTTAAGCCAAAAGGGAAGTCAATTTTTCTTTTAATAAAATTGGCCCACGTGATCTTGCTTTTATTTCATTGTTTTGTTTTCTTTTGACTTGAACTTTATTTGGGCTTGACTTTTTATCCACTCGTGGTTCACTATTTGAGCTCGACTTGGACTAGCTTTTGGGCCTAGAATTGGGCTTTACTTTGAACCTGGATTTAGCCTTTCATTTTTGCCCTAGATCTTCAAATAGTCAAACTCTTTAAAAAAGGCGACATGAAATTGATAATTTTTCAAGTTCCATAATATTTCACCTGCAACACAAAAATAACTATAATTAAATAAAAAATAGATAAATCAATCAGCTAACAAATCCAAATTAAGGGACATAAATATGATATACAATATGCTCATCAAAGCCGATGGTCCTGAATGACCTATGTCGGTTCCGAGGGAGAGTACGAGCCGAGGGTCGAGAATAACCTATGTCGGTCCCGAGGGAGAGTGCAAGCCGAGGGTCCTCAATGACCTATGTCAGTCCAGAGGGAGAGTGCAAGCCGAGGCCGAGAATGACCTATGTCGGTCCCGAGGGTGAGTTCAAGTCGAGGATCGTGAATGACCTTTGTCGGTTCCGAGGGAGAGTGCAAGCCGAGTGTCGAGAATGACCTATGTCGGTCCCGAGGGAGAGTGCAAGCCGATGGTCGAGAATGACCTATGTCAGTCCCAAGGGAGAGTGCAAGCCGAGGGTCGAGAATGACCTATGTCGATCTCGAGGGAGATTGTAAGCCAAGGGCCCTACATGACCTATGTCGTTCCCGAGGGAGAGTGCAAGCCGAGGTCGAGAATGACCTATGTCAGTCCTGAGGGAGAGTGCAAGCCGAGGGTCGAGAATGACCTATGTCGGTCCCGAAGGAGAGTTCAAGTCGAGGGTCCAGAATGACTTATGTCGGTTCTGAGGGAGAGTACAAGCCAAGGGTCCTGAATTTGGGCCAATAACGGATGGGCCAAGGTAGTGTTGGGGGCTATATTTCTTATAGATATCCTAATTGGACTCATACTACTCTTCTTACAGTGGTCCAAACAGCAGCCCTGATTTCTTTATGGCAAAAAGTGGGAATTGTTTTGACTAGTCAATTACTCATCAAATGTGGCAGATGTTAGGGCCTTTTGACTTGTCAACACTACTAACGTGGTGTGCACTCTGAAAATTTCAGGTATAACAGAGGCCAAACACTTACCATTTTCATTTGGAACCACATTAAACCATATAGCCATATGCCAAACACAAACCAACCATTTAATTGCCAATCATATGGGTTGTGTGTGTGAGTAAAGTGGTTGAAAGGTGTAAGCTCTTATATGAAATAACGTGTAATTTGGCAATAATGTAAATGTGCAAGCATGGGCTCAAAATGTAAAAGTGCCAAAATTGCACTTGGAGCCTAGTTGACAATGGAAAGTGTGCAATATGTGAAAAGAAAAAGAAAAAAATTTTAAAAAAAATCAATGCAAAGAAAAAAAAAGAAAGGCAAGAAAAGAAAAAAAAAGCCTTGTAATTAAATGTAAGTACTCACAAACTCAGGACAACTGTGTAGTACAAATGTGTATGTATTTGAATGCCTAGACGCTTATGTATAAATTGTGCTAAGTAGAGCTAAAAATATGGGGTGTAAGTATGTGTGAGTTAATAGTTATTGCATGATTGATGATCTTTGAACTCCAATTTTTTCCTATTTCTTTGTTCATCACATTAAACCCCATGGCCCCATTACAACCAAAGGGAAAGTCTTTTTTGATCCATAATGAGTCTTGATTGGATATGTTTGCTGAAGCTTGATCTTCCACGTTCATGGCAAGTGAATCCTTCTTAGGCTAGTCTAATGTATGCAGTGCATTAGATTTCTATGCAGAAATTCCATCTTTGCATACCTTGTTTGAGTGTGAACTTAGGACTCTGAGCTGAAAGAAAAGAGAGACCTCACGTGAGGCTAGAGTCTAAGCGAATTACACTCTAGGTGTGAGAGTGAGTAGTTCTTGATACGAGAGGGCTCTTAGGTGTGGGATTCTTGATTGTACGAGTTTCCCTTTAGTGCCTTCGAGTTGCTTTAGAACATATTGCATATGTCTACTTCTCTCTATCGCACATCCTTGCATCTCATCACTGGTTGGACATGCAACTGTTTGAATTGTTTGTTTTAGAGTCTAGGAAAATCTTAGATTAAGCCATTGTTGTTGTAATGTTTTTGTTTTGTTTAGAGTTTGCTAGAGGACGACCAAAGGTTTGGTTTGGGGGTATTTGATCGCACCAAAATTGTTATATATTTTGGCCCTCATATCTTTATCCTTAGTCTTGTTTTTGGGTGTTTTGTGTGTCTTATGTCTCTTTTATTGTGTTTTGCAAGCAATAGGTGTAATCCCGGTCTTTGAGAAGAAAGTGGGGAATTCAGGCGCAAATCAGCCCAATGAAGTAGAAAAGAAGAGTATCATTGCAGGGGTAACTGCTTGGGTTGATACCTGTACAAATACACCCGCGCAGTCTATGCTTCAACCCTTTGCTGGTCATAGCAGTGAAGTTACCCATGAACCAGAGGTTAGAAATCATCAGAAACTGTCCAAGTGCCAAGTTTGCTGGTACTGCGCGGGTCCTACCAGCGTAGTTACCAGCGAACAGAAGAAAAAAGCAGCTGGAAAGGATGTGCGTGGGTCCTTACCCGAGCACTACGAGCATATGGCCTGTAACATCAGCATTTCAGACCTAATCTTGAAAGCCTTATATATACATCCTTTTCTTATTACAAAAACTCTCTCCCTTTTACTCTCTTTTTCTCTTCTTTTGCCCTTTTTACTCTCTCACCCTTTTTCTCACTCTCTAATTTCTTCCATTCTAATCCCTAACCACTAACCTTAGATCTAGGAATCATACCTCACCCAACCTAACATCATCCTCACCATCTCTACTCAAGAAGGCTACTATGAGATTGGATTGAAGTTTCAAGAAGAAAGAAGAATTCTACATGGGTCGTCTCTATCCTTTATCTCTTAGTATTTATTTTGTATCTACCATGAGTAGCAATCCCCCTTTGTGGGAGTTGATGTAATTAGACATGAGTTTTGGGCTTTCCAATATACTATGAATATTTAATCTATTTTAGTTCCATTCATTTGTTCTTAATGTATTTAACATCTCTTTGAATTAAGTAGGCACACCAACTCTTGGTTTATTGATTGATGTTGAATGTTTTGAATGTTTATTAATTTGAATTTGGTATCCTCTTGATTAAGTAGGCACACCAACTCCCAATTCAAGTTAGTATCGGATTAAGAATCTCCCTGGGTTGAGTAGGCACACCAACTCTCAATCTAAGTTGAGATACACACATTTAGGTCATTAAACACGCTAATTTGAATGGGAGGGATGTGTTGTGAGCACATCAATCCAACACATCCTTGCTAAAAGTGTGGACGGGATGGATTGTGAGCACACCAATCCAAGCCATCCCGACTACCTTAATCTATCTAGGCTTCATGAGAAACCCTCTCAACATTCAATAGAGTACACCAATCATTGTTATGTGGAGAGAGTTGAGTGATCTTAGAATCACGCTTAAAAGTGGATTTAGCCCAAATAGGTTGAATCAGTTCTTAAATGATTGATAGGATTGCCCACTATTTGTGTATGATTGCATTGCCTCCCACTCATTCAACCATCATTAATTTGCATTCATTCTAACCTAGTTGCATTTAATATAACTTAATTTAATTGCATCTTAGTAGTTAATTTTCAACCAACCATAAGATTTTACTTTTATGCATTTTAGTATTATTAATCCTAATATAGTCATCGCTACCATAATCCCTGAGGATGATACTCTTACTTGCCATTGCACTTGTGTTTGTAAAACATTTTGAGGCATTTGAGATTTTTATAAATTATTTTTGATGGGCATTTTCTAACGACAAAAACTGACCTCGTCAAACAGGAGCTTAATTCCTGGTTTATGTGTAGCACCAACATAATCGGATTCCTAACTAATTTTAGTAAATATGGTAATTATATACAAATCAGTAATTAGGCCCCCTTTCTCTCATTAAGATTTCTGATTAGTACTAAACGTGCCCTCCACGTATGAGCTACCCAATTGAATGCAGAGAAGTGGCTTTACAGTCTTTTCGTGGTTTTTTTAACTATTCCTTGGGGTAGTCTTACAATTAATAGTCTGTATCAGTTCTAGTCCCTCTCATTAATATCATAAATACTACATAACAATACACTCCACAAACACAAAACATGTCCATCTATGCAACCAATGAATCAAAAATCATGAACATGCAAAATGGTTATTGTACACACTGTTTTTCTTTAATCTTTTCCAATTATCCACTTCAATTGACACCATCACAGCAAACCTATCCATCAGAGTCTAGAGACGGTGAGCTTATACTCTCCGATGGGAAAGTCTTTGCGCTTGGATTCTTCAGCCCTGGAAACTCTGTAAAATGGTATCTTGGAATTTGGTACAGCCAAATCCTGGAGAAAACCATTATTTGGGTAGCCAATGTGGACCATCTGATTAGTGGTACATCTGGGATCCTCTCAATCGTTGTTCAGGGAAACCTCATCCTATACCAAGGAAAGTAGGAAACCAGAGTACTCTTCCAATCTAGTCTACAAATGTTTCAGTCACTTCCTTGAATGACACAGTAGCTCATCTTTTAGATTCAGGAAATCTTGTTTTGGCTCAGAATGGTAGTGAAAATATAAAGAAAACTAAAAGTAACCATTCAAAACATTAAACTTTCATTTTACCCACATATGAAAGTTTAATTATTAATAACTATGTTTTTGAGAAATTACTTGAATGTCCTCATATAAAAACTATCCTCAAACACTCTCTATCTTTCTCTCTCTCCTATCTTCCTTCTCCCTAGTCCTCTCTCTCTCTCTCTCTCTCTCTCTTTCTCTTCTCATCTCTCTCTCTTTTCTCCTCTCTATCCCATCCAAATTATCGTCGGACGTTGCCGCACCACCCCGCGAAGGTGCCGCTGAGCTTCCTAGGCTGCGCCAAACCAGGGGGTGCACCACTTAGCTTCGCTCTCTTCTCTCTCCCCGTTCCTCTCTCTCTCTCTCTCCCTGCTCCTCACTTTGCTCTCTTATTGTTAAGAACATGCTTAGTGAATAATAAATAATGAAATGTATCAATTTTGAGGGTTGATCGGGTTGAAGTCTGGTATTTTGGTTGATTTGGGACTTGAAAGTGTGAAATCTTTAACAAACTTTAAATATTTTATGAAAACTTGAAATCATGCTTTAAATCGTACCCAGAACTTAAAATCTTACCCAGAAATTTGTCAAGATTTCAAGTTTTTACATAAGATTTCAAGTTTTTGAACCAGTGAAACTTGAAATCTTCTGGAAAAAAACTTGATTGAAATCTTACCCAGAAACTTGAAATCTTACTTAGAAACTTGTCAACATTTTAAGTTTTTGCATAAGATTTCAAGTTTTCGAACCAGTGAACTTGAAATCTTTTGGAAAAAACTTGAAACCTTATTTAATTTTCTCACAAAACATGCACAAAATTGATGCAATAAGACTAAAACCATGCTAAAATCATCCTCTAGTTGGTCGATTTGCAGGAACAAAAATCAAAATTTGATGAGGAAGAATAAAGAGAGAAGAAGGAAGAAGACGATAGAAAAAAAATAAAAGAAAATAGAAAAGTTGATATTGGGGGTATTTTTGTAATTTATGGATATACACCGAAATTTTTTCAAAAAAATGGTTATTAACAATTAAATTTCGTATGTGGTTAAAAACGAATTTCTCATGTGAGATGTGGTCATTTTTAGCAATTTCCACATGAAAATATGTTGTGGCAAAGTTTTGATTATGAAACTTGGGTTGGATCAAAAAACGGGTCTGAATCGGTTCTTATCATTCTAGAAATCTCCGAATGATCCTAGAATTGGGAACTACTCTTACAGATTGACCCTATAGGATTTCCTCAGGTATCACTATATAAGGGATAGATGGTGGCGAACCGGGAAATGGACCGGACAAAGATGGAGCGAGCCAGGTACCACAAATGACTTGTAACTACATAATTAATGTTAGTTTTGTCAACAATGAAGATGCAATTTCCATAATGTATGGTGTTACTGACCCCTCTATTTTATCAAGAATGGTAGTGAATGAATCCAGAATGCAGCAACATTTCACTTGGAACAGACGTGAAAACAGATGGATCGGGTTCTGGTCCGCCTGAAGGAGCAGTGTGACTATTGCAACAATTGCAGGACAAATAGTAATTGTAACCCGTATCACTCGGATGTGTTTGAGTGCACATGCCTACCCGGATACAACCCAAGTACTCGCAAGAATGGTATTTGAGAGATGGGTCAGGTAGATGCGAGAGGAAGTCGGGGATGTCCACGTATCAAAATAGATGAGGGTTCGTGAAGGTAGCACATGTGAAGGTGTCGGAAACATCGGTCACACATGTGGACACGAGTTTGGATTTTAAAGCTTGTGAGATTAAGTGTTTGAGCAACTGTTCTTGCATAGCTTACGCAAGTCAATATCTTAAGAATAACTC
This sequence comes from Dipteronia sinensis, assembly GCA_033220585.1. Classification (NCBI taxonomy): domain Eukaryota; kingdom Viridiplantae; phylum Streptophyta; class Magnoliopsida; order Sapindales; family Sapindaceae; genus Dipteronia; species Dipteronia sinensis. Next base: position 17,365,663 of record CM065644.1, on the reverse strand, counting down.
TGGGAACGTTAATTTACGAATGCTGGAAAAGATTTATATATTCGTGTCAATGCAGCTGAGTTAGGTATCTACGTAAGCATTATATATAAAGATAATTAAAACTTATATTGTATGCATAAGTATGAATAGACGCGTACCTGGAAACACAGTGAAAAACATCCAAGTTATAGAGAGTCTTCTACTCTCTACTCACCTTCCTTCAGATAACCTAATAGGGATGCTACTTTATTCTGAATCGCTATGTGATCATGAGCGAGAGTAGGGACCCCCCCTATATATATTGTTACTTACTTGAATCATAACCTATAGAGGATTCACAATCCTGATAGGACGGCTAGTCCTAAAAGGATTACCTGGCTCACACATATACAATAGCTCATCACATACCATATCCTACATAAATAATAGAGCTAAGGTGCACCAAGTCCAACAATATCGATCACATTAGTAACGGGCTTTATCCGGTCAATTTTCTCTTACTTAAACACTTCAATCAATTCGGTTTTTCGTAAACTCAACACAATTTTATAAAAATCTTACATTCTCTCACTTGAGCTGCATAGACATTATTATTTTAGTTTTAAAAATTCATTTTAGAAAACGACACTCCGAATTGACAAACAATTATCTGTGGCCACAAAGAATGTTTAAGAGAGTAACACATTCCTTCCCCTTAGTCCAACTAGGGATAAGCGTTTCCCCATGGGGTTTTGGGGGCAAATTTTGCCCCCAAATGGATTTGGGGGGTGGGGGTGGGGGAAAACTTTGCCCCCAAACATATGTTGAGGGAGGTGGTGGGGGTACTTGCCCCCAAACCATAAACCCCATTGGACCCCCAATATATATATATATATATATATATATTATTTTTATTTTTATTTTTATTTTTATTTATATATAAAAAATTTAACAATTAAAACAATTATAAATTATAATATTAAAGTATTAAACGATTGATAAGAACAGATTGTATTTTGCAATTATTTTGTATTGTATTTTGGATTTTGTATTGTATTTTTATTATGTTTTTATTATTTTTCGGATTGAAAATTTGAAATTTAGAATTGAAAAGGAAATGAAATGGGGGAAATGGGTTTCTGGTCCCCCCAAATGGATTTTAGGGGAGGTGGTGGGGGTGGAGGTACCATCCCCCGCCCCATTGGGCCCCCACGCCCATCCTTAAATAGAACCTTAAGTATCCAACTACATAGATCATTACATCTTAATCGACATAAAGCCATATGCGATCAAAATAACCTCAGCTCTATCTACCCGAGTAAAACTGGTATACATGTGTGGTATGGAAAATTACATGCAAATGTGATTGTCATGCCTATTTCCATATAGGTCCACCTATGCTTTACACGAAGGATCTTATGACGGGAAAATTTAATGTCTTAAGCATCTTACACTCACTGGCCAAAGGACCATGAGTTAATCCTCCCTTAAGATGGGCAAATCCTTATGTCTTAAGTAATGTTCACTCATCGGTGAAAACTTTATATCTTATAAGTGAACTGCCCACTCAAACCCAAAAGCTTTGAGATACTCCCTTAAGATGGGCAAATCCTTATGTCTTAAGTAATGTTCACTCATCAGTGGAAATTTTATACCTTGTGAGTGAACTGCCCCCTCAAAGCTTAAATTCCTGCCATAATTAAACATCCGTGTGCACACAATAACAAATATGGCTAACATCTTAATATGCATATACAATACATTCTCGAGAATATAAAACAAATATGCATAGAATAAATGCAGTTAATCTAATAAAAGACAACTGCCACTAACCAAACACATCAAAAATATCAATCATCCAATGCAGAATATAACATGCTCCACAAAACCTCCGGAGCCAAATATCTTGGTTAGTATATCAAAAGTTATTTTATATGTGGCTATTAGAAACATGCAACTCTTAAACCTTCTCTCACCATAATATCCATATGGTTATACCTCTGAAATCTCTTAGCTTATATAGAGAAAATAAATACAATGAAATCATCACATAATAAGCCACACGTTTTCTTATTCACACATACACGTGAGCATGAGACTCTTAACCTCTACAAATACGATGAAACACACATTTTTTAATCACTATCCAATAATGCTTGCCAAATTGGTTTAAAATCCACAAAGTCTGCTAATTTACAAGTACATATATATTAAGCTTACATCAAAATATCATTTGCAGGTATATACATGCCATTTTCTTATGAGAACGCTCTAATTTAATTTGAGGAATTAAAATTATGTAAGTTTATCACTTTTACCAAAAGGTACCTCAAATAAGTAAACTTACTACCACTAACCCTCGGTTATGTCTAATGACAAAATAAAACTTTTAACAAAGTCATAAAATGCTACAACATTATTAAACTAAACGACGTTGTCTGGAAACTTGATTAACTATGTCAATGAAGTTTTAAAGTATGCAAACTTAATCCTCATTTTTCAAGTAAAACCTTCAAGCCATAAATTTGACCATATAACTTTCAACATTTAAGTTGAAAATCATTACTTCGAAAAATCATCTTCAACCAATTAGTTTGCAACTGTCTGACAACTAAGTCAAAACTCAAACTCCAATGTTATCAAAAATTGCAATTCAACAAACATAACATTTATTTAACATAAATATCACAAGCATACGATTTTTTCCTTAAATGCAAGCCTTTAAAATTATACATTCTTAACAACATCACTGTCTCCCCCCTTAAAAATGTATAATGCATAGATACAATTATTCTCATAAATAAAACAGAACATGTTCTATGGACTATTAGCAATAGTTTCTAACATTTTGCAATCATATCCTTATATTTTATGAGATCACTTTTAATACAATTAATCAAAATATTTAAAACCGAGAATTTAAAAATAATCAAAATGCCCTGCGAATCAATCATCTTCATTTTAACTTTGGTCTTGTGATTAAAATGATTCTATCTAAACCACAAGAACAATCATCAATCTAATTTTAAAACCCAAAAGTAGAATTTACAATACAAGAAGAGTTCGAAGATCCATAAAGATTATAATTTACAGAAAGCACCATATAACTCAAGGTAAAAATTATAAGCAATAATGTATTATCTTGAATAAACTTCAAGATATTAATTTAAATTCTCAATCCTATTAAAAAATTTAATATGCATTATAGGACCAAAATCGAAAATATCATCCAATAATACTTTTAGAGGTTAAAGATAATCTAAATATTTCCATGAATTCATTTGAATTCTAATAAAACCTCTAAGCTACTTGGTCCCTGTTAAATACTGAGTATATTGGAAGAATTTATAATATAAAATGTATCACAAGAAACATTAACCCACTAAGTGCTTAATTGATAATCAATTGAATAATTCAAAACGTAAATCAAGGGGTACCCTTTTTCTTGCGATAGTAAATTATTTTATGTCCTCAGTATTTTCTTTGACTTGCTATGTTGAATGGTCAAAATTTCCAGATTACTTCCTATGGTGTTTTTATTAGGGATGGCAATGGGTCGGGTTCGGGTCGGGTACTACCAGACCCAGACCCAGACCCATCAAAAAATTTTAAACCCAGACCCATGCAAATTTTCGGGTTCGGGTTCAGGTCTAGACCCACGGGTCTTAAGCAGACCCAAACCCGCCCCGAGGACCCACAAAATTTCATGGGTCCGGGTCTGGACCAGCGGACCCACAGACCCACGGACCCGTAAAACCTTTAATTACTCACTTTTTTCGTTTTTCCTTTCTATTTTTTATTTTTACCTATTCAATTTTTAACCAGTAAAACATGTTCAATACATGAATAATTAACTTGAATTGAAATAAAACAAAAATAACAAAGATGATTGACTATTGAGTTGAGAATTGAAATAACCACACAAATCAAATCAATAATCCATAAATTCATAAACCAATATTAAACATTACACAAATAGCATCCTAAAACAAACACAACTAGTTTAAAATCAATAATCCATAAAGTCATAATCCAACTTAAACATTACACAAATAGCATCCTAAAACAAACACAGCTAGTTTTAAATCAATGGTATAACAAATAAATCATTGATCATCAATGAATCAATGGCATTCAATCTTCATGATGAACCTTGAGCTCTGTAGAAGCCAAGATGAAGATGCTATTCAACCTGGAAAAAAAAGATCAAGATGAAGATGACCCTTGAACTCTGTAGAAACCAAAGTTCACTTAGGAATTACGATATAAACAAACAGGACATCGTGGACAAATTTATATGAAAAACATGTGGTATGGAAAATTCATTAAGAAAACAGAGTGAGTCATAAAGTAGAAGGATCACACTTGGAAGATTAAAATTAACAGCATACACAATTTGTGAGACAAGCAGTAGATCACACAGAAGAATACAGTTCAAATTATAAGCAATATAAACTAGCATAAACAACAAAATTGGGAGAAAACATCAATAGTGCCAGGTATTAACTTAATCAGTCATATTCAAATGAATAGCTTTGTTAAATTTGGGATTAATAATAATTGCAATCCTTTGTCTTAAACTACGGTTTTTTTTTGTTTACCAATTTTGAACCAGTTTCGAACCAGTTTTTTTTTTTACCAATTTTGAACCAATTTCGAATCAGTTTTTTACACTAAATTCGAACACAAATCATTTTCAATCCTATATTTACACTAAATTCGAACCGGTGTCTTGTATCTACAGATTCTACACTGTACAGTACACTATATTCGAAATTTCGAACCATTTTTTTTCTAACTCAGTCACAAATCACAAAACAATTGAAGAAAAGTTGAACACCAAGAACAAAAAAATGAGGAAATATATCGATCGATCCTACAAAGACACAAAAACGGATTCAATTTGAAAGTAACATTCATGTATAACTTTTAGATGGAGTTATTAATGGTGGGGCGCTGCATCAAAATCCAACTATAAGAACATTAAAGTTGCTAAGCTTATTAGGTATAATAAATGGCTCATTTCACTTCCACAGCTAATATTTGAAGAATTTGGTATCCAGCGAACCAAAGTTGAGGATGAGATAGAGCTTGTGTTATTTGAGATGAGCTGCGTCTGCAGGCCGTCCAAAGTGGAGCTACGGGCTGTCCAAGGTGGAGCTCCAAGCCGTCGAAGAAATTAGGTGGAGGCGTGGAACTGCAGGCCGTCCAAGGTGGGAAGAAGAAAAGAAGAAAAAAAGAAAAAAAGAAAAAAAGAAAAAAAAGAAATCTGATGTATGAAAGAAAGAAGAAGAAGAATGCGGCTGCAAGCCTGCAAGAAGAAGAAAAGAAAAAAATTAGGTTTGTATAAAATTTAAAATGACAATGTTTTGTTAATTGTTACTTTTGTATTAATCGGGTCCACGGGTCCGGGTCCGGGTTTTTGGCTCAGACCTAGACCCGACCCGAACCGAACCCGAAACGGGTCTATTATTTTAGACCCAGATCCGACCCGCGATCCGAATGTGAGGACCCAAACCCGACCCATGCGGTTTGGGTTCGGTTCGGTACTCGCGGGTCCGGGTACAATTGCCATCCCTAGTTTTTACCCTATCACCCTTTATCAAAATAACAAACAAAAGACATAACTTCATAGAATAGATTATCTAAGGCAATAGACCTTAACAAAACTTTTGACAGTGGGTTCATTAAACTTTATTTATCCTTTAATCCTCGTTAACGTAAAAACCAATTGGAGCGTCTCATCTAATCCATCTAAAAAAGGTCCATCAACCAATATCTTAATGACATGTATTTAGAAATGGTATAGGTGTTTAAAATGAATTAAATCAAAGTATATTGATGCTCGCACCGATTTCCATAATCATTATAAATGATGATTTAACCTTCATGGAAATCCAACACAACATCATGATCTATCTTTAGAACAAAGATCACAATGCACGTGTTAAAACTTTCCTACAAGTGATTAACCTCTTTGGGAGATGAATATCACTCTTTATTCTTCAATGCTCACAAAAACTTCTTACCACAAGTGATGACTCTCTCGGAAGATGATCAACACATGTATAGTTTTACCTCATTGCAGTCCAAAACATTAATCATTGATAATCTAAATATTGTGGAATCTGAACAACTAGTTCACTACGTGAAGACTTAGTCATCCAACCCCATAAATATTCCAAATAAGTATACATACACTCTTCTCTCTATTTTCACTCTTTTACACAAGATGGAGATGGAGAAAGCGTTCGTGTCGATAAGTGGATATTTTCCTCCAGTGATTGTCAATGGACTCTCACTGGTTTCGGGGAATTTCAGAGATAATTCTCTCAGAGTCTCTCTCGTTATGGCGTCAAGAATCCTTCAAGCAAATGCCCTCCACTCTTTGTCTTTCAATACCATATATATAGTATTCTTTAAAATTCTCTCGAAATCCGGTTGTCATAATGAAGATCATTAAGAATCCTATTTTAGGCGTTGAAAGGCATTTGAGTGGAGCTGAAGATGCGGGATTTGATCCCATTAATCAATGGTGAATTCAAATTTTGATTCGGTTGACCATTGGGTCATTAATGGCGTTTTATTTTGGCGATGGAGTCAACTTTCCTTCTTCGTGGAGCTTGGTGGCATTGGAGTCAGCTTTCCTTCTTCGTGAAGGGAAATTCTGATTTTGAGTTCTGATGGAGTGTAACACTGGTACCTCATTTTGATGAGCTTATTCTGCGTCCTGCTGGAAGGGTGCTTGTGTCTTCGTGCTCCCTATCGTATTGCCTGGAAGGTAGGGTACTTGCCTTGGAGGAGCTCCGGATAGGCATACTAAGTACCAGGTGAGAGTCGGGGTGACACCAAGGTAAATATCGGGGTAGTACCAAGGTGGTATTGAGGTAGGTATCGAGGTAGGTATCGAGGTACCAGGCCCCTTGATTGATGTTGAGATCCTTGCGGGATGCAAGTTATCATCGTACTGGTCTCGAGCTGGTATCAGGAGCTTCAGTAGGGCAAGGTACAAGCTTTTGGAGTCGATGTCCTATCTAGATAGACGTATAGTCAAGGCTCCAACCTCGTTGGATATCGGTCCCATCTAGGTGGTGGTACCGATCTCGCTGGCTTCCTGGGGTATCTGGATGAGTTTTTCTGAGTAGGTCCCTGTTGGAAAATTATCCCTTGGTCCCTTGCCAGAAAAACCTGTTAACAGAAGTCCCCCCTGACTTGAACAGAAAATTTGCTCAGGATGAGAAATTTCGATTAACACCCTCAACCCACTACCCCGGAGGTCGCAGCGGGAGCTAGGTACTTCAGTACCGTGGTTCTGGTAAGATGAAAGCGAGATAGATGCCATGGTAGGAGAACAATCATCCCTCCCATCTGATGCAGTAGGCTGGTACCCGGTCTTGGTATCTGATCCTGGTACATAGTCACCTCTCTAGGTGCCTTCAATATTCCCCAGACCTAGATAATGAGCCAGGAGAGGTACATGAGAGCTAGGACCAGCATGGTCGGTGCCTAGCACGCATACATGCATCATAAAAAGGAGATAGATAGGGAGAATGACAACTCTTTTAGTAGTGGTGGACTGACCTAGGGGGAAAAGCATCACAATTGATCACATGATGAAAAACCCCCAGGCAATATCCAATGGAAGGGAGAAAGACTCTTATTTATATTTATATATCTCGAGAGGTGCTCCGGAGAGCTTACATTAATACAAACTGAGTCCTAGTAGGTCACAGTTAGAGGGGTACCATTTGGTACCTGTACATTCATGGCAAAAACTGACATACAAAGCAGTCGATACAATGGTGGTGTAGAGGGAATTCAGACAGGGTCCCTTTTACACTCCAGGCGATGGCGAACTCATATTCCTAGTGGAGAAGTGGGCGAAATCTGGGATCGGAGACATGGAGATGTTGGAGAGCTATTGGAGATATGGAGATACTGGAGGGCTGTTAGACTGTGTCTATTGTTCGAACCCCCTTATTGGAGAGAACTTGGTCATATTTATATGTTCTAATTCTTGTTGCCCACTCCACTAATTAATTCGCAATCAAAGGAACATTGACCTGGCATTAATGGAGTTGACTGATTCCCTCATTAATGGCGTTGTGAATGGCCATTAAAGAGTTGACTGGTCTTCTCATTAATGGGGCTGATTATCTTCATTAATAGAGTTGACTGATTCCCTCATTAATGGTGTTGTGAATGTCCATTAATGGAGTTGACTGATTCCCTTATTAATGGCGTTGATTATCTCCATTAATTACCAGAGAGGTCAATTTTCTCTTTTACGTTGCTTGAAGGAGAATTCTGACTCTGTACCCCGGTGGTATGGTACACTGGTGTACCGGAGTGCTTACTGGCGTGGCGCTTGTTCTAGCATCCTGATACCTCTTTCTGGTTCCATTCTTCTTACTTGGGTAGGATACACATTCTGGTTAGATCTTGGACTAATATCGCGGTACTTGGGTACCGGGTAGATGTCGCGGTACCTAAGTACCAGGTAGGAGGTATTGTGGTACCTAGGAACCAGGTAGGAGGTATCGTGGTACCTAGGAACCAGGTAGGAGGTATCGTGGTATAGCCTTGCTTGGTACCTGGTAGACTGTGAGACGTGGTACTGATTTCTTTCCGGTTCATGGTGTAGAGCATCCCCGGTATCTAGGTACCAGTCCCGATCTAGGTCCTACCAGGTACCTACCGGATGGAAAATTCTTCTTTGGACCCCTGCCAAAAATGACTGTTAACACAATTGATTATATAACTTTATCAAAAGATCATTATAAATCTTAATGGTCAGCCAACTACGTAGAAACATAACCATCCAACTTTATAATAATGTATAATATAATCAATTAATGTCATCAATGAAATAAACAAATCATAATGAAATCTTAATGGTTAGTCTACTACGTAGATGTTGGAGCCCTGTTCACTGGTAACGCAGCGGAAATAGGTTTTAAAAATTTTATACAGATCATAAACGATCTGGAACCAGTGAACTTAGGATCGCAATTCTTTTTCCGGAATTAATACATACAATATGTAAACACAGGAAATTGTAATCAATATATTAAAAAGAAATTTAGAACCTTACCAACGTTTGGAGGCTCCTTCACTTCACGATATGCTCCTGGTTTGTACCACTGATCTTCCTAGCTATTCCAGGAACTGATAACTGCGTGTGGGCGCGTCACGTACTCAGGAACTTAGGAGGATGTAGAGAGAATGAAGAAGAAACAATTTCTTCCAAGAGAATAATAAAACTAGAACAATTCTAGTTAATATATATATATATATATATATATATATATATTCTTGTAACAAAAAATAGTGCCCGCCTAGCTATTCTTTCTCTTTTTTTTTTCAAAATATCACATGATGCGCAGGTTTTCTTGTTTTTTCTTTAAGAAAAAAAATCACACGCACCAATTGCACTTACAAAAGTACACTTATACGTATTCTATTTTTTTTCTTTGATATCTCTTTAAGTTTCACTTGTACATACACACCAATATCTGTATCCTATATAAATATTATGCATATTAGATAAGGTTCGTTAAAAGATATAAAACTCTTTTATAATTTTCAAATAACCTCATATTATCTTTTAAAATAAAATCTATATTTTATTTATCAATAAAGATATTATGTATATCTAAATTTAAACTAATTAAATTCAAATATATATCAATTTATTTTATTTAATATATGAGATAATCTCATTATCTCACTATTCAAAATAAATAATAAATGAAACTCTTCATATATGACTAATTACATCATTAAATAATCTTATTATTTAATTGTCATAATTATCATTTTAATCAATTGAATAATCCAATTACTCAATCAGCTTCTGACATGTGTCACTTTCGTAACACAATTAATTGGACTTTCCAATTAATTATCTGTGACCCTTGTTAACTAAATCGATCGGGCTAGCAAGGGGACCTAATGGACCCACAGTATTTTGAGCTCCAATAATCATCGGAATCATTAATTAAACTCTTTAATTAATATTCCTTGATTATTAACTCCGGTGTTATTCCACTAAAAACCTGAAGCTGCACTCTCTCAACTGTAGACGCTTTTACACAGACCGATACAACTCGGTGTCCATCGATATAGCTATTACACATGGTGTGATCCTCCACAGTAGTTCATAATTAAAGCTGGGTCATAATGTCCGTTATACCCCTCTAATTACATATATCATTTAAGTACCGTTGATTCTCTAATGGATAATAAATCCTATTTCCTCACGGAATTAGGAGAGCGCTCATATTATCCAAGCCCCGAATCAACCCTTAAGGGAACTACCATCTACTTCTCAAAAGAATGAGTGGATTCCACTATTGTGTACATATCTTTCCAGCCACAAGCCAAACCGCAATCCCAACATACGGAGTATATTGATCAGGAACTGCATCTGACCTCACCCATGGTATATCAAAGACCACGATCTAACCTGAATTAGTCGATAAGACACTCAGGATTAAGATCACCCACATATAGCCATCATTAGTTGATATATATGAATCTCATCGGTAAACGGATCTTGGTGAGAGATTCATATAGATCATGGCCTAGTCCTATATGATCACATCATACAAGGTACCTCCATTCCCATATCTCATATGAATGATTCAGGATAGAATCACCGTACATTACGGAATGGACCGCAGCTATAGATTAACCACAAATAAAGTACCCTGCTTTATTTGTTATCTATGGACTTTTTAGATTGCACGTCTCTTACTGTATCCATCTGTATATGACACTCATATACACAGTTCGAGATTACATCCGGCAATCTAGGATGTTAATATATGCATAAGTTATAAAATAAACAACACAACAAGAATGGATTGAACTTTTCTTTTTATTTATTTCATAAATCCATTTACAAATTACATCTTTAGGGCATAAACCCCAACAGTAGAAACGTAACCATCCAATTCCATAATAATTTCATAGGTTATACATTTGTAAACCAAGAACTGCAAATCCAATATCATACCCAACATAAATTTATATATTTTCTCTTAATCAATCCAATACGGTCGCACATAATTTTTATTTTAAAATTATGCAAAATAATGAGAAATATATAACCTTCTTAAATTCATGTTGAGTAGATATTATCCGTGAGCATATATAATATGTAGGTTGTAAGTGTTGGGCACTTTCATTCAATTAAATGAAATTATATTAATGCAACTTCCAAAATTTCTAACATTTATATCACATTGTATAAATGAATACCTCAAGATGATGAACCTCTTATGGAGAAGAACATCACCTATCTGTTAGGTTTTAGATTTGTGTTGGCTTGATTCCATAACAAAACGCTCTTTGTTTGCATTGCTTAGTTGCTTAGGTGGTTCGTGATTGGGTCGAGCTTCAAAGAAGGAAAGCAACTTCGCATGCAAAGTTCGTCTTCAAGAGGAAAGATGCTTACTTGGATGCTAAGGTATCAAGATTCTTTCTCCTCTTGCAAGGCGTAAGTGCACACACACACATTGCATTCATATATGTCCCTGTATCATTGTGCAAAAATTTGTATAACACATTCACACACTTATTGAAGTATGCACATGCATTAGACTTAATTTGACAATTTTTGTAGAATTGCATGTTCTATGATTATATTTAGGAATGGCATACTTGTGTGTTCTTGTGTTTATTTATTTGTGTTTTTATATTATTGAACTTGAATTTGAGCTTATATTATGCTTCATTGAGTTCCGGTCATTTCGGTTACTCATTCATTAAATTTCAAGTTCAAACTAGGAAGTTAAGAAATTTTCCGTGATTTTATCATACATGGTTTTCGTCCTTGTTTTTCAAGTTGAATTCCATATTTTTTTTTATGGAAGTTGTCATGACATCTTTTGTATGTGAGGGAGTCCCAGTTTGTAATCAAAAAATGGATTTGGAAGCCGGAGAACGGTCGAAAAACATTTCAGTGCGCGGCAGGGAGCAAAGGAGAAGGGTTGGCAAAGTGCCAAAGTGCCAAAGTACCCTACCCCGTGGAGGTGCGTGACCCCCACGGGAAAGCCACCCTTCTGCCCCCTTGGAGGCCACGCGCCTCCATGGGGAGCTGAGGTGGCAAGGCATGATTGGTGGTTGAATCCCTCTCTCTCTCTCTATTTCAATTTCCCTCTATATATATATATTCAAATTTCGTGCAGAATTTTTCACAACTTGTCCAATTTTGTTTTTATGATATCTCTCTCAAATCAACTCCGATTTTAGATTTTCAAAACCCGAAATTGTTGGTCTTGAAGAGAGGAACACTTCCCAAACATTTTTAGAGTCAAATGATATCCAGGTTTTTTACAGTGATCTGATCTCAGTTCATGTGTTCATCATTTGTAAGTGAATCACCTTCTTTCCATTTTTCTTTTGTAATCAACTTGATGAATCTTCTTATTTCATTAAAGAAAAATGTTTAGAATGATTTTGATTACAATTTTAGACTTTTTGGATGAGTTTCGAAATTAGCTCTTGTGATTTTTAATCGAACACCTTTTAGCTAATTTTGAAGAACATGAACTTGAATCTAGAATAACTTTGTGATTTGATCTTGATTGTTGATTTCTAGGTTTTAGTCACATGTTCTAGAACTAGGTTATTTTGATTGTGATCTCTATCATCTAAATCTAGTTCTTGCTTCGTTGAATATGTTGTTGATTTAAAGAGTTAACTTGTTCACTTGATTTCAAAGCTAGTTTTTGTGTTTTTTGTTGAAAACTTGTATTCTAGCTTTGATTGACATGTTTAGGTTTCTAGATATTTTTGTGGATGATTTTGAATGCCTAATCTAGATCTCTAATCACATGTTCATAAGAATTAGTTACATTTGCTTGTGAGCTTGATTTGTGCTAAACTAATTCTTCATAGAGTGTGTTTGATCAACTTGCTCTATTTGCTTGTGTTTGCATCATTTGCATTCACTTAGATCATTTGCCTTGTAAAGAGGTTGGAAGTCTAATTCCTTAGAGTAATTCTTTGGTTTGGGCATTGGAAGTCACATTTTGGAGAGTGGATCTTCAATTTGTGCATTGGAAGTCCTGGTTAGGATCGGGGTGATCCAGATAGCTAAGCAAGGAAGTCTTGGCTAGGATCGGATTGATCCGGATAGCTAAGCAAGGAAGTCTTGTCTAGAGTCGGGGTGACTTGGATAGACAAGCAAGAGAACTTCCTAGAGACGTGTGGCCTTTGGTAGGAAGTTGGCTTTGTAAGTTCACTAGGCCCGAAGGTAAAATAGGTGTTGATAGCTTAGAGAGTGAATCTTATGTTGATTGCCTCTTGAGTGTGTAATTCCTATTTGTCATAGTGAATTGCTTTAGCCGGTGGTTGTGGTATCAACCAGTGGATGTTTCCTCATTTTGAGGTTTTACCACGTAAAAACCCATTGTGTTGATTTTTGTTTTTATTAGCTTTACTTTCCTTGAATTTGTATTGATTCATTGTATCCATATTGTCTTGTTGAATCAATATACTTAATAAAGCTTCTTTGTGCAATTGTTTATCTTATGAAGAAAAAGGAGTTGCAAGAATTTTGATACTATACTTTTAACCTCATCAATAATCGATAACCGACGAATTTCTTAAAATCTTAATGATTAGTCACTACGTGAAAGCATAATCATCCGATTCACGAGAAAATTCAAAACAATCAATTATTGAATCAAAATCATTAATAATCGATAACCAACGAATTTTTCAAAATCTTAATGACTAGTTCACTATGTGAAGACATAGTCATCCGATTCACGAGAATATTCAAAATCGATTATTAATTTTAAACAAACTAATAATTATTATGAAAACTTAATGATTAGTCAATACGTGAAAGCATAATCATTTAAAATCATAATAACTATTTATGAACTGCAATTATTCTCACAAAAATATTGGAAAATTTTAAAATTGCATCATGATTGTAGTAAATTTCAACTCAGCCCCTATATTTATCATAATATTAAATTGGCCCCAGCTATTTCCTGAAATTATAAATCTACCCCAACATATGAACAATTACACATGGATACCTGAATGTTATATTAATTCTAAAAGGGCCCACGTAAATAACAAAACAGCCCAATATTATGTCTAATTCTCAAAAGGTGGCCCAAAGCAAAATCAAACCAAGAAACCCTAGGTTTCTTGAGCCGCCGTTCATCCTTGCTCCGTCGGCCACCAGAACGGCGGCAACAACAGCCGGAAAAGCAGCGGAAATTCGGGGTTCACTGTTCCAATCACTCAATCAGCAAATATTTATGGATCGATTTGATCCGAGAGAGATCCATAACAGGCGGATCGCATGAACAACGGCGGCCATCGCCGTCAACAGAAAGTCGATGGGCGGTGGCTACACAACCAAACCCGAGATCGACACGCACCTATAACCAGATCTGGGAAGAACGATCCGCACCGGTTGTGGGTCTGATGCGGGTCTCGAACGATCGACCATTGTCTTATTGCGGGTCTGGTGAGAGGTCCATCAACCCGCGTCTAATACGGGTGTTGTGGGAGATCCATTGACCTTCGATCTGACGCAATCTGATTCTCCACCATGCGACCAGATCTGGAACTCACCGAAACCCACTGATGCAACTCAGTGCAAGCAATCATTGATTCATTACCAGATACAACACATAATCTGTTCAACTATCAAATGAATCCATAACAACTGATACCTTACAAAATAATTTTCGTCATAAATTATATATTTATTTATTAGGGTAAATATCATTTTCATCCCTATGGTTTACCATATTATCCATTTTGATCCTTGATGTTTCAGTATTTACCCGTTTAACCCTTCTGTTACATTTTCCGTTAAAAACTGACCATCTGACAAGTTTAGACGGCAAAATGACTATTATGCCCCTTAAAATGTCCAGGGGCTTGTAAGGACAATTTTGCCCCCACCTAACCACATGGTGTTCATCACCATATAATATTTAATAAAATATTAAAACAATTAAAACAAAAAAATAAATAAATATAATTAAATTAAATAATTAAAACAATTAAAACAATTAAAACAAAAAAACAAATAAATAATCAACCACCCACCATCATCATTTGACTCCTTTCAAAAGAAAAAAAAACCACAAAAATCATATTCTTCAACATAAAACCCAGAACTCGGATGTCAAAAACGAAATCAATACAAAACATATATAACTCAGTTTCATCAGCACAACACTACCCAAATTCAATTAAAGTTTAAAAAAAAAAAACTGAAAATCAACTTCATTTATCTTCATCCTAACCTAACTTCATTCAATCATTCAAAAAAAATTACATACATAACAAAATCCAACACAACACACATTGAAAACATCATAAAAATCCCACAACCATCAAATTCCATCCAGGTATCCAACCATCATCAATTAAAAAAAATCTGATGGAGATGAAGAACGGCATAGATCCCACAACCACCACCACCGTTCGTTGACCCGAGTACCAACGTCCGCCGCCGCGAGTCATCCATCACAGCCGTGCTAGTCCGAGCACCAAACCCCAGCCATCAACGTAGCCGATCTGTTCACCGGAATTTAAACTCCATCTCACAGAGTTGATTCTTGATGAATCACAAAAAAAAATTAATTTTGTTGTCTTCTTATTTTGGTGGATCTGATGAAGATGAGGTTGGGTGATGATTGTGATTTTGTATTGTGTTTGATTTAGTTGTGAATGAAGGAAGATGGAGAAATGAGTATTTTTTTTAAAAAAAAAAATGGGTGGTGGTGGCATAGATGAGGAAGATATGAGTGGTGGTGAAAGAGTGGGTGGTGGTGAAAGAGAGAGAAAAAGGTATGAAAGAGAGATTTTTTATTTGTGTTTTGAGTTTTTGGAAAACTGATTGTTGGTGTGGTTGAGTTTATGTTTGAGTTTCTGGAAATCTGATAGATGGTGGTGTGTTGTTGTGATTTCTGGAATTTTTTTTTGTTCTTTGGATGGAGTTTCAATCATCGGAATCCAAAGTTTGATTTTTTTTTTGTTCTTCTTTCTTTGGTGGAGAAAGAGATGAATCAGGGAAAAAGAAGAGAGAGAGAGAGAGAGAGAGAGAGAGAGAGAGAGAGAGAGGTGGTGAGAGAGCGATAAGAATGGGAGAGAAAGATAAAAATTAGGGTTTGATTGATTTTTTAATTTTTTATTATTTTTAATATTTATTTTTAGGTTTCTTTTTTCTATAATTATTTATTATTTCAATTATTTATAAGTCAAGTTACCGTTTTGCCCTTCTTTAAAAAGATTCTAGAAGAATTCAAGATGATTTTACCATTTTTACCCTCGCTCTATTAATAGAAATTTCAAAAACCCTAACGGAATTGAACGGTAGGGACCAAAATAGAGATTAATTAAAAGGACAAAGACCTGCAGGACCAATACTGAAACAACGAGGATCAAAATGGATAATATGGTATACCATAAGGATGAAAATGATATTTACCCTATTTATTATCAGTCTAACATATTAAAATTCACACGTCATAGCACACAACCTCTTCCACACCAGATTCAAACCAACAGATTAGTCAAAACATCACAAAATAAAACACATATTTTAATTTTTGTTGTTTAACATATATGAGACTAATCTTTAATATAAGAGGAGTGCTAAATTCACTCTTTCAATCCACTCTCTCTTCTTTCTTTAATAAGTGTCAATATTTTACTTTGAGGAGTGCTAGATACACTCTCTCAATCCACTCTCTCAACAAACTCTATGTTCATGTGATGACATGTGGTCAGTATTTACTTTCTCACATTAAATTTGTAGTCTGTATAAATGGTCTATTTTTTCATTTTATTTACAATACAAACCAACAGCTTATTTCCTATTTTACCCTTCTTCTTTAAGATTGTCATTTAATATCAGCTTATATATATATATATATATATATATATATATCAGATTATCACGTGTGTGTTTCTTTTTAAAACTCTACAATTTCTTTTATTTCTTGAGTGTATGGTCCCAAATTGAATTGTTCCGATATTTCTTTTCATCAAAATTTCATTACCAAACACTAGCTAATTGGAGTTAAATAGTTTAAAAATATATTATAACAAATTTATATAAACCGAATTTCATTATTTTAATTTTTAACATTTGAGGAGATGAACATAAACTTCAGTTACCCTTATTAGGTTCGCCCAAATTGTATATGTGTTTGAGGCAAAATATTTACCTTTCAAGATTTAGCTAAAGAAAGAATATTTTGTTTTCTCTCTATGTGATTAAATAAAAATAAATAAATGAACCTGGTTAGATTGATAGGTAAATCAAGTCAACTTAAAGCAAATCAATTTTAAATAAAAAGATAAAAAAATATAGGTATTATTTAACAGAAGATTTTTTTTCATGGTTTTTTATTTTAAATTTATATATAAACATTAAATTTTACTGATCTTGTCTTATGGATTTTTTATAATATATTTTAAAACTATTTAACTCTAATTTGTTTTACTATTTATTTATTTTATACAACAACTAACAAGTTAGCTAGTAATATAAAAAGAAATGTTTGAGTTAATTTGGTAAAAAAAGAAATAAATATATGAGCAGTACATATATTTAAAATAAAAAAAATAAAAAACAGATATTAAATAACAATATATTAAAGTTAAAAGAAGAAGGACAATCTAGGAAATAAATTGTTGGTTTGCATTGTAAATAAAATGAAAAAATAGGCCATTTATAAAGACTACAAATTTAATGTGAAAAAATGAATGATGTCCACATGTCAGCAAATGAAGAGTGGGTTAAGAGAGTGTATCTAACACTCCTCTTTTACTTTTTGATTTAAAAGTTGAGTCATAATAAATGGTTTGTCTGTTTATATTATTTAAAACTAAAAAAAAACATTTTTTTTCCAAATTGCCCTTTTACTTTTTACCAAATATAATTTATAATCTCTTTTATCTAATTAAAAAACATTTTAAAATTTTTTTTACTCCTAAACATCATTTATATTCCTTAAAGAAAATAATTTATACCAAATATAATTTACAATATATTTCATCTAATTCTCTATGAAATCATTTTGAGTTTTTGTTTTTAACTTCTAAACATCATTTATTCTCCTTAAAAAACATAAGTACTTAAAAAACAATTTATATTTCCATTTATTTCATTCAATATTTATTTAATATGAAAAATTGATTGCAAAAATCATTATACACAGTTACACACACACACACACATATATACATAAAAATGTTTTTTTATTAGATAAAAGAGATTATAAATTATAGTTGGTAAAAAGTAAAAGGACAATTTGAGAAAATAATGTTTTGTTTGAGTTTTAAATAATATGAACAGACAAACCATTTATTATGGTTCAACTTTTAAGTCAAATAGAAAAATATTGACACTTATCAAAGAAAGAAGAGAGAGTAAATTGGGAGAGTGGGTTGAGAGAGTGAATTTAGCACTTCTCTTAATATAATAACATGCAAACATATACTTATTATGGCAATAATTAATTCAATCCAGTGTGTAAAAATAAACACAGATACAATATCAAAATTAAAAAAAAACATTCAACCTATGCAACAATACAAGCGGCTCTGATACCACTGTAAGCATTATCTATATAATATATAAAAACCGACTCTTACAGCACCACGTGTCGTCATGAGAGAGCTTTGGATATTAAACTATTAATACACAAGTTAAATAGTCACTCATAATTATAATTAATAAATATAATAAATCAATTATTTAAACCGTTAGTATATCCTCCCTCTCTCTTTAAACCATTTATGTCATCTCATATCCTTCAATTTTCTCTATAAAAACCATCCAAAATCTCATATTTTTTCTCATCTCATTCCATTGACTTTCTCGGCAAACTCAAAACAAGTGGTGAAGAAAATTTGGATGGTGAGAGGAATTTCTAGAGATTTTTTTTTAATATTTGGTTGCATAATTTTAATCTTTTAGTTTTTGTTTTTGTTTTTTTTTAATCTCACGTTTTTTCCATCTCATCCTATTGACTCTCCCTTACAAGCAAACTCAAAACAAATGGTGGAGAATTTGATGGCTTTGGGTGGTGAGAGTAATTTCTACCGATTCTGTTATTATATTTGGGAGAATAATTTTAATCCTTTTTTTTGTGTGGAAACACTTTAGTTGTCAAAAATGTAATTTTGGATTGATTATGGAATTTTAACTTTGGCTGTTTTGGATTTTCAATTAGATGTCCACTAAGGTGTTCGCTATCACATATCAATAGATTTTTTTTTCATAAATCACATATCAATAGATAATCAAGAGGCAACCCCGTAATTAATATAATATTGAATAATATCCTTAAAGCAATATCGTAATTGATTTTTAATTATTAAGTATGATTATTATTTTTTGAAGTATTACATTATTTGGTAAGTTTAAAAGACAAGACATAAATTTTTTTTTTGCTTTTACCAAAGCTAGTTAGTAGTTATTAAGTTTAATAACTATTAATAATATAATATTTTTCATAAATCACATATCTATAGGTAATCCAAAGGCAATCTCATAATTAATAGGATAGTGAATAAATTGATTTTTAAATATTAAATATTTTTTTAAGTATCCCATTATTTGGTAAGATTAAAAGACAATCCATAATTTTTTTTCCAACAAAACATAAATTTGTATTAATTAATTTTTTTAAAGTATTGTTAATTATTTAACTATAATATATATATATATATATATAATATTTGATAAGGTATTTTATTTTATTTTTAGTTCATTAAGAAAATTTATTAATTATCTCATTAGCTATGAAATTGACTCTTCATTCTATTCAGTATTCCATTGATTATGGGATTGACTCTTGATTTTCCTATACTATTAATTATTTTATCTTATTTTGAAGCCTTAACATACCACATGTCGGCATGACAAGGCTTAACCATTAATTAGTTTTTTTTTTAATTATATTCAACTTTTTAGTTTTATATTCTTCAACTCTTCATTTGTTTTTCAATTAACAATTGATTTTCTAGATTTAATGAGAATTATTACTATTATTAGATCATATATTTATCCTTTAATGCTTGATGAATAATATATTATCATAGAGTTTCAACATACCACATGAGTGGCTTGACTTGGCCATTGATTAATTTTATATTGGAGATGTCAAAGAAATAAATCTAGATAAATGCCCCATGATTGTTTTTCATCACCAATGCATCTAATATCTTAGACTAATAAATTAAACCATTAAATTATTGTTGCGTTACATTTTATAATTCTCACACATAGTGTGGGATGCAATCTAGTATATAAAGATAATTAAAACTCGTATTGTATGCATAAGTATGAATAGACACGTACTTGGAAGCGCAGCGGAAAACATCCAAGTTATAGAAAATCTTCCACTCTCTACTCACCTTCCTTCAGATAACCTAATGGGAAGGCTACTTTATTCTGAATCACTATGTGATCATGAGCGAGAGTAGGGACTCCATATATATATTGTTATTTACTTGAATCCTACCACATAGAGGATTCACAATCCTAATAGAATGGCTAGTCCTAATAGGATTACCAGACCCACACAGATACAATAGCTCATTATATACCATATCCTACATAAATAATGTAGCCGAGGTGCACCAAGCCCAACAATATTTATCACATTAGTAACGGGCTTTATTCTGTCAACTCTCTCTTACTTAAACACTCCAATCATTCGGTTTTTCATAAACTCAAAATATAATGTCATATGTTGCTCACAATTTTGTAAAAATCTTACGATCTATTGTAAGAACCTCACTTTTGTGATTGGCTTGTTTCATGACAAATCACATTGGGGATGTTTATGTAACGGGTAGCATAGGTTCTCGAAGACATGCTTCCAATCATCCCAAAGAGCTTCAAGAGAGGTAGTTCACTTGTTATTAACTCTTGAAGAGATTTATATGCACACACTCACATTCTATGCATTTGTATTGACATGCATGTATGGTTGAACACACACACACACACACACACACACACACACACACACACACTTCTTGCATTTTGGAGTTGATGGGATGTTTAGTGGGTTAGGCGACATGCAAGGCCACTTGTGCATGTCGCCTGACAAGTCGCCTTAGACTTGAGTTTTTCCCACAGTGTGCTAGGCGACATGCAAGGCCACTTGTGCATGTCACCTCCAATGTCGCCTTTGTCTTGTAATTTTCCTCTAGTGTGTTAGGCGACTTCATAGGCGACTTGGGCATGTCGCCTTACATGTCGCCTCAGGCTACGTGTGTTTCTTTCCAGTGTGTTGGGCGACTTACGAGGCGACTTGGTCATGTCGCCTTGCATGTCGCCTCTGTCACCCGAACTGGGCATTTTTGTCTTTTCACGACAGCTCATTTTTTATCCTTTATATATTTCATCTTCTCCACCATTTAACCCTAGAGCTCAGAAATTTACATCCTTAGTGAGAGAAAGTGACTCCAAGAGAGAGAGCTTCAAGAACCCATTTTTTTATGAGAGAGAAAGCTTCAAGCTTTGTTACTTGACTCTCCAAACCCCAAAACCCATCATCATCTTGCATATAGAGCATCATTCAAGCATGGGTCTTCATTGATGTCTTTACTTGGTAAGTAAAACTCACATCCTTGCTCATTTATTGTTCTAGCTTATCAAGACATGTCATTTATTGCTTAGGTTAGCAAATCTTCATATTTATTGTATATCAATTGAAGTTATGACATGTTTGGGGTTTGTATTGTGATAGCTAATGTTTAGGACATGTTTGCCCTCTAACTAATTAGGACTCATCGATTGCATTTGTTAATTGCATTTATTGTCCTTGCCATTTTATATGACAACATGTGTTGATATGGCTTTGTTTTGATGACTAGATTTTAAACTTGCATATCTATATCTAGTTAGGTCTTTATGAGCATTCATATAGACATTGATATCTAGGATTTGTACTTAGTGTCATCTTAAATCCCTAGATAAGCATTTAGTGTTGCCTAGCATTATTTGTATTTTGAGTATTCATATATTCACTTAGGTTGTTAATCACTTCTTGAGAGTTAAGTCTTGTGACTACAAGGTGTAGTGCACAAGCAAGTGAAGTCTTGCAACCAAGGTGTGGTTGGCAAGCAAAGTGATCAAGGATTCACTATAAAGGCCCGTTGGGTAGTAGTGGTGGGTTAGTGACCGAGAATGGTGTGACTAGAGGTCAACCTAGGTTGTAAACATCATTACAATAGTAGATTTGAGGATCGTGTGTGGCTAGAATGATAGCCCGTGATTTTTTCCCTTGTTGAAGGGTTTCCACGTAAAAATCAAGTGTTATTTATATTCCGCACTTTTACTTGATTTTGTATGTTTGTTTATGTTAGGTCCCCCCCCCCCCCCCCCCCCCCCCCTAGGTTGTTAGACACACGCTTAGAGTGTATTTTCATATATCCAATTAATTTCAAGGAAAATTGTCTCAAACATCCTAATCAAAGTAATCATTTTTTATATTTGTAACCATTCATTTACTTTTACTCTATAGCTATTAAATTACAATACTACCCTTTTATCATGTTCTTCCTCATACTATCATTTATCTCCTCTATCACTTATCTCTCAAACCTATTCTTAGTTCCAACAATTATTTGTTAAATTCACTGTTTTTTTTTCATGAAATTGATGTTATTTTAAAAGGTAGTCGCAAAGTCACGAAGATTTGGGAAGCTGTCATCCACCAATTGTATAAACAATATATCTACATGTTTGTTATCATCTTGGCCAAATCGCCGCCATGATCATGCTCTGAAATACTTGAACCTATCCAATATTCTGAAAGAACATTTTTGTGTCTATTTTATAGCTGCAAATGCTAGGAAAAACTCAAAGAGGTTTCTTCCAACAAAAAATGTGCTTGCGTTTATTGTCGTGCCTGCAGCTTCTGAAGTGATTCCGATAATTGCATGCATATTCTGTTGTTGGAGAAGGCGTACAAAAAGGAAAGGTAATTCTCAAAACCAAACCAACAAGTATACATCTCTTAATCAGGTTCTCGGGTTTTAGATACTAAATTATGGCAGCATTGATTTTGTGTAAATATAATACCAATTGGGTTAAGAGTCTGTTTGGACCTGACCTAATGAGATCAAACTAGTTAGAAGTTTATTAGGACCTAATGAGATCAAACTGGTTAGAAATCTATTGGGACCTAATGAAAAAAAAAAAATCCAAATAGTTACCAATGCATTCAGCTACTATAATTTCTGGGTTAGTTTCTATTCTTTGGATTTCAATCAAATGTTTTATAAAAATCTAAATTTGAAAATTAAAACAAAAGGAAACTAACTCGCCCTCATATATAACTACCCAACAACTATACAAGTTCAATATAATAGATAACTACCCAACAACTATACAAGTACAATATAATAGCTAAATCTGATACTACCAAGAAGACAGTGAAATCAGAAAAACTCAACATGTAAAAGTACAAGCACAGGGTATCAAACTTAATGAAGACCGAAGATATATATATACACACTTAAATATTATAATTTGGGATTTGGAGATGAGGGACAAACTCGAACCACAGCATCATTGTATAGGTATAAGGGACAAACCACTGACCAACCTCAACTTGCAAAGACTGAATTTATAACTAGGGAAATTACTCATATGTCCGAGGACCCGTGGGGACCCGTCCTGTTAGGAATGGGTTTAGTACCTACAATTTATATTATGGTATGGGACTGGTATTTTTTTTCAATACCCGATTTAATTTCAGGACGGTTATGGGATTTTAAATCCCCATCTCGAATAATCCACATAATCGTTTGGTTAATTTCTTGTCCTTTAGATAGTTAACTCTTTTTTTTGTCAAAAAGGGACTCTTGATCGCTTGTATTATTTCCATATTATTCAATAATTTTGATATGATTTCAATAAAAAAAAATCATTAAAAAAATACATTAATGGGATGACGATGGTATGAGGCAAGGAACTGATCCCTAATAGGGAATTTTCGTACCTGCACCGTTTATTTTAAGGTGGATATTTACCGAGAATGGTGTTTCTTATATAAATTGGGATTGGGGATAGTAATGGAAAACTCATTCCCGACCCATACCATTAACATCCCTAGTTATAAGTTATAACATCTCATGTTCATTACTAATTGGTGGGCTTTTCACTTGGGCACGTCACCAGTATTTGTGGGTTTTCTTTATAAAACCCATTTAACAAAAATGACCATCGGGTCAGCATGTCGTGGTGACGTGCCTGGCCACATCATCAAGCCATCGCTGACGTGTTCGAGCACGTTGGCAGATTTTTTTTATTTTTTAAGGATTAATTGCAATAACATACCATGTGCTTTTTGAATATGGTTTAATATTCAACTAATTGAGTTAATTGCAGCAGCCCCCATTCTGTTAGTCAAACACCGTTATAGATAATGGTTAACTGAATGGTTTTGGGTGAAATGGTCATTTGCAATGTATTTAAAAACTGAAAGAAAAAGAAAAAGAAAAAAGAAAAGAGTAAAGAACGTCTGAATTCTGATGCAGAGAAACTAAAAAATTGGATTAACACTTCTGGAGATATTTGGTTCACATTTGTGTTGGTTCTTTGAAGTCCCATTTAAATCGCTTAACTGAAGCAGCCTTCCTTTCCCATTAACCAGATCAAGCAAACAAATTCCATCAATCAAAACAATAAGGAAAACATATTTTCTGTCTAGATAACTGAATTTATTTATCCATATGTTTTGAGAGCATGCTCTGGTTTTGGTGATCTGGGAATAGGTCGAAAAGTGGAAGGATTTATTACATGTGAGTTTGAGTTGAGTTTGAATGTTTGACGATGATGATGATACTGAGATTTCACTTATTTGTTTGTAATGCCTGGAAAGTGTTCGATAGAATGCCGATGTGAGAGACGTGGTTTCTGTGGAGTTCAATTAATTGTGTTGATGATGGGGAGGTTGGTGAAGTGTTGAAGATGATGTTTCGTTTGATGGTTACTGAAGGGTTGGAAGAACAGATCGGTCTCCATCTCAGTTGAGGTTTTAGTTTTTTTTTTTTCCAAAAAAATTAAATAAATTTGATGATTATATTTGTTTGAAATAAATTATTAAGTTTGATAATGGATTCCATAAAAAAAAAAAAAAAAAGTTTGATAATGGATTAATGGGAAAAAAGAGGAGGTGGCCGCTGCTATTGTTGTGGCCTTTTTTTATTAAAAAAAAAAACAAGTTTAGTTTTTTTTCTTTTAATTGTTTAAAAGTGATTTTTAAGAGTTACAAAAAAAGTAGTGCAATCAAGGCTTTTTCAAATAAAGTGTAAGGGTATTTTCGACGTTTTACACCCAAACCTAAGTCAACTGTTAAAAGGGATGGAAGTCAACTGAAGCAACAGTTAATTGAGGGGTCTGCTGCAATTAACTCAATTAGTTAGATATTATGCCCTTTTAGAAAAAACATAGGGCAAGTTTATGCAATTAACCGTTTTTTAAATTTTTTTTGTTTTTTGTTTCTCTCTCTCACCAGTTTGGTTTCAACGGTGGAAACTCATTAAGACCAACTCCAACCCTGCTCCATTCTCCACGCCATCTCCAATTTAGTGAAGAAAGCTCCTCTAACGCAACGCCAATCTCCTCGCCATCTCTTTGCTGATGAACAGTGTCGCACAATATATTGTGCGACACTGTTCGTTGGCGCAAAAAATATCATCTGTTTTTTTTAAACCCTCAACTTTTATTTAATCATAGTTTAACCTTTTTTTTATTAAAATATATTTTGATTATATCATTTATTTAAAGATTTTGTTTAATCACAGTTTTACCATAATCAATTAATTTATTCTAATTTAGGTCCTTTTTATTATTTAATGATTTTGATGTGATTTAATTATTATTGTTATTAACATTGATAATTAACTAAAATGAAGAGTATAATTAAAAAATTGAAATGTCATTTTTTTAAATAAATCATTTCATTCAAAACAGCGGAAATTAAAGCAAAATACATTAATTAATAAATACATTAAAAGCGAAAAACAAAGTTCATAATGATAAAATAAATTATAACTAATTGGAATACACTAAAATGAAAGAAAAATATAACATAAATTATAACTCAACTGTTTAGTAGTCTGGAAGACCATTTCCAGGTCCTTGGAGATTATTGAAAAAATCACCAAAAGACCCAGATGAATTTTGGGATCCTTGGTCTTGTTTCCGAGCATGTTTTGCCATAATTGTTAATTGTTAATTGTTGCTGTTTCACAAAGTCGCGCTTCATTGGATCAGTGATGGTATTCAAATCCATCATTACAATTTTGGTTTCCAGCAACTCTAATTTTCTCTCCAAAATATCGTTAGTTCTTTACCTCTCCCCAGTGTTTTGCTTACAAACTTCCATGATTTGTTGTTGACCTTCTTTCAAAGTGTCACAAATGGTTGAATTTTGTTCATCGGCCCTTCTTTTAAATTTTGCTTTCTTCACCCCAATGGGCCGTTGAGATGAACTACCCCCACCATCATCACTAGTTATATTCTGAGAAAACGACGATAGTCCATGATATGCCATTGTGGGAGACTCTGGAGTTGGAGAGTTTTCTTGTGATGATACAAAGTGACCACTTTCCCTTCGAGACCCTGAGTTTGCAGTATCGTTATCTGCAAATTCTTGCATATCTTTTAGGATGCGCCACACATGCTCAAACTTGAATCCATATTTATATTTGTTATCTTGGGCTAATAAGATTTTTGCATGGTTCATTTGCAAAATGATACAAATATATTGTTAAAATTAAATATTAAATATAATTTTCCTACAATTATAATATTAATAAATACTCACAATATCAGCTTCGGAGGCACCACTAGGTTTTTCAATCTGTCGTAGGCATCCTCGGAATTTCCCAATTGCAGTAAGGATAGTCTGCATGCGACATTGTAAACTTCTCTTGTTACGAAGTTCAGTGATAAAATCGGGTTTGTTGTTGTTGTAATCATTCTCAACTCGAGCCCAAAACATATCCTTCGATTGGTAAATACCAATGATCGGGTTTTGCGACACATCAAGATATATGTGACAAAGATGTGTGTCCTTTGCATGTGTGTATGAAGAAGTTCTTTTTGTAGACATTTTATGGAAAAAGTGATTTGAAGGGAAAAGTGACTTGAAGAGATAAGATATTCGAAGGTATAAGAGATTTGAAGGGATATATATAATTTATTGTGGGTTGATATTTATAGAAACTAGGAGGTACTCTTTTCAGATTTCATCCTACGATTCAGATCGTGAGGAAATCCATCTAATGGTTGACATTTGAAATCAGATTTCTTATCCTCAAATTTTGGGAAAGGTGAAGATAAGAATTCTAGAGAAATCTAGATATTATTTTTGAAATTTAATCCTAAGGTTCAGATGGTGATGCAATCCATTCAATGGTTGGTATTTAATAGCTCATATATCTTATCTTCATATTTTGGGAAAAATGGAGCTCAGATTTCTGAAAAAATTGAGATATTATTATAAAGAGGTGATCTGAAAACATTTTTTGAATTAAAGTGTTTTTGTCCGTATCTACGTTTTCTACATGGGCTTGCAGTTATTGTCGGCTACATGAACAAAGATAAGAGATTATTTTAGAGATTCAATCCTAAGGTTCAGATTGTGATACAATCCATCCAATGGTTGGCAATTAGCCAAGCTCAGATTTCTTATCTACAATAGTATATTTCACAATGATAGATAGCCTACACCAAAGTCTGCTAAAACTCATTCAATTCAACTCCAAGCAAAAATGAATTTCAATATTGGAGTTCCATCTAATTTCTTATCTTCATCTTCCGACAATGAGGAATATCAAATTATTGCAGATCTTGAACCGATTGATGCAGAACAAGAAGCGTTACTTGCCCAACATGGTAACATCCAACGGGCTATCGTTCAGTATCTCAATCAACAAAACAACCCAGTGATCTGTGGAGGCTCAATTCCTAGTAAAATAGTGATCAATCGAGACCGAAAAAGTGCTGATCGTCGTTTGTTCTACGACTATTTTGCCGAGGACCCACGATATAACGATCAAATGTTCTATCAACGCTTTCGAATAGGTAGAAGTTTATTCCTTTATATTGTTGAAAAAGTGGAAGCTCGTGACAACTACTTTGTGCAACGAAGAAAGAGTGTGAGTAGCTTGGATTTGTCTGCTCTTCAAAAAATAACAGCAGTATTTCGGATGTTGGTATATGGTTGTCCAATGGATGCTACTGATGAGTATTGTTAACGGAAATTTTGCTTAAGATGAGAAATCTCAGTTAACACCCTCAAGACCACTACCACGTAGGTGGTGACCAAGATTAATCGTATATGTCAACAATGCGTTTCGAAATGATCAAGAACAATGAAAGAACAATGATACAGTTTAACATCCAAAAGAGAATAATATTTTCTTTATTGAACGTGTATGATATACAAATTTCTTTCTAGGGTATAGTTGAATGTTTGTCGTATGTCTGTCGAATAGTAGTCCCCTCTTTTTCATTTTCTTTCTTTTCTATTTATACACAGTTTGTAGGTCAAACAGACTGATTCTCCCCTTGATTTTCTCAGTCTCTCCCCTCCTTATCATGCGGGATTTCTCATTTTAATGTCATTGACTTTGCCGAATTGAGAGTATAGTGGTGGAGATCAGCTTATTTCCTTTTTGGATTCTATTACTTGTTCTGCATATAGGTAACGTTTCCAGATATGATTCAGTGTATCCCTCGTATCCTTTCAACATGATCCTTTATAGAGGTTGTTGAATATGGCATGGTGTGGTGCATAAACCAGTGAGGTTGATTAGTGTTCTGACCTTGATATCTGAGAAGTTTCATCCAGCTTGGAGCCAGATCTGGCTTCCCTTGACCCTTTCAAAGCTAGGTGTGGCTTTCCATGACCTTTCGAAGCTAGGTGCGGACTTCCTTCATCCAGCTTGGAGCCAGGTCTGGCTTCCCTTGATCCTTTCGAAGCTAGGTGTGGCCTTCTAGGGACATTCTTCTGTGTTAATCGAGGTACAGGCGAGTCTCTGGAGCGTTTGCGAGGTGACCTCGACTTCGGGGAGCTTCTAGTGTTGGTGATGCGGGCTAGATCTGATCGTTCCGGGCTCTATCCCGGATGTTTTCGGAGCCCACCCTAGTTCCTGGGGTGGTATCGTAGTTCGGCTCTGGATAGAGAGGTCTTCTGGTGGAAACTCTCGGGTATGGAACCAGGTCTGGGAGGATGGAAAATTTTCCTTTGGTCCTTAGCCAATTTTGGCTATTAACAGAAGTCCCCTCTGACTTGAACACCAGACGTCAAGCTCGGGGTTGGGGTCAAATTTTTACTTTATTTGGGAAATCTTCCTCTTTTTACGGTTACCGAAATATTGGGGAAATTTCTTCATTTGAGTGACGTGATGTGAACCGACTAATTTATCTTCTCATTAATCTGATTGCGTTATGGCAGTCCCCGAGATTTTTTACCGTTACCAGAATCTTGGGGAGATCTTCCTCTTAACTGCGTAAGTGATGTGGCGTGAGATGATTAGCCCGCTGTTGAGTTTAATCTGGTGACGTTACTGTAGTCGATTTTTTACCGTTACCAGACGAGTATCTCGGTAGCTCGTGCTGTTGCCCTCCTGCCTATATATATATATCTATTTTCCTCCTCATCTTCCTCACATCTCTTCGAGCTAAAAAATTTTTGCTGAGAAATATTTCCATAGCGTTTCCTCTAAGCTTGCTTCTTTCTTCATTCTTCGTCCTTTTTGGCTTTTACAATGTCGAAAAACAGTCGCGACTCAGCTGATTCCATTGTCGATGGCGAGGAGGTCGTCAGTTTTACTCTGGGGAAGCGGGCTAGGAGGAGTTCTGATGGTGACGATTCCCCGCCTACCTTGCAACGTCGGCGGTCGAGTAGGAATGTATCCATCGGGAGTGGGTTCTCCAACCATCCCGACCACCCTTTGGATATCGTTGATGAAGATTCTGACAAAGAAGCGAACGGTGGCACCGCGGGGGAGCGTCGGGTATCGGCTTCTGGTCCCCTTATGGAGAGGCTCCCTCCTTACGATTTCCGGGTTGTCCCTGATTCCATTGTTGACCCAGTGTCGATTGACCGCTTGAGGTCAAAGTTTGGCATCCATGACAGCGTATCCATCTCGGTGCCTCCCAAAAATTATGAATTCTTCAATCCCCCTAAAGGCGTGCTCCCGATTCATGTGGCCGCTCTTGAGAACAGGGTCAGGCTTCCCCTCCATCTGACTCTTCAGCGGGCTCTCAACGCCATCCAGCTTGCTCCCCTCCAGTTGACGCCTGGCTTCTGGAGGCATCTGATTGGTTTCCTTGTATTATGGAGGGAACAATGTCAGATGAGTAAGGTGATGAGGGAGCCGGGTGCAGAGGAAATGGCCTATCTTTTCCAGATTGGGAGCCTGTCTGGGGCTCCTCGAGGCCAGTTCTATGCCAAGGCCAAGGCCAAGAACAAACTCAACTTCATCCTTCCTGGAGCCTCGAAGAAGGATCCCGCGTGGAAAGAAGAATGGATCCTGGAGGGGGATGACTGGGGGAGCTCGATTTTCATCGGAGGGCATGAATTCGAGGTTCCCACAGCTTTCAGTGATAAGCCTTTATGGGATCGGGACTCCCTGCCTTCTGAGTCCCAAGCTGTTTTAAAGGCTATTCTAGCCCGGAATTATTTGAATCCGAAGTTCCCTACTGCTGAAGTTTTTGATCCTCGTAGGGTGAATAAATATTTACGGATTTCAGACGCTATTCCTCGTAAGTGTCATTGAGTTGTTTCGCCTTATTGCTCAGCTTGGTTCTAACATTCTCTTTCTTAATCTGCTTATTCACAGTTTTTGTAATGGAACCGGCCACCCGTCATGTCTCACGCTCTCCTCAAGGTGGAATTTCTCTTCCCTCCTCTGGGTTCGAACCTGCTCTAGCTTCGTCTATCTCTCCGGCTGGGTCTAAGATGGCTTCTCTTGCCTCGCGGGCTTTCCTGGCTTTGGCTAAAGCTCCCAGGTGGTTGGCCTGGCTGCTTCCGTCCCTTCGGCCGTGGCCGCTAAAGTTGCTACCCCTTCGACTCAAACACCTGATTCCGCTGTGCTTCCAACAACCAAAGGAGCGCCGAGGAGGAGGTGACTTCCAGCCAGGGAAAAGTCGAGGCCGAGATGGCTGAGCTTCGCTGCGATCATGAGAGGATGAAGCAATCTTATGATCATGAGCGTCTTCAATCTCTCCGGCGTGCTAGGCAGCGGGATTCCTGGAGATCTGAGGCTAAGAAGTTGGACCTCGAGAACCAGTCTCTGATTACTCAGGTGACCAAGCTGCAAGCTGATGCGGAGACCTCCTTCAGCGATGGGTATTTCTATGCTTCCTTTCAGGCCGCGAAAGCTCTTCCTCTTCCATTTGATTTATCATCTATTGCTGGCTGGGATAGATAGGAAATAATGCTCAAGGTTGCCGAGTTATCTCACCCTGAAGGCGACAAGGTGGTCCCTTCGAGCCAGGAGGAGCTGGGAAGCAGCCCGCTCAGGCAGATCCTTCATTCCCTCTTCCTACCTTTACCATCTTAGGTCCTGGGGAGTCTTCCAGTAAAGTGATGTCCTCTCGATCCGAGGAGGATCAGTCGGGAGCTGGTGAAGAGGTTAGGTGCCCCTCTGAGGATCCTCCTTTAACAGAGATGGAGGTCGACAGGAGCCAGACGGGGTCCATGGCTGCCCTTCTTGACGCGGCTATCCCACCTGAGGTTATGGACGTAATTAATGAGGTTTTGGAGGAAAATACAGCTGATCAACCGATAGAGCCTCTAGATGGAGGAGCGGTCGGCGAGGATAACCAAGATGAACAGCTATCTGTAGAGGGGGTTGATGGCGAGGATCAGCAAGAGGAATGAGGGCCAGTGGAGGGGAGCCATGAGAGTCCCAAAGTTTAAAGCGTTTCATCATGACTTATTTCTGATAGCCCGGAAAAGGGGGTGGGCACCCCGTTTTGCCTTTATCAGTTTTTCCTTTTTCTTCTTCTTTTTGTAGCCCGAGTTCGGGGGTTGGGCTCATCATTTGGATGTATTCTTATCGGGGGGTAGGCTCCCTTTGTCCTTAATGATAAATCGAAGCGCTCTTTTGAGAACTTTTTATTTTATTTCTGGTCTTGAATGGGATCCAGAGTAGCATCTGTAGCAACAATTAAGATTCGTGTAGGGAATTATGATGATTTTGATCCTGCACACGAAAGCAAACATTATATATATACGTATATATATATATATATATTATTTATTATTATTTTTTTATATGGGGTGATAGCCCAACCAAGACATCAGGAGGGCTACGTAGCTATTTCCTAGTCTTTGAAATTTGGAGGGCTACCGTGCTCTTACACTCAGATCCTTCTTGGGGGTGGTAGCCCGACCAAGGCATCAGGAGGGCTACTCAGTTATTTCCTGGTCTCGAGATCTGGAGGGCAACTATGCTCTTACAATCAGATCCTTCTTGGGGGTGGTAGCCCGACCAAGGCATCAGGAGGGCTACTCAGCTATTTCCTGGTCTCGAGATCTAGAGGGCAACTATGCTCTTACACTCAGATCCTTCTTGGGGGTGGTAGCCCGACCAAGGCATCAGGAGGGCTACTCAGTTATTTCATGGTCTCAAGATCTGAAGGGCAACTATGCTCTTACACTCAGATCCTTCTTGGGGGTGGTAGCCCGACCAAGGCATCAGGAGGGCTATCGAGCTATTTCCTGGTCTCGAGATCTGGAGGGCAACTATGCTCTTACACTCAGATCCTTCTTGGGGGTGGTAGCCAGACCAAGGCATCAGGAGGGCTACTCAGCTATTTCCTGGTCTCGAGATCTAGAGGGCAACTATGCTCTTACACTCAGATCCTTCTTGGGGGTTGTAGCCCGACCAAGGCATCAGGAGGGCTATTCAGCTATTTTCTGGTCTCGAAACGTTTATGTTGAGTTTCTCATACAAGGGTGTAGTCACTAATGTTGAACATAGTTGGAGACAAAGATGGAGGAGAAAAGGAAAATGACTTTATTGATGATCGAGATGTAGTACATCTTTATTAGGGTCGGTAATGAAAACTAAGTGGGGGTAGTCTACTGGAGAACTCCCTTCAAGGGTAGAATTTCCTCAAATTATCTGCATTCCAAGTGTGGTCGATGGATCGTCCGTCCATGTCTTCAAGTTTATAAGCTCCATTGCGAACAACTAGTTTTATCAAATATAGTCATTCCCAATTGGGACTTAAGACTCCATCCGACCTTTTCCGAGTGTTCAGGGTCACCTTCCTAAGTATCAGATCCCCTTCTTTGAATTTCCGGGCTCTAACCTTTTGGTTGAAGTATCTAGCGATCTTGCTCTGCTAGATGGCTACTTTCTCTGCTACCCGGTCTTGTTTTTCTTCTAAGAGGTCTAGATTAGCCAGGAGCTTGACTTCGTTGCTTTTGGGCTCAAAGTGCTGTACCCTGAACGAGGTCAACTTATGCTCGATGGGGAGGACTGCTTCAACTCCGAAAGCCAGGGAATAAGGTGTCTCCCCAGTAGCTGTTCTTTTTGTAGTCCGGTATGCCCAGAGGACCTCTGGTAGCTCTTCGGCCCACTTGCCTTTTTTCTGCTGTAGCTTCTTCTTCAGAAGTTTCTTAATAGTCTTGTTGGTGGATTCTACCAGCCCGTTAGTCTGGGGATGAGCAACGGAAGCGAGTCTGAGGTCGATCCCCAATCCCTTACAAAAGTCTTTGAACCGGGCGTTGTCGAATTGCTTTCCTAGGTCGGCTATAATGATGAGAGGGGTCCCGAATCTGCATACCATGTTAGTCTTGATGAACTTGGTTGTGTTCTTTTCTGATATTCGAGAAAGAAGTCCTACCTCGACCCATCTTGTGAAGTAGTCGATAGCCACGATAGCATGTTTCATCTATCCTGGAGTGGTAAGAAGTGGCCCAATTAGGTCGATTCTCCACATGGCAAAGGGGTAAAGTGAACTGAGAGGCGACAGTCGCTCGGGTGGCTGGTGGTTGAAGTTAGAAGTTCTTTGACAAGGTTCGCAAGATTGCACAAAACTCTTTGCATCTTGATGGATGGTCGGCCAATAGTACCCCATACGAAGCACCTGCTAGGCTAGAGCTACCCCACCTATGTGGTTCCCACAGTCCCCAGAGTGGACCTCTCTCAATGCCAACTTAGCATCATCGGGTGCAAGCACCTAAGTAAGGGGAGGGATCTGCCCCTCCTGTAGAGGTATCCGTCCACCATACAGTATCAGACTGAGAGTCTCTTAATTCTTCAGGCTTGGTCCGGCCCTTTGAGAAGCTCTCCTTCAAGGAGGTAGGCGACAATTGGGTCCATCCAGTAAGGCAGGTGATCCAGGGAACAAATTTCTCCATTTGTGGCTATGCTTGGCTAGGTGATTACTTGGAGGGGAATTCCCCTTGGTAGGGACTGGCCTCCGTTCACCGCTATTTTAGCCAGAACATCCGCACGATGGTTTTGGTGTCGAGGCACCTAATCGATCTTGAGTCCCTTAAATTTGCTTGTTAGCAGCCGAGCTAGATTTAGGTAGGCAGTCATATTATCTCCATTTGCCTGGTAGACCCCAGTTACCTGGTTTACAACAAGCAATGAATCGCTCTTGATCTGCAGGTAGTCAGCCTTTAGTTCAATGGCTACCTTCATCCCGGCTAGGAGGGCTTCATATTCTGCTTCGTTGCTAGCTTTAAACTCGAATCTGAAACAGTGACAGAATTCGGTCCCCTCCGGATCAATTAAAACTATACCAGCTCATCCCCCGGCTCGCCCGGATGCTCCATCTGAAAAGAGGATCCATGGCTTGCAGCCCTCCGGCCAATTATCGACCTCGGATATCTTCTCAGAGACCTCATTTGATACTGAGGGATCATCTGGATCTGGGATCGTTGAGAATTCTGCCACGAAGTCGGCCAAAGCCTGTGCCTTAATCGTAGTCCGGGGCTTATACTTTAGGTCGAACTGAGTGAGCTCTAGTGCCCATAAGACTAGCCTTCCTGATACGTCTGGTCTTTGCAAGAATTGGCGGAGGGGTTGGTCTGTCACCACTGCTATTGTGTGAGCTTGAAAATAGGGACGGAGTTTCTTCGCTGAGATCACCAGAGCATAAGCGAGCTTTTCCAGGAGAATGTAATTCCTTTCTGATTTGGTCAAAACATGACTCACATAGTATATGGGTCTTTGAAAATCGTCGCTACAATCATTGGCCAAAGCCCCGCTTACTACAGTTTCTGATACGGCCAGGTAGATCTGTAACTCATCTCCAAGAACCGGCTTGACTAACAAAGGGGGGCTTGTTAGGTACTCTTTCAAAGCTTGAAACGCTTGTTCGCTCTCCTGGCTCCATTTCATGTTCTTCCCTTGTTTGATGGCCTTGAAGAAGGGGAGACATTTATCGGTGGAGCGAGAGATAAACCTGTTGAGTGCCGTCACCCGTCCAGTCAGAATCTGTATTTGCTTGAGCGAGGCCGGGGATTCCAGGTCCAAGATAGCTTTGATTTTTTCTAGGTTGGCTTCTATACCTCTCTCATGAACCATGAAGCCCAGAAACTTCCCTGCCGTTACCCCAAAGGCACATTTGGAGGGGTTCAAATGCATCTGGTTTTCTCTCAGTATGAGGAAGGTTTTACGAAGGTCTTTCTGATGTCCCTTTGTGGTTGGGGATTTCATGATCATGTCGTCGATGTACACTTCCATCGTCCTTCCTATCTCGGGCATGAACAGCTTGTTAACCAGCCGCTGGTATGTGGCCCCCGCATTCTTCAAACCAAACAACATCACCTTGTAACAGTATAAGCCCTGCCCAGTAATAAAATTGGTCTTGTCTTGGTCAGCCGTGTGCATTTTAATTTGGTTGTATCCTGAGAATGCATCCATAAAACTCAAAAGTTTATTTCCGGATGTGGAGTCAACCAGTTGGTCGATCTTTGGTAAAGGAAAACTGTCTTTCGGACAAGCCCGGTTGAGGTCGGTGTAATCGACACACATACGCCATTTCCCATTCGCCTTCGTGACCATGACCACGTTGGCCATCCATTCGAGGTAACACACCTCTCTGACGAACCTTGCTTTGATCAATTTATCAACCTCTTCCTGCACCGCCGCGTTCCTATCAGCATTGAAGTGACGCCTCTTCTGCTTGACGGGCTTGACTGTTGGATCTACTGCTAGTCGGTGGGTGGCCAACGATGCAGGGATTCCAGGCATTTCATCATGGTTCCAGGTGAAGATGTCGTTGAATTCCCTGAGAAGGTCAATCAGTCCTCTTTTTACTTCTAGATCAAGGGTGGCTCCGACTTTGATGACCTTGGAGGGATCGTCATTCCTGATAGGTATCTCTTCTAGTTTATCTACGGGCTACCCGCTGGCCCATTCCTTACTCCGTTCTTCCTCGTAGGGCATAATAGGTTCGCTCTCTGGATGCCCAGGATGTTCCATGTGCTCCTTCTCCTCCTGGATTATCCAAGAAGTATCCCTGTCTTCCTGGACTAATGCCACATGTACACACTGTTTCTCCAGGGCTGTAGGATTGGCAGATACTGCGTAGCATTTCCTGGCTACCTGTTGGTCTCTGTGTACCTCTCCTACTTTGGTTCCAACCGGGAATTTCAAGACGTTGTGGTATATGGACAAGACTCCCTTCAAGGAGGAGAGGAAAGGTCTCCCTAGGATGGCGTTGTAGGCCAATGAGGTGTCCACCACAACAAAGTCGGGCATAACATTCTGTTGGAGCGGGTGATCCCGATGATTACTGGGAGGATCATTGACCCCACTGGTATGATCGAGTCTCCCGTGAAACCGTAAAGCGGAGTGGTACAGCTGTTGTAACAACGTTGCTTCAGGTTCAATTTTTCCAGGGTATCCTTGAAGAGGATATCTACACTGCTACCTGCATCCACGAGCACGCGATGGACCAGACAGTTGGCGATCTGTATCGTAATTACCATAGGATCTTCATGAGGTTGCACAGTGTTGAAGACATCTGCTTTAGTGAATACGATCTGTGCTGATTGGGAGGGCTTTGTCGGGCTCTAGCTGACTTCAAAGATCCCTCGGCTTTCTCCGATGCGGGAAACCTTTCTTGCGTGGTTTTTTCGGGAGTTATTGGAAACGCTAGCCAGTGTAGGACCTCCGCTGATAGTGTGTATTGATGGGAAGGTTTTTACCGTCAGAAAACCGTCCGTCAAAACAATTTATAAAACCTATGCGATGCGTTCACAAGTAGAATACAAGTAAAGCAGTAAGCACGGGTGTCGTCCACTGAGATCGGGGTAGCGGTAATAAGATTAGGATTAATATAACTAGTATGCATAAAAGTAAAGTGATGGTGAATGAAGATACTATATAAACTAAACTATGAAAGCAAATAAAATGGGATGACAACGTAGTGATGAATGAATGATGATGGAACTACGGAGTTGATGGACTCGTAAGTGAATATTGGGGCAATTGCAACAAACTCTCAATTAAGCACGTTTTGACAAATGTAACCAACCTAGGGTGTATAGTGTTGGTGTATATCTCTAGCAAGAGGTCAACCTAGGGTGTATAGCGAAGACCTCCTACTAGAGATGAATCCCTCCTAAGCAACCAACAGTGGCTAGTTACTCAATCGGGACATTTTCCATGAATGCTCATCTATCTAGCTATGGCTCAACCTATTACTAATGTAGCCATCCTATGATGTATAGTGATGGCTTCCAATTCCCTCACAAGTGGCCGACCTAGGATGTATAGTGAAGGCCACCCGTTTGAAATTGGATGAGGCTTTAGGTTATCAACCGAATTCTACTCGAAGGTTAGTTCTCGTAGAATCACTAAAGTAGCCAACCTAGAGTGTATAGTAGAGGCTTCTAATTCTCTAACAAGTGGCTAACCTAGGATGTATAGTGAAAGCCACTAATTAAAGATTAGATTAAGGGCATGGTTTTAGAGCCGAATTTTCAGAAATCCTTCCATTCAATTGAGCATTAGACAACCTAATTGCCTACTCAAGTAATCCAAATCAATCATGCAAAGAGGGTGTATCCAAGCAAATCAATAATGGAAATCAATTAAAGCAATGAAATAAAACATAGAGATAGAATAAATATAACACATAGAGTTTATTTACAAAGCCCAAATATCCATCATACAAATAACATCAACCCCATAGTGGGGTATTTTAGCTACTCATGTTCTATTACAAACCAATAAACTAAGAGAGAGAGTAGAGATAACCCTTGAAGATTGATCTCTTTCCTTGAAGCTTGAATCCAAGTCTTGTAGTTGCCTTTGATTGAGTAGAGATGGTTTGGATGATAGGGAGATGTGTTTCTAGCTAAAAATACAAGTGTTGGGAGGTATGGTGATCATTTGGTTCGTTCCCATCCTTTTCTATTTATAGAGGATGGAAAAATAGGTCACTTAAGCTTGAAACCAGAAACTGTCGCGCCAATAGTGCAGGTGGAGTACGGGTGAATTACCCGCACTGTACCCGCACTGTAAAGGTTTTCTTCATCTTAAGTTCTCTGATCTGGGCAACAGTGCGGGTGGAGTGTGGTTGGATTACCCGCACTTTACCCGCACTTTACCCGCACTTTACTCACACTGTACTCGCACTCTGGTGTCAGGTGTAAATCCACTCCTCTGTCTTGAGCAACAGTGTGGGTGGAGTGCGGTTGGATTACCCGCACTTTATCTGTCAGGTACGAATCAGCTCCTCTGTCTTGAGCAATAGTGCGGGTGGAGTGCGGTTGGATTACCCGCACTTAACCCGCACTTTATCTGCCAGGTATGAATCAGCTCCTCTGTCTTGAGCAATAGTGCGGGTGAAGTGCGGTTGGATGACCTGCACTTAACCCGCACTTTATCTTTCCTTCATGATTCAGGTCCCGGCTGTGGGAAGGAGTGCGGTTGGAGTGCGGTTGCGACCCGCACTTGACCCGCACTGTAGAGCTGGTTATGATCCTTTGTCTTTCCTTTTGCCCCTTTTCTGCCGGAACCACTGTAATTAGCTTCTAACACCAGAATTACATCTATTACCTGCAATTAACACCAACGAGCCTATTAGACATAAACGACATAAAATATATAGAAAATAAACACAAGAACGAGACAAAGGAATAGGAATGAGGGCCGAAATATACAGCAATTTAGGCACGATCATGTATCACCTGGATCTATTGCATTAAGTCAGCCTGCTCCTCTTTCCTCGTTTCTGCGTCCTCACGGATTTTAGCTTGTACCTCCCTTCCAGTCCTGATATTATCTCTGACCTGTTGTAAGAACTCAATCAAGCATCCTCCCCTTATCAGGGCTTCAATCTGGTTGCGCAAATTATAGCACTCTAAGGTGTTGTGGCCCACATCT
This sequence comes from Dipteronia sinensis, assembly GCA_033220585.1. Taxonomy (NCBI): domain Eukaryota; kingdom Viridiplantae; phylum Streptophyta; class Magnoliopsida; order Sapindales; family Sapindaceae; genus Dipteronia; species Dipteronia sinensis. The sequence goes on along the minus strand of CM065644.1, from coordinate 17,326,300 downwards.
TCGTGGAAGTCGCAGTACTTGTACCGGTTTCTCCTATCAGCTGGGGCCTTCATGGGAGCGGGCTTTTGGAGCAACCCTTTATCTCGTATGGCAAGGTAGACTGTTTCCCTGGAAGCATTCAAAGGGGTGTAGTAGTCATACCCTTTTTCCCCTTGCATTACTGGTGCCACGGTCCTAGGAGGCGGCGAAGCCCGGGGATGGGTTCATTTTGATGGATATCTTTCTGGCCTATGCAGAGGAGCAGGGAGGCGATAGGTCGATCTGTTGGGAGGTTTATTCTGAGTTTTCTGCACTGGCTCAAATTTGGGGGCTTCTTTCTTCAGACGCTTCACCGTTCTCATGTCGTCGTGTTCCATCTTGACCTTGAGTTGTTCGTCGATCTCGACCTGCTCAAGAGCACGGTCGTAGGCCTCCTGGTAAGTCTCGGGAGGTCTCTTGGCGAAGGAACGGAAAAGCTTTCCTGCCCATGGATTTCGCCTGAAGTTGGCAAGGGTTTCTTTTTCAGTGAAGACTCTCATTTGTATGACCTCCTTGTGAAATCGCTCCACGTACGATCGAAGAGTTTCACTCTGTTCCTGGATCACATATTGGAGGTGTATGGGATCTTTCAGGCGAGGTTTGACTCCTTGGAATTGTGAGCAAAAATCTGTTGATAATTTCGTGAAAGAATCCACGCTACCAACGGGTAGTTTTCTGAACCAGGTTTTCGTGTAGTCGGTCAAGGTCGTTGGAAACATTCTGCACATAGCTGCTCTGGTAGTGTTCTGGACCTCCATTTGTTGAACGAAGCTCTCTAGGTGGCTTAGAGGATCTTCCGTTCCAGAGAACTTATCTGCTGGCATTTTGAATTTTGGGGGGAGCTCTGCTTCCCGGATCCTTCTAGTGAAGGGAGCGTTCATCTAGCTCAGTGGATCCTTTTTATCCTCCTTATTCTTTCCCTTCCTTATCTGCTAGACCTCTTTTTGTAGCTTTGCCAGCTGATCCCTCAGTCGCTTGTTCCCAGGTCTCTTCAAGTTAACCTCAAATTCCTCACTGTCGAATCTTTCTAATGAACTGGCAATTTCTATCCGGTCCTCCTCCTGGACATGATTCACTCGGGGAGTTTGTCTACTTTCATCCTCTAGGGCCCGGACAGTTCTCCTGGATGTAGTTGGATGAAATAACCCTCGTGGCTTCCGGGTAAAAGCATCCGCGGCAGACTTAACTAGCCTGGGTTGATATTGTAAAAGTCTTTTCGGAACTGGGGGTATAGGTCCCAGCCTATCCCGGATCGAACGTTGGGGCCCTGATCTATCTCGAGCCGGCTATGGAAGAGGAGGTCCTAGGAGATCGAAAGCAGGTGGCCTAGCTCCGAGCCTGCTCGGCTCTCCCTGATCATTCAGGTTGGTTGGCTGGATCGTGATGCCTTCAGCGAGAAGGCGGACGCGGATGGATTCTACGAAGGCCGCCGCTTGTTGGTCGAGCGCTGTCTGGCTTACTATAGGGTGGCCAGTAGCCCACGTATTGGTTGTCTGGATCGGAGCTTGACTACTATATCATGACTTTCTCCCCTTTCTTGGGGCTTTTCGTGTTAGCCTCGCCGGAGGTTGCTCCGAGACTCTATGCTGGCTTTGGGAGGAGCGGAGCCTCATAGTTCCTGTAAAACAACTGAAGTGTAAATGCAAATAATTGGTTAATTGGGTGTAGGGTATTTCCCACAGACGGCGCCAGAAAGTGTTAACGAAAATTTTGCTTAAGATGAGAAATCTCAGTTAACACCCTCAAGACCACTACCACGTAGGTGGTGGCCAAGATTAATCGTATGTGTCAACAATGCGTTTAGAAATGATCAAGAACAATGAAAGAACAATGATACAGTTTAACATCCAAAAGAGAATAATATTTTCTTTATTGAACGTGTATGATATACAAATTTCTTTCTAGGGTATAGTTGAATGTTTGTCGTATGCTTGTCGAATAGTAGTCCCCTCTTTTTCATTTTCTTTCTTTTCTATTTATACATAGTTTGTCGGTCAAACAGACTGATTCTCCCCTTGATTTTCTCAGTCTCTCCCCTCCTTATCGGGCGGGATTTCTCGTTTTAATGTCATTGACTTTGCCGAATTGAGAGTATCATGGTGGAGATCAACTTATTTCCTTTTTGAATTCTATTACTTGTTCTGCATATAGGTAACGTTTCCAGATATGATTCAGTGTATCCCTCGTATCCTTTCAGCATGATCCTTTATAGAGGTCGTTGAATATGGCATGGTGTGGTGCACAAACCAGTGAGGTTGATTAGTGTTCTGACCTTGATATCTGAGAAGTTTCATCCAGCTTGGAGCCAGATCTGGCTTCCCTTGACCCTTTCAAAGCTAGATGTGGCTTTCCCTGACCTTTCGAAGCTAGGTGCGGCCTTCCTTCATCCAGCTTGGAGCCAGGTCTGGCTTCCCTTGATCCTTTCGAAGCTAGTTATGGCTTCCCTTGACCTTTCGAAGCTAGGTGCGGCCTTCTAGGGACATTCTTCTGTGTTAATCGAGGTACAGGCGAGTCTCTGGAGCGTTTGCGAGGTGACCTCGATTTCGGAGAGCTTCTAGCTTTGGTGATGCGGGCTAGATCTGATCGTTCCGGGCTCTATCCCGGATGTTTTCGGAGCCCGTCCTCATTCCTGGGGTGGTATCGTAGTTCGGCTCTGGATAGAGAGGTCTCCTGGTGGAAACTCTCGGGTATGAAACCAGGTCTGAGAGGTGGAAAATTTTCCTTTGGTCCTTAGCCAATTTTGGCTATTAACAAGTATATTAAAATAAGAGAGTCTATAACAATTGAAAGTTTGAAGAGATTTCGTCGTGCTGTTGTGGAGGAATATGCTGGTGAGTATCTAAGATCACCTAACGCTACTGACGTTGCTAGACTACTCCGTATTGGTAAAGATCGTTTTTTCAGGAATGCTGGATAGTCTAGATTTTATGCACTGGAAGTGGAAAAATTGTCCAACAGCTTGGGCAGGACAATACGCAGGTCGTAGTGGATCCCAAACTATTATTCTAGAGGCTGTAGCTGATTATGATCTGTGGATATGACATGCATATTTTGGTTTTCCAGGTACGAACAATGATATTAATGTGTTGGAGGCATCTCATCTTTTTGCCAACCTCGCTCAAGGTATTGCTCCTCCAGCTCATTATGTCATTCAAGGAAAAGAATATAATATGGGTTATTATTTAGGTGATGGTATATACCCAAAATGATCTACGTTTGTACAAACTATTCATGATCCACATGGTCGGAAAAAAAATTATTTGCAATGAAACAAGAAGGATGTAGAAAAGACGTAGAACGTGCATTTGGAGTTCTTCAATCACGGTTTGCAATTATGGCAGGACCGGCGCGTTTTTGGCATAAACATGTTTTACATGATATAATGACTACGTGCATTATTATGCACAACATGATAATCGAGGATGAGCGTGATGTTGATGCATCAATTAAGGATCATATGGAAGCACCAACTCCAGAAGTTGAGATGATGTTAGATGAAAATACCGATTTCAAGAATTCATGGCTCGACATAGAGAAACTAGGGATAAAGAGGCTCACATTACACTCTGAAATGCCTTAATAGATCATTTATGAGATGAATATACTAATTCAGATAATTAGATGATGATCAATATATACTTTTATTTTTATATTTTTTTCTTTTTCATTTGCTGAAATGTAATGTTTAAGTTATTTTAATAATATATGCAATATTTTACATAATTAAATTTAATATATTTTAATGTATTAATTTCATAATTTATTTTGTCGTATTGCAATATTATGTTAATTATGGGGTGAAATATTAATTGTAGAGAAATATTAAAAAAAGGAAAGAAAGGGAATATTAAAAAGAATATTCTTTTTAGTATAAAGTTTGGTGCGGTGTGTTGGAGATGGAATAGTGAAATAGTGTTACATTTGCATTATTTTAGTGCAAAAGTTACACCAAAACCACTATTTGGGTTGGAGATGCCGTAAAGCTTCTATTTTTATAATCAAATTCTTTTCTGTTTTGTTCTGCAATTGGTGGGTTTCACAGCTAATTCACTTCTTTCTCTTCTTTATTTGTTTTACATTTTGATTCTGTATTGTTCAATAAATCGGTTCTTTCACAGGGAAGAAGAAACAACAACGCCGTCAAAGGTTACTTTTTGATTCAGAGAGAAGTTTGTCTAATTATAGAGACTCTTCCAATGCACAGAGCAGTGTTAGCGAAAGTGGGAATATAGAAATTACATTCTTCGAACTCAATACAGTGATAGCTGCAACAAGGAATTTTTCCTCTGACAAACAAGCTTGGACGAGAAGGGTTTGGCCCAGTTTTGAAGGTAATTAATTTCTCTTCATTTTGAAGTTTCTGGTTTACATTTTTCATATATCTGAGTGATGGGTATGAAATATTTTGGCAATCAAAGAGATTTTTGTTAAGTTTGAGAGTTGAGGATTGATGCAAGTGTTGTTTACATTGATTTTTTTTTTCAGGGTCAGTTAGCTAATGGACAGGAGATAGCCGTTAAAAGATTATCGAATAATTCGGGACAAGGTATTGAAGAATTCAGGAATGAAGTCTTGTTAATTGCTAAACTTCAACACAGAAATCTTGTAAGGCTATTGGGTTGTTGCATTGAGAAAGATGAAAAGATGTGTATAATTTATGAATTTATGCCAAACAAAAGCTTGGACTATTTTATCTTTGGTATGATTCCTTAATTAGTAATTATGCAATTGATATGTATATTTATTAGCTTGTGTTGTGTGTTTATTGTTTCTATTATATGTGATATACCATTCTAATGAAGCAGATCAATCAAGAAAATTGTTGCTGGATTGGATAAAGCGCTTTGAAATAATTTTGGGAATTGCTAGAGGAATACTTTATCTTCATCAAGATTCCAGGTTAAGAATCGTCCAAAGAGACCTAAAAGCAAGTAATGTCCTTCTAGATGGAGAAATAAACCCAAAATCTCGGATTTTGGTACTGCAAGGATAGTTGGAGGAGATGAAATTCAAGAAAACACAAAGAGAGTGGTTGGAACATTGTAAGTCACATAAGACAGTGATTGTTGAAAACGAACTTTTAAACTAGGAGTATATGTTGTAGCTAAATTCTTTAATGTCTATGAAATGCAGTGGTTACATGTCACCGGAGTATGCATTAAACGGCCTCTTCTCAGTGAAATCAGACGTCTTCAGCTTCGGAGTTATTCTATTAATTAAAGATTGTAAGTGGGAAAAAGAATTGGGGGTTTTACCATGAGAGTTCATCGTTAAGTTTGTTAAAATAGGTATGTAGTTGACACGTTTCTGTTTTCTTCGATCTTGTGTTCCATTCTTCAACATTGGCCAAAACTTGACATGATTTATTGTGATGAACATGTTGAAATAAGATATGGGAGCTCTGGGAGACAATAAGGCCCTGGAGATAGTTGACTCTTGCATTGCTTCTTGTCCAGCTCATGAAGTTTTGAGGTTCATCCAAGTCGGGCTCCTGTGCATGAAAGACGATGCAAGAGATATGCCAACCATGTCAACTGTTGCTTTTATGTTATGCAATGAAGCAACACTTCCTTGTCCAAAGCAATCTACATTTACTTTCAGGCGGAGGAATGACCCAGAGTCATCTACCAAAGGTACAAATTGTTTTGCTAATGAGGTGACAATTACAACACTTAATGCTCGATGAATTTGTTAGGTTCTGTAAACATATTTGTATGAATTGTAGTTACAGCTTTTTGAATTACGGATTAACGTTTGCCGTGTCATGCTAATTTTTGAATTACTATTTTTGTATATATGTAATAAAAATCATGATATATACTTCTATGTATAATGACTAATAAGAAAGAAGAGAAGTATTTCATACTAGAAGATTGTCCTGCACTTTAAAAGAATCAAAGCAAACTTTGCATATAAAAAAACTTCAAATCTTAGCTTTTACTTAAATCATTGTAGATTGTAGATTGAGGCACAATTGCCATGTTTATCGGTCAACAAACTTAAAGAGTTTGTGTGATAAAATTATATTATATAGAGCCTTGAACATGATAAGCGTCCAACCTGTGAAAAAAAAAAAGCATAATAGAAATACATTGGAAATAAAGTTGCATTTGAGCTTGATCTCATCAGATTTACATACAAGCCGTTGATACTTGGACTCGAAACATAATCTCAATTGAAGTTTCAACTTTTAATTGATTGTCACAAGGCTTGCCAACTGAACAACATTTAATCAGAGAAAAATCTCCCCAGTTCCAACGCCTGCCATTAAGGCTGGTTGGTGCCTAGACAGCTGAAGTGGCTGCCTAAGTCCCCACCTAAAATGAAGGTCCCAAATTCTATTCATTACTTATTTTATAATTAATTAAGAAGCTCAAAATCGGAAGGCAAAACGGCCGAGTTTTGGGAAAACTGCAATGTATTAGGGAGTAACAATTCCAGGAATATATTATGGATCAAAAACGGATGTGGTTTGCCACTTCAAAGAGTCTCCCAATGTGTCCTGCATCATTATATTTTCAGAATTAAATTTTCATATTAAAAGCTTTCCCATTTCAAAGCTACTTTCAAAAATCTCAATCATTTTAGTTATTTATCAAATAAACTCAATCCAAAATTCACATAATAATTTTCTATTCAAATTATTTGGTCAACTATTAAAAAACTTTTTTATATCCATAGTCAAACATAAGTGTATGAACACAACCATTAATTTCATTCAATCTATAAGTGACACTTTGACAATTGATGATTCCGTGTATGCCACTGAACACACAACCACTTATTTACTTGGCAATTTCCATTGACTAGAATGCCTATATTTGTTGACCCTTACTTTTTTTCATTCATATACGGGAGAAAAAACGTCGAAATTACATGAAAAAAATTCCTGAACACTTATCTTCATGGGGTGTAATAGAGCTCTATGTATCTCAGCACTGTTTGTTAATCAGAACTCTTCTGTTCATTTCATGCATTAGACACAATAACCGGAACCCATGTCATTTTCTTCTTTTGTTTTTTTACCAAGAGCCAATTTCATTTTCTCCATTAACTAACAACACTTTTTGACATTATTGATTCCGTGGCTAAAAATTCCTGCTAGCAACCAACGAATCACGTTAGCTTGTTGACCCTTACTAATTAAAAACAAAATAATGTCAAAATCACATGAAACAAGTGGATACTATTTATAATATCCACTTGTTTGTCGAATTTTACTGTCTAATTGACAAAGAAATAATAAAAATGACAAACAAGTGGATGCTCATAAAAGTTGTCACATCCGAGAAACACAGCCCAAACACTTATCTTCATGGGGAGTTATAGAGCTCTCTGTATCTTGGTACTGTTTGTGATATTCGATCTCTTCAGTTCACTTCATGCATTAGAGACAATAACCGGAACCCAGTTCATAGCTGATGATGAAAACGGAAGCCTTATATCGTCTGATGGAAACTTCAAACTGGGGTTCTTCAGCCCTGGCAAGTCTCAAGCTCGTTATGTTGGAATATGGTTCAATAAAATCTCAGAACAAACTGTAGTTTGGGTCGCCAACAGAGAAACTTCAATTTGGAACTCTTCAGGTATTTTCAAGATTGGTGGAGATGGAAATCTTGCAGTTTTTTGTTGTAATCAGAGCAGTCCTCTTTGGTCTACCAATGTTTCGGTGCCTGCACAAACCTCTGCTTCCAAGCTCTTAGATTCAGGAAATCTGGTTCTGGTAGCGAAAGAGACAATTATATGGCAGAGCTTTGATTATCCTACAGACACCATTCTTCCTTGTATGAAAATTGGATGGAACCGGAAAACTGGCCTCAACCATATCCTAACTTCATGGAAGTCGATTGATGATCCCACGCCTGGGGAATTCTCTTCAGGGTTTGACCTTCACAGCATACCTCAGTTATTTTTGTACAAGAACTCAGTTCCACACTGGCGCAGTGGCCCTTGGAATGGTCGCACCCTGAATGGCTTGCCTGAAGTCAGAGGCCACGATGATTATTTCTCTGACCAGATTGATCTTGTCGATATCACATTTGTGAGCAATGACAATGAAATCTATGTTAAATATTCAACGAAAAAGGGTGCTGGTTTCTCCATAATTGTTCTGGAGTCCATAGGACTTCTGACAAGAATAATCTGGCACGAGAGCCAGAGATGGATAAAAGTCCACGTCATTCGCCAGGACATGTGTGATGAGTACATGCGATGTGGTGCAAACGCAATTTGCAATGAGGATACGTTTGCACATTGTGCATGCATGCCAGGGTTTGAAAAGTTGTATCCTCATGACTGGTACCTAAAATGTCAGGAAACAAGGAAAGAAGGTTGTGGCAAAGGCGACGGGGAGGGTTTTGTGAGACTGGAAGGTGTAAAGTTTCCGGATGCAAGAAATTCTACTCTTTACAGTAACATGAGCTTAGAGGAGTGTGGGAGAGAGTGCTTGAAGAGTTGTAACTGTACAGGGTATGCTAATGTATATGTTGATGAATTGGGACGAGGTTGCATAGCATGGTATGGTGAGTTACGAGACATGAGACGTTATAAAAGTGGACAGGATTTTTACCTAAGAGTAGATGCTGTGGAGCTAGGTATGTACTCTCTTTTTCCATAATAGTGGCATGAATTCTAGGTTTTGTCGTCTGTCTGCTGTCAGCAGCAAAAAGTTCTTATAAATAAAGATCATCAGTTCAAAATTTCTTGAGCCTGAAAGAAATTATAAATTTGCAGCTGCGGATGCCCAGAAAAACGCAAAAGTACACGGTCTTGCAACAAAAAGTACGCTTGTATTTCTTATTGTTCCCATTGTTGTTGAAACACTTCTAGCATCCCTGTGCTTTTACTACATGTGGAGAAGGAATGCGAAGAGGAAAGGTGATTCGAAGGACTCGAAACTATACATCTTAATCTATTGTTTCTTCTCAAATTGCTAAAATTCATCGGTCTACCTTTACTACAGGGCAGAAGCAGAAACAACGACGTCGTCAAAGGTTAGTTTTGGATTCGGCAAGAAGTTTGTCTAACCATATGGACTCTTCTAACAGTAGTGGTGAAAGTGGGAGTACAGAATTGACATTGTTCGAACTAAGTACTGTTACAGCTGCAACAGATCATTTTTCTTCTGCTAATAAGCTCGGACGAGGAGGTTTTGGCCCAGTTTACAAGGTAAATTCTCTTTATTTCTTAATTGAGACAAGTTTTCCATTGCAATATGTTGATACCAAAAATAGTCCAACGATCGTGATTTGTTTTGATGTGGGAAAGAACTCTTTGTCGTTGTCCTCAAACCTTGCTCGAGATTCAAGACAAGTTTTCCATTTCTCTTTTTTGCATGAACCAACTACTTCAAACACTACCTAAACTTCGAATCAGACTTCATCTTGAATCTCAAGCAAGGTTTGAGGACAACAACAAAGAGTTCGTTCCCACACCTCTGATCTCGTCCTGTCTGGTCAGTTTCTTGATAGCTCGGTGGTTTCTTTCAATTCGTTGGCTTCAATCTTCATGGCAGTTTTGCTAGTTTTGAGCGGTTCGAACTTGGGGGAGTTTTTTGTTCAGTGGGGTGACCTCTGTTTTTGTGTTGGGTTGTTTTTGTCAGCTGTTAGGGGATAGCGTCTTACTGGTCTGCATTAGTGCTTGGGTGTCTTGCTCTGTTTTGCTCTTGTGTGTCCTGTTTCGTTTGTTGCAGGGGGTCTGGTTGTGGAGGCTCAGCTGGTTGTGTTTGCTGTTTTGCACATCATTATTAATCTTGTAGGCTCAGCTGAGACTAGACAGTTCGATGGCTCAGCTGGTTGGTGCTTTAGCTGGTGTAGTTTCTTGCGGCGTCTACTTGGGTCGTATGTTCTGATTTGTGGGTCTTGTATTGGCTTTGGTTGTTGTCCCTTTTGCCCTTTGTTGGTTTTCTATTACTGAAATATCGCCGTTCAAAAAAAAAATCAAAACAAATATCAATCATCGGACTAGTTTTGGTATCAACACAATAGATAATTTTGTTGCATTTGTGTTCTGTCCTTGCCCCTTGCCCTTCCAACAAAAGCATTCGATATGTCATCTATGTGAAGAACAATGCTACTCTTAATCTATATGAGGTTTGAGTATTCAATTTGATTTTTCAGGGTCAATTACCTAATGGACAAGAAATTGCTGTCAAAAGATTATCGACGAATTCAGTACAAGGAATCCTGGAATTCAAAAATGAGGTCTTAGTGATTGCAAAACTTCAACATAGAAATCTTGTTAGACTCTTGGGTTATTGCATAGAGAAAGAGGAGAAGCTTTTAATCTATGAATTCATGCCTAACAAAAGCTTGGACTACTTCATTTTTGGTATGGTTAGTCCTTATTAGTTTTTCAATTTTAGTCTGTATTGCTTTTTTTTTTGTTGCAAGATGTTTGTATTGCTTTTGTGTCTACTCTAATATTTATTTTATGTGATATGTTGGAATTGAAGCAGATCAATCACGAAAACAGTTGTTAGATTGGAAAACACGTTTTGATATAATTTTAGGAATTGCTCGAGGAATCCTTTATCTTCATCAAGATTCCAGATTAAAAATTATCCATAGGGACCTAAAAGTTAGTAATATTCTTCTAGATGGAGAGATGCAACCCAAAATTTCAGATTTTGGCACTGCAAGAATATTTACAGCGGATGAAACCCAAGCAAATACAAAAAGAGTTGTTGGAACTTAGTAAGTCAACGTAAAACACAGTGAATACGAAATGAACTTATTTCCCTTATTGTGCCAAAGTTTTTATTATATTACTAACAATATCTTCATAACATGAAGTGGTTATATGTCACTAGAGTATGCACTAGACGGCCTTTTTTCTATGAAATCAGACGTTTTTAGTTTTGGAGTTATACTATTAGAGATCATTAGTGGTAAGAAGAACAAGGGTTATTTCCATGACGATCCATACTCAAATTTGATACAATATGTAAGTTGTTGCCTATCTTTTTTGTGTGTACATGTTTGTTCCATTCATCAATGTTGGCCTGAACTTACATTGATCTTTTATATTCTCATGTATTGCTGGAAATAAGATGTGGGAACTCTGGAGAGATGGTAAGGCCCTGGAGATAGTTGACTCAAGCATAAATGATTCATGTCCAGCAAATGAAGTTATGAGGTGCATTCAGGTCGGGCTCTTATGCGTGCAAGATAACACGAAAGACAGGCCAAGCATGTCGAATGTAGTTTTTATGTTAAGCAATGAAACAGTAGTTCCTTCTCCTAAGAAATCTTCATTTGCTGTCAGGAATAGTGAACATTCATCTACTACTACAGGAACAAAGTGTTCCAATAATGAAGTGACGAATACAACATTTGATGGTCGATGAATTTGATGAATTTATTAGGTTTCCTCGTGGTGTTGTATGAAATTACAGTTAAAATATTTGTATATAAACTAAACTTTCTTAAAACGCCTCATTTCACTTTAACATGTCATCACATGTTTTTTTCTTTAGCTTCACTTTTGACTGCTTTGAGTGCATTCAATGCATCCATGTCTTTACTTTCTTTTTCATAGTTTCTTTAACATGTCCCGGATGAGCAATTGCTTGGGGTAGCCTTACAACTACTAGTCTGTATCTGAAGTAGTCCCTCTCATTAATATCATCAATACAACATACTAATACACTCATTTCTGCTAGCAATCAATGAATTACATTAGCTTGTTGAAAACTCTTACTAATTGAAAACAAAATAATGTCGAAATCACATGAAACAAGTGGATACTATTGCTGGATGCTCATAGAAGTTGTCACAGATACTTTCACATCCGAGAAACACGGCCCAAACACTTATCTTCATGGGGTGTTATAGAGCTCTCTGTATCTTGGTACTGTTTGTGATATTCGATCTCTTCAGTTCACTTCATGCATTAGAGACAATAACTGGAACCCAGTTCATAGCTGATGATGAAAACGGAAGCCTTGTATCATCTGATGGAAACTTCAAACTGGGGTTCTTCAGCCCATGCAAGTCTCAAGCTCGTTAAGTTGGAATATGGTTCAACAAAATCTCGAAACAAACAGTTGTTTGGGTCGCCAACAGAGAAACTCCAATTAGGAACTCTACAGGTATTTTCAAGATTGATAGAGATGGAAATCTAGCAGTTTTTTGTTGTAATCAGAGCAGTCCTCTTTGGTCTACCAATGTTTCAGTGCCAGCAAAAACCTCCGATGCCAAGCTCTTAGATTCAGGAAATCTGGTTCTGGTAGCGAAAGAGACAATTATATGGCAGAGCTTTGATTATCCTATGGACACGGTTCTTCCTGGTATGAAATTTGGATGGAACCGGAAAACTGGCCTCCACCATATCCTAACTTCATGGAAGTCGATTGATGATCCCACGCCTGGGGAATTCTCTTCAAGAATTGACCCTCACAGCATACCTCAGATCTTTTTGTACAAGAACTCAGTTCCATACTGGCGTAGTGGCCCTTGGAATGGTCGAAACCTGAATGGCTTGCCAGACATCGGAAGCCACGTAGATTATTTCACTGACCAGATTGATTTTATCAATATCACATTTGTAAGTAATGACAATGAAATATATGTTAAATTGTCACCGAAAAAGGTTGATGTTTTCTCCATAATTGTTCTGGAGTCCATAGGACTTCTGAAGAGACTAATCTGGCAAGAGAGCCAGAGATGGGTAAAAGTCCAGGTCATTCTCCAGGACATGTGTGATGAGTACATGCGATGTGGTGCAAACGCTATTTGCAATGAGGATACGTTTGCACATTGTGCGTGCATGCCCGGGTTTGAAAGGTTGTATCCTCAGGACTGGTACCTAAAATGTCAGGAAACAAGGAAGGAAGCTTGTGGCAAAGGCGATGGGGAGGGTTTTGTGAAACTGGAAGGTGTAAAGTTTCCAGATGCCAGAAATTCTACTCTTTATAGTAACATGAGCTTAGAGGAGTGTGGGAGAGAGTGCTTGAAAAGTTGTAACTGTACAGGGTATGCTAATGTATATGTGGATGAAATGGAAAGAGGTTGCATAGCGTGGTATGGTGAGTTACGAGACATTAGATGCTATAATAGCCGACAGGATTTTTACCTAAGAGTAGATGCTGTGGAGCTAGGTATGTACCGTCTCTTTTTTCCATAATACTGGCCTGAAATCTCTGTTGTATATGATATATTCAATAGGTTTCACTTGAAGTTTTTTCATCTGTCAGCAGCAAAAGGTTCTTATATATAAAGATCATCAGTTCAAAATTTCTTGAGCCTCAAAGAAATTTTAAATTTGCCGCTGCAGATGCCCAGAAAAACGCAAAAGTACATGTTATAGCAACAAAAAATACGCTTGTTTTTCTTTATGTTCCCCTTACTGTTGAAACACTTCTGGCAGCCCTGTGCTTTTACTACTTGTGGAGAAGGAATGCGAAGAGGAAAGGTGATTCGAAGGACTCGTAACTATACATCTTATTCTATTGTTTCTTCTCATATTGCTAAAATTCATCGGTCTACCTTTTTACTACAGGGCAGAAGCAGAAACAACAACGTCGTCAAAGGTTAGTTTTGGGTTCGGCAAGAAGTTTGTCTAACCATAAGGACTCTCCAAATAGCAGTGGTGAAAGTGAGAATACAGAATTGACGTTGTTCGAACTAAGTACTTTGATAGCTGCAAATGATCAATTTTCCTCTGCTAATAAGCTTGGACTTGGAGGCTTTGGCCCAGTTTACAAGGTAATTATTTCTTAGTTAAGACAAGTTTTCCACTGCAATAGATATTAATGTTCAAAGCAATGTTGATAACTTTTGATAACTAATAGAATACAACTCCAATTGAATTTTCAGGGTCAATTACCAAATGGACAAGAGATAGCTGTCAAAAGATTATCATCGAATTCCAGACAAGGAATCCAGGAATTCAAAAATGAGGTCTTATTGATTGCAAAACTTCAACATAGAAATCTTGTTAGACTCTTGGGTTATTGCATAGAGAAGGATGAGAAGATTTTAATCTATGAATTTATGCCTAACAAAAGCTTGGACTACTTCATTTTCGGTATGTTTACTCCTTAGTTTTGCACTTCTTGTGAGTGTGAATTGTTTACTCCTTACTCTAATATTGATTATAACTGATACGATGTAATTGAAGCAGATGAATCAAGAAAGATATTGTTGGATTGGAAAACATGCTTTGATATAATTTTAAGAATTGCTCGTGCGATCCTTTATCTTCATCAAGATTCCAGATTAAGAATTATCCATAGAGACCTAAAAGTTATTAATATTCTTCTAGATGGAGAGATGCAACCCAAAATTTCAGATTTTGGTATTGCCATAATATTTGGAGCGGATGAAACCCAAGCAAATACAAAAAGAGTTGTTGGAACTTAGTAAGTCAATGCAAAAGACGGTGCACACGGAATTATTAACAATATCTTCATAACATATAAATGTAATTGAAGGTCATTAATATCTATGGCTTTCAATGGTTATATGTCACCAGAGTATGTACTAGACGGCCTCTTTTCAATGAAATCAGACGTTTTCAGTTTTGGAGTTATACTATTAGAGATCACAAGTGGCCAGAAGAACAAGGGTTTTTTCTATGATGATCCATACTCAAATATGATACAATATGTAAGTTGTTGCCTATCTTTTTTGTGTGTGTACATGTTTGTTCCATTCATCAACGTTGACCTGAACTTACATTGATCTTTTATATTCTCATGTAATGCTGGAAATAAGATGTGGGAACTCTGGAGAGATGGTAAGGTCCTGGAGATAGTTGACTCATGCATAAATATTCGTTTCCCGCAAATGAAGTTATGAGGTGCATTCAGGTCGGCTCTTATGCGTGCAAGATAACTCGAAAGACGGGCCAAACATGTCGAATGCAGTTTTTATGTTAAGCAATGAAACAGTACTTCATTCTCCTAAGAAATCTTCATTTCCTGTCAGGAATAGTGAACCAGATTCATCTACTGCAGGAACGAAGTGTTCCATCAATGACGTGACGAATACAACATTTGAAGGTAGATGAATTTGTTAGGTTTCCCCTATTAAGGATTATCTGGTTTGTTTATATTTATCTTAACTAATCCTGTATAAGTATGAGTCTATTTGTTTACATGACTCCTAGTTCACTTAGAATACGAAGACTTAGTCTTCAAGTATATACACTTGTATAAATATAGCTGTACTGTTTTCATTCAAATATGCAATACAGAATATTATTCATTCTGTCATATTATGGTATCAGAGCCACACTAAAACTCAAACGAGTTCTCTGATCCAGCTATGACCACCATCAACCCAAACGAGTCCAACACCTCCTCAAATACAAACGAGTCCAACACCTCCTTAAACACCACCATCATCTCATCAACCTCTTCTTCCCATAACATCACCACTTCCTCTAACACAATAATCTCCATTAATGTCACAGCTCAAGCTCCTCTAAAATTGACAGCAACCAATTACAGGTCATGGAAACTACAGTTCCACACACTTCTTGTGGGATTCGATCTTATGGGCTTCGTTGATGGTCAGAACCCATGCCCACCAGCAACAATCACGGCTGGTGATACCACCACACCAAATCCGGCGCACCAACTATGGACCAGGCAAGATCAATTGCTTCTGAATGCAATTCTTGGATCCATCTCTCCATCAATTATTCCATTTATTTCTTCCGCTCAAACGGCTCGTGATGCTTGGACCACGCTTGCAAACACATATGCCAAACCTTCCAGAGGCCACATCATGCATCTCAAAAGTGTCCTTACAAATGTTACAAACAGAACTCAAACCATTACTGAATACATGCAAAACATCAAGTCAATCGCCGATGAACTGGTCATGCTTGACGCTCCGGAAAATCCTGAAGACCTAACTGTTAAGATCTTAAATGGTCTGGGTGATGAGTTCAAAGACATCTCCTCTACTGTACATGCCCGTGACACTGCAATATCCTTTGAAGAACTCCATGAGAAGCTCATCAATTGTGAAGCAATAATGAAACAAAAGGCTGTAAAACTTCAGAAACTCCCTATTACCGTAAATTATGCTGCAAAACAAGGCTCATGAAATCATCACAACACCTACACTCGCCGACCAAACAACCAACCTCACAACCCGACTTACACCAACGCCAAGCAAGCTGAACATCTTGGTCCAAATCAGCAATCTCACGGTCCAAATCAGAATAACAGGTATTCTTCGAATCCACCTAACAAACCTCGCGCATATCGTGGTTTTTGTCAGCTCTGCAGTGAGCAAGGACACACGGCAAAGCAATGTTCACTGTTTACGACCAGTCCTGTTCACTCTAAGCCTTCAACCGGCCAGTCCACCAGACCATGGCAGCCGCTAGAGCACTATGCAGCCCCAAACAACGTCACTGCTCCTGAGTGGCTCCTTGACTCTGGTGCTTCTCACCATGTGACCTCTAATCTTAACAACTTGTCACTCCATTCTCCATACAATGGCTCAGACGACATTATGATTGGTGATGGTTCAGGTTTGCACATCACACACACTGGCTCCCTCCACCTACCCTCAAAATCAAAAACCTTTGTATTATCTAATGTGTTATGTGTACCCAGTATGAAACAGAATCTAATCTCTGTATCCCAGTTTTGTATTGTTAACCACGTCTCTGTTGAATTCTCACCTTACTCTTTTGCTGTGAAAAATCTTCGTACGGGGGTGCAACTCCTGCAAGGACGGAATAACGGTGGTGTTTACGAATGGTCGTCTCATGCTAAGCCGAAGTCACCTCCTATCATCGCATTCTCCAGTGTCAAAACCTCGATCTCGGAATGGCATCACCATCTAGGTTATCCGTCACCAAAAATAATTCATAAGTTAGTGTCGTCCCAGGAATTGTCTGTTTCGTCAGTTAGTAAGTCTAGTTTTCATTGTGATGCATGCAAATGTAATAAAACTCATAAATTACCTTTTTCGGTTTCAACTGTCTATAGTTCAAAACCCCTTGAGGTAATTTACTCGGATGTTTGGAGTTCCCATATTATTTCTAGAGATGGTTATAAATATTATGTTTTATTTGTTGATCATTTTACGAAATACATGTGGTTGTATCCTTTAAAAAATAAATCCAATGTCCACGATGTATTCATGCGTTTTAAAACACTAGTAGAAAAAAATTTTGGACACTCCATTGTTTCGTTCTATAGCGATAATGGTGGTGAGTCCATCGCTTTGAAAAACACTCTTTCCACTTATGGTATTTCACATTACACCACACCACCACATACACCGGAACATAATGGCGTTTCCGAGCGTCGTCATCGTCACATTGTCGAAACAGGTCTCTCCCTCCTCACTCATGCATCACTGCCTCTTTTCTTTTGGTCTTATGCTTTCACCACAGCAGTCTACCTAACTAATAGGATGCCAACTCCAGTCCTAGACATGTCATCCCCATTTGAGAAAATTTTCTCTTCTCGTCCATCATATGCAAAATTGCGTATATTTGGGTGCCTATGCTACCCGTGGACCAAACCATACAATCATCACAAATTAGAACCTCGGTCTAGAGCGTGTGTCTTTCTAGGATACTCACTTTCCCAAAGTGCATATCATTGCTTAGACTTGAAGACTGATCGTATATTCGTCTCCCGCCATGTGACGTTCGTTAAGTCTATTTTTCCATATGCTACATATCATGATCCATCTCCTAGATCTAGTTCCGAGTCTCACGAGTCTTGGCTGTCACATCTATCACTGACGGCCATTGTCCATACTCACCATGCCCATTCCTCCAATAATATGGCTGCACATGAGGCTTCTCATTCGGCAGCACCAACAGATTCCCGAGCTCGAGCTCTAACCCGGCTTTCCATCCTACCCGAACTAGGTCCAGCTGCGTCCCATGACCATCTCGCACCAACAAGTTCAGCCGTGACACACACCAGCTCTCCCGTGACTCACACCAGCTCACCCGCTAGCCACACCAACCTACCCGCAATACACATCAGCTCACCCACACCTCAATCAACCCAGCTCAACACTACACCACCTGAACCGAGACCTGATCCAGCAACCCAAACTGGCCATCCCATGATTACAAGATCAAAAAATAATATCCACAAACCGATCACCAAGCTTTCCCTCACCAGTGTGCTGGCTTCACCAATACAAATTGAGCCAACTTGTGTCTCTCAAGCTCTAAAGTCACCCGAATGGCGTCAGGCGATGTCAGATGAATTTGGTGCACTAGAAATGGCATATGGGACTTGGTTCCCTCTCAGTCATCTCACAATACTGTAGGTTGCGGGTGGGTTTTTCATATCAAGCGGTCTCCAGATGGTTCTATCTCTAGATATAAGGCTCGTCTGGTAGCCAAAGGTTTTCATTAACGGTCGTGCCTTGACTACACAGAGACTTTCAGTCCAATGGTTAAGACAACTACTATTCGGGTAATACTAAGTGTAGCGGTTGCTCGTGGTTGGCCCCTACGTCAACTGGATGTGAACAATGCCTTTCTTCAAGGGCATCTCTCTGAGGATGTCTTCATGGCACAACCGTCAGGCTTCACTGACCCCTTGTATCCATCCCATGTGTGCCGTCTCAAAAAGGCTATTTATGGTTTAAAATAGGCTCCTCGTGCTTGGTACAATGAGCTTCGCCAACATCTTCTCCAAACCGGGTTTGTCAATTCCTTATCTGACTTCTCTTTATTTATTTTTAATGAGAATGGCTACACTCTTTTTTTGCTAGTGTATGTTGATGACATTATTGTCACTGGAAGCAATGGGGTGCTTGTGGACAAGTTTGTTGCCTCGCTAGCTCAGCGTTTCTCAATAAAGGATCTCAGATGCTTATCATATTTTTTAGAGGTTGAAGTTCTTCCCTCTCCGCATGGACTTTTTCTAACACAACAGAAGTAAATTACTGATCTCTTGGCTCGCACCAAAATGCTTGATTCCAAACCAGTTCAAACGCATCTCCCAACGGATCATTCTCTACAACTTCTTGATGGCACATCTTTGACTGATGCAACTGAATTTCGTAGTGTGGTTGGGGTGCTGCAATACCTCTCTTTCACCAGGCCTGACATCGCATTCGCTGTCAATAAACTCGCCCAGTTCATGCATCGCCCAACAACTGGGCATTGGTCTCTCACCAAGCGACTTCTTCGTTACCTTCGTGGAACGCTTGGCCACGGTTTGTTTTTGCGTCGTGACTCGCCGTTGTCCCTACATGCCTTTTCCGATGCGGATTGGGCTAGCAACCAGGATGATCTCACCTCCACAAGTGCATATGTGATGTTCCTCGGGTCAAATGCAGTTTCGTGGTGCTCTCGCAAGCAGAGGTCTGTTGCTCGATCCTCCACTGAGGCCGAATATCGTGCAGTCGCTTTGGCTGCAGCTGAGGTGCTCTGGCTCTCCTCCCTACTGAGTGAATTGTCCATTCCATCCGCCTCTCCACCGATAATTTACTATGACAACGTTGGTGCCACATATCTCTGCTCCAATCCGGTCTTCCACTCGGGTATGAAACACATCACCATTGACTTTCATTTCGTGCGTGAAAGAGTTCGATGAGGCCAACTCCTTGTCTCTCATGTTGCTTCATCTGATCAGCTGGCTGATTAGCTTACAAAACCTCTACCGCGACCTCGCTTCACTCTACTCAGGTCCAAGATTGGTGTCTCTCCATACCCACCATCTTGAGGGGGCGTATTAAGGATTATCTGGTTTGTTTATATTTATCTTAACTAATCCTGTATAAGTATGAGTCTATTTGTTTACATGACTCCTAGTTCACTTAGAATACGAAGACTTAGTCTTCAAGTATATACACTTGTATAAATATAGCTGTACTGTTTTCATTCAAATGTGCAATACATAATATTATTCATTCTGTCATATTATCCCCATGGTGTTGTATGAAAGTACAGTTAAAATATTTGTATATGAATTAAACCTTCGCGTCATTTCACTTTAACGCGCCATCACACTGCTTTTCCTTTAGACTAGGTATTATTTATATAGTATATAATATTTTTGAATCATATAATTTATTTAAGAAGCTAAGCTTACATATTTGAATTCAACTTACAACATATATATTATAGACTTCAATCAATTAGCTCTTTTATATGATCACTTGCAGATATGTGTTTTTTTTTAATATTCCATCAAGCCATGCAAGGCCCAAAGGTACAACAGCAATCCTGAAAAGGAAGAATAACAAACAGCAAACAAAAGACCCCGCAAACAACCAGACAGTATAAAAGAAGAAACGAAAAACAGAGGACCAGGCCAGCAGCTGCACCAACAAGCGCCAGGGCATAAACAGGGGAGCACACCAGCCAGAGCTCACAGTTAGCTCCAATGGAGGATGTCTCCATTTGAGCAAGACCCCAACTTTGCAAGATTATCGGTGAAAGAATTGAACATCAGAGAAGCGTGGACGATCTCCATACCAACCCAATTTTTCATGTGAAACCGAATGCAGTAAATCAGCTCAACATTATCAAGACTACCAAAATCATCACTATTAATCCAAGACACGGCAGTCTTCGAGTCGCTAACGATTGAGATAACACGACCATGGAGAGAGGGTTCGGAGAGGCACAAATCAAGAGCCTTTTTGATTGCCAGTATTTCAGCAGAGTTAGAGTCCAGTGGTCCTACAAAATAGGAGAAAAGGCACACCACCTTCACATTCAAATCCCTCAAAACACCACCGATGCCCGCTTACGAGACTTTAGTGACATCAATCTTATGAGAAGAATTTGAAGTATTTAAAAAACAAATTACACCCAACTACCTGAGGTTTGGGATTTTACACTCTGAAATAATTTTTTAAAACTCACATTGACCTCCCCTAATATATGAGTGAGAGAGGCTTTTAACGCATTTGGAGAGAGTGTTTATTTTAGATTATTATAATTTATTAATAAATTTATTTATTTATTATTAAAAAAAATCATTTTTTTAAATCTGTTTTTTTTTTAAATTTTATGATTTTTTTTAACCATGGGTATTTTTCATCTTTTTACTGTTTTTAGACCTCTGTGGTCAAACTTAACTGAATGGGAGACCATTGTAAGTCTTTCAATAAATTGTTTTTGAGTGCAAAATCTCTAATCTCAGGTAGTTGGGTGTAATTTGTTCTTACTTAAAATATTACCCTTTTGGCTTTTACTCCTCTTATCAAAGTTGTAAGAACTACAAGCTGCAACAAAGTCACTTCAAAAAAAAAAATAATAATAACAAAGTCAAGTTATTTCACCTAATCCGTAACTACCATGCCCAGAATTCATACTACAACATTTATGAATGGAAGGGATCCACTATGCCAGTTCCACCAAAGATTTTCTCTTTGATAAGAATGTCAAGAAGTCATTTTTTTTTTACATAAATATTGGCAATGGAGTTTGAAGATTACTGTAACAGAAAACTTACAAGTTTGAGTTATTGTCTGTTAGTGTCGGTTAACGTCAATTAAGGGTGGTTAAACAATTTCGAAAACCTATCATTTTATATATAATATATGGTTGGAAATTGAGTTAGAAAATCTCTATCAGAGATTTATAATCTAAATAAAAATGTTTTTCATTCAAAAAGTAACAAAAATATAAGATAACTTGCAAGTTTTTGCTAATGTCGGCTACAATCGATCAATCAATTTCGAAAAGAAAAGAAATTATATAAGGGTTGGAAATGGAGTTTGAAGATTATTATAAATAATTGACAAGCTAAATTGAAGTTTGTTTCAGACTGAATACCATAAAACTTACAAGTTTGAGCTACTATTGGTTAGAGACGTTTAGACGATTTCGACTGCCTAAAAAGTTACATAAGAAAGTCTGAAATTTTTATTTAATTTTTACCCAAAAAGTTTTTTATTTACATTTTCTTCTTAAAATTTTTATCATGGTCCCCAAAATCTCTAAAATTTAATGTAGATGTTTTCTCCTTTGATCATATGTATACTTCAGAATCAGGACTTTTAGGAGGTTTTCTATTAAATTGCCCGAAAATGATTAGTAAAACACACAAACAAATCAAACCGTAAGAAATTTGATTTCTTTACATACCTCATGTCATGTAATTGATTAATCATTACATGATCATGACATGATTTAAGTGGTTTGTCTGTATATGAAAGGGATCATGATTCTTTCTTGTCTTTTTTTTTTCTTTAGCTTTTAATTAAATTTTAACATCCGGCGGAGTGTGAATACAATGGGCAAGATTAAATTTTGTATTTCTCTCTCATCCATTCAATGAAATGCGCAGTTTTTGGATTTTAAGACAGTTTTTTTTTTCCTCTTCTCCTCCCACTTTATTCGTTCTTTTCATCTCTCTCTCTCTATAGTGTCGATTCACAATTTGCTGTTTTTTATTCTTAAAGTTTAGGTTTTTGGCTCCTAAGTCAGAGATTGAAGACTCAACTATTTTTTAATTTAAGAAATATGGATTAGTTTAGATTCCATCTCTTTGGGTTAAATTGATATGGTTTTTTTTTCGAAGGGATATGTTTGCTTTTAATTTAAGAAGTTGCATTTGTTATTTTGTATTCAAAGTTACTTAGCAATATGCTTCTAGCATTTACTATTGTTTTAGTTTTTTTTTTTTCCATCCAAACTTGTGCAAATGCAATCTACACTGTGATCAAATCACAGCATTCTAGAGAGAGAATGCAGAAAAAATTGAGAGAGAGTGATGAAAAATAACAAACAAAGCGGAAAAAAAAATAAAAAAACTGTATTAGGATCCAAAAACTGTACATTTCATTGAATTGATGAGAGAGAAATACAAAATTGAATCCCCCCATTGAATACACACTCTGCCCCAAACATGGCCCCATGCCCATCCCTACTGGTCTCATTAATATTGTCAATACAACAAACAAAACACCACTACATCCATATACACATACAAACATACAATCAACGAATATCACAAATCATGAATCCTGTAAAATTGTTACTCTACACAGTACTGGTACTGCTTGCCTTCGATCTTGTTCAATTCTCCACATCCACAGACACCACCATCACAGCAAACCATTCCATCAAAGATGGTGAGCTTATAGTTTCTGGTGGAAAAGTTTTCGCGCTTGGATTCTTCAGTCCTGGAAAGTCTCTAAAACGTTACGTTGGAATTTGGTTTCTCCAAATTCAGGAGCAAACCGTTGTTTGGGTGGCAAACAGAGATAATCCCATCAACAGTACATCCGGTGTACTCTCAATCAACGGTCATGGAAACCTCATACTATACGAAACAAACCAAACTACTAGTACTGTTCCTGTCTGGTCTACAAATGTCTCAGTCACTTCCCTGAATGGCCCAGTAGCTCAGCTTTTAGATTCAGGAAATCTTGTTTTGGTTGAAAATGGTACAAAAAATATATTGTGGCAAAGTTTTGATCATCCCACAGATACCATCCTTCCACTAATGAAATACGGGTTATTGGATCGAAGAACCGGTGTGGATCGGTTCATAACATCCTGGAAATCTCCGGACGATCCAGGATCCGGAGACTACACGCAAAGGATGGACCCTACAGGATTTCCTCAGTTGTCACTATACAAGGGTTCGGATAAGTGGTGGAGACTCGGGTCATGGACCGGGAAAAGATGGAGCGGTGAACCGGAAATGACCCTTGATCCTCTCTCTAATTACAATTTTGTCAACAACCGAGATGAAGTTTCCCTTGTGTTTAGTGTAAATGATAGTTCTTTCATAACAAGAATGATAGTGAATGGTTCCGGACATGTGCAACGGTTCACCTGGAAAAATGGAGAAAAAGTTTGGACCTGGACTGCCCCTAATAGCCTGCCGTGTGACTATTATGGTCACTGCGGTCCTAATAGCAATTGTGATTCGAATCAATCGGATGAGTTTGAGTGTACATGCCTACCAGGATTTGAACCCAAGTATCCGCAAGAATGGAATTTGAGAAATGGGTCAGGTGGGTGCACGAGGAAACGCGGGATGTCCACATGCCAAAGAGGAGAAATGTTCGAAAAGATGGCACGCGTGAAGGTGCCCGACACTTCCGTCGCACGTGTGAACATGAGTTTGGGCTTGAAAGAGTGTGAGAATAAATGTTTGAGTGACTGTTCTTGTATAGCTTACACAAGTGCATATTATGAGACTAATGGAGGGATCGGGTGCTTGACATACCACGGCGAGATGATGGATACAAGAAGCTATACAAATGCTGGACAGGATTTATATTTACGTGTTGCAGGCGAATCAGGTATTACGTCTACCGAGTAATTATCAAGTGCAAACCATTAAGTTTTTTCTATTAGTCTACAAATTAAGTTTGTACAAACATGCAGATTAGTCCCCTGAAAAAAAAAATTATGTCCAATTATTAGTGAGCAAAGCAGCTTTCAATATCATGATCAATTTTTATGTGATCATACATCACTGTTTGGACATAACTCTATTGGTGGGTGAATTAATGCACCAATTGATATCAAATTTGTCAAAACTATATATCATTCGTTTTTCTTCTGCTTTAAGATGGTTTACTAGGCAAGAAAGCAATCGTGGCGATCGTGATAGCTTCTTTCATTGCAATGCTTCTTATGATAGCTGCTACGAATTTGTTATTCAGAAGGAGAAGAAGGGGTAATCTAATTTTATTTTCACTTTTTCGCCTTCTTTGTCCATTCGTAATTGTTTATTAAGTTGAGCATGAAGTATTTGTTTATGTGCTTGCTTCCAGAGAAAGCAATGAAAAACCAAATTTTATTGAGTTTCACCGAAAGTTCGCACTCCTTCAGTAGAAATCAACAAGATCTGCCATTACTTGACCTGAGGACAATTGTCGCGGCAACAAATAATTTCTCTTCTGAGAATAAACTTGGTGAAGGTGGTTTTGGTCCTGTTTATAAGGTTGTCTTCTGTAATTACCTGTCTCAAACAGCATGCCATTTGGGTTAAAAAACTTCTGAAAAATAGATATGACTAGAATCCCAACTGATTTTTTCAGGGTCAATTATCCGATGGACAAGAGATTGCTGTTAAAAGATTATCGAAAACTTCTGGACAAGGAATCTTGGAATTCAAAAATGAGGTCCTATTGATAGCAAAACTTCAACACAGAAATCTTGTTAGGCTCTTGGGTTATTGCATGGAGAAAGGCGAGAAGATGTTAATCTATGAATTCATGCCTAACAAAAGCTTGGACTACTTCATTTTCGGTATGGCTACTACTACTTAATTAGTTATGCACTTGGTGTCTATATAATAGCTTGAATATCTATTCTTTCTAATATATGTGGTACAATGTAATTTGAAGCAGACCAATCAAAAAAGCAATTGTTAGATTGGAAAATGCGCTTCGATATAATTTTAGGAATTGCTCGAGGGATCCTTTATCTTCATCAAGATTCCAGGTTAAGAATTATTCATCGAGACTTAAAAGCTAGTAATATTCTTCTAGATGGAGAGATGAAACCCAAAATATCAGATTTTGGTACTGCAAGAATATTTGGAGGGGATGAAACCCAAGCAAATACAAAAAGAGTTGTGGGAACTTAGTAAGTCAACACAATTAAAACATACATACTCTAGGATTACGTTGTAAATGATGTTAATAATATGTACCAATTAATGGCTTGCAGCGGTTATATGTCACCAGAGTATGCATTAGACGGTCTCTTCTCAACGAAATCGGACATTTTCAGTTTCGGAGTAATAGTATTAGAGATCATAAGTGGAAAGCAAAGCAGGGGACTTTTCCATGATGATCCACCCTCATATTTGATACAATATGTAAGTTGTTGCATATCTTTTGTCTTTCTTTTCCACTCTCAACATTGACTTGAAAATTACATTTTTTTTTTGTATTCTCATGAAATTCTTGAAATAAGGCATGGGAACTCTGGAGAGATGGTAAGGCTATGGAGATAGTTGACTCATGCATAGCTGATTCACTTCCTACAAATGAAGTCCTGAGGTGCATTCAGGTCGGGCTCTTATGCGTGCAAGATAATGCGAAAGATAGGCCAAGCTTGTTGACTGTAGTTTCTTTGTTGATCAATGAAACAAGACTTCCCTCTCCGAAGAAATCGACATTTGTTATCAGGAAGAATGAACCAGATTCACCTAGTAGTGAAACTAACAAGTGTTCCATTAATGAGGTAACAATGTCAACGTTTCAAGCCCGATGAATTTGCTAGGTTTTTCCAGACGTGTTTATATGAATTACAGTAACCATTTTTCGACATGATGAATTAAACGTTTTAATGTTGTAGTACTATTCATTTGTATGCTGATGATGTATGTGCAATTACCTCTGCAAAGCTGTTCCCTCTACTTTATCATAATTTAGATCACCAATTCGCTGTCTGTAGGCTGGTCCTTTTCTCACAGGTGAAGATTTACAAGATTTTTGAAGCTTCATGAAGCAGGGCTCATAAGTTTATAGATAACAAGGTACTGGATTGCACAAATGTACACTAATTATATGTGGTGATTATTGAACCATAAAGAGTGGCTCTTACTTCACCTAACAAACCAGCATTTATTGAATCAAACTACAAATGCTGAAGATAGGGTGGGAGTTGGTTTGAGAATAAATGAGCCTGTCCCGACTTATAAGACACCCACGTGAGGTGTTGTCAGTAGAGATCAGGGTGAACTGAGTATGCGCCTCCCGTCACACCAAAAATTTTCTCCCCAATAAGAATGTCACACAGTAGAATCGGTGCTGGTTAAAAGAAATTGAACTCTATTCTTCTCAGATGTTTCCTGAAAAGGTACATCCAACTACTCAGCCACTCAGGTTACCTATTTTCAAAAGTTTCATGTCACATTTGATGAATTCTAAAGTACTCACGGCCAAAATGAGACAAGTCAATATGATTTCGATAAGATTAAAGAAAAAATGAACAAATGACTCTGCTAGCATCATTTAACCCAGTTAAGCACGACAAGTTTTGTCGTTTGTGATCACATGATCAGTAGCTCAAATGTCCTAAACATGAGAAATTAGTGTCTCTCAGAGACCTATAAAAATTCAATCAGTCAAGCTCTCTTATACGATGTTTGTAATCATCCGAGTATCCGACCTAAAAACTTAAACCGATAAAAAATGACCTAACAATAGTATTTAAACTTTTCAACACATTTACTAATCGAAAATGGAATGAGAGAGAATCAAGTGGGAAAGAGAATCGGGAAAGAAATTTGATTCCTTAGGTGGGAGGGGGAATCAAGTTCCCTTTCCAATAGGAACTTAATTCCTGATTTGTTTGTAGCACCAATATAATCGGATTCCCAACTAATTTTAGTAAAGATGGTAATTATATACAAATCAGTAATTAGATTCCATTTCTCTCATTAGGATTCCTGATTAGTAAACGCATCATCCACGTATGAGCTACCCAATTGAATGGAAAGAAGTGGCTTTACGGCCTTCTCCATGGTTTCTTTTGACTGGTCCCAGATGTGCAGTTGTATGCGGTAGTCTTACAATCAATAGTATGTATCAGTACTAGTACCTCTTCAAAAAGAAAGTTCATTGTTGTTTTACAGTATTAGGATATTACAGTTTTATTTGTAAGATGTAGAGAGATGAGAGAGAAAGCAAGGGAGAGTCTCTCTGAGAAAGGAGAAAGCTGGTGAGGAAGAAAATAAAGTGAGTAGGCCGGCAGTTAGAGGGTCAAGAAAAGATTTCAGGAATGATTTGTTTTCCATCTTTGTAGATAATCTGAATCCGTTTGTGGGTTTTGTAGGGTTATGGAGGTTATTCAAATCGTTTGGGAAGGTGAGAGATGTGTATCTCTCTTCGAGTGTTAGCTCTAGGAGGAGGGGTTTTGCTTTCGTCCGATTTGGAACCTTGGAGGAAGCTTCGAAAGTGGCAAGTATGGTGAACGGGATGCTTGTTTATGGGTGGCCGATTCGTTCGAAAGTGGCTTCCTTTGGCTGGAGAAGTCGGAGGGTGTATGGAACAAGTCTGATGAGAGAGAAAGGAACCCAAATGAAATCAAGTTCAGGGTTAAGCCATGTGGGAGGTGACTTCCATATATCTGGTGTCTCTAAAACTGGGTTTTCAAGTAAGCTCTCATTCTCCAAGGTGGTGAAAAGGAAGTCGAGATGCAAGGTTGAAGGGAGTCAGATTGATGGGGTTATTGAGGTGCCAAAGAAGATAGCTTTTATGTCTTGGAACAACAATAAGAAGGAAGAAACTTGGTTATCTTCTTGTGCGGTTGGGATTCTTAAAGAATTCTCGAATGTGTCTAGAACAAATTACACCCAACTACCTGAGGTTTGGGATTTTACACTCTGAAATAATTATTTAAAAACTCACATTGACCTCCCCTAATATATGAGTGAGAGAGGCTTTTAACGCATTTTGAGAGTGTGTTTATTTTAGATTATTATAATTTATTAATAAATTTATTTATTTATTATTAAAGAAAATTCATTTTTTTTAAATCTGTTTTTTTTTAATTTTATAATTTTTTTTAACCATAGGTATTTTTCATCTTTTTACTGTTTTTAGACCTCTGTGGTCAAACTTAACTGAATGGGAGACCATTGTAAGTCTTTCAATAAATTGTTTTTGAGTGCAAAATCTCTAATCTCAGGTAGTTGGGTGTAATTTGTTCTTCCTTAAAATATTATCCTGTTGGCTTTTACTCCTCTTATCAAAGTTGTAAGAACTACAAGCTGCAACAAAGTCACTTCAAAAAAAAAAAAAAAAAAAAAAAACAAAGTCAAGTTATTTCACCTAATCCGTAACTACCATGCCCAGAATTCATACTACAACATTTATGAATGGAAGGGATCCACTATGCCAGTTCCACCGAAGATTTTCTCTTTGATAAGATTGTCAAGAAGTCATTTTTTTTTTACATAAATATTGGCAATGGAGTTTGAAGATAAAACTTACAAGTTTGAGTTATTTTCTGTTAGTGTCGGTTAGCGTCAATTAAGGGTGGTTAAACGATTTCAAAAACCTAACATTTTATATATGATATATGGTTGGAAATTGAGTTAGAAAATCTCTATCAGAGATTTATAATCTAAATAAAAAAGTTTTTCATTCAAAAAGTAACAAAAAAATAAGATAACTTGCAAGTTTTTGCTAATGTCGGCTACAAACGATCAATCAATTTCGAAAAGAAAAGAAATTATATAAGGGTTGGAAATGGAGTTTGAAGATTATTATAAATAATTGACAAGCTAAATTATTGAAGTTTGTTTCAGACTGAATCTAACAAAATACCATAAAACTTACAAGTTTGAGCTATAATTGGTTAGAGACGTTTAGACTATTTCTACTGCCTAAAAAGTTTCGTAAGAAAGTCTGAAATTTTTATTTAATTTTTACCCAAAAAGTTTTTTATTTACATTTTTTTTTTTAATTTTTATCATGGTCCCCCAAATCTCCAAAATTTAATGTAGATGTTTTCTCCTTTGATCATATGTATACATCAGAATCAGGAATTTTAGAAGGTTTTCTATTATATTGCCCGAAAATGATCAGTAAAACACACAAACAAATCAAACCGGCCAGTAAGAAATTTGACGTCTTTACATACCTCATATCATGTGATTGGTTATTCGTCACATTACCATGACATGATTGAAGTGATTTGTCTGTATACGAAAGGGATCAAGATTTTTTTTTGTCTTTTTTTTTTCTTTAGCTTTTAATTAGATTTTAACATCTGACAAAGTGTGAATACAATGGGCAAGATTAAATTTTGTATTTCCCTCTCATCCACTCAATGAAACGCGCAGTTTTTGGATTTTAAGACGGTTTTTTTTTCTCTTATTTTAAGACAGTTTTTTTTTCTCTTCTCTTCCCACTTTGTTCGTTCTTTTCATCTCTCTCTCTATATATAGTGCCGATTCACCATTTGCTGTTTTTTATTCATAAAGTTTAGGTTTTCGGCTCCTAAGTTAGAGAATGGAGACTCAACTATTTTTTACTTTAAGAAATATGTATTAGTTTAGATTCCATCTCTTTGGGTTAAATTGATATGGTTTTTTTTTCAAAGGGATATGTTTGCTTTTGATTTAAGAAGTTGCACTTGTTATTTTGTATTCAAAGTTACCTAGCAATATGCTTCTAGCATTTACTATTGTTTTAGTTTTTTTTTTTTTTTACATCCAAACTTGTGCAAATGCAATCCAAACTGTGATCAAATCATAGCATTCTAGAGAGAATGCAGAAAAAATTGAGATTGAGTGATGAAAAATAACGAACAAAGTGGAAAAAAAAATAAAAAACTGTGTTAGGATCCAAAAACTGTACATTTCATTGAATTGATGAGAGAGAAATACAAAATTTAAACATGCCCATTGAATACACACTCTCCCAAGTGGGGAACCTCCCCCAAACATGGGCCCCACGCCCATCCATACTGGTCTCATTAATATTGTCAATACACTCAACAAACAAAACACCACTACGTCCATATACACATACAATCAATGAATATCACAAATCATGAATCCTGTAAAATTGTTACTCTACACAGTACTGGTACTGCTTGTCTTCGATCTTGTTCAATTCTCCACATCCACAGACACCACCATCACAGCAAACCATTCCATCAAAGACGGTGAGCTTATAGTTTCCGGTGGAAAAGTTTTCGAGCTTGGATTCTTCAGTCCTGGAAAGTCTCTAAAACATTACGTTGGAATTTGGTTTCGCCAAATTCAGGAGCAAACCGTTGTTTGGGTGGCAGACAGAGATGATCACATCAACAGTACATCCGGTGTACTCTCAATCAACGGTCATGGAAACCTCATACTATACGAAACAAACTGAACTACTAGTATTGTTCCTGTCTGGTCTACAAATGTCTCAGTCACTTCCCTGAATGGAACACTAGCTCAGCTTTTAGATTCAGGAAATCTTGTTTTGGTTGAAAATGGTACAAAAATATAGTGGCAAAGTTTTGATCATCCTACAGATACCATCATCCACTTATGAAATACAGGTTATTGGATCGAAGAACTGGTGTGGATCGGTTCATAACATCCTGGAAATCTCCGGACGATCCAGGATCCGGAGGCTACGTGCAAAGGATGGACCCTACAGGATTTCCTCATTTTTCACTATTCAAGGGTTCAGATAAGTGGTGGAGACTCGGGTCATGGACCGGGAAAAGATGGAGCAGTGTACCGGAAATGACCATTGATCCTATCTCTAATTATAATTTTGTCAACAATCAAGATGAAGTTTCCATAGTGTTTAGTGTAAATTATAGTTTTGTCATAACAAGAATGATAGTGAATGGTTCCGGACATGTGCAACGGTTCACCTAGAAAAATCGAGAAAACATTTGGACTTAGACCGCCCCAAATAGCCTGTAGTGTGACTATTATGGTCACTGCAAACCTAATAGCAATTGTGACCCGAGTCAAGCTGATGAGTTTGAGTGTACATGTGATGCAGACCAGAACGGAACTCACACATGTTCAACAAACAAGGGTTTCTAATTTTCTGTAATCTCGCAGTATTGTAAAAAATAAGAGATAAGTTGAGTTTAAACTACTCAAGAAGTTTTTATTTCATCAAATTTATCTTCTTCAAACGATTAAAACTATATAAATATAGTAACAAACATCGTTGACTCCTAAAACATCTCTAATAAATCGGGGAACAATCCTGGATTAAAAGCTAAAATTAAATGAAAATATATGTTAAGTGGAAAAGGAAAGAAATCCCTAATTGTTGCGCAAGAAACTAAAAGTCTCCGGACAACAATCTAAACAACACTTTTTGGACCTCTTCTAGGCCTAGTCACATAAAACATAGTTTCCTTGATAACTTGTAGAGCACTGCTTAAGCTTTCCGAAAACATATTATAATAGTCATTTGGAGCTCGTATGTGAAAGTTATGAACCACGAAGTCAGCTCCGTTTTGGGTGCTCTAAGCTACCCAAATAAGAGCTTGCCAACCGATCCGCATCATCCTCCCCAAGCCGAGAAGAATTCAACCACTGAATTCGGCAGGTCGTCATCCTCTGACGATGTATCCCCACAGAAAGGAACAAGGTGCTTCACATTAAATACATCAGCAGTGCGAATATGGCTAGGCAACTTGAGGCAATAAGCATTTGAATTAATTTTCTCAACAATCTCCACAGAGCCAATTTTACGTGCGGTCAGCTTATAGTTTTCACCTATAGGGAAATGATCCTTTGTAAGGATAGCCCAAACATAGTCACCCACCTCAAAATCAACTAGACGCCGCTTCTGATCCGTATCCCGCTTGAATTTGGCGGTAGATTCTAGCAAGTTCTGCTGAGTATGGTTATGTATGTCCTGCAGCTGGGTGACAAAGTCCTCTGCCTTGCGATTAAACATGACGCCGGTTTCGATTCCGGTTCGGTTCCGACGGTTCCACCGGTTCAGTTCTCTTTTTTTTATATATAATCTTCTTTCATAAAAACATTAGCCATGTAAAAATGTAATTGGTAAATGTATTTTATTGGGTCACCACTTATCCGTCACCCGTAAAATAAAATAAAATAAATGAATTAAAAATTAAAAAATTAAATTAAAATAAAACTAAAAAATGTAAAATTTGCCTAGCCATGTAAAAATGTAATTGGTAAATATATTTTATTGGGTCGTCACCCGCTAAATAAAATAAAATAAATAAATGACAAATTAAAAAATTAAACTAAAATAAAACAAAAAAATATAAAATTGGTCTTGCACTTAATTTTTACCACAATTAAGTTGTCTACGTATTCTCTTAGGTGTTTAAAGGAATTAAAGGCCACGTAGTTCTCTTACCTTTTATTACAGGTTTGGAGATGGTGATTGGCGTGGAGTCGTGGATTAATCGTTGTCATGATCATTAGTTCAACTTTCAGCAGGTTGATCATCTTTAAAGAAATCGTATGGCTCATCTTGACCGATTTCTTGTTGTCTATATTAAGTCTTCGTCCAATCTTCGACACAAGCTTGTATCTGAAGTGATTTCGGACTCATAAGCAAACGTATTAGGTCTAGAATATTCTCACTGGTGCTGAACTATTGTTCCACTGCCACTGTAGAAACTGGTGTTGAAGAAATTTGTTTGGCTATCATAGTCAAGATTAGAAAGTACCTTTCATGCTCATTCCACCAGTGTAGGATATCAAACTTTTTAATTTCAGTGTCTTTTATGAACTCAAAAGAGATACTTAAATAAGATTCAACCTCAGAATATGTGGTAGAGCTTGATGAAGAAGAACCTCGTAATTTTTTGATTTTTTTGGATAAAAGATTATATCCTAAACTAAAACATCCAAAGGATGCTGAGGAATGAGATACATTTTGAGTTTGTGGAACATCTATGTTCAATGATGGACCATAAACTCTAAGATATTCATCATATAAATCATACAATAATGTCTTAACTCTAGCACAACACATATCAACAACATAATCTATTTTTAAACCTTGTTCATAATAAACAGAAAGATAATCAAGCAAACTTTCTAATCTACAACGTGGATCAAAACACAAGGCAATCAAATAAATATTTGGAAACTCCTTATAATATTCTAACCATTTTTGTTCATAGCAGTAACAGACTCATGTAATTGTGAGTCGGATTCACAATGAGCAAAGGCACCAGCAATATTAAGACTCTCAATAATAAATAAATTAGTTGTAGGATAATAAACACCAAATAAATTGTGAGTAGCAGTATAAAAAACTTTTAACAAACCACAAACATTGCTACAAACATCCCAATGATTTTGATAAAGATTAATGTGACTAACATGATATTGAATAAAAATAACTAATAAATCCATATATTCATAACTTCTAGTATACAATTTGTAAGGACCTCGATTTTATGATTGGCTTATTTCATGACAAACCACGCCACATTGAGGATGATTGTGTAATGGGTAGCTTAGGTCCTTGTCGGCAAGCTTCCAAGCATCTCCATGACTTCAAGAGCAAAAGGTATACTCACTTGACTTTGTCTCTTGAAGAGTGTAGGTGCACACACACACTTCATGCATGCTTTGTTAATCTTGCATTTGTGTTCCCTATTGTGTATATGTGTGCATTTGTTACATAACTCACACGAGCACGTCTTTGTTTATCTTTACGTGTGGTTGTTTTGGTTTTACGTTTTCCTTGTGTGTTCGGAAACGTTCCTCACTCACATGATGGTGTGATTATGTTGTGTCCGCGCTTGCACGTTGGTGTGCTTGAGTCTTAGCGTGATTTGTGACCATAGAGAGACTTCATTTATGCTCTCTTGGATTGGTATTTGGTTACATGGTTTTATACCATGATTGTGGGAATTTTGTTATTGACCAATTCTGACATTTGGTCACTCTTTTGACCATAAATCTTTCTATAGTTATCCAAATCTTGTTTTGTTAATTTGAGTAGAAAGTAGACTTCCATAAATTTCTAACGGTATACTATTCGTAATATTTTATGACCGTTTGGTTTGGTTTTGAAGTCTCCAAAGAGACCACCACTGAAACAGAGTATCTCTGTTGTTATCCGTTTTTGACCTTTTGTCACTTAAATGACCATAACTCTTTATAAAAATATCAAAAACTCATTCTGTAAAAAGGAGTAGAAAGTAGACTTCCATACCGTTCTATCGGTATATCATACGAAAGGTTTCGATGTTGTTTGGTCATGTTTTGGGTCGCTCAAAACTGGAGCTGGTGTGCTATCCAGTGAGTAAAGTGACTTCCAAAGCGACTTTGTGCAAGTCGCCTTGAATGTCGCCTTAGACATCAGGTTTTCTCTAGAACATTAAGCGACTTTCAAGGCTACATGTACAAGTAGCCTTGGATGTCGCCTTTTGCACCAGAAATCAGTTTTCTCTTCAAAACGACGTAGTTTCACTTGGGCACCTATAAATACACATCTTTCTCATCTTCTTCATTGAAGCCACGAAAATTAAACCCTATAGAGAGAATTTTCATTTTTCTAGAGAGAGAAAGCTTCCTTTAAGCTTCATTAACTCTCCAAACCCAAAACTCATCTCATTCTTGCATCATTCCACATCATTTGAGCATGAGTCTTCATTGTTTCATGACTAGGTAAGCAAGAACTTCTTTGAATATCATTTATTATTCTTCTTACTCTAGATTAGGTATTTATTGCATGACTAAATACCTAGACTCTACTTTATTGCATATTTATGAGTCTTGATAACATGATTGGGTTTGTATTTTGATAGCTAAATTGATTAGGTCATTTTTGCCTAAAAGCTAGGTCATAAATATTCATGTATGATTTATTGATAACTAGGTTGAGAAATTATGTTTTAATCAACTAGTTAATGTTCATGAATATTTGATTTGTTTTGTTTGTGATAGCTTGCATCATTAGGTCATATATGCCTAAATAGCTAATCAATAAATGTTCATGTGTGTTTAATTGATAATTAGGTTGGCTTTGTGCATCTAGTCAAGTTTATGAATGTTTATGTGAATTTATTTGACAATTAGGTTGTTAGAATTTCTCTACAACTAATTGAGACTTCATGTGTGTACATGTAGGCATTGTTTGATAACTAGGGTGTTCAATTGCATTATAACATCTAGTTAAGCATTTTCTGTTTAGTCTTGCACATTATTGCATTGAGTATATTGTCATGTACACACTTAGACTTTTATACTCTTCTTGAGTCAAAGTCTTGTGGCTTCGGGGTGAAGTTGCACAAGCATTGAAGTCTTGCAACCAAGTTGTGGTTGACAAGCATTGGTCAAGTGCCACTATAAAAGGCCTGCGGGGTAGAGTAGGAGGTGATCACACCAAGAGTAGTGTATCAGGGGATATCACTAGGGATTGAACCAAGAGTGGCGAGTGGTAGTATCCATAGCCTGAGGTTATCTAGAGTGAGAGTCCGAGTGTCACTTGAGGGTGTAATCTTTTATTCATTTAGTAGATTTTTGTGATCGTCTGTGGCTAGAAGGATAGCCCGTGGTTTTTCCCTTGTCGAAGGGTTTCCACGTCAAAATCAAGTGTTCTTTATATTTCCGCACTTTTACTTGATTTTGTACATTTGACTTAATTGGGTTATATGTTTAATGTTGGCTAATCGAAAAAGTTGGTAATAATCGATTAACAACCCATTCACCCCCCCCCCCCCCCCCCCCCCCCTCCCCTCCCCTCCCCTCTAGGTTGTAGACACACGCTAAGAGTAGTATTTTCAAATGGTATCAAAGCGGGTTCCTAGACATACTTAGGTGATCCTTGCTCCGTTTTGTGTGTCTTGCATTTATGTGTATTTTGATTCTTGCATTCATTCATTCACTAAACACTATGTGTGAGAGTGAAACACCTAAAGAGGAAATTTTAGGAGAAAGGAATGTTTGCCTCTCCGTTGATGTCGAGGATGCTCCAACCCTTAGAGGTTCTATGAGCACTCGCTCCAACATCATTGCCTCTACTTCACATAGTGACTCCGATGAGGAGATGGCCCTCATGGCAATGAAGTTTAGAAGGTTTTTGAAGCTTGAGAAGAAAAAGAATAACTCAAGAAGAAATGACTTCAAGAAGAGGATTTTGGTCAAAAAGAGTGAAGATGACTCTTCCAATGGCGAAGAACATGTGTTTAACTTCACGGCCTTTGATGCTTCCTATGTGAAAGATTTTGGTGAAGGCAACATAGCCGTGAATCTTGACTCTAATATAGAGGAAAGTGTTGGTGTGGCAACAAGTGACCAAGGCAAAGGCCTTGATGAGGGAATTGACTCAATTGAGGAGTGTCAAGTGATCCTTCTCAAAGTCTTGAAGCAAAATGAAGAGCTTTTCAAGGAAAAGGAGACTTTGAGAATGTGGAACATTTCCTCGGAGGAAAAGATCTGTACCCTTGAAGAATACAAGCAAAATTGTCAAAATCAACTTCAACGGTACAAAGAGATCACGGATGAGCAAATGGAAGACATCTCCATTCTTATCTCCAAATTGAAGACCATGGAGAAGGAGACCTCTATTGATGACTCCTTGATGATGGACAAGATTGTTGTGTCCAAGTATGAGAAGGAGATTGAAGATTGCCACCAACGGATGAAGGCAATGAAAGATAAACTTGCGATCAAAGATAATTCCTTGAGAATTGTCAAGGAAAGTGAGATGATGTGCCTTGAAGAATTAAAGAAGGCCAAGATCAAGCAACCTCAAGCTCAAGGAAAGAACAATGCTTCATCCAAGAAGTGTTTATCTCAAGGAAAGTCCACACAAGCTTTGGCAACTCAACCAAAGCCTAGGCAATCCAAGAAGAAAGGACAAGTCCTTGAGAAGCCAACCACCTCCTCCAATAAGTCAACTATCAAGAAAGGAGGTAACCATAAATGGCATGCTCAACCAAGAAGGCATGATCAACCGACTCAACCACCTCAACAAGTTAGACCACAAAGGTGCCACCAATTGGTTCAAGCTCCAAAGAGAAGCAAACCGAAGCACCATCGAAGACAACATCATCAACACGGCAATGCCTCGATAAGATCTCAATGTCATGGTATAATTCTAAGTTGTCTAAAAATATTAGCAGCAGTATGTTTATCATCAAAAACTCTAAATGCAAGAATTCTTTTTTGGATAGTCCATGCATTATCCATATAATGGCAAGTGACACATATGTATGAATGCATTTGTCAATGGTTACTCCATATGTCGGTACATACGGAAACACGACCATTATATCTTTCAAAAAAAAATTCCAACACTTTCTTTTCTTTTTCATAAATGTTTTCAAGTGTTTCTGTGAGCGCGGTTCTATGAACATGACATGCAGCAAGATTTAATGCTCGTTGACAACAATTATTAAAACCAACATTTTCACCAAAACTTAATGATAAGTGTTCTACTACAACCATTCTAGCTAATTCTTCTTTATTTTTTGCATCACTATATTAAAATAATTATTGGTTAGGGGTAGCATACCTGGAAATTTGAGCTTGTGAACTCGATCTGGCCTGTGCGTTTGGATGTGAGTTCGTTATATGCTTTCTGATATGTGTCATATCCTCCAGATTTGTGCCATTTAAATATTTTTTTTACAGTAATTGCAAATCATTACAGTGCTTCCATCTTCTTGCGTAACTTTCTTCATATGGAGTACGAAGAGATCAGATTTGACCTGCTTCTATAACTTTTCTTCCGTTTGTGGATCAAGATCAAAATCTGGAGGGGGGTTGGGATCAGGGCCATCAGTGCCAAGATCAGGCATATTTTCTGATTGGCTTGTCAAATGGGAGTTGGCATTGGGATCGGGTTCAGAAATTCTTAGAGAGTGATGAGATTGAGGAAAGTTTAGACCTAGGTCTTCAACATAGACTTGGTGTTGTAAATATTCTTGATAGGCACAGTCGTTATGACCAAGATTATCCGTCATTCGACCCTTACCTTTCATCGAAATGGAACCGTCTAGGAGCGTCACCACTTCCACTTGCCATTTTAAAAATTGAATTGTAAAATTCCTTGAACAAAAAATGTTAAAAAATTGATAAAAATAAATGATTAAATTGTTGGAAATAAATTTGGAAGAAAATTAGAAACTCAGTAGTTAGTAATTGCAATTTGCAAATAAAATAATTTGGAATTTGGAAACTTAGTAATTGCAAATAAAATGAATTGCAAATAAAATAAATTGCTAATAAAATAAATTGTAAATAAATGAAATTGGAAACTTAGCAATTGACTAATTGCAAATAAAATAAATTAGAAACTTAGTAATTGTAAATAAAATAAATTGGAAATGGAAACTTACTAACTTAATAATTGGAAATAATATAAATTGGAAACTTTGAGGGTTGGAGAATTGAGTATTGAGAGAGAATTAAGAAATGAGAATTAGAGAGAATTGAGGAAATTGGGGTGGGGAAAAATGAATGGAGGGGGTAGGTATTTATAGAAAATTAGAATTTAGAAATGACAAAGAAAAAAAATTTTAAAAAGCTGAATCAGTGAACCATTGGATGCCCAACGGCCTACTGACCTCAGCAAGACGTTGGACCTCCAACGGTTAAAAAAAAAGGAAGAACCAGCCGGTTCAAACCGGAACCGAACCGTCAGTTCTATTCCGGTTCGAACCGCCGGTTCCGTAACAAAAGGACCCGGAATCGAAACCGGAAAAACCGGTTGCGGGTTCGATTTTTCGACGCCGGTTCCGATTCGGTTCGCCGGTTCGAACCGAACCGGCGTCATGTCTACTTGCAATGAACCTTGGCGTTGATCACGAGAGTAGCCAAATCTAGCGGACATCGCGAAAGAAACACGTACACAATCTCTAACGGACTGAACTTGGTGCTGCGATTGACCGCATGATTATGAGCATTCTGCCTGGCCAAGCTTCTTGTCCCAAGATTTTAACTGATCACTCACCAAACTACGAAGGAGGTTACCCAAAGACCTGTTCACCACCTCCGTTTGTCCATTTGACTGAGCGTGGTAAGCACTGCTAAAGTTCAAGTGAGTATTTACCATCTTCCAGAGACTTCGCTAAAAATGGCTCAGGAAACGAGTGTCCTTATCAAACACAATTGACTCCGGCAGCCCATGCAGTCGATAAACTTCTCGAAATAACAACTCAACCACATTAACAGCATCTGTCGACTTCTTGCACGGAATGAAATTGACCATTTTAGAAAACATGTCCACCACCATGAAAATAAAGTCAAATCCCTGTTGTGTCCGCGGAAACCCCAAAACAAAATCCATGCTAATGTCAGACCACGGTCATGTTGGAACAGGAAGTGACAAGTACAAATAAGCATTTGTGGATTTTCCTTTAGAGACTTGACATACCCGACACCGCTCAACAAACCGACCAACCTCCTTCCATATTGATGGCCAAAAGTAAAACGTGGCCACTAGCAAGTAAGTCCGGTCTCTTCCCACATGCCCCTCTCCGTGCAGCTCTTATATGATCTTGGTTCGAAGACTACACTCGGGTATGCACAATTCGGTGCCTTTAAAAAGAAACCCGTCTTAAAGAACAAAGTCAGCTTGTTTGTTGTCCTGAATTATTTCCATCACAGTAGCAAAAAAAACGATCAGATGAATACGAATTCTGAAAAGATTCGAAGCCCAATACCTTGTCGCCCATGTCAATCAGTAAATTTTTTCAACGGCTGAGGGTTCTAGCCACTCGGTTCAGCGTAGCGCCTTGTGCTTGATAACGAACGTGAACTGTTGTAGGTATGCAACCCATGATGCATGTAGAGATGAAACCTTGTCTTGGCTCCCCATATGTTTGAGAGCATCATGATCAGTGTACAAGACGAATTCCTGCAAGAACAGATAATGTCGACAATGCCTCACTGCTTGAACCACTGCATAAAATTCAACATCATACATGCTATACCGCAATTTTACCCCCGAAAGATTCTCACTGAAAAAGGCTATAGGCCTGCCATTTTGACTCAGAACCGCTATGACTCCTAACTTTGAAGCGACATAGTGTAGCTCGAATGGATTCGAAAAATCTGGTAGAACAAGTACTAAGGCGATGGTCAATCGCCTCTTGATTTCTTGAAAGGCTATTTCGACTTCAGCTGTCCACACAAACTTGTTGTCAATCCTCATACAATCAGTCACCGGGGCCATTATACTACTGAAATGGGGAATGAAGCGTCGATAAAACGACGTTAAACCATGGAAACTCCTGACATTAGGTCACAGTCCCCAGTTGTGACCACTGCTTAATTGCTTCAACTTTCGAATCTTCCACTGACAGCCATTCAGACGAAACGATGTAACCCAAGAACAAGACCCGATCAGCCAAAAATATGCATTTTTTTTGTTGCTACAAAGAACTTTTCCCTGCGTAACACAATCAAAACTTCCCGAAGATGTTGTAGATGCATCTCAGAATCAGCGCTGTAAATTAATATGTCATCAAAGTATACCACCACGCTCTTACTGATATAAGGTCGCAGGGCCTGATTCATTACCCACATAAATGTACTTAGGGCATTAGACAGCCCGAATGGCATGACCAACCACTCACAAGCCCCTCTCGAGTCTTGAAGGCTGTTTTTCACTTATCACCAAGCCGGATACAGATCTAGTGGTACCCACTTTTAAAGTCCAACTTTGTGAATGTTGTTACCCCACTCAATTGATCCAGCAAATCATCCAACCGTCGGATCGGAAACCTATAATGAAATGTAATCTTTTTATGGATCTACTGTCAACGCACATCATCTATGTCCCATCTTTTTTTAGGGTCATGAGGGTAGGTGCTGCGTATGGGCTGAGACTCTTTCGAATGTGCCATTTTGCTAACAATTCCTCCACTTGGAGCCGTAACTCCTCATGTTCTTTCAAACTCATCCGATAATGTGGCATGTTGGGTAAGTTGGTACCTGGAACCAAATCTATTTGATGTTGAATGTCCTTTAGCTGAGTTAGATTCTTAGGGAGTTTGCCTGGAAAAACTTCTCCAAATTCTTCCAGTAATGGCTCTACACAGTCCGGAATAGTACTGGTATCTGTCTCTATTCTTCCGATCAGCACATAAACCACTCTATATTCTTTTATTTCAACCTCGAATTTTTCCATTGATAGTAGATTATTGTTCTCTCCCATTGGAATACCATTTGTAATTTCCCTCTTAGGCAACAACACGATCCGGACTGAATTGAACATGAAAGTGCATGTATTCAAGAATCCATCATACGTCACACGTCAGTCGTATAACCAAGGCCTTCCCAATAGCAGGTGACAAGCGTCCATAATAACCATGTCACACCAAATCTGATCATTGTATGTTGCGTAGATCGAAAAGGACACTAAACTCCATTTAGCTACTGTCACACCATTCTTGTTATCCAGTCATGTCAATTTATATGGTCACGGATGTGCTTCTATTGCTAACTGCAGCTTACAGACCACCTCCTCTGACACTAGATTTTCACAACTACCTGGATCAATAATGAATCGTCACACATTCCCGTTGATTGTACAATTGGACTGGAATAAGTTTGTAAGTAACCAGTTGTCCTCTATACCGCGTGGTGCTAAACAGCTACGTCGGATCATTAACATCGGTCTGAATCCCCCTCTAGACGCTCCTCATTCACCTCGTACTGTCATAAACTGTCTCAGAGTCGACATGAACACTCTCATCTGGATAGTACCTCAAAAACCTCTTGCGAATCATCAATAATGGACCATCATCCCCTCAAGACGCTCATCTTCGTCATAAACTGGTCATGTCTCGAAATCACCCTCTTGTTCCTGAATGATTTCTTCAGCATCTTCAAACAATCCCTTCCGCACACCTTTCTTACACTCTGTAAACCTGTGCCCCGGTTCTTCGTTAAAGCAACGAAAACCTGATGTTGGTGCCGTTGTGTTGGGAGGCACGATAAGTTGTGCGATTGTAGATGGTGGAATGGTTATTCATTCGTTGCTTCTACTTGCACCACTTACGCCGGAACCCCCAAAATTCACACCTTCTGCTCATCTGTTGTTGCTGCTTGTACCTATACGGCCAAAATTCACACTCTCTGTATTTCAGCGTGACAGTTGTTTCTCTAATTGTACGGCTCGCTGATGGGCGTCTGACACACTCCCCACGTCGAACATGTTAAGGACATCTTGGAACTGAATCCGCAGCCTCCTAATATATCGTGCAACCCTGTAACTCATCGTCCTCTGTAATTGCATCCCGAGATACTAGCTGATAGAACTCCCCCGTGTAATCATCAACCGAGCGGTTTCCCTGCCTCTGATTTTGTAACCGTTGGTAGAGCGTCCGCATGTAGTTGTATAGTATAAAAGCCGAACGCATTTGCTTCTTCATCTTTTCCCAAGATATGATCTTTGCTTTCCTCTATAGAGCCCTCGTTTTCTTTTACTATTGCCACCAAGCCCCTGCCCTGCCTCTGAGTCTTGTTGCAACCAGTGCTACCCTTCTGTCTACCGGAACCTGTTTGAATTCTAAAACCTCATCCACCATATTGATCCAGTCAAGGTACTCGTCCACCTGCAAACTACCATGGAATTCTGGTATGTCAATCTTGAGGCCTAACTCTTAATGCCTCGATTCATCACTCGTCCGTCTCCTTTGAGCTGGCTGAGGGGCGAATGAATTTTCATCACCTTCGGACTCATCCTCCGCATCTTGCAGATCTGGATCCCGTTGTTGAGCCGTAACCGCTGCCAACTACTGTGTTAACGTCTCGACTTGCTGTCGTAGTCGTGCAATATCATCGCACTCATAGACTTCATCTAGCGGTTGTTCACGAAGGTTCGGTAGGTTCGTGCTTCTTTTCGGTGCCATAGCAACCAAAACTGACCTAGCTTTGACACCAACCTGATGCAAACCAGAACGGAACTCATACGTGTTCAACAAACAAGAGTTTCTAATTTTTTGTAATCTCGCAGTATTGTAGAAAATAAGAGATATGTTGAGTTTAAACTACTTAAGAAGTTTTTATTCATCAAAATATGTCTTCTTCAATCGAATACAACTAGATAAATAGAGGAACAAACCTCGTTGACTCCTAAAACATCTCTGATAAATCGGGGAACAATCCCGGATTAAAACTTAAAATTAAATGAAAATAAATGCTTAGCAGAAAAGGAAAGAAATCCCTAATTGTTACGCAAGAAACTAAAAGTCTTCGAACAACAATCTAAACGACACTTTTTGGACCTCTTCTAGGCCTGGACAATAGAAACATAGTTTCGGTGATAAATTGTAGAGCACTGTCTGGGCTTTCCATAAACATATTATAATAGTCATTTGGAGCCCGTATGTGAAAGTTATGAACCCACGAAGTCAGCCCCGTTTTGGGTGCTCTAAACGACCCAAATAAGAGCTTGCCAACTGTTCTGCATCAACATGCCTACCATGATTTGAACCCAAGTATCCGCGAGAATGGAATTTGAGAAATTGGTAAAATGGGTGCCTGAGGAAACGCGAATGTCCACATGCCAAAGAGGAGAAAGGTTCGAAAAGATGGCACGCGTGAAGGTGCCCGACACATTGGTCACAAGTGTGAACATGAGTTTGGGCTTGAAAGAGTGAGAATAAATGTTTGAGTGACTGTACTTGTATAGCTTACACAAGTGCATATTCTGAGACTAATGGAGGGATTGGGTGTTTGACATACTATGGCGAGATGATGGTTACAAGAAGCTATACAAATGCTGGACTGGATTTATATTTACATGTTGCAGACGAATCAGGTAATATGTCTACCGAGTAATTATCAAGTGCAAACAGTTAAAATTTTTGCAATTAGTCTATAAGCTTGTACGTTTATAGGAACATGCAGATTAATTAGTCCCCTGACAAAATATATATATAGAGAGAGAGAAATTTTCAAGTCAGTACGCACTGATATAACTTCATCAATGCATTGGATGTGGACCATTAGATTTACATACTTTGACTCCAAGTGTATGCACTTGTCAAAACTTCTCCATAATAAGTGGCTCACATGCAACACACTGATATAAGTTATATCAATGTGCACTGAGGAGAAAAGGACTATATATATATATATATATATATATGCAATTGTCAAAACTTCTCCATAATAAGTGGTCTACATGCAATGCACTGATATAAGTTATATCAATGCGCACTTAGGAGAAAAAGACTGTATATATATATATATATATATATATATATAACTTATAACTTATATTAGTGTGTTGCATGTGGACCACTTATTATAGAAAAGTTTTGACTATATATATATACAGTCTTTTTCTCCTCAGTGCGCACTGATATAACTTATACCAGTGTGTTGCAT
This sequence comes from Dipteronia sinensis, assembly GCA_033220585.1. Taxonomy (NCBI): domain Eukaryota; kingdom Viridiplantae; phylum Streptophyta; class Magnoliopsida; order Sapindales; family Sapindaceae; genus Dipteronia; species Dipteronia sinensis. The sequence goes on along the minus strand of CM065644.1, from coordinate 17,281,590 downwards.
GTGGACCACTTATCATGGAGAAGTTTTGACAAGTGCATACACTTGGAGTCAAAGTATGTAAATCTAATGGTCCACATCCAACGCACTGATGAAGTATTGAAGTTATATCAGTGCGTACTGACTTGAAAATTTCTGTATATATATATATATATATATATATATATATATATATATGTGTGTGTGTGTGTGTCTAATTATTTGTGAGCAAAGCAGCTTGCAATATCGTGATCAAAAAATTTATTTGATCATGCATCACAGTTTGGACATAACTCTATTGGCGGGTGAATATGCACATAATATCATGTTAAAGAATAATTCTCTAATTATGTTTGGTCCTGAAATTTTTCATCAAGACCTAGGATTAATCCTTAAAAAAACTTCGAGATCAGACCTGACAAGAGACCTCATGTTAAATAGTGCGCTGAATGCACCAATTGATATCAAATTTGTTGTAATTATCAATCCTTTTTCTACTGCTTTAAGATGGTTTACTTGGCAAGAAAGCAATCGTGGTGATTGTGATAGCTTCTTTCCTTACAATGCTTCTTATGATAGCTGCTACGACTTTGTTATTCAGAAGGAGAATAAGGGGTAATCTAATTTCTTTTCACTTTATCGCCTTTTTCATCCATTCGTAATTGTTTAATAAGTTGAGCAGGAAGTATTTGTTCATGTGCTTGCTTCCAGAGAAAGCAGTGAAAACCAAATTTCATTGAGTTTCACCGAAAGTTCATACTCCTTCACTAGAAAGCAACAAGATCTGCCATTACTTGACCTGAGGACCCTTGCCACGGCAACAAATAATTTCTCTTCTGAGAATAAATTTGGTGAAGGTGGTTTTGGTCCTGTTTATAAGGTTGTCTTCTATACTTACCTGTCTCAAACTGCATGCCATTTGGGTTTAAAAACTTCTGAAAAATAGATATGACTAGAATCCCAATTGATTTTTCAGGGTCAATTACCCGATGGACAAGAGATAGCTGTCAAAAGGTTATCGGAAACTTCTGGACAAGGAATCTCGGAATTCAAAAATGAGGTCCTATTGATTGCAAAACTTCAACACATAAATCTTGTAAGGCTCTTGGGTTATTGCACAGAGAAAGGCAAAAATATGTTAATCTATGAATTCATGCCTAAGAAAAGCTTGGACTACTTCATTTTCGGTATGGCTACTATTACTTAATTAGTTATGCACTTAGTGTCTGTATAGTAGCTTGAATATCTATTCTTTCTAATATATGTGGTACAATGTAATTTGAAGCAGATCAATCAAAAAAGCGATTGTTAGATTGGAAAATGCGCTTCGATATAATTTTAGGAATTGCTCGAGGGATCTTTTATCTTCACAAGGATTTCAGGTTAAGAATTATTCATCGAGACTTAAAAGCTAGTAATATTCTTTTAGATCTATAGATGAAACCGAAAATATCAGATTTTGATACTGCAAGAATATTTGGAGAGGATGAAACCCAAGCGAATACAAAAAGAGTTTGGGAACTTAGTAAGTCGAAACAATTAAAACAAGCTTAATACTAAGAAATATTCTAGGAGTACGTTGTAAATTAAGGTTAATGAATAATAATATGTACCAATTAATGGCTTGCAGTGGTTATATATCACCAGGGTATACATTAGATGGTCTCTTCTCAACGAAATCAGATATTTTCAGTTTCGGAGCAATAGTATTAGAGATCATAAGTGGCAAGAAAAACAGGGGACTTTTCCTTGATGATCCATCTTCATATTTGATTTCAATATGTAAGTTGTTGCCTATCTTTTTTCTTTGTTTTTCACTCATCAAAATTGGCTTGAAAATTACATGTTTATTTTTATTTTTTGTATTTTCATGTAATGCTGGAAATTAGACATGGGAACTATGGAGAGATGGTAAGTCCATGGAGATAGTTGACTTATGCATAGCTGATTCATTTCCTACAAATGAAGTTCTGAGATGCATCCAGGTCGGGCTCTTACGCATGCAAGATAATGCGAAAGATATGCCACACTTGTTGACTGTAGTTTTTATGTTGATCAATGAAACAAAACTTCCCTCTCCGAAGAAATCTACATTTGTTATCAGGAAGAATGAGCCAGATTCATCTAGTAGTGAAACTAGTAAGTGTTCCGTTAATGAGGTAACAATGACAACGTTTCATTCCCGATGAATTTGCTAGGTTTTTCCAGATGTGTTTATATGAATTACAGTTACAATTTTTCTATATGATGAATTTAACTTTTTAGTGTTATAGTATTATTCATTTTTATGCTGATGATGTATGTGCAATTACCTCTGCTAGGCTGTTCCGTCTATTTTATCTTAATTAAGATCACGAATTCTCTGCCTGTAGGCTGTTTCTTTTCTCACAGGTGAACATTTACAAGATCTTTGAAGCTTCATGAAGACGGGTACATCAGATATATAAATCCTTCTGTGACAAGGTAAAAGTTTATATATAGTAAGGTACTGGATTGCACAAATGTACACTAATTATATGTGGTGGTTATTGCACCATAAAGAGTGGCTCTTACTTCACCTAACAAACCAGCATTTATTGAATCAAACTTCAAATGCTGAAGATAGGTTGGGAGTTGGCTATTAACCAAGCTTGGTTTGAGAATAAATGAGCCGGTCCCGACTTATAACACACCCACGTGAGGTGTTGTGAGTAGAGATCAGGGTGAACTGAGTATGCGCCGCCCGTCCCACCAAAAATTTTCTCCCCGATAAGAATGTTACACAGTAGAATCGGTGCTGGTTAAAAGAAATTGAACTCTATTCTTCTCAGATGTTTCCTGAAAAGGAACTTCCAAATACTCAGCCACTCAGGTTACCTATTTTCAAAAGTTTTCATGTCACATTTGATGAATTCTAAAGTATTCACGGCCAAAATGAGAACAAGTCAATATGATTTCGATAAGATTAAAGAAATAATGAACAAATGACTCTGCTAGCATCATTTAACCCAGTTAAGCACGACAAGTTTTGTCGTTTGTGATCACATGATCAGTAGCTCAAATGTCCTATTCATGAAAAATCGAACTTGCAATAAATATTGTCTCGTTTAGTGTCTATCAGAGACCTATAAAAATTCAATCAATCAAGCTCTCTTATATCATGTTTGTAATCATCCGAGTATCCAACCTAAAAACTTAAAAGATAAGAAATGACCTAATAATAGTATTTAAACTTTAAATTCCGACGCATTTACTAATCAAGAATGGAATGAGAGAGAATCAAGTGGGAAAGAGAATCGGGAAAGAAATTTGATTCCTTGGGTGGGAGGGGGAATCAAGTTCTCTTTCCAACAGAAACTTAATTCCTGATTTGTTTGTAGCACCAACATAATTGGATTCCCAACTAATTTTAGTAAAGATGGTAATTATATACAAATCAGTAATTAGGTTTCATTTCTCTCATTAGGATTCCTCCACGTATGAGCTACCTAATTGAATGGAAAGAAGTGGCTTTACGGCCTTCTTCGTGGTTTCTTTTAACTGGTCCCAGATGAGCAACTGTATGGGGTAGTCTTACAATCAATAGTCTGTCAGTACCAGTCCCTCTCATTAATATCATAAATACAACATAACAATACACTCTACAAACACAAAACCTGTCCATCTATGCAATCAATGAATCAAAAATCATGAATCCTGTAAAATGGTTATTGTACACACTGCTTTTCTTCAATCTTTTCCAACTCTCCTCTTCAATTGACACCATCACAGCAAACCGTTCCATCAGAGACGGTGAGATTATACTATCCGGTGGGAAAGTCTTCGCGCTTGGATTCTTCAGCCCTGGAAACTCTGCAAAACGGTATCTTGGAATTTGGTACAACCAAATCCTGGAGAAAACAATTGTTTGGGTGGCCAATAGGGACCATCCGATTAGTGGTTCATCCGGGATCCTCTCAATCAACAGTCAGGGAAACCTCATCCTGTACAAAGGAAACCAGAGTACTCTTCCGGTCTGGTCTACAAATGTTTCGGTCACTTCCTTGAACGACACGGTAGCTCAGCTTTTAGATTCTGGAAATCTTGTTTTGTCTCAGAATGGCAGTGAAAATATGTTTTGGCAAAGTTTTGATTATCCTACAGATACTATGCTTCCATTTATGAAACTTGGATTGGATCGGAAAATGGGTCTGAATCGGTTCTTATCTTCCTGGAAATCCCCTGATGATCCTGGAATTGGGAACTACTCTTACAGGATTGACCCTACAGGATTTCCTCAGTTGTCACTATACAAAGGTTCGGATAAATGGTGGCGAACCGGGTCATGGACCGGACAAAGATGGAGCGGGGTACCGGAAATGACTCGAAAATACATATTTAATGTTAGTTTTGTCAACAATGAAGATGCAGTTTCCATAATGTATGGTGTTACTGACCCCTCTATTTTATCAAGAATGGTAGTGAATGAGTCCGGAATGCAGCAACGTTTCACCTGGAATAGACGTGAAAACAGATGGATCGGGTTCTGGTCCGCCCCGAAGGAGCAGTGTGATTATTACAATCACTGCGGGACTAATAGTAATTGTAATCCAGATCATTCGGATGTGTTTGAGTGCACATGCCTACCTGGATACGAACCCAAGTATCCGCAAGAATGGTATTTGAGAGATGGGTCAGGCGGATGCAAGAGGAAGCGGGGGATGTCCACGTGTCAAAACGGAGAAGGGTTCGTAAAAGTAGCACGTGTGAAGGTCCCCGACACATCGGTCACATGTGTTGACATAAGTTTGGATTTGAGTGAGTGTGAGATTAAGTGTTTGAGCAACTGTTCTTGCATAGCTTACACAAGTGCATATCCTGAGAGCAATTCTGGGATTGGATGCTTGACTTATCACGGGGACTTGATCGATACAAGAACGTATACAAATGCTGGACAGGATTTATATGTTCGTGTCAATGCAGCTGAGTTAGGTATCTGTCTAATTAATTTCATTGCATCCAACTTATTTATTATTAGTTGGCCATTGTTTTTCAACTTATACCATCTAAGGTATGGCGATTCGAATCTGATCAGATATTACCAGACTGAATAATCTCATTTACTATCAAACCACAAAGCAGTAATTACATTCAGTGGCGAAGCCACATAGTTGGATGGGGGCCATAAACCTCCCAAGCTCACAATTTTATTAACAAAATTCCCTAAAGTTTTTTATTATTTACATTTTTCTATTAAAATTTTAATAGAATTTCAAATTGGCTCTCCAAAATTCGGAAGCAAGCAGCCTTCCGGTTGCATTGACATGCTTATTCAGTTATTTGACATATATTATGATTTTCTATGGAAATGTCCTCTGACTTGGTCAGGTCACTTAATTGAATTTGTGACAAAAAATGTGCATTGTTTTTCTTCTGTTTAGCTTTGTATGCGAAGAATGGTTCACTTGGGAAGAGAGAAATTGTGGCAATTGTGATCAGTTCTTCTGTTGCAATGCTGCTCTTGGTGGCCCTTGTATATTGGTTTTTCAGAAGAAAAATAAAGGGTAATCAAATTTCTCTTTCACTCTTTTTTTCGTTTTCAGGTTTTATATATGCACTATTTTACAGTCTCTAATAATGCATAAATAGTTGAACATACAAGAATGTGTGTTTGGAACCAGGGAAATCAAGAAGCGGAGATTTTACATTTAGTTTTACAAGTTCAACATTCCTCGATGGCTCGTTAAGCGGAAAAGATCAAGATGGGAATAGAAGAAATACAGATCTACCATTGTTTGATTTCAGCAACATTGCTGCAGCCACAAATAATTTCTCCATTGAAAATAAACTTGGAGAAGGTGGTTTTGGCTCTGTTTATAAGGTAGTGATCTCCCTCCTCAAGCCTCTCAATTTGAACCTTTTCAGTGAATTGAGTACTAATTGAGTTGCATATTTCTCACCTAATTAAGCGATCGAAAAGGAAGGTGATACGTTAGTTAATGTCAAAATGGTTTCAGGGTGTGCTTCCAAATGGACAGGAAATAGCAATTAAAAGACTGTCGAAATACTCCGGACAAGGAATCGGAGAGTTCAAAAATGAAGTATCTCTTATTGCAAAACTTCAACATAGGAATCTTGTAAGCATTGTAGGTTGTTGCATTGAAGCAGAAGAGAAAATGTTAGTCTATGAATATGTGCCTAACAAAAGCTTGGATTTTTTCATCTTCAGTACGTATATATTCTTCTTTTCAATTTTACTTTAATTTTTTTGTTTTTGTTTGGTCATATACATGACTTAATTGAAATTTCCACAATGGATTCAGATGAAACGAAAAAGACATTGTTAGATTGGAATAAACGCTTTGAAATTATTTGTGGGATTGCTCGAGGAATCTTGTATTTACATCAGGATTCGAGATTGAGGATCATTCATAGAGATTTAAAAGCCAGTAATGTTTTACTGGACTCTGCACTAAACCCGAAAATTTCAGACTTTGGTATGGCTAGGATATTCGGAGGAGAGCAAATTGAAGGAAACACCAACCGTGTTGTCGGAACATAGTAAGATATATTCTTGTTTTCTCGTAGTGTAATAAGTTGTCACAATCGTACGTCTAAGCAATCATTTGTTTTCCTTACCCTGATACAGTGATATATAATATTACAGTGGTTATATGTCACCAGAGTATGCAATGGAAGGTTTATTTTCAATCAAATCAGATGTTTATAGCTTCGGGGTTTTGTTGGTGGAGATCATCACCGGTATAAAGAACAGTGGTTTCCATCTTGAAGATAGTGACTCTTCAAATCTGGTTGGACATGTAAGCAAGCAAGAACGTGCAAAACATTAGGTGTTGTTTGGGTCCGTTTTTTAAAACGGGTTTTTTTTTTATAAAAAAAACAGTGACAAAGTTGTTTACTGTTTTTGAAAATGAAAAACAATGTTTCAAATTTATCACTAAAAACTTGATAAAACTTGAAAACAACAATTTACTGTTTTCCATCATTTTAAAATAGGTTTTCAATATCAACCACAACATTTCCCTTCAAACAACTATACTACTCATTTTAGAAAATAATACCAAAAACATTTATATCGTTTTTGGTTTTTGAAAACTACTTTAAACAAACAAGCACATTACGTTTTTAAAATATGATTTTCATTTTTAAAAATCGTTCTCAAAAACATTATTTTAAAAACAATATCAAACATGCCCTTAATTTCTCATAAGTTGAATTCATTCATTTTACATACAGTTTTCCGATTTTTTGTCTGCAGGTTTGGGATCTATGGAGGGAAGGCAAAGCCATGGAAATAGTTGACAAATCAATGTGGGAAGAATCATCACATTCATTAGTCCATGAAGTGTTGAGATGCGTTCATATCGGGCTTCTTTGTGTGCAAGAACAGGCAACAGATCGTCCCACCATGTCAAGTGTTGTGTTCATGTTGAGCAATGACAATCCTCTTCCATCTCCAAAGAAACCTGCATTTATTGGCAGAAGCAACAAAAATGGTGATGCAACATGGACTGGTACTACTGAGGGAGGGAGCTCCATTAATGATGTGACCATTTCTATGTTTCATGGTCGCTAAGTGGGATATTGATCAAAATTACATTAATATATATACCAGTCAAACAAGAACTCAGTGTAATTATTATTTTACATTGTTAAATTGTTCATTACTATGTTTTTCCACTATATTATTTGTCTATAATTATATCACTTTAACAAAGAAATGTATTAGTTTGAATTTCGATTTGATTTTGACCACTATTTAGAGTTTTGGATTTCAACGTATGTGATAAATTTAAACGGATTGTGTTCGAATTGACCCAAAATTCAATTACTATTGTTTTTATTGAACCGAACAAGGCACGACAATTCGAATTGAAATGCACATGACACTCTTGAGTCTTTGCTAAAGTGATGTATAGCCTCATTCTGGCCACCTTATTCCACACTTCTGTGGAGATTTAAGTCTCATCTTGAATGTGTGATATTAGTATGCGTAAGAAGATTCATTCCCAGTATTTATAGGGTAAATATCTTGTTAATGAGATCAGATATTTAGACCGTTCATACATTGTTTAATTTCAATAGATCTTAACTGATCTCAAAAACTAAAAAGGAAGCCACAAACAGAAGAGCACTAGCATGAGTGGTACACGGAAAATTCTGATCAAAATCGATTTGTAACGATACAAAATGGGGATATCGTACTACCCCAGACGAGACAACCCCTATATATACCTGTATAAACTGTCAAATTGTCATGCATTATGACGATCCACGTGGATCGCGTTACCTCTTTTTCATCATTATCGTTAAGGAAAAGAAATAAAGTGGCCCCCGAGAGAGTTGTTTTTATTTTAATAAATTTGGATTTCCACGTTTGCTTGTTGAGTGGTGGAGATTTTTGAACCGGTCTCATCCACCCATCGCTCTCTTCCTCTTCTCTCTTCCTTTACTAGTAGCGTAGTCTTCTTCACGTAACAATATTAATATTGGTTATTAGAAAAGCCATAGGCCTATCGTTTTCTGGACACCAATCATGATCACCAATCTCCCTCTCCGGTATTCTCTGGTTTGAGAAAAACTTACATGGGGAGATTTCATTGACATGAGTGTACCGTGTGGAATTTTAACACTTTGTTTGGTAAGAGGGAAAAATAGAGGGAGGGAGAGGGATGTGAGGAGAGCTTCAATCCCTTGTTTTGTTGGAGAGAAAAGAGAGAGGAAAGGAGAAGAGGAGGGAGCTCTCCTCCTTTTGGGCCCACCAAAATCAATCCCTCCAATTATGGAGGATGAGAGAGGAGAAAAAATTGGAGGGAAATTACAATAATGCCTTCCAATTTTTTATTAACTTCAATTTATTAAAGGGCAATATAGTAATTTTATAAATTATATAACAATCCATCCATTCAATCATCTTTTCAATACCAAACAACATGAAGGATATATGTTATCCTCTTCATCCCTCCTACTCTCTCTTCCCTTCACTCATTCATCCATCCTACTCTCTCCCTTCTACCAAACATAGCCTAAAAGTATATTTTTATATTTTTAATATAAATGATGCATTTTAGTTAAATGGCCTAACCACATGGCAATTAGACCGTTCCATATAAATTTTTCTCCTCTATTTCATGCACTTTACTTTTTTTCATCACTCCACTCATATCACATTACGTGTGTTATATATATTATCGGTCTTTTACGATATTCATTACTCATTAATATAGTATATCATACTATATGACATGTTTCTCACGAGAAATATTATTTATCTTTTTCCGGTCGACTTTAAATTCAATGCTTATCCATATTGAGACCCTTACATAATAACCATTATGAAATAGTTTATGTAAATGATACGATATTGTTAAATTAGTTAACATATTTTTTATTTAACTAAGAAGTTTCGGTATTAACTAATTTGTTAAGAATTTTAGTAGTAGTACTCAAATAGTTGGGTAAAGAACTTACTTAGTGTTAAAATTATAACTCTGGTATGTGTAAATATATATTCACATTTGTCTATTAAATTGTAAAGTATAGGGAGACCCCTCCCTTAGAATGAGAGTTACATTCCGGACCATGTTTGTAGATCTCAATCTCTTCAAATCCCGATAGATTCCCGACCCACAATAATATCAAATTTAAAAAAAATAAAAACATATCTGTGTCAAACACACATGTACTCTAATGTTATTATAACTAAACTAACCTAACATTACCGAGAAAATGGTAAACATAGAAGTTGGTTGTGATTGCCCCAAATTGGGTCAAAAACCAGCATCTTGGTTTCATGAAGTCAGTAATGGCAATAAATGATGGTTTGTGAAACATGAATCAGTATCGTCGCGTCCTGCTGATGCCACACGGGGGTTGAGCTAAGGGCTTTTTTATTTTATATTCTTGTAATTCTTGAATTTTTAGATTGCAAGAGCGAAAAACAATAAAGAGAGTTGATTTATAATTAAAAGAGTGTGTTTCATGATCGTAAGCATATACCGAATCAATAGCGGAATTGAAGTACTTGAGAAGTTGGTGCATTTCGTGGATATACTTTTATATCGTACCTCTTTAAATCTCATGTCTGTCTGTTGCTTTCATATGTTTGGATTATTATTTTGGATTTTTATATTCTATAACAATAAGAGCTTTACTAAGAAATTAATATACGATTTGAACACACTATATATCTCACGTGTAGGTGTGACTTACCACTCAACCTTTTAAAAATTAAAAAAAAAATAAAAAAAACGCTTAATCTTATCCTCTTAATTATATATATATGGATTGCATGTACAGTCTGCCGTACAGGAATTGGTGCATGCTTTTGCTAAATTTGAGTTTTTTGGGCATTATAGAAACCTCCCTCACTCTCTGGCTCCCTTGAATACTAGCACTATGACAGCTTTTATCATCTGGTGGAATAATTTCTTTGTTGGCACTTGTCATTTTCACTCTCATCAATTCATTGTCTGCCACGTTTAAAATTTTAAAGCTCTTTCTATTCTATAGTAATAATTTTATATAATCAATTAAGCAGAAGCAGATATATGTATATGTCAACATATTTATTCTCTAAAACTTCACCAAATATATGCCTGCCATTCAATTTTTACACCCATTTTGACCGCTTATATATGTTATTGACATGGAAACTCAATGAAACAAAAACTTTTTACAAAATAGAATTCAAGCGGATAAAAAAAATACAGAAATTAAGATGATCTAGCTAGTAGTGAACTTCACACATTTATCGATTCGTAGTTAATAATTTAAAACAAATTTGAGAACAACAATCATATTAGTTGGTTAAGGGAAGGTGTTTTTGGATTGAGGATGGATCAGTCTGTCTAACCAAAAACCAATACCTTTAGGTTAGATATTTACATCGAAAAGGTTCTGTTTTTGTTCGAAGAGTTTAATACAGTCATTCATAAATCTATACTCTATTTAAAGATACAGTCAAGTGGAATAAGAACTCTTTATCCAAATTGACAATTTAATTTCAGAATCGTTTATAATTAGTTATTCATAACATTAAATATTTTAACTTTTCGGTTGTACCATCAAACCAAGTTTTTCTAAAAGGCAATTTAAGATTATCAGTAAACTATTATAAGATTTTTTTTTTTTACATGAAAAAATGTAGAAAATCCACGTGGCACAAAATCCTTAGTTTAATGCACACCAATTTGGACCTTGAAGACAGTAGAGTTGACTCCCAGTTCACACTCACCGGTCACCAATGAAAATGGCTTCTTTGTTCTTTCTCATCACAAGACCCATTTTGGTAATTTCACAATTCTAACACACAGAATCTCGTGATTGCGTAACTGTAGAGTTGTCTCTCGTGAGTCACCAAATGCCAATTTACGTCTCCCTCTTTTTCCATCCTCTTTTTTCTTCGACCATTAAATAAAGTACTGTTTTTTTTTTCTCATAATTTTTATTCGTATTTTTAGACAATAAAAGTCGGGTTTCCTAAAATACCCCTGAGCGTTATATCCTGTCATAATTGAAAAGGTTAACAGAGTGATGACTTTCCCAGTCTTGGAAAAGTAAAGCCCCTCCCTTGCTCCTCATTTGAGGCAAAGCAACCGACAAATGCCTAAGTAAATATCAGTCAATCACAAGGGTATTTCGGTACTATATTTTTAAATATTACGATAGATTCGAAGTTTAGGAGGAAGATACGATTCAAAATCACAATATCATTTTACATGCCAAAGTGTGAGGGGTATATCACTAAGTCAGTAACAAAGCCACGTGAATGTGTGAGGGAGCCATGGCCAGGTCCACAATTTAGGTAAAGTTTATTTATATTTTACTTTAATTGTTTTTTTTACTTACATTTTTCTATTAAAATTTTAATAGTTTTTCAAATCGGCCCCCTTAGATTCTTGGAATCGGCTTCGCCTCTACACTAGACCAACCTCATCTTATTAATATTATACTATTATGGTACTTTTGATCTTGCTTTTAAACAATTATAATTTTATTGCTCATATCTTAGTATAAGATACTTCGATTTTGAATATCATACGGGTTAAGTAAATCTTATATAAGATGTTATTAGATTAAGAAAAAAAAAGTATTCTAATTTGTAATTCTTTACTCTCTTTTTTCATGTACCATGGTAAAAACAATACTTTGTTTTCTTCTTAGTAAATAGATTCTATAGTAATAGAGTTAAGTGTATACATAAATCCTTTTTTTTTTTTACTTGTAGATTCATATTTATGTTTGTATTTATGGTTTTACTATCACAGAAATCACATTTAAATATTTGATAAGTAAACAATCTAAAAAAGTATCTACATATTTATATATAAAGATTTAATAATAAATTAATTAGGATTTTGATTTCTTATAATTTTTCTTTTATATTTCATCTTCATTATATTTTTTTTGTCTCGTTTTCATACTATAAAAATAAATCAACTTAAATTTTTTAATAAATGAACAATCTAAAAATGCATATCCAAATCTATCTTAATATTTGATCACTTTTTTCTTTAGATTTCATCCTTATGGTCATATTTGTGTTTCTACGAACAAAAAATTAAACAGTGAATGATTTTTTTTTTTTGACAAGAGAAACATAAAACAAAGACAAAAAATTAACTTTTGCAATCAGCCAATCAGCCATAACATATTTCCTAATACAAGGAGGGTAATCCTCCATCCAGAAGCCATCTTCAATGCTTGACAAACCGTTCTTCGCAAGCTCATGAGCCACCCGATTTCCACTTCTGGGACAAAATCAAATCCTATGCATCTCTGTTGTCTAATAGCCGCTTGAATGTCATCTAGTATAATGCCCACATCAGAAATAACATTAAAACTATCATTAATCTATTTAATCACAACTGCCACATCCGATTCAATCGAAAAATGACCAAAACCAGTATCTTCCACAAAAGCAATGTCTCGAAGGATTGCCTTCGCCTCTGCCATTGCCGTAGCAAAATTCACAAAAATCCTCTATAAACTGGATGCCATAACAAAATCAGCTGAAAACACGTCTACATATTATAAAAATAGTTTCTAGAAAAATAAATCAGGATCATGATTCTTATCATTTTATCCCTTTAGATTTTAATCTTCATAATTGCTTTCAATAATGTTACCTTGTCCTAATCTAGGTGCTTAAATGATGTGGCATTATTGTAATCCATTTATTTAGATTGTATTAAATTTGCATGATTTAAATGAATGGATTATAGTGTTACCACATTATTTGAGCATCAGATTTGAATATCAAATTTGAACAAAATAGTATTACTAAATTGCTTTTGTCGTTTTAACAATTAAATAAATCAAATTTGAGCATTTAATAAACGGACAAATTTAAAAGGTCAAAAAAAAGTATTTATCTACATAGTTTTCGTAATAACTAAACTACGGTTATAATTTCTATTTACCTAATCATGATGTTAATTAATGAATAAATTTGACATAATCACGATGACAATACTCAATTAATTAATAAATTTGAAAATTTAATAAATAAAAAATCTAAAGGGAAAAAAATATTTATTTATGTAGTCTTCATAAAAAATAAACTACGGTTATAATTTCTCTTTGCATAATCAAGATGTCAATTAATGAATGAACTTGACCTAATTGCAATATCAATTCAATAATATATTCGAATTTAAAAATAGAGTCATATATCTACAACATCCTCATAATTGCTTTTTATCATTTTAAAGATCAAATTTGAACATTTAATAAATGAACAAATCTAAAAGGAAAAAAAATATTTATCTACGTAGTTTTCATAATAAATAAACTACTGTTATAATTTCTATTTGCCTAATTAAGATGTCAATCAATGAATGAATTTAACCTAATCGCAATGTGAATTAATTAATAAATTTGAATATGAAAAAGAGTAATGTATTTTTATTTAAATTTAGTATCCAAATGAGATGGTAACACCGTAATTTATTCATTTAAATTATGTAAATCTAATACAATTTAAATATTCAGATTCTAGAACATCTTCATAATTGTTTTTGTCATTTATCGATCAAATAAATCAAATTTGAATAATTAATAAATAAATAAATCTAAAACGAAAAAGAATATAAAATTCCACACAGCTTAAAAAAAACATGAAATTCCACTCTTATAGTAATATCTCACACCTGAAATTCAATAAATAGTTGCAATATCAATCACATTTCAAAAACATTTTTCATATTTAACTAAAGTTTATAATATTTTAACTAAAAATAGACTCTATTTTTACATGGAACCTAATTAAGTACATTTCCATTATTCTATATAATCATAGATTTAGATCCTCTGCTCACATTTTGTGTCATCATCTTATCCTTACATAAATCAATGATGTTGATTAATTCTATTTTGTTGTAGTGTAAAGGTATAAAAATTAATAGAAATAATTCACACTATTGATTTGCTATTTTACACGTGGCAATAGATTACAAAGGTGAAAACAAAGTGAAGATACAAAAGGTGATGAGAGGATCTAGATTCTATAATCAAATGCTAATTTTTAGAAAATTTCAATAAAACACCCAAAATCTGACTCATGAAATTAACACAATACTTGTAATATCAATCTCATTTCAAAAAAAAAATCCATATTTAAATATTTTAACTATAAAAGACTCTTTTTTTACATGGAACCTAAATACCTAATTAAATACATTTCCATATAATCCAATGCCGATTTTTAGAAAATCTAATCCGTTAAAATACCCAAAACACCCTAGAAAATTAACTTAAAAATGACCAAATAAAAGGTCAATTTAGTCAAATTTTAGCTATATAACACAAGGTTTAGAGGTTCTCAAAGTCACATACACAAATACATTTTTATTTTTTTTTATTTCTTTTTTACAATGGAGATGAAAATGGAAGCAAAAACACTCTCTTGAAGCAGAGCAGCTTCTCTCTCAAAAACCTCATAAACCCTCTAGAGAGAGACGACGATTTGAAGAGAAATGGAGACCCAATTCCCAGATGATTTCAAGTGCCCGATTTCTCTTGAGATAATGTCCGACCCGGTCATACTCTCATCGGGTCACACATTTGACCGTGAATCAATCCAACGGTGGTTGGACGCCGGTCATCGTTCATGTCCGATTACCAAACTGCCCTTACCTGACCACCCGTCTCTCATACCCAACCATGCACTCAGATCTTTAATTTCCAACTTTGCCCCTGTGCGTTCTCCGCCGTCGAACGGAACTGCTGCTGACCTCAGCCCGCAAGCGATGATATCTGTTCTGACGTCGAAATCGTCATCTCCTAGGTCGAAACTCAACTCGCTTACCCAACTCAATAGGCTCTCGAAGAATGACTTGGCTCTGCGAAGGAGAATCACCGAGTCGGGTGCCGTCTCCGCCGTTTTGAACTGCGTCCGTTTCGACACCGCCGGAGGAGTTTCTGGGTTGCAGGAGAAAGCGCTTTCTCTGCTACTGAATTTGTCTCTCGACGACGACAACAAAATCGGACTCGTCGCTGAAGGCGCAATCGGGCGGGTCGTGAACGCTTTGCGTGTCGGGTCGTCTGATTGTCGGGCTTTAGCGGCGACTATAATCACTAGCCTAGCTGTAATGGAAGTGAACAAAGCGACAATTGGAGACTACCCTTTTGCGATTCAAGCTCTGGTTTCGCTTCTTCAAGCTGGAAAACTGATTCGAGAGAAAAAAGAAGCGACCACTGCTTTGTACGCTTTAACTTTGTTTCCTGATAACAGAAAACGTGTTATCAATTGTGGGGCTGTGCCGATTTTGATTCAAATCGTTGATTTGGGGATTGAGAGAGCTGTGGAAGTGTTGAGTGTTCTTGCGAAATGTAAGGAAGGTAGAGAGGAGATAATGAGGGTTGATGGGTGTGTCAAAACTTTTGTGAGGATGTTGAAGAATGGGAGCCCGAGGGCTGTTCAATGTTCATTGTTTACGCTGAATTCGCTCTGCTGTTGTAATGAGCAAATGACCTTGGAGTCTTGGAAGGAAGGGGTTTTGGATATTTGTTTCGGGTTGCTGGATGATGATGATAATAAGGTTAGGATCAATGCTAATAATTTCATTCAAACTCTAAGTGGAAAGCCGTCTATGCGCTGAAGAAAGGAGGCAATGGAGGTCAGTTGGGTGTTCTTTTTCTTGCATTTTGTTGTTCATGAGCTATGTTTAAGTTCAAATGATAATTCTACATGTAAAAATCAGAAAGGAAAGATTAGATTTTGTCAAGGAAATGTCTTAATTTGATGTACATGAATAAGGGGACACACAGTTTCGTTCACAGTTGTATCGTTAATTGGTTTAGGCGTAGATAGGTTTCAATTTGATGATGATCTCAATTGTAATCTGCCTGAACTTGGAAAAATTTGGCTTCTTGTTAAAGCCTACCTTTTGTCTCCAATCAAATTCGAGTATCTCTTTTTTTTTTTTCTTTCTGTTTATAAATTGATTAAATTCAACTTGTGTAGCTGATAAGTTACTCAATGAAAGTGAGAGATTGGAAAAGGAAAAGCTGAATTCAAATACTTGACAAAGCAAGCTGCTTTCTCTATTATTGCAAAATCGACCATTTAAGTATTTAACAGATTTAGAATGAGGAAAACACGACAGAAACGTCATTTTTTTCTTCTCCAATGATTAAATTGTAGTCCTTTTATGTATTTATGAGTAATTTGGATAGCCATTTACCATGCTTGTCATCAGTGGATGTCTAGGGTTTATTTATCTGTCTCGTTCAGTTTGCCCCATTCTCCGAAGCTTGTGTTTCACTGATTCTACTGTGATCTGTATTCAGTGGTGTATGCAATACATCTTCATTATTACTGCTTATGTTTCTGAGAGTTGAAATTGGACCGATAAGCATTCCAGATTAGTATAGAGGATCAGCATTATATTTTATTTCTTCTATACTTGCATTTGAGTTGAATAATCTGTCTAAAGATTTTGACTTACTTCTCCCTTGAGATTTTGGTGTTGTGGAATGATCTTTGTTTGTTTTTTGTTGTGCGAATTTTGTTGTTTTTCTTAGATTGAATTCAAGGAACGAGTATAAACTGCATTTTCAAGTTTGTATGATTGTTTTCAAATTTGTCTCAACTGCTAACTTTGCTTGGATTCTAATGGGTATGTCATTTTTTCCATGAGAGAAAAGATAATCCCTCAATTCTGAGATTTTATTGTTAGCTTTAGAAAAAAAATAAGGGAATGGAAAAAGAAAAAAGCTGATTGTACTGTTTTATTGAGACCTGCCGTATTTTCCGATGCATGATTTTCTTCAATGACATGGCAGTTTAGAAGCTAAATGCATGGGTACGTTGTGGTGTGCCTATTTATGTATTTAGGTAGGTTTTGGTGTGCCTATTTATGTTTTGACATGGCAATTAATGAATATACGTAGTGATCACTATTTCTTTTTATGGTTTTCATGAGTATAGAAGGTACCATTTGAGTTTCAAAAGTTAGTTTTGGTATGTTCGTTATGTTTTAAATTACGCTAATCAATGATAAATGTGGTTGTTCTGGACTCTAATGTTGCTTGCTTAAATCTCCATATCTTGATTGTTTTGACACTTTTAAGACCAGTAGTTCATGTGTGAATTGAAACAACTGAGAAAGAGTATCTGCAAAGCAACCCTCTTGGATTTGTTTCTTCATGTCTTCTGCATTAAGCTTGCTTATATAATCGAACTCTGTTCACGTTGCATTTATGATACATATTTGTCGATCTAAATGATTCGTATAAATGTTTCAAATCTTTTGTTAAGTTGGTAAACTGTCTTTCTTATTAATTTTTAGCAGTGACGTTTGTTTATCCGACATGAGAAAAGTTTGTTAAGTCATTGTTTGGGTTGGTAGTTATCATCTGTTAGGTTGTTTATTGGTTAGGTTTTTCTGTGCTTGAAGAAGAAGAAGAAGTCATGAAAGCTTATTTAAATTATTTGAAGAAAACAGAGGAGCATCCTCTTCTAGGCTTTGATACCCACCCACCCCCACCCAAAGCTGACTTTGGTTTCGTACCTTGCAAAGTCCTGCAATGTATTAAAACAACATTTTTTTTATTTTTTTTATCCATTCTTAGTAGTTGCCTGCTCATGACAGTGATGATATATTGGATAATGAAAACTTTAGGTTTATTTGATATTTTAGCTCTGGTTATGGTCTCACTTGCTGATGATGCTCTAGTATTTTCTTCAATTTGCTACATTATTATTACTATCATTATGTTAATGTGTGCCCTACGTTAATTATGTCAAGTTACGTAGTCATGAAACTTTTTTTTTCCATTACTATGATTATGTTAACATGTGTCTTATGTTAATTATGTAATGTTACGTAGTTGTAAAACCTTTTTTTTTCCA
Source organism: Dipteronia sinensis (assembly GCA_033220585.1). NCBI lineage: Eukaryota > Viridiplantae > Streptophyta > Magnoliopsida > Sapindales > Sapindaceae > Dipteronia > Dipteronia sinensis. The sequence continues at coordinate 17,263,277 of CM065644.1, read as the reverse complement.
AATATGGGAGTATGTGCGATATTGTTTTTTGCACTATATAAATGCTAAGTAACTAGTCATGCTTGAGTAGAGAGTAATTAGGAATAATGATGTACTATTTTAATAGGCTTCACTTATGAGTCTCACATACAGAATTTGTTGCTTGTCAATTTTAATGATAAGGATTACTTGGTTATTGATATTTACCTAGTTTCGGTTTCTTAACATTGGTAGGAGGAGATCATTTGGAGTGTTTTGAAGATTTAGATCAATAGTTAAGAGTTATATCTTGTGTGGGTTTTGACATATTTAGTAGGTAATAATAGTATAATTTTCACTTCTAGAAACTTTCGAATAGAACAAGTGTATCAAGTTGTATGATTGGGTGTACGTACAGCTGATATGATATGTTTTTTTCATCGAAAACTTTTTTATAGCATTTATCTTATTTTTTTTAAATATGATTTGTATGAAAATTATCAGGTGCAACTGTGTCTATACTACACAGGTGTAATCAGGATCCTGAACAGAAAAACGTGCTGGATCCTAACACATGGAAGTTACTAATGATTTGTTTGTTAATAACTAAGATTTCATTGTGGCCATTTCTCGCTCAAAACTCTCTATAATCTAAAGAATAAAAAGGAAAACCATAGACATCAAAAATGCAGTAGACAAGAAAATAGGATCAAAATGTCAACTGCAGAGTCAAAAGGGGGTTATTTGGAAATCGATTGTGTAGTCCAAGGTTCCAAGCCTGGCCAATATGAGATGTTCACAACCCACATTTAGATTGAACCCCTTAAACACACCAAACCATCTAATTGGTTCATGTTTTTAAGCTAAAAAAAAATATAGATTTTTCAATCCAGATTACCAATCATGGTTGGGTTTTGAATCTTTATTCATAGATTCTTTTCTCTAGCCAGGATGATTTTGAATTTTTTTTTTAGGACCGTCCTTTTTTCCAATGCCTCAAGAAAAGTACTGTGATGGTTGGGTTTTTGGATCTGTAACTTTATAAATATGATTTGGACATATCCGTATGCACTTACGAGGGTTTGCATAGGGCCATTTCTACATCATCACAGTCGATTGACTGAGGCACCACAGACAGTTGACCAACAGTATTATTTTTAGGGGCCAAAAAAGAAGAAAAAAAAGTTGTGGGTGGTGAACCCATTAAGAGGAAGAATGTTTCCAAAGTGCTATCATCTCAATATAAAAAGCCATGATTGATGATTGTGGCTGTGACTTGTGGAGAAGAAGAAGAAGAAGACATTTGGTCTGCCTCTCTTCACCATATATTCAATACTACTAATTTGTGGGTCCTAATTTGAATACCCACCACCATTTGTATTATTTACTCTTTACTTTGAAGTTTGAACAACACAACAATCTAGTGGTGGATTACTCACTATTTTGAGTTTTGATGATCAATCTTGTATAGTGTTTTATTCTTGTCTTTTTGTTTTTCATCTAGAGTTTTCAAATCAAAGGGTTTGTTATTTTACTTGTTTCACAAGTATAAGGTTAATATAGTTAGGTTAATGCTCTTTTAGTCTAACTGCAACGTGAAATTTTTATTATTTAGTTTAATTCGATCATTTTGAATCATTATTTTACGAACTTTAAATATAGGACCACTAAATATGTTGGAAAACTGACTGATGGAACCATGATTTGAGTAAACTACAAGCTTGGAATCATGTTTCTTAAAATATAATGGTTGAAACAAGAAGAGGTTACAAGGAAATGTTCCCCTCTATTTTTTTTTTTTATGACTGACAGAATTATTATGTATATAAATCAATTGATATAATGATTGGGAAGTGTAGTATCTTCGCATAAACAAATAAAGGGTGGATGAAGAAAAAACCAAAATTATAAAAGTAAATGAAAATTACTTACGACAGACCCGTTTTAGAGACAATAAAGGTAAATGCAATTATGATAATGGCAATGTTATATAAAAATAGTAAAATACAATGCGTGTAAATGAGATAAAATTGATCAAGGTGTGTTTGTGCATAATTGTGTATTAAGAAAAGATAAGCACGCTTCAAAGACAAAAAGGCCCATTAATAGTCAATGATATTCTATTGATTCTATCTTTAGATTCCTGATTCCTCCGCATTCAGACAAATATATTTTTAATTTCTGACAGTGATTTCGGGCTAATTAATCTTTCCCTAATCTTAATTTTTTGATGGAGTGTAGGTCAAACAAGTAAAGAAAGTATTAATAAATCAACTTGTTCATTTTTATAGACTAACTATATTCATTGTAATAATTGGCAACTGTTCACATCTAAAAATATGCTTAGAAATCTTCTAAATGATATTATATTATATTGGGTATTGGGAATTTTTTTTATCCTTGATTTTTTTAAAATAATAATTTTTGTTCTCGTTTCCCGTTAAAAAAAAATCTTTAATATACATTATATGCATTCTGTCAAAGTGGGAATGGTGAGAAATGTCACATTTTTTAACATGGATTACACCGACGTCACTACTTTAATAAATTATGTTTAAAAGGCACCTATTATGGTGAACTACCAAAATTGTCCTTAAATAATCATTTTTCTATTGTCTTTGTACTTTCATCTCCATACTTAGAACACTGAACTCGTCTGTTTCTCTCTCTACAATAAACTTGTCTGAAAATAAACTTCTCGACATCCTTTAGCACAACAAGATAACATACTTCTGAAATACTTCTTTTTTATCCTGCATTTCTGAGTATGAGTCTTGTAACACTTTAACCGTTCCTTTTGTAAACATGAAGGTCGTTTTGTGAAGTTTGAATCTGGGAATTTTGAATCTCTGAGCTTTTTCTAAAGGCTCCGAGCTTTTTTTTAAAAAGCCTTCGAGCTTTTTTTAAAAAGCTCGGAGCCTTTAGTAAAAAGCTCAAAAGAAAGTTAAAAAAGCTCGAAGGCCTTTTTTTCGAGCTTTTTAAAAAAGGTTCCGAGCTTTTTTTAAAAAACTCGAAGACCTTTTAAAAAAAGCTCGGAGCCTTTTTAAAAAAGTTCGAAGTCCTTTCTTTCAAGCTTTTTTAACTTTCTTTCGAGTTATTTTAAAAAGACTCCGAGCTTTTTTAAAAAGGTCTTCGAGTTTTTTTAAAAATGGCTCCGAGCTTTTTTAAAAATGGCTCCGAGCTTATTCATGAAGGCTTCGAGCTTTTTCATGAAGGCCAGCAGGGAGCTTGACCCCTGAATGCGTCTGCGTAGCGCCACTCCATCACCGTTCGAGTGATTGCCTGAGTTTCAACCGAACTTTCTCTCTCTACTTCACAACTTTGTCACTATAAACTGAATGAAAGAAATCTGATGTGAAATAACTATTGGGGGTATTTTTGTCCGTTCACCATAATAGATGTCTTTTAAACATAAGTTATTAAAGCAGTGACATTGTTGAAATACCACCTCCAAATGTGCTATTTATTTTTTGAGCCCTTCTGTCAATTGATACCGATATCAAATCATATTATATGAATAATGAATTAAATGTGTTTTCATATTATATAACATGATTTTAATTATATATATAACATGATTTTAATAGTCAGTAGTCAGAAGTCAGACGTATAAACATAATATTTTCAGCCAACCTATTACCATTCAGAGATACTGATCATATGCGTTATACTTTAAATATATATATATATATATATATATATGTATAAGTCAGACTATAGAATATTAGTGGTACACCATATAGAAAATATTATGATCGTAATTTAAAAAAGTGTGATCCAACCTTTGATCGTAATATTTTCTACACGGTGTATCCATAAACCGTATTCTATAAATTGTTCTATATATAAAAAGTCAACGATCTAGACTCTTCAACCTATGTAGGAGATGCATGTATCCACTGTCACATAGTTTGTCTAGATGCATTTGATATATTCATGTAAGAAAAAATATTTAGGAAGACATGGTGCCCACTGTGTTCAACTGAATAATATAATATCATGTAAAATGAATAATTAATTAGTAGTGATTTATAATTATATTTATATATATATATATATATATATTCAATTGATTTCAATTTAATTACATATATCACCCCAGAAGCCCAGAATGCACTGAAAATTTTCTATTTATTATAAAAATTAAATCAATCCAATAAGGAGTAAGCTTTATCTACTTTAATATTTCGAGGAAATATTACATATGTTAGCAAGTCTATGGTTTTTTCTTGTACATTTCTCTTATCAAGCAGTTTTGGAGCTACAAATATAAAAAATATAAAAAATATAAAAAATATAAAAAAATATAGAAAATATTTTATGGAACTACAAAAATTCTACATTTAAACTTTGCATTTTTAATGTTTGGAATTCAAATATTAGTAAATACGTTGAAATCATTATATAGTTACATTAAACCTCAATTATTTTCCAGTTCCTTTTTTAAGAAACTGCCCGGTTTGAACCAGACGGTTCTACCAATTTTTTTTTTTAATATTTTACTTATAAAATAAAAATATTAAAAAAAATGGATATTGTAGAGTATTGAGTCATGGCCCATAACCCTTGTCCAAGTAGATATAACTTCTAGTGCATTATTCTCCTTTTTATATAGGTTGTGCCACTCTTCACTTGTCTTATTTATCCAATATGGGATCTAGGATTGAATAAAATTAAGATTATAAGCAATCACTCTATAACCAAGATTACGGAAGAATAATATGTGAATGAGATTTGATGATTTATTAATATATATATATATATATATTAATAGTATATTAAAACAAATGATACATATTATTATATATTTTCATTCACAATCCACATAATATAGAAGATTAAGAAAGTTGACAGAAATTGAACAATTTTTGGCCGCCATTAGTTACTCATTGTCCACCAAATATTTGTTTAGTATTTCTAACACTAAATTATTTGAGTCTTAGCTAATAGCTTCAATAATGCAATGTTTTGATTGTTGTTGAATTTAGTTTAAATGAAAACCATGTGATTCATTTTTCTATTAACAGACAAATTGATATAAAATAATTACATCTAATATGAATTTAATTAAATAATTTTACGTAAAAGGAATGAATTGAATAATTGAATAATTGAATTGAACAATTTTTGTATGGACAAAATTGCCAAAAATTGAACAATTTTTGGCTGCCATTAGTAGTAGTACTACTACAGCACTGCTTGTCCACCAAACATTTGTTTAATATCCATATTATTATATATTTGCACTCTTTTGTCTTTTATTAACAATATTCCCTTTGTTTACATCCAATAACAAGTTAAAAAAGTTTTCAAATAGAAATTCATTATGTTATATCAATGAATGTAAATGGAAATTCAATCATACATCCCACATCGGATAAATAAGATAAGTGGAGAGAGACCTAACCTATATAAAAATGAGGAGAATGCAAATGGAAAATAAGCATTCTTAGACAATGGTTATGGGCCCCAACCCAATACTTTATAATGTCCTATCTAACATTTTATTTTTATTTATAAATAAAATGTTATTTTTTGAAAAATAAAAAAATAAAAGAGGAACCGAACCACCGGAACCGGAACCTTCCTTAGGAGGTTCCGGTTCTAGCTCCCCCAGAACTGAAACCGCCAGTTCCAAACCGGAATCGAACTGGAACCGAAACCGACGTCATGTGTAATTAATAGTCAATGCTATTCTATTGATTCTATCTTTAGATTCTTGATTCCTCCGCATTCAGACAAATATATATTTAATTTCTGACAGTGATTTCGGGCTAATTAATCTTTCCCTAATCTTAATTTTTTGATGGAGTGTAGGTCAAACAAGTAAAGAAAGTTTTAATAAATCAACTTGTTCATTGTTATAGACTAATTATATTCATTGTAATAAATGAAAACTGTTCACATCTAAAAATATGCTTAGAAATCTTCTAAATGATATTATATTATATTGGGTATTGGGAATTTTTTTTATCCTTGTTTTTTCTAAAAAAATAATTTTTATTCTCGTTTCCCGTTAAAAAAAATCTTTAATATACATTAGTATATGCATTCTGTCAATTGATATCGATACCAAATTATATTATATGAATAATTAATTAAATGTGTACTCATATTATATTACATGATTTTAATAGTCAGAAGTCAGAAGTATAAACATAATATTTTCAGCCAACCTATTACCATTCAGATATACTGATCATATGTGTTATACTTTTTATATATATATATGTCAGACTATAGAATATTGGTGTATCTATACACTATGTAAAAAATATTATGATCGTAATTTAAAAATCTGTGATCTAACATTTGATCGTAATATTTTCTACAATGAATATTACGGTATTCTATAAACTGTTCTATATATATATATATATATATATATATAAAGTCAACGATCTAGACTCTTCAACCTATGTAGGAGATGCATGTATCCACTGTCACATAGTTTGTCTAGATGCATTTAACATCTTCATGTAAGAAAAAATATTTAGGAAGACATGGTGCCCACTGTGTTCAACTGAATAATATAATATCATGTAAAATGAATAATTAATTAGTAGTGATTTATAATTTATATATATATATATAATCAATTGATTTCAATTTAATTACATATATCACCCCAGAATGCACTGAAAATTCTCTATTTATTATAAAAATTAAATCAATCCAATAAGGAGTAAGCTTTATCTACTTTAATATTTCGAGGAAATATTACATATGTTAGCAAGTCTATGGTTTTTTCTTGTACATTTCTCTTATCCAGTAGTTTTGGAGCTACAAAAAAAAAAATAAAAAAAAATCTAGAAAAAATTTTATGGAACTACAAAAATTCTACATTTAAACTTTCCATCTTTAATGTTTGGAATTCAAATATTAGTAAATACGTTCAAATCATTATATAGTTACATTAAACCTCATTTATTTTTGCGCTAAAAATTTAAACATAAATATGTATATTTCAATGCTAATTACGAGAAAATAAAACTGTTATGATAAAATAACCTGCGAGATATTGGGAAAATCCCAAAATATAGTTGATTTTATTATTTTAGTAAATTTTGCTCTAATCACATTGGTTTAAATAGAAAATACTTATGTCGTGGGAAAACGAAAAAAAAATCTTTTTAAAAAAAGCAATTCATATAAAACATTTAAGGCTAATTGACACTGATGACCCCTAAACTCTTCATAAATTTACACTATACCCTCTTTAATTTTTTTTCGACATTAAACCCTCTGAACTCTCGTTTTGTTGGCAGAAACCTACTATAGATGCCCCATCACAGAGGGCAATAAACCCAAGTATTTACCAATAAAACGAGAGTTTAAGAGGTTTTAGTTCTGAAAAAAAAAGTACGGGGTGTATAGTATAAATTTCTGAAGAGTTTAGGGGACATATGTGCCAATTAACCAAATTTTAACGTCAATTTAAATGTTTGGTAATTTTTATTCATAAAAGTATTTTAAATAATTAGAATTTATTTATATTTTAGTCAAATTTAAAGGAAGAAAAAATGATTTCAAAATCAGGAAAATAAGCCCCCATAAGACTTTTTATTAAACTAAGAAAAAAAAATGTATACAATAATAATTAATTTAAAAAAATTACAGTGAAAAATAATGATGATGGGCATGACACATGAACAACCCAATATATTTCACATGTTAAAAAACCAAAAATTGATGACACCAGTGACCACACCAGTTATAATGTGATTAGCACTTCCATCAATAATTAAACAATAAATAAATAATTAAAGATCCTAATCTCAAGGTGGGGTTTTGTTTAATTAATTAATCAGGCTGATCTGATCATCTGAGGTGGCATTTTCTCTATAAGTAACAGTCCTCTTCACTCTGTCTCTGCTGTGTGTACCATCATCATCCACCAAAACAAACAAGTTATTGCTCTTCAAATTCTTCAACAACACTTGAACCAATTCAAAGTTATCTATGGCCACTAAAGTCTATATTGTGTAAGCACAACAACTCTCTCTTGCTATTTTTTTAATTATTATTATTGTTTATATATGTAGATAATTAAATTCTTTGTTTTGTTTCATAGTTTAATTTTATTTTATATAAATTTTGTTCAATCATGATTCATGTATAAATCAACTGGGATATTTCATATTTTGAGGATTGACTATTTGATGAGTTTGTTCATGCATGATTGTATACATATCAATGCTGTGCTTAATTTCCTGTAAATGATGATGTGTTTGTTCTTCATGTTGGATTTCTCTCATATCTGAACTTGTTTGCAAATTGATCTTCAGATTTTTTTTTTGTTTTGCTGTTTATTGATAGTTTTGGTAGATTCTGTGCTTCTGGGGTGTGACTGTTCATGGAATTATGATATTTATTAAATAATTAGGATTAAAAAGATGGTTATCTTTGGATTGTTGAATATGTGTTTTGATATAATCTCTGAATCTCTGATTCAGCTTAATTAATTTTGGTTATTGGAATTAATTTCGATGTGAAATCGATTTTCGATTCTTCAAAAGGGTTTGTTTATTTTCTCTTGATTTCTGAGAAAAAATGTTCTGGAAAACTTATTGAAGGTTCCAAATCATGATCATGGTGGTTCATTTTTTCATATGGAAACTTAATTTAGAATCGAATGTTCGTTCGTTTAGTTCTGGAAATAAGTATTTTCTTGCATTAATTTGTTCTTTCAAAAAAAAAATTGTGGGAATCTTGCTAATTAAATTTGTCTGAATTTCTGCATTACTTGGTAGTAGTTGGTAGAGATCGTTCGAGGGTCAAAATCATGCTAGCTGTTCAATGTCTGCTGTTTATAATTAGGTAGTGTGCTAGATGATCGTAATTCATGTTACCACGCGTGCACGTATGTTTAGCATTCAATTATATATGCAAGCGATCAAGGTTGGTTTGTGTACGAGTGAAAAAGATTGAAAGCTTATATGATTCATGAAGTCATAAATTTGCTATAAAGCATGGAAAAAAAAAAGTGAAAAGTGATTGTGAAACACAACCTACCTTTTGAAATTATGATAATTATGAGAGTGAAATGCCATCCCAAACTTTATATAGAGCGTGTGGTCCCTTAGATTCATCATTGTTGAGACCAGTTCATTCCATTGAATTTAATTGGTATGCAGATTGAAATTTTTCGAGTGCCTTTCGTTTTCGTGGGGTTGGGATGCTTGTGGATAAGCTTCTGATGTGTTGTTTTGTGTTCTGCTATCTCACGGTTTCGTTCTAGAAACTAATAAAAGTTGCAGTAGATGATTGATTCATACAGTAGAAATGTTGTTGAAACAATGTACGTAGTGTAGAAAATAGGGTATAGCTTATCCGTCACTAAATTACAGTTAAATTATTACATGGTTTTTTTTTATCCGTATCAGATCGATAATGTGAAATATTTGGGCCTATTGTACAGTTATTATTCTATGTATGGACATGTTGAGAAGCTGGCCGAAGAGATAAAGAAAGGCGCTGCTTCCGTGGAAGGAGTAGAAGTAAAACTATGGCAGGTTTGTTATTGTGTCATCGATTAATGACATTATTGAATTAGCATGCAATACATTAATTGGAAATGTTCAAATGTGCTACTAATCATACAAATCAAACCTGAATCATATGATTAATTGTCACAAAAATTTACTCTCCTTGTATATAAGAACAGAGATATCTAATTGTATAGATTGATGCTTGGACAGGTACCCGAAATACTATCGGAAGAGGTTCTAGGAAAGATGAGTGCACCACCGAAGAGTGATGTACCTATCATCACACCTAATGAGCTTGCTGAAGCTGATGGGCTTCTTTTCGGTTTCCCCACCAGATTTGGGATGATGGCCGCTCAATTTAAGGCATTTTTGGATGCAACTGGAGGTCTATGGAGATCCCAACAGCTTGCCGGCAAGCCTGCTGGAATTTTCTACAGCACCGGATCTCAAGGCGGTGGACAAGAGACTACCCCGTGAGTTCCCCTTCTACGGATTTCGTCCCATTGTACTACTTCTCGCATTTGTATTAACTTTTTTTAACTGGAAATTGTGATGCAGCTTGACTGCTATTACTCAGCTTGTTCACCACGGACTGATCTTCGTGCCCATCGGATACACATTTGGAGCCGGTATGTTTGAAATGGAGAAAGTGAAGGGTGGCAGCCCCTACGGTGCTGGAACTTTTGCTGGTGATGGATCGAGACAGCCAACCGAGATTGAACTAGAGCAAGCCTTTCACCAGGGAAAGTACTTTGCTGTCATTGCCAAGAAGCTCAAGGGAACGGCTTGATTTTCGTACATGATTCTATATATACTTCTAAAGTTGCGATTTTTTTCGTTCTTATAGCTCGATTTCAATCTTCTTTTACTCGTAATATGAATAACATTTGCTTCAAATATATTGTAAACTCTTTAATTTTATTCTTAAGACAATGCTGTCATATTAATGATGAAAATTAAGTTTGTTTTGTGGTCTTATTTTCACATATATTGCAATTGCCCAATTATTTTTCTGCTAATTATGGATCTATCTGCATAATGTAATACCAGAATGTCTCAGTTCAACTGTTTTTCCTGAGATTGGTTATCATCAGTCCATTTGCACTCCATTAATTCTTGCCAGATTTTTCTGGATATAGACTCAAATTGATTTAACTTTTCGGTATCCTACTATGACTCCAAGTAGATATTATCCGTTTTGAATTTCACACGCAATTCTTCAACTTCACGGATTTGCTTTGGATCATGGGATTTATAGACATCCTTCACCTATGGTCAAAAACTGTCAAGAAAGATCAAGATTTATATACAAGTCCTAGACATCACTAGCGATGTGGGACGTGACAGTCATCATACGTAGCTGACAAATAAGAACTTGGACTGGAATACGAGTCTAAAATCTCTAGTTTCTTTAACTGAATAGACTCATTTTAGGCTTACAGTTGACGGATTCTATAGTTTCTTTAACTGAATAGACTCATTTTAGGCTTACAGTTGACGGATTCTACGATTATTGCCTACACTTTATGTCCCCAAAACTAATTTTGAAATGGTGGAAAAACATATTTTTTGAAGACCAAATTAAGGAGAGAAGATCTACTTGGCTGAAATATTGGCAGCAAAGAAGAATATCAGTACATCAACATTATGCATGGAATGATAAGAACACGTAACTGAATATCTTTAGGTTCTTGGATTATTGAAAACAAAATTCTGTTTCAAATTTTTTTTTGTTACATGCAGCTGGTCATGATCTCAGTTGGCAATATAAGGGATATTGATGGCCTGTGATTGATCACTTTGATTGATTCTGTTTAAAAACTTCAAACAGAATCAATCTTGTTATATATGTGATTAAAGAGTTGTCAAAGCCAAACCCAAGCCCAAGTTCAATACTTGACTGAGTCCAGACTATTAAATTAAGAACTGGGTTTTTTTTTTTGAAATCTAGACTAATATATATCCTCAAGTCCAAATAGTGTTCTTTAAAGTTCCAAAGATGGGCTCTTCTTCCTTTTCCATGGATTACTTTACATGTCAAATTGTATTTGGCTTGTGTCCCGACGATTTATCATCATGTTTAAACTTTAAACTCATGTTGTGCACACACCTTTAATTTTAATAAATAGCTTGTTATCTAACTATAAAAGTTATTTTTCAAGAAAAATTGGATCTATATTCAACCAATACTATTATAGCGACATGTAAGTACGACTTGTCGTCCACTCGAATCCTTTTGTCACTTCTAATATATGTCTCTCACAAAATACAGAATCCAGTGATTGTGAACCTCAAAAAAGTATACATATTATTGTGTTGAGTACAATCAAAGTAATAGTAATTTCATCAATCAATCTACAACTTGTAATTAAAGCAATAAATTTGAGACTTTGGGGGGATGGGATTCTTATGAGATGGAGAGGAATTAAAAGTCTCCTTTCAAATGGGAACACTGCAATAGAGTCAAAGACCTTGACAACTCTTGGAAGAAAAGTCTTTGAAAAATAAAACTTCTCTGTGATGTGTACATATATATATATTTTAAATAATGGGGCTTCCAAAGATTAGATTCAAAGTGTTGTGCAAAAAGAAAAAACCCTTTTGAGCTAGAAATTAAAACTTGAAGCAGAAGACACAAATAATGTTGTTGATCAATTTGGAGTACTTTGATTAGCTGAAAATAAAAAAAAAAGCTGTGGGAGGTAGAGTTTTATGTGCTTTATTAACATCACAATGATGCCTTGCCCATATAGATGCTACCTTTTCCTTTTTAGTATTCTTTTTTATGTTTCTTCTTTTTATCAAGAAATTAAACATATAAAAAACACAAAAACTATAAGAATTCAATTCCTTTGATCAGTACTACTCAACAGCAAGCAGTCCTGATCCCTATGGTATAATATACCCATCACCCAATCAATTTCAAAGTCACAAAAAAAAAGTTTATAAAGTAGACACAAATATAGATACCAATCAATGAGATTTTTTTATATATATAACTATTACACTACCTTTATTTATTGTTTTTTCTCATGATTGGTCATTTGTCAAAGGGATTCTTCAGTATTAAGCTTCTTTTTATTTTTAGTATACAGTACTTGATTAAACTATATATGGATATCATTTGGTTCCCTCAGGATATTTTTATATTGATATTGCTTTCTTTAATTTGGATATAATCTTATATAATATCCAGATGTTAAACTAAGATTTTAGGATTAATGATCAAGTTTGATATATACAAAATCAAATAATCATGACCACAACACAGTACAAGTGTCTGGTTCATGTTTCATATATATATATATATATATGGATTCTCATTCTCTAGATAGCTAATAAATTTATCTGTTATGTTATAAGCTTATAATATGGCTGGTGAGGAAGTGAAAGGACAAGAAAAGCCAAAGAGAAGTAAAACTTGAAACTTTTTATCATCATCATCATCATCTTGCATATGCTTTGTCTTTACAATAACTTAAATGGTCCTTTTTTTTCTTCTTTTTATCTTCTTCTTGTTGGAGCCAGCTGCTCTTCAAGGCTCCTAAAATTGACCTTGATCGGTTATATATAATTATATATATATAATGAATTGTAATTAATAATAATCATGAAAATTAAAGTAGTCATTCTCTTCTACTTAATGTAGATAAAAGTCAATCTTGATTTGGTTTCTAAATAAATAAATTGGAATTATATTGGAATGGTTCAGACATTTAGAACTAGATTCTATAAAGGCCATCCCCAAATTCTCCAAGTACAAAAACTGCTAAAAGCAACCATCACAATATATATATATATATATATATTCAATAATTTTAAATTTTGAGAGATGTTATAAGTTGAATAATATCTCATGTTCAATTGTCAGTATTGCAGATGGTATATAAAAAAACATTGGGTGCTATATATGTACATATATAGAAACTCTGCCTAACTAATTAAAATCTTTTTTTTGTGTAATAAATATAAAAATAAAGAACAAAACTATTTGGCTGGGATAAAATTCCAAAGTGATCAAAGTGATAACTTTCAATAATGCTAATAATATATATATATAACACTATAATTTGAATAAATTCGTTCTCTCTGATCATTTCATGCATATATGTTCAAGAAATATCTTCCTTTGATGTGATTCATCTATGTGGCCATCATGAAAACCAGAATGTGCAAGCTGGTACCTAGTAAGATAGATTGAAAACAAATGGAGTGGTGACAACAATATATTTTTACTCATTATCAGGGAACACTACCCTTTGTAATATAGAACAGCTAGCTAGGTTAATTTTGCTGCAATAGAGTTAATTATTTATTTATTAATTAATTACATTTCTATCTTATAAGACAATGGATCATCAAGACAATAGCAATAATTATGGCGACACATGTGCTCCTATATTATCTATGCTGGATAAAGTTGAGCCAGAATTAATATTTCAGCCTAGGTTTGAACAAAAGTTGAATGCTGATCATAACATAGATACAAGAACACATTATAATGATTAGCAAGAGATTATTATGATCATTAATTAACCAGGCTTTAGCTAGAAGACATTAAGTATTGTTAATCATAACTCATAGCTTTCTTGGGAAGAGTTATATATAGTCAACCAAAACATAAAATTAATGTGTTGAAATTACATATTTTATCTTTAAATCAAGTTAATTTAGTGCCAAAAAAATCAAGGGTATTACTAGGTAATTAATTGGCGATGAGATGACTCAATCTAAAGATTCAAGACTCCAAAACCATACTTCATATTGTAATTAGTCAGATTAGGGTTTATTATCATCGGACAAAATCAATAGTTAAAATTATAATCCAAAAATTAACACCAATCAGAGAAGAAGGTCTCTTTACACTTTATGATTTTAATATTTTATAAAGAAATGTACAATTCAACCCTCTTTCACCGATGCGAAGTGAAATTAGACGATCACTTTAAATTATTAGTGAACATAAACTTTCCATTAAAATGTCCACGCGCGCATGCGCAGTCGTCTCTCTCTTCCTCTCAAATAATGTAATATATATCTGGTTTGTCTATCAAATAATAATCAGAGAAACCCTAAAAGCAGGAAACAGTGGGCCGCAAGCTCTCTGACTTCCAATACCACATTCCAAAAACATATAATAAACAAACAAATGAAAAAAAGGCTAGAAAAACCAATCAAATGAGCTCCACTCACTTTCCATTCTTGAATAAGAAGAATTCAAAACTACAATAATCTCCTTTATTTCTTTTCTTTTTTCCCCTTAAATGATAAACAAAAGTGGTGGTGGTGTTGCCAGCCATTTACACACACATACACATACACTGAGTCTGAGATCAACAACATGATTCAACAGGAACAAAAAGGCTCTTCATCAACCCCCACAATTATGATCTGCTAAATTCAGCTTATAATAACATCACCAAATAATGTTGATCTTCGCTGAATTTAGCACCTGTTCCTGCTCCTAGCTAGGGCTAGCTAATTAACCCAAACCTCAAACTATATAATAAAAACTTGAAAATTAAATTATTACAAACAAGTGTATATAAAATTATAAATATTTTCAGCAGTTACTAATCATTTGCTAGCCTCCATCATTCTGCTTGTAGCTGGCCCAGTAGGGTTTCTCCATTATCTTTGAAGTGTCACTTTTTTTTTCTTTCTTTCTTTTTCTTTGTTTTCTCTAGCTTTAATTAGCTTTTTCTCAATACTGGTACAGCAAAGCAATGTAGCTACTAGGTTTTCTGTTATCTTCTTCCTTTTTCATTTTTTTTTTCTGCTTACTATAAAATTGATCAAAGTTATCAACTTATCATCTTCATTTATAAAGTCAGTTCATCCTGAAGAGAGAAAGACGAACTTGATATCTCTTCGATCTCTCTACCTGTAACTTCCTCCGTAAGTTGGCGTCCAAAGATCGGCTACTGTTGCCTCGTTAGCAACCGGGAATGTGCTGGCGATTGGCACCAAACAAAGCCCTCGACTTTTTAAATCTTGTTTAAGTTGATCTGGGTCCTTCAATTTATATTCACAACTCTGTAATAATACAAGATAATTAAGTTTCAAATCATTTATTTATACCTCGAATAAAAAAAGAAGAAGGAATTCATCTAATAATAACAAACGAATCTTTGTATCTGGTAGAATCATATCATGTTTGCATTTTTTTTATATATAATATGGAATGTATATGTATACACGTACATATATAAGATAATATTGTTTTAGAGATAGAACAACAAAGTGTACCTGTTGTTGCTGTTGAATTGGAGTTCCTTGTTTCATGTAAGGAGTACTTAAAATCTGAAATGATATGATGAAACATTTATTAGATTAGGGTTTGCTCTTCATCAATTTCAATTCTTGTTTAATATAATAATAATATATAATACTAAGAAATCAAAAGAATAAATTTAACTATATATGTAGAAGATATATATATATATATATGTAGTGTAACATACATTGACTTGTTCATGGAGGAGTCTGATATAATCAATAGCTTCATGGAGAACAGATGCTGTATCAGTCTGTGGAAATTGAAAAAAAAAATTAATTAATTAAAGAAGCTTTAAATTATATATACCACAAATTGTACAACAAAAAAAAAGTAGAAAAATACAAAAAATCACCTTTCCAAAAGGTGAAACCAATTGCTGGAGAGCAGTTATTCGGTCCCCTAGCTTCTCTTTCCGGACCTGATCATCATAATTATTAACAAAAGCTATAGCTGTACTGAGTTCTCCATCTATCTATGGTTCCTTCAAAACAATCGAATTTAAATATATATGTATATATGTATCGTACGTACCTTAAACGTTGGTAACGGTGATGGTGTTTCGATACGAGGCCGTTTGAATGCTGGTTCGCTGCTGTTACCTTTCTTCCCCACCACGGAAACCGACTCTCGAACCTCTTCATTATTGGACTAATTGATTGAAAACGTGAACAAATATATATTTATATATATATGTTCAATTAAAACATTTGGTTCCAAGACAATGAAATAAATAATTTGTATATATTATGAATAATTGATTAATTACCTTGGCAGTGAGAGTGGTACAACTTGGTTTCTCTTCGATTGCCGCGGCTGAGGCTGAGGGTGGTGTTAGAAACTGATGAGACTGTGTAGTTGAAGGGTGGTAAAAGGCTGTTCTAACGTCGTTTAAGGGGGCGGAGGCTGCGGATGGGTTCCAGAAGGTTGCGTTGTTGGAGAAGTGAAAGCCAGTTGTAGTAGTACTACTACTACTAGTTGTTTGTTGATGATTTTTTTGCAGCAGTGATGGTTTTAACAAAGGATTGGCAATATTGTTTTTAGGCGGCCAAGAATTGTTAGGTGACAATTGGATGTCATTTGAGACTACATTTGTTCCATAATTTCCTCCGGACATATAATTGCTGTTGTTGATTATTGACCGGTTGTTGAAAAGACACTGTTGTTGTTGTTGTGTTTGAAGTGGTACTTCGTCTGGCTCAAACAAGCTTTGTAACAACGTTGAAGGGTACCCATATGAAGCTGCTGCCAAGTTCGTTGGACTCCAATCCTTTTGGATTTGTGAGTTCATGTGATTTTCTCTACTACCCCAAAAAAACACAAAAACAAAATATGAGAAAAATAAAATCAATTTTAATTGACGATCATATCGATCGACTTCCTTGATTTTCCCAAACTAGTGATTTGATTTGATTGATTTTCTTCTAACTTATTTGATACTTGAACTTGAATCAAACCATAACTGAAAATGAAAAAAAAAAAAAAAAAAAACTCACAGTACTAAGGCTGCAGGGTTCCAATCGGTGGAAGATGAGGTTGAAGAAGCTGAAAGACCAAAGTTTATCATTTGCAAAGTGGAGGAGTCCATCAAAATAGAGCTGTTATTGCTGCTGCTGCCTCCAGTAGTATTACTATCAGAATCTGTACTATGCTGCTGTTTTAAATCTGTACTATTAGCAGCAGTAGTAGTAGTCACCGCCACTGCAGATGGTTTCATATCCACCATGTGATGAAGATTATGATGATGATGATGATGATCGGTAGTAGTACTACTACTATTTGATGACCACCCAAAGCTTCCTATGTGATTATCAGTGATTCCATTAATCCCACCTGAACACGGCGACAACAACGTCGAACTCCTTGCCGGATTCCACCATGTCCCTCCACAAATTTCCTCTGCCATATGATCACCAAAAAATAATTCAATCTTCTTCTTCTTCTTGTTCTTCTACTGGGTTCCAATTTGTTTCTACAATTTGGTCACAACTCTCTAGCTCTAGCTAGCTCTTTTATATATTTATATATTTTTGTGTGTGTGTTCTTGATGTGTTACGTATTATAAGAATTGTTATGGTGGGTTGTGAATTTATATATGAAACGGTTCGGTGAGTACGGACCGTGGAAATTACCGGAATTTAGTTGACATTTCAAGACTGATTGGACTAATAAGAGAAAAGAAAAGCATTTTTGAATCGAATTTTTTTTCTCTTTTTTTTTTAAATTAAAAAATAAAAAAGAATATTTTCTCCTTTTTTTTGTGTGTATAAAAAAACATATATTTGTTTTTCCTAAAAAAAGAATTGGTTGTAACTTTATAAAATAATTCTTGTTCCTTGTGAATAAAGCGATGATGATGATGATAATGATGTGATGGTAGGGATGGGGGGTTGATCAGAGTGACACCTATTGAAATTGGGACGATCATATGTGTAATCAAACGGTGGATATTGATGGAAGATAAACCTGAAAAATTGGACCATATTTTTTGAGGTCCCAAGTAAAATTGTAAAATGATTGTTGTGTTTTAGTGTTGTAGCAGCTACCTAGAGAGGCGCGTCAGGTGGACGGTGCAGCAGTGCAGGGCATTTGATTTGATTTGGTTTGGTTTGGTTTGGTTTATCACTTTTTATTTATTAATTAATTAATTATCCCTTTTTGTATTTGTTTTCAATTATTAATTTTTTGTTTCTCAAATGTAGAGCCAACTAAAATAATAATCAATTAACAATCATACATACAATATTTTATACTTTAATTAATATAGTTACAATAAGTTGTTTTAAATGGTCAATTTTTATTATTTGTTAATAATATATCGGGTTTCGTTTTATTTTGATTATGATAAACTAGCTACCTACCTAGTTGTTCCCCACGAAAAAAAATATAGGTTTAACTCAATATTTTTTTTATATATTGTAAAACCAAATGAACATTATTTATCGTATACATTGAGCAATGAAGTTTAACTCAAAATGTGGAGATACAATTTACTTTTAAAAAAATATATCTATGTTGTGGATATAAAATATCTCACTCGACACACCTTTTGAAGGGTTCTGTGGTAAGATTGAATCGAATAAACCTTTATCGAATAAATATTCAACCTCTTGAACATAATTATCTCATAACAGTGAAGTGAAATATACATATCATGAGCAACAATAATGATATATGTTGGATTGCTAGAGACACAATTATATATATATGTGAATTAATTAGCAGTTTCCCATGCTGTTAATTAAGTGGTGTTTCACACTTCTGTCTCCATAATTACTTGATTAGATCCCAAGCCGATCATCAACAGAATCCAAAAATAGCAATCTCAACAAAACAAATTATATATTTGCTCTTCATAAAATATGTATTCAAAAAAAAAAATTCTTAGTTCTGTAATATTACAGAAACAACTTAATTCTTGAAGGTTACAACACTAAACTTTAATTTTATAATTTTATGCAGTTGATTCTTTAATGTAAAAAAATAAATAATTAATTTTAAGAATATCTTGACTAGTGAATTATTTTACACATGAACAAAGTTCTAGACAAAACTTATATACAAGTTTCTAAACCAAATATATATTTTATATTATGATTCTCGCAGTTGCACTTATCACATGCATGTTACTTGGTTTATACCAAATCAACGTGCAACACTCCCATCAATTTTCTCATAAAATGCAAAGCACAACTTTATTTATTTTGATTTTCTTTTCTTCTTTTTAACTTGGGGTCCATGGAAGAAAAATGTTTGTTCAGAGGTCAATTTAAATTATTCATATTCCAAGAATCAAGAATCAAGAATCGATCAAGACTACAGAATAATTAAAGCAGTACTTGCCTACAATGAGCTAGTTCATCATATATAGTATATATGATCTATTTATAAATATAATTAATTGGGCGCGGGATTGTGTACTTTTTTTAATGGAATCCTGATTGGGCATATGTGTAATATATATATATATATATATAATTTTTCTATTGTCAGTTCGTCCTGATATAAAATATATCAAGACGAAGAATGTGGACCATTAGATTTATATACTTTGACTCAAAGTGTATGCACTTGTCAAAACTTCTCCATAATCAATAGTCAATATTCTTCGTCATGATATATTTTATATCAGGACGAACTGACAGTAGAAAAAAAAATATATATATATATATACCAAATTGAAAGGTTTAAAATTAATATCCATGCATATCTAATTATCTGCTCTAGAGTTTGACAAGATGAGGTTGGTCCGGTGATAAACTTCTTACACTTGCATCATAAGTTTATGGGTTCGAGTCTTCTTCATCCCAAAAAACTCCGAATTAATGTAATACTTCAAAAAAAATGATATGATAGTTTTCATATCAAAATAATTATGTGTTTGAGAATATTGTTAGTGCTAAAAATGATTTCAAGTAATTATCAAAAATGATTTCAAGTAATTATAAAAATGATTTCAAGTAAATTTTTTTTTTAAGAAAATGTTTCCAAGAAATAGAAAATATATCATATATGGATTTTTATTTTCTCAAAAACCATGGTTAAATACTTTTAACAAAAGAAAAACGAATCTTATCTTAATTAGGAAGCTTTTGGAAAAATTAAGTTACTTAATTTCAAAGCCTTTTAGACAGTAAAGCATCATGTGAATATTGGCCAAATTTCAAATCATCCCTAGATTTAATGTGATTACCAAATAAAATCATATCCCACACCATTAAAAAACTCTTTGATTCTGACACCATTCAGATCGGGGATCATCTGAGGTTTGGCGAGGTTCAAAATGCAACTCTCCAACACATTACAATATAATGTATAAATGTGAGATTCAAACCTCTATTATTGGGGTGAGGAACAACCTATTCCCTTTTTGTTCAGTGTAATTTACACTACTTAATTACTTTATTATTTCTTTGTCTTATTTAGACAATAATTTAAATTGTTCAATACTTTTAATTTGAGATGGAATCCGCAAGATCACGGCATATGTGGACCGTATGAAAGCCTAGCTATCTAGTATTTTGACCATTTAATTAAATTAAAATTGGTGGAAGAGAAGGGATATACAATTCAATGAAGTTGACCAAACAAAATGTGTGCCTAATTTGTTTTTATTTAAAAGACTTTGTAAATTTTCTAAATTGAGTTACAAGAGTCAATGGGTTTGAAAAGCCACCACATAATCGAAGAAAAATATACACATTAACATTTTCACGATTATGTAAAATATTTTGTAGAGTTTATTAGTTTTTTCTTTTTTTTGAGGAAATTGTAGAGTTTATTAGTCAAAACATATATATACACTAAAATCCAGTAGAAGAACAGCAAATAGTATTAATTTAGATTTAGTTGACTTGGGTATTATTGAAGAATCAAAGGCAAGTTAGGTCAGATTCATGACATAAAATTCAATCACTTCAAATTTTGAGGAAAGGAGCTCTCTCTACTTTGCTCAAATGTGATGTCTAAATGATGTGGCAACATTATAATCCATTCATTTAAATTGTATTATATTTACATGATTTAAATGAATAGATTACAGTATTACCATATTATTTGGATAAGATAATGCAATTAGATTTAATTTTAGTTTAACAATTTTCTTTTTGTGTACCAAAACACACCCCCCCCCCCCCCCCCCCCGACCCGAAAAAGGGGTTTCTGTTATGGAATATGTAAACTCAAAGTAATAATCAAAATATATAAGAAAGTAAAATAATTATAAAATAAAAATACAGAATTTTACATGGTTTGGTGTAAGTTTACATCCACGGAATGTACCAGCACTCAACCTTTACTATCAAATCATTGTTTATGATGGTAAAACAAAAACACTATATTTCGGCTATCTATATATTTTCTTTCTTGCACACAAACCCTAATAATATAAGATTAGTTTAAATAATGAAATCTCGAAGATAAAATAGTCGCTTCTCAATAATAATAATAATAAAATCATAGTTTCTTCTATGTTTTTAAACCGTGTGCTCTGGGGAAAGCTCAATCCCGGAGTGTGTCAGTGTAGGGCAACAAAATTTATTTAGACATCACAACTCAACAATTTCATGTAAATTAAAAATTATATGATAGATTTTGAGAAAATGTTGAAACTCAAGAGGATTTTTTGGAATCTCGATCCATAATAATCCTAAAGAGGAGTGTCATCTAAAGTCAGGGTTCAAAAATTAAATGACACTTTTTGGATGTAGCATTTCAACACTGTCATTGCTTTAACAACTTATGTTTAAAAGTCACCTATTATGGTGAACGGACAAAAATACCCCAAATAATTGTTCCATATAGAATTTTTTTTCCATTCAATTTTACAGTGACAAAGTTGTGAAATAGAGAGAGAAAGTCCTGTTGAAACCCAGACAATCACTCGAATGGTGATGGAGTGGAGCTACGCAGACGCATTCAGGGGTCGAGCTCCCCGCTGAGCTCGCAGTGGTCGAGCTGTCCAGTCATCTCGCCGGGGGGCAAGGGGCAGCACCCCCAGAGCTTTTTTTTTTTCAATTTAAAACTCAAATTGGGTTTCGGTTTTGAATCTTCCATTGTTAAAGTTGTTGAGGGTTGGGATTTTCGAGTGGGAAAGATGATAACCAGTACTACAAGAGGCTCGTAGACTAATTTAAAAGTCTCGAACACCTTTTACAAAAGGCTCGGGTCCTTATGCAAAAGACTCGGAGCCTTATGTAAAATGCTCGAAAACTTATGTAAAAAGGCTCAGACAATGTTTCATTGACAAACCTAACGGCTATGTAAAAGGCTCATACACAACTTCACAAAGGCTCGGAGACTGATGTAAAAGGCTCAGACAATGTTTATAAAGGCTCGGACAAAGGCTCGGATAATGTTTATAAAGGCTCAGACAAAGCTTAGAAAGGCTCGGAAATTCAAAATTCATAAAACTAGCTTCAGGTTTACAAAAGACTTGGAGAACAAATGAAAATGAACGGATAAAGTGTTACAAAACTCAGAAACGCATGTATAGAAATTTATTGTGGATGTGCTGTAAGGGATTTCAATTTTCAGACAAGTTTATTGTAGAGAGAGAGGAGTTACTGAGTTCAGTGTTCGAAGTGTGGGGATAGAAGTATAAACAGAATAAAAAATTAATTATTTAAGGACAATTTTGGTAGTTCAATATAATATTTACCTTTTAAACATAACTTATTAAAGCACTCACTTGTGTGTAACAAATGTTCAAAAATATGACATTTCTCACCGGTTCCACTTCATCTAAATTCAAAATTATACACTCATTTTGTAGAAAATGTTAAAACTCAAGAGGATTATATCAAAATCTGTATCGAAAAATAAGAGTTATTGATCTTGTTTTTGTATATAAGCTATATAACAACTTAAATGTTCTGTTTAATTCATAACTGCATTATGCAATTATTCACCACGATCCAATATTGCTCGAGGTGAAGAACACAATTACCGAATTGATATTAATTTATTTAAGCTTTCTAACTCTCAAATTAAGAGTACATTGTTAATGAGATACTGGAATTATTATTATAAGCTGGTATTTACTAACCCATGGACGAATGAATTAGATTAATTTTCAGAAATAGTATGTTGATACTTGATACAAAAATCACATCTTAATATATACAATAAATCAATAATATACTCATAAACATTAGGATTTCATTATGTGATTAATTAAATAATCGTGTACCTCCAAATCTTTGTAAAAACTAATTATATAATAAGGATTAATTAGTAGTATGTACTTGATTGACATAGAAGAACTTTTACTTTCACAAACCTTAATTAATTCGAAGGTATTTTACTTTACTTTGTTGAAAAACAAGTATTCTTGTTACTTTTTTTCCCAGTCCACTAATTTTTACAATTTTCAAATCCCATTAATAATTAATTCCCTTCTTTAAAATGTTCCTCCATATAATAAAAAATTAATAATAATTAAAATGTTAATTATTCAAAACATAAGAAAACAGCCAATGGATTGAGGTTTGAGAATGACGTCATGCTTATGGCCAAATAGAGGACCTAAAAAATGAGTCAACTAGGACCCACGCGGCACGCGCGCGTGCAGAGTCAGCTGAGACACGCGTGGGGCCTGTTTGGCAATTGGCAAAGCCGCAAGGAGTCAAAGCAGCGATGGTCGATGGAGACAACTTCTTTTACAAAATCCAAAATTCAAAATCATTTTTCGTAGCATTCACGTACTTCAATTCACCATTATTAACCGTCAATATCATTTATTTATTTTCGTTTTTCAAAGGTAGTTCAGCCAGTAGATGGACAAATTTGAGGTTTGAATAAATGACTTTCAAGTCAGCGGTTCGAATTCTACTAATAACAAAAACTTTTAAAAAAAATATCTTGTCTTAAAAAGGTGGATAGAGATAATATATAAATAAAAACTTCTTATTTCTTTTTTTTAATAATCCGGAAAGTCCTCGAACCTACCTGTTTAATGAACCCGAATTCGAAATTATATCCCGTACCAAACCTTATAATTTTTTGAAAATATGAAATTATGGTCTTTGAACATGCAAGTATTTATCCATAAGGAGATTCAAATTCTAAAGTATATGGGATCAAATCATAAACCCGACCATTCTACTAACCCATCATATGTATTCTCTTTATTAAATCATTTGTTTTTTTTATATATATATTTATATTTTATAGTGTGAATTGTAATTGTAATTTTAATTTTAATTTTATTTTGGGTAAAGTAAATCAATTTTCACTATCATTTTATGCTACTTTGTTTTTTTGGTTGTTTAAATTCAATTTGATTCAAATAGTATGAATTCTTTCGTGAGAGAGTTTTTATGATATTCTAAAATTTGTTAATGATCTCATTTGATTTTATGACAAAAAGTGAAAATGATAAAAGATTATACGTAAATGTAGTTGTTTTGAGTATATGAATTATATCTAATTTCAATATAAATGTATTTACTAATACTTAATTAGTTAAGTTTTTAAAATTAAACCTAAAATATATATTTCTAATTATGTGATCCATTTATCTCCCAATCTCCCATACAAAATTTGCGAAATTGCTAATTATACAAAATTGTGATAATATATTATCATCATTCATCTCATTTTGAATGATAATATATAACTAGTTTGTAAATGCTAATACATATTTTGAAAAATTTCTCCATCTTATTATAAAAAGATGGATTATTTATCGATGATAAGAAAAACCAGTCATATAATCAATTAATGTTAATGGTGGTGTGATTATAACCATAAGCCTGAGTTGCTTTTATATCCTTTAATTCTATTTGTATTTAATATAAATTAAAATCAGGATAAAATGATATTAATCCAGTGGTATACCTTTTGTATCTATAAAATTAAAGACGTGAGATCGAGTCATGTCCATAATTCCCAAATTAATTGTACATTAAAGAAACAATACTTTTAAAATTTTGGTTTACTTAGTTAATTTAGAAAACACGTGAGAGAAGGTAATAATTGTTAGATCACGGGTGCACCACTCAACAAATGCACCCACTCAGCAAGTTCATCGGTGCACTGGAAATTTTCTTCGGGTCAAGACATAAAATGATAAAAGACAATTTGTATGGGGCTGCAAAAAAGAAGTTTTAGGTCACACCCATCAAACCCCTCTCTTGGATTTTCTTCTTGTCTTCTTCTCACTATGGAATGTTCTTTGATCTTCACTTGAATTTACCCCTTTGCCCCCCATTTCTTGTCATGGTTCATGACTCCTCCTACCACTCTCTAGAAGGAGAGTTGTTCAAGATTGTGATCATGATCTTAGTTTTAAATAATACAACATATATATATATATATATATATATATATATATTAGAAAAGATTAACATATTGGCTCCACACAAGTAAATTTAACTACTCATAATATTTATAAATAAAGAATATCTAGTCTTCCTTTTCTACCCCCACTTATATATATATATATATATATAATACCTAATTTAATCGACAATTAACAAAGGCTTAACACATGATTATCATGAAGATAATATATGAGTGGCATATATTATTATATATCACTAAATCACGATTATAGAATAAGTATATGACTCAAAATAAAACGAGATATATATGTTAACTATAGTACGTACGAATCTTCTTTTGATTTGAATTCAAAACTCTTTGTTAACGTTATTTTAAAGATACGTAATTATCTACTATGTAGAATCTCATACACGAGCTATGCAATGGTGAGGTAATGATGAGGTGTGCAGAAGGTGACAAAAGAGAAACATGTACTTGGACATGGTTGGGGCACATAGGAATAGTGATAATATATAGTGGGCTAAAGGAAAAAAGTACCACGGGATCACATGGCAGTCTGGAGGAGGAGGTGCACATGGCCCGTGACAAAAGGATCCAAAATACAAAAAGAATTTGAAAGAAAATAAAAATACTAAATATACAAAATAAACAAATAAAACAAGATAATCTAGAAATGTCAAAGAGAAAATAAGAGATCCAAATGCCAAATGAAGGGTTTGGCATATGTAATTCAGTAAATATCGGTTTTGGTTAAAATATTGAAGATAATTTTAATAATATATTAAAAATATTAAAAATATCAAGGTATTTTTGATATTGATTCTCTATAATATGAAAAATGTGAAGATATTTGGATCAAATACCTGTATTTACTTCCTTAGATATAGTATGAGCACGATTGATATATAATATTATAATTCATTAATTTGCGGCCACCAGTTGACCATGTAACCAAGTTTCAGTCCTTTTGCTTTTTTTGCAAACCCAAACGTGGTCTTCATTGTCAACTCTAAACTCACTGAAACACCGACTATAAGAGCCGCCCAATACATAAATAGTTACTTTTGTTTTCTTTATTTTGCGATCACTATTCAGTATTCACAATACTGTTCGATGTCGTCTGAAATAAGTTTGAGCAAGAAAATAAATATATTGACCGAAATATTTTCTATATTTATCATATTTTTGAGAGGACTAACCGACTAAATATCGAATAACCCGATATTTTGGAGAGAAGAAGAGATTCTTACCGGTTACCACTATATATTCTTATAATTTTAAATTACTTTAACTAAATGACTAAAAAAGAAAACGTAAGCACAAATCAACAAATGGGTTATTGACAAGTATAACTATAACTCTATATATATATATATATATATATATATATAGTCTTTCTCCTGCTAGTTCGTCCAGATATTAAATATATCAGTTCTTTGAATGTGGACCATAGATTATAGAGAAGTCTTGATAAGTGCATATACACTGGGTCAAAGCAATTAAATATAATGACCCACATTCAAGGAACTAATATATTTTATACCAGGATGAACTGACATAAGAAAGATTATATATATATATATATTGGAAGTCGGGACAAATAACACTCTTTTTTATGTTGAATTTTAAGAGTATCACACTAATTTAATAAGTTAAGTTTAAATGACATCGTAAATTAAAAATATCTTAATCTCCTTTTTTTAATTACATTTTTTCGATTTTTAGGTTTTTTCCATTGATGAATAATTGGTTTGATGGAATAGACCTCCAATGGAAGTCAAATCGGCCTTCAATTGATTTCGACAACCATTGGAGGTCAAAATAGATGAAGAAGATAAACAAAAAAATTTTGGAAAATTTCGTTTTTGTTAAATAAATCTCAAAATTTGTAAATATATTTTATAAGTCTCGAAAATTAGAAAATAAATTTAAAAAAATATATCATAATAAGTCTAAGAAATACGAAATTAAATCTCGAAAAAAAACGAGAGACTTATTATTATAAATGTGTTTTAATGGTATTTTTGTCAGATTCACACTTCATGTTCTATCAAAATCTAAGTTATTAAGTTGGTGATAGCTTTAAAACTCAATCTTTAGAAACAATTAATGTTAATCTTAATTGCCTTTCGTCTCTTGCAATCCTATTTTCTGATTTTACCATATAGGACTTCTTAGAATGTACAGGTTTTGTATATCATGGAGGGTATTACTTGTTGTTCATATCCTAATTGTAATTAAATATATAATTAATTATAATTAATCCTCACCTACTTTTCCTCTCTCCATTATCAGCCAACCATTTTTGTGCTGTTTTTATTTTTTATTTTTTATTGAATTAGGGTATTATATATATATATATATATATATATATATATATATATATATATTGCTCCCTCCATGGCCATCCTTGTCTGGATTGACTTGAATGGAGTTGAATTGTTTATGTTTTTTTTTTTGAAAAAAAATTGAATTATTAATTTGTACCAAAGAGAGAAGCTATGATGATCCTAAATTCAAAGGAGAACAATCATTAATCAATGGCTTTGTGGACTTATGAATTGTCACCAAATTAGTCTTAACATCCTTTGGTGGGGTTGACATGGATATATAATTGACTCATGTTTGGTGATCAAATATTCTTTTAGTCATCCTTGGTCCCTCATAAACCGATAAACACTTCAACATTCTTACATTAAATATACATATATATATATATATATATATATATAATATGTAAGATATATCCATATTGAAATTTTGGTCAATCCCAACTTCTCTTATGTATGATTATTTGTAGTATCTATGTTAAATTTTTTGTTTTTAAAAATTAATAAAATATAAGCAATCTTTTTTATATAAAACAAACTTGTTTAATGAAGATTTTATAAATTGCAAAATGAGATTGATCAATCGGTATGCTCCTCACAACTACATCATAAGGTTGTGGATTCGAGTCGTGTCCCAAAAACTTGAATTATTGTGATATTTCAAAAAAAAATATTTGATGAAGATTTTAGAAACAAATTCATGTAAACTTTTAAAATCCAATACAATCTGTAGAGTTGACTAACTCCACTATACAGTCTATACATGTGACATCTTCATTACATGTACTCGAGAAACAACTTCCAGAGATGGGTCAATTTTATTTCAATTAATTCAAGGACTTTAATAAAAAAAAAAGGCCATCTAATATGAACTCAAATGATGGATATTCCACATGTGTTTTCGTTCAGAATTTCAATTTGCACAGGAGCAAAATAAATTTTGGTGTAAAATGAACCTGCACCGGTACAATTATACGAATGGGAATTCCACACATACCACATGTGATAAATATCATATATATGAATATAAAGAGTAGTACTGTTTTTATGTTTTCATGATGGTAATGTGGAGTTGAGATATGGGTTGAACCTACTCTTTTTGTTATTATTCTATATTGTAATAATTGCAAAAGTGAAATAATTTAATTTTCTTCCTCATTTTATAATTTCCCCCACACGATTTCATCTCATGATTTCCTTCTAATTCTTTTCTCTTTGTCTCTTCTCCTTGGCCATAAGTTCACCAGAAGAGTACCAAAATGTTGTATCAAATTATATACAAGGCCTTATTGTGAGAGATGACATAGAGACCATTAAAAAAAATGATTAGACATTGCTTATTGGGTGATCAAGAAGAAGTAATTGGGATGGTTAAGCAACTTCTAACTTGCCCTAAATGATAATAAAAACAAGGCTTTTAAGATAGTAATAACAATTGACTCTCTCTCTCTCTCTTTTTTTGAAATTAGACCGTCAATGGTCTGTCGAAACCTGCTGAGATCAAAAACTATTCCAAATATCAACTTCCACAATAATAAGGAGAAAACTTCCTATATATTTTTATAAAATTTATATAATAAAACTCAAACCTCCCACCGCTACAATGGAATGAGAAGTGAACTGTGCACACAAACTGTGCTAAGAAGCGGGTACACTTTCTTAGAAGGACTTTTTTGGATTATGGTGTGTGAGAACTGATCGTAACTATCATCAATTATGAGATATTTAAATTAAACAAACAAGATTAGATATTCATGTCATGTCATGTATTGCTTAACTAATAGTTTAAGTCAAACAATAACATGACACAACCTCTTATCCTTCTAAGAGTCAATACAGCTTTCTTGCAAATACTAAATTCCAAAAGACCCACAAAGTAAGGTTAAACTGCTCCAGCTCTGGAATTTGGTAGGAAAATTTTATTTGATAAAAGATTTTGATATCTATAAACAATATCAAGAAAATAAAGGATCGTTTTTCAGGCATATATAATTATATATGCACAGAAGTCATACTGAATATGCTGGCAACCTAATTCGAAAATCAAATAATAAAATAATTTTCTAACTACGTACTATCCTGAAAAAAATTCAGAACTTTTGATTTATAAAGAATTGTAATGTTTCAAAACTATAAACAATAAAAATAATTATCTAGTTTTATAAAGTTACAGAACCGGCTCTGTATAATGATCTTGAATATTTTTTTTAGGACCAGCTCTGTATAATGATCTTGAATATTTTTTTTAGGATTGTCCTGACCAAAAAAAAAAAAAATTCTTACATATAAGATCCATAAAGAGCTACAAAGTACAACTAATTATTTTCTTGCAAGCTAACAATTTATCATTTAAAATTTTGAACATATACAAAACACTACTTGTATGTAATTCATACACTTATCGAATTAGATCGTAATATGTACAGATTTTATTAAGGATTATTTAAGGTTTAATTATTTACTTGCAGCAGCTAGCACACGGGTAGTTAGGATCGGTTAATGCAGACAATTCCAAAACTATTAAAAATTGAATAAAGAAATAAAAATTATATATATATCTATATATATATATATATATATATAATATACTTGATTTTTCTGCTTGGTTTTTAGAGTATTTTCTTCCCCGATCTCTGCATATATCTTCTGATATAAACAAGAGTTTTGTTGAACTGCTGATATAATAATAAGATTTGGTCAAAATAATTACAATAAAATCAGAGATGCCGTTGGTAGTCTTTTTGTTAATTATAGTAAGCATCTTGCGTTTTAATCTCTCTATTAAATATATTAATAATATTATACCTCTTAAAGAGACTAATTAAATAGTATTGATATAAATAGTTTTGGTGATGTAATATTCACCTAATCTTGGAAGTACTATTACTTCATCATCACAGAAGAATTTAATCAAATAATAATAGTATTTGTCAAACTAGAAGGTCTTAATTGTTTAGACTTCTTTAATTCCTTTTAAATTAACTAAGTAGACTTGTAACTTGTTGATTTTTTTTTTCCAATGCATATCCAAAGTCAATTGCATTGCAGAATATATGGATAGACATGTTAAATGAAACCTTATAAAAATGGAACCAATTATTTATTTTTGTTGAGAGAAGGTTTGATCTAGCTGCTCCACAAAATGGTATGAATAGAGAAATTTGATCTATATTAATTGATTTTCGTAAGATATGATATTATCTGTTTTGGGTTAAGTCCAGATTTTAGAGAAATGTGAGGGATTTTCTAATTAAGCACTTAGATCTAAACTATGATACCAATTATTAAACAGTTCAAAATACAACTCCGGATGTGTTGCATATATGTGGAAATTAACACAACATAGTTTTGATGACTAGGTTAGTGAGAACTAATAATGGACGAAGAAGTTAGACGAGGATTCGATATATGGATTGAAAATCGAGACCCAATTAATAGACAATTACTACAAATCTACTATACTTGGCATAGAAACTAAACAAACCTCTTATGTATCAAAACAATCTTGAGTATCAAATTGATTAACTGAGAAGAAATTCCTATGTCAATTGAATTTAGCAAAGTGGTTATGCACTTCTCTTTTCACATTAGTGTACAAGGATTTGAGTCTTATATTTACCCATTAAATCATAACATATGGAGAGATTTTCTATAGTGGGCATTGCATTCCGAGTGTTTGTAGTTGTTGCTCTCGATAGATCTAGAGTCCCGACAGACGCTTGACCCACCCGTGTCAGATTTCAAAACAAAGACTTTAACTATATCATTAAATGCCTCAACCTGTTAATATTGTGTTATAGGGTGTACATAGAAAACATGAGGGGTACGATATCGACAACTTCATGGACTTCCACAATGGGCCAATGAGGAAATTAGTCAGGCCCATACAACCTAACTGGGCTTATTATTGGGCTGCTTCACATGATTTTATAGGGCCCTTTCAGTCACCATACCTATTTAAGACTGGTTTCAATTCCACTTTTGAGAGATTTGATTTGTTGAGACTTGAGAGAGAATCGAGAGATGTCGTACTTGCTACCGCATCTGCACTCAGGATGGGCCGTCGATCAAGCCATCCTCGCCGAAGAAGAGCGTCTCGTCGTCATCCGATTCGGTCATGACTGGGACGAAACCTGTATGCAGGTCAATTTCTTCCTTTTTGTTTTTACGTTTCGCATCTTAATCTTCTAATTTAGACGAAACCCTAGAATTCTACTTTAGTATATTTTCATGTGTATCATCTCATCAGTCAATCCTAGTACTGTGCATATAGATTGGATCAGTCTCTCAATTTTTTGTTCTGGTGATAATTGACTGAATTATTCATGTATGCTTTTGTGCTACGCAGTTGCCAATTTATTGTTTTTACCTATTTTACATACAATTACAATTGGACTCTGTTTCTAATATGCCAATACTTTTTCAGTCATGGTTGCAATGTGTAAAATTTGTTCTTTTTAAGATTAAGCTGGATTTTGTTGTTCTCTGTTCGTTCATGAATTCGGTTCCTGTGGGTGGGAAATTCTCTATTCTGATTCTGCAAGGTTGTCTTTAAAATATGTGTAAATGTTGAAGGAGGAAATTTAGAGAGTTGGATGATGTTTGAAGTGGAGCTAGTGTTCTCATAATATGTTTTTTTTAGCTACAATGGATGGTAAAGTTTTAACTTTGCAGTTATATATTTCAACTTTCAAGGGCATAAAACCGGTTTTTAGTGTTTGCAAGGAGCACGGTTTTGGCCATAAATCTTATTTAGGCTAGTGGGCGGGTTAATGATGTGTGGTGCTAGCTACTGTTGGCTGTGAGTTTTCTATTTGTATTCATTGATCCATCTTGTTACGACTTTTGAAAAATATGTGTAAATGTCTAAGGAGGAGAAGTCTAGCGAGTTGGAGCTAGTGTTCTCATAATATTGGTGTTTTTTTAGCAACAATAGATGGTAATATTTGAATGCTGCAGTAATAATTTTCAAGGGCATAAAACGGGTTTTGAGTGTTTTCAAGATGTACGGTTTTGGCAATAAATATTATTTAGGCTAGTGGGCGGTTAATGACTTGTGGTGCTAGCAACAGTTGCGTGTGAGTTTTCTATTTGTATTCATTGATCCAACTTGTTAGTGGTAGAATATCAGTGTATTTCAGTTATAGAAATTGAGGCCTTGGGATGTATATTTGAAAGCAACTTTGTTTTCTTCCAAATTCCCGAGTCCTCCGATATTCAGTAAACGGATCTTTAAAAGGTTTTGACCGAATCACATCTTTTATGTGTTGTAAATTTCTCGCTTGTGTCATCTTGTGTAGTTACTTTTGTATTGTTGCATTGCTTTTTCATCCTTTGTTGATTTGAAACCAGAGTTTTTGTTCTTGATAGTTTTTTGGTGACGAGTTAATTATTAATTTTTTTTTAATATCTGTGATTTAGATGGATGAAGTGCTGGCATCAGTTGCTGAGACTATTAAGAATTTTGCTGTGATTTATCTCGTGGACATCACGGAGGTGCCTGATTTTAATACAATGTATGAACTTTACGATCCTTCAACAGTCATGTTCTTCTTCAGGAACAAGCACATTATGATCGATCTTGGTACTGGAAATAACAACAAGATCAACTGGGCTCTCAAGGACAAGCAGGAGTTTATTGATATAATTGAGACTGTTTACCGTGGGGCAAGGAAGGGTCGTGGTCTCGTGATTGCTCCTAAGGACTATTCCACCAAATACCGCTACTGATTGATAATGGTGATGATGCAAACTGTAATGAAACTTGTAAGATTGTCATTTGAAACCCCTTTGCATGTTACTTAACATGAAATATTAATGGATTGGCAGAACTTGCATGTTTACTAATCCATGGACACCCCATTTGTGTTCTGATACACATATTCTTACAATTGAAAATATGTAATTGGATTTGGATGTCTATTTGTGCCTGTTTTCTGTAGCTGCTATCGGTGAGAGATTGTGCAAATTGTTGTCTTCCTAAAATGAAATGCATTCATAAAGCTGCAATTTGAATGACTGAACATTTTTATGCTGATGATGTTTCTTCCGTTTAAGGCGTTTTCCAGAATTCTTATTCTAGTCAATTATAGATGTATTGCGCTTTTGAGGGATTGATTTCTGGTGAGATGAGCAGCTAGCAATCTAGGTGTATTAGTTAAAGAATATACAGGATGAACCAGTTATCCAAGATTACGTTCTGACTGTCGCAAAGTTTCTGTTAAATTGAGTCGATCGGGTTTCACTGCATGAGTCTGAGATGGTGTTATACGTGTTTATACTTATACTTTCCATGTTAATCAAACTAGATAAATATGTGATGGGTGTGCAGTGTGCTTGCTTGCTTATATTTGCAAGTCAAGCATATCGGTAACATCTGTTGGCAAGGTTGAATGATGAATGAATGTGTTGAACTCCGACTCCCAAATAGGTTTGTAAATGTGAATTTATGAGATTTTCCATAATTTTAATTTTAATAATCACTATTTAAGTTATTTATTCAATCAATAGTTCATATTTACATGGGTTGTATTGTTGTAATTATAATTTATTTAATCCTTTTAATAGTTTTATTTAAGGACACAATGTTGACATTTTGAAAAAATAGTACTAATTTTGGGTGTAATTATTCACTCATAGAATAATGTTATCCTTATGGATCATAACTAACACATTATTACTAAATTATTACATTATCTCATGAATAATGGTATACATGGTGATTACAATTCATCCTAAAGATTTTAGAAACGGATGATCTCTCATTCTTATTCCATTGAAATTATAATTGTGATTTCGAGTTATACCTTTTTTTTAAAATAATTGTAATAGTT
The DNA here is from genome assembly GCA_033220585.1 of Dipteronia sinensis. Lineage (NCBI taxonomy): Eukaryota > Viridiplantae > Streptophyta > Magnoliopsida > Sapindales > Sapindaceae > Dipteronia > Dipteronia sinensis. The sequence goes on along the minus strand of CM065644.1, from coordinate 17,228,602 downwards.
AAAAAGAAAAGAAATTAATACATTTGTTAAAGTCTTTTCAGTTTTTTTCATACTTAGACCATCTCCAATTCATTGTACCAATTTGTTGAAACTTTATAACAAATTGTAGCAATTTACATACCAATTTTTTTTTTCCATTGTATCAAATTTTGACTCTAAAAAGAATATTCCGTTAAATATTCTTTTTCAATAAATCGAAAAAAGAAACAATTAAAAAAAGGGTAAATCGTATTTTAGTCTCTATAGTTTGCCTTAATCTGCGTTTAGTTCACAGTTTTTTGGAATTGTAACTTTTAGTCATTCTGTGATAAAATCCGTTAAAAGGACGGATTCTGACACGTCTGGTGTGTTAAATGATATAAATGCCTCTGATGTGTGATGATTCCATTGAAAAGACTGTTTTACCCTTATTTTTGTCTTTTGTGTGATTAAATTGTTGAAATTACAATTTTACCATCTAAGATATTCATTAAATAAAAAATATATTAAAAAACTGAAAAAAAATATTATTTTTTTAAAAATGATGGATCTCCAAGATCCATCTTTAAGATGGGTGGTGGAGATATATATATAATTTTAAAAACAGAAATTAAAAATAAAAAATAATTTAAAAACAAATTAAAAAAAATATGTTTATCTGGTTTATAAGAAAAAAAAATAAAACAAAAATAAAAATTTTGTGGCTCCACCAGTTCTTTATATATATATATATATATATATATATATATATATAAAATCTAACATAAACTCTATTACATCAATCTCTAAGACCCAGATTCTAGAAACCAACATCATCAAAATCATCAGCACCAAACCAAATCTCTCTATCAAAATCATCAAAATCATCACCAGCCACCAAATAATTTAAATACAAACCCATAATCCATACACCAAAAACACAACCAAACCTATAATCCATACCCATAATCCATACCTTTCTAACCAACAAACACTTAAAACCCAGAATCCATACCTTCTCAGAATCCAGACCTTCCCAACAACCAAACACTTCAAATAAAATAAAATTTATTTTATTTTATTTTATTTTACCTCCAAACCTAGAGTCCATACCTTCCCAACAACCAAACACAACTCCAAACCAACACCCAAACACTTTGTTGACAGCGGTTTGGGTTGTATGAATTCAATCACAAGTCACACAAAACGTGTAAGGTTTGCAATTATATAATTGAATCGAAAAGAAATAGAAGATATCGCGCAAGCAAGATTTACATGGAACACCTGGAAGGGAAAAAATCACGGTTGCCGGTGACGGCGAGAGGAAAAATCACTATATGATTACGATTACACACAATCTTACTTTCTCTCTTCCATCCTTAATGATTCGCTAACCCCCATTGGGTACTTTTTAGGTCTATTTATCTATGCATAGAACCCTAGTTCTTGGAATACAAGTAAGAGAAATGTAGTCGTGATTTAATAAAACTCCGACTTGTTGGAGTCGTTTTAATCGTATTAGGGCTTTGTCTATTCAGTGTTCTAATAACCTTTATGGAAATCCGTTTCCTTTTTAGAGTATGCTTCTCGCAACCTTGTTTGAGGATGATTCTTCTTTACGTGTTTGAGTCGTAATAATGTTATCAACATGCTAAGCATCTGAACGTATCTAGACATTGCCCACGTGTCAATTAGCCGATCGTCCTCTAAACCCTACCAGATCTCTTTTATCCTCGACCAGGGATCTTCACCCGATCAAATAATCAAACCTGATCAGTTAATTTTCCCCCGATCACTATCATGATAACCCGATCAATCTGATTCCTTGGTCGGGAATTCAAAACCCGACCATCTAAATAATTCTGATTAGTGTTATAGGGTTATTCTTTGATCACTTTAGGTTGATTTGATTTTGGCTGATACGTCAATTGTTGTTTATGTTGACGTGTTATTTCTTCAAATTATACCAATAACAATACTCCCTTAAACATTCAAACTGAGCACTTGGTTAAACGACAACCATTCGTTCGGTGAGATATGTTTATCTCGGGAGTTTTTTGTCGTGTAGCTCTTAAATGCGTAATAATGGTAGACAACTAACTTTAAATCCCAGCCACAAATGGTTGATTTGCATCGATGATTTGAAGCAACTGACAACGGCGTTTTAAATTTCAAATGGCCAGTGATCTTCGGGATTCGAATACCAACCACCACTCTCACATGACGTCATTGTTGCCTATAAATACTTTTAAACCCTTTCGTTTTCCCTCTCACGTGTTTGTTTCTTTTAATTTACACAACTCTTCATCTTCTGTGTTACTGTCCTCCACCGACGATCCTCTCAAAGTTCGTCAATCCAACTGAATCTTCATCGCCGTCAGAATTCCTTCCCACCTTTTTCAAATATCAGGTATGGATCCTGCTATCCATCATCGTTATATTGAGTTATTAATCCACTATATTGCGATAGGCGACAAAGAGAATATTGCCAGGATTGAATCCATTTTAGGGGGATTTTTCCAAGATTCTTCTTCTCGTCCAGTTCATCATGTACCCCTTAATATTGATTATTCTAAGGCTCTTCCCAAGTTTCAACCTTCTTATTTTGAATCGAACATCGCTAACCCGGATTCTTCTTTTCCTTCTTCTCTCAATACATACCCAGATATGTCGAAGACAACCGGATCCGGTCGGGGAAACAGACCGAGTTCCAAGGACTCTTCTACGGTTGACTTGAAGATTCCTTCTCAGTTACTGAAGATGGGGGACATTCCCAGGGTGCGTCGAGCTTTTCTTCTGAAATTCTCGGCAGAACATCCATGTGCCTTTGATTCAGAAATAAATGCAGCGGATGAGCCAGAGATAGTGAAATATAGCGAAAGGTTCGATCTCCCCCGATCGGCTGAACTCTTCTTAAGCAATCAACACGCAATTTGGAATTCTCCTCGAGGCGCAGTGGCCATCTATGGGACTATGCTCACCTCTGGGTCACACTACCCCTTCAACCTTTTATTGCCAGATTCCTGGCCGACGCTGGGATCGCTCCCGCCCAGCTCTCACCAAATTCGTATCGAGTCCTTATAAGCTTATGGCATCTGTGGAAGAAAGTTGGTGCCAAGTACCCCCTGACCCTACAGGAAATTCAGAACTTCTATACACTAGGTCGATCAGACAATGGAGGTACTTTTTACATTCAGTGTTGCTCAATCAACTATTGGATTCCTGAAGGATATAATCAACGCCCCTCCCCTCCATCCAATAAAAATCACAAGGGCTTCATTTGTGGCTTTCCTTCTTCTAATAAATATTGGAAGAACAACTGGTTCTTCGTTCGGGGAGAATGGGATGAAACCGTCGTTGCTGATCCTCGACAAGCGCTAGCCAGGAATCAAGTTCCTAGGCACTTCTATAGTCTCGAACTATGGAACAAGACCCCTGCCTTGCTAATAGAAGAACAAGCAAAAAATGTTATCAAGGCTGCTCAAACATCGTGGGAGGCCAGAGATCGTCGTGGGCTATTTGTTGAAAAGGCCCTTCAAGACCTTGGATTGTTTCCTCCTATTTCGAGTCGACGCAAACATTGTAAGTCCCGTCTCGTTAATTGTTCCCATTATTATATACTTATTTATTTTGTTTACCAATATTTTTTCCTTTCTTCAATTGTCAGTGTATGAGATAGATATCGTACCCGGGGATCAAGCCGAGAAGATTAAAAATGTTGATAAGGTCAGTCGTGCGAAAGTTGCTGCCCAGCTGGCTCAGGGTATTGATCCTCCTCAACAGACCATGGTTGAGCATATTTACGAGCCTGATCCTAATGCATCTTCAGACGTTCCCAACAGTGAGAAAGAGAGGCAATCTTCTGATCTGGGTGAGTAAAATAAAGCTCAAAGAGGAAATTCACTAAGGAAACAGCTGGTCAACGCTCGACCAAATCTTCTAAAAAATCTCCTGCCAGTAAGGCGACCAAAACTGCTGCTGATTCTTCCGCTCCTGATGTTGTTCGAGGAAAGAAGAAACTCGAATCAGCATCTGAGTCAGGGGCTCATCAGACTGGAGTCAAAAAGGTCATCTTTGAAGAGGATGATGAAGAGGGTACGTTGATTGATCTTATCCGCAAGGAGCATCGATCTAAACGAGGAAATGATCAAGCTTCAGCTCCCTCTAGCCTCCTGCCATCTGATCGATCTGGGTTGAACGATTCGGTTGCTACCGGGGCTGTCAAGCAAACCACTTCTTTACATGTTCAACCCCCTAGACCGTCTGAGCCAACTCCTCTCCAAACCGGTCATCCAATCAGCTAGGTTCCTTCTGACCTCCCAGTTCATCGTGCTGGCAAGGCCCCTATTCAATTTTTCGTCAAGCGTCAGATAGTCTTTACTGACTCGGATTCTGATGAAGGGCAGGCCAGTCGTGAAAAAATATCAGCTGATCCACTTACTCCTAAAGATAACTTATCTGACCATGAAGCAGAGCATATTGACAAAACATCTTTCCGACTGGGCCGTCCATCTGGGCCCTTACCCAATATTGTTCTTGCCCCTGTCATAAATAATGTTGAAGCAGGCCCATCGGGGACCGCTGATCAGGAGCAAGTTCAAGCTACTCCTGAAGCCATTCCAATTTCTCATTCTGAACCGATGGACCAACCACCCCCTACCCCCGGGATAATAATTCCTCCTAGTGTTACTAGAGATTCTGGCTCGGGGGACATATTACCTGACCCCATAGACATACTGAAGTCTATGTCTGCCGGGAAAGGCTATGTTGGCACAGGCTACTGGACTGATTTCTGAAATGCTAGTGATGTGGAAAGAGTCCTCGCTATCTATAACAACGACGTTTATGTATGTATTTTCTGACCTCTGGCTTATTCTCTACGCTTTTAGTTTATATATAAACTCACCCTATTTTTATTCCCCTTTTCAAGGCTGTCGAGGAGATGACAAGGGCCATGATGGTTCAGAAGAAACAGGATGCCGAGATTTCTCAGCTGAAGAAGGAGCTTGAAAAGAGGTATAAAGCGGTCAGTTCGGCCTCGGCAAGTGAATCGAAGCTAAATGCATCCTTTGAGGAGAAACTGAATCACCGTGACGCGACGGAGGCGGCTTTGAGGAGGTCGGTTGCTGCTGCCGAAACTAAAGCTGACAATGCCACGACCAGCCTAACATAGCTTACAGTGAGGACTGTCGAACTTGAAGCGAATCTGGCCACGACCAACCAGTGGTGTGCAGAGTTGGAGACCAAGCTGTCTCTGGCCGAAAAGGCCGCTGCTAGCCATGAGGCAGAAGCTCGCACTACCATGGAAACTCTAACTGCTTCTCAACAATCCATGCTCGAGGCTCAGCAGGGGTCTGAGGAGGCTAAGCTTCCCTATGAGAGGCTGGTCGACGATTTAAAGCAACAGAAGGTCAGCATGGAGATGCTCTCACAAGAAACCAAGTTAACCCTTGAAGTCCAGAGCGTTGATCGATATAGAAGATCTCCAGCATTCTAGGCCGTTATGCTGAGGGAACTAGAACGAGGGCTAGCCACCGTTTGAATGTTCTTTGGGGGAAATGAAAGGTCCACTTGAGAGGCTCACCGAAAATGGGATCGAATGATTGAAAAGCATAAGGCTGAGTCTCTCCGTGCGATAAAAAGCCAAAGGATGAAATGGAAGGCTTATTACAAATCTATCGGGAAAGAACCTCATAGTATGCATCTGGAGCTTCCCTCCAAATCTTCTCTGGTGGCCTTTCATGCGGTCAAGGAATGTGGTGCAGTATCCAAGGGCGTTGATACTGGTCCTTTACCTAAGATCGATTACTCTCCCTTCATGGTAGAAGATCCTGAAGATGACATCTGCTTGCCAGACTTTGGAGATCTGGCCAAGGGCTATGAAGAAGAAAGTAATCCTCCTAGAGCCTCTGGTCCCGGCGGCCCTTCATGCGCTCCTGGAACCTGATCTCTCTATGCCACACACCTTGTAATTTTTTGTAGCACTAAATAAACGATTTGTTCATCTCTTAATGATACAAGTTTTTGATTTACTCGTGTGATCTTCTTTGCTTTACTCGCCCATATTTATTGGTTATTTGTAATTCGATTGATTGAGTTATTGATCATTGACCCGATAAACTATCTTGACTGATCAAACTTAGTTCAATTTATTATCAATTATCTGTAACTCGTTCAATAACCTCTTTTGATTGGTTGGTTTCTGCCCGACCCAATTTGGCCATCAGCTTTTGATGAATCTGATTGGTTATCTAATCAACTGATCGGTTCTGGCTTGGTTTGTAGTTGCCTTGTATATTGGTTAAAATAGTGTTCTTTCAATGGACTATTTACATGGTACCTAATTTATAGACTCTTATTTTTTATCTGGCAACTAAGTTACTGGGACGTCTCCTAACGGTCTATTGCTCAAGATTTGCTGTAATGTGGGTTTTCTTATCTCACTAACTTAGCTCATATCATCCAACTTTCTGGTTGGCTGATATACAAGCTTGAGATTTTGACCACCCCATCCAACTTTTGGCACATCCCATCAGGTATCTGATCACCTGAAGGTGCCCTAACAGTGCTTTTAATGCATCCAGTTAGTTTCGGTGAAAGTGCGTTGTCGTTGCAACATACACTTTCGGCCCCATCACTGGGCCTCTCGAGAACCCGTTCAGGGTTTTTTGAGACTTTCTTTTTAAAGAAAGCAACATTAGAATAATTTTTCCTGAACTATGCTTCCTTCGAAGGGTTTTTTATTGATATCTTCAATCAAAAAATATAAAAAGCAACCGAATAATTAGATAACAAAAATAAGTCTGTAACTACTCTAATTTTAACAGACGTACGAGTTGTAGTATCTAGCGACTCTTTGTTGGTAGGCCGCATTTCTTACCCTTGCCATATCCTTTTTTTCTTCCAACTCGTCCAGATTCTGTTCTAGGGTTTCTACATTGGTGTCGCGCTGATATAGCTGAACTCTTGGGGAATTATATGCGACCTCGATTGGGATGACAACCTCTATTTCGAATGCTAAGGAATAAGGTGTTTCTCCTGTCAAAGTTCTTTGCGTTGTTTGGTATGCCAAGAGTACTTCATGTAGCTTATCCGCCCAGTTTCCTTTTTTACCGTCAAGCTTGGCTTTCAAAGTGTGCTTAATGATCTTGTTGACTGCTTCAGTTTGACCATTGGTCTGAGGATGAGCCGGGGTATCATAATAATTTTTGATGTGGTACTTTTGGCACATCTCCCTAAAATTATCACTATCGAATTGAGTCTCATTGTCAGTGATGATCGTGTTCGGGGATCCCGAATCGATAGATGATATTTTTCTTTACGAAGCTAGTGGTGTTAGCTTCGGTGATATGTACCAATGCTTCCGCTTTCGTCCATTTTGTGACATAGTCGATTGCCACAATAGCGTGCTTTGCGCCACCTTTAGTTGCCGTAGGCATATGGCCGATCAGGTCCAGTCCCCACATTGTAAACGACCAGGGTGAAGTCAGATTCTTCAAGTTCTCCGGTGGCTGTTTGATGTCATTTGCGATTCTTTGATAGGTACCACATTTTTCTGCCACCACCTTGGCATCTTTAAACAAAGTCGACCAATAAAAGCCCTGCCTGAGGGTTTTATGGACCAAACATTTCCCTCCAGTATGGTTCCCACATACACCTCCATGTATACTAGCTAGAATTTTATCTCTCTCATCCTGACTGACACATCTCTTTAGGGCTCTGGAAAACCCCCTTCTATAGAGTTCTCCTCATAATATTTAATAACGGGTCACCCTGTATCTAATGAGCTTTGCTTCGGTTGCATCTTCTAGGAGCGTGCCGTCTTGCAGGTATTGCCTGATCGAGGTAATCCAAGTGACTTGCTCTGCTTCTATTGTCTCTACAACCAACTTCTCTCCTTCTCTAATGCTGGGTTTTTCGAGACGAGCCACTGGGATCGTCTTAGACCAGTTCCAGTGGTTGCTGATGCCAGCTTGGATAATGCATCGACTTTTTCATTCTTTTCTCTCGGGATCTGAGTGATTCTATAATCCTTGAACCTCCCAATGAGCATCTTAGCTATCTCTAAATATGCCACCATGTTAGAGTTTTTTGCCTGGTATTCATCCAAGACCTGGTGGACCACGACCTGGTAATCACTGAATATTTCAATTTTGTCTACTCCCAGTGTCGTGCAGACTCTGAGTCCTGCCAGCAATGCCTCATATTCAGCCATGTTATTGGTAGCCTTGAAGTCAAATCTCAAGGCACATTCTATTTGAGCACCTTCGGGTGTTGACACCACTATGCTTGCCCCGCTACCATGCGTATTTGACGACCCGTCAACATGTAGTTTCCAGTTGAAAATCTTCCTTTCATTTTCTTCCAGCATCTTGACCACTTCCCTGTCAGGTTCAGTGAACTCGGCGATCGGATCCGCCACTGCCTGACCCTTTATTATTGTCCTTAGTAAGTAAGTAATATCGAACTCGCTCAATTCAACTGCCCATTTTGTCAGTCTTCCTGACACTTCTGGCTTGGATAGAATTTGCTTTAACGGACAATCTGTGTATACCTCAATTTTATGGGCTTGGAAATAAGGTCTTAGTTTTCTGGCAGCTGTCACTAATGCTAATACCATCTGTTCGGCGGCCGAATATCTTGTTTCTGCTGGCAACAGAGCTTTGCTGGTGTAGTATACTGGCTTTTGTATTCCTTCTTCCATTCTTACTAATACCGAGCTAGTAGCTACAACGGTGACTGACAAGTATAAGTACAATGTTTCTCTTATTCGGGGCTTTGATAAGATATGAGCCTTACCCAAGTATTCTTTGATCTTCTTGAACGCATGTTCACACTCTTCATTTCATTCTACTTCTTTGCCTTTTCTTATTGCTCTAAAGAAAGATAGACATATGTCGGTCAACCTGCTAATGAATCAGTTTAATGAGGCTAGACAGCCTGTCAACCTTTGAATGTCTTTCGGGGTAACCGGGGATCTCATCATCTCTAGGGCTTTTATTTTTTTGGGGTTCACCTCGATTCCTCTCTGGTGCACTTGGAACCCGAGGAACTTTCCCGATGGTACCCCAAATACACACTTGTTTGGGTTCAGCTTCATCCCATATCTTCTTAGCACTTTGAATGTTTCCTCGAGGTCGGCTGCATGCTTAGCTGCAGTGATTCTTTTTGTTAACATGTCGTCTATATACCTCCATGTTTCTGCCGATTTGTCGGACGAACATCTTGTTTACCAGTCCTTGATAGGTTGCCCAGGCATTTTTGAGACCAAACTGCATCACTTTATAGCAATAGAACCCTTGATCCGTTACAAAAGCAGTCTTTTCCTCATTTGGGCCGAACATCCTGATCTGGTTGTAGCCTGAATATGCATCCATGAAACTCAACAATTCGTGCCCCACAGTCGCAACGACCAACTGATCTATTCAGGGCAGAGGAAACTTGTCCTTCGGGCATGCTTTGTTCAGATCTGTGAAGTCTACGCACATTCTCCATTGTCCGTTTTTCTTTTTCACAAATACTACATTTGCCACCCAGTCGAGGTATTGGACTTCCCTGACTGATCCTGCTGCCAGTAACTAACTGATTTCTTCTTGAATTGCTTTACTTCATTCCGAATTAAACCGACACCTCTTCTGAATTACCGGTTTGTGTTCTGGGTCTACAGTCAAAGTGTGAGAAATTATTTTGGCATCAATTCCTGGCATATCTTCATGCCTCCAAGCGAACACATCTTTATATTCCTGCAGTAAACTGATTAATTGATGCTGCACTTGTTTAGTTAGCTGTGCTCCTAATCTTACTGTCTGGTCGGGTTTTCCATCGTCTACTGCTACTTCGATGGTTGATTCCTCTTCTCGGCTCTTTCCATCTTCTGGAGATGACTCCCTTGGGTCCAAATCAAACCGAGTTGGCGTTTCCGCTTCTCCTTCAACAGGATCTATCTGTATAACATCCGGCTCTGCCTTGTCTCTATAAACCACTAAATTGGCCTTTCTAGCCCATTCTTGGGAGCCTTTCAGTATTCCGACTCCAGCCTCTGTCGGGAATTTGACTGATCAGGGCGTAAGTTGCCATAACTGCCTTTGTTTTATTCAAGAAGGCTCTGCCTAACAAGGCGTTGTAGGGCCAATTCTCGGTGTCTACTACTACGAAATCAAGCAATACTGTTTTCTGACATGGAAAATTTCTCACCTCGATCGGGAGTTTGACCGTCCCCAAAGATCTTACTTCCGCTCCTCAAAATCCTCTGAGTAGGACAACCAGTGGCTGTAAATCCTTCCTATGAAGTCCTAATTGATCGAACACCCCCGCACTCAGGATATCTGCCGAACTTCCATTATCGATCAGTATTCTTCTTACCTCATGGTGTCCGATACGAACTGTCACAATGATCGCATCATTTGGCTTGACCTCCAGTCCGCAAGCGTCAGTTTCTGAGAAAGTGATCGGATCCCACCCTTGTTTGAGTTTTTTCTGATCGGGACCTACCAAATTTACTTCCAGGTTTCTCTGGCCATCAATCGCTTCACGGACCTCTGACATTCTTTCCTTGTTACTTTTTCCCGTACATGGACCACTAAAAATGGTGTTGATAGCTCCGGCATCTGAACTTCCCCTTAGACTACCCTTTCTGTCTTGATCGGGTTTTGTGGGATTGTTTCGCCGGTCATCATCTTCTTTGAGAATTATATCCTTTAGGTGCCCTTCTCGGACTAACTTTTCAATGTAGTCTCTCAACTGGTAGCACTTAGAGGTTTCATGACCATTTTCCCGATGGAAACTACAGTACTTCGAGGTGTCTCTGCGAGCAAAACTGGATTGCTTTGAAGGCTTCTTATATAAATTATTATCCTCGATTACGTTCAGGACTTCCTCTTGTTTCTGAGTTATGGGGGTGTAATTTGTGTACTGCCTCTTTTAGGTCTTATTGTTCTTTTGGTCCTCCTCCTTGCGGCCTTCTTTGGCTTTCTCAGAATTGCTTTTTTGGTCTCTTTTGGGGTTCCCCTTCGAACCATTATCTTTGGGCTTTTGATTCTCGCTTGGTTGGCCGCCATGTATGTATTCTCCTCCATAGGCAATTTGCTCCTCTTCAGCCATCGCATATCCCCTCACATCATCCACTAGATTAGCATAGGTGATTGGTCCCCTTTGTCTTAAGCTGAGCGATAATTGGCTGTGCTACTAAACCGTTAACAAATATAGCCACAACCGCATCATCATTGGGATCCTGTACCTCCGAGACTTCTTACAAAAAACGGGCGAGGTAGTCTTTCAATTTCTCGTCATTCCTCTGTTTTAGGGTTGACAGGACCGGATATCGACTTTCTTCGCTGGATATTTCCCATGAACTGCCTGGTGAAGGCCTGTATCAACTCCTCGAAATTCCCGATCGACCCGCTTGCAAGGCCACCGAACCATCTGGACCCTTGATCCCCTAATGTCTGGGGGAACATTCTACATAAGAGCACGTCATCATAATCATATTGTGCCATCGCGCTCTGATATCTCTTGAAATGCTCCTGGGGTCAGTGTTGGCCTTGAATTGTTCCACATGCGGCATCCTAAATTTTTCTGAGAAAGGGCTGTCTTATGGATGTGGTAAATGGACTTCTGGAATTGCCTATCAGCAAATTTCCTCGTCCCTGCCTTCGTTCCAGCGCTTCTATCATTTTTGGTAGAACTTCACTCTCTCCTTCTGGCTCACCGCGCTCATCAAATTTCTGACGGATGATGATACCATATGGGTCTCTAGATGTTCGCCCTGTTATTTGAGTATCTCGAACATTGTATCTGGGAGCAGGGGTTGTCTCTCTATGCCTCCTTGGGGGTTCCTCCTTGTCATTTGAAGGCGACCGAGACCTTCTCCTATGTCCATCATATCTGTCCCCTCGGTCATAACTCACTTCCCATTCTTGACTTCTTATGACGTCATCATGCGGGCTGTGCTCCCTTCTTTTCTGGCTGGTTTGGTCTCTATTCCCCCTATGGTCCTGGTAACCACGCCGACCATCATTCTTTTGGGATCGATCCCTTTTTTTGTAGGGATTCACCTTATTTTTATCAGTTTTCTGTGGGGCATCTGGAGTTGGAATTACTATCTTAGACTATATTCTAGGATTCCGTGCCACTACGGGTGTGTGTAACTGGAATGTCGAAGTTAAATTTACGGTGGCAGTTATGTTGATTCCCTGTCTAGCGGCGTCCTCGACGACTCTCTGCAAGGACTCTTGAACCTATTGGAATGCATCCTGGGAGATTGCTGGGAGAGTGTTTGTGGAAGTTATGACGGCTTGACCAATCGAAGTTGGAGTCACTGAAGGTAAGCTTCCTCCTGCGATACTGGCGTTCACTGGATCAGAATTGTTGATATCGCGCGAGGTACCGGTGTCACGTGGGGATCGACTTCCATCCCTGTTGTCTGCCATATTGCTGCTTCACAAGTTCTTCGAGGTTAACTTAACAAAAATTCGTTCAACAAGAATTGCACGGTCCCCTTATTTCAATCAAATAACAGGGCGAACATCTAGCGCCAATTGTTGACGGCGATTTTTGGGTTGTATGAATTCAATCACACGTCACACACAACATGTAAGGTTTGCAATTATATAATTGAATCGAAAAGAAATAGAAGATATCGCGCAAGCAAGATTTTACGTGGAAAACCCGGAAGGGAAAAAACCACGGTTGCCGGTGACGGCGAGAGGAAAAATCACTATATGATTACGATTACACACACAATCTTACTTTCTCTCTTCCATCCTTAATGATTCGCTAACCCTCATTGGGTACTTTTTATGCCTATTTATCCATGCATAGAACCCTAGTTCTTGGAATACAAGTAAGAGAAATGTAATAGTGATTTAATAAAACTCTGACTTGTTGGAGTCGTTTTAATCGCATTAAGGCTTTGCCTATTCAGTGTTCTAATAACCCTTATGGAAATTCGTTTCCTTTTTAGAGTATGCTTGTCGCAACCTTGTTTGAGGATGATTCTTCTTTACGTGTTTGAGTAGGAATAATGTTATCAACATGCTAAGCATCTGAACGTATCTAGACATTGCCCACGTGTCACTTAGCCGATCGTCCTCTAAACCCAACCAGATCTCTTTTATCTCCGACCAGGGATCTTCACCCGATTAAATAGTCAAACCTGATCAGTTAATTTTCCCCCGATCACTATCATGATAACCCGATCAATCTGATTACCTTAGTCGGGAATTCAAAACCCGACCATCTAAATAACTCTGATCAGTGTTATAGGGTTATCTTCTGATCACTTTAGGTTGATTTGATTTTGGGTGATATGTCAATAGTTGTTTATGCTGACGTGTTATTTCTTCAAATTATACTAATAACACACTTCGAAGAACAGATTTTAAAAAAATGAAAAAAAAGCAAACAAACAAAAAAATTATCTCCATGACAAATCGGAGCTCCATCTCTAAGAGATTCGATCCAGATGGACCCGAGAGTGAGAAGAGAGGACTAGTGGTGGTGTGATTCGCGACAGCGGCGTAGATCGATTCGCGACGGTTGCGGTTCAATTTCTGAGTTTGATTGTGATTTGATGCGATGTTGTTGGACGTTGTTGGGTGTTGGGTCGCTTCTTGTCGCTTCTGGTTGACTAGGATTGATTTCATGGAGGGGTTTTTAGGTGGTTCGGGGATGTGTGGTTTTGGTTGATTCGGTGGTTTGGGGATGGGTTGTTTTGGTTGATTCTGTGGTTTGGATGTTTGAGTGATTTGGAGATGGGTGGTGAAGAGATGAATGGGTTTGGATGGGTTTGGACCAGATGAATGAGTTTGGGTTTTGATTAGTTTTAATTAGTTTTATTTTAAAATTTAATTACTTTTAATTAGTTTTATTTTAAAATTTAATTAATTATAAATTTAATTATTATTTAATTTTTTGATAATAATAATAATAATTTATTTTTTTACAATTAATTTGTAAATTACTATTATACCCTTTGGTTATATAAGACTCTAGAATATTCGATGTTATTTTACTTTTTTACATTCGTTGACCCTCGTTGACTTGATGGAATCCTAACAGAATTGGACGGTAGAGATTACAATACGTATTGTTAGAGAAATGATGGACTAAAAATTACAATACCAAAAAACCGTGGATTAAAATAAGATTAAGACAAACTACAGTGACTAAAATATGATTTACCAAAAAAAAAAACACAAGAACTATGCTATTTCTACAAGGTACGCTAGATTTACCGTAGCTAGATTTACCGTAGCTCCAGCTCCTGCGACAAAGTAGCGTTGGAGAATGGCTATGGGTTGGAAAAGTTTTGCTGTGGCAATTTGGAGTTTGGCGCTCCAATCGGAGATGCCCTTAATTAAAACAAAATTAATCCTAATTTATTTTAAATAAATGCATATTTTCTTGATATAAGAACATTAACAGAGTAATTTTTCGTCAAAAAAAAAGAGAGTAATTTTTCAAATTAATTTTTTTTGAAACAATTTTCAAAGACTCAAAAGTAAATTCAATATAGAGTAAATTGCTTATGTACTTAAAACGCCGTCGTTCTATTGATAGAAAACCTAGATAAACAACCTCTATCTCACTACCTTATCTGTCTCATTTGCGTCTCTCAAGTTACACTTCCTGCAATGGCGACAATTCCTATCTCCACTCTCAAAACCCTAAACACTCAACCGCTCCACCAACTCAAACCCTCTGTTCCACCACTACTCTCGTTCACCTCCAATCTCCGTTTCAACACCCTCCTGCACCGGAACTCCTCCGCCAAGTCACGGCCTTTGATTATAACAAATGCCGTCGATTCAGATTACTCTTCGAAACGAAGCAGCAGCAGTGAGCCCAGAGAGACGATCCTGCTCCCCGGATGCGATTACAATCACTGGCTCATCGTCATGGAGTTCCCCAAAGACCCGGCTCCGACCCGAGAGCAAATGATCGAAACCTACCTCAACACTCTCTCTACTGTATTGGGGAGGTTCTGTTTTTTGTCTTTTTGATGATTGAATTTGATGAAAGTCTTCAATTTGATAATTTTTTTTCTAATTATTTTGGTTTTGTTTTGGTGGGTTTTTCAGCTTGGAAGAGGCAAAGAAGAATATGTATGCATTTAGTACCACAACTTACACTGGATTTCAATGCACTGTCGATGAACCCACGTCTGAGAAGTTTAAAGGTTTGTAATCTCTCTCTAAAAATTTGAACTTTGCAAATGGGAGCTAATTTTTTGGGTCCAATTTTGGTCCTGTGATGTTTGTAAGTTTATGTTTATAGAACAACTTATTACTTATTGTTGCCTTTTTTATTTCGTTTCGTCAATGTAGGTTTGCCTGGTGTTCTCTGGGTCCTGCCGGATTCGTATATAGATGTTAAAAACAAAGACTATGGAGGTGTGTTATATACTTATACAGTAGAACCCCTCTAAATTAATATTCTTGGAACCCATCCTTGAGTATTAATTTAGAGGGGTTATTAATTTGAAGGGTTTTACATTGTAAAATATTATTGTCTTATAAAATGTATTGAAGTCGGTTTTCTTGTTTAGGGAAGGTTCATTTTCGGGATTCTTTGTTTAGTCGGTTTTCTACTTTAGGGAATATATATATATATTTTTTTGAGGATTCTTTGTTTATGAAAGATTTATTAAGAAAGTTTCCAATTCCTTTTGGGAATGTGATTACTTAGAGACCAATGATACTCAACCTATAAATAGTGAGGCTTATTCTTTGGTTGTATATAATAAGATAGATCTCAAGATATACCTAAAAATTCTATTCTTAACGGCTCCTACAAATTCTTTTTTTTTTTATCTTCTTTGTTATAAGTTATAACAAGAGGACAATTCAAAAGATGAAGAATGAAGTCAAAAATATCAAACATTGTGGCTTTGTGAAAACAAACATCTTAAGTACTTTTCTAGTTCTTGATTATTATGTAATATATTTTGTATTTTTATGGAATTATTAATTTATGCAATAGTCGGGACCGAAATTTTGCACAGGGTTTCAAAAAGAAATTATTAATTATTACGATAGAGGGGTTTATTAATTTTTTACACTGGCCCGAGTCGGGATCAGGATTTTTTATTAATTTAGAGAGGATATTAATTTATAAGAGATTAATTTACAAGGGTTCTACTGTATATGTATTGGTTTACAATTTTAGATATCTAGGAAGGAGGATGTCTTAATGGGACCTTGTTTTGATTTTAGGTGATAAGTACATAAATGGGGAAATAATTCCTTCCACTTACCCTACTTATCAACCGAAGCAGCAACGTAACAATTCGAAATATCAGAGCAAAAGGTATGAAAGACGTAGAGATGGACCCCCTCCTGAACGGAGGAAACCAACGCAAGGGGCAACTACTTCAGAGTCGGCCTCTGGATGAGGTACTGCACACTACATTTTCTTCAAAGAGTTATCAATTTGGAATGGGCCCGTGTTGAACATTTCCGTAACTTTAATGATGCAATTATGTGGAGTAACTTATACTTGTTTTATCTTCTTTTCAGGCAGTTTATGATTTGGTCGGACGCCATCAACTTTAATGGAGCTACTACTTGTTATACTGTTATTCCTAGCCTTTTTGTTGGAGGGCAATGAGAAATAGGTATTTGAATTTTGAGTAGTGGTTAGGGAGTCCTGCAGATGTGAAACGTCTCATCTGGTGTATAGTTTTTTATGTATCTCTTGTAAGGTCAACAGAGTAGTTTCGACTTGAGAAACATATGGCATTGCTGTGCAAGTATGCTATGACAAGTGAGCTGTGACATTTTTGTGGATTTATGGTGTATTCATTTGTTACTTTTAGTAAGAATTTAATCTACTTTACACGATGCACTCGTATGTGACTTGGAAGCTTTGTTATTGACAGCCTGTTTATTCAGAGTGAAATGTTATATTGAATTCATGTCATGTTAAATATAAGCAATTTTGTTTAAACTGTTTATGATTCTGGGCATCCAGCCATGTTAGTAATGACAGTGAAAACTTGTTTACAAAGACAATATATGTTAAGCATGTTCACAGAACTAGTGTCGGTTACTCGTTAGAATTAAATGAGATGAAGATGCTATGCAGCCGGCATTGGTCCTTACCTTTGAATTGATGCTCGAGCTATGTTATGATTTCGGACTTATGTTGCAGTCATGTTGGTTGTTTGATTGAAATGGATTCTGAGCATGGTTTATATTTTATTTCTAGCAGTCGCTCATTTGAGGACTTCTATCAGAAGTCTAGTCCATAGTTTCACCTCAGTGAAGGTGGGATTCCGGCTGCTTGTTATTTTAGCGACCTTTGCAGCACTGCCTCTAACTAGAACTCTTGCCTGATTGACAAAAGTGAATTTTGGGTGGCCTAGGATTGCGACGGACCTCTTAATGGGAATTTCTGTGACTGTTACATTAGCCGAGTGATGGCCATTTATCTCAGTTATGTATATAGTAGCATTGTAATAGTGTTTAGTTGCAGAAACTTTTCAGCTTTGTGTAAAAGGGTTCTTTTTGTGAAACAATGCAAAGGAGGTTGTTTTTGCTAATACCCCTTTGTATTAGCAAGAATACAAAGGGGGGGGGTGGGCGGGCTAGGCGGGGGGGTCACTGCTCGACTAACGTCCTAGCGACCTTTGCAACACTGCCTCTAACTAGAACTCTTGCCTGATTGACAAAAGTGAATTTTGGGTGGCCTAGGATTGCGACGGACCTCTTAATGGGAATTTCTGTGACTGTTACATTAGCCGAGTGATGGCCATTTATCTCAGTTATGTATATAGTAGCATTGTAATAGTGTTTAGTTGCAGAAACTTTTCAGCTTTGTGTAAAAGGGTTCTTTTTGTGAAACAACGCAAAGGAGGTTGTTTTTGTGAATTAGCAAGAATACAAAGGGAATATTTTCCTCCCAATAATGAAGTTTCCATATGAAACACGTAAATTAAATGGTCCAATTGCTGAGTCACCATGAGACAACCCACAGGTCATATACCCAACAGCCATATACCATCTCTTCAATTTGCACACATTTTCCTTCTTTTGTAGGGTCCTGATGTCGACTTCCCAACCAGGTACAAGCTTTCCAATTCACAGCTTTACTCCAATCAAGCTGTGCCAGCAACCCATTTTGGATAAAGTGAACTTGCAATCATGTGACCTTGAAAAGCAATGGCCACCAACCCAATTGCTTGTGGATTGTAATTTTCTTCGACAGTTTTTTATTGTATAACTGTTGTTTCAATTTTCATTTCTGGTTGGTTAAAAACTGTGGTACAGATAGAGATACCCAATTGATAGCTAGATTGAACTGCATAAAATTCATTGCATAAAGTTCAATTTATGTGCAGATGCTGTGTTCAGGAATTTGCTTGCAGCTAGAAAAGTCGAATCCACGTATGCAGATTGTCGCTAAAGAGACTGGAAGAAGTTGAAATTTCTACAATGGCTTATTTCAGCTCCAACTATTACGATTCGTATGCTGGTGAGAGTTATCAGACTCCTTATAGTTATGGTGGAAATTATGATATTGTTCCTTCTTCACAAGCCTTGATGTCTCATTCTGACCATGAATTTAGCAGCCAAAACTTGTTTGAGTATAATTTCAATCCCTATTATGGTGCTTATGATCCTTTTTCTATGAATCGCTCTGTGGTTGCATATTCTGCATCGACTTACAGTGAGCCAAAGTCCTTCGTGTCTGATTTTTGTAACGGTGGCTACAATCCTGAGGTTGTGACTCAATTTAGAATCTCTTATTCTGTTTCAGAGTCTAGTAATGATATTAAATTCGAGGAGTATGATCCAACACCTTATGATGGAGGTTACGATCAAGCTCAAACCTATGGCAAACCACTTCCACACTCGGAAGCAATATGCTATCCGCGATCTCATTCTACGCTGGACTCAGGTACCCCGACTTTGAATGGTTTCATTGATGGATCCACAGAATCGCCTTATGGTAAAGAGAATGTCAATGAGTCTGCCCCGAAACCTCACATCGAAAACGAAAAAACTCCAGCTAAAGAAGAGCAACAGCAGCTTATAGAGTATGATGCTAATCATGATCAAGATGATAAGCCTCCAGTATCTGATCATGGATGCGGATACAATGAAGGATGTAACTACGAATATGAGAATTTAGTGCAACAAAATCCATTCGGGTATGGCTCAGAAGGCTTGGATCTTTGTGAGAGCATATTTGGTTACTGGCCTTGTTTGGATAAATACAACCAGAGAGGCCATGAGTGTCAACAAGTTGGTGATTACGGCGAAAACAACAGCAACAACCAGTGGAATGAAACTGCAGATTATCTCTTTGGAAGATCTTCATATCCTCCATATGAAGAAAGAAGAGCTGGAGATGTTATCTATAGCTATCAAAGGCATCATCAACCACAACCTCTTCATATGCAGGTTCATGATTATGAAAAAAACTCTTGGATTTCTAATATTTTTGGATGACTAATGTATTTATTACTCCTGAAATTGAATATTTTGTTGGATATTTAAGCAGATTTTTTAAGTATATTCTATCAATTTACTACGGTCCTGAAAAAGAATTCCAGGATTTTTGTTTTTGTAACGTTACAAAATTAGCTTTGTAATGTTATAAAACCGGACAAAACTAAAGATCTGGTTTTATCACGTTACGAAACTAATGTCCTGATGAGTAATTATAATGTATAAACCTCTGGTTGCTGGTGGACTGGTTCAATAGCTCTATATGAATTAGTAGCTTTTGATACCTCCGACCCCGTTCTCGATCCAACGTGGAGACAAGGTACGTTAGTTATACCCTCCATTACACGATTAGAAATAACCAGCTATTTAACTAAATATATACTTCATGTGGCTTAACGGTAGAAGTCTGTCATTGTCCTACGTTTGAACAACTAATTTTTCAGGTTCGAATATCCCTTTGGTGTATAAAAATAATAATAATATATATATATATATATATATATATATATATTTGATGTAGCTGTGAAAATCGCGCCTGAAGTAGTTATCTACTGCCGCCACGTCTTAGTGTCTCATTTTTCAATCCCCATTTTCACAAAAAAAAAAAACAGAAAAAGGTGGATATCTTCTCCTGATTCAAACTTGTGACCGACAATTGTTCGGTGCTCAAGCGTTAACACGACATCGGTCGCCGTCTCTGGTTCACCAGAGACTTGTCGTCTCTGTTGCTCTGCAATTGCTCTTCCCATTTACCATTTAGGTACACAACATATATTTCAATACCTTCAACTACATTTTTTTATATATAATTTTGTGTCATTCAAATTAATTATAGTTTGTATTTACAGCATGTTCCACAATTGTAGATTTTTTTCCCTTTTCAGGCTTTTCATGATTTGGCTCCAAACCATTTATTTTATTGGTTTTATGTGTTAGTATAGGGCAATAAGTACTTGGGTTTTGAATTTTGATTTGTATGATTTGGTTTAGGTTTCAATTGTAGCCGTCTCCTCCAGTTCAGGAGTTTAATTACAAGTCTAGTCCGCAATTGTATTACTCAGCTTAATTAATTTTTGTAGATAACATAGATAGATGAAAATTATCAGGTGCAAGATCCCTATTCCTTTTGCAAGGGTGCAAAATGAATATTACAAATCTGGATCCCGGACCTGAAACCCGCTTTAGAGATAGAAGCAGCTCAAGGTTGGTTGCAATGTCAGCCTCTCAATTCCAGTCCTCATTAGACCTTTACTTGATTGACAGAATTGATGAGTAGAAAGAACATAGAGTGAGACAGGATCACTATTTAACCTCTTAGGAAGAACATAGAGTGAGACAAGATTAGGAGTTTTTCGATGCTAGTAGTTGCACAAGTTTTGCGGCCATGAAAGAGATGGTCATTTCAGTTCCTAACCGCTGAATTCACTCTAGAATGTTGAATATTATTCTCTTGCTTATCTATAAACTAGCTTTCCAATCTTGGAATTTTCCGCATGAAATGTGACAATCGAATATTGCCTGATTTGGGTGAGTTGCCTTGAGATAATCCAAAGGTTGGTATACCTAACAGCAATAGCCATCTCTTCAATTTGCATACACGTACCTTCTTTTGTGGGGTTGCGATGTCGACTTTCGAACCGGAGACCGGCATACAATTGCACTCAACCTACTCTATATGCTCACAACAACAAAAAAGCTTTGTATAAGCTTCTGCGATTCTTTCTCTGTCACGTTCATTTCAACCCAAACCATTTTCAATGAGTGTATTTGCTAGTGAAATTCTTTTCCCCATTACTCACCAAAGTAAATGCAACGGGAACTACCCATTAGCTTGTCGATTGCAATTATCTCTCATAGTTTCTTATGGCTAATTGCTTTTTCAAGTAACAGTAATCTTATATATAAATGAAATTTTCTTTCTGTTAGGATAAAAACTGTGTTAAATTCATTGGCATAAGTTCAATTTTTGTGCAGAAAAACCAGTACTTAATTCCTTGATGTTCTAATTGAGGACAGATATTGGTAGTGTGCTCTTTCCGGAAATTTGCTAGCAGCTAGAAACCTGAATCTGTGCATTTGGATTGTCGATAAAGAGACGGGCAGAGGTTGAAAGATTCTACAATGGCTTATTACAGCTCCAACTATATCGATTCTTATGACGGTGAGAGTTATCAGACTCCTTATGGTGGAAACTATGATATTGTTCCTTCACAAGCGTTCGTGGCTCCTTCTAGCCATGAATTCGGCAACGAGAACTTCTTGGAGTATAATTCAACTCCTTATTATGGTGGTCATGATCCTGCTATGAATCGCTCTGTAGTTTCATATTCTGCATCTACTTACAGTGAGCCAAAATCTACCGTGGATGATCTTTATAATGGCGGTTACAGTCCTGAGGTTGTGACGCAATGTAGAATCTCTTATTCCGTTTCAGAGTCAAATGATCTTGACTTCGAAGAGTATGATCCAACGCCTTATGATGGTGGTTACGATCTTGCTCAAACCTATGGCAAATCCCTTCCACACTCGGAAGCAATATGCTATCCTCGTTCTATGCTGGACTCAAGTACCCCACCTTTTAATGGTTTCACTGATGGGAAAGAGAATTCTGATGAGTCTGCCCGGAAACCTTACGTCGAAAGCAAAGAAACTCCACCCAACGAAGATGGGCAGCTCGTAGAGTATAAGACTGATCATGGCCAAGATGAGAAACCTCCGGGATCTGATCATGGTCAAGATGTGAAGCCTTCGGGGTCTGATCATGGAAACGGATACGATGAAGGCAATAGCTATGAATATGAATATGAGAAGATAACACCACAAACTCCATCTGGGTATGGCTTGGAAGCCATGGATATTTGTGATGGCATATTTGGTTACTGGCCTTGTTTGGCTAAATAACAAGAGAGGCCATGACTGTCAACAAGTTGCTGATTTCGGAGAAAACAGCAGCAACCAGTGGAAAGAGACTGCAGATTATCTCTTTGGAAGCTCATATCCATATGAAGAAAGAAGTGGTGGAGAGTCAGGAAAATTTTTGGATGTCTAATATTTTGTGATGCTTGTAATAAGTACTTCAGACTGCTGAGGACCAAAGCAAGATCGGCAAAACTGTAAATTTGAAATAAAGTTTGTTATTAGAAACAATGAAAAAAGGACCCAAACTTTCCTGGAATTACTTCCGGTTAATCCATAATTAGAGATGTTTCTAACTTTAACTTTTTTTTTTGGTCTAAAAAAGCGTTTCTAATCATATATTTTTGTCTCTTTTCTTAGGTTTTCTCTGGAAACCCTAGAATAGGAGTAGTCCTTGGAGTCATCGGACTCAGTTTCTTTGCTTGGCTGAAGCGGCGCTTGTTAGGATTTTGAGACAACACAAAACCCTAACCAAACCCTTTTCCTTGTACTATAACCTGCAAGAAACACTCATAGACAAGAAAAAGAAAGTAAAAATGCACTAACAACTATTGATCAAATATATTGAACATACAAGAACAATACAAAAGCAAGAAACTAAAAAACACAACAGATTTATCGTGGTTCAATTGATCCTACATCCACGTTGAGCTTCCTTTGGAGAGACTCTCTCACTAAAATAATATTCGTTACAACTTTGATCTACCCAGATTACAAACAAAGAAACCCTCAAAGAGAGCCCAGAAAACCCAGATTAACCAATCACTCGACCAAGTGACCTAATACACAAACTCAACCTGAGATTACAAACCCAGAAATCAACAAAACTTGTATCACAAGAATCACAACACTCAGCTCTCCCTTTTTCTCTTCTAACACTCTCGCAGATTCACAACAGAGAAGCCTGATATTCAAGTTGAATATCAAGAACAAATGAAAAGAATACAGAGAGCAATCTGAGAAACAAAACGAAACCCTAGAAGAATGACTGAATGCCTTTCTCTCTCCTTCGCTTCAGTATATATATCCCTTATCAGATAAGGTCCAGGTCACTCAAATGTAGCCTATCATCGTTTGCCACATCATGCTGAATTCTTGACTCAACATTATCACTTCACACAGTCAGAAAACAATGTCGTTTGAGTAAGTAGATGAATCAGACTTGGGAGCAATTGAATCTTGGGCTTCTACTGGCTTCAATATCTTTATCATCATTGGGCTTCACTCCTTTGGGCCTCCAAATACAAACAAGATGGACTATCTTTTACAAATTCCACCTAGTCCATCTTCGTAGATCAAAGCTGCACTGTCCACTTATTTTAGCAAGAGAAATCCCTTCAGAAGGTACCTAGCTCAAGACACAAAAAACAGTTAACCATAATCACCTATCTTCAGCAAGTTCAAGCAATGCTTCAACTTGCTATAAGGTACTACTTTTGTGCCCATGTCAGCCTGGATTATCTTCAGTGGAAATCTTTTCCACTTCCACCACTCCATCAGAGATTTGATCTCTAATAAAGTGATATTTGACCTCAATGTGTTTTGTTCTTTCATGAAAAACATGATTTTTATTCAAGTGATAAGCACTTTGACTATCTGTGAAAATGACAGCTTTCCCTTTAAACACATTTATCTCACCTAATAGACCCTGAAGCCATATTGCTTCTTTTATAGCTTCTGTAATAACTATATATTCAGCTTCAGTTGTAGAAAGAGCCACAACTGATTGTAGCTGACTCTTCCAGCTGACACAACAACCAGCTATAGTGAGGAAGTAAGAGGAAGTGGACTTCCTCTTGTCTCTATCCCAAGCATAATCTGAGTCTACATAGCCTATCAATTCTAACTCACTGTTAGAACAATCATAAATCAATCCTACTGTGGTAGTGGAACTGATGTACCTTAATAACCACTTCATGGCATTCCAATGTCCTTTTTCCAGGATTGGCCATGTATCTAGACAAAACACTAATTGCTTGTGCTAAATCTGATCTTGTACTAATCATGAAGTACATAACAGATCCTATTGCACTTGAATAAGGGACAGTCTCCATATATCTACTTTCCTCTAAAGACCTTGGAGACAGTGCAGCAGATAACACAAAATTTGAAGCTAAGGGAACATTGGCAGGCTTGCAATTTTTCATTGCAAATCTGTCCACTAATTTTGACAGATACTTAGTTTGAGTTAAACACAATCTGGACTCTTCTCCAACCCTCAGAATTTCTATTCCTAGAGTTCTCTTAGCATTTCCTAAGTCTTTTATTTCAAACTCAGATTTTAACTTCTTCTTTAAGTCTCTAATCCTAGACATATCTTTACTAGCTATAAGCATATCATCAACATATAAAAGCAGATATACAGATTTATCAATATTTTCATTACTGAAATAGAAACATGCATCATATTTGCTTTTATTGAAACCTATACTAGTAATAAGAGTATCAAATCTTTTATACCACTGTCTAGGGGCTTGTTTAAGCCCATAAAGAGACTTTCTAAGGAGACATACATGTGAGGGTTTAGTTTTAGACACAAAACCCTCAGGCTGAGACATATAAATTGTCTCATCCAGTTCTCCATGTAAAAAAGCAGTTTTAACATCCATCTGTTCTAGTTCTAAGTTGTAGTAACTGACTAGGGACATAATTATTCTAATGGTTTTATACTTGACTACAGGAGAGAATATCTCATTGTAATCAATTCCCTCTCTTTGGGTAAATCCCTTAGCCACCAATCTAGCTTTATACCTAGTTGGTTCATTCTGCTCATTACCATATTTGATTTTAAAGATCCATTTACATGCTACAACTTTCTGTTTCTCAGGTTTGCTAACTAGAGTCCAAGTATTGTTTTTCTCTAGAGACTCCATCTCTTCTTTCATAACTTTTAACCACTTAGATTTATCTAAAGAGTTTATAGCTTCTTCATAGGTCCTAGGTTCAGCATATTCTAATTCTTGGCCAGTGCACAATGCAAAAGATAGAAAATCTGCATTGGCATACTTACTGTTAGGTTGTCTATTTCTTCTAGCCCTATCCCTAACAAGCTCGTAATCAGCTAGAGAATCAGAGTCATTCTCTGGCTGACTCTGACTCTCTTCCACCTGATGCATACCATCAGAATGGGTAGCCTCTTGATCCTCAAAAGAATCAAGCAGAACCGAGACTTGACCTAGTGGTGGGCTACCAACTTCCACCTGAGCCAGGTTCTCATCATCCTTTAAAGGATCTGTAACAGGTTCAGCAGATTGGTCTTTGTCTTTACAAGGCATATTGGACTCATCAAAGACCACATCCCTACTGATAATGACCTTAAAACCCTTATGATCCCTAAGCCATAACTTATAGCCTTTAACACCTAAAGGATAGCCTAGAAATACCCCTTCAAGGATCTAGGTTCCAACTTTCCTTCAGACTGATGTGCATAACAGGCACATCCAAACACTCTTAAGTGTTTTAGGCTAGGTGGTCTGCCAGTCCACAATTCTTCAGGAGTTTTAAACTCCATGGCAGTAGATAGGGATTTATTTATAAGATATACTGCTGTAACAGGAGCTTCACCCCAAAACTTTTGGCTGAGACCAGACCCAATAAGGAGACATCTAACCTTATCTAAGACAGTCCTATTCATTCTTTCAGCCACTCCATTCTGTTGGGGTGTATATCTGACAGTTCCGTGTCTTTGTACACCCTCATTGCTACAGAATTTATTAAATTCTTCTTTACAGAATTCAAGACCATTATCAGTTCTTAAAGTTTTAATCTTCTTAGAAGTTTGATTTTCAACTAACTTTTTTCAAGTTTTAAAACTCCCAAAGGCTTGGTCTTTAGTTTTGAGCAAATAGATCCAGACTTTTCTAGAGAAGTCATCTATTAGTGACAGAAAATAAAGATTTCCACCATGAGTGGGGACCTTAGCAGGCCCCCAAAGATCTGAGTGAATATACTCAAGAATCTCTTTAGAGGTGTGTTGAGCAGTATTAAAACTGAGTCTATGCTATTTACCTAGCACACAGTTTTCACAGAATTATATCTTGTTCACTTAATCTCCATTCAGGAGATTTTGTTTACTCAACTCTCTTAACCCTCTCTCACTCATGTGACCAAGTCTCTTATACCAAAGAGACCCTTTATCATTGACTTTGGAAGCCACTAGAGCAGCTTCATCAGTCAAAGTGACTCCTTTCAGGACATACATCCCATTTTTCTTGTCTTCTTTTTGGATAACAAGTGATCCATTAGAGGCTTTTATAACACCTCTTTCAGCTTTATAAGAGTACCCCTCATCATCTAAGGTGCCTAGAGAGATTAGGTTTCTTTTCAGATCTGGTACATACCTTACATTATCAAAGACTCTAGGTATACCATCATACATTCTAATAGTCACATAACCTATTCCTTTTATATGACATTGTTGATTATTACCCATCAACACTGTTCCACCATTGAGTTCTCTGAAATCAGTGAACCAGTCCTTCCTAGGACACATATGAAAGGAACACCCTGAGAATCTAAGATCCATTCAGTTCTAATTTCTTCAGTACTTACAGTAAGTACTTCACTAGGTTCAAAAGACTTAGATGCAATAGCAGCATTACCATCTGCTTGAGTCTTATCTTGACATTTTTTCTTATACTCAAAACATTGTTTCTTGAAGTGTCATTCTTTACCACAGAAGTAACACTTCTTAGACCCAAATCTGCCTTTTGATTGAGACCTATTATTAGGGGTTTTACTTCTGCATTTATTCTTACTGTTTGAATTATTATTTTTCACTAAAGGTCTACCTCTAGCAAACAGGTTCTCACCTCTATCTTTCTTCTCAGTTTTGAGCTCGAAGTCCTTAGACTTGAGAGCTGAGACACACTCTTCAAGTGACAGAGAAGTCCTGTCATACTTAATGGCAGCTTTTACATTTTTGAAAGAATCTGGAAGTTAGTTTAGGAGAATGATTGCCTCATTCTCATCACTCAACTTCTCATCTTCCCTAGAATTAGCCAATTCTATGGTCATTCTTTTGAATTCATCTAAATTCTGACCTATGCCTTTACTAGGGTCCATCTTAAAGCTAAACAAACTTTCTTTAAGATAAACTTTATTTGTTAAAGATTTTGTAAGATATAAGCTTTCAAGCTTTTTCCAAACATCAAAAGCAGTAGATTCATCATTTACTTCGCTTAGTACATTACCAGACAAATTAAGGATTATAGTTCCTAGAGCCATCTCTAACATGTCATTTTTTTGTTCATTTGTCAAACTATCAGGCAACTTATCTGGTCCTTCCATGGCTTTAAGAATCTTTTGTTGAGAGAGTAAGGCCTTAACCTTTCATCTTCAGATCCCAAAGTCACCAGAATCATCAAATTTATCAATATTAAACTTTAAAGACATAAATGGCGAATTAAAGTTACCGAACGCTGTGTGTAGGTACTTCTTCTTGGTTATTGGTTGTCTCACTGGTACTATCCTCTTCTCCAGATGAGTTTTCAAGGCCTGAAGGCTCAGCCACTGGAGGATCCTGGTTCTCTTCGTCCGCCGTTTGTGCTGATTGCCGAGCTCTGATACCACTGTTAGGATTTTGTGACAACACAAAACCCTAACCAAACCCTTTTCCTTGTACTATAACCTGCAAGAAACACTCACAGACAAGAAAAAGAAAGTAAAAATGCACTAACAACTATTGATCAAATATATTGAACATACAAGAACAATACAAAAGCAAGAAACTAAAAAACACAACATATTTATCGTGGTTCAGATCAATTGATCCTACATCCACGTTGAGCCTCCTTTGGAGAGACTCTCTCACTAAAATAATATTCGTTACAACTTTGATCTACCCAGATTACAAACAAAGAAACCCTCAAAGAGAGCCCACAAAACCCAGATCAACCAATCACTCGACCAAGTGACCTAATACACAAACTCAACTTGAGATTACAAACCCAGAAATCAACAAAACTTGTATCACAAGAATCACAACACTCAGCTCTCCCTTTTTCTCCTCTAACACTCTCGCTGATTCATAACAGAGAAGCCTGATATTCAAGTTGAATATCAAGAACAAAAGAAAAGAATACAGAGAGCAATCTGAGAAAGAAAACGAAACCCTAGAAGAATGACTGAATGCCTTTCTCTCTCCTTCGCTTCAGTATATATATCCCTTATCAGATAAGGTCCAGGTCACTCAAATGTAGCCTATCATCATTTTGCCACATCATGCTGAATTCTTGACTCAGCATTATCACTTCACAGAGTCAGGAAACGATGTCGTTTGAGTAAGTAGATGGATCAGACTTGGGAGCAATTGAATCTTAGGCTTCTACTGGCTTCAATATCTTTATCATCATTGGGCTTCACTCCTTTAGGCCTCAAAATACAAACAAGATGGACTATCTTTTACAGTGCTAGTTAATTGTTTTATTGTATCAGTGAGTGCAGATAAGATCAGAGCTGTGTGCCTCCATGTCCTTAAAAGATAGGGAGGGACCGGTTTGCTGTTTAAAGAGGGAGTTGAAAGATGATGGCTTGAAAAAGTTATCTTTGAGTCTAATGGGGAAGATTTAGGCCAATAAACCCATTAATCGAGATGCTTTTCGGACGGTGATGACTAGAATCTGGAACTTGAATGGGGAGATCAATATTGAAGTGTCACTAGCAATATTTTCACCTTTACTTTCCAGGATTAGGGCGATCATAAGCGAATCTTGACGGGGGAGGGACAGTGGACTTTTAATAACTATATATCTTCTTATTCTCGAAGAACTATAGGGAAATGGAGATAAACTAAACATGCGACTTAATCATGCAGAGTTCCGGGTCCAAATACATAACGTTCCGCTGTTATGCATGACGAGAAGGATTAGTGAATTCCTAGATAGTATCATCGGTGATGTTACAGAAATAGATGAAGGTGTTTCCAGTGATTGTGATGGCAAGTTTCTGAGAGTGCATGTGGTTATTGACATTGACAAGCCCCTCCAAAGATGTTTACGGGCTGATGTCATTGGGGATGGGGTGAAATATGTGATGTTATTACGTTACGAAAGACTCCCTGATCATTGCTTCAGTTGTGGTAGATTCAGTCATAAGATTAGGGAGTGTACAAATCTGGAGGGGGAATGAGTAGTAGGTGATGATCAAGAATCGTTGTTTAGAGTCTGGCTTAGAGCTACTAGTCCTATAAAAAGATCCACTCAGCGTGACATGCCTTTTTTTTCCAGAGATCCAAATCGACGCAGAAGGAGAAGGATGTTAGTCGGCTAGACAGTGATGGTGCTACTAGTCCTATAAAAAGATCCACTCAGAGTGACAGACCTTTTTTTTTCAGAGATCCAAATCGACGCAGAAGGAGGAGGATGTTAGTCGGCTAGACAGTGATGGGAATATGTCAAAAAATGACACCTTGGGTGTCTCCGGTGCGATGATCTTGGTATAAGGACGACCGAATGGTGATGATTGGAGGATGAAAACTTTGGAAATGGTGGTATTGGGGGAAGAAATCGCAAAAGATTGTGTGGGTAGAGATTCCACTCTAAGTCTAGCCAAATCCCGTGATCTTGGGAATTCGGATGGGAAAGCTAATTTCAAAAATCATGAAGTTCCCATGCAGATGTAGGGATTGAAGTTTGAAAGCATAAAGGGTGGTGATGGGCATGTGACCTGAAACCCGAACAAGGGCAAGGACCCATTGATAGAAGCATATGATCCACCTAAATCTGACTCTAAATTGGATTGTACCCAGTCTGAGGTTTGACCCAATACGTCATTGGGCGCATGGTCCTTTTTTGATGAAGGCATTGGGCCTCCTAGTAAGTCCACTAAGACTAAAAATGGTGTAGTTAGGAGAACCCCAAAATCTGGTACTTGGAAACGTCAATAGAAATGAGCAAATGGACCAAGGCCCCATTGTTATTGGAGCTGATTTAGGGAAACCAAGGGTGTCTGATTTAAGGGAAAATTTATGGGTGGAATCGAAGAAAGCTAGGGGTGACATGAGATTTGATTAGGATAAGTCGAGGGGGGAAATGAGGTTTGATTAGGATAAGTCGAGGGGGGAAATTCAGAGCAGGTCGAGGTTCGGTGTAGAAGGGAAATGTGTGTTTTATGATGGAATTTGGAGACTTTGGGCCGTATGGTTTTGTCCGGGGTGGATGATGTTTTGGGTCGGGGAAGTGGTGGTTTTCAGGGGACGGCTTCAGAGGTCCTCAACGAGGTGGTTGAGGCTGGGTATATTGATTCAACGATATGGGGTGATGAGGAAGGTTTATCGGTTTCGATAATTATTGAAACAGAGATATCGGCGAGTCGGTTGTCACCGGCTTGCCAGAAGCAATCAAAAACATCGTCTAGAATGCTCGAGGGTTGGGAAGTGGCCGGGAATTCTGTACGCTGCTTCACTTGAAGCAGATCCATAACCCAAATATTGTGTTTTTGGTAGAAACGAAGGTGAATAATAGTTTTCTTGAATCTGTTCAAATCAAACTTAGTTGTTTTTGGCAAACTTGTAGTTGATAATATAGGTAGGAGTGAGGGACTTTGTTTATTTTGGTCAGATAAGGTTAGGATTGATTTGTTGTCCTATACTAGATTCCATATTGATGTGAATGATGTTTCCCATAGCTCCAAAGTTTGGAGGATAACGGGCTTCTATGGGCTCCCGGATGCAACTCAAAGACATCACTCTTGGACATTACTGAGGCGTCTTTGTAATATGTCTAGTCTGCCCTGGATTTGTATAGGGGACTTTAATGAAATTCTCTCTGATTCGGAGAAGGAGGGAGGTTCTGAGAGGTTGCGAGTGATGATGGAGAACTTTAGGGATGTCCTGGGTCAGTGTGGGTTGAAAGACTTAGGCGTCTCAGGCCTAAATTCACTTGGTCCAATAAAATGGGGGATTGAATCACGTACAAGAATGAATTGATAGAGGTGTATGTTGCTATCAATGGCAGCAGTTGTTTCTTATGTCAAGTGTCCAACATTTGGACTTTTAAGGCTCTGATCATAGACCTCACTTGGTTGATATCCTCATGCAGGGTAACGATGCTACTAGGGATATCCGCTCGCGTCGACAATTTCATTTTGAGGCTTTTTGGGCTAATGTGGATGAGTGTAAAAAGCTTATTGATAACAGCTGGGGTGGCAATGTTGGGGTGTGTTCTATGACTGATATTGTGAATAAAATTAGAGGTTTTACGAAACAACTATTGGCTTGGAATTCTAAGAATAAAGTCAGGCTCCGCCAAAATATTAGGGAGTGCAAACGGGCTCTCTTAGCTGCGAATGTTGACGTCAAAGCTGAGTCTTGGCCAGCTATCAGGAGGATTGAAAATAGGTTGGACTGTGTTGGGATTCTTTGCTGTAAATTAGCTATAAATTAGGCTATAAATTAGATGTAATTAGCTATATAATTGTTTCCTTATGTAGAGTAGATTATACATGATTTTCTCCTTTAAAATAGGGAACAAGTCCTAACGTTTAGGTCTCCATTTGTAGATAAATATATGTTATGATGGAATAAAATATAATTCATTCAAATCTAATTTGTTCACATGGTATCAGAGCAACCCTAGACACCGCATGTTCTTCCTATAGCCGTCCTAGGTCAGTTATCCATCTACTGTTTTTTCCGGCAACATTCTATACTGCTTATTCCGGCAGCATTCATCGGCCATCTTAGGACCTCATTCTCGATAGCAACATCAAATACTAGACATGACAAACAACAACGAATCTTCAATTGAAACTCAAAAATCATCATCCTCAAACGTCGAAACTATTATGTTCAATAACAATGGGGGAGACTTGACAAACTACTCATCAACACCCATCACCATCTACAAATTGAATGGTCAAAACTACATCCAATGATCTCAATCCTTCATGTTTCATATCCGTAGCAAGGAAAAAGAAGATTTAGCACAAAATCGCTGCCAAGCTTACGTGAAGCTTTCTCTAAGGTCTGAAGGGAAGAGAGTAAATGTCATTTGATGCTTGGGATGGAAAAATTAGCTGCTGCTAGTGAGTCATCAACATTGACTATTCGAAACCAGCAGCAGCCACGAAAATGGGGAAGGCCATGGTGTGAACATTGTCGCCGTCTTGGTCATACCAATGAAAACTGTTGGAAAGTCTATGGAAAACCTGCTGATTGGAAGCCAAAGACAACAGCAGGGAAGGAAATTTGAGGCACATGGCTGGCAGTTCAGAGCAACTTGAAAATTTTAGCAAAGAGGAACTTGATGGACTGAGAAGGCTGCTGTAATCATAGTGAAATCCATCAGTTGCTGGGTCAGGTTCCATAGCTCAAAGAGGTAATTTTCTTAAGGCTTTAACTGTGAAACAAGAGCACTATAAGCCTTGGATTGTAGACTCCGGTGCTTCCTATCACATGATAGGAGATAGTTGAGTTTTCCATACATATTCTCATTGTAATGAAGCTCTCACAGTTAGAATTGTAGATGGTTCTTTAGCAAAAGTTGAAGGGACTGGGTCGGTTGTGGTATCCAAGGACATAACACTCAAATTTGTTCTATATGTTTCTTATCTAAACTGCAACTTACTCTCCATAAATAAAATTATCCAAGATCTTAACTGTATAGCTAAGTTTTATCCTCATGTCTGTGAATTTCAGGATGTGACTTCGGGAGGGATGATTGTCAGTGCTAGGAGTAATGTTGAGCTCCATCATCTTGAGGTTCAACCAAATTCTGTGAGACAATCTCATCTAGGAGTGAGTTGGCCTATTTCTTATCAAACTAATTCTTGTGTGTCTGTTAGTGAGTTGAAAAGTGAGAGTGATTGGTCGGTCATGGTGTGGCATTACAGGTTAGGCCACCCAAGTTTTGTGTACTTATTCAAACTTCTCCCAAGTTTATTTAGAAATAAAAGTGCTAGTTCATTTCAGTGTGAAATTTGTCAATTTGCTAAACCCTCTCGCATTTCATACCTAATTCAGCCAAACAAAGCATCAAAACCTTTTCTATGATCCACAGTGATGT
Source organism: Dipteronia sinensis (assembly GCA_033220585.1). Taxonomy (NCBI): domain Eukaryota; kingdom Viridiplantae; phylum Streptophyta; class Magnoliopsida; order Sapindales; family Sapindaceae; genus Dipteronia; species Dipteronia sinensis. Next base: position 17,195,271 of record CM065644.1, on the reverse strand, counting down.
TTGAGGCCTATTTCAGGTTCCAAATGTCACAAGAGCTCGGTGGTTCATCTCTTTCATAGATGATCACACACGACTCACATGGATTTTTCTCATGAAAAATAAATCAAAAGTTCCTTAAATATTTAAGAATTTCAAAACAATGATTAAAAATCAATTTCAAACTTTCATTCAAATACTTAGAACTGACAATGGAAGAGAGTTTTTTTAATTCTAATCTTGGCTCACATCTATCAATTGAGGGAATCATACACCAAAGTTCTAGTGTAGATACCCCTCAACAAAATGGGTTAGCTAAGAGAAAGAATTGACACATTATGGACATTGCTAGGTCTTTGCTGTTTTCATCCAATGTTTCAAAATGTTTTTGGGGTGAGGTTATACTTAGAGTGGCATACCTAATCCATTGACTTCCATCCAAAGTACTAGAATTTTCAACTCCAAATCAAGTGTTTTTACAACACTTTCCTCAAAGTTGGCTGATTTCCACTCTTCCACTAAAAATATTTGGGTGTACTATGTTTGTGCATATCCATCAACAACATCGAACCAAGCTTGACTCTCGATCCACCAAATGTATCTTTGTAGGGTACTTTCCCAACCAAAAGGGTTACAAATGCTTCTGTCCTGACAACCAAAAATCTATCACATCCTGTATGTCACTTTTTTTGAAACAAAACCTTATTACCCCAAAACTAATATTCAGGAGGAGAGTTCTAATCAGAGTCAACCATAGCAATATCAGTTTTTCTTGGATAACATAGATTGCACACCAGAAACACCTGAAATTGCACCTTATCTAAGTGTCCAAATTGAACTTGAACTGAAACCAACTGATTCTTAATTTCCCAAGATAATTGTCTATCACAGAAAAAGGAAAACATCGAAGGAATCTGATACTCTAGCAGATACACAACTACTGCAGCACATGAACCTGAGGTAAAAATCACTACATCTGACTTACAGACTATGAAGGAAACTTCTGCAGGTAATAGTTTAAGTGATCATGATAATTCTGATGAGAACCTACCCATTGCACTCAGGAAAGGGGTGAGAGAATGCAGAAGTAGGCCATTGCACTTATGTGAATTATGAGAGACTGTCTTCATCTTACCAAGCATTCACTAGCAAAATCAATTCTATCTCCATTCCTAATTCAATCTTAGAAGCCATGGCTATCTCACAATGGAAGAAGATAGTTAATGAAGAAGTTAATGCTCTGGTGAAGAATGGTACTTGGGAAATTACTGATGTGCCTTATGGAAAGAATGTGATCGAGTGTAAGTGGATCTTCACTATAAAAACAAAGGCAGATGGTAGTATTGAGAGGTACAAGGCTGGGTTGGTAGCTAAGGGATTTACTCAATCCTATGGCATAGATTATAAGGAGACCTTTGCTCCTGTTGCAAAACTCAACACTATTCGGATACTCCTCTCTCTTATAGCAAATTTGGATTGGCCCCTAAATCAACTAGATGTCAAGAATGAGTTCTTGAACGGGAATCTAGAAGATGAGGTTTATATGGACATTCTATAGGAACTACATAACTCATCAAACATCAACAAAATGTGTCGACTAAAAAGTCACTTTAAGGTCTCAAACAATCACCTAGAGCTTGGTTTGAAAGATTTACCCGAGTTATGAAGAGAAATGGTTATATAGAGGGACAGTCTTATCATACAATGTTTGTAAAACATTTTTCAAAAGGACTAATATTTGTGTTGATTGTCTATGTTGATGATATTATTCTAACATGGGGATTATTCTGAGGAGTTTCCAAGAGTCAAAGAATTTCTAACTAGAGAATTTGAGATCAAGGACCTAGGTAAACTCACATACTTTTTGGGAATGAAAATGGCTAAGTCTAAACAGGGCATTGTAGTTTCTTAAAGAAAGTATGTACTAGATCTTCTTAAAGAAACAGGTATGCTTGGGTGTAAACATGCAGAGACACCTATGGACTACACTACCAAACTTGGTTCAAATAAATACAGTGTTGCTGTAGATAAGGGAAGAAATCAAAGACTTGTAAGGAAGTTGATCTATTTCTCACATACTAGGCCTGGCATAGCATTCTCAATAAGTGTTGTTAGTCAGTTCATAAACAACCTTACTGAAGAACACATGACAGCGGTGTACAGAATCTTAAGTTACTTAAAAATGACTCCAGGAAAAGGACTGTTATTCAGAAAGAACTCGAGTAGGAAAGTGGAATTGTATTCTGACGCAGATTGGGTAGGCTCAATCACAGATATACCATCCACTTTTGGATATTGTACCTATGTTTGAGAAAATTTGACAACATGGAGAAGTAAAAAACAAGTTGTGGTAGCTAAGAGTAATGCAGAAGCAGAATTCCAAGCTATGACTCATGGTATATATGAAGGAATATGGGTGAAAATAGTATCAGCCGAATTGAAGATACCTTCTGAAGGATCAATCCAGCTACTATGTGATAGTCAATCTGCCATCAGTATTGCTAAAAATCTAGTTCATCATGACCGGACCAAGCACGTGGAAATATATCAACATTTCATTAGAGAAAAGATAAAAGGGAAGTAATCAAGCCTGTTTACATTCCTTCTAATCTACAGACAGCTGGTATTCTAATTCCAAAAGCGCATTTTGAAGATCTTACAAGCTGGGTATGCTAAATATTTATAACCTATCTTGAAGGTGAGTGATGGGATTCTTTGCTGTAAATTAGCTATAAATTAGGCTGTAAATTAGATGTAATTAGTTGTATATTTGTTTCCTTATTTAGAATAGATCATGCGAGATTTTCTCCTTTAAAATAGGGAACAAGTCCTAACGTTTAGGTCTCCAATTGTATATAAATATATGTTCTGATAGAATAAAATATAAGTCATTCAAATCTAATTTTTTCACAGATTGTTTGAAAATACACAAATGTGTGTCTAAACAACCTAGGGGGGGTGAAGGGTGGAGGGTGGATGAGTTGTTAATTGATTAATAACCAACTTTTTAGATTAGTCAATATTAACATGCAAAACCCAATTCAAACATTAATAAAAATCAAGTAAATTGCGGAAATTAAAGAACACTTGACTTTTACGTGGAAACCCTCCAAATGGGAAAAACCATGGGACTAGCCACGCTAGCCATTTGAGCCACAGAAATCCACTATACGAAATGAAGATTACACCCGCAAGTGATACACGGACTCTCACTCTCGATAACCTCAGGCTATGAACACTACCATTCACCACTCTTGGTTCAATCCCTAATGATATCCCTCGATTCACTACTCTTGGCGTGAGCACCTCCTAGTCTACCCTATGAGCCTTTTATAATGGTACTTGGCAACCAATGCTTGCCAACCAACCTTTAGTTGCAAGATTTTGACTCATTGAAGAGAATTAATAGTCTATGTGTGAACATGTGAATGATGCTCAAATGCAATCAAGTGCTAGACTGACACAAAATGCTCAACTACGAATATATTGACACAATTAATAACTCAAAGTTGTCAATGTCTAAATGTAAAACATAAGGACTTAGCTAGATGTTATCAATACATACAATCCTAGCTATCAAACAAATCCTATACGCCCATACATGTAGTCTCAATTAGATTTGTAGAGATTTTCCAACAAACTAATTGTTAATCAAACACACATAAATATATACAATAAAGGGAGTCTAGGTATTTAATCAAGCAATAAATACATAATCAAGAGTTATAAGAACAACAATAAATGAGATTTAATGTAGTTGTTACTTACCTAATCATGAAACCAAGAAGACCTATGAAAGATTAACGTTATGGATGCATTAGTTTTGGGTTTGGAGAGTCCAGGAATGAAGCTTGAAGCTTGAAGCTTTCTCTCTCTAGAACCACTTTTTCTATCTCTCTAAGGTTTAATTTCGTGGTCTTAATGAAAAAGATGAGAAATAGATGTATTTATAGAAGCCATAATTGAAACAACATTGTTTTGGGAAACTAAGGAAAAAACAGGCATAGTGCATAGGTAGGGTCCCGCGTACCACCCATGCACTGGGAGCAAGAAATCAACCCGAGAACACTTCGTGGGTGACTGCCCAGGTAGAAACATGCGCAGTACCTGCGCATTGGCAAATCAACACAACAACCTGATTTTCAAGCGGGTCAAAACAAGACCAAATGACATCGAAACCTTTTATATGATATACCGTTGGAAATGTATGGATGTCTACTTTCTACTCCTTTTAAAAAAAACAAGATTCGATATCTGTAAAAAGAGATATGGTCAAAAGAGTGACCAAAGGTCAGATTTGGACAACAACAAAATGTCAAAAACTCATGGTATAAGACTGTGTTACCAGAGATCAAACCAAGAGAAAAATGAGACATTCTCGAATGGTCACTCATCGCGCTAAGACAAGCACACCATCGTGCATGCACATACGTTTTCGATTAATCATCGAAAAACGAATTACATCACACAAAAACCACACTTAGGACTAAGAATGAAGTGTGATTGTGATTGTGAAAAGAATGCACACATGAGCAACATGAAACAAATGCATGTCAATACAAATGCATGAAGTGTGTGTGTGTGTGTGTGTGTGTGTGCACCTAATCTCTTCAAGAGACAAAGTCAATGAATATACATTTCGCTTTTGAAGTCACGAAGATACTTGGAAGCTTGCTATCGATAATCATCAAGACGATCTAAGCTACCCATTACACAATTATCCCCAATTTGGTTTGTCATGAAATAAGTCAATCATAAAATAAAGGCTCTTACATTGTTTATTGGATAAAAAAGAAATCTACTGAAAAAAACAGTCGAGAACATAGTGGCTTAAAGGGGGGGGGGGGGGGATCAGAATACAATATTTTTTTCACTGGAAAGCTTCATCAAGGCGGGCAAGGAATGTTATCCATGGTCTTTGTGATGATATGGGGTGTGGAAAATAGAGAAGGGTGATCTGGAGGTAGTGGTTTTGGATTATTTTACTCAGCTTTTCTGCTCTTCTGAGCCTACTGTTGAGCAAATTGATAGGATAAAGCAGTCTATGCATAAATGGCTTTCAGCTAAGAGCAGTGCTTTACTAGATAGGCCATTTACAGCTGAAAAAGTCCAGAAAGCCATCTTTCATACGTTCCCTACCAAAGCTCCTGGCCTAGATGGCCTCCCAGCTTTATTTTACCAAAAAAACTGGAATACGGTAGGGGAGCGGATTACGAAAGCCTGTCTTCGATGTTTAAATGATGGGGATTCATTGGAAAGGGTCAATGGTACGTTAATTACTCTTATCTCTAAAGTGAATGGAGTTGATTGTATGTCAAATTTCAGCCATATTACCCTATGTAATGTCACCTACAAAATTGTGGCTAAAGCCTTATCTAATAGGCTCTGATTGGTGATTGGTGAGGTAGTCCCGGAGTCGCAAAGTGCTTTTATTCCGGGCCGTCTTATTTCAGATAACGCTATCGTCGGCTTTGAGTGTTTATATGCTTTGAGGAAGAGGAAGAGGAAAATGGGCTCTATGGATTTAAAAATCAATATGTACAAGGCATATGATCGGGTGGAATGGGTTTTTGTTGAAAAGATGATGCTGAAATGGGGATTCTTGGAGGCTTGGATAGATCGAATAATGCGATGTATTTCTTTGGTCTCCTTTTCTTTCCTCATTAATGGGGATATTTGTGGGAGCTTAGAACCTTCAAGAAGCTTGAGCCAGGGAGATCCTCTATCCCCTTATCCTTTTATTCTTTGTGCGGAAAGTTATCTTGTATGTTGGATATTGCGGTTGCTGAGAATCGTATTACTGGTTTTAGTTGCATTAGAGGGGGCTAGAATGTATCAGATGATAGTCTCTTATTTTTGAATGCTTCCATAGAGGATTGTACTGCTATTTGCGGTATCCTGGATGATTATGCGATAGCTTCAAGGTAGGTAATTAATTTCTCTAAGTCCGCTCTATGTGTCAGCAATTCGGTTCATAGAGAGGAATGAGAGCGTTTGGCCAGGATCATGGGTGCTCGTTGGGTTAAATGTCGTAAGAAATATCTGGGGCTGCCTAGCTTCACGAGTAGAAATAAGAAGAAGATTTTTACGGATATTAAAGATCGGGTGTGGGATAAGGTTAAGGGTTGGAGGGATAAATTACTTTCTGTTGGAGGTAAAGAGATTCTTCTCAAAGCTGTGATTCAGGCTATCTCGACGTATGTGATGAGCCTTTTTTAGCTTATGAAAGGGATCATTACGGATATTCGTAAGATGTGTGCTCGTTTCTGGTGAGGTACGTCAGATTCTAAAAGAAAGATTTATTGGGGTTGATGGACTAATTTGTGTATGGGGAAAGATGATGGTGGGTTGGTTTTCCATGACCTAGCTATGTTTATCGAGCTCTCTTGGCTAAGTAGGGTTGGAGCCTGATGACGAACCCTAATTCTTTAGTTGCTAGGACTCTTAAACAGTGTTATTTTCCTGATTCCTCTTTTTTGGAGGCTAGTGGTGGAACTTCTGGGTTTTTAATTTGGAAAAGCCTTTTGTGGGGTCGTGGTATTCTTACGGCGGGGTCTCGTTGGCGTATAGGCAATGGTTATTTGTCCATTTATGAAGATCGGTGGATCTCAAAGCTGTCTACGTTCAAGGTGGTCTCCCCTCGTCTTTTTAGTGATCATGTGACGATTGGTAGGCTCATGTTACCTGGCGATGGTTGGAATGTTCCCTTGGTCTGCTCTTCGTTCCTAGAGAAGGATGCATAGTTGAGTCTCTCTGATGGCTCGCCTTGGCATACTGATTCGATTCTATGGCAATTTGAGAAGTCAGGCTCTTATTCTGTCCTAAGTGGTTACAAAGTTGGCAGGAATATGAACTTGCAAGCCAGCTCTTTGGGTCTCAACCGGTTGGAATCCTGGTGGAAATTTCTATGGCGCTTCAAGATCCTGTTGAAGATCAAAATCTTTATCTGGAAACCCTGCCATCACTGGATCCCTGCTTTAGTTAACCTGGTTAAGCGGAAGATCCCAATTGAGGTCTAGTGCCCTGTCTGCTCTAGAAAGCCAGAATCGACCACTTATGTGTTGTGGGGCTGTGGGAAGCTTAAGGAGGTCTAGTCTTCTTGTCATTTTATGAATGCTCTGAAATGGGATGACCAGGTACATTTTCAAGATCTTATCCTCTTTTGTTCTCTCATTCTTGTGCAAAAAGATATGGAGCTCTTGTATGTGATATTTGATACCCGATATTCTGTCGTTAGAGAATTGTGAATCCTAAAAAGATATTTATAAAAAGTCCTACGCAATGTGCTATATAATTATGAAAACTAGCAAAAAGGCAAGCGAGGGTATCGTTCCATATGGAGGTGGGATTCGTCAACCGTCTCTAGTTTTGGCTATTATTATAACACGCTGAGCGGACTTGTGTGTTGCAGAAAAGTAAATGATAATATAAAGAAATAAATAATATAAATATAATATTTAAAATGATAGGGTGAAATGGAGAGAAATCATGAAATGTGGATATGCTAGGGAAATGACTCAACCGTGATAATCCTCCTAGTTAAGCACTAGACTCACCAAGTCCCTCAAGTGTGCAAGTCTATCATAGGCTCGTGTCCTCTTAATTGATCTCTAATATCTCTCGATGTCTTAGAGATCACATCCACACAAAGCATAGATTCATTAAGTGCTGTGACACATAAAAAAAAGCCATGTACGCCAGCCTAGTGATACTCTCACTTTCTGATCATATACACATGTTATTTCGTTGGGCATGTAATGCGCAACCGCGTGGGCCATACTACAGCCAATAATTTATCCACGAGGCTAACCAAATAAGGGATGGTAACCAAGTGAAAGCATTAAGAATACGAGATACACATACAACACGTTGTTATATGCTCGTGTCCCCTTAATTAATCTCTACCCTCTCTCGAGCGCATAGAGATTGCATCCATACATATGCTTGAATCTATTAAGGACCGTGGGACACACACACACAAGCTCTACACGCCAGCCTAGTGATCTCTCAACTTTCTAGTCAAATGTAGAGGATACTACACTGAGCATGTTAATGTTAACCACACAATATATAACACACATCCTAAATATCATTCACAAGGTGGCTAACTGAGTGAAAGCATTAAGAAATGAAATAACCTTATAACTACATGAGCACAAGAGGAATTCAGTTTATCTATACTCTAGATTAAGGATTCGGTTTTATCAAACCCCTAGGATGGCTAGACATGGGAAACAAGTTCACCTAACACTAATGTGCAATAAGTTGGTTGTTTAACATTAAGGACATTCAATTTAGGTTAAAGGTTCATCCTCTTGATTAAAGAATTCTCCAAAATCAATTCTCCAAAATCAATTCATCACACAATCCGGCCAAGGATAGGCAATTGTGTCTTAAAAAAACCCATTGAGCAGTAAGCACAATGATGTGAACCAAAGCCAATTTAGCAACTAAATGCATGAACCAAGCTTTTTATACTCTTTGGGGCTAAAATCCCTAACACTCAAATTATTTAATACATGGTATTTTGGTCATCCATTAACATACAAACACTCATGGGAAGCTAAATTACTTTACTCCTACATTAAATTACTCTACTCTTAATCCCAATCATGCATACATATCAATTTTGACCCTCCACACACATGGATTTCATAATAAGAGTTTAAATCATGAAATTAACAAAGAGTAAAACAAAACTCAAACAAGTTTAAGAAAAAAACATACATATATTGCACAAGTGAAGGTTTACAATGTTCTCAAATCGGGGTTACACATTAATGAAACGAAAATTACAAAGAAAAGAGTAAATAAGAGCAAACCCTTGAAGACAAGTCCTCCAAAGATGCTCCAAACTTTCCTAGCTAGGATTTGGTCCTAAAACCACTCATATTTCCTTGAAATCGGTTCTAAAATGGATGGAGGAAGTGTAAAATGGTGTTGTGGAGGTGTATGGTGAGCTCTCATGGAAGAAAAACCTCAATGAGAGCTTGTTCTCTCCTTATTATGTGAAGATGATGAAGAAAATAGAAGAAAATGGAAGAGAGAAGAGAAGAGGCGTGAAAGAGGAAGAGGGATTCTGAAGAGAGAGGAGAAAATGGGGGTATATATAGTGTGGGGAGGTTAGGGCACGACTTTGGGGTGAGAGGACAAGAAAACCTCTCATAAAATGGCTGAAAATCGTAATTCTAGGCAATTCCGCGGTTCATTTCTGCAGTACGCATCAACGGAACATCACGCGGTGCTTTTCTGCCGATTTTCGCTGTTCACAAATTGGTTTTACGCGATACGCTTTGACATAAGTACCGCATAGCACTTTTTAGCTCTTTCTGGTGATTTTTGCCGTACATTTACACGATACACTTTGACGGACGAACAACGGAATGGTCTGACAGCTCTGCGCACCTTTACGAAAATGGGCATAAATCTCTCTAGCAAACCCGGAATCATAATCCGTAAAAACCGTTGGAAAGAAGACAACTGGGAATTTCTGAATCTATTTTAATCTCAACGTGGTTCAATCTGAGGAGGGAGATATGACCTTCCGAAGTTTGGTGTTCTGCATGGGCCATTACAATTTCTGCCCTTATAACCTTCAAACACTTCAATTAAGCTCTAACACATTATTTTAATGGAAATAACCTACATAAGACTCACAAAACACATTACATACAAAAAGACGCTGGAAAACAAAAGCAAACGATAAAAAATAGGGACCTCAAAAGGTGTATTTTACGATGTTATCAATATTCCGACGGATCTGGTGGCGGAGGAACCAAGTGTTGCACCACAATGTGTTTCGCTGTGATGAGAATATTGTAGGGTGGGCATCGGATTTGCTGGCTGAGTTTTGTGAGGCTAATCGTCGAGACATAACAGTTGTTGATGTTAGTCCATATCGCCCGCTCTTTGGTGTAAGCCTCATCTTGGATGCTTCAAAATTAATACTGATGCAGCTGTGAGAGGTGCCCAGGGCATTGTTGGCTTCGGTATTATTATTCATAATTCTGATGGCTTAGTGCAAGCCTCCTCTATGCAACGTACTTCTGCCTACTGCTCTCCTTAGATGGCCGAAGCTATGGCCATGCTTTGGGGCATCCAATTTGTTGTTGCTTCTAAGTTGATCCTGCAATTGTTGAGACTGATGCGAAGTCTATTGTTGACTTGATTACACAGGGGAAGGCCCTTCTTGCTGATATTGGGATTATTATAGATGATATTTTGTCTTTTCTTAGGAATTATCCTTTGTGCATCTTTTGTTCCCAGGAAAGCCAATTTGGTGGCTCATAGCCTGGCTCAATTTTCCCTTTCTTGTTCTGAGGATTGTTTTTTGCTTTATCAAAGCCCTCCTTGTGTGGCGCACCTTGTCATGGCTGATTGCCAGGGGGTCTGTTTTGATTCTATTGGTTGATAGCTGAATTTTGTTTTCAAAAAAAGAGAGAGAAAGGTTTCTGGTTCTGAGTAAAAATAAAAGCATCAGACATGATTGTGTATTATTACCATGTTGTTCATTCATTAGTGAACCAATAAAATTACTAAAATCAATCCAAGTACAATCATTTAGCTAGATCTCTTACATGTCGCAATGCCCGTGCTCTCCGGGAGTCTAACGTCTTAACCTCCATTAAGACCTGTAATCTATATGTAAATCACACTAGGGGACCATCACTATAGATTTGTAGATGAGATTTGAGAAGTAACTACTAACTATACTTCAAAAATGGATCTATCTTTCTATCATTAATGATCTTTTAGTATGATATCAAGAGCTTTAAAGATGTCGACAAAGCGAAAATGACAATAAAGTTGAATCAACGACTTAAATTGATCTAAAGGAACAATTTTTATTAATGTTAATCAAAAGTAATAGTAACTATTTGAATCCTTGCTTAGATAGGGGAAAAAAAAAAACCAAAGCCGATTCCACCGGGAATTGGGATTCTTAAATTGATTAAAACACGAAAATCTCAAAATTTATAAAAAAAATTGAGTTGTTGACAAAATTTAAAAGAGAAGTCCTAATCATAACTCAAAGAAGAACCAAACCTATTGTAAACGAAATTTCCTACTAAATATTATTAGGTTTCGAAAATATTGCCTAAAAATGAAAAAAGCTAAAAACAGAGATCAAAATGGCCAATTTTGAGAAAATACGATGCTCTATGGGGGTAAACCATCGTAACTTTTGTAAGCTCATCAATACGAAACAAACCTTGCTAAAAACGGAAATCACACTAAAAGTTATTAAGGTGCGAAAACAAGGTCTAAAAAGGATAAAGCTGAAAAATGGAAGTCAAAATGACCTATTTTTGAAAAACCGCGAATCAAACCTTGTGGAAAACAAAAATACTACTAAAAGTTATTATCATCAGAAAATACTGCCTAAAAAGGAGAAAAAACAGGAAAATAGAAGTCAAAACGGCGGATTTAGGGAAAACTGTGAAGCATTATGGGGTAAATCCTTAGTAACTTCTGTAGAGCTCATCGGTACGGAACCAAACATAATCAAACTCAAAGAACCAAACCTTGTTGAAAACGGAAATTTCTATTAAAAGTTATTAGGATCTGAAAACATTGCCTAAAAAGGAAAAACATGAAACGAAACGACTGATTTGGGAAAAATTGAGGACCAAAGCTTGCTAAAAAAGGAAATTCCTACTAAAATTTATTAGGATCCGAAAATACTGTATAAAAAACAAAAAGTTGAAAGACGGAAGTCGAAACGACTGATTTTGGGGAAAATGCAATGAATTACAGGAGTAAACCCTTTGTAACTTCTATAGGGTTTATCGATAAGGTTCTAACGATATATTATAGGCTCAAAACAGCTGATTTTTAGAAACCTGTGATGCATTACAGTGGTAAACTCTTGGTAACTTTAGTAGGATCCATCAATACGGTTCCAATAATATATTAATTACGGGTTCAAAATAGACTCTATTTGGCCCTCCATGGAAGCTCTCAAAGTGTCATACATCATCAAATATACAAATTCCCATAGGATAAGACAGAGAACAGTATTAAGGTGTGTTTAATTGTTTCTCAACAAAAAGGAAAGGAATTGAATGAATAAACAAATTAAACAATATTTAATTTATGGGTTCTAAATCTAATTAGGGTGGTTGTTATTAATGTGTTGTTTACTAACATTAATTTATTTGGCTGTAAAGCATATATGATATATGGAAATACATTTAAAAAAAACAGTGTTTTATAATCTGAAAAACCTTGTAGTTTTCAATAAGGAATAATAACTTAGAGCATCTAAGAGATGCCACATAGGATAAATAGACATTCTGTAAATAATTGTGTCTCCAATGCAACCGTGTATATCTAACCTCAAACTGATGTAGCAAAAAAAATAATAGACATTGTCAATATGACCGTCCACTTTCAGACGGCCTATTGCACAGCCCTTTTCCAGGTTGACTCGTTTAACATTTAAAATTGACATTACTTTTTCATCTATTTTTGGTAAAGAAATAAAATAAAAAAGAAAATAGGAAATAAAATTGGACACGTCATTAAAACAAAATGTGTTTTAAACAGAAGCATTGGAGACCAAATTTTAAGTTGATTGTCTATCAAGTCCATATTTATGCCACAAAGAAAGCAAGTCTCTTAACATTGTTGTCATGTCAACAAATTATTATATACAAATCATTTTTACATTGGAGATGCTCTTATAAATTTGTTCTTGACTGGCCTAATTATCCAAGTACTACTAGAAACTGTTGTTTTTCTCATTTTCTCTTTGTAACGCTTTGGCCGAAAAAAGTAGTCACGATTTACTGGTTCTCTAAATTAATTCCAGGGACAAAAAGCAAAGGGCATTGTGGTCAATAAAAAATTCAGTCACGATTTACAGGTTCTCTAAAGTGAATCCAGGGACAACAAACAAAGGGGATTATGGTCAATAAAAAATCCTACCCACTCATAATTTACACAGTTTTTCCTGGCCCACGGTTTTTGTAATCATAATTCATAAGTGGTAACTCATTTCCATACACAAACCTGAGAAATTTTTATATAAATACCTTAAAACCCTTGAAAGTTGACACAAAAAAAAAATGTCTCTATCAACCAAATCAACTCTCATTTTATGTCTCTCTTTTTTCCTTCTTTTCACAATCTCCAACTCGAGCCTTGAAATTTTGCTAAGAAACAAGGGACTTCCAGGCGGTCTCTTCCCAAAAAGTGTGAAATCATACGATTTTGATCTTTATACAGGCCGCTTGGAGGTGCACTTGGAGAGTTCATGTATGGCGAGGTTTGAAAACCGAGTATTTTTCGACAAGGTGGTGAGAGCGAATCTAACTTATGGTAGGCTTGTTGAACTTGAAGGTGTAACTCAAGAAGAGCTATTTCTTTGGTTACCTGTCAAAGAAATCATTGTCGACAATGATCCTGGTTTCATCTTGATTGATATTGGTTATGCTCATAAACAATTCTCGTTTTATCAATTTGATGAACCTTATGTTTGCAAGCGCCATCGTACTCCCTTTTGTCGCGATAAATTTTTATGTGTTTGTTTGTTTACATCTTGGATCCAGAGTTATGGAGGAAATGCTTGGAATTCAGAAGAATTAATTCTGATGCAGATGAAGATGGGAAGGAAGATGGGAATTCAAGCTCAGAGATGACAATTTTTGAGAGACACATATTATGCGTTTCTTTCTCCTTTCTCTGTATTGATATGAATTGAAAGATAATGGATTTTGAATGAATGAAATGGGAAAATGAAATTCAGATATTGGTTTTGGATTATTAATTATTGATGGATGGTTGTTGATGAGAATATCTTGGATGATTTTGTTTGCCTATTATCTCTAAGGAATGTGTTGCTTGTTTTCAAAGGAAATTCTATCATCCACTAAACTATTTGGATTTCATATAATCTCAATCAAGTCATTTTAGATTGATAAAAAATTGAAATTGCTATTCACCATTGTTGAATTATGAGGAATTTGTATGTTTTACTTTGGAGTTGAGAGTAGAGTAGTACTTTCAGTGGGAATGAATTCAAATTGAATCGTATTAGATTGGATTAGTTATATAACGAAATATTAGTTATATAATATTAGTTATATAACGAAATATTAGTTATATAACGAAATAGTCTATTTCATTATATAACGAAATAGTCCAGTTGTACATTAATTGGATTATAGATCATGGACGCTTCTCGGTTACAAACCCCATGACGTAATTTAAGTCTATCATCCACTAAACTAATTTGGATTTCATATAATCTCAATCAACTCATTTTAGATTGATAAAAAAAATTGAAATCGCTTATCACCATTGTTGAATTATGAGGAATTTGTATATTTTAATTTGGGGATGAGGGTGTAGTAGTACTTTTAATGGGAATGAATTGAATCGGATTAGATTCGATTAGTTATGTAATTAACGAAATAGTACAGTTGTGCATAAATTGGGATATAGATCATTGACACTTCTCAGATGTAAACCTCAGAATGTAATTTACGTATGGGTTCACTGATGATCAATTTTGTTCCACAGCAGATCTAGACATAATTTACATCATCAGTTTTGTTGCACTGCAGTCTGATTGATAATAAGTGAACGGTGAACCTGGACATAAAGGGGTTCGTATTACAGAATTTTTATATAGATCATAGTCCAATTTGTATATATAATGAGGCTATTTCATTAAATAGTCTAAATCAATTGGTGGTTATCTTAATTTAATTCCAAGTTTATTTACACAGTGACCTTTGTTAACTTTCAACCAGAGTTATTGAGTTCATTCATTGGTTTGCATTTTCTAATTTTAAACAGACAACTTTGAATGGTTTCACTGATGTTCAATCTAGCAGTGGAGACCAGCTTATAGAGTATGAGACTAATCATGATCAAGATGACAAGCCTCCGGTGTCTGATCATGGAAGCAGATACGATGAAGGAAATAACGATGAATATGAGAAGATAGTGCAACAAAATCCATCCGGGTATGGCTCGGAAGGCATGGATTTTTGTGAGAGCATATTTCGTTACTGGCCTTGTTTGGCTAAATAAAACAAGAGAGGCCATGACTGTCAACAAGTTGCTGCTGATTACGGAGAAAACAGCAGCAACCAGTGGAAAGAAACTGCAAATTATATCTTTGGAAGCTCATATCCATATAGCACAACCTCTTTATAGGCAAGTTTGAGTATCAGGAAAATTCTTGGATGTGTAATATTTTCTGATGTTGGTAATAAGTAGTACTTCAGACTGCTGAGGACTAAAGCAAGATTGACAAAAGTGTAATTTTGAAATAAATTTTGTTATTATAGACAATAAAGGGGTATTATCAGTAAAATCTCTATATTTTTACGAATTGTCACATTTTTAAACGTCTTTGTCATATTAGTCACTTTAGTCCTTTATTTTTTCAAAATACATCACTTTAGTCCATTTGACTAAAAAATAACAGTCAACAATAACAGAATGTGTAAAACTATAATTTTACCCTTATTGTTATTTTTAAATTTTTTTCTTTTAGTCCCTCTAGTTTCATTAATAGATGGTTAACCCCTAAAAAAAATTAAAATACCTCAATTAAGGTTCAAACCAAGGTTGAAAGACACAAGCTCTAGCCAATCCAGCTACACTAGCTCATTGTTGAAGATTTGTTGATTTAAATGTATATATAGTTATATAATTTGTTTAAACTAATTTAAATATATTTATATAATTTAAAATAAATTCATATATATATATATAATTTAAAATAAACACATATTTAATAATAATATATAAAAAAAATTTATGAAATTGAAAAAGAAAATAACAAAACAAAAGGAAAACCAGAAAATCCAAAAAATCAAAGCCAGTAAATTTTTTTTTCTTTTTTTTTTTGGATTTTTTTCCTTTTCAAAAAATATATTATATCAATTTGATAAAAAAAAACCCATAAAATCAAAGCCCATAAATTGAAAAGGAAAAAAAATCAACAGCAAAAAAATAAAAATAAAAATAATAATAAACTCATATATTATATAATTTAAAATAAACTCATATACTATAATAATATATAAAAACATTTATGAAAATGAAAAAGAAAATAACTAAACAAAAGGAAATCAAGGAAAAAAAAGTAAAATTTTATTATTATTTTTCTTCTTTTTTTTGTTGATTTTTTCCCTTTTCAATTTATGAGTTTTGATTTTTTGAGTTTTGTTTTTATCAAATTGACATAATATATTTTTTGAAAAGGAAAAAAATCCAAAAAAGAAAGAAAGAAAAAAATTTACAGCCTTTAATTTGGATTTTCTGGGTTTCCTTTTGTTTTATTATTTTCTTTTTCATTTTCATAAATATGTTTTTATATATTATTATTAAATATGAGTTTATTTTAAATTATATATATGAGTTTATTTTAAATTAGTTTAAACAAATTATGTATATTTATATATATATATATATATATATACACACACACACACACATTTAAATCAACAAATCTTCACCAATAAGATAGTGTAGCTCAACTGGCTGGAGCTTGTGTCTTTCAACCTTGCTTCGAACCCAGATTGAGGCATTTTAATTTTTTCCAGGGGTTGACCAGTTATTATTAAAAAACAACAATAAGGGTAAAATTGTATTTTTACATATTCTGTTATAGTGGGCCGTTAATTTTTGGTCAAATAGACTAAAGTGATGTATTTTGAAAAAATAAGGGACTAAAATAACTAATATGACAAAGATGTTTAAAAATGTGACAATTCGTAGGGACTTTAGTGATAATACCCCAACAATAAAAAAGGTCCCAAACTTTCCTGTAATTAGTTCAAGTTAATACATGATTAGAGATGTTTCTAACTTTAACCTTTTGTGATTTTGTCTTAAAAAGCAATTATGGGTTCTAAGTCAAAAGAAATTAAGCATCGGACATGGTTGTGTACTATTATCATGTTGTTTATTCATTAGGGAAAACTAATAAAATTACTAAAATCGATCCAAATACTGGGATTAGCTAGATCTCTTACACGTCGCGACGCCAGTGCTTTCGGGGAGTCTTAACCTCCATTAAGAATTGTAATCTATATGTAAATCACACTAGGGGGCCATCACTGTAGATTTATTTGGAGGTAACTACTAACTACACTTCAAAAATGGATATATCTTCCTATCATTAGTGATCTATTAGTGTGATATCAAGAGCTTTAAAGATGTTGTCGTAGCGAAAACGATAAATAAATTGAATACACGACTTAAATATTCGATCTAAAGGAATGATTTTGATTAATAATAATCAAAAGTAACGACTATTCGGATCCTTGGTTTGAAAGGAAAAAAACAAAGCTGATTACACCAGGAATCGGGTAAATTGACCCAAAAAAGATAATTTGAGTTATTGGCCGAATTTAAAAGAGCAATTCTAACCAAACTCAAAGAACAAAACGTTGGGTTCGAAAATTATATAACACCTTTTTGAGAGGGTATTTTAAAACTATCACCAGTTTAAAAGGTTAAATTTAAATGACACATATTATGGTGAACGGATAAAAATGTCCACATAGTTTTTATTATTATTTTTTTTAACTTTTCAGTTTTCCATTTTTTTGTTCTTCTTTGTCTTCTTCGTTGGATCTCTGAAGAAGGTTGAACAAACATCTTCTTTCGACCTCCAATGGAGGTCGAAATCGACTTTTATTGGAGGTAGAAGTCGTTTGGCATCCATTGGAGGTCTAATCGACCTCTGTGGAGGTCGAAATCGACCTTTAATGGAAGTCAAAATCGACCTCCAATGAAGGTCGATGAAGAAGAAGATGAAATTTTTTTAAAAAGATGGAAAATTTCATTTTTGTCCAATAAGTTTCAGAAATTACATACCCCAAAAGTCTTGGGAACTACAAAATAAGTTTCGAAAATACCTAATAAGTCTCGAAAATTATAAAAAATGCCAATAAGTCTAGGAAATTACAAAAATACCTAATAAGTTTTGGAAATACTCAATAAGTCTCGGAAATACCCTAAAAGTCTCGGAAATACCATAAAAGTCTCAGAAACTATAAAATAAGTCTCGAAAATCCCCAATAAGTCTCGGAGTTGAGACTTATTGGTTATTTCCGGGACTTATTTTATGATTTCCGAGACTATTGGGATATTTTTCTAATTTTTGAGACTTATTGGATAAAAATGAAAATTTTCAAAATTTTAATTTTTTTAATTTTTTTTATCTTCTCCTTCATCGACCTCTAATGGAGGTTGATTTCAATCTCCATTGAAGGTCGATTTTGACCTCTATAGAGGTCTATTAGACCTCCAACGGTGGTCAAACGACTTCGACCTCCAATGGAGCTCGATGTCGACCTCCAATGGAGGTCTAACAAAGAAGATGAAGAAGAACAACAAATTCAAAAAAAATTGAAAAACTGAAAAAATTGAAAAAGTAAAAAAGACAAAAAGAACAAATGAAAACTGTGGGAGCATTTTTGTCCGTTCATAATAATAGATGCTATTTAAACTCAAATTATTAAAGTAGTGGTAGTCTTGCAAACTCACTTTAACAGAGCGACAAAACCCTCTATTTCCACTCCAAACATTGGTAAAATTTATTAGGATTCAAAAAACAGTCTAAAACGGAAAATATTGAAAGACAGAAGTCAAAATGGCTAATTTTGGGAAAATTGTGATGCATTACAAGGGTAAGCCATTGGTAACTTTTGCATGGCTCATCGATATAGAACCAAACGTAATCAAACTAAAAGAACCAAACCTTGCAGAAAATGAAATTCCCATTAAAAGTTATTAAGATCCAAAAATAATGTCTAAAAAAGAAGAAACTAAAAACGGAAGTCAAAACGACCGATTTAGAAAAAAACCGTGGACTAAACCTTAGAGAAAACATAAATCCCTACTAAAGTTACCAGGATTCGAAAATACTGCCTAAAAGGACAAAAATGAAAAACGGGAGTTAAAACGGTCGATTTTGGAAAAACTGCGATACAATAAGGGTAAACCCTCAGTAACTTCTTTACACTATGTTTGGTTTGATGGAATATGAGAGAAAATAAAGGAAATGATTTGGATGGATTTCTAATATCTTGTTTGGATTGTTAAATGAGAGAGAAAAGAAAGGAAATGGAAGGAAATTGAAGGAAAAGAAGGGAATAATTTCTTCTTATTTCACTCAATTTGGTTTCCACCCAAATTTGGGAGGAAAAGGAGGAAAATGAATTCAGAATTAATGATTTTTTCAATATCCCAAAACTAACCCTATTAATACTGTGTATTCATATTGTTAAAATAATGGTATTTTCATAAATAGAATAAAATAATTCATTTATTTATCCCCTCCAAATAAGATTGATTTCCTTTTTTTTCTTTTATATTTATAATCATCCAAACAACAATCATTAAAAACACTTTCTTTTCCTTTCCTTTCCTTTCTCTCATATTCCACCAATCCAAACATAGTGTTAGGGATCATCGATACGAAACCAAATCTAATCAAACACAAAGAACAACAACTTGCTAAAAACAAAAAACTATACTAAAAGTTATTAAGATCTGAAAGTATTCCTAGAATAGGAAAAAGTTGAAAAACGGAAGTCAAAACAGCTGATTTGGGAAAACTGCTAACCAAACCTTGTTGAAAATGGAAATTCTTACTAAAAACTATTAGGATTCGAAAATACTGCATAAAAAAGAAATAACCGAAAACGGAAGTAAAAACAGTTGATTTTGGGAAAATTGTGATGCATTAAGGGGTAAAACTTCTGTAGGTCTCATCGATACGGTTCTAACGATATATTTTGTATTCAAAAAGGCTGATTTTGGAAAAAATGCGATGCAGTACGAGGGTAAACCATCGGTAACTTCTATATGGCTTATTGATATGGTTCCAACGATATATTATGGATACAAAACAACCGATTAAGGAAAAGTTGCAATGCCTTATGAGGTAAACCGTCAGTAATTACAATAGGGTTCATCGATTCGGTTTCAATGATACATTAAGGGCCAAAAACGGACTACGTTTGCCTCGCTGTAGAAACAGTCAAAGTGTTGCAAATTTCCATAGAATAGGACAGAGAACATTGTTGAGTTGTGTTTGTCAACAAAAACAGAAAGTAATTGAAAGAATAAACAAACAATATTTAATTTGTGGGTTCTAAGTTATAATTAGGGTGGTTGTTATTAATTTGTTTGTTTACTGAACAATAACCTTAATTAATTCGCTGTGTAGCATATATAAAAATACATTAAATAAAAATTATAAAGTGTTATAGAATTTGAAAAACCTTGTAGTTTTCAACAAGGAATAACTTAACAGCTAGAACTTCTTCATCTGTTCTTCATGTAATTCAATTTCTTGACTGACGTTATAAGATTCCTTTATCAGTCCCTCTTTTATCTCGTTTTTGCCCAAAAAAGTAGTCACAATTTACATGTTCTAAAGTAGGGATTGGCATTTCCCTAATCGGGACCCAATCCCACCCGCCCCATCCCCATTTGGGGGGCCAATTTTATCCCAAATGGGGTTTGGGGTGGGGGTAAGGGCAAATTTGACCCTCAAATCCTAAATGGGGGTGGGATGGTGTCCAATTTCTTTACTCCTCTAAATAAATAAATATACCTGTATGTATATATATATAACTTTTTCTATTAGCACCCTTTATTTTAATTAAATAAACATATTTGATAAAATTACATGTAATTGTATGTTTTTTATGAGATTTTTTGTATACATCATATGAAAATTAAAATACACATTTTGTAAAAATTTGGAAAACTTTTGAATTAGAAAACTATTTTTTCTTATATTTCCCTATTTTTAAATGTTTTATCTTCAAAAAAGTCGGAAAAAATTAGTTCATGTACCCGAAAAATTTTCAATTTTTTTTCATAAATGTATTTAATATTTTTATCATCCAAACAAAAAATCACATCAAAATTCAATATATTTCATTAAATTTTATCCAATGTGCTTAAAATGTGGATTATAAAAAGTCCTTACTGGAAATTATATATATATATATATATATATATATATATACATATTCATATTTTTTCTTTAAAAAAAAACTCAAGTCTCTAATCTAGTAAAAAAAATTAATTTTATATTTTATGTATTTATTTTGGATTAAATCAAACTAATTATGTATTTTAGATTGAATATTTTGATTATTTTTTGGATTGTATATAGAAATAAAATGAAACGAAAAATTGAGACGATCGAATTTTGAATTCCAAATTTTCTACTTCAAATTGAAAATTGGAATTAAAAATGATAGGATATTGAGGAAATTGGGGATATGGGTGGAGGTGGGGAACCTCCCCCAAACACCCCCATCGGATCCCCAGTTTCACGAATGGGATTTTAGGGCAGGGTTGGGTGGAGGATAGAGGAATGGGGGTGACTCTCCACCGCCCCCATGTGCCCCCACTCCCTTCCAAGTAATTCCAGATTTCCAAGTACAACAAGCAAAGGGCATTATGGTCAACAAAAATTCATGCCAACTCATAATTTGGACAGACATTCTTTAGTTTACTGGCCCCCAGTGTTGTAATCATAAGTTGTAAACTCATTAACATAAACAAAGCTGCAAAAAATAAAATAAAATATAAAAACCTTAAAACCCTTCAAAAGAAGAAAAAAAAAATTCATTTTTGTTCTCTGTAACAAAAAAGAAAATGTCTCTGACACCAAAATCTACTCTGTTTCTGTTTCTCTGTTTTTTCCTTCATTTCACAATCTCAACCTCGTACTCGACCACCATTGAAGAGCTTCTCAAAAGCCAGGGACTTCCAGGTGGTCTGTTCCCCAGAAGTATCAAATCTTATGATTACGACGAACTAACAGGTCGCTTAGAGGTTCACTTGGAGAGTCCATGTCTTGCTGAGTTTGAAATTGAAGACAGAGTTTATTTTGATAAGGTGGTGAGAGCCAATCTCACTTATGGTGGACTTTTTGGCCTTGAAGGATTGACTCAAGAAGAGTTATTTCTTTGGTTACCAGTCAAAGGAATCATTGTTAATGATCCATCTTCTGGTTTGATTTTGATTGATATTGGTTTTGCTCATAAACAACTCTCATTATCTCTTTTTGAAGATCCTCCTGTTTGCAAGAGCCTAGGTATATTATTATACTCCCTTTTCTTTTCGTTTCGATCTGTTTGTTTGTTTGTTTGTTTGTGTTTTTAAATCTCGGATCGAGAGTTGTGAAAATAGTTGGATTAATTTTTACATATATATATATATGAATGTTGGAATGCAGAAGATACACTGATTCAGAAGATTGGAAGGAAGATCATGGGAATATATTCAAGCTTTTAGAGATGAATGAAAGGTTACTAGTCAATTTTTGAGAGACATTTTTTGTGTTTTCTTTTTCCTCCTTTTCTCTGTGTTGAAAAGAATTGAAATGATATGGATTTTGATTGATAGATAAAATGGGAAATTTGGAGATGAAATTATAATGAAATGTGAAAAAATTTCAGATTTTGGTTTTGGATTCTTGATTGATGGATGGTTGTTGTTGTTGTTGTTGCCGAGAATATCTTTCATGATTTTGTTTGTCTCTTATCTCTAAGGAATGTGTTGCTTGTTTTCAAAGGAAAGCCTATCATTCACAAAACTAATTTGGATTTCATATAATTTCAATCAACTCTCATTTTAGATTGATAAAACAATTGAAAATTTGCTATTCACCATTATTGAATGGGGAATTTGTATATTTTACTTTGGAGATGAGAATATTGGAGTACTGCTTTTATTCTGAACAAATTGAATCAGATTAGATTGGATTAGTTATATAAGGAATTAGTCCAATTGTGCATAAATTGGTTTATAGATCATAGATAGGGGCAACCCCTGTGCGTAATTTACGTCTGGGTTCATTTATGATCAGTTTGGTTGCAATAGAAATCGAGACGTAAAGTAAATTACGTTTGGGCCCACTGATGATCAATTTTGTACATAATATATCTATGAGGTCACTAATAATCAGTTTTGTTGCACAGCAGACCACACCGTAATTTATGTCTGGGTTCATTGATGATTAGTGTTGTACTGTTGTCTGATAATCAATGAATCTGGATGTAAATTACGGTTTGTACTAGAGAATTTTTATATAGATCATAATCCAATTTGTATATAATGAGGATATTTCATTAAATAGTCTAAATCAATTTGTGGTTATCTTAATTTAATTCCAAGTTCATATACACATAGTGACCTTGGTCATTGCTTCGCATTTTCAAATTTTAAACAGACACCATTGGTTCCATCAATTTTTGGTTGGGTTAACTATGGCCATTACACCAATCATGTCTTGATCATTGAGTAATCTACATCAACATCAATGTAGTCTCAAAACTTACAATATATAGAAATTCTCCTCTTTAAACCATTCAAATGATAATTTTTTTCAAAACTTACAATATATATGCAAGCGCCAAGGTATATTATACTCCCTTTCGTCTCGATCTTTGTTTGTTTCTTTATGTTTAAATCTCGGATCGAGAGTTGTGAAAAAGTTGGATTAATATATTAATGTTGGAAGGCAGAATTTGGATGCAGAAAATTGGAAGGAAGATGATAATTCAAGCTTCAGAGATGACTGAAAGGTTACTAGTCAATTTTTTGAGACTTTTTTTGTGTGTATATTCTTTCTCAGGTTCATACCCCATGACGTAATTTACATATTGGTTCACTGATGATCAGTTTTGTTAAACAACAATCCGAGACAATTTGCATAGTCAGTTTTGTTGCACTGCAATCTGATTGGTAATCAGTGAACCTGGACATAAATTGAGTCAAGGAGTGAGCAATGAAGAATTTTTATATAGATCATAGTCCAATTTGCATATGATGAGGCTTTTTCATTAAATGGTCTAAATCAATTGGTGGTTATCTTAATTTAATTCCAAGTTTATTGCACATCATAGTTACCTTGGTTAACTTTCAGCCAGCAGAGTTATTGAGTTCATTCAATGATTTGCATGCATTTTCTAATTTTAAACAGACAACTTTGAATTGTTTCACTGATGTTCATTCTAGCAGTGGAGACCAGCTTAAAGAGTACGAGACTAATCATGATCAAGATGATAAGCCTCCGGTATCTGATCACGGAAGTGGATACGATGAAGGAAATAACTATGGATATGAGAAGATAGTGCTACAAAATGTCAAAATCCATCCGGGTATGGCTCGGTAGGCATGGATCTTTGTGAGAGCATATTTGGTTACTAGCCTTGTTTGGCTAAATATAACAAGAGAGGCCATGACTGTCAACAAGTTGCTGATTACAGAGAAAACGGCAGCAACCAGTGGAAAGAAACTGCAGATTATCTCTTTGGAAGCTCATATATATCCATATATATGAAGAAAGAAGTGGTGGAGATGTTATCTATAGCACACAACCTCTTTATTGGAAGGTTTGAGTATCAATAAAATTCTTGGATGTCTAATATTCTCTGATGATGCTTGTATAATAAGTACTTGAGAGTTCAGACTGCTGAGGACTAAAAGCAGGATTGGCAAAAGGCAAAAGAGTAATTTTGAAACAAATTTTGTTATTAGAAACAATGAAAAAAGGTCCCAAACTTTCCTGTAATTACTTCCAGTTAATCCATAATTAGAGATGTTTCTGACTTTAACTTTTTGTCTTAAAAAGCAATTTCTGGATTCTGAGTCAAAAGAAAGCATCAGACATGATCGTTTCTAACATGATTGAGTGTTATTATCATGTTGTTCATTCATTGGGGAACCAATAAAATTGCTAAAATCAATTCGAATACAAGGATTTAGCTAGATCTCTTACGCATTGCGAAGTCCGTGCTTTCGGGAAGTCTTAACCTCCATTATGACCTGTAATCTATATGTAAATCACACTAGATGATCATCACTATAGATTTGTTAATGAGATTTGGAGGTAACTATTAACTACAGTACTTCAAAAATGGATTATCTTTCTATCATTAGTGATCTTTTAGTGTGATATAATGATCTTTAAAGATGTTGCTGTAGCGAAAACGATAAACAAATAGAATCGACAACTTAAAATTGTTCTAAATGAACGATTTTTATTAAATGATAATCAAAAGTAACAATAAGCACTATCTAGATAAAAAACCTTGCAGAAATCGTAAATTCAAACGAAAAGTTATTAGGATCCGAAATGCTGTCTAAAAAGGAAAAAGATGGAAAATGGAAGTCAAAACGTCCGATTTTAGGAAAATTGTAATGTATTGCGGTGGTAAACCCTCAGTAAATTTTTTAGGGCCCATCAATACGAAACCAAACCTAATTAAATTCAAAGATCCAAACCTTGTTGAAAACGGAGATTTCTACTAAAAGCTATTAATATCTAAAACTATGTATTGCCTAAAAAGGAAAAGGTTGAAAGACGGAAGTCGAAACGTCTGATTTTGGAAAAACTACAATACATTACTAGAGTAAACCCTCGGTAACTTCTGTAGTACTCATCGATACGGTTTAAACAATAAAATTATGAGTCCAAAGTGATCGATTTTGGGAAACATGTGATGCATTACAATGATAAACCCCCCGATAACTTCTGTAGGGCTCATGTATACTGTT
Organism: Dipteronia sinensis; assembly: GCA_033220585.1. Lineage (NCBI taxonomy): Eukaryota > Viridiplantae > Streptophyta > Magnoliopsida > Sapindales > Sapindaceae > Dipteronia > Dipteronia sinensis. The sequence goes on along the minus strand of CM065644.1, from coordinate 17,169,735 downwards.
CAAATGATATATTAGGGGCTCATAACGGATGTCGTTTGCACGTCCCCATAACTTCTCAAACTGTTGCAAATTTCCATAGAACAAGAAAGAGAACAGTGATGAGTTGTGTTTGTCAACAGAAAGGAAAAGTAATTGAATGCATAAACAAACAATATTTAATTTGTGGGTTCTAAATTCTAGTTAGGGTGGTTGTTATTAATTTGTTTGTTTAGTAAACAAACAAATACATTAAAAAATATATAAAATAAAAAATGTTCTTAACAATTAGAGCTTCTTCTTCTGTTCTTTATGAAATTAAGTCAATTTCTTGACTGGCCGTCTCATCCAAGTACTACTACTAGTAACTAAATGTTTGTCCTGACGTTGTAAGATTCCTTTATCAGTCTCTCATTTATCTCGTTTTTGCCCAAAAAAGTAGTCACGATTTACATGTTCTAAAGTGTTTCCAGGGACAAGCAAAGGGCATTATGGTCAATAAAAATTCCTACCAACTCATAATTTGGACAGACAGTATATAGTTTACAGTTTACTGTCCCCCAGTTTTGTAATCATAAATTGTATAACTCATTACCATAAACAAAGCCTCAGAAAAAAAGCCTTAAAACCCTTCAAAAAAAAAAAAAAAAAAACTGAAACAACAAAAAAATCATTTTTGTTCTCTCTGTCCTTGAAAAAAAAAATGTCTCTGACACCAAAATCTTGTCTGATTCTCTTCGTCTTCTTTTCTCTTCTTCTCACAATCACCAGCTCGTACCCAATCTCTTTTTCTCTTATAGAGCTGCTCAAAAGCCAGGGACTTCCAGGCGGTCTGTTCCCAAAAAATATTAAATCTTATGATTATGACGAACTAACAGGTCGCTTGGAGGTGCACTTGGAGAGTCCATGTCTCACTATGTATGAAATTGAAAACAGGGTTTACTTTGAAAAGGTGGTGAGAGCTAATCTCACTTATGGTGGGCTTATTGGACTTGAAGGTCTCAGTCAAGAAGAGCTATTTCTTTGGTTTCCTGTCAAAGGAATCATTGTCAATGATCCTGGTTTAATCTTGATTGATATTGGTTTTGCTCATAAACAACTCTCCTTATCTCTGTTTGAAGATCCTCCTGTTTGCAATCTCCAAGGTAGTACTTTTTTTAGTCTCGGTCTTTTTGTTTGTTTTTAAATCTCGGATCGAGAGTTTATGAAAATAGTTTGATTAATATATATGTGAATGTTGGAATGCAGAAGATACACCGATTCAGAGGATTGGAAAGAAGATGCGAATTGATCAAGCTTTTGAGATTATTGAAAGGTTACTAGCCACTTTTTGAGAAACAAATATATATATATATATATATATTTTTTTTTTGTGTTTTCTTTTTCCTCCTTTTCTCTGTGTTTTGAAGAATTCATAAGATATGGATTTTGATTGAGATAAAATGGGAAATTTGGAGATGAAATTATAATGAAATGTGGAAATATTTCAGATTTTGGTTTTGGATTCTTGATTGATGGATGGTTTTTGTTTTTGTTGTTGATGAGAATATCTTTGATGATTTTGTTTGTCTCTAATCTCTAAGGAATGTGTTGTTGTTTTCAAAGGAAAGTCTATCATCCACTAAACTGATTTGGGTTTCATATAATCTCAATCAATTCATTTCAGATTGATAAAGATTTGAAGTTGATATTCACCATTATTGAATTATGAGGATTTTGTATATTTTACTTTGGGGTTGAGAGTGGAGTAGTACTTTTAATGGGAACGAATTGAATCGGATTTAGATTCGATTAGTTATATAACAGAATAGTCTAGTTATATAACGGAATAGTCTAATTGTGCATAAAATCAATTATAGATCATGGGCACTTCTCACGTGCAAACCAGTTATATAACGGAATAGTCTAATTGTGCATAAATTGAATTATAGATCATAGACACTTCTTACATGCTAACCGGTTATATAACGGAATAGTCTAATTGTGCATAAATTGAATTATAGATCATGGACGCTTCTCACATGCAAACCATGTACGTGATTTATGTCTGGATTAACTGTTGATCAAGTTTTATTGCATTGTTGACCGATACGTAATTTATGTATGGGTTCACTAATGCTTGGTTTTGTTACACTGCAGACCAGTGCGTAATTTATGTCTAGTTTCACTTATAATCAATTTTGTTGCACTGCAGACTGGGACGTAATTTACATTTGGGTTCACTGATGATTAGTTATGCTGCACTGCAGTCTGATTGATAATAAGTGAACATAGACGTATATTATGTCCATGAGTTCGCATTAGAGAATTTTTATATAGATCATAATCCAATTTGTATATAATGAGGCTATTTCATTAAATGGTCTAAACCAATTTATGGTTATCTTAATTTAATTCCAAGTTCATTTACACAGTGACCTTGGTTAACTTTCAACAGCAGTTATTGAGTTCAATCATTGGTTTGCATTTTCTAATTTTAAGCAGACAATATTAGTGCCATCAATTTTTGGTAGTTGGGTTACTTGAATTTGAGAGAGGAGAGGAGAAAGAAAATATGATATAAATTGTGATATTAGGTTTACATCAATACATCAAATATATAGAGAAATACAAAGACCATAACACCCCTATCTAACACATAAACAATAATAAACACCCATCACTTACAACCCATCATTCCACTACAACAAATACAACCCAACATTCCACTACAACAATAATCTATATTCCCATATTCCAACAGGGTTAACTATGACCATCACACCAATCATATTTTGATCATTGAGTAATCTACATCAACATCCATGTTGTCTCAAAACTTACAATATATATATAGAAATTCTCCTCTTTAAATCATTCAAATGATATATTGCTCATCTATCAGATTTACATAAAAAGAAACCACAACTTCATGTATATTTAATTTCCATAGACTTTGTTTTCAACACATTTCCTTGTTAGTCAAATGAAACAACAACAATAACAACTAATGCATTAATTCCAGTCTTGTGCAGCTGAACTAGTAACCAAATTGAATTAAACACAACCTTAATTTTCTTAATCAACATTCTTCTGATTAATCGGAAGATTGATAAGCCAGATTACATGTCAAGATTATTCTAACTTCTGAAGTATATTTTCTCCTTCATATGCTTCTAATGATCTGTAGAATCAACTCCCTCGTCTCCTGAACTTCCAGTGTATCCTCGTAAGTTCGCTACAGCCACATTAAAACGAAATTAACACAGAGGCAGAGTACAAGAATGCTACATGAATTTTTTAATTTTTGTAAAAAAAAATTTCTAATTTACCTCTACAGAGGCTGAAACAAGAATCACTCCTTTATAAGTAGTGACATTGGTATCAGTCATCTCAAAGCCAAGATAAGTCATAGCCTCCAACAATTTCGTAAATCGACCGCGTTTCTTCTCAAAAACAATCTTCATCCAGAGCTTTTTTCCATTGATTTTGGTCACCTCTACATCTTCCTGAAGACAACAAAACAACAAAAATATTTATACTAGTTATGCCTATAACACATTTTCCATATTTCGGATAATAAAAACTAACCTCTATCCCATTTTTCTTCATCTCCTGATCATCTGCATTATCGATCTGATCATCAATTTTAATTGGCTTCTCTTTTTCTTCTGACGATGATTCCATTTCAAGCAGTTGGTCACTGAGAATCTTGACATCTCTCTGAAGCACCTCTACGTAAGTTATAGCATCTTCGATAATCGTTGCTTTGTTCATCTGATACAAACACAAGAAATCAAATATCAGACATCAGACATCAGAAATCAGAAATCACATGTATCTTAATCAAGTATACGAAAAAATTAGAATGAGTTTTCATGTAGTTACATTTGTAATCATAGGGACTAATGACCGAAGAGTCAAGAGCCTGTCGCTGAGTTTCTGCCTCCTACGTCTCTCGGCGTGGAGGTTCTTGGATTTGAATTCTGTGCTATCATCATATGCTTGCCTCCTTCGAGCCCTGGTAATGCACGATGCATCGGATGCAGAGCCTAGAAACTCCATAATTTGCAGAGATGATCACTTTGTGAGAGAATGCAAAACTCTTGTGGGTGTGAGAGGAGTTTATATAGCTGCTTCTCACAAGTGTAACATTTTTTAACAGAGAGAGAGAAAGAAGACAAGGTTTGTTAGGCAAATAATAAGCACTTTTTGCACTGTCATTTCAGAGAGAGAAATCCAGTTTGGTTTTTTAATTTCAGTTTGTTGATTGTTGTAATCATTATAACTGAAAAAAATAAAATCTGGCAGGTTAGTTTCAACTTTCAATATCAGTTGTATGAAAAACCAGTCAAAATGACTTAAAAAGTGTGTTTTTCTCTGCATTATATTAATATATCTCTCTCTGATATTTCATGATTGATTACAATATGACCAAAAGCAAATGTCTGAATTTCTCTACATTATCTTATAATTTCATATTGGAATTAAAAATCAGAAAGAAAAAAAATGAAATTGAGTTTGTTGTTCCATTTTGTTGACTGGGAAGTAAAAAAAGTGTGAGAAATAGCATATTCTATTCAAGTGCAGTTACAGTTTTATTGTTTATAGAGTGTACCATGCTAAAGATGTGTTGAGGTGTGAAGTGGTTGTGTACCAAAACAGAAACAAAACCATATTTTCTGTCATGTTTGAAAACAGATGTTTTCTTTACAAATGAGTTAAACACTTTGTTAGCCTTATAGTGGGGCCATCGATCACCCACCGAACTATGGATATATGAAATAAAAAAAGCAGGTTTAATGTTCGTTCTATATTTACCGGTCTCATAACCTCTATGTTAGAATAAAGACGGTGATGGGTGACCTTCTCGGAGCTCGGAAGTTATGCCAGCGCCTCTATCCAATAAGTAGTATTAGGGTCTGGTTGAACGACTCGTGTGTGAACGACTCGATCCAATAATTACGGATCTCGAACCTTCGGTTGAACAAATCGTTGGTGGGCGCACGAATATCGTACCGACTAGACCGTGAGTGTACAACCTACCTTTTACTACTATTTTATATTCTTTTTTCCCTTATTCAGACGTTTCAATGATAAGGAAAGAGTTAATTTCCGTTTTGGATTTTGATACTTAGAGGTCGTTTGTTTTTTCCACTTAAAACTTAATGGGTCTGAATCATAATTATTAAGTTGTTTTGTTTGTTTTTATAAGTGGTCAAACAACTTAAAAATACCAAAAAACAACTTAAAATAAAATGTAAAAAATCCTGACTTTTCACTTAATTGCAAATCACTGAATTGCATTAAATGCAATCCAAAATATTTTCTTCCGATAATATCCCCTTTATATAACATATTTCCAATTTCATCATAATTATATATGGTACACACATCTTTATTTTAATATATTATTTATTTTAAATAGTTTTAAAAATAAAAAAGAACCCTAATCACTTCTCATATTAGTGTTTAATATCAATATTTTATTATGAGGGTTATGTATTTATATATTAATTTTTTAGAGTGTTTTGTGTGAGTTTTCATGCTGCCCTTTTTATTTTTTGAAAAAAAAAAATTTCTTTTCTTAATAAAAATGAAGTTTATTTGTAATTGAAGAAGAAGATTATGATCATATGTGTTCATATATAATTATTATTTTTAGATTGTTTATATTCCATATTATATGTATAATTGTTTAACGTGGGTATAAATGTAAAATTACATAGTTTCAGACAATTTTACATTAAAAAAATAAACATGTTGACAATACATTCAGATGTGAGGAAAAAACAAACAAACATGTCATTCAAGTTCAGATTTCAGTCCCTATTCAGTCTTCAGAAAAATTCAAGACTATTCAGTCTTCAGACAAAAAAACAAACGACCCCTTATTTGATCAATAAAAAAACATAATTAGTGTATAATTATGAATAAATCTCTTGAAGATTAACACTTAATTAAAATCTTTTATCATTAAAACGTGATTACCAATTACCAGGTATTTCCATATCATTCCTTTTGATTCGGTTTTAAATAAACCCTAGTATACTCTTAAAAGAAAAATACACTCACTATTATGAATACAGAGCAAATTAGTATCTTTCATTCTAAATTCGAATTCTTCGGTTTCTTGGTTAGTTTAAACTCGATTTGAGTTCGCTGAGAGTGGATTGTGCTTTGCATTACCACTGTTGAATCGTTGTATCATGGGAAACAATTGTCATACACATACGGTGTTACACTACGAAATTGTCTTAAGGACACCGTGTGAAACACATGCCTCGATTTCTATAAATTGTTACCTAATGCGGTGTTTTATTGGTTTGTTTCTTTCTGTTTCTTCTATATTTACGAACCAGAATTGTTTTTGATTTACAAACAACAATCCTACCTTCGTGATGAAGGCTTGAGTGTGGTCAAGTCACATTCGAAATGTGTGCGCAAAGACAAGGCTAAGTCAAAGCCGATCTTGACTTTTTAGTAGAGGTGTGCGGCGGATCGGATCCAATGAATTTGCCATGATCCAAGATCCGATCAGATCCGATTGGATCGAAACAATTGCAATCCGATCCGATCCGATCCAATTTTATAACTGGATCCGATCCGATCCAATTACTATTAGATCTGATCCGATCCGATGGATCGAATTAATATAAAGTTGTTCTTAATATATAATAAAATATTATTTGAAATAAATAAAATCAAATAAATAATTCAAACATTACTAATTAATTCAAATAAAATTAACAGTAAAGAAAATACATAACATAACTTGTAAACTTATATAGTTCAAAAAGTTTATAATCATTAAACAACAGCTCCAACTAAAATCATCCAAATGTTCAACATTAAATAAAATCATCCAAACAACATCAACACAAGTTGCTAATTTTCTTCTAAAAAAATATGAAACAACACAACACCCAGGTTTTTATTGTCTAAAGAAAAGTAGAAAACATAAACAGCTAAACTAGTAACATTGTGGTCTTTGTTGTCTAGAATCTAGATTTTTACTTTTTAGTAGTGTGGTTCTTGCTTTGTTTTGGGCTTTAATGTATTTGGTCTTCTTATTTTGGGCTTATTGTGTCATGCTTTTGTCTCTTATACGCTTCTATAAATTGCTTTGTAAATTGTTTTGTTCTTGTGTAAATAGACAAATTGCCCGATATAAAAATAATACCTAATATTTTAGGCGGATCGGTGGATTTTCAAACTTGAATCCAAAATCCGATCTGATCTGATCCAATGGATTTTGAAATTTAAGATCCGATCCGATCCGATCCGATCATCCCCCGGGATCCGATCCAATCCAATGGATTTGATCCGATCTAATGGATACTATTGGATTGGATCGGATCCTGCACACCCCTACTTTTTAGAGGCCCGAGACGAAATTTTAAAATAGGCATTTTGTTCATTTTAATAGTTCATATATATATATAACCTGTTTTCATATATTTAGTCCGAAAATGATAATTTAATAAAGACAAAATAATATCTTATGATAAATATATTCATTATATAGAAAAAGATGAAACCTTAGGTTTTCATATATAACCTGTTTGGTAACCGTAGAGTAGAGAAAAAGATGAAACCCTAAGTAATTTGTCCAAAGAAAATGGAATTGGACTTTAAAAACGATAAGAATAGGACTTTAATAACAATAAGAATTAGGTTTTCTTTTTTTTAAAAAATAAACAAATATTTGACTATTTTTTGATCTGAAATAAGAAAAATAAGCCCTTTATTTAAAACTCAAAACAAATAGATCTAGGCCCCTCTAAAATGGGGGTCGGAGATGGACCCTCCTCCAATAAAAGCTTAGGGCCAACCCCGGACCCCCCTCCAATAAAAGCCTAGGACCAACCCTGGTTGAGGACTAAAACTTAGGTGCAGCATGATGCACCATGTATCTCCCACCCTGATGCTGTCATGTCATCAAAGTTGCTGATATGGCAGCATCAGGGTGGGAGATGCATGGTGCATCAGATGCATCCAAGACTCTCTCCTTGTTGAGTGGTGTTGTCAGGAAGATTGTTGTCTTTTTGGGGGCTAGTGATTACCCTAAGAACTATGGGGCCATGTTTGGCACATAGGATAAGATGGGAAGTGGGTTATTTTTAGTCATTTTCTTGTGTTTGGTTCTGGGATGAGATAAATTTATCCCATCACATTGGGATAAAATAGTACCGAGCAAAATGATATCCCATCTCATTTTATCTTTCATCAACATCTATCTCTCGGTTCTCTCCACTCTTGTTCATGCTTCTCTCCACTCCAGTTTCCACACGCCGTCGTCGTGGTCTAAAGAGATGCTGGTTTGATTTGAGATTTTTTGGTTTTTTGGTTTTTTGTTTATATAAAAGAAGAGATGTGATGTTGAATATTTTGGATTGGTTTGAGATTCTTTTACTAGGTGTGATCCAAATTATTATTTTTTTAATATTTTGTTCTTCAAACTTTTATTTTAGATCTGTACTCTTAACAAATATTTAAATTTTTTTATTTTATTTTGGGAAAGCGATGGTGATATACGACCATCCTCTAAGCACACCTTTGTCTTCGGTATCTGGATATATATATATATATATATATATATATATATATAGTGAAAAAAAAACTTATTTTGTTTGAAGATTTCTGAAAATTTCCAAATCTACTTTGTATCGTGCGATTTCAAGATCTATTTTGTCCAATCCTAGGACATACCAAACACGGTATAACACTATTTTTAGTTCAATCCCATGTTATACAAAACACTATAATTAATCCAATTAAATCTTTTAAAAATAGTTCAATCTTATCTCGCGCACCAAACGTAACCAGGATGTATGATGACAAATTGTTTTTCATAGATATATAAAAACCTTTATTTCAGAACTCTATGGATTATGCAAGCTATCCAACACACTTCATTTTATTCTATATCTGCCGGATAATTTGAGTACTACTACAGTACCATTCATATTATCTTCTAAAAACTATTCTTTGTAAAAGTACATCGGAGAGCTATGGCCAATCCAGAGACTGATGGTGTGTTGTCACATTAAAAAAGAAAAAGAAGAAGAAAAAAGACAAATTAAAATCATAAGAAGCATTCTGTTGTGTAATAACAATAAACAACCCACATGGTTTAAAAATGAGAAAAAAAAATGATTGAAGACTATTGAAGTTTGAACAAAAAGGAAAAATAACTCTATAAATTTGAAAGGTATTTATTGTCAGAAAATGTTTACTAAATTGTAGAATTACAAGATTAATTTCCCAAATTTGCGCAAACTTCAAGACTTCTCCATTAAGATATGTTATATAATTATATACATAGGGTGAGTTTGCAGAGTGCGAGTAGGGATGGTAATAGGGCGGGTTCGGGGCGGGTTCGGGGCGGGGTGGCCTTCCCCGCACCCCACCCCATTTATTTTTTGAAAAACTCATCCTCTCATACAACCCCACCATAGATGAAGTGGGTTGGGTTGGATTGGGTTGGGTTGGGGCGGGGCGGGGTATAACTGGGAGTGCTTTACCAATCCCCACCCATTAACCCCATTTATAATTTTATTTATTTATTAAAATAACAAATATATAACCATTGAATATGATAAAAAAATACAAAGTAATAAATAATTCCAAAAAACTATTAAAAAACATCTCATAAAATTCAATCATTTTCAAACATAAACATAAAGTATGAGGTCAAAATGTTCGAAATTCATAACGCTAATAATCTAATAATTGCATTTATTTCTCTAGTTCTCTCTTCGTACGATCAACTATATTTAGGGATGGGGATTCGAGTTGTTTAAGGATTAGAGACTTAGGGGTCGTTTGTTTTTTTGTCTGAAGACTGAACAGTCCTGAATTTTTCTGAAGACTGAATAGGGACTGAAATCTGAACCTGAATGACATGTTTGTTTTTTTTCTTCTCACATCTGAATGTACTGTCAACATGTTTGTTTTTTTAAAATAAAATTGTCTGAAAATACGTAATTTTACATTTATATCTATATTAATTAAAAGAAGTAATTTAACATGCATAATTCTTTATAACATTTTGTATGTTTTTTTTTTTGCAAACAAAGTTCAATTTAACAAATTAAAAAAATTAATCAAAGAATATAATTTTGCATATTTTGCAAACAAAGTTTAAGTTAAATTTATTGTCAAAAAAAAAGTTCAAGTTCAAGTTCAATTTTTATATTGTCCACGTTTCCGGCGAATATAATTCATGAAACCATTTTTGTTTTTTTTGGTTTCCTGGATCATATGCACCGGAAACCAAATAAAAAAAAGGTTCTTGAATTTTTCATATACAATAATTTTATAACATCTTCAAGCCACGAAATCTACTCAATATGGTTGACAAATTTATTGAGCTCTATACGAATAGTTAGATAAAAAAAAAAAGTTGTTACCGGAATGTTGCAAGAGAGAATTTCAATTGTTCAATCTTTGAAAAATTTCATTATGAGAAGTAATTAGAGTTTTTTTTTCTTTTCTAAAACCTGTTTAAATAAGAAATATATTAAAAGAAATATGTTTATACCATATCAAATTAAGATAAATTTGGAAATATATCTTTTTTTAAAGGATAGACTTGGAAGAGAATATTTTAATTGTAATTCAGTAATTTGGAATTAAGTTAAAAGTCAGGATTTCTTACTTTTTATTTTAAGTTGTTTTTTGATATTTTTAAGTTGTTTGACCACTTAAAAAAACAAACAAAACAACTTAATGAGTTCAATTCAGACCCATTAAGTTTTAAGTGAAAAAAACAAACGACCCCTTAGAGTTACAGTTAACGGTTAGGGTTTTTTTAATAGTATTTTGTTTTGTCACTTTATGTTAAATAATGGTAAAGAGATGTAAAGTTAGGGTTAATGTATTTACATATTTCCTTTTTTAGATATATATTTTTTTGAAACTATGTAATTTAACTAAGTATTATTTTAAACGGGGCGGGGCGGGGAGTATAAAACTCATTCCCGCCCCATACCCATTGCGGGTTAGACTATACATCCTCATCCCCGCCCCATCCCCACCAAATTGAAACTCATCCCCACCCCAAAAGTGTGGGTCCCCACGGGGCCCCGTCTCCGCGGGTAATTTTGCCATCCCTAAGTGCGAGGATAAAATCTGTAGTGGGATGGTCTTATTGATGTTGATGTGGCAATAAGACCGTCCAATAGAAGTATAGTTTTTTTTTTTAATTTCAAAATATATTTTGATGATTTCAATAAAAATATTACACTTCTATTAGACGGTCTTACCAACTGTCAAAGAAACCGTCACACTAAAGATTTTCACGAGTGGAAGAGGAATCAATAACTTAATTTTAGATGTGTGTGTAGGACTGTAGGTTCCACAAATTAAGAATCAAATTCACTTCTCGGATTTCTGATTAATAAACAATTCATATAAAAAAGAGAATCAATTAATATGTGAATACCGATTCTATAACGATATATGTGTAGGGTCTACAAAACAAGAATTTAATTCACTTTTTTCGGATATTTGATTGATAAATGGTTTATTAAAAAAAACGTCAATCAATTGCACAACCGCCACAACATTGTGTAATACATTAAAATCGATTCCACAACGTTATATAATTCAATCCATGACATTATAGAATGAATGGAATGACACGCACGTCATAACTTTCATATATATATATATATATTATCATGTCATATATATATATATATATATGAGAATATTATCGTACGGTTTCATTGATTCTTACTACTAAAGAATAGTGTAAATTTTTTAAAACTAATTCTCGGTAACGAGAATCTACTAAATTTTTAAAGAGATCTTTATAATAAACAACTTTGGATAAATTAAACTCATATGACATATCCATTCATGGCCATGACACGTGGACAAATCAATAAAATCAAAGTAATTGCGGTCAAAGTCAAACTTCTACTAAAACCCTGAAATTTTTGCAAAACCCTAACATTTGAGTACCAAATCTCATTTCGACGCACTCTTCTTTGCCAAACGATGTCGTTCGTATCTCGCCTCTTTCGCCGCTCCTTCTCCACCGTCACTGCCACCGCAACCGCAACCGCAACAACCACCGGCCGCAGACCTGGCTCCGTCAGCGCCGACCTTTACAGAGAGAACGATCTCAAGCGACTCGTCCAGAAGTTCAAGACAGCCTGCGACAACGAACGGTTCCGTACCAAATCCGGCATTTACAAGGCTACGGTTCGCAAACTCGCCAGCGCCAAGCGCTTCAAATGGGTGGAGGAGATCCTGGAGCATCAAAAGCAGTACGATGACATCTCCAGAGAGGGTTTCACTGCTCGTTTGATTTACCTTTATGGAAGTTCCGGCATGTTCGAGAATGCACAGAAGATGTTCGATGAAATGCCTGAACGAAACTGCAAGCAAACAGTCTTGTCGTTCAATGCCCTTATGGGGGCGTATGTTAACTCCAAGAAGTGTGAAATGGTTGATGAGCTTTTCAAGAGTTTGCCTGAAAAGTTGGGGGTGGAGCCCGATTTGGTGTCGTATAATACGCTTGTCAAGGCGTTTTGTGAAATGAATTCTTATGATTCCGCAACAATGTTGCTTGATGAGATGGAGAAGAAGGGTATAAACCCGGATGCAATAACATTTAACATTCTATTACACGCGTATTACTGGAACGGAAAGTTTGAGGAGGGTGAGAAGATTTGGACTAGAATGTTGAGTAAGAATGTTGTGCCTGATATTAGGAGTTATAATGCCAAATTGGAAGGATTAGCAGTGAAGAAGAAAACGAATGAGGCAATTGAGTTAATTGAAGAAATGAGGAGCAAAACAATTGAACCCGATACGTTTAGTATCAATTCTGTGTTCAAGTGCTTTGTTAATGATGGGAACTTAGAAGAACTTAAGCAGTGGTATGATGATATGGAGAAGAGTGGCTGTGAGGTGAATAGAGGCACTTTCGGGATACTTGTTCCTTTCCTTTGTGAGAAGGGTGATTTGGAGTTTGCTTTGAAGCTCTGCAAGGAAATTTTAAGCAAGCGGTATCTAGTTAACGAGGAATTATTGCAGGGCGTAGTGGATAGTTTGGTTAAGGAGTCCAGGATTGAAGAGGCGGAAGAACTGGTGTCCCTTGGCAAGACAAATAAATACCGGCGTTACAAGCTGAAACTATCTGCACAAGAATAGAGCAATGGCTTTCGTTGTTTTGTTCTTTCTTAGAATCTCGTAAGCTTTCTGTTTTTTAGTTTCTGCTCTGAAATTATCTCAAGTGTTGAATTTCGTTGAATTGTGTGACTAAAGCATAAATATATTTTATAAAGCTTAAATTTGAAAAAAATGCTATCTTATCGTATGATTTTTGCTTATATGTCATTTGTTATTTAAATTTGTAATTGCTTTTGGCATCTGTGTTAGCTTTAGTTGAAGATGTTTCAAGAGGCTTAGTAGTCCAGTAACCACAGTCCTAAAACCCCAAATCTGATGAGAAACCTTTGAACGCTTACCTTTCTGAGTACACAAAATGCTCTAGACAGCTTGTGCTCTGTTCTATCTCGTGGAACTGCTTCACGAGATGAAGTCCATTTTGAGCGGAAATAAGTGATTTAGTTTATAGGTTGCACTTAGACTTAGCACGGAACTGAAGTTGTCCACGGTGTTATGCCACAAGTGAAAGGCAGCATTAATAGCAGTATGCTTTGCTTTTCGATTTCCTTTCATTAATCGAGTCTGAAAGTGACTTTGTTTAGCGGATGTTCATACGCTAACTGGTTGATTCGGAACCTTTCACTGAAAAATACAGCCTCTGAAAGAGTCACCCACCCTAGTATGGCCATGTAGCTAATATGGTAGATTAGATCATAAACTTCATATACTCATTGTGGCCTGGATGGTGATGAAATTGTCAATAACTGTACAACAGAGGATGGGACCCATCTTCGCGGCAGCTGTTAAAAAGACTCTGAAAATGAATTCAATTTCGAAGAGTCATCTTTGGTTGAGGCATTTTCCTACATATTGATGTACTTAGATTAGATAGCACTCATGAATCTGCCATTGATCACCTGTTGTCATTATTGGGGTTCTTTAATAATTGTTTTTACTGGTGCACACCTATTTCCCACATCAGTGAAGAGAGGAATAGGATTGACTATTGAGAAAGAGTTCCAAATCCACCCCTTCAAATTTAATTAAAATGTGATACTTAGATGAAATCCTTGATTGCTATTCAAACCTAGAGACAACAATTATACTCTTGGGTACGGGTACCTATGGATATCTGTCCATGATGGACGGGTAGGCACACAATCTTGCTAAGTTGGCGTTGTCTTTTGAAGCTGATTGTGTGGAACCTTTTGTTCTGGATGATATTCTATTGAGTTGTCTCTTTTTTTTTTCTTTTTTCTTTTTTCGGTTTTATTTGATTTCCTTTCATCAAAAAAAAAAAAAACATAATTGTCCACATGTGCAATTTTTCATTCTATTACACGAACTACCTCTTTACAAAAAAAGATAGATAAAAATAATCAACCCATGTTCAAAATCATTTGATAAGAAGAAGGGTATAAAAATCATTTGATTTAATTTTGCATACTACATAATCATTTTGAAAATTTCACTTAATTTTAATATTAGAGGGTGTATTTTAATATTTAGTCAAATCTTAGGGGGCTTGCTTCCGGACTAGACAGTCCGCTTTTGTAGATTGGCAGACTGGCTAAGCCCATACAGAGCCGAGCCTCATTAAAAATTTAAGAGAATAAGAGGTGGTCCATAGCCGGCCCATAAGTTCGATTGGACCTTAAAATACGGTCTGGCCCGGCCTATTAACATTTGCCAAGTAAGTGGCCCCACCACATGCACCTTTAACTCTATTGAAATATCCTTAGCCTTAGGTATGGGTTGGGTAGGGTTTCTGGTTTTAAGCAGGTAGTAGCACAGCAGAAAGTTTGGCTGAAATCGGCCAACCTTTGCAGTCAATTTAGGTAAGTTTGGCCCTTCCTTAATCTGTCTATTAACTATAATTTTTTTTAATTTTTTTTTTTTGTGGACAATGTCCATTAATTATAATTGGTAAAAAGCATTGGCATCTAATTTAGGTGGTGCGTGGTGTGTTTGAAGAACAACAAAACAAAAAATCAATTTATAATTGATGCTCTAACTTGGCATGAAAAAGGAATAAATGAACAAACACATTTTAATTGCTTTGATATCAATCAATTGTCAAATCATTATAAATCATAATATTCCTAAAACATGGATCATTAAATCTTGAAAGAAATTCTAACTAAAAACAAGGGAAGTTGCTCCTTTAACCCTTATTCTAATGAATAACAAAATACAATTTTATTTCATATCCCATCTTACACTTTTGGTTTTTACCCTTTAGAATATAGCGTCTTTTTTCAACAAAGTTTTCATTTGATGGGTCACTAACTAAGGGCCAGTTTGGTATTGCAAGTATTGAAAAAGTTAAGATTCAATAAAACTCTCTGTGTACCAAACTTCATTGTTGAGTTTGGTTTTCAAGCTTCATTGAGGGCTTTTAATCAAACACTTTCCTTTTTCAATCTTTATAGTCTCATTGGTATTTTTTTTTCTCACGGATAGTCTATGTGGTAAAATATAATATTGTAATTAAATATTAGCTTAATATTTTTTTTTGAAACAAAATATTAGTTTAATATTATAAAATAGCAATAACTAAAACAAATAGGGATATTAAAAAAATTATTTAGCTTGAAAAGCTATAAAAAAAAACTCAAATTTATATCTTATTCGCTTGCGCCTGCATGTCAAATTTAAATACATGATGAGCCATTTATACAATATTAGTTTTGTACATAGGAGAGCCAAATTTAAATACATCATGAACCATCTATACCATATTAGTTTTGTACATAGGCGAGATTCAACAAATGTAATTTTTCCACTTGTAGAACCTCTAATAGGAAATATGATTCTCCATGTCAAATCTGTTAATGGTAACTTTGATCCATGCATTTACTAATTAAAGATATGATTTTTGATGTCAGTAGGTGTTTTAAATTCAAATATGTTTGCAAATCATTTTATGTCCAAATTAACCATCTGAATCATGATGAAATTTAATGAATTTTGATGATATTTTTTACATGATAAAAAAAATAAAATATATTTATGGAAAAAATTTTAAAATATTTCAATTTTGGGAACTAATGTTTCTAAATTTTTTAAGTTAAACATTTTTAAAAAATTGAAAAACATAGGAAAAATGAAAAGAAAAATAGTTCTTGGATCTAAAAAATTTTCAAAAAATTTTCCCATCCATATTTCGTTGATCTAAATATTCATAAAAAAAATCTCATCAATATTCGTAAAATCTCATCATGGTGTGGATGAATTTGAATATAAATTGAAATTGGTTTGTACTAGAAAAGTCATATATATATAGTATTATTTGAAAGAAGCTTTGTTTTTTTATATGATGGACAGACTTCTAAATTGCATTTAAATATTACTAAATCTAAGTCATCCATTCTAGGGGTGTGCGGCGGATCGGATCCAATGGATTTGCCATGATCCAAGATCCGATCCGATCCGATCCGATCGAAGAAATTGCAATCCGATCCGATCCAATTTTATAACTGGATCCGATCCGATCCGATCCAATTATTATTAGATCCGATCCGATCCGATCCAATAGATCGAATTAATATAAAGTTGTTCTTAATATATAAAAAATTATTATTTGAAATAAATAAAATCAAATAAATAATTCAAACATTAATAATTAATTCAAATAAAATTAACATTAAAAAAATACATAACATAGCTTGTAAACTTATATAGTTCAAAAAGTTTATAATCCTTAAACAACAGCTCCAACTAAAATAATCGAAATGTTCAACATTAAATAAAATCGTCCAAACAACATCAACACAAGTCGCTGAATTGTTTTCTAAAGAAACATGTGAAACAACACAACACCCAGACTTTGCTGTCCAAAAAAAGGTAAGAAATAGCACCCTATTTATGTAAAAGAATAAAATAAAAAATTAATAAATGAAGTAATTTAACGAAGAACATAACCAAATTTAAGTTTAGTTAGATTTGTATGACCTATTTATGGTGTTCCTACATGTTATTGTCCTTTAACATCTTGCTTAATTTTCATGGTAACATTATGGTCGTTGTATTTCCTATAATGAATGGTCTTTGTTGTATAGATTTTCAGTAGTAGTGTGGGTCTTACTTTGTTTTGGGTTTTAATGTATTTGGTCTTCTCATTTTAGGCTTGCTGTGGTCATGCTTTGGTCTTATACTCTTCTATAAACTGATAAATTGCTTTGGTCTTATATTAATTGTTTTGTTCTTTTATAAATAGGCAAATTGCCCAATATAAAAAATAAGACCTAATATTTTAGGCGGATCGGCGGATTCGGCGGATCGACGGATTCGGCGGATTTTCAAACAAAAATCCAAGATCCGATCCGATCCGATCCAATGGATTTAAGAATTTAGGATCCGATCCGATCCGATCCGATCCGATCATCCCCTCAGATCCGATCCAATCCAATGGATTGGATCTAATCCAATGGATACTATTGGATTGGATTGGATCCTGCACCCCTAATCCATTCCCCCATGGTCCATTCACCCACCAAATTATTCTCTTTTAATTAATTTATCTAAATTAAAAAAATCGAACTAATCCTGACAAATGCAAACTGTTTGTTTTCTATCAGTCTTTTTTTTTTTTACTTTAATTATATTTTCTAATGTTTTTTTTATAGTAACAGCAAAATATATATTTAATATATTGTGAAGATTCATCATCATCATCATTATTATTATTATTGCAGGATTGTAAGGCTTTGTTAAAGAAATTTAAATTCACAACCTATTGAAGTTTTATATATATACTCATCAATAAGGATTCCTATTGACAAAATAGCCAACTGTTCACATACACAGAAAGATAAGACCAGATAAAATGATAAATGGCAAATGACTGATGACAAAATGAGAAACTTTCGAAAAGAAAAATAATGGGGTTTGGTTATTGGGGTTGGTAAGAAACATTAACATGTGAAGTATGGACAAATTGAAAAGAGAAATCAAAATATTAGTGCCATCCCTTCAAAAAAAAATAATGGGATTTGGTTGTTGGGGGTCGTAAGAAACATTAACATGTGATATAAAACTATGGACATATTGAAAAGAACTGAGAAATCAAAATATTAGAGCCATCCATCCACCAGCACTTAATATATATATATATATATATATATATATATATATATCATTTTCTCGGTTCACACCGATATAAATATATTAATGCATTACATGTGGACTATAGATTATAGATTAGCATTGACAAGTGTATACCGACTGGGTCAAAGTAATTGAATCTAATGATCCATATGCAATGCACTTATAAATATTTATCAGTGCGCACTGAGATGAAAATTTTTCTATATATATATATATTCTTTATATTGTAAGTTCGAACTGATACAAGATATATCAATTTCTTTTATGTGGGATATTGGATTTAAAAGATGCTTTGACAAGTATATGTAGCCAAATCAAAATATTTAAAATTATTAAGTTTCTCAACTATAAATCCCCTGATATAAAATTATATACAAATTTATATTTTATCGGATCAAAATGTAAAGGTTGTTGTGTAAGTGGTGAATCAGATGGGTGAATACACAACCACCTTAAATTTTGATCCAAATCATGTGGATGTTGAAGCTTTTTCTCCACACAAACTCGTGAACTTGAGACACTGTACAGGATAAATGAGCATTGATTAATGTTTGTAGATGTTGAAGCTTTCTCCACGCAAACTCCCTAACGCTTAAGTTGATCAATGTCTGAAGAGGCGGTTAATGGATAGTTCTTGATAGATCTGATCGTGTGGTGCTCATCAAGCTGATGTATGACAGCAATAGTGAGCCAACCATCACCAGAGTATCTCCACTTCCAAATCTGTAGAAGAAAATGTTGGCGCCATTTCGAACTAACCTTATCACAAGATTTATGTGAACCATTAGATTGGCCACGTCACATCTCTCTTTCTACGTGTAACAGAGTACCATATTTGTATATCAACACACTTTTAGTGTGTGATTCATTTATGCAAAATAGATAATGAAAAACAGTCATTCTCTCTCTCTTCCTCCTTTGAAGCTCTTCTCTAAGCTTCCTCTGTTTTTACTTCTTTTGCTTTAGTCTTTTAGCTCTTAACATGTTAGCACAAACTCACCGATGCTTAGGCCATTGAACATTTTAATAAATACTAAAAAAACACTACATAATAAATACTAAAAAAAACACTATAAATTGACATGATGATATTAGTCTGGTGATAAATCTCTCACATTTATTCCACAAATTCATCTCATAAAAAACATCAACTTTTATATAATAGTGTAATACTTAATAAATAAAAAAACACTATAAATTAAAGTTACTGTAATAGCATATTCTTTAATAGTTCTTAGGTTGAGTTATAATGAAATTAAATTCTCATCGACTTAATCGTGCTTTTAGTGTAGGTCCTGTAGGATCGATATTATTTAATTTTTCGATATTATTTAATTTCTAGAAGTTTCAGTAAACATCGGTATTCATTAAAAAGTCAAATACATTTATTATTATTTTTCCTAAAATTCCAATAAGTAAACAGGCCTTAGATATTTCAAAATGCATGGAAAACGGTGAAATGGGTAATATATCCATCTATTTGGAATCATGGTTGACCATTGTAGAATCCTGATGATAAAAATTGATGGAAATATATGATGGGCTTTCTCACGTCGCATATCCCTCATTAAAATATATAAGTGGTATATAAGGGGAAAAAAACAAAAAACATAAAACTGAGCAATTAAAATTTATGGGATGAGATGAGGCTGGTTCGGTAGTAAAACTTTTCATACCTGCACTACAAGATTACGGATTTAATCATCTCTCTTTTTTCTATAAAAAAAAAACTTCGAATGTATATAATAATATAATATTTAAACAAAAAAAACTCGTCAAATTATGGAGAATACTAAACAGTTTAGTAGGTGTACTTCACGTGGCCGGGTCATATATGGATTGCAATAATTGATGAAATAGTAAATTTTACCTTTTTTTTTTGTTTTTTTGACAATAATAAAATTTTACCATTGAACAACTCATTGTTGTCATAATCTTTGATAGCTATTAATGTTTTCAACAAATTGAATAGTGTCGTCTGTTAGCTGGAATTGAATGGGATTGGATTATTTTTTATTCAACACTAATTAAGTAGCTCGTAATTAGATCACCAAAAAGTGTCATTTTTAAAATTATTTATTTTTTAAAACTATTTATTTATTTTTAAAATTATTTATTTATTTAATTTTTTTTCAAAACTATTTATTTATTTTTAAAAAAAAAACTATTTATTTATTTAATAAATCGTATCTTTTATTTAATTTTTTTATATTTTATTAAAGTTTATAAAGTGTTTGTTTAAAAGGTAAAAAAAAATAAAATATAAAATAATATAACTAGGGGCATTTTAGGTATTTTAAGAGTCAAATTTAAGTTTTGGGGTATTAGTGTATAATAAAGAAACTTATCCATTTAAATGCAACTTGTCCAAACCTCAAGGGGTTCAGTGCAATTTACCCTTTTGAATAACATGTTTTCGAACTAACGATCACGTTTTAATAATGATGATTTCTAAAATAATGAAGTGGTTTTCAAATTTTGAAAATGATATTTGGAGGACTATTAATACAATTATACATTATAGAATTCTATAACCATATATTATTAATACAAATGTTAACTATTGAAAAACTAAATAAATAATTCATTATTTATTTTAAAAAGACAAAAAAAATACTCATTGTGTGTTGAAAGATAAAAGTAAGATTTTTATTAGAGTTTTTTTATTTAGAGGACCATATATATTTATGAAACATAAAAAAGAAGAAAGTGTTTTCGAAAATTATATTATAAAAATGCAAACGCTTTTTACAACAATTGTTAATAGTAGTTTTTAAAAAACCAAAAAGGATGTTAATATATTTGATATATTTTTTTAAATGAGTAAAAAGTTATGGTTTGCTCTGAAAATCTTTTTTTTTTTGAAATATTATAAGTTACAATCTGTTTTTAAATCATTGAAAAATAATAAATATAAGTTTTCAACTTTTTTATTATAAGTTTAAAAATAATATATTTCATTTTCCAAAACAGTATTTAAAAAAAAAAAACATAAACAAATAATACTTTTAAATACCAATTGCCTTGGCCATCTTCAATGGGTCTCTAAAATTTTCCCTATTTTGGAGATTGAAAATAGAATATTCATGAAATATTTCATCTCCATAAATTTACTGCTCTATTCGTTCCCTATTTTACAATCTCCAAATAATAAAATATTTATATTTTTCAAATTTTTTTTGGTAACATTGTTTTCTCTTTATTATTTTAGATAATAATTTAGTCACTTTTATTACACCAAAATTTTATTATCTTTTTTATAATTATCCACACCTAACTATTTTTTATATGTAATGATTTTTGAAATAATTTTTTTAACATTTATACTTTTTACACCTAATATTATTACCGAGAATCTGAAGAGATGAGAATTATGGAGAAAGATATGAGCGTGAATATTAAAGATGTTAATGACAATATTTTGTTTTAATGAATTATTTAAAGTTAATTATTATGATATATGATAATTACATATAAAAATTGATCATTTGAAAATATTTATTTTGATTTAAAATATTTATTAATTCACTATTAAAAAATAAAAAATAATTAAAACATAGTCAATGTTATACTAAGGAGTCGTTTATTTTTTTGTCTGAAGACTGAAAAGTCATGAATTTTTCTAAAGACTGAATATAGACTGAAATCTGAACTTGAATGACAAGTTTGTTTTCTTTTTCCTCACATCTGAATGCATGATCAACATGTTTGTTTTTTAAAAGTAAAATTGTCTGAAACGAAGTAATTTTACATTTATACCCACGTTAAACAATTTTACATATAATATGGAATAAAAACAATTCAAAAGTAATAATTATATATGAACACATATGATCATGATCTTCTTCTTCAATTACAAATAAAATTCATTTTTATTAAGAAAAGAGATGTTTTTTTTTCAAAAAATAAAAGAAGCAGCAGGAAAACTCACACAAAACACTCTAAAAAATAATATATAAATACATCACCCTAATATCATAATAAAATATTAATATTAAACACCAATATGAGAAGTAATTAGGGTTCTATTTTATTTTTAAAACTATTTAAAATAAACAATTTATTAAAATAAAGGTTTTTGTACCATATATAATTATGATGAAATTGGAAATATGTTATATATAGGGGATAGTATCGGAAGAAAAGATTTTGGATTGCATATAATGCAATTAAGTGATTTCCAATTAAGTGAAAAGTCAGAATTTTTTATTTTTTATTTTAAGTTGTTTTTTGGCATTTTTAAGTTGTTTGACCACTTATAAAAACAAACAAAACAATTTAATAATTATGATTCAGACCCATTAAGTTTTAAGTGGAAAAAACAAACGACCCTTAAATTGAAAGATTTTAATAATTAAAGGTATAATTTTTATAGTGATTATATTTATAAATAAAAAGTTATATTAAATTAATTGAGTTTAGTTAAAAATATAAAAAGTAGATAGAAGAGATAAAATAATATTATTTAATGTAAATAAGGAAATAGAGATTGAGATTTTGATCTTTAAATTTAGAAATCCAAATCAAATCTCTAAAATGAAATCTTCATTTTGATAAAATAAAGATCCATTTCACTCCGATAATTCTTTGAAATAAAGATTTTATCTTGGAAATTTGATTTGAATCTTCAAATAATATTTTAAGAATAATTTTTTTTGGGTCTCTAAAATAAAGAAGATTTTAAAGAATTATTGGAGATGGCATAGATGGCACCGACATTACTAACATACATCGGCACAGTCAATCTAGTATTGAGCGGTACCGACAATTGATTGAAAAGGGAATCTAGTTACTTAATAAATGACATCCACTCATTTGTTTTTTTAAGTGTAAATTACACTGAACCCTTGAAGTTTGGACAAGTTATATTTAAATGGATAAGTTTCTTTATTATACACTAATACCTCTAAAATTTAAATTTGACTTTAAAAATATCTAAAATGCCCTTAGTTATATTATTTTACACTTTATATTTTTTTACATTTTAATCAAACACTTTAAAAACTTTAATAAAATAAAAAAATTAAATAAAAAATATGATTCATTAAATAAATAAATAGTTTAAATAAATAAATAGTTTTTTTAATTAAATAAATAAATAATTCTAAAATAAATAAATAAATGAATAGTTTTAAAAAATAAAATAAATAATTAGTTTTAAATAAATAAATAAATAAATTTAAAATATAAATAAATAAGTGAAAAACTTAAAAACATTAAATTTTTTTAAGGATATTCATTAATAGGGATAAGAAAAACTCTAAATATCCAAACTTTTACTGTAAAGATGATGGTGAGACAAGCTTCAAGGTTCCCAACACTCTTTAGATATTTAGAGCTTATATTGTCCCTATTAATAGATATTCTTAAAAAAATTAATTTTTTTAATTTTTTCACTCATTTTTTAAACTATTTATTTATTTAGTTATTTAAAACTATTTATTTATTTGATTTTTTAAAACTTTTTTATTTAATGTTTTAAATTATTTATTTACTTAATTTTTTTAAAAATATTTATATATTTAATTTTTTCAAACTATTTATTTATTTAATTTTTAAAACTATTAATTTTTTTAAAACTATTTATTTATTTAATGAATCATATCTTTTATTTAATTTTTTTATTTTATTAAAGTTTATAAAGTGTTTGATTAAAAGGCAAAAAAAAATAAAGTGTAAGATAATATAACTAGGGGTATTTTAGGTATTTTTAAAGTCAAATTTAAATTTTGGAGGGTGTTAGTGTACAATAAAGAAACTTATCCTTCTAAGTGTAACTTGTACAAATCTCAAGAAGTTGAACGTAATTTATCCTTTTTTTTTTTTTTTTTTTATGAAAAGCACAATTGATCTCTAGTTACTTAATAAATGACATCCACTCATTTGTTTTTTTTAATGAAAAGGTTTCTTTCAATGCTGATAAGACTCGCACCAAAGTCCTGACACCAGTATGGTACATAGACACAGACAATCTATCTAACATAATAATATCAGTTTAGGGTTGACGATAATGGCAACAAACCGTGAATGCTTAGGATTGGTTATTCGTGTTTTATGACGTCTTGAATCTTGATTGAGATGAACATCTGATCGAGTTGAAAATCGGTTGTACGAGCATTTCTCATCAAACAGTTTCAATTGATGAATGAATATATGGGAATAGACATGACGTCGGTTTCGGTTCTGGTTCGGTTCCGATTTGAAACCGACGGTTCCGGTTTGAAACCGACGGTTCCGGTCCGGTTTGAAACCGGCGGTTCCGGTCCGGTTCCGAACCGGAACCGGTCCTTTTTTTTTAATCATATTTCATAAAAAAAAATTAGTCATGTAAAAATGTAATTGGTAAATGTATTTTATTGGATCACCCACAAAATAAAGTTAAATAAATAAATGAAAAATTATATAAAAAAAAAAAAAAAATTGGTCTTATACTTAATTTTTACCACAATTAAGTTGCCTACGTATCCTCTTAAGGGTTTAGAAGAATCAAAGGCCACATAGTTCTCTTACCTTTTATTGTAGATTTGGACTTTGGAGTTTGGAGATGGGGATTTGGCGTGGAGTCGTGGACTAATCGTTGCCATGTTCATCCGTTCGACTTTCAGCCGGTTCATCATCTTTAAAGAAATCGTATGGTTCCTCTTGATCGATTTCTTGTTGTCTATATTGAGCCTTCGTCCAATCTTCAACACAAGCTTTTATCTGAAGTGATTTCCGACTCATAAGAGAACGTTTTGGGTCTAAAATATTCCCACCGGTACTGAATTGTTGTTCTACCGCCACCGTAGAAACTGGTGTTGAAAGGATTTGTTTGGCTATCATAGCCAAGATTGGAAAGTACCTTTCATGCTCTTTCCACCAGTGTAGGATATCAAATTTTTTATCTTCAGTGTCTTCTATGAACCCAAAAGAGATAGTTAGATAAGATTCAAGCTCGGAATATTTGGTGGAGCTTGATAAAAAAGAACCTCGTAATTTTTTGGTTTTTTTTGATAAAAGATTATACCATAAATTAACAAATGCAGAGGATGATGATGATGAACGAGATACATTTTGAGTTTGTGGAACATCTATGTTCAGTGATGGACCGTAAACTTTAATATATTCATCATATAATTCATACAATAATGTCTTAACCCTAGCACAACACATATCAACATCATAATCTATTTTTAAACCTTGTTCATAATAAGCAGAAAGATAATCAGGCAAACTTTCTAATCTACAACGTGGATCAAAACACAAGGCAATCAAATAAATATTTGGAAACTCCTTACAATATTCTAACCATTTATCCTTCATAGCAGTAACAGACTCATGTAATTCAGAGTCAGATTCACAATGAGCAAATGCACCAACAATATTAAGACTCTCAATAATAAATAAATTAGTTGTAGGATAATAAACACCAGATAAATTGTTAGTAGCAGTATAAAAAACTTTTAACAAACCACAAACATTGCTACAAGCATCCCAATGACTTTGATAAAGATTAATGTGACTAACATGATATTGAATAAAAGTAACTAATAAATCCCTATATTCATAACTTTTAGCAAGCAATTTACAAGTAGAATTCCAACGTGTTGGAACATCACGAGGAAATCTAATGGCACGCTTACCATTTTGTTTACAATATGCTGCCCATAATTTCATTACAGAAGGATGTTTCCACAAAAAATAGAGGGCATCTTTAATAGGTTGAATAAACTATTCAAGAGTTTTTAATCCCTTTTAAACACATAAATTGAAAACATGGCATGCACATCTTTGATGAAAAAATTTACCACCAAGATAAGGTTTGTATAATTCAATTAAAGCAGGAATAGCAGCGGTATTGTTAGAAGCATTATCAAAACCAATTGCAAAAATTTTGTTCTCAATTTTATACTCTGTGAAAATAATTCTAAGATGTCTAAAAATATTAGCAGCAGTGTGTTTTTCATCAAAAACTCTAAATGCAAGAATTCTTTTTTGGATAGCACATGCATTATCCATATAATGGCAAGTGACACATATGTATGAATGTATTCGCCAATGATCACTCCATATGTCGGCACATACGGAAACATGACCATTATATTTTTCTAAAAATTTTTCCAACATTTTCTTTTCTTTTTCATAAATGTTTTCAAGTGCTTCTGTGAGCGTGGTTCTAGGAACACAACATGCAGCAGGATTTAATGCTCGTTGACAATAATTATTAAAACCAATATTTTCACCAAAACTAAATGGTAAGTGTTCTACTGCAACCATTCTAGCTAATTCTTCTTTATTTTTTGTATCACTATATTTAAATAATTGTTGGTTAGGGGTAGCGTACCTGGGAATTTGAGATTGTGAACTCGATTTGGCATGTGCATCTGGATGTGAGTTCGTTATATGCTTCCGATATGACCCATATCCTCCAGATTTGTGCCATTTAAATACTTTTTTACAGTAATTGCAAATCACTACTGTGCTTCCATCTTCATGCGTAACTTTGTTCATATGGAGTACGAATATATCAGATTTGACCTGCTTCGATAACTTTTCTTCCATCTGTAGATAAAAATCAAAATCTTGATGTGGGTTGGGATCAGGCTCATCACCATCATGGCCAAGATCAAACATATTTTCTGATTGGCTTGTCAAAATGGGGGTGACATTGAGATCGGGTTCAGAAATTCTAAGAGATGGATGAGAATGAGATAGAGGAAAGTTTAGGCCTAAGTCTTCAGCATAGACTTGTTGTTGTAGATACTCGTGATAGGCACGGTCGTCATGACCCAGATTATCCGTCATACGACCCTTACCTTTCATCGAAATGGAGCGTCTAGGAGCGTCACCACTTCCACTTGCCATTTTAAAAATTGAATTGTAAAATTCCTTGAACAAAAAATGTTAAAAAATTGATTTAAAAAATGATTAAATGGTTGGAAATAAATTTGGAAGAAAATTAGAAACTTAGTAGTTAGTAATTGCAATTTGCAAATAAAATATATTGTAAATAAAATAAATTGAATATAAAATAAATTGCAAATAAAATAAATTAGAATATATAGCAAATAAAATAAATTGTAAATAAATGAAATTGGAAACTTAGTAATTGACTAATTGCAAATTAAATAAATTGGAAATAAGAAATATTGCAAATAAAATAAAATTAGAAACTAAGTCATTGTAAATAAAATAAATTGGAAACTTACTAACTTAGTAATTGCAAATAATATAAATTGGAAACTTGGAGACTTGGAGTTTGAGAATTGAGACTTAGAGAATTGAAAGTTTAGAGAGAATTGAGAATTGAGAATTAGAGAGAATTGAGGAAATTGGGGTGAGGAAAAATGAATGGAGGGGTAGGGGTATTTATAGAAAAGAAAAAGAAAAAATAAAAAATTAAAAAAAAACAAAAGAAGAACCGGGCGGTTCGAACCGGAACCGAACCACCGGTTCTGGTCCGGTTCGAACCGCCCGGTTCTTCGCTGAAGCGAACCGGAACCGGAATCGGAACCGGTTTTTCCTATTCCGGTTCCGGTTTTCTGATGCCGGTTCCGATTCGGTTCTCCGGTTCGAACCGAACCGGCGTCATATCTATATGGGAAGTTATATAAATCATTATTTATGTTTATCTACTCATATATCGACATTTCAACTAAGATATCTATCGTGATTAAAAAGTTACAATTAATTGTTATGTTTAGTATTAATAAAAAAGTAGTTTTATGAAAATGATTAATTATCATGTTTAAAAATAAATAAAATTTATGCTTCACCTCTTAGTACATATGGTAGTGTATATTGAGGTTCGAATCTCAGAATGTATATTTTGATGGTTCCCGACAGTCTTAATATAATACTTAAAAATAAGCATGAATTGGAAATAATTAATTAGCTGACTTCTCTTATTACAATTATCATTTTTAAAAATAGGATCTGTTAGTCTGTTACTGCGTGTTCAATATAGTAAACCAATGGTCTAAAATATTTATATTAATTTTATGTATTTACTCCATCAAAAGATAGAATTAATCAAATCATTGATTTAGGTGAGGATAATGTGAACATAGGATTCAAGTCCTTCAAAATAACCATGAATTCATAAAACAATCGCAAGCTAATTAACAAAATGAGATTTTGTTTTCAAAAGCAACAATTGAATTGAAATAAAGTAAGAGATATAAATATATCTATGACCTTATGAATATTTACCAAGGATGTAAATATCTGTCTCCATAGATCTATCTAGAGTCTGAAATTATGGAAATATGGGAAGTTGATAGATATAGGAGAAAAAAATTAAATAAATAAAAGACTACATAAATAAATTGTGACAACGAACTATATTGTTTGATATTAAATAAATATAAGTTCATGTAAATATTTTTCAAAATATCCTGGTATATTCCAAAATATCTCCTTATATTTACAATATTTTTGAAATATCTAGATATATCAAGATTATGACATTTGCAAAATTGTAATAGATGATATTATAAACAGTAATAAAAATGAAAAATTATATCGTACGAAAATACTATACGTTGGGAATCCAATTGGTATCGGTGTAAAATGAAAAAAAAATCTACATTTTAAACCCTGATCAATTAGGATTCCATATGAAAATAATAATAATCAAAGCTTATGTCATAAATATAAATTATGTGAAAGATTTACAAGACCATTTATCTTCTTTTTTTTATAAATGTTATAATAATTAAGAATTTAAAAAGAGCGATAGATTTGAACCAACAATTTCATAGTATAGATATGAGAGCCAAACCATTGGACCAACCTTATATTTTCGTTGATCTATCTTGTCCCCAATATCTAATAGTATGTGAATATGAAATTGTGACGGACAACGTTATCACAAAAAGTGAATTATTTTTTTGGGTGTCGATGTTGACACCCATAAAACTTATTATAGCATCTCCAATGAAAAAAATGTCTTGCATATGAATAATCGTTGATATGGCTGTTGGAAAAATTTCACCATATGGGGCCACACATGTAAATATTATATGTGTTTGCTATCTTTTGGTTAAGCCTAAATTAAAGTGATCTAATTAAGATTTAAAGTTTAAGGCTTAAGGGTATAATTGTCATGGAGTTAATGTGTAGATACCAGAGTGCTATTTCTAATTTGATGAGGGGCCGAATTAGAAATAACAAAACATATAATAATATGTTTATTGTATTTAGGGTTATGATCCCCAAATTACACGATCCTTTTGGCTTTTCTGTATCCCCATCAACAGAGAAGAGAGAACACTTTTGTGTCCTAAGAATCGTGATAATTTGGAAGAACACAACCTGTTCACCAAACTCTGGCAATGAATTCAGGTACGCTTCCGCTCTCTATTATCTCCTCTTTTCTCTTGAATCGATATGGGTTTAGTAACATGTATTTAGGGTTTGATTAATCATGATATAGAAACATGTTTAGGTTATTTTCGGATTAATTTTGTCCTATGCATGTTGATTGTGTATTAATCGAATAGCTTACAAGTGGTATCAGAGCCACCCATGATCGATTCTTGAGAAATATTTTTGAGACTTGAGTTTTGATTTTAAGGTTTTAATAAATTTTAGAATATATATATATATATATATATATATTTTACGATATTATGTAATACTGTATATGAATGATCTCATGCCATGTACTAAGATATACATAACTGTGATTGTATGGATTCGTGATTGAGATTTGGATTTTTGGTTTTAAGTTTTTTTTTTTTTAAATATAAAAAAATAAAAATAAAAATAATTGCATCAGATCGGTTTTTTGATCGATGTTGAAGGTTCGATCAACGCCCCGATTCAGGTGAGAACCCGAGCGTTTTGTGGCGAGAAAGACGACCGTCGGTCATCGACCACGATCTGGTCTAGATCGGGCGATACATCGCCACCTCCAGCCGCCGGTCGTTCGTCGCGAGCGATCTTGGCCGTCGTCGTGTGCGATCTGCGTTTGCGGGTCATGCGCTGCTTGGCCGCCGTTCGTGGTTGCCTTCTGGTGACAGTGAAGCGGTCTGAAGCAGCGGCGGGATGAACCTAGGATTCACAGACCTGATTTTGCTTTGGGCCAATTTTTGAAAATTTGATATTCTTCAGGGACTGTTTTCTAATTATTATGGGCCATTGTGAGATTTTGCTAAAGTTTGATGCCAATTTATATTTACCAAAACGTATTAGGCCAGTTTGCAGTTTTGAAAATATTTTAGGGCTAAATTTTAATTATTTAAACATTTTGGGATATTTTGTAATTTCGATAAACTTTGGGCAATTATATAATTATGAAAACATTTTGGGGTTGATTTATAATTACTAAAAAGTTACTGTGTCACTTTATAATTTTCAAAACTTGAGGGACCTTTCTATAATTTTACAAAATCAGGGGTAGTGTTTGTAATTGTTATTTAAAAAATCAATACAAATTCAAATATTTTGGTATACCTTTTATGGTTAAATAAAGTTGTCTTACATTCTAAATGAGCTAATTGAAACAAGATGTCGCCAAAGTGACCTCTCTTGTGTAGATTGTTCATGCGGGATGTTGGATGTTTGTGTGTGTGTAAATTCATGTGGGTATTAGCCGGCCCAAAGGAAGGTTAATACTTGGCCGAATTACACACACACCTGTGGTGATAAACATGTGACGATTATAAGGTTTTACATGTGAATAATAAGTCGATCCAAGGATATATTTATTATTTGACATGAATTATTGTCTATGTTTGATCACTACAACAAGAGTACTATTTACAATTAATATTACTGTCCAAAGACTTGATATTAATGTTGTGCTAGGTATCTTGAGATGGGATTTTCCATTTTTTGAATTTGTTGATTATTGTATTTGGTTATTAATGTAAGCATGTTTGTTTGTTTGTTTTGTTTTGTTCTCTTTACAGCTAATGTTTCTACTAAGTCTGCTAATATCAACTCCATACCTATGCTTAATGAGACCAACTTTAAGGATTGGAAAGAGAACGTACTTATTATTCTCGGCAAGAGACTTGCTTCCTATGTGGCATAAATATGAACTTGATAGACGGTCAACTTAAAATTTGGTTTCCAATACTTCCGTTTAAAACACAGTTTGTTTTAATAGCATGTTCAATTTTATTTCCTATTTTCTTTTTTATTTTATTTCCTTACAAAAAATAAATGAAAAATTAATGTTCGTTTTAAATGTTTGCTGAGTCAACCTAAAAAAGAGCCGTGCAACAGGTCGTCTGAAAGTGGACGGTCATGTTGACAATGTCTAATCTTTTTTTTTGCTAGATCAACTTGAGGTTGAATATACACAGCTGCATTGGAAACACAATTATTAACAGAATGTCTATTTTTCCTATGTGGCATCTCTTTTTTTCACAAGCTACGCTTGCATTGGAGATGCTCTTAGTACACCCAAATTTTATTAAAAAATTTAATTACGAAAATATTCCAACTGAAATTTACCAATAAGGACAAATTACTTTAATTAAAAATAAACCAAATACTTTATACACTTATTAATTACACACATATCTTTAACTATATTTCTTTATGAAAAAAAAAACTTACCTTTCAAAAAAAAAAACTTATGATAAACCCTAATATATGATAAACCCTAATTAAACTCTAATTATATTTCAAGTATCAAACTTTCTCATAATCACATGATTATTATATTGTTTTTGTTTTTCGTTTATGTATAGTTATGAACTCTATCATCAAACAAAAAATATTTTTTTTAACGATAGCTGTAAACAAGGTTTTTTTTTTAAATTTTTTTTAAGTAATCATAGATATCAATAAATGTTTTTTTTTAAGATAACTGTATAAATAAGAAAATTCCCGATTGAAAATCTCCCGACCCTATATACTGTTCCACATATTCCTTTTTATAAGGCTCATACATTTGAGATATTTTCAAAAGTAAATTGGACAATCATTAAAAGAGGATTTGATTCTAAAAATAATATGATTTTTTTTATAATTAGGTGTGATAATAATTTAAGAGTGTTTATAAATAGTATGTATTAAAATGAATATATTTATTTCAATGAGAGTACTATTGACATTAGGATAGGATGCTTAAAAATTTAGATATGAATATATTTATAAAAATTAGTGCTATTAATAAGTTTTTGGATGTCAATATCATACCTTTTTTTTTTTTCTTGTAAAGCACAAAAAAGTGAATTGAAAATGTCAAATTTATAAAAAATAAAAATAAAATTTGGATATTTGATATACTCGATTGTAAGTTTGTAACTACCATCTTAATTGTCTATCGATATTCAGATTTCAAGATCAAACCCTCTCCTCTGAGTAATAAAATAAAAATAATCATAATATATATAAAGATCAAATCATGATCACGAGATTCATGACGTAGCTTTCTCCAAGAAAAATCACCGAAACAACAAGAAATAGAGCACCATTAAATCGTGAAACACATGGTGCTACTGTAGCAGAATCGGTTATGAAATTTTAAAGGCTCGAGACGGACTATAGAATCTAGATCCTCAATCCTATATGTATATTTATTTAATTATTTTTGGAATGCAATAGTAAATTAAAAATCATTTAAATAAAAAATTTATAATTATATTAAATAATATCGTTTAAACATTATCAATCTCATATTTTTAAAAGTAAAATTATTAATTAAATATTATAATTATATTTCTTTTAAGAACCATAGAATTGATTTCAATATTTTAAGTATATGATAAATTGATACCTAATTTGATTTGATCTGATGTGAATGTGGTTAAGTATTATAATTGTATTTATTTGATGAGCTTTTAAATATATATATATATATATATATATATATATATATATATAAATAAAAGGTATGTCCTCTATACTTTTATATGATTAGGTATATATTGACTGTGTTTTTATATTAAAAAAAAACAGTAAATGAGCCTGCCCGACTTATATTTAGTTAAGTGATATATGGACTAATTATCTTTTTATAAAAAAAACTAATGTATGGGACTTCAGACTTATTTAAAAACTAAATACACATAGTATATTTTCAACCTAAAATTTGGAACCCTTAGAAAACAGGGCCTTAGACGGTCTCCTTGTGGGCCTATGCCCAGGGCCGGCTCTGTACTGTAGATACCTGGGAGCCTATAAATTGGCTCAAATTTTCTTAATTTTTTCACAAGTTAATTTCCAATCAACTCTTAACTCTCTCTATGGCTTTCTCTTCCTGCACTGCTTCTCTTTCCTCTCATTTTCCAGTTACTCCAGGAAAAAATTCTCAAATTAATAGCAATCCAAATCTCATTGCACTAGCTTCTTCTTCTTCTTCTTCACCTACTAGTCAAAAATCCACCAATATTATCTATGACAATAACTTGGTAATTAATTCTAATTACCCTTTGAAACACTTGACATTTCCAAGTACTGGACAACCAGTCTTAACTACTGTAAGTTATTATTATTATTATTTTTCAATGCAAAAATTCTTGTGACCACCTGTTTTTCAATGGAGGGAAAAAATATCCTTGGCATGTATTATTTTATAATTCTACTTGGAATTGATAATATTACAGGAAGGTGATGATGATATACACCATGAACAACATGCAAGAAAACTGAAGGTGTTCAAGCATATACTTAGTCAAGTTGGAGAAGATCCATCTGAAGGATTGGCCATGATAGATGCTGTTCAACGTCTCGGCATCGACTACCATTTCCAGGACGAGATTGAAGAAATTCTTCCAAGACAATATATGATAGCAGCCAATTACAGTACTAGTACTAGTGCTAATGATGATCTTCAACAAGTTGCTCTTCGTTTTCGGCTGTTGAGACAAGAAGGCTATAACGTACCAGCAGGTGTGTAAAAATATCTTTTGTCCAATTAGTTGAGCTTTTGGATGATTAAAATCTGTTTTACATACCTTTGCCGGGAGAAACTCAAACTTTTTAATTATAATACTAAAATGTCTAATATAACCATACCTTTTCCTGGCTTCTTCCTGTGCGTTTTGTTGGTCTCAGGTGGTTTCTGGCTGCAGCTGCCGTTTACTGTCTTTGCTCTGTTTTGTTTTCGTTTGTCTTGGTGTTGCTGTTCCTCTCTGTTTTCTGGCCTTGGCTGTTGTTTTTGCCTTTGTTGTTCTTAGTTGGGTTGGTCTTCGGGCTTTTATAATAAAGTAGAAGCTCTTCCAAACGAACCCTAATCAATTTGTTAGAGTTGTTTTATAATTAATTTAATTTATTCTCTAATATTTGGGTTGTTAAATTTGAAACAGATGTGTTCAACAACTTTATTAGGAACAACAAAGGGAAGTTTATTAAGTGGAATGTGAGTGGAGACATCAAGGGATTGATGGGTTTATTTGAGGCTTCACAGCTAAGTATAGGTACCGGAGAAGATCATTTGCTCGATGAAGCCGAAGACATTACTGCCAAGTTCCTCAATGAGTACTACTCCAAGATGATGGAACTTGATGATGATGATAATTATTATCAAGCTAGAGTTATTGTTGGGAATACATTGAAGTATCCCCACCACAAAAGCTTGCCAAGGTTCGTGGCCAAAAACTTGTTCCTGAGTAATTACCAAGGAGAAAATGGGTGGATACACGTCTTACAGGAGCTAGCCAAGACAGATTACAATGTGGTTCAGTCCTTACACCAAAACGAAATCGTTCAAGTATCCAAGTAAGTTTTGATAAATATTTTACATCAAGACTAGTTATATATTAATTCTCTAATCAGGTCGTTCCTTAAAAAAAAAGTCAAAACTGAAGTTACATAACGTTGTGAAAGTGTGAAATTGATTCCACAACGTTATCTAACTTCAGTCCTGAATTTTTCTTTTCAGGAAGACTTGATCCCCAGAGAAGGGCGACTGGTTATATATGTCCACAAATTGTCAAGATTTTTTGTCACTCTAACATGGCTCTTGTCATATGTATGTATTAGATGGTGGAAAGATCTTGGTTTGGCTAAGAAGTTGGGATTTGCAAGAGACCAACCAGTTAAATGGTACATTTGGTCCATGGCATGCCTCACGGATCCAAGCTTGTCAGAGCAAAGAATTGAAGTCACAAAACCAATATCACTCATCTACATTATTGATGACATTTTTGATGTTTATGGGACACTCGATGAACTCACTCTCTTTACAGAAACTATTACTAGGTATGCATATATGCACTGACAAAGTATATATGATCATGAACCTAGCTAGAAAAAACTTATAATATTTTTCTCAAAAAATCTCCAAAATTTAAGTAAATTTCAATGGTTGTAGATGGGATCATGCTGCTAGTGAAAAACTGCCGGATTATCTGAGAATATGTTTCAAAGCTCTTGATGATATCACTAATGAAATCAGCTACAAAGTTTTCAAGGAGCATGGATATAACCCTGTACACTCCCTACGAAAAGCGGTACGTATATTATATATAAACCATTGTAGAAAATAATAATCAACCATAGAAAGTTTCATCAACTAATTAACAGTTTCAAGATTTGTTTTTGTTTGCTGCAGTGGGCAACTTTGTGCAATGCCTTTTTAGTTGAAGCAAAATGGTTTGATTCAGGTCACTTGCCAAAGGCTGAAGAGTACTTGAAAAATGGGATTGTGAGTTCAGGGGTACATGTGGTATTAGTTCACATCTTCTTTCTGCTGGGTCAGAATATAACAAGCAAAAATGTGGACCTTATTGACAACAACCCAGGCTTAATATCTTCCACTGCGACAATTCTTCGTCTCTGGGATGACCTAGGCAGTGCCAAGGTAACATCAATGAAGTCCCTACATGTATCTTTATTGAATTACGAAAGTGGTATGTGAAATACTCATGACCACTTATATCTTTATTGAATTAATAGGCTTCTCTCAACCCTTTTTCTATTTTCACGTTTAAAAATGATGATACACGTGTTATTGTATAGTAAATTTGCTATATCACCGAATGCTTTTCCAATTCTTTCAAATTTTAAAAATGATAGATACACGTTTGTATTAGTTTTCACATGTTACTATATTTCATAAAAACACGTGTCTTAGACAATGCTAAGGTAACATTAAGGAAGACGCATATGTCTTTATTGAATTAAAGTGACATGTGATGATGTGAAATACTCACAACCACTTATATATTTTTTTTGAGTGGGGTGTTAAATATTATACAGATTCTGCATGGTTATAGTTAATTAGTTAGTTACAAGGATGGTTATTTGTAAATGCATTATAAATAAAGTAAAATTCATTGCAGGATGAGAATCAGGAAGGTAAAGATGGATCATACATATACTACTACATGAAGGAACACCAAGACTCCACTGCTGAAGATGCAAGAAATCATGCTATCGATAAGATTTCGGATGCCTGGAAGGGACTTAACAGGGAATGCCTCTCCCCGAATCCATTTTCGACATCTTTCACTAGAGCTTCTCTGAATCTTGCTAGAATGGTTCCATTGATGTATGGTTATGATGACAACCAACGGCTTCCGATCCTCGAGCAGTATATTAAGTCCCTTCTCCATGAAAATACAGATCTTCCGGGAGTGTATTAAGTTCCTACTTTATGATTATAATTTAGTGAAGAAGTCCGAAAATGTCAAAAAAAAAAAAAATTACAGACACCAATAATGTTACGAGTTTGTTAGAACTGGACAAGATCAATTAGGACGGTTGATAATGCAATTTCCACTGTTAGGAGGGGTTTCTCCGGTCTAATAGGATTGTATACTCCAATGGAGCTTTGAAGAAAAATGTGTTAAATCCAAGTTAATATATATATATATATATATATATATATATGTACCTAGATAAAATATGATTGAAGTGTTATTATTATGGTTTAATTTCTATAAATAAAAGAAGACTAATTAGCCTCTCAAAACATAATTAGTTATCAAATTGATACACTGTTGTGAAAATGACAAGACAATTTTTTTACTAAATTATTGCTAGCCTTGGATCCCGTCCGTACATTCGTACAATAATGAATTTTGTAATATTCTTGACTAAAGTGGAATCAAAATTCTCCTGCTTGCTTTCTGGTTCTAGTACAAAAGTTAAGATAATATAAAACAGGGAAAATTGCAATCCAAGCCCTTGAGGTTTTACACAAAGAATACCAGTTTTTGTGTTAATAATGCAAAGGAAACTTTGACAAGGTTGAAAATAATGTTGGACCGAGTAGACATGGCGAAACCACTTGGAGGCCTTGCCCCTCCTGGCCCAACATTTTATTATATTTTATAAAATATAGTTATATTTTATACATTTCGACTTTATATTTGTTGCTATTTATTTTCATTTTAAAAGATTTGTTGCTATGAACCCCACTTCCCCTAAAATTAAAGAAGTTGGCTTCACATTCGGTATAGAATTTGTGTAATATAATGTTCATATTACCGTTAAGGTATTTAATTTAATCAATTATTATAATATTATTTTAATAATAAATAATTTTTTTTAAAATACTTCTTCCCCTCCGAAAACCGAAGATTTCCTCCATTTTTGGAGGAGATTAACTCTTGAGGTCATCATTCACGTTGTTTATATTAATGTCATGATTTATGTTATCGTATTATCGATTTCATTTCAAAAAATTTAAACTACTATTATCGAGTTCTTGTAAGTTTATTTGCTTTGCAACAATATATGATATATCATCACTTAATTTTCTCAATCACATGCCTTTTGTATCTCAAGGTCAATATTATATTTGACACTCAAAACTGAGCAGTTGCACAGCTCAAGTTCCGTGACTTCTGTCCAATAAGAACTATAAAATTCGATTAAATGTAGAATTTTCTGCTAAAATTATTTAAAACAATGAAAAGAAAAAAAAAAACACAATTACAAAATGGAGCATGTAAGCATTGTTTAT
Source organism: Dipteronia sinensis (assembly GCA_033220585.1). NCBI lineage: Eukaryota > Viridiplantae > Streptophyta > Magnoliopsida > Sapindales > Sapindaceae > Dipteronia > Dipteronia sinensis. Next base: position 17,131,691 of record CM065644.1, on the reverse strand, counting down.
GACAGTCATTTGTTGAAAAACTTTATAAACAAACTCTTATATCTTTGTTTTTTTTATTTATTTATCAAAATTAGTTATTTCAAATCAATTTTTTAATTTTTTGTGCGATGTGTCATGTTTTGATTGGGCACTATAATTTTTATAGAGTAATGATATTTACGATCGATTATATATATTTTTACCCTTAGATCAGTTAGTCAATAGCTAATCAATATATTCTAAAGTACTTTAGTACAATTAGGGTGCGTTTGTTTCCCTGTATTGCGCTGTATTAGCAAGTCAAACCTTATTAGATAATGCAACTCTTGTGTTTGGCTGTATTAGCAAGTCAAACCTTATTAGATAATGCAACTCTTGTGTTTGGCAAGACATTTGGTATTGTATTAGTTAATGCCAACAATGTCTCTAATACAGCATCTGCTGTATTAAATAATACCAACCAAATAGGTGGGTTTACGTTGTATAACATTTTGGTTTTTTATTTTAATAACTCTTTATAATAAAAAATTTTGTTTCTTAAAACTCTAATCACAAAAAAAAAATGATTTTTTTTTTATCAACCCCAGAATTCAGATTTTCAGATTATCAATCCCAGGTTTTCATATTAAATATTCCAAATTTCTTCATCAATATAAGAAAAAAAATTAAAAAACCTCCATCTTCAACCCAAACCCAGAAAACTCAACCCAAATCAAATCCAAAAAATGCAAAAAAAAAAAAAAATACATCACTCTTGAAGAGCCCAAAAATCTCCAGTTGAATTTTTGTAAGTTCGTAGGCACTAACAATGGTAGAACAAAATTTGATAGGTCGTGCTCTACGATATCCTGCAAAAAATAAGAAGGTAGAATGGAGCGAGATGGGGTGTTCCGCTGGGGACTCTCTGATGCTCGAGTTAGACAATTTATCAACAAGTAAAATAATTTCAAATCAACAATTAAACTGAATAAAATCTAAATCAAACCGTAGATAAAATTGGTCGAGTCCTGGGTGTTGTCGTTCAGAGAGCCTTATGTTCGCTTGGACTGAGCGTTTAACAAATTAAATTGCTGGGAGGAGATGAGACAAGACCGTCGTTGATCTGTTTAGAAGAAGTGATATATTGTGTTGGAGTTTATTTATCAAAGTTCATAAACCGAGAACAAATCGAACCAAATAACAATAAACTTTTTTGGAATGGTTTGAACATGGAGTAATATTATATTAAAAGACAAATCAGTTGTTAACTGATGTAGATCGAGATAGTAAATTTTGGAGGACTTGTTTCCCCTTTGTTTTGTGTGCGTGGGTGGAAGAAAAAAATCTCTCTTTTGAATGCAGGGGGAGCCTCCTATTTATAGCTGGAGAGAGCCATTCGACTGAAGGTCTGTTCTACATGATCCCCAAAATCTCGGTTACAGACCGTGGAGGTGAGAAATTCTTCAATATCTCGAAAATCTTGAAAATTTGGAGTTGCTGTTGAAGTGCTAACTTAATCCAATCTTAGACTTGGTCAAAGCTGATCACAACTGCCTAGGCCTATCTTCCATTGGGTCTTAATATTTGGGCTGTGCTATTTTTGGTTGCTACAGTTAGCCCCCCACTCTATGAGTTGAAGCCTTCAACTTAGAGAATGGATTCTTGCGTTGAACTGTCTACAAGACAATTGTTGGTAGTTTTCAATGTTAGTTGAATTGAAACATCGTGGGTTGGATTCAGTAGCCCCATTATTCCGTAATGAACTACTAAGAAGTTGTTTGAACTTGTTCATTTTTCCATTTTTTTAAGACATTAGTCGATCGACAGTGTTGAGCGTTATCTGTAGCTCGACGTAGAGTGAAATATGGAAAGCTCGACTCCACGTAGAGCGAAATTTGCTGAACGCTCGATGTTGAGTGAAATTTGTAGAACGAATTTTTTTATTTTTTTATTTTTTCTAAGGATCGTAACTTGATCCTATTTCGTAGAGCGCTCGAAGTGGAACGAAATTTGAGCTCGACATGTAGCGAAATTTGGGTTCGACATGGAGCGAAATTTGAAGAGCTCGACATAAAGCAAAATTTGAGCTCGACATGGAGTGAAATTTGAGTTCGAGACGACATTGAGCGAGACTTGGAGAGCTCAGCATAGTGCGAAGTTTGAGCTCGACATGGAGCGAAATTTGGGCTCGACATGGAGCGAAATTTGAACTTGACTCGACATGGAGCAAGACTTGGAGAGCATTAGCTTAGAGCGAAGTTTGAGCCCGATATGGAGATATGGAGCGAGACTTGGAAAGCTCGTCATAGTGCAAAATTTGAGTTCGACAAGGAGCGAAATTTGGGCTCAACTCGACATGGAGCGAAACTTGGAGAGTTCGTCATAGAGCGAAGTTTGAGCTCGACATGGAGCAAAATTTGGGCTCGACTCGACATGGAGTGAGACTTGGAGAGCTCGTCATAGAGCAAAATTTGAGCTCTACATGGAGCGAAATTTGGGCTCGACTCTACATGAAGCGAGACTTGGAGAGCTTAACATGGACCAAAATTTGGGCTCGACATGGAGCGAAATTTGAACTCGACTCGACATGGAAAGAGACTTGGAGAGCTCGTCATAGAGAGGAGTTTGAGCTCGACATGGAGCAAAATTTAGGCTTGACTCGTCGTAGATCGAAGCTTGGAGAGCTCTTCATAGAGCGAAATTTGAGCTCGACATGGAGCGAAGTTTGGGCTCAACTCGACATGGGGCAAGACTTGGAGAGCTCGTCATAGAGAGAAGTTTGAGCTCGACATGGAGATAAACTTGGGCTCGACTCGACATGGAGCGAGACTTGGAGAGATAGTCATATAGCAAAATTTGAGCTCGACTCGACATGGAGCGAGACTTAGAGAGCTCAGCATAGAGCGAAGTTTGTGCTCGACATGAAGTGAAATTTGGGCTTGACATGGAGCGAAATTTGAACTCAACTCGACATGGAGCGAGACTTAGAGAGATTGTTATAGAGCGAAGTTTGAGCTCGATATGGAGTGAAATTTGGGCTCGATTAGATATGGTGCGAGACTTGGAGAGCTCGTCATAGAGTAAAATTTGAGCTCGACATGGAGCGAAATTTGGGCTCGACTCGACATGGAGCGAGACTTGAAGAGCTAGTCATAGATCAAAGTTTGGGCTCAACATGGAGCGCGAAATGTAGCTCGACGGAGATCCATTATATAGCAAATTTCAGCTCAACTTGGAGCACGATATGTAGCTCGACGGAGAGCCATTACATGACGAATTTTGACTCGACTCGACGGAGAGCCATTACATGGAAAATTTCTGCCTGACTAGACGGAGATCCATTACATGGCGAGTTTCGACTCGACTCGACTCGATGGAGAGCCATTACATGACAAATTTCTACCCGACTCGACGGAGAGCCATTACATGGCGAAGTTCGGCTAGACTTGATGGAGAGCCATTACATGACAAATTTCGGCTCGACTCCACGGTGAGCCATTACATGGCAAATTTTGGTTCGACTCGACGGAGAGCCATTACATGGAAAATTTAGGCTCGACTTGACGAAGAGCCATTACATGGAAAATTTCTACTCAATTCGACAGTGAGCCTTTACATGGCGAGTTTCAACTCGACACGACAGAGAGCCATTACATGGCAAATTTAGGCTTGACTCGACCAAGAGCCATTACATGGAAAGTTTTTGCTCGATTCGACAGTAAGCCTTTACATGACAAGTTTCGGCTCGACTCGATGGAGAGTGATAACATAATGAATTTTGGCTCGACTTGGAGCACGAAATGTAGCTCGACGAAGAGAGATGACGTAATGAATTTCAGCTTGACTTGGAGCACGAAATGTAGCTCGACGGAAAGAGATAACATAATAAATTTTGGCTTGACTTGGAACATGAAATGTAGCTCGACGGAGAGCGTTACTCATAACTCGATGTAGAACGATATTTCGGTGTAGAGCGTTAGCTCGACTCGACATCGTTATTACCTGTGGAACATAATAATAATAAAACTGTGTAACATGTATCGTGTCGTCCCAATAATGTGGTTGTGACATCACAATTGTTTTGTAGACCCACATAGGGTGTAAAAGTCATGCTTTGACTTATAGCACTCAATTGGACTTTCATCAAGCCACAAGCTATGTGTAGCTCGACAAAGGAATTCAAATTGTGACTTTGGTTTACAAACCGGGCCGTAGAGTATTCAATATATTTCGTTGAATGTCGCTCGACGTGGAGCTTAACATAAATCCAACTAATTTACAGTAGAATAATTTGAATTCTATCAAGGAGAACAAAAACTCGATAGAGTAATGGATTCAACTTATAGCTATAGTTTGACGTGGAATATTGCTATTTTTTTGTTCTTCGAAGAGCATTGATACATAACATTTTATAACGTCGCTTGGCGTAGAGCACAACAATTTCACAAGTAATTGAGACTTCAGAATTTCATCTGTAGTTCAACATATCTCAAAAGTGTGAAGGTTTTAACTTTATTCAATAAGTCGTAGTCGTAGCTCGTCATGAAGATGTTTTAGTGGATGTCAACTTGACCGTGTTTCAATACTTTATTTTTTCGGCGTAAGACATCAAGAATAATCTGTAATTGTGGCTCGTCGTAGATCAAGAATTACAGCTTTAAATTAATGGATCATAGCTTAATATAAAAGGATCCAGATGTTTGTTGACCAGTGGAGATTTAGAGATAGTTCTCCTTGTAGATTGATCGAATGTTGTACATGGTTAGTCATGGTTGCATGAGGGTAGGTTGATTTCTACTCTTGTCTGACCAGTTGAGTATTGAGATTCATTGGAGAGGGTGATTGAGCCATTTCGTATGACGTATAATTGATCGGTCCTAACTACACACCGTATGACTCCCGCAATAGTACGAGGTCGGAATGTAGTATAATGACAAAGTAGGGATCGTTCCCACAGGGACTAAGGATTCGATTACTGGATTTCGTTGGTTTTGCACACTATTTAGACAATCGAAATTGAAAGTTTCCAGATTTTAAAATTAATTAACTCTAAAACAATTAAAAACACAAACTACAATTAAGAAATGAATGTGGTAATATGATGAAAACGTGCTAGAATTCGAATCCACCTCACCCTTCAAATTAGACGCTCAACTCACTTAAACTCTCAATTGTTCAAGTATAAATTATATATTCGTGTTCCCTAAATTGATTTCTAATCTCTCTCGATGCTTTAGAAATCTCATCCACACATACAAAATATGTGTAAATTCATTAAACTCTATGGAACACACACATGAATCCTATATGTTAGCCTAGTGATACTCTCACTTTCTAGTCCTATATAGTGAACATTTTGCCTATCATGTGATCATTCATAATGATGGCCAATCAAGATAAAATCATTAAGCATTAATGGTGGCAATTCGGGCCGGGCCGGCCCATCCGGACCGGGCCCGTTAGGCCCATGTGGTAAATGGGCCGGGCCGGGCCGGCCCGACAGATGGAAGAAGGGGGCCGGTCCGGGTCCGAGGCCCGTGTGAGGGCAGGCCGGCCCGGGCCTTGGCGGGCCGGCCCGTTAAGGCTTTAACGGGCCTGTAACGGGCCGGCCCGTTAAAGGCCCGTCGGGCTTCCAATTTATTATTATTTTTTATTAATTCAATATTTTTTTTATACATTGTAATAATTTTGAGTAATTAATGTAATAATTTTAATATGAAATATAATATTATTCATTTCATACAACACTTAATTAGTTTTCGATGAATAATATTTTTGTAATTTCATATTGAATTTGTGGTGAGATACTGAAATGTATAAATTACAAATCATGATTGCCTCATTAAAAACCTTACCAAGAAAAACCCAATGGGATATACTAACCTTAAAATACTAAATAATAATAATTACAACCTTAAAAAGTTATTAATAACAAAAGTAAAGAAGTAGACATACTAACCTTAAATTGGAGGCTTGAGAGTGTTGAATTAATTAATCAATTGGATACCTAACAACATAACAAATAATAACATTAGTTGTAAACATATTAATAATACTTAATAATTAAATAACAAATGAAAGTTAATTAAAAAAAAATAAACAAGACAATACCTTAGAGTAAGAGACTAAGAGTCTTAGAATATGTAGAAACTAGAGAGTGGAAGGTATGTTAATATATAATATATAATGTATGATGTATAGTATATTAGTATAATAGTATATAGTATATAAATAATATATTAAATAAATAAAATAAATTTCAAAATAGTTGAAAGAGTGAGTGAGAGATGTTGGAGATTGTAGAGAATGGAGAGAATAAGAGAGTAGGGAAGTAGAGAAAATGTAGAGAATAAGGTGAGGGTGATGGGGTATTTATAGGAAAAAGTTAGGTGAGGGTATAATTGGAAAAAATTGTAAAAGATTTAAAAAACGTAATATTTAAAAGTTTTGAATATTTTCCCCCCCTAACGGTCACCAACGGTAACCTGGCTAATTACAAAAGCCACCCTTCAATACAAATTTAAAAAATAAATTAAATTTTTTTTTTGGGCAGTGGGCTTCGCGGGCCTACACGGGCCCGTCCCGGTTTTCTGAAATGGGGGCCCGGCCTGGCCCGCCAGCTAAACGGGCTTGGGCCTGGCCCGTTTAGCTGGCGGGCCGGGCCGGGCCAAGCCCGCCAAAAAACCGGGCCGGGCCGGGCGGCCTGTTTGGGCCCGGCCCAAATTGCCACCACTATTAAGCATGCAAAACATTCATATAACTACACAAGCACATGTAGAGAAATTCAAGGAGTCATTTATATGGATTAAGGGCTCGGTTTTATCTTGCTCTAGCACAAAAGAGTTTAGCTCATATTACACATGAAAGTCATACAAGATAGCAAATAAATACAGGCCATGCCAAATACAAGAAGAGTTAAAGATAGAGTTCAAGAAATAAACTAACTGAAGATCTCCTCCTTGCAAGTGCTTAGCTCTAATGGCTTCCTTCTTCCAAGAATCCAACTCCTAGCTATTCCAAGATGGCTTGATGATCCTTCAAAGTCAAGAGAGAGCTCAAGTTTCCGCTAGGAGAGAGAGAAGTGTTCTTCTTTCTTTTGGAGAGTGTTGTTGTGAAAAGAATGTAGAGAAAAATCAAGAGAGCAAGAATAATGTCTAGAGAGTGGAGAATGAGAGAGAGAGCCCAACGGTGGAGGCTTTTCTTCTAGCACCATAATTCAACTCAAAAGGTAGAGACAAGAGCATTAATTCAGCATGGGCAATCCTATCTCAAGTCAAAATATAATCCCTTATTTCTCTCTTCCACATGGTTGGGATCTCTTTTGGTTCCCTACCATCATACCCAAGCTAGATGTAGGGATAAGACAATATTAATATAAAAAGAGATCCCTTTCAGTTCTCAACAGGAGACTATAAAACATAGCCCCACAAAACCAGGACTTTGGGGCAGAAAAAGTTGAATTTGGACCATTGACTTCTGTTTTTGCAGTATGATTCTGCGGTACACTTAGATGAACGTACAGTGGAACTATTTTGTTGCACTTACTACCAACTTCCGCGGTACGCATACAGCGGAAATGCTTCATTGCCCACTGAATTCCTCGTTTCGCTCCATAAATCTCCTGAATCCGCATCAGGACTTCCCTAGATTAAAAAGGACATGCACATACTATTTGGACTATTAAACGATGGAATTTACATGAAAAATGAGAGCAAAATATAGGAAATGAGGGGGCATGCCAAGCATAAAAATGGACCTATCATATACCCCCAAACCTACATTTTGCTCGTCCTCGAGCAAGATCTGATGCAAAAATGTGAAAACAAAGCTAAAGATATATCTACGTACTTTCCTATCGAGTCAACTGAAGATCGAGATGCAAAGTTGGGTAAACCAAATGCAAACACAAGCATGCTAAGACCATTGAGTAAAGGTAAGAGAAGTGCATGCCAAGATGCTACAACACGAAGGATTGCAATTCAAGACTACGCTGTGACCTTAGCTCTAAAAGTATCGAACACAAGAGTCGTATGACTGTATTTCACCTCGACTCTAAAACTCATTGGATTTCATCTCATTTTCCGCACAGAACGTAGGCTCACTTTTCAAACATATGTGCGTGTTGAAGTTATGCAAGAAAAGATTTAGAAATATAAGAATATGAAAATATTTTAAACGCTTATGTTTAGGAGTAATTTTGTAGAACATAATTAGACACTAAAAACTTTGACAGACCACTGTGGCAACAGATTTAAGCAAGTCCCTTCCTAAAGATCAGCTAGGACTTCTATTTGGCTCAAAAGGAATTGTCATTATTTAGTGATAGCAAGGCTGGGTAGATACGGAGATGAGGGAAGCCAATGATCATGCAAGGATTCATTTATGCGCCTTGTGCACTTACCATTTAAAAGCACAATTGACTACACAAACATTTACAAAATACAACTTGTATCTTTTTGACAATTTGAAAGACCTTTTTTTTTTTTGTAGATAATGAGTTAAATATTCAAGCTCCAATTATTTCTACCAAGCCATGATCAAGGCAAAAAGGGTTGGTTTTGTGTTTGGAATTAGGTGGTTTAGTGTGAAATATGGGAATGCCATTTATGTTGGTTCATATACGTACACACGACTATGAGACGTGTTTAAGCCATTTAATGGTTGCATACATATGCCTACTTCATCTCTTAAAGGCATGGGACAAGCGAAAACGAAACCACGGCGAAACCCAAATGACTCAAGCTCAAAAGCGTCTAATTCAATTTAATATCTCCTAGATGCCTACTGGATGAGTGTTTAGAGATGCCAATAAAATTATCACTCAAATGACGCACTATGGGCTCTGAATACGCAAATGGGTAGTCTCCAATAATGGTCTGGACATCTTAAGCACACTACCCTCTTTACTGGGACACTCAGAGTCTGGTAGGATGTGTGAAAGCCATGTGGTGCAGCTTTGGCGAGCACAACCCTAGTGACATAAAACATGCAAAAATTGCTTGAAAAGGCCGACCCAAAAGCATCTCAAGTAAGCAGACTAAACTGCTCTGGAATTTGACTAGAAAGGCAAGAAAGACGGCCAAAACCTCATGTATTATTTATTATTATTTAGCGGCCGTGTGGCCGTACCGCCAATACCCCCAAACCTAAGTCTAACATTGTCGGCAATGTTATCAAAATTTCAGAAAATTGGCCAAAGCACTTAGACAGAGAAATACTACCAAGAACAACCTAAAATAAAAAGAAAAACAAACTAAAATATCCGAAACAACTAAACTTGCAAAAATCTAGCAAAACATCCAGAATATCCAAAATAAAGCAAAAACTAGAAGTCATGCGAGTAACTAGCAAATCTGAAAGTAAAGATGGTTAGCGAAATTCAATCCAAGCAAAAACTGTAAACTGTGCGGCTCTACACATGCTCCTTTCCTTTTGATAGCCGTGCTGCCTCTCCCTCAGCTCTAATCCTCTCTGCCTCTGCTGTAGCTATTTGAGCAGCATGGGACTCAAAAATAGCAATACCAGCAGCAGGTGCAGCTGACTTCCTCCTCACATACGGGGTAGACCCATCTCCTTCCGGATAGCAGCAGCATCATCTCTCTGATCTCTCATCTCAGCCTCAAAGAAGTCCATCCTCGTATGAAACATCTCTGACCGCTCATTCTCCTAGGTCACTCTTGACATTTTTCATGTTGAGCTGGATGCCCTGCACAACCTCTAAAATTTGGTTCAGGATAGACCCTCCGGAAGGAGCCTCGTAATCCATACCATCCTTTTCCGACTCTGTATCCAAACCCTCAAAGTCAAATTCAGCCTCTGCCTCTGTGTCCTCAAGACCAGACCCGACAGCACTAGACTGTCCCTTAGAAACTCTTGGCCTTTTCTTTCCCTTAGTCTTGATAGTGATGTCCTGCCAAGATCTCAAATTGAGGTCACCCATTGTGTTGGACTTTAACTCATCAGTTTCCAGCTCTGGAACTTCAGATTTCCTCAGAAGAGCAGTGATAAAGCTGGGAAACACTATCGCCTTCAGCTTTGCATTTGGACGCACATTGATAGTGCCATCGTCAATAATAGCACCCAAAATCACCTATCATATATCTATCATCTGCTTTGTCACATAGCAAAGGAGCAGCTCAGCTCTAGGAACTGACAATGTAGATCTGTGGAGGGCTGGCATCAGTGAGAAGGTGTGGAAAACATTCTAGAAGGCCAACAATTGAGGGAGTTGAGATTGCTTCAATTCATGGCTGATGTCCCAACTGTCGTCGTCCGTTCCCCGAAGTGCCTTAGCTAGTCCACTCTTGGTCAACTAAGACCCTGAGAATCCCTTGTCAAGATCAGAATAATTCGGAGTGCCAAAATGTGCGTTGATGATGGTGGGCGTAATCTGAACTTGCATTCCTCTCACCAAAAATGCCCCACCAACCTTGAACATCTCTGGGTCCATGCTTGCATAAAATTCCTTCGCTATAGTGGCATTTGCTAGACTCGGGATCTTGACAAAATTCTCCCACTTGTGCTGTCTCCTTGTCTCTGGAATGGTGGCATTCTTGAGGTCATCCAAGTAAATGCCCCGCTAGAAAATGAACCGAGACATATCCAGCTTAGCCATTCTCTTCTGGTAATCATGATTCCACACACATATTGCATGGCCTCTGAACGTAGATCCCACTTTTCTCTTCTTAGTAGGAGTGGTTTTCTTTGCACCTGGCTTACCCATAATTTCAACCGTGTTGCTTCAGTTTGCAAAAAAAAAAAAAATGTACACCACAATTCACACAAAGGCACAACCACACTTTATATAACACTTCAAAATATTCAACAATGCTCTGCATTGCTCCCCCAACAATCGCCCATAATCCATTCATTCCACCAACATCCAATTCAAACCATAATCAATGTCAAAGCATCAACAACATCCAACTCCAACAACACACAGCTTCGAGCCACACACACAATAATCCACTAACCAATTATACTCATTCACAAACCAACTAAAAAAAATTATAAACCATAAACAAAACCCATATTTATCACTTATTCGAAAATCAACCAAAATCAAACTAACAAAATTACCCAAATTCGAATTTAAACCAAAATCATACCATAAACCATACGTCAATAACTCAAACAAACACGAAGCAACAAACCCAAGCATTTCATGCATCAATTAAGGCACTAAATTCACAAGAACACCTAATATATCAATCTCAAACAAAAGCCCTAAATTTGGAACCTTAACCAACGAATTCGAAAAATCCATGCCCTAAATCGTTCAAATCAAGAAAAAATAGAGGCTAGGATGCGATTATTCGACAAAAATAAAAGATTTGGGGTTCAGATACATACCTATCAAGCTTGATGGAGAACTTGAGAGAGAGAAATTTGAAATTTTTGAGAGAGAGGGAAATGAAGAGAAACTGTCGCAAACTGACTTGATATAACGTTATTTTTCAGTTTCCGCGGTACGCTTAGACCAAAGGTATCGCGGAATTGTAACTTTTACCTCAAAACACAGTCGTTTCACTAAGTGGGTGGTTCTGCGGTATGCCATAAGCGGTTCACTTAGATGAACGAACCTCAGAAGTTCATAGTGGGTATATTAAAAATTTCCGCGATTCAGACTCGGTACGTGGATTGGTCTGACGCGGTACACTTAAAAGAAACCCTAAAATTTTTTGCTTCTTCATTCTGTTCGTGCATTTCTCGAACCCAACTGCAATCCAACCTTGCTTACAGGCTTGCATACTTAAAAAAACTCACAAAATAACATCAAATACAAGGGATAAAGTGGCTCATTAAGTAAAAGGAAAACATAAATAGACTTAAATAATCCGAAAATTAAACTAAAGCTAACTACTATCTACATTGGTGGTACATTTCCCTTGGTCTTCTAGTTAGGTCTATGGAGGTGGATTACTTCCACGTTTCCTTCCTCTTCAAGCTCCCTATAGATTTTCAACGGTTGCCCAATTACCTTGAAACTTTCTTTTGCATTATTCTCAATCTCCACACCTCCGTTCGGAAAGACTTCCTTCACCGTAAATGGTCCTGTCCATCGACTCTTGAGCTTGCCTAGAAATAATCTCAATCTTGAATTAAATAACAACACCTTGTTGCCAACCGCTGGTCATGCCACCTTTTCGCTCTTTACTTGTAAATCCTTGAGCTTTCATATGCTTCAAGCCGTATTTCCTCATCCTCAATAAGTTGTAACATTCTCTTCGCTCTGGCATCTTTCATTTTAAAGTTTGAAGCTTTAATAGCCCACCATGCTTTATACTCCAACTCGAATGGTAGATGACAAGCCTCCCCATAGAAAAGTCGGAATGGTGACATGCCTATACGAGTTGAAATACTACAAACGTGTGTCTAACAACCTAGGGGGGGTGAATGGGTTTTGATTGATTTATTACCAACTTTTTGACTTAAGCAATTTTAATAACGCTACCTCATATTAGCAATCAATCAAACCAAAATAAAATTGGGGAAAACAATAAAAACACAAAGATTGATTTATGTGAGAAACCCTCCAACTGGGCAAAACTCACGGCTATCCTTCTAGCCACACACGATCCTCAAATCTACTATTTGAATGTAAGTTTACAACCTAGGTTGACCTCTAGTCACACCATTCTTGGTCACTAACCCTTTCACTCTACCCAACGGGCCTTTAATAGTGATCGTAAACCAAAAGCTTGTGCACTAATCCACTTAGTCACAAGGCTTAACAATACTTGAAGAGATTAAGCAACCTATGTGAATATATGACAATATTATAATATGCAATTAATGCTAGGTTACACTAAATGCTTATATAGGGATTTAAAGATGTCAATAAGTGCAAATCCTAGATATCAATATCTAAATGCAAATGCAAGAAGAATTAGCTAGAGGGCAAAATGGTCATAAATACAAGCTATCAATGAACATATATTCTCAACCAACAACCAACAACTCAATCATGTTATAAATTCCATTCAACACAAAGACATGAATTAAATCAACATATGCGGCTAAAACTAGGCAAATAAGAATACAAATAAATGCAAAGAGATTTAGAGCATGTTCAAGTTACCTAATTAATGAAAACAAGAAGAATCCATGATGAGATGATGCTTGAAGGTTGCTAAATACACATGGATTGGTGTTTGGTTGAGTAAATGTGGGTTCTTGGAGCTCTCTCTCTTTCTTGGAGTCACTTTCTCTCACTAAGGAAATAAAATTTCAGAGCTCTAGGTTATAATGGGGAAGAAGATGACATATATATAAGAAACAAATGAGTTGTCGTGAAAAGATGAAAAAGTCCTTAATAGTGTTATTCGGCGGTCAAATCGACGGTCAGGTACACCGCCGAGTCAGTCGCCTATCGAGAGCAGAAAGCACCAGGTGCAATTCTGCAGTTAGTTCTGCGGCAAGGACGGTCGTCGAATTGACCGCCGAAATTAACTAGATCTACTGGAGTAATTTAGCGATTTGTTCGACGGTCAGAGGCCAACCGCCGATTCGACCGCCAAATGAAGACAATACTATTGTCTTCAAATGGCGGTTCATTCAACTGTCAGTCCAACCGTCAATTCCCAAAAATGGATAATCGACACCGGTCGACCAATGCGCTAAAAACAAGCACACCAACGTGTAAGCGCAAACATTTCCGAACACACAACTGGAAACGAACCATGGAACGGGTTCTTTAAAGTTCAAAGATGAATCTCTATCAAGAGGTTGAATGACCTCTTTATCATAACTTGACTTCACCTCAATTGAAGTCTCATCATCCTTCTCCAAAGAAGAATCATGAACCACATCAACCTCCTCATCATGGTCACTAGTTCTAGGCCTATAATCATCTATGACAACATTGGATGATTCCATGACACTATGGTTTTCAAATTGAACACTCTATAGGTCTTATTATTAAGGGCATAGCCAATGAAAATTCCCTCATCAAACTTGCCAAATTGATCTCGGTCATTAAGGATGTAACATTTGCTTCCAAATGAGTGGACGTAGCTAACATTTGGCTTCCTACCCTTCTACAATTCATAGGAGGTTTACCTAGTACCTGGTCTTAGGAAGACTCTATTTCCTATGTAGCAAGAAGTGTTGACGGCCTCGGCCCAAAGGTTCCTAAGGACATTGTTGCTAAGCAATACCACACAGGTCATCTCTTGAAGGACCTTATTCTTCCTCTCAACAACCCCATTTTGTTGAGGAGTTCTAGGGGCCGAAAATTCATGAGAGATGCCTAAGCTATTGCAATAGCTTTCAAAACAAGAATTCTAACATTCTCTCCCATGATCACTTCTGATTTTTTTAATGCTTTTGATGTGTGAGTTCTTTTCATTTTGAATTTTAGTGCAAAGCATTTGTAATTTTTCAAAAGTTTCAGATTTTTCTCTAAGAAAATATGTCCATGTAAATTTAGAGAAATCATTAACACAAACAAAAATGTATATCTTGCCACCGAGACTCTCAGTTTGTATGGGACGCATAAGGTCCATATGTAGAAGCTATAATGGCTCCTTGGTGGCGAGATACTTGCCTTTCTTGTGCATGATTTTGGTTTATTTCCCTTGTTGACAAGGTCCACAAACACCATCGACTTTCTTCCCAAGCTTAGGGAGGCCACACACAACCTTGAACTTATCTAAGATCCTCAAATCTCGATAGTTCATGTGGCCAAGTCTTTGATGCCACAACTTAACTTCCTCACACTTGGACATGTTACAAGAGATAACACTAGCTTTAAGACAATAGCAATTGTCACTAGATCTCTTTCCTTTTAGTAAGGTTTGTCTACTTGGCATTAAAATAGAGCAATCATTTTTGTTAAATAAGATGGAGAGTCTATCATCATTAAGATGAGAAATGCTTATAAGATTGGCTTGCAAGCCATCAACAAGTAAAGCATTGGCCAATGAGGGTAAATCGGAATGGAAATGGTTCATTTCCCTATGACTTTCTTTCTAGATCCATCATCGAAGGTGACAAATCCTCCATCCTCCATGACAAGAGATTCAAAAAAACTCTTGTTCCCTGTCATATGCCTAGAACACCCATTATCCAAATACCAAGTGTTAAAGGCATTTGTCTTCAAGGAAATTTGAGCCACATAGCAAAAGTATTCATCTCTTCTAATCCACCTAGGTAAAACATTCTTTTTCCTAGTGGTCTTAGTCACATTGACTCTAGATTCTCTAGGAACATACAAATTGACTCTAGATTTCCTAGGAACATGCATTGTTGCTCTAGCTCTATTTCTTTCAATCATGCTCTAAACTCTACACATTTTAATGTATTTGAAGTAATTAGGTCTAATGTGACCATCAATACCACAAAAATGACAAGTGGGAATAAAGTAAGAAGTCATACCATCCCTTTGTGAGTACAAAAGGGTTTTCCCACGTCCTTGAACTTGCCTTTGGTGTTGGATTGGTTCTCTACTCCCTTGTTAAGTTGGAGTAGATTGCGTCATTGGTTGAACTTACATGACTTGACTTTTGCTTGGTGGGATTTTGGTTGTGGAAAGCTTGCTTGTGGAGCTCTCATTTGTTGAGCTTGAGCTTGTCCTCTTGATGTTGTCTTCATTTGGACACCTTTTGAGCATTCTTCTAGTTCAATCTTCTTCCTAGGATGTTGTGGGGGGGGGGGGGAATACTATTTGCTCTCCATGCTTTTGACAAACACGGTCTTGTTTGAGGATGAGGTCTCCTTGTCATCTTCATAACCAAGACCCTTCTTATCACTTGGTTTTTTGCCGACTCCTAACATGTGGTCAAGTTTCTTCGTGCTTGAATTCATCTTAGCAATAATTTCTCTTGCTTCTTCAAGCTCATTTTCCATCAATGCCTCAATCCTCTTTGCAATCTTCACCGCTCCATTCAAGTGAGTAACTTTGTTTGATAGACTTCTTTGAGTCTTCGAATCTCTTTCTTCATTTCAACCTCATGCTTTGAAAGTGCTCAATGAACCCTTCAAGGTCCATTCCTTATACATCTATATTAATGGAATAAGATGAGGAGTCACCATCACTTGAGTTGTCTTCACTTTGTTTCTCTTACTCTTTATCATCTATTGTTTCTTTGCTTTTGAGAGAGGATGTGAGGGCAATGAAGTTTGCCACATGGCCTTCATCATCCGAGGATTTTTCTTCCTCTTCCAAGTCATCACTATCACTCCACATGGCGACCATTGCCTTTCCTTTCTTCTTGTTCTTCAAATTGCCATAATCCGTGGAGATGTGTCCAAAACCTCCACCTTCAAGCATTGGATCTTTTTCCTTGTGGGATTGTCTTGACTTGGTTCAACCTTCTTGAAAGGAATTTTCTTTTCACTTTCTTTCCCTTAGATCCAAACCCCTTCTTTTCGAACTTGATAAACTTCTTGAATCTTTTCACCATGAGGGCCATCTCCTCATCCGAGTCATTGACTCGCTCCAAATGGGTGCTCACAAGTGTTTGAGGCCGGAGTGTAGTACAGTAATAAGTAAAGTTCGTTCCCACGAAGATTGATGAGTTGATTACTGAAATTGATTGACTTCATTACTATTTGAACAATGATTAAAGATGGTGATTTTCTTGAACTATAATTACTCTAAATTAAACTATCAAGCAACTTCAAAGTAAAAGATGAAATTGGAAAGTAATAATGAATGTAAATAAATGATAAGAAACGCTAAGACATAGAATCCGCCCCACCCTCTAACTGATAAGCTCTAGACTTACTCAACTACCCATATAGTGCAAATGTGTATTGTAGACCCATGAACCCAACACTAACTTCTATTCTCCCTCGAGTAATAAAAATCACATTCAAGCATACCCAAAGCCTATCTCTCAATGACCCAAAGAATATATGCTTGAATTCACTAAGAACTTTGGCACATATACAAGGATCCTATACTCTAGCCTCGCGTATCTCTACCTTGCTAGACATATATAGTGGACATTTCATCAAATATGTGGCGTGCGTTGCCCCTCGGTCCATAACACACCACCAAAAATCATTCACAAAGGTGATCAATCTAGTGAAAGCATTAAGTATTCAAAAACATCCATACATAACACAAAGCACAAATGAATAAATGAGTAGTCTTTATAGATAAATTCAAGGGTTTGGTTTCATCAAGTCAGAGCAATAGAAAATTAGTTCATATTACAAACTTTAGCCATCCACAACATACATGAAAATAAATACATGGCTCTATAACAAAATGTAAAAGAGAAAGAGTTTAAGGAAAACTATATGGGATGTCTCCTCTTTCTCTGTTCTCCTTCTCCTTCTTGTTGTCTTCAGCTCCTTTTTTGCTCAAAAATGTGAAATGGTGATGGATTTGGTGTATGGAAGTGATGAAGGTTTTGGATTGTAGGGAAATGTGGTGTCTTGGTAGTTTTCTTGGAAGATGTATGGGTTGTCTTTAAGGAAGATGAAAGGGTGAGGGTTTGAGAGTATTTTTGGGTAGAGTGTCGTCTTAGGTCTGAAAATAATAAGGAAATATATAGAAGAGTGAATTAGGGTAGGGGAAACAAGATAATTTTCTTGATTTTGTACCTTTTTTGGGCAAAGGAGCGACCTTGGGGCTACTTGGATTAGAAACAATTTCAGGTCACTTTGCTCTCGGTCTTAAACGAAGAATTCTAGCCTGAGGTAATAGCGACCTTGGGGCGACCTGGTTGAGGTCGCCCTGTGGTCGCTTTCTTCTTTATTGAAGAAGTGTCAACCGGATGCAATAGCGACCTTCAGACGACTTTAATTGAGGTCACCCTGAGGTCGCTTTCTTGTCTGGTGGAGGGTTCCTGAGCCGATTGTATAACGACCTTAGGGCGACTTGAATGAGGTCACCCTGAGGTCTTTTTTTCCTCTGTTCTTGCTTCTTAGGCTGATTTTGGTCCACTTCGACTCCAACCAACATCATTAAGCTCCAAAACTAATTTTGACCTGCACAAATTGATAAGGATATGGGGCTACATTTACATGTAGAAGTGGAGTAGTTAGTCATCCTTTTCCTTCTCTACTTTGGAGGTCTTCAGACCCTTTCTTGACCCATATGCTAGAAGCCTTCCAGTTCATTCACTTGGCTTCATAGTCTTGAAGTCACTATTTTCTTCAAATGCCGTCACCTTAGACTCGAACCTCTTAGGAAGTGACTTCATAATCTTTTGCTTGATCCTTCTATCCGAGTAAAGGTCACCTAGTTAATGGCTTTGATTGATGATGTCCATCAACTTCACTTGAAAATCCTTGAAGCACGCATGATCCTCCATTCTAATTTGCTCGAATTATGTTAGGAGGACTTGAAGCTTGGAATCCTTGACCACCTTGGTTCTTTCATTGGCCATCTCTAGAATCTCCCATACCTCTTTTGTAATCCTAGTTGTTTTAATCAACTTGTATTAATTGTCATCCATTGCACAAAGAATCTCCCATGGGCCGTATTTAGAATCTCCCGTACCTTTTGAGATAACGGTTCCGACTTTGGCTTGGGAATTACACTATCATCTTCAAGGGTTGTTTCCTAAGAAGTGTAGCCATCTTCTACTGCCATCCATGCTCGGTCATCTATTTGGAAAATGTATGACTCCATCTTGTCTTTCCAAGAGGCATAGTTTACCATAATAAGCAACATGGGTCTTATGCTTGAGGCTCCCTCATGTCCACCTCCGTTTCCACTCATAGTGTTTGGGAATTATGAATGAGATGCAAAAGTAATGCAACAAACAAAATGCAAGATGCAAGACACACAAAGAGCAAGGATCACCTAAGTATATCTAGGAACCCGCTCTGATACCAATTGAAAATACTACAAACATGTGTCTAATAACCTAGGGGGGGGGGGGGGGGGGGTAGAATAGGTTTTATTTGATTTATTACCAACTTTTTGACTTAAGCAATTTTAATAATGCTACCGCATATTAGCAATCAATCGAACCAAACTAAAATTACGGAAAACAATAAAAACATAAGGATTGATTTACGTGAGAAACCCTCCAACTGGGCAAAACTCACGGGCTATCCTTCTAGCCACACAAGGTCCTCAAATCCACTATTTGAATGAAATTTTACAACCTAGGTTGACCTCTAGTCACACTATTCTTGGTCACTAACCTTTTCACTCTACCCAACGGGCCTTTAATAGTGATCGTAGACCAAAAGCTTGTGCACTAATCCACTTAGTCACTAGGCTTAACAATCAATGAAGAGATTAAGCAACCTATGTGAATATATGACAATATTCTAATATGCAATTAATGCAATGCTACACTAAATGCTTATCTAGGGATTTAAAGATGACAATAAGTGCAAATCCTAGATATCAATATCTAAATGCAAATGGAAGAAGAATTAGCTAGATGGCAAAATAGTCCTAAATCCTAGCTATCAATGAACATATATTCTCAACTAACAACCAACAACTCAATCATGTTATAAATGTCATTAAACACAAAGACATGCATTAAATCAACATATGAGGCTAAACCTAGGCAAATAAGAACACAAATAAATACAAAGAGATTTATGGCATGTTCAAGTTACCTAGTAAATGAAAACAAGAAGAATCCATGATGAGATGATGCTTGAAGGTTGCTAAATGCACATAGATTGGTGTTTGGTTAAGTAAATGTGGGTTCTTGGAGCTCTCTCTCATGGAGTCACTTTCTCGTACTAAGAATATAAAATTTCAGAGCTCTATGTTATAATGGGGAAGAAGATGACATATATATAAGAAAAAAAATGAGTTTTGGCGAAAAGACGAAAAAGTCCCTAACTGTGTTATTCAGCGGTCAGATCTGCGGTCAGGTCAACCACCGAGTTAGCCACCGATCGAGAGGAGAAAACACCAGGTGCAATTCTGCGGTTAGTTCTGCGGCCAGGACGATCGTCGAATTGACCGTCGAAATTAACCAGACCTACTGGAGTAATTTAGCGGTTCGTTCGATAGTCAGAGGCCAACCGCAGATTCGACCACAAATGAAGACAGTAATACTGTCTTCAAACAGCGGTTCATTCGGCTGTCAGTCAAACCGCCGAATCAACCACAGATTCCTAAAAATGGAAAATCGACACCGGTCGACCAATGCGCTAAAAACAAGCACACCAACGTGCAAGCGCAAACATTTCCAAACACACAACTGGTAAGGATCAACATAAACACAACAACACACTGATTTCAAACAAACAAATGCAAGAACAATGATCCTACAATAAGTGTGTTGTAAGACATGAATGCACACATTCATAAGACACAAATGCAATCATAGAAATGTAATATGAATGTGTGTGTGTGTGTGTGTGTGTGTGTAACTAATCTCTTCGCAGAGTTAAACACAAGTGATATACCTTTAAAGTGTGCTCTTGATCTTGAGGTCTTGAGAAGCTTAGACTACCCTTACAAATTGTCCCTATGTGGTTTTTCAAACTAACTAAGCCAATTACAAAATGAGGAACTTACAAGTGTCTTAAATGTAGTGCGATATGCCCACAATGCATCTTCCAATTTAAGAGCATAATCTTTCCTTGTGGTTCCTACCGTCTTCTCAAGTATTCCTTTCAGTTCTCGATTTGAGATTTTGACTTGGCCATTTGCTTGTGGTCGATATGGGGTGGTTATCTTGTGCTTAACCTCATACTTCTTTAATAAGGCCTCAAACCTTCTATTGCAAAAATGGGAACCTCCATCACTAATAATGGCTTTGGGTGTTCCAAATCTAGTAAAAATGTGCCTCTTCAAGAATTTGGTGACTTTGTTAGCTCCACATGTTTGGGTGGCTATGGCCTGAACCTATTTGGAAACATAGTCCACAACCACTAAATTGTACCTATTTCCACCAGACATCGAAAAAGGTCCCATGAAATCCACTCCCCAAACATCAAAGGTCTTTACTTCAAGCATTATACTCATTGACATTTCATCTCTCTTAGTGATGTTTTCGGATCTTTGACACCGGTCATAAGCTTCTACATAACTCTGAGAATCTCTGAATAAGGTAGGCCACCAAAAACCTGATTTGAGGACCTTTCTAGCGGTCTTTGATGCCCCGAAATGGCCTCCACACTCCTTGAAGTGGCAATGGCTCATGATCTTTTCCATTTTGTTATTAGGGACACACCGCCTAACTAGCCCATCGCTACACGTTTGGAATAACAGCAGTTTATCCCAAAAATACTGCTTCATTTCTGAAAAGAATTTTCTTCTTTGATGATAACTCAACTCTGTTGGAACCACATTACTTACCAAGAAATTCACATAATTGGAAAACCATGTAACTTGGCTTTCCTCAACTTTAAATAAATGTTAATCCAGAAAGTTCTCCTTGATTGGCACATCCATTGCTTCTCCTTGTCTCTCTAATCTAGAGAGATGATTGGCAACTGAATTTTCAGTTCCCTTTTTGTCTTTGATCTCTAAATTGAACTCTTGAAGCAATAGAACCCATCGTATCAATCTCGGCTTTGCATCATTCTTTGCCATGAGGTATTTGATTGCCAAATGATCCATGTAGACAATCACTTTGGATCCTATTAGATACGATCTAAACATGTCAAAGGCAAAGACGATGGCAATCAACTCCGTTTTTGTGGTAGCATAATTAATTTGAGCTTCATTCAGAGTTTGACTGGCATAATAGATGACATGTAGATGTTTTTCTTTTTGTTGACCCAGCACGGCCCCCACCGCATAGTCACTCGCGCCACACATAAGTTTAAAAGGTAGACTCCAATCCAAAGTAAAAGTAATGAGAGCCGAAGTCAGCTCCTTCTTCAATAACTCAAATGCTTTCAAACAGTCCTCATCAAACACAAACGGAACATCTTTCATAAGCAACAAACAAAGAGGTTTTGTAATTTTAGAGAAGTCTTTAATAAATCTTCTATAGAAACCCGCATGCCCAAGAAAACTTCTTATTCCTTTAACTGAAATTGGGGGCGGAAGCTTTTCAATCACTTTAATTTTGGCTTTGTCAACCTCAATTCCTTTATCAAAAATTCTGTGGCCAAGCACAATACCTTCCTTTACCATAAAATGACATTTTTTCAAATTCAAGACCAAGTTCGTATCTTCGTATCTCTAAAGGGCCAAACTCAAGTTCTGCAAGCAACCATCAAACCAGGATCCAAAGAAGGAAAAGTTATCCATGAATATCTCAATAAACTTCTCAACCATATCGGAGAAGATATCCATCATATACCGTTGGAATGTAGCTGGGGCATTGCACAACCCAAATGACATTCTCTTATAGGCAAATGTCCCATAAGGACATGTGAAACTTGTCTTTTCTTGGTCCTCAGGGTCTATAGCAATCTTATTGTAGCCTGAATACCCATCTAAGAAGTAATAGTAGTTGTGACTTGCTAGGCACTCCAACATTTGGTCAATAAAAGGTAGTGGGAAGTGGTCCTTCCTTGTGGCGGTGTTTAGCTTCCTGTAGTCAATACACACCCTCCAACCGGTCACCTTTCTTGTTGGAATGACCTCATTGTTATCATTTGGGACAACGGTCATCCCTCCATTCTTTGGAACACATTGAATCGGGCTCATCCATGAGCCGTAGAAAATTGGGTAAATAATACCCGTATCTAGTAACTTTAAAACTTCAGCCCGTACTACTTCCTTCATGTTTGGGTTGAGTATTCTTTGATGTTCAATTGAAGGCTTGAAATCATCCTCCATAAGTATCTTGTGCATGCAAATTGATTGGCTTAGACCTTTGATATCAAAAATGGTTCATCCAATGGCCTTGATGTGCTTTCTCAAGACTCTCACCAACTTCTCTTCTTCAAGCTTTGACAAAGAGGATGACATTATAACCGGAAGAGATGGTTCATCCCCAAGGAATGCATAACGGAAATTTGAAGGCAATTTTTTCAACTCCAAAGTTGGAGGCTATTCCACGGATGGTGGAAATCTTAGCTTACCCTCTTCCAATTCTTCAAAGTGCCATCTCCTTTTAAAACTTAACAATGGAAGTGCATCCATTTGCGAAACACATTCAACCACTTCCTTATCTTCATCTTTCTTTGTTGGACTGTCACTGATGCAAGCTTGCATAAGTTCTACTGAATGTGTCTTCTTGAAAAATCTTCCACTAAAGGCACAATTACATCAACACTCATACAATTTTTCGCATCTATCGGTTTCTTTGTGGCTTGAGACATGTGAAACACGACTTGGTCATCACCAACTCTCAGAGTCATCTTGTCCTTTTTCACATCTATTAGTGCCCATGCTGTCTCTAAAAATGGTCTCCCCAAAAGGAGTGGAATATCTACATCTTCCTCAATTTCAAGAATCACAAAGTCAATCGGGAAGTATAGATTCTCCACCTTTACTAAAATATCCTCCATAACTCCTCTTGGATACTTTATGGATCTATCCGCGAGTTGGAGAGTAACATTTGTGGGCTTGACCTCTCCCACACCAAGCTTCTCAAATACCAAGGACGTCATCAAATTGATGCTAGCTCCCCAATCAATAAGTGCCTTGCTGAAATTTGAAGTTCCAATAATGCAAGGGTTTGTGAACTTCCTCAGATCTTTTAGTTTGGGTTGAAGCTTGTTTTGTAAGATAGCACTACACTCTTCCGTTAAGGCCAATGTTTCAAACTCCCCTAGCTTCCTTTTGTGAATAGAAGCTCTTTCAAGAACTTCACATAGGTTGTCATTTGTGCTAGATCTTCCGTAAATGGAATGTTGATGTGTAACTTCTTGAAAACCTCCAAAAACTTGGCAAAATTATGAGCATCTTTGTGTTTCTTCAATCTTTGCGAATATGGAATTCATAGAACATAGGCCTTTACTTGTGGAGGTGGTGGTGAACTACATGATGTTGTTGGTAGCTTGCTAGCTTGGTCTTCATCTTTCTCATTAACCTCTTCATCATCCTTCTTCTCCTTATCAACCTCCTTTTCAACTTTTTTCTTCTTCATCTACCCCAATCTCCTCCTCAATTACAACTTCTTCTTTCTCAAGAATCATATTTTCTTGTCTCACTCCGTAATCCTTTGGTAGCTTAACATTCTTATCGCTCCTCAAATTGATGGCCTTACATTGCTCATTTGGATTTATGATCGTGTCACTAGGCAAGGTCCCTTTTTGTCTTGCTTGGGCACCCCTTGCTAGTTGGCAAACTTGCACTTCAAGGTTTTGAATGGCGGTTTGACTGTGTTGAGCAATTTGATCCACTTTTCAATCAAGCTTCTACAATATTGCATCTTGGATATGCATACGGTTATCCATCTTCATAAGGTATTTGGCTTTATTTCAAAAGTGTTTGCTGCTGCTGGTCTCCGGATAGAGGATGTGATCTGGTCCATATTAGGCATAAGATAGCTATGCAGAGTCCTCTCATCTGCCTCGACAATACCATCTTGCTCTTGAATTGGTACTAGAACTAGTGGTGGTGCTTGATTAGCATTAGGATTAGGATTTTCCATAGCTCTAGCCGGTCTTCGATTCCGGCGATTCTCCTTGCGGTTCCTTCAATATCTGGATCGAATTGCAAGTACTGTGGACTGTTACTCCTTGTACGTTGGTGCACACAAGAGCAACTTGCCTACAAAATATAGCAAAGAAAAATAAAATAACACTTCAAAACTAGTAAAAACCAAGTATTTCCAATATCAATTTCCGCTAAGTCCCCAGCAGCGGCGCCAAAAATTGATCGGTCCTAACTACACACGGTATGACTCTCGCAATAGTACGAGGTCGGAATATAGAATAATGACAAAGTAGAGATCGTTCCCATTGGGACTAAGGATTCGATTACTGGATTTCGTTGGTTTTGCAAACTATTTGGACAATCGAAATTGAAAGTTTCCAGATTTTAATACTAAATTAATTAACTCTAAAACAATTAAAAACACAAACTACAATTAAGAAACGAATGTGGTAATATGATGAAAACGTGCTAGAATTCAAATCCACCTCACCCTTAAAATTAGACACTCAACTCATTTAAACTTTCAATTGTACAAGTATAAATTATAGATTCGTGTTCCCTAAATTGATTTCTAATCTATCTCGATGCTTTAGAAATCTCATCCACACATACAAAATAAGTGTAAATTCATTAAACTCTATGGAACACACACATGAATCCTATATGCTAGCCTAGTGATATCCTCACTTTCTAGTCATATAAAGTGAACATTTTGTCTATCAAGTGATCGTTCATAATGATGGCCAATCAAGATAAAAGCATTAAGCATGCAAACCATTCATATAACTACACAAGCACATATAGAGAAATTCAAGGAGTCATTTATATGGATTAAGGGCTCGGCTTCATCTTGCTCTATCATAAAAGAGTTTAGCTCATATTACACATGAAAGTCATACAAGATAGCAAATAAATACAGGCCATGCCAAATACAAGAAGAGTCAAAGATATAGTTCAAGAAATAAACTAATTGAAGATCTCCTCCTTGCAAGTGCTTAGCTCCAATGGCTTCATTCTTCCAAGAATCCAACTCCTAGCTACTCCAAGATGGCTTGATGATACTCCAAAGTCAAGAGAGAGCTCAAGTTTTTGCTGGGAGAGAGAGGAGTGTTCTTCATTCTTTTGGAGAGTGTTGTTGTGAAAATAATGTAGAGAAAAATCAAGAGAGCAAGAATAATGTCTAGAGAATGGAGAATAAGAGAGAGAGAGAGAGAGCCCATCGGTGGAGGCTTTTCCTCTGGTACCAATAATTCAACTCAAAAGGTAGGGACAAGAGCACTAATTTAGCATGGGCAATCCTATCTCAAGTCAAAATATAATCCCTCCTTTCTCTTTCCCATATGGTTGGGATCTCTTTTGGTTACATACCACCATACCCAAGCTAGATGTAGGGATAAGACAATATTAATATAAAAAGAGATTATCTTTCAGCTCTCAACAGGAGACTAGAAAACATAGCCCCACCAAACCAAGACTTTGGGGGTAGAAAAAGTTGAATTTGGACAATTGATTTCTGTTTCCGCGGTCGATTCCATGGTACACTAAGACAGATTTACCACAGAACTGCTTCATTGCACCTACTGAAAAATTCCGCGGTATGCATCCGCGGTACAACAATTTAATTGCCACATTACGCATACCACGAAAATGCTTCATTGCCCACTGAATTCCTCGTTTCTCTCCATAAATCCTCAGAATCCGTATCAGGACTTCCTTTGATTAAAAAGGACCTGCACAGACTATTTGGACTGTTTAAAGATAGTATTTACATGGAAAATGAGAGCAAAATATAGGAAATGAGGGGGCATACAAAGCATAAAAATGGACCTATCAATAATACTTGTAAATTTGTTAGTTTTGCAAAAATGATTGTCAGCGCCCCACGATGGGCGCTAAACTGAAGAACCCGAAAATCTGCAGTTGAATTTTCATAAGTCGGTGGGCACTAACAATGGTAGAGCAAAATTTGATAGGTCGTGCGCTACGATATCATGTAAAAAATAAGAAGGTAGAACAGAGCGAGAGGGGGTGTCCCGCTGGGGACTCTTCGATGCTCGAGTTAGAAAATTTATCAACAAGTAAAATAATTTCAAATCAACGATTAAACTGATTAAAATCTAAATCATATCGTAGATAAAATTGGTCGAGTCCTGGGTGTTGTTGTTTGGAGAGCCTTATGATCTCTTGGGCTGAGCGTTTAACAAATTAAATTGCTGGGAGGAGACGAGGCAAGACCGTCGTTGATCTGTTTAGAAGAAGTGATATATTGTGTTGGAGTTTATTGATCAAAGTTGATAAACCGAGAACAATTCGAACCAAATAACATTGAACTTTTTTGGAATGGTTTGAACATGGAGTAATATTATATTAAAAGACAAATTAGTTGTTAACTGATGTAGATCGAGATAGTAAATTGGGAGGACTTGTTTCCCCTTTGTTTTACGTGCGTGGGTGGAAGAATAAATCTCTTTCTTGAATGGAGGGGGAGCCTCCTATTTATAGCTAGAGAGAGCCATTCGGCTGAAGGTTTGTTCTACATGATCTCTAAAATCTCGGTTACAGATCGTGGAGGCGAGATATTCTTCAATATCTCTAAAATCTTGGAAATTTGGAGTTGCTGTTAAAGTGCTGACTTAATCCAATCTTAGACTTGGTCAAACCTTATGACATCAGACTTGGCCTATTTTCCATTGGGCCTTAATATTTGTGTTGTGCTATTTTTGGCTACCACAACTCCAACCACAAAATGCAAAAAAATATTAAAAAAAATTCTACAATTGAACAAGATTGGGAAAAAAATCTGTAACTTTTGTTTGAACAAAACCGTAAAAACCATATCTGAAAATTCTGCGATTGAGAAACAAAGTCTGGATTTTTTTTTTTGAACAAAACCATAAAAACCAGATCTAGAAATTTTTTTTTGGAACAAAATTAGATTTGGAAGTTTTCTTGAAAACCATCGACCACCATTAGAAACCAAAGAGAAACGAGATATAGAAGAAAGAGATATGGGAGAAGAGAGTGTCGGTCTCCTCTCGGCAGAGGAGATCTGCTCACCGTTGCCGATGACAATGAGAGGGGAGAGAGAGAGGTTGGAGGCGGAGAAAACAGAGAGAAATTTTTGTTGTTGCTTCATGTACAGAGAGAAAGGATAAGTTTTTTCTTGTTTTGTACAGAGAGAAATTTTGTTGCTTCATGAGAGGAGATCAGTTGCTTCAGGTTTCTTGTTATGTAGAGAGATAATTTTTTTTGTTAGAATAATGGATTCCAATTTCTTAAAAATAAAAAAGATAATGGTAAGTTTTTTTGTTTTGTTTTGTAGTCGTCTACTTGAGAGAGATGAACAGACTTTTTAATTATAATTTTATTTTTATTTTTTTTAAATTTAAATTTATTTATTTATAATCATTAATATTTATTAAATACACATTATATATATAAATACAGGTAACTATGAACCCCTATATGAATCTTGATTTGTCGCGCATTGAATAACCAGTGCCGTCTTGTCTTCTTTTCCTGCTTCCCAGGTTGATTGAGGTATCCAATTAACTTTTGGGAAAATCGAAAAAGAAGGATCACTGATCACTTTATGAAATTTAGTGAAATCCTAGATTTCTATATTTATAAGCTAAGACGGGATATTTGGACAATAAGACGGGAGCATCTGATTGAAATATCAAGGAATCCAAGGTGAGTTCCTCAAAACGAATTATATGGCCATGTTTATTAGTGAGTAATCTTGTTTTTCCACTACCGTAATGTGAGACACTTTATTTGAGAATCCTCATTGTATGTGCATTTACGTTAAGTAGAACTAAAGTAGTCTTTATAAACTATAAGGTATCCTTACAGCCCACTTGACACGAGCACAAACAGCGGAGTACACCTCGTATAGCGAGGGCAGCCTCTCTCTCCTCCACCTCCCCCTTAGGTATATAAGGAAAGTTTGTTTTTTATTGGATTTTTAGTGGAATTTGATGAGTTTTACAGTTACTCGTGAGCAAGTGCAAATAAAAATCAAATACCCGATTTCATTACTACACAATAATTTACTAAACATTTGTATTATTTAATACAATATAATACAATATATCACCAAACACTTGATTGTATTATAATAATACTGTCCAATCAAATCCAGTACAATACAGTCCAATACTGTACAATACAATACGATGTGCCAAATAAGCCATTATATTATTCCAAAGTTCTTGAGTGCAATTATAACAAAAGTTATAACTTTGTGCAAATTTTGTTCATAGAGTTTGTACACTTTTTTTAAAAAAATCTTATATAAATTTTAGATTTTTTTAGGGAAGGACTCAAATCCATGATATCATAGTGTAGGTGTACAATTTTCGTTTTTAATAAACCAAGATTAGTGAGGTATGGGACAAAAATCTAGTAGGATGCCGTACAGCGAGGTGTGCAATAATATGACAAAGTCTAGTGGGATATCACATTGTAATGTGACAAGATAGAGTAGCATTTTTATTGGTGTTTACAAATTTACAATATGGGTCAGATTATATTAATTAAATTTTTTATTAAATTTTTTATTTTTATATCACAACCATTCATTTGTTTATGAGCTATTTAATCTAATGATTGAGATATTAAAATAAAAAATCGAGTCAAAAATTTGAATTGATATAGTTTGACCTTACAGATCTTGAATCTTGATCTACATATTATAATTAACAAAGTAAAAAAAAAAAAACAAATTTATGTACAACAACTTTTGAGTGTTCTTTTAAATAATAATAATAATAAAAAAAAACTTTTGAGTGTGAGTGAATAAAAACACGTGGTCTCCAATCTCCATAGAAATGAGTCGTGTTTCAAGACATACATGTTTTCAACGTGTGGCTAAGTGGCTTTCATTTTTCAAGTTATCATTAATAATTTCATATGAAATTGACAACCAACCCCTCATTGAACAAGTCTTACATAGTAACACCTTGTCTTTTAAAACGTGACTTTGGCCTAATTAGCTACGGTTTCGTCCATGGTTTACACACTTTTAGGTTAGTAATGGGATTTTTTTTTTTGTTATTGTACGTTGTTGATATATCATAGGCGGTGGCGCGGTGCCATATTTAACGATGGTAAAAATTTATGGGATTGTTAATTAATGGATACATGTTAACATGCTAAAATTATGTTGCTGACCTTGAAGTACTAAAGCCACTCATTAAGACAAAATAAGATTTGTCTAGTAGACTAATGGTATACCCCTCGCTAGACCTGTCCACGGTTCCGGTTCGGGCCGGTTTCGGTTCCGTGGAGAGGGCGAACCGAAACCGAACTGAAAAATTTTGGTTTTGGTTCGATTTTTAACCGGCGGTTTTGGACGGTTTTAGGTGGTTTTGGACGTTTTTTTTTGTTATGTAAACCGCCGGTTTTGGGCGGTTTTTCGAAAGCCCAAACCGAAACCGAAACCGAACCTGCTTCAACCGGTTTCCAACCGGTTTTGTAACCGCCGGTTTCGGTTTCGGTTTCGGTTTCGGTTCCGGTTTTTCAATTTCGGTTTCGGTTTTTAACCGCCGGTTTAACCAAACCGTGGACACCTCTACCCCTCGCACTTATATCATGATGTTGTAGGTTTGAATCTTCTCCCTCCTTAAAAATTCTGAATATATATATATATATAATATATATTTTGTTAAAGTCATTCATTTTTTTTTGAAGTATTACAAGAATTATTATAATAGGACTGCCGGGACCCGTCGAGATCAAATAATACATGTGCGGTCCAAATATCTACTCTCATAACGGGAATGCTTGTAAAATGCGTAAGGTGTGATTTGAACCTTTTACCACTTATGTGGAAGAGAAGTGCACTACCAGTTCTGCTAATATGTGATATGCTTAAAAGTTCTTCATTAATGATAAGATTGTTGACGACAAGATGTGGTTAGTCTAGTGATATGTCTTTTATTATACCTATATCATAGGGTTGTGAGTTTAAGTCCTATCTACCTCCCTCAAACCCTAAATTATTTGTAATCGTAAAAAAAAGGGAGTAAATCTAAAATTAATTAACAATAATTAAGAAAAATAATAATTAGTGAGCAAATTGATACACTGTGTTGTGAAAACGACGGGACAAATTGGGATTGAATTTTTGTCATCCCTACAATAATGAATTTTGAAAGATAAATTGACTAAAAATGGAATCAAAATGACTTTTGTTTGCTCCCATGCAATGCCATAAAGGTAAAATTTAAAAATTACATGATTAAAAAAATAGGATTAGAATATTTCACAAAAAAAAAAAATGCAAGTATAATAACAACTGGGTCAATATTTGATATTCCTGCATTAATTGAGGGAACACGGTATTATTATCCCGACACTTTTAAGATTTTGTCAATTAGGAAAGAAAGTCTGCAAATTAAATATATGTCAAAATCAAAATCACAATATTTGAACAATTAATGATAAGAACATTCTTCACTACTCTTGACAAGAACCAAAGTTCCAGCAAAATGTCAACATAAAGCAGAGAAAAAATATTTTATAGATAGTGTTTGTTTGAGTATATTTCCACAAGTTCGCTTTTGCCGTAAAATTTTCTTGATAACCAAACAATTATTAGAATCAGAAAATATATTGGTTCAACACAAAAACCTATACCATAATTATTTTTTCCACTTTGTGTTTTGATTGGATATACATGTAGATTGATTTTGGTACTTTGTTTTCTTTGGGTTTGTGATTTGTTTTTATTCATATTTAATATTTCGATCAGTTTTTTGTTTTATATATATTGATCATATTGATAATTAGTAAATTACTTGGGTTGTTTTCAATTTTTAGTTCAAGATTGATCCAATAAATAATGAAAAGTTGAAGATTTAGAATATTAAGTTTTTTTTTAAGACAAATATTGAGGTAGTCCAATTCTAAGTTCCTCACACACGCATTAAGATCCTATTTTCCATTTTATAAACCGGTAAATAAATATTGTTCAAGCTCTCCCGAGTGTAGCCTATTTTAAACAACAATTTTTGTCATAATTGCATGAACATTCCATGAAATTTTTGTCAAACAACTCTGGGATTAAGAGCACATGAGTGGTTGAGATGTTGAAGTCAAAATTTTAAATCACAAATTTAAGTTGGTTTACCCTAACCCTTCCATGTAATCCGTTGAAAACTACAATTAGAATGTACTGTATGAGTGACCGTGAAACAAGAAATGACCAAACTACCCTTAAGCTAGTTATTTAATTAATATTTTTTTTGAAATAATAAGTAATAACTAAAACATTAGTTAAAGATAAATTAAAAATAAAATAAAAAAATTAAAGAACTCCATTTATAGCGGTGGCAAAGTGGGTAGATCGAGATTCCCACCATGGAGAAGATTTGTGATCTCCTCCATGAGGAGAGGAATATGGATCTCCACCGAATCGGAGGAGATTGTGATCTCCTCACTCCGACTGTGATGTAGGAGCTGCTGGAATTCTTTAATTTTAATTATTTTTTTCACTTTCCAACTTTGAAAAGTTTTGGATCTCCTATATAATTTTTATTTTAATATATTGATAATTTTAAAAATATTACTCTTGGATCAGTTAATCAATGAATTCCTAGTGAATTTAGCGTGATTATAACAAAAGTTACCGTTGCATACTTGCATGCAATATATTGCCAAAGTCAAGGAGAAGTTTGTGCGAATTTTCCTTTTAATAAACCAAAATTAGTGCGGTGTGCAATGATGTGTTAACCAAGATCAATGAGGTCTGTAATGAATATTAAGAGCATTTAAAATATAAATATATATTTTTGATTTTCTAAATAGTGATACATCAGTATTTTTATTTATTATGAATCTCATTTTAGTAAAACAAATTAAAGAAATACATATTTATGTATCCAATGCACTTATCTAAAATCAAATATACATACATTTTAGAACCAATCATAAAGAGGAGTGCTATAATCACTCTCTCAACTCACTCTCACAAGCTACTCTCTTTTCTTCTTTTGACACTTATCCATTGTTTACTTTTTTGAAATAAATTTTAGAGCCAACAATAATAAATTGTTTTTACATATTATTTACAATTCAAACCATCATATATTCCCAAATTGCCACTTTTTTTTTACACCAAACTGTCATAGTCCTTTTTTAAAAAAATATTAATAATATTATTATTTTATATACCTCTTTTTTATTTTCTAAAATATCATAACAAACACAAATTATACTTGAAAAATCATCATTTTTATCTATAATATCATAAGTTCATCATATTTTATAAAGTAATTATTTTTACCCGATTTGAAAAATATAGTTAAAAAGATTAAAATTTCAATAATAATATCAAAACTCAAATATACTAAAAAGGGTAAGATGTAAATGTTTATTTTATTTTAATAACTTTAATATTGTTAATAGTATATTTGCTAATTTTCTTTTTAAAATAAAATAAAATAAATTTAATAAATATAATTAAACCCATTTAACCTTTGAAGATCTTTTCACACATATTTGGAAATGACAATCTGGTGTAAAAAAGGGCAATTTGTGAATATATGGATGGTTTGAATTTTAAATAACATGTAAAAGTAATTCATTAATAATGGCTCTAAAATTTATTTTTGAAAAGTCAATATAGGACAAGGGTTAGAAGGAGAAGGGAGAGTGAGTTTGGAGTGTAAGTTGAGAGAGTGTCTAGCACTCCTCAATCATAATAAAACAATTATTTCATTCTTTTTTTTTATTTTACAATTAAATGGGCTCTAATGTTATTGGTGGAAAGAGATAGAAATCCTAGTCAGCATTTCTATGAGAGTTTCTAGAGTTGGAAATTCAACTACATATTTTCTAACTTTTTTTTACCACATCATCTCTATATTAAAGTTAGATAATTGTATTGGAGATGGTTTTTCTAACTTTTTATGAATCTATTATATGTGGCACTTAGTTTTCTCCAAATACATATTTGTATTTTAGATGCTCTATCGATACAACAAAATCTATTAATTAGGTGACGTACATGTAGTGCTGTATACAATAATGGACAAAAGCCCTGTTTTGCAAGGCTTTTAGAGGAGTCAAAAGCTCTTTTAAGAGCTAAAAGAGGCTTATAGAAGTGTCTGGATGTTCTCGTCCAAATGTTTCCAAATTTTGAAACTTTTATGGCTTCTTTGGGAAGAGCTTCCATCAAAAACACGCTGAAACCAGTTTCTTTAATGAAACTTTTTTATTATCAATTTTACCCTTCTATCAACCAAAAGAAAAATTGAAATTCCACTCGTATCTCATCATTCTCCTCTTTTCTGCAACATGTGTTCTAGCCTCATCTCTACCAAATTTTTTTACAAAGACATTCAAACAACCAAAAAACCGATCAGAATCATGAGTATATTTATTAAAACTAATGATGAAACGAGAAACTGATGAAAAAGTAGATAGTAGAGAGAGGATTCAATGGTGATGGGTTCACTAAGATTTGAGAGGATTTGAGTTTTTGGAGTGATGAAAGAGACGGCGACGATTAGAAGATGAAAAAAAATGAAAAGAAAAAAAAAACGGGGGGACTTGGAAGCTTGTTCAATAGGGCTTTGCTCTGAATCTTTGATGTTGCGGTTGAGATGGGTGGGTGTCTGGATCTGGATGATGGTTAGTGGCAGCTATTAGAAAAACAAAAAATTTAGGTTTAGGGTCCGTCTGTAAGCGTTTTTCGTTGACTGTTTTTCGAAAAGAAAAATAAAATGAAAACAGTATTTTTGGTTTCAGTTTCGAAATCCGAAAATTGCGTCTGGTAGCACATATGAGAACCATATTCTAAAAATAAAAATATTAAAAACGCGTCTGGTAGATCAATCAAAAAATATCAAAGTTTGATATTAAATTCATCCCAAAAGTATCAAGAAAATCAAAAAAAAAAAATTAAAATATTAATAATTATTTTTGTGTGTGGCCGATCTAGCCTACAAAACCACCCATCAACAATAAAATTCATAGTAAAATGAACATATGAACTAAAGATCCAATCTGAATCTTCTCAAACCAATCAACAACAGAGCTAAAACCACCATACCCAGATTCACTTTCATCAAATTTTTTCTTAAACCAATCTGAAGAAGGAGGCCAGATTGGCGAGCTAAAGAAGAAGACCAGTCCGCCGTTGAAGAAGACGACCAGATCGGCGAGCTGAAGAAGAAGACCAGATCGGCAAGCTGAAGAAGAAGACTAGACGCCCATGAAGAAGACCAGTCCGCCGTTGAAGAAGATGACCAGATCGGCGAGCTGAAGAAGACGATCAGACCGCCGCTGAAGAAGAAGCTGAAGACAAGCTGAAGAAGACCAGATCGGCGGCGAGCTGAAGAAGAAGAAGACCTAAATCGGCGGCGGCGAGAATGAGCTGATTAGCAGCGGCGCCGGCGAGCTGAAGAAGACCACTAGATCAGGAAGAAAGAAGATGGCACGGTGAACTGGTGAAGAGAAAAAAGAAAAAAAGAAAAAAAGAAAAAAAAATATTGTTAAATTTTTTTTGAAAAACAAAAAATAAAAATAAAAAACAACTTTCAGATGTTTTTCAAATTTTTCACTTTTACCACTAATTGTGTTATTCAATTTTTTTTTTGTTTTTCAAAAATAAAATGAAAAACGGTTAAACGAACGCGAATTCGAAATCGTTTTTGAAAAACAAAAACGAAAAAAAAAACAGCTGCAGGACGGGGCCTTAGCTTTTGTGTTTATTTATTTGACTTATCATCATCTTATCTTTACTGTTAGTCTTATCACCTTTATTATAAAAAAAAGTACATTTATCATTTTAGTTACTCTTATTAGGTTTTCATTTATTTAGTTTTTTTTTGCACTACTTATTATTATTATTATTATTATTATTATTATTATTATTATTATTCATTATTAATTGTTTTAACTGAAAAACATATAAATATTAACAAATTTCACCCATGTTATTAATTTAGAGAGCTTCTCCTTATAATCCACAAATTATCTATTTACACTCCGATTTAATTTTTTTTATTAATGACAATATTAACCTGAATTAATATTACTAAACAAGACAAAAAAAATTCTAAGGACACACCAAACTAATTAAATTATATATACAAAAAGAAATTCTCTGTCCTAATTATTAGATTAAATATTATGTATTAAACTCTCCTTCCTAAATCTATTATTATCATATTAAATACACTCTCTCCTAATTATTCTCTCTCTCTCTCTCTCTCTCCATTTTTCAAAAAACAAATCATATCTCCATACTTTCTTGATCAATCTCTGATTAATAGTTAAAGGAAAAAAACTTATGAATATTTTGATTTTTTACTAATGTGTGTGTGCAGTGGCGGATCCAGAAATTTTAACGAGGTGGGGCACTTGAACAAAAATCAATTATTTTAAAAAAATGAATGAAAATTTAAAATCATAGTAAAATGTGTTTTTTTATATAAAAAATGATGGTATAATGAATTTTTAATTAAAAAATAGAATACTTACTCGAAATGAATTAAATAATCTTACATTTAACAGAACTAAAAACAAGAAACAAAATATTAAAAAAAAAACAATAACAAGAAAAACAAAATGAACAATGAAAAATTATAGTATTTATTCGTAAAAAAAATTAAAATATAGTTTTATAATAAAAAATTTTGTTTTGTATTTATAGTGAATTCACTTTAAATTTATACAAAAATAATTGATTAATAAATACTACTAGAAATTATTTTTGTATAAATTTAAAGTGAATTATTGATTCTAAATAAATTAGAATAATAAAATAAAGAAAAATATAAAGGATAAAATAAAATAAATCATAATAATAGATGAACTATTTTAATATAATAAATTTAAATTTGAGATTTTAGGGTTTATTGATTGGATGTGTTAAGTATGTCAAACTAAAAATATTAGAAATAAGAAAGTTTCAAAATAATAATAGATAAGATAATTTACTATATAATAAAATTGAATTAAGTAAACCACAAATTAAAGGTAGTTAAGAATTTAACAATGAGGGGAAAAAAAGGATTATTTTGTTGTAGAAGAAAATGGAAATTTGATAAAGGAATTGGAAACGAGTGTAAAATAAAAATATATATTAAAAGGTTTTTGTTTTGCTTACGCTGAGAATTGAACCAATGACTAAAACTAAAAAACTGAAGAAAATAAACCAACAGTGCTGTGTAACAACATATGTCATGATGTGTTATTTGTGATATATATATATATATATATATATATATGTAAACATAAAATGATTTTTTTTTTGAAAATTTGAGGTGGGGCACGGGCCCCACCTGGTCTCTATGTGGGTCCGCCCCTGTGTGTGTATTAAAGAGTCAATACAAATACCTTGTTTTTTTTATAAAAAAAAATAGATATATGAAAACTTGATTTTTCGCAACAAGATTTGATTAAACTCATAATTCCTAAGAATTTTTTTTTTGAAAAACATGGTACCTGTTTTTTGAGTTTTTTTTAATATATACATATATACGGTTCCTAGAAATCAAGCTTATTCGTAAGTTTTTTTCTTAACTGTTAGTCTTGCTTGAGAATGAATAGAGATGGAAAATTAGAGATATGTATTGGAGGAGAGAGAATTTAATATGATAATTAAAAATTTACGAGAGAGTATTTAATATGTAATATTTAATCTAATGATTTAGTAGGTATAATTTCTTTTTTTAATAATTTAATTAAAAAAATATTACTCATCGAATGAATCCAACGGCAGTGTGTGCGCATACTTTCGGTGGAGTGTGCGTTGCGTGGCAAACAAGCAACGGGTTGCTTGTATGTGTGCGCATGGTGTGTTGATGTTCGTGGGCGGAGCCACGCGATCGTAGTATGAAGTGCGATTGATGCAGTAAATACTGTTTAATAAAATATAAGTTCATTCTCTGGGATCGGGAGTTTATCGGTTGAATCTAAGTTAAGTAAACTAAGTAATCTAGTGCGCGAAAATTAAATTGTATGATGTGTTGGTTTGGGAAATGAATGAGTTCTTCAGAAATGGTAAACTTGCAACTTATAACTAAAATTAAACTAAACTAAGCACAACTCACACAAGGGTTGGAATGTATGGATAGATACTAGGGGATCGACATAACCGTTCTCGGAACACTCAATGTGCTAAACTAGTCTCAATAAGCATTTCAATCCAAATTTAGAGCTTGTTTGAAGATATTAAAATTAAGACCAAGGTTCTTCCCATTACTCCCACAAGGTCATGTGTGAAGCAATGATCATCACCTAATATTTTCACAAAACTCTAAGCCAAAACAACATAGCAAGGTCATGCAAATATTGTCCTTCTCAATTACTAAGCTTATAAGTGATATTAAATTAAGGTGGAAAATGTCAATCTCACCAAAGCCCACTTTCATAAATAATCTACACTACACACCCACATCATTTGTGGTCACAACATAAAATGAGTAGTAAAGTAAACATATATTAATCAAGCAAAAGAGACTAAATTTGGATTAGACTAAGAAAATAGACTAATTCATTACAAGAGTTATCCAATATAGTTACATCAATCCCTTAGATGAGGTTTAGTTACACATCAA
The DNA here is from genome assembly GCA_033220585.1 of Dipteronia sinensis. NCBI lineage: Eukaryota > Viridiplantae > Streptophyta > Magnoliopsida > Sapindales > Sapindaceae > Dipteronia > Dipteronia sinensis. The sequence goes on along the minus strand of CM065644.1, from coordinate 17,093,717 downwards.
TGAAAAATAGACAAAGAGGAGAAAAGTGTAGAGAAAACTCATAAAGGCCATGTGAGCTTCCTTTTGTTCTTTGAGTTCATTCTTCTCCTTCCTTGAATAAGCTTCCAAAAATGGTGATTGATGATGTAGAGAAAGAGGTGTGTGGAAGAGAAGATATGTTGAAAGGGAGGATTTGGATTTTTGAGAGGTTATCCTTGTATGAGTGAATAATTGATGAAGGGTGTTGTTAGTGGGAAAAAACAATGGAAAAGAATTTATAGAAGAGGGGATATAGTGCTCCAAGATGGGCACAAAAAGACCATAATGCCCCTTGACTTTCTGCGAGGTGAGCGTTGAGGTGTAGGAGATTGGTCGCCTTGTTCCTCGCCTAGACTACTGGAAATTGGATTCGAAGCTGAGGTGAACGTTGAGGTGAGCGATTTGCTAGCCTAGTTGGTCACCTTGCATGGCAGAATGTTAGGCGAGCGTTGAGGTGAGAAGATTGCTAGCCTAACTGGTCACCTCGCATGGCAGAATGTTAAGCGAGCTTTGAGGTGAGGAGATTGCTAGCCTAGCTGGTCACCTCACCCACTGTGAAAGTTTTCCAATTCTTCAACATTTGCCCGATTTTCAACTTCGAAACCACTTTTTAAGCTCCTTTGGGATTCAATAACCTAAATAGCTGAAATTTCTTAAAAAGAATCATTAAATACCGGATTTTACCAGGAATACAAACTAAGAAATCGGAATTGGGAGCTAAAATCTGGTATTGAATTGGTTTGATCAAATACCCCCAAACCTAACCCTTTGCTCGTCCTTGAGCAAAACCGAAACAAAACAACCTACTAAAAACATATATGACTCAATACCCTGAACAAATATTTACATGCGAAACCAAATACGATAAGATGCCATTGAGTTACACAAGTAAGAAGTAGAGTATGCAAAAATTGCTGAGTGGAAACTAAAATACACATGTGAATATACTACGCGCAACGCGATTCCACACTCCAAATGACAAAGTTTCAAGAACAACACACTCTCATGCAAGGGATGTAATTCGCCTCGACACTAACCTTTCGGATTTGTCTCAATATCCACTCAGAATCCTAGGCGTACACACAACAAATATGCAATAAGAATTTTTGCATTATGGATCAAATTTTTGAATTGGATATGAAAGTTCTAAATAACGCTCATTTCTAAAATTAGATCTCATGAATGGAATCGAATGCCATGAGCTGGAAATAGTATGTTTTCACTAATGTTCCCTATTAGACTTTCCCTCATGTGAAACATGTATTTATCTTTGGTTGTAACGGGGCCATGGGTTATTGGTTAAGAAAGAAGGGGAATGGATGAATTCTAACACCAATCGATTGAGCTAAGGCATTACATTCTAAATTTCCATGCTTGGCTCTATTACGATATTTAGCTTACAACATGGCATCTAGATTGCTATTTATCTCTAGTGCACTTAATTACTACTGCAGATCTTAAGTAGCATACAATTCAGATCAAGGCTTCATTCCATCAAACTTCTCTTTTCTTTTTTATAATTATTTTTTCTTTCTTTTCTTTTATTTTTCTTTTTAAGCCTTCCTTTGCACAACATCTTACATAATTGCACACACACGCCTCGATACACGCCTTACATAAAATAAGAGCCCAACAATTACATTTAATCCTACATCTTAACTTCATCAATTAGCAAATGGGATAGATTAGTATTTATGTTTTAAGGGTTAATGGATGATATGGGTGATCAAAGAAAGGATAAAATGTGTTTGGCTGCAAATTTGGCTATGGAGCACACACATATGGGAAAGGAAAGTGTTTAGGCATGTTTTAGTGGTTAGAACACACATTGCCTGCAGTCATTTCAAGGGGTCCATCTATCAAGGAACAAAAATTTGGACAAGCAGTCCATTAATGATATGTTCTATGGCAAACAATGCTATGTAGTGTAATGAGATCTCCTAATTACGCCTAAATGTGTTTAGAAGAGTGTGTAAAGAGTGGAATGAAAATTATACCCTCGGAATGAAACGCTAAAAGGCTCAAAAACTCACACGAGCTGTCTCCACTATTAACTCCTCACATTCAAGCACAATGCCTCATCCACTAAGGCACTAAGAGAAAGGAACTAAACGCACTTTGCGCAGCACATTCTATACTCAACAACTAATACATATGCACACTCCTCAAAAGCACACGCAACAAAACCATCTCACCAAACAACATATGTTCAACATGGCCTTTTCACAAAAACACGACAAAATGACTCTAAAAATTTTAAATTTTTATAGTTTTTTACAAAAGACCCGGCATCGCCTACACCCCCAAACCTAAACTTGATATTGTCCTCAATGTCGAAAAAAAATTAAGAAATTGGACAACGAGTTCATGATTTGGAAATCCAGGCACAAAACATACTAACACTTATTTACAATAAATCACATGCAAAAGAAGTGTCTAAACATAGAGGAAAACATTCCAACAAAAAACTGTAAACATTTGAATTCGACCTACGTCCATTATTTAATACATATTTTCAAATATACTCAATAAAACTTTCTCCAATTTGGAAACAAGAAAATATACATGACAATCCACACTTTTCATTTAGAAAACATTTCAAAATTCGAATTGGAAAAGTGTGAAAATTGACATCGAAAACAGGTCAGGTGCAGAGTTTTCAAAACAGGGGACGCTCTTGACCTTCGGTCAAAGAAACATTCATAAATTTTAAACCGCTGCCTAGAATTTTACATTCTTTACACCGTTGGAATCGTAAAAAAAAAACAATGAACACATCATGGACATAAAAATTATTTCCTCACCGATCGATATAGTTTTTAAGAAACATTTACCTCAAAATTTTCAAAATAGGGCACTTTCGCGAGGAACGAATCTACTAACACATATACAATCCTAAATATCCACCACTAAACACAAACACATATATACAATCACATGGTATTTCATGTCATCCAAAATTCTCTACCAAATCAAAAATGGCCTAGTCCATTAACATAAAAGTTTTCCTCACATGAGGAACATGTTAATTCAATCAATATCATCCTCGGCACTAATCAATCACAACCAAATTCCACACTTAGATAAATACATCTAGATAAGTAAATACTGAAAATTAAAGGTACCTAAGTGAGGTTGGTGCGGGTTTGTAAGAGCGGGTACATACCCACGGTGATGAAGTCGTGGCGCTCAAAATGGGCCCAAAATTGCCCTTGACTCCAAACAACCTGTTGTGCAACCCAAAATCTTACAACACAATGCTACTCATACAATTGAGTTCATAAAAAATGTCCAATAAGTGTCTTGAATCTTCAATTTCCTACACACTTAACAAACATATCTAAAGGTTCACCAAGACCAGCCCTACCTAAAATAGGTGGTTCAATAACAACATACCCTTTGTCCCTCTTTTTGACCCAAAGAGGTCCCTTCCCACCAAGTCCTTCCAACTTGGTCTTGTCAGTCCATATGGATTTGACAACCAACTTAGAAGTAGTGTGGTTCACATTATGCACACGTTGCTATATTTGTTTTGGATATAAAGGTTGATTTTGGCCTAAATTATGGAAATGGGAACAAGTAGAGAAACAGGTTTGAAATGTACCTCTAGTTGATGCTGAAGGCTTGGGATCCTTCTTGTTCTTTCTTCTTGTCCTCTTCTTTGTAGCTTGGCTTGGACTAGGCATGGAGGGAATCGGTTTAAGCTCCTCTTCCTTGGCTTGCAAATCCATCACTTGAGGTTGTTTGACTACTTCCTTGGATTTGCCTTTGGTATCAACCTTTGGTATGGCAAGCTTGGCTAGGTCCTCCTCATTCTTGGCCCTCAAAATCTCAAGTGCCTTGTCCCTTGACTTGGTTTCCACTTCAAGCTTTCTTGTATTACTAGCAAATTCTTCTTCTTGTTCTTCCACTAGCCTTGCAAGCACATCTGCCTTTTTTATTGCCTCATCTTTTTCCTTCTTAAAGGCTTCCACTTCCATCATCAAATCGGCATTTTCACGTTTAAGCACATTGATTTATGAGGATATTTGTTTTTCATGAGTTTCTTCTACTTGAACATCTTTCTCACCTTTTCCTTAAAAAGTGTCAGAATTTCATCTAAATACTCAATTGGATTCTTTGGTTAGTCTTCTGACTAAAGTGTATCCACAACAAAACAATCAACTGTGCTAGTGTCTTGCACATCGGACGTGAAGACCTTAAATTCTACTGTTTCATCCAAGACGGTCATGGAAAGTTTCCCTTCATGGACATCAATGATCGTTCTTGCCGTCTTCATGAATGGTCTACCCAAAAGAATAAGTCTCATGTTCGTCTCCTCACTTGACTTTACTGGTGACTCAAGTCGATCCTCATCTCGGTCTGCCATTGTTGGAGTAGTGGGATTATCCAAGTCAACAACAATGTCAACTCCTTTAAATTGCCTTGAAAGACGGCCTACACGGTGAATATTATCATTCCTAGGGAATAGAATTCCTCCTAGCGAACGGCGTCCACGCATGCACCTGTAATTCTTGAAACACCAGTAACAAAACTACCCACGAAGTAAAAAGATACTAAAAGAAAAACAAAACTACCAAAATAAGGCACACTACAGAAATATACTAATTCAACTAATAAAACAACGTCGATCCCCAGTAGAGGTGCCAAAATTGATGCAATAAATACTGTTCAATAAAATATAAGTTTGTTCATTGGGATCAGGAGTTTATTGGTTGAATCTAAGTTAATTAAACTAAGTAATCTAGTGTGCGAAAATTAAATTGCATAATGCGTTGGTTTGGGAAATGAATGAGTTCTTCGGAAATGGTAAACTTGTAACTTATAACTAAAATTAAACTAAACTAAGTACAACTCACACAAGGGTTGGAATGTATGAATGGATACTAGGGGATCGACATAACCGTTCTCGGAACACTTAAATGTGCTAAACTAGTCTCAATAAGCATTTCAATACAAATTTAGGGCTTGTTTGAAGATATTAAAATTAAGACCAAGGTTCTTCCCATTACTCCCACAAGGTCATGTGTGAAGCAATGATCATCACTTAATATTTCCACAAAACTCTAAGCCAAAACAACATAGCAAGGTCATGCAAATATTGTTCTTCTCAATTACTAAGCTTATAAGTGATATTAAGGTGGAAATTGTCAATCTCACCAAAATCCACTTTCATGAATAATCTACACTACACACCCACATCATTTGTGGTCACAACATAACATGAGTAGTAGAGTAAACACATATTAATCAAGCAAAAGAGACTAAATTCGGATTAAACTAAGAAAATAGACTAATTCATTACAAGAGTTATCCAATATAGTTACATCAATCCCTTAAATGAGGTTTAGTTACACATCAATGAAAAATAGACAAAAAGGAGAAAAGTGTAGAGAAAACCCATAAAGGCCATGTGAGCTTCCTTTTGTTCTTTGAGTTCCTTCTTCTCCTTCCTTGAATAAGCTTCCAAAAATGGTGATTTATAATGTAGAGAAAGAGGTGTGTAGAAGAGAAGCTCCGTTGAAAGGGAGGATTTGGATTTTTGAGAGGTTATCCTTGTGTGAGTGAATAATTGATGAAGGGTGTTGTTAGTGGGAAAAAACAGTGAAAAAGAATTTATAGGAGATGGGAGATAGTGCTCCAAGATGGGCACAAAAAAACCATCATGCCCTTTGACTTTCTGCGAGGTGGGCGTTGAGGTGAGCGATTTGCTAGCCTAGCTGGTCACCTCGCATGGCAGAATGTTAGGGGAGCTTTGAGGTGAGGAGATTGCTAGCCTAGCTGGTCACCTCACCCACTGTGAAAGTTTTTCAATCCTTCAACATTTGCCCGATTTTCAACTTCGAAACCACGTTTTAAGCTCCGTTGGGATTCAATAACCTAAATAGCTTAAATTTCTTAAAAAGAAACATTAAATACCGGATTTTACCCGGAATACGAACTAAGGAATAGGAACTGGGAGCTAAAATCCGGTATTGAATTGGTTCGATCAACGATCGGGTTCGATCAGCACATGTAGGCAACATGGGTTCCGTAATATGTTGCCGAGCAAAGGTAGGTCAAGCGAGAGCACTTAGCGCCACACATCCATAAGAAATTATAGGGCGATTTCTAGGGTTGTGACAAGTTTAAAATAAAATAGAGTGTCTTTAGAAATTTATTTTTTAAAATGGAGTGTCTTTAGAAAAGAAGTGTAAAAAGAAAAAATTGGATCGTGAAAAAAAGCTCTCGTTAATTTATTATTCTAATGAGGGCATTATAGGTATATCCTAACTAAGAGATAATTTAAAATGTTTCAACCAAACAGTCTTAGAAGCTCTTTTGAAAACAAAAGTTCTTCTGAAATATATTATCCAAACAGTTACGGAAAAGTCCAGACTTTTACTTATCTTCTTTTACTTTCAAAAACCAAAAGTAAAAACTATCTTATACGAGCCTAAAGTCTACCGGCATAGTGGCATATCACATCACAATGCGTGAGCAGCATTATTCATGTTTTTAAAAATATATAGTTCTTGATCTACACATATAACAAAAGAAACAAAACAAATGTTCTACAGTGTACACATTTGAGAGCGAAAAAACGTGGGTATAGAAATGACTAATGAGTCGTGTTTTCTTCAATTATATCTTTCAAAAATATCCACCACCCATGTTTCGATCGAGACATATAAGTTTGGCAGATAAAGTTCATGTTTTCGATATGAGGCTTTCATTTTACTAGTTAATAGGTATCATCATTACTTTCACATTAAATTGACAACAAAACAACATAGAACCTTAATTTATTTATAAGTTCTAAATAGTAACAGTACACTTTGTCTTTCAAAATTTGACTATGACTTAATATTTCGAGCAAGATTTGCACACTTTTTAGGTTCTTATTACGTGAAGGACATGTTTTCACATGATATAAAAGTTGGAAGATTTTTTATTTCCTTTGGAATACTACACATTTTTTACTAAGGGGAAAAAGACTGATAGATGGTTTAATTCTAAGGTAAAAATTGAAAATTTATGGGATTTTTTTTTACTATCTTCGGTACAACGACTCGAAATTCGTCTATTGTTACATTGAATGAATGTCTTTTACCATCAAACTATATTGCACGGTGGTCAAAATTTATGGGATTGTTAATAAAGAGATACATGGTAAAACACATACGTTGTGTTACTCCATTGGTATGCCATTTATACATATATGTTCCAGGAGATTGTGATTTGTGAGTTTAAGTCACATATTCCTCCTCAAACCCCGAATTATTTATAACTGTTTAAAAAGAAAAGACTTGCATAATCAATCATTTTCATGAGGTCCCTGAATTGTTTGTTTGTACCTGCTTATTAAATATTTATTTGGAATATAATAATTTTCCCTATGTAGTTTGCCATATTAGACACTTTGCCCTCTCTAGTTTCAGTAATAGTCATTTCCCCTAATAAAAACCAAAATATTAGACACTTTACCCCCTCTAGTTTCAGTAATGGTCATTCTCCACCCTGAAAAACCAAAATATTAGACATTTTGCCCCCCAACCGTTATGATTTCTGTTAGTCTACTTCCTTAACAGTTAAAACATCAATAAAATGGTCATATTACACTTGAACATATGAGTTATGCCCCCTAATGATACCACTAATTGTTTTTAAAGAAAAAAATCAGAATTAAAAAAATAAAAACTAATAAAACTATTGTAAAAAACATAATTGAAAATTAGCAACAAAAAATTTAGTATTTCAAAAAAAAAAATCAATTCAATATTTCAAAATAAATGTTAATATTTTTTTTTAGTTTTTTACAATTATATTATGTTATTATTTTATTATTCTTTATATTAATGTTTTTTTAAATAATTTTTTTTTATTTTTACATTTCATTCTCTATATTTATTTTTTTTAAATAAATTTTTTATTTTTACATTTAATTAATTATATTAATTTTTTTAAAATAATTTTTTTAATTTTTTATTTTCAATTCTATTTTTTAAAATAGTCTTATTAATTTTTATTTTTAATTCTGATTTTTTTTCTTTAAAAACAATTAGTGTTATCATTAGGGGGCATACCTCATGTGTTCAAGGGTAATATGGTCATTTAATTGATTTTTTAACAGTCAAAGAAGTAGACTAAAGAAATTCCAAAGGGTTATGAGGCAAAATGTCTAATATTTTGGTTTTCAGGGAGGAAAATAACCATTATTGAAATTAGAAGGAGTAAAGTGTCCAGGGGGTGTATTCAATTTGGATTTCGAAAGACTTTTAAAGACTTTTTTTTAAATGGATGACTTTTGCAGAGTTTATGGATTTCTATTGACTTTTATAAATTTTACAAAAGTATGAAATACTTTCATAGACTTTTATAGACTTTCATTTTAAAAGACTTTTAGAGACTTTAATGGACTTTCATAGACAATTGATAAACTTTCATTGACTTTGTCCATACAGTAAACAATAGCTCCCAAAAGTTGAGCCTAGTTGTGCAAACATCTATATAACACTTCAACAAATCACTCTGCTACTTTTCTTGTTGAGTGTTTTTATTTCTCTCTTCTGCTAGTAAGTTTATGTAAGAGTTTTCTCTTTTCTGATTTTAGATTTTGAAGCCATTTTTTGAGCAAAACGCACAAAATTGATGCTTGATACACATTGTGTGAATAAAGAGAACCGTCTAGAAAAATATTATGAGATTTTTCACTGGTTTACTGACAGACAATTCACCTATTGTTGACCAAATAAATTTCTAGAGAAGGGATTCATTTTCCAAAAGATAAAAATCACATTCATCTCAACAAATGCTCATATTCTAAAATCTAAACATTAGAAAGTGAAAAAAATGAGCCACTGAGTTAGGCATCATGGTTTCAACTATATTGGCAATCATACAATAGAAGTTGATATATAACTTAAGCGGGAACAAATTCGAGAACTGGTAAAAGCAGAAACTGACTTACTCATATATAGATTGTAACCATGATAATTTCGCTCTATTGAATCTTGATACAAATAATACAAATAATGGAAGGATTACAACTAAAAGCCATGCACACATTAGAAATTTAACAGAGTTTTCCAAGATAGGATACAAATCAAATCTAACCGCTACTAGGTTCCACCACAATTAATGCAACAGTCATTCTAAATAAACACAGTCAATTAACAACCCAAAAACAGAATTCATTGCTAATTCAAAATAGTAGGCAAATCATTGTTAACAACAATTCAAACATTAACAGTGCTGGAAATATTTTTCTTTCTATAGATATCTTGGTCAATAAGCCATTGCTATCACGCCATCCACGATTGGCGGCATCAACCATGAGTATTAGCAACTCATTACTCTCTTCCACCTTCCATACTTTATATTTTTCTACAACTCTTCCCTTCCTTTTGTTATTTTCTTGATGTGAATCTCTCATTAATAATATTCCTAGATTGTACATGCAATATGAAAAACAATTAAAAAATTAAACAGAAAAAACAAGGAAAATAATAATGAATTACAAAATGATAAAAAAAATGCATTATACTTGAAATTCTATATTTCAAACATAAGTAGTAGCACACAGGAATATCAACATTAATATCTGCTTGAAGAACTTTGAACATCAGCATCTTGAAGAACTTCAATAGCATGCCAAGAGTTTAAAGAGCATCATCATACATTCTTTTAATTCTTTCAACTAACCATATAAATCCTCTAACCAAAAAATAAATCTAAAAGTATTTCGCAGACCAAATACCAGAGTTAGGTGCCGACATCTAAAAAACTTTTCTACTCCGAATACCAGAACTACATCCATACATATATATTTTTTATTCAAAATATACAGTCATTTGAACTCCAAGTAGTAGAAGGTTTATAATTTTCCCTATAAGATAATCAGTCAAATAAAAATCGTATTTGCAACTTCAGTAGTGATACATATGATAATCCAACTTCCAAAATAAACTAATGGGTATCTGATTATTAAGTTCCTTAAAAAAAAAAATCAATGGACCATATTGTCGTTTGCTAGAGAGTTCATCTTGATTTTTTCCCTAGCTACATGTCGTCTATTTCACATATATGGATAAACATGCCTATATCGAATTTCCGTACAAACAAGTCAAAAACTTGTTGAAGCAAATAATTTTTTTATTTATTTATTGCTTTGTTCATAAGATAAAAAACAATCTTTAAGTCTTATTATGTTCATCCCAAATTCGATTAGATCCAATAAAAGTGAAATATTTGGTGAGCAGAACAAGAGCAACATAAAAGCCAAATTAGGGATCCTGCTTATATGAATATTATCTAACACAAGTATTTTTTTAAAATAAAATCAATTAACTAACGAACGTGTGAACTATAATAATTTTATATCTCTAGGTTAGTGATCAAAAGAAACATCAAAATCAAAACCCTTCAAAGAAAAGTAAAGCTAAAACTTAAACACCGTTTCTTTATTCATCAAATTTAATGAACTCTCAAAACCCTAATTACTAACCCAAATTAATCACAAATTTATGAGAAAGAGAAATTACCAAGAAAGCAACGTTGGTTTCGTCCCTGACTCCTTACTGTAACGTCGCCTTTAGAAAAGTGATGAATGCACGTACGTTTTTTTTTTCTCAAGAGAAAGTCTTCAACAGTCTCTTGGGAGAGTGTGGGAGAAATTTGGGAAAATTGTGAGGTATGATATATATACCTCTAACACAAAAGTCTATAAAAGTCATGATATATTGAATTCCATAAAAGTCATTAACAATTTGAATACCGTTAGACTTTTATAGACGTTTAAAAAGTATTGATTAAATACCCCAGGACTTTTATAAACTTTTTAAAAGTCTATAAAAGTCTATATTGAATACCCCATAACTTTCAAAGAGTCGTTAAAAATCTGGATTGAATACCCGATAACTTTTAAAAAGTCATTAAAAGTCTAGATTGAATACACCTAAACTTTTAATTTTATAAAAGTCATTAAAAGTCTTTCCAAATCCAAATTGAATACACCCCCCCGAATATTTTGGTTTTCAAAGGAAAAATGGTCATTGCTGAAATTAAAAGGGGCAAAGTGTCTAATACGACAAACTGGGGGGGGGGGGGAGAATGATTATATACCTTTTTATTTTAACATATTTACAACTTTAACTGAGATAATCAGTACTTAAATCTAAGCTAAAAAAATAATCTATTTACTTTTAACCGAGATAATCGGTACTATTTAAGTATAAGATTCCGTATGTTATTTTTTTTGACATCCTTGTTTGTAGGTATTCCATCTGTCAAAGAAGAATCACCCATTGGAATTGATGAGTCCATAATTCTTTTTAATAGAAACAAAAATTAGGAGTTACAGTCTAAAAAAAAGATTTTAATTCATTTCGTTTAAATTAAACTCTTAAGAGGTAACTTTTATATAAAAACTTACCTTAGTTTTATGTACTCTCTTTCTCTGTAGGGTTTCCTAAGAGCAAAATAGGGTTTTCTAGTTTCTCGAGTAATTTTGTGGAAGATGAATGCGGATGAGATTGAGCGGCTATGTGCTTCAATGACCCTTAAGGAATGCGAGGGTCCGGTGAATGTTTATGGCAGATATGAAGGATGCGGGTCTCTGACGAATGGAGGCTAGTTTGGTAGGAAAAGTGTTGACAGCTAAGGCGGTTAATAGGGATGGATTCCGGGAAATGATACGAAAGATTTGGCAAACGAAAGAGAGGGTGGAGATCGAACCGATTGAAGGAAATATTTTTGCTGTTGACTTTGGTAATGTTAGACCAAAGTGTGTACATTCGGATGATATAACACATGATAATGCGTATGGTGCACGTACACACAATACACATATAAACTCTATAAATAACCTCTTTATATCAAAGAGAAAGGAGGTCTTCAACTGGAAAACAAAGACTCTGAAGACTCATTTTTACGTACAACAGTAGGCGCTAGAAGGAGGGGTTTCCAGAACTTGACTTTGGGGAACCTTAGTGAACAAGTCACAACTCACGAATGAGCCGTGGAAGAGACGCCCAGAGAGCCACCGGCGGATCGCCGGAAAGGCGTCAAACCGAACGGCAAAGCTTGAAGAACAGCCGTCCGGTCAACTGGAGAGTGGGCAAACACCACCACCACCTTCGGGACCGCAATCCTCCGATCTGCAACTTTCCCTTCTTGGCCGGCGACCGATGACCACCGAAAAGCAGTCAAAACCGCCGCCGAAGTTTGAAGAAACGGCCGCCGTCTGGTCAACCGGAGAGTGGGCCGACACCACCACCACCATCTAGACCGGAATCCTCCGATCTGCAACTTTTCCTTCTTGGCCGGCGACCGATGACCACCGAAAAGCAGTCAAAACCGCCGCCGAAGTTTGAAGAAACGACCGCCGTCTGGTCAACCGGAGAGTGGGCTGACACCACCACCACCATCTGAACCGGAATCCTCCGATCTACAACTTTCCCTTCTTGGCCGGCGACCGATGACCACTGGAAAGCAGTCAAAACCGCCGCCGAAGTTTAAAGAAATGGCCGCCGTCTGGTCAACCGGAGAGTGGGCCGACACCACCACCACCACCATCTGGACCGGAATCCTCCGATCTACAACTTTGTCTTCTTGGCCAATGTCAGCCGAACATCATAAAAGGTATCATCCACTACTTTCCTCTGTTATTGAATATATATTTCTAGTATTATACATAGATAATATCTCACGGGACAAAGTTCCCAGAAGTTCTACGGAACTGGAAATGTAATGGGACAAAGTCCCTAGAAGTTCTACGGAACTGGAAATGTAACGGGACAAAATCCCCAGAAGTTCTACAGAACTGGAAATGTAACGGGACAAAGTCCCCAGAAGTTCTACGGAACTGGAAATGTAACGGGACAAAGTTCCCAGAAGTCCAACGGAACTGAAAATGTAACGGGACTATTTTTTACGGAACTGGAAATGTAACGAGACAAAGTTCCCAGAAGTTCTACGGAACAGGAAATGTAACGGGACAAAGTCCCCAGAAGTTCTACGGAACTGGAAATGTAACGGGACAAAGTCCACAGAAGTTCTACGGAACTGGAAATTCACTGGGACAAAGTCCCTAGAAGTTTTATATAACCAACTAAAATATTCACAAAGCGTCACATAATTAAAGAACTAGAGGGGCAGGGTCCCCAGAAGCGTCACAAAATTAAAGAACTAGAGGGGTAGGGTCCCCAGAAGCGTCACAGAATCGAAGAACTAAAAGGGCAGGGTCCCTAGAAGCGTCACAAAATTAAAGAACTAGAGGGGCAGGGTCCCCAGAAGCGTCACAGAATTGAAGAACCAGAGGGGCAGGGTCCCCAACAGCGTCACAGAATTAAAGAACTAGAGGGGCAGGGTCCCCACAAGCAGCACCAAGAGTGCAATGACAAAGACCTCCTAAGCGGAGGCACGATGTATTTCCGAGGGTCAAGACCCCGAGATAAGCACCAAGAGTGCAATGATAAAGACCTCCTAAGCGGAGGCACGATGTATCTCAGAGGGTTAAGACCCCGAGATAAGCACCAAGAGTGCAATAACAAAGACCTCCTAAGCGGAGGCACGATGTATCTCCGAGGGTCAAGACCCCGAGATAAGCACCAAGAGTGCAATATTAAAGACCTCCTAAGCGGAGGCACGATGTATCTCCGAGGGTCAAGACCCCGAGATAAGCACCAAGAGTGCAATGACAAAGACCTCCTAAGCGGAGGCACGATGTATCTCCGAGGGTCAAGACCCCGAGATAAGCACCAAGAGTGCAATATTAAAGACCTCCTAAGCGGAGGCACGATGTATCTCCGAGGGTCAAGACCCCGAGATAAGCACCAAGAGTTCAATGATAAAGACCTCCTAAGCGGAGGCACGATGTATCTCTGAGGGTCAAGACCTCGAGATAAGCACTAAGAGTGCAATATTAAAGACCTTCTAAGCGGAGACACGATGTATCTCCGAGGGTCAAGACCCCGAGATAAGCACCAAGAGTGCAATGACAAAGACCTCCTAAGCGGAGGCACGATGTATCTCCGAGGGTCAAGACCCCGAGATAAGCACCAAGAGTGCAATATTAAAGACCTCCTAAGCGGAGGCACGATGTATCTCCGAGGGTCAAGACCCCGAGATAAGCACCAAGAGTGTAATGACAAGACCTCCTAAGCGGAGGCACGATGTATCTCAGAGGGTTAATTAAGACTTTTATTTTCCGAAGTTCTACGGAGCCAAATTGCCTCTGAAAGGAATCTTCTAAGGGACACCTTTCGAATAAGCACACTGAGGCTAGAATAAGACTTTGATAAACGAAGCGACTGTATTAAACACTGAGTCAAATTTACCCGACATAATATACAACTAGTCAAGTTCCCTACTCCATAACAAAAGACTCCAGAGTTGAGAACTTGAGGGACAATTGTTAGACCAAAATGTGCACACTCGGATGATATAACACATGATAATACGTACGGTGCACGTACACACAAGACACATATAAACTCTATAAATAACCTCTTTATATCAAAGAGAAAGGAGGTCTTCAACTGGAAAACAAAGGCTCTGAAGACTCATTTTTACGTACAACAGGTAACATAAATGATAAGCGAAAATTAATGTTAAGAGGTCCATGGAATTTTAATGATGCGCTACTTGTGATGGAAGAACCGGAAGGAAAAGGCGATATTCGACGTATGAAGTTCAACAACGCGGAGTTTTGGATTCAAATATATAACGCTCCCTTGATTTGTATAACGGAAGATACTGGACGTTTTCTTGGAAGCATTGTCGGTGAAGTAGTGGGTTTTGATGCATGCGATTTGGGATCGTACTTGACCAAGTTTCTAAGAGTTCGTGTGATCCTAGAAATAGATAAACCACTATGGCGGTGTATAAGGGTAGATATCCTGGAGATGAAGTGGAGTCTGTGATGCTGGTGAAATTTGAGCGGCTTCCTTTGTTTTGTTTTCGATGTGGGCTAATAGGGCATACGACTAATGATTGTCCTGATAAACTAGTCCGGTAGGAGGATGCACAGAGTGAGGAGTTCTTGTTTGTTATTGGATAAGGGCATCGGTTCTGACTAGAAGACTTGGCAGTGGAAGTTGAAGATGAAACTCAAACGATAGGGGAGGCGCTCTAGGTGTCATAATGAAAACGAGCAAGGGCTGGCGAACCACTAATCGAGTCATAGTGGGTGGGGTCGGTGGTCGGAGAGTGAATCCAAGGATGGAAGCTGCCGAAAATTTCGGACCGTCTCCATTTTTGGAAAATAGGTCGAAAGGAAAGGAATTAAGCGTCATATGTGATTGTGGAAAGTCTTCGGGATTTAAGGGAATGTCTGAAATCTCGTTGGAAGATGATCCCCATGATCTGAATGAAATGGGGAAGTTGGCTGAAGTTCGGGCGCAGGAAAGGAAAGAAATTCATTTGGTTTCCAATTCGATTGAAGCAACAGATATCTCCGAATCGGGCCAGAGATCTTTGGAGAGCCCATTTGATAGGGTAGGCCTGGTGGGAAATTTGAGGAATGTTGTAGGCCCAGATTACGTGTTGGACGTTGCTTCTAATGGGCTGTTGGAGCCCAAGGACTTGAATAGGATTAGCTTGGATGTGGTCACTAGAAACGGGGCTCCGGATAAGCCCACCTTTAACGGTGTGGACCAGGATGTTTGTGTGGTGCAGGAGTCTCAACAAGTTGTCTTTGGTGCTCAAAACACCCAAATCGATGGTGAGGAGTCTAACCTAGTAGGGAAATGGAAGTGCAGAGCAAGGAATCAACATCGCAATTGTAACTTAACGAATGGGGGTTCGATTGTAGGTAAGAAGCAAAAGGCAAGTGGCACTGGAAGGGTATTTGAAATTATGAAAAAGTAGAGGTATGTTTCTTCTATTAAGGATTCTACTGATGCAGTTGGCAATGAAGTATCGATGGGTCAGTTCTCACCAGCATACAGGGACCAATGAATGCATTAATATGGAATGCTCGAGGGTTGGGGAGCGATCAAGCATTCCGTGTACTGCTGAAGTACAAGCAAGAACACTCTCCAGATTTTTTCTTTTTGATGGAAACAAAATATACTCATTCTCGTATAGGAAAAATTAAGGTTAGCGTTAGGTTGTGTTGGCAAATTGGTTGTGGATTGTGAGGGGAAAAGTGGCGGGTTGTGTATGCTATGGACAAACAGAGTATCTATCTCTCTTCTCTCATTTTCTCGTTACCATATTGATGTGAAGGTGAAATCAGATGAGGAGAGTGTATGACGCTTTACGGGGTTTTACAGCCATCCAGAACCGGATCAACGAAGACGTGCTTGGACTCTGTTGAAACGTCTCAATGACATGTACCAATTTCCCTGGGTTTGTGCTGGGGATTTCAACGAAGTTCTTTCTAACGATGAGAAACTAGGAATTGTCAAACAGAAAAGAATCTTGATCAAAAATTTTCAAGAGGCACTAGATTACTGTGATCTGAGTGATATGGGTTTTCGGGGACCGATTTATACTTGGAGTAATAAACGTGATGGAAGCGAATCTGTTCAGGAAAGTTTAGACAGGGGCGTGTGTAATTTGGTATGGAAACATTTGTTTCCTCGTGCAGTTATCAGTAATCTGGAGTACTGGCACTCCGACCATCGTGCCTTGTTAATTGTTATGTTTGGGCAGAATGAAAGAGGTGGGAAGTAGGGTAATGGTTAGAGTAGGCGCTTCTATTTTGATGCTTGTTGGGCAGATAAGGAGGACATCAGGCAGTTGATTGAGCAGAACTGGTTTTCTTCGAGCAATGGGGATGGGTTACAAGGGACAATTTCTAACATCACGCAATGTACCAAAGCGCAGAAAGCGTGGAACCGTTCTAATCGAGGGAATCTAACGATTGAGATTGAAAATAAGAGGAATGAACTGCGGATGGCTACCAGTCAGTCTACATCAGGTTCATGGAAACATATTAAGATGATTGAGGACTAGTTAGACAGTTTGTTGAACTGTGAGGAGGTCTACTGGAAGCGTGCGCTTATTGAGTGGCTACGGGAGGGAGACCGTAATATAAGGTTTTTCCATCTCAAAGCTTTAGAGAGGAAAGCGAGAAATAAAATTCATGGTTTGTTAGATAGTAATGGAAGGCGGCAGAGTAATCCTAAAATAATTACAGATATTTTGGTTGATTACTTTTCAGACCTCTTTCGATCTAATCAGGGTTCGGATCATACTATGAACAAGGTTCTAGATACTGTCCAACCTCGCATTTCTCCTCAACGCTCTAGTCTTCTTGATAGGGCGTTTATTGCAGATGAGGTGCGGTTGGCGGTTTTTGCTATTGCTCCTAATAAGGCACCAGGTATAGATGGTTTATCTGGCTTTTTCTACCAAAAGTTCTGGGATGTGGTAGGGCAGAGGGTTACTGCTGATTGCCTTCGATATCTGAATGAGGGTTGTTCTTTAGAAGCGATTAACCACACGTTAGTGGCTCTTATTCCGAAGGTCAAAAGTCCGGTGAAGATGGTTGATTTTCGACCGATCAGTCTATGTAACCTCATCTATAAGGTGGTAGCAAAAGCACTTGTTAATCGTCTTCGTTTGGTCCTGAATGAAGTTATCTCTGACTCGTAAAGTGCTTTCATCGCGGGAAGATTAATTTCTGACAGTTCAGTTATCGGCTTTAAATGTCTCCATGCAATTAGTAATAGGAATCGTAAGAAGGGTTCTTTGCGCTCAAGTTAGACATGTCGAAGGCATAAGACCAGGTAGAATGGGTTTTCCTAGTGAAGATGATGCGTCGTCTCTAGTTTTCTGAGCAATGGGTGGCTAAGATTCTGAATTGTGTTTTGTTTATTTCCTTTTCCTTCATTATTAATGGTGCCGTGTGTTGTTCAGTTAAGCCTACGAGAGGTCTCCGTTAGGGAGATCCTTTGTTGCCGTATCTTTTTCTCTTATGTGGTGAAGGTTTATCTAGTATTATTAATTCGGCAGTGTTGAAGTCTTCTTTTTCGGGTTTTGTATGTAAAAAGCCGGGTTCGATCATTTCACATCTCTTTTTCGTAGATGATAGTCTTCTTTTTCGACAGCCACTGAAGCAGAATGTTGATACACTAAGAAGAAGAAGATGCTTGATGCATATTCTACAGCTTTGGGCCAGGTGATAAATTACGACAAATCGGCGATATGTTTTAGTAAGAATATTCTCTGGAATTATGGGGATCGTCTTGCTAGTATTGTGGGTGTTAAACACGTAAGATGCCATGAACAATATCTGGGGCTTCCGCGTATGAACTGTAGGAATAAACGACACCTTTTCGATTGGATTAAAGACCTAGTGTGGGGGAAAATTAAAGGTAGGAAGGGTAAGGTTTTATCTGTAGGTGGTCGAGAAGTCTTGCTAAAGTCAGTGATTCATGCAGTACCCACTTATACTATAGTTTGTTCAAGCTGCCAAAATTTCTTGTCTCTGAACTTCATAAGCTTTGCAATAGAGTTTGGTGGGGCGGCTCAGAGCACAATTTGAAGATTCACTGGTGTGAGTGGCGTAAAATGTGTTCTTCGAAGGATGAGGGTGGTTTGGGTTTTCGAGATTTGGAAGTTTTTAACCGTGTGCTTTTAGCAAAGCAGTGTTGGAGACTCATTCGAAACCCAAGTTCCTTGGCTGGGAAAGTTTTAAAAAGCTGTTATTTTCCAGATTCCAATTTTATCGATGCCAATCCTAAGTCGAAGGGGTCACTGATTTGGCAGGGATTGGTCTGGGGCAATGGTATTATCGAGATGGGCTCTCGTTAGAGGATTGAGGGAGGCAATTCGGTTCGGATTTACAGAGACTGCTGGATTCTTAGACCTACCACGTTTAAAGTGTTGAAAATGAAACTTAACCACCTCCATTCTAGAAGCCACTAAGCTTGACTTCCAGCTGCCACCATCCAACTGCCACCTCCTGCCAACCCCCAACTACCACCACCAAACAATTGAAACTTATCTTTGACTTTGTTTCATTGTTTGAATTTCTTTTATTTGTTTTTTTCTCATCTCATTTCCCTATATAAAGGAATGAAGATTGTATTGTAAAAGTGTGGAGTGGTGTAAGAAAATATAGAGAGATATAAAAAGAGTTTGAAGTTTCTCCTTCTGTTGAGTGCTCGAAATCTCTTTCAGAGGTGCACCACAAGTGATCTCACACCATCCCACCAACAGTGGTATCAGAGCCCAGGAGAGCCAGAAATTCAGAAAACAGAGGCCAAAACCTAATTGGGCCAGAAATCAAAGTGCTCAAAATTGATTTTTGATCACACCAGAGTGTTCTACTCATCGGTAGGACTGCAACGGTGAATATTTCACCCAAATCGGAGCTCCGAAGAAGCCGCACACGCCCCCTGAAGTTGGAGCGTGAGTCCACGTGCCTCCACGTGCAGCCGTACCTTCCGGCTCGTCACCGCCAGTCGCCGATCGTCTTCGTTGCCCGACTTACAGGATCCGACCCATGATCCGACCCGGTTCGCCAGCTCCGACCCGTGACCCCCAACCCGGACCCGCTTCTTACTGATGCGCTGTTGACGTCACTAACGACGTTATAACAGCCCAGAATATTCCGTCCAGAAAAAGAATATTCCGTTATCTTTTGGTTGACTTTTTGCCAAAAGTTTGACCGCTTGTTTCGAAAGCTTCTGAACTCGGTTTTTGTCAAACTCAGACTGGTTTCCAACATTTTGGACCATTCCAGACGCAACTGTGCACTCCGTTTCTATAAATTCAGACTCTAGAATAGTGTTCTAAGCATTGCAAGTCTCAATGGCTAACAGAAATGCGCATATTGTCATCCCGAAACTCGCCAAAGATAACTATGACAATTGGTGCATACAAATGAGAGCTCTACTAGGTTCTCAAGATGCCATGGATATTGTGGAGGATAGATACACAGAACCCGCCTCCAAAGAAGCTGAATGAGACTTGACAGATGCTCAGATAACAACTCTCAAATCCGATCAAAAGAGAGATTGTAAAGCAAAGTCCATAATCTATCAAGGAATAGACGAGGCCATGTTTGAGATCATAGCATCCTCTAAGTCGTCGAAAGAAATCTGGAATACTCTTCACAAGACCTACAAAGGTGCTGACAAAGAGAAAAGAATCCGTCTTCAAACTCTACGAGGTGAGTTCGAATCTCTACGGATGAAATCTAATGAATCCATTACTGAGTTCTATAAACGAGTTATGGTCGTTGTGAATCAGCTAAGAAGAAATGGAGAAACTCTCATCGACATGAGAATTTTAGAGAAAATTTTGAGATCATTGGATCCAAAGTTTGATTTTATAGTTATGGCACTAGAAGAAATAAAAGTTCTGGAGACGATGTCTGTTGAAGAACTAGTGGGTTCATTACAAGCCCATGAGCAGAAAGTCACAAGAAGAAGTGACGACAAAGTATTGGAGCAAGCTCTCCAGTTAAAGTTCTCCCTCAATGAAAAAAGATACAAGCAAGGGGGAACCTCACAACAAGGAAGAGAACGAGGTAGAGGTCCTCGTGGAAGTGGTTCTAGAAATGCCAAAACCAACGGTAGAGGCAGAGGAGGAAGAGATACAAATAAGGGAGGACGTGGACAACAGAACTATGTTCCACGAGAAAGAGGATGTGGAAGAAGAGACAGCTACAACAACCGTCCAAACATTAACAAAAGAAATGTTCAATGCTATAACTGCCACAAATATGGCCACTATAACAACGAGTGCAGAGGTAATCCAAATGAGGTAAATAAAAATTCTAACTTTGCAGAGAAAGAGCAAGTTGAAGGAGAATCATTGATGTTGATGACACACAACTCTACCTATCAAAACCAAAATGTTTGGTTTCTTGATTCTGGAGCCAACAATCATATGACTGGCAGAAAAGACTTATTCACAGAACTTGATGAGAAAGTTCATGGAGAAATCTCATTTGGCGACGTTTCAAAAATCCATGTCCAAGGAAGATGAGATGTCATGATCAAGCAGAAGAATGGAGATCATGCTTTCATCTCTAATGTTTACTATGTTCCAGACATGAGGACAAACATCCTAAGTCTCAGACAACTCCTAGAAAAGGGTTATCATATTAGCCTCCAAAATATGCAACTCACCATCACAGATGCTCGAGGAAAGCTAGTGACTCGAGTCCAGATGACGAAGAACAGAATGTTTCCTCTCGCAATTCATCATGATACGCCAAGGTGTTTGACAGCTATCATCAATGACAAAGATTGGTTGTGGCATCTAAGGTATGGACATCTCAACTTTGAAAGTTTAAAGCAATTGGGAAGTAAGAAGATGGTGAAAGGATTGCCAAACATCCATCACCCAAATGAGACTGTGTGAAAGCTGTGTTCTCAGTATACAACACAGAAATAGCTTCAGAAAAAAGGAAAATTGGAAAGCAACCATGCCACTAGAGCTCATTCACACAGATGTGTGTGGTCCATTGACACCAGTATCAAATGGACAGAATCAATACTTCCTTACCTTCATTGACGACTACAGCAAGAAGACTTGGGTCTATTTCTTAAGAAGGAAGTCTGAAGTATTTGATCACTTCAAAGAGTTCAAAACTCTTGTGGAGAAGCAACGTGGCTATTACATCAAAACATTGAGATTAGATCAAAGTGGAGAATACACTACAGGTGCTTTCCAGGAATTCTTTAAGCAACAAGGAATCAGACATCAGTTTGCACCGGCTTATACTCCTCAGTTAAACGGTGTAACTGAAAGGAAGAATCGAACAATTCTTAACATGGTCAGAAGCATGTTAAAAGATAAAAACCTTCCCAAAAGTTTTTGGGCTGAAGCTGTTTTGTGTGCGGTATATCTACTAAACAGATGTCCTACAAAGAGTCTAGATACAAAGACACCGTAAGAAGCATGGAGCACTCACAAACCAAGTGTGAGTCACCTCAGAGTTTTTGGCTTAATTGCCTACATCAAGGTTCCAGAAGCGAGAAGAATCAAGCTTGAAGATAAATGTGAAAAGTGTATCCTTATTGGATACGGTGACAGAACAATGGGCTACCGGCTATACAACCCTATCACCAAGAAAGTGATCTTCAGCAAAGATGTCATTTTTGAAGAAAATGAATTCTGGAATTAGGATCAGACCAAAGCTTCCAGAAGTGCAGAGTTGATACCTGCAGAAGAGACAAGAGAAGTGGCTAGAGAGTCAGCAAATACCCAGAGATCAGCAGACTCCTCAACGTGGTTTCCCTTCACCATAAAGGTACGATACTCAATTACCAATTAATCGTGCCTTCTCAGATATGAGGCCTAGAGCAACACGTAGCCTAGAAGATCTGTATGAAAATACAGAACAGGTGGAAGAAGATATTACTTTGTATTGTCTGCTGATGACAAGTGATCAAGTTAGCTTTGAAGAGGCTAATCAAAAAGAAAATTGGAGAATCGCAATAGATGAGGAGATTCGATCCATTGAAAAGAACAAGACATGGGAGTTGACTACTCTGCCAAAAGGCCGGAAAACTATCGGCGTGAAATGGGTCTACAAGACCAAAAGGGATGCGAAAGGAGAAGTCTAGAGATACAAGGCAAGACTTGTAGCAAAAGGCTATAAGCAAAAGGAATGAGTTGATTACAGAGAAGTCTTTGCCCCAGTTGCCAGACTAGAAACCATCAGATTACTGATATCATTGGCAGTCCAGAAAAGTTGGAAAATTTACCAACTTGATGAAAAGTCAGCATTTTTGAATGGCTTTCTTGAAGAAGAAATCTATGTGGAACAACCACTTGGATATGTGAAGAAAGACAAAGAAGATAAAGTGTATAGGCTGAAGAAAGCTCTATATGGTTTGAAGCAAGCACCTCGCGCATGGAACACGAGGATTGATGATTACTTCCAAGAGAGCGGATTTGAGAAATGTCCTTATGAGCATGCACTATACATGGAGACTCCTGACCAGTCTCATCTGAATGCAGCAAAGAGGATACTCTGGTACATAAAAGGTACTGTTGATGATGGTATAATGTATACCAAAAGTGAAGATTGCAGGTTGATTGGCTATTCAGATAGTGATTTGGGAAGAGATCTGGATGAACGTAAAAGCACGACAGGTTTTACGTTTTTTATGGGAGATGCAGCGTTCACATGGTCATCCAAAAGGCAAGCCATTGTGACATTGTCATCATGTGAAGCTGAGTATATTGGTGCCTGCTCAGCTGTTTGTCATGGTATCTGGATCAAGAATGTGTTACAGTACTTGGGATTTCCACAAGTAAATCCCACAGAAGTTTACATCGACAATCGGTCAGCGATTGCGCTAGCAAAGAATCCAGTATTCCATGAAAAAGGCAAACATATTGATACGAGGTATCATTTCATCAGAGAGCATGTGAAGGATAAATATGTGGAACTAGTCTCTTGCAGGACATATGATCAAGTTGCTGATATTTTCACCAAGCCTCTCAAACACGATGTGTTTTCAAGACTAAAGACAATGCTTGGTATGACAAAAAATGGAGAGTCAAGTTTAAGGGAGGATGTTGAAAATTAAACTTAACCCCTTCCATTCTAGAAGCCACTAAGCTTGACTTCCAGCTGCCACCATCCAGCTGCCACCTCCTGCCAACTCCCAACTACCACCACCAAACAATTGAAGCTTATCTTTGACTTTGTTTCATTGTTTGAATTTATTTTGTTTGTGTTTTTCTCATCTCATTTCCCTATATAAAGGAATGAAGATTGTATTGTAAAAGTGTGGAGTGGTGTAAGAAAATATAGAAAGATATAAATAGAGTTTGAAGTTTCTCCTTCTGTTGAGTGCTCGAAATCTCTCTTAAAGGTGCACCATAAGTGACCTCAATCACACCATCCCACCAACATAAAGTAATCTCTCCAGTGACGCTGAATGAGAATACAACATTTAATTTTTTGAAAATGGGATTCCGGGAGTTGGAATCTGCCTCTGTTGCAAGAGCATTTCATGCCTGATGATGTGGATGTGATTCTTTCAATTCCTCTGGTTGCTCCTTCTCTTGCTGACTCTCTTATCTGGCATTTTGATCAGAATGGGTTGTATTCTGTCCGCAACGGTTATTGGGTGGGTCGCCGACACCCAGCAAGCCCAGGGTCCTCCGGGCTTGGTGTTGCGTCTTCTTGGTGGACATACTTATGGGGTCTCAAGATCCCTTCGAAAGTCAGGCTCTTTATGTTGCGTGCCTCTCACCATTGGTTACTTACCTTGGCCTATCTTGCTAAACGTGGGGTGCCTATGAATGGGCTATGCCCTCGTTGCCACAATCGATATGAAACAATGTCCCACGCTCTATGGGTTGTCGAGATCTTCTTACGGTTCAGGCAAGATGTTCTTTCTCGGAGAAATTGTCCTTCATTGATGGTATGCATTTTCATGATTTAATGCTGGATTGTTTACAGTCTCTCAGGTCTTATGAGGTTGAGCTTCTTTGTGTCATCTTTTGGAGACTGGTTTTGTAGAAATCAATTGGTTCAAAACTTGGGTAATTTGGACCTAGGTGATGTGGTTAACTGGGCTACCACCTATCTTGATGAATGGAGGTCAATTAATGTTATGGCGCCCGTCAGTGCTTCGAGAAATGGTGGTTTATTTTCTAGATGGAGGCCTCCAGCGGAAGGTTTTTGGAAGATAAATACCGATGCGGCTTCTTGCTGTAAGGATCGCCTGATTGGAATGAGTTGTATTATCAGAGATGCGTATGGTAAGGTTAAAATGGCTGATGTCCGGAAGTTGACAGCCATGGTTCCCCTTATTGTTGTGGAAGCTTTAGCAGTTAAGTGTGGAATTCATATGGCTTTGGAGGCTGCTCTTGTGACTTTCCAAATTGAGACAGATTACCTCCAAGTTGTTAATCTGGTGAGGGCTGGAAGTCCTAGTTCTGGAGATGTTGGCCCTATTATTGATAAGATTTCGGGTTTCCTTCATTCGATGCCTAGCTGCTCTATTGACCACATTTCGCGGAAGGGAAATAATGCAGCTCATTTTTTGGCTAACAGAGCTCTTATTGAGTCTATTTTTGTTGGGTGGACGCGTACCCTCCCTTCGTGGAGAGATTTGTCCAGTTTGATGTTCCTGTTTAGTTTTGCTCATTCTGTTTCAAAAAAAAAAGATTTTAATTCATTTCGTTTAAATTAAACCATATATGATATGAGTAAACGAAACTTATATCATGTCCGGACATATTGAAATTAACTTTACACAAGATGAACAGTTGAATATGGGTTTTGGCCGAGAATTCATCTCAGTATCTCACCCATGCATTGTCTTTTAGAAAAAATAGATTTGACCTCACAATCCTCTAGCTAAGATATGTTCTTCCCACGTTTTCTTATGAAATTTTACACTAATTCCTACTACTCCCAGGGACAATTTTTAGAGAAAAACTTCGGACCAGACTACATTAGAGAATTATTATTATTATTATTGTTATTGTTATTGGACACTATCTATGAATGAAATTACAATAGTTCGAACATTAATTAATTTGAACATTATCTTTTATATAATTAGTAACTTTCTGGTGCCAGATTTTTTGAAATTCTCGATTGTTATCGGTACATATTAAATTATTGCTCAGTAGCTCTTAAATTACCATTCGTAGATTAATCAAACGCTATCTTCAGAAAATCCAACGCTATCTTCAATGAAACACAGTAAATAAAATTACACTAGCCTCAATCAAGCACAGTAAATTCAATGTGGACATGAGACCACACATTATGACATATATATATATATATATATATATACAGAAATTTTCAACTCAGTACACACTGATATAACTTCATCAGTGCGTTGGATGTGGACCATTAGATTTACATATTTTGACTCAAAGTGTATGCACTTGTTAAAACTTCTCCATAATCAGTGGTCTACATGCAAAACACTGATATAAGTTATATCAGTGCACACTAAGGAGAAAATGACTATATATATATATGTGCGCCCTACACGATGTATACACATTTTATCGAACAACTCCAGTTGTGTTTTATATGACATTCACATCTTTGCACTAGACATTTTTGTTAGAAATATTCCTCATATGGGGCCACACATGTAAATATTAAATGTGTTTGCTATCTTTTGGTTAAGCCTAAATTAAAGTGATCTAATTAAGATTTAAAGTTTCAGGCTTAAGGGTATAATTATCATGGAGTTAATGTGTAGATACCAAAGTGCTATTTATAATTTGATGATGGGGCGAATTAGAAATAGCAAAACATATAAAAATATGTTTATTATATTTAGGGTTATGGTCCCCAAATTACACGATCTTTTTGCTTTTCTGTATCCCCATCAACAGAGAACATAGAACACTTTTGTGTCCCAAGAATCGTGATAATTTGGAAGAACACAACTCGGCAATGGATTCAAGTACGCTTCCGTTTATTGTTATCTCTTTTCTCTTGAATTGACATGGGTTTAGTAACATGTATTTGGGGTTTGATTAATCATGATATAGAAACATGTTTAGGTTATTTTCGGATTAATTTTGTGCCTATGCATGTTAAAGGTGTGTTAATCGAATCACTTACAAGTGGTATCAGAGCCACCCATGATCGATTCTTGAGAAATAGTTTTGAGACTTGAGTTTTGATTTTAAGGATTTAAATAAATTTAAGAATAATTTTTTTTTTTTTACGATATCATGTAATGCTATATACGAATGATCTCATGCCATGTACTAAGATATACATAACTGTGATTGTATGGATTCATGATTGAGATTTGGATTTTTGGTGTTAAGTTCTTTTTTTTTTAATAAATTTTTTTTTTGCATTTGGATCGGTTTTCTGATCGATGTTGAAGGTTCGGTCAACGCCCCGATTCAGGTGAGAACCCGGGCATTTTGCGGTGAGAAAGACGACCGTCGGTCATAGACCACGATCTGGTCTAGATCGGGCTATTCATCGCCACCTCTAGCCGCCGGTCGTTCGTCGCGTGCGATCTTGGCCGTCGTCGCGTGCGATCTGCGTTTGCGGGTCATGCGCTGCTTGGCCGACGTTCGTGGTTGCCTTCTGGTGACCTGTGAAGTGGCCTGAAGCAGCGGCGGCGTAAACATAGGGTTCACAGAGCTTATTTTGTTTTGGACCTCTTTTGGAGAATTTAATATTCTTGAGGGATTGATTTGCAATTATTTTAGGCCATTTTGTGATTTTGCTAAATTTTCTGGCCAATTTATAACAAATAAAACTTAATGGACCATTATGAAATTATGCAATGTTTTGGGGTGGGTATAATAATTACTGACAGGTTACGGGTTCATTTTGTAATTTTCAAAACTTGAGGGGCCTTTCCGTAATTTCACTAAATTAGGGGCCTTTCTATAATTTTGCAAAATCAGGGGCAGTTTTTGTAATTTTTATTTTAAAAATCAACACAAATTCAAATATTTTGGTATACCTTTTACGGTTAAATAAAGTTGTCTTACATTCTAAATGAGCTAATTGAAACAAGATGTCGCCAAAGTGACCTCTTTTGTGTAGATTGTTCATGAGGGATGTTGGATGTTTGTGTGTGTGTAAATTCATACAGGTATTAGCCGGCCCAAAGGAAAGTTAATACTTGGCCGAATTGCACACACATCTGTGGTGGTAAACATGTGACGGTTATAAGGTTTTACATGTGAATAATAAGTCGATCCAAAGATGAATTTATTATTTGACATGAATTATTGTCAATGTTTGATGACTACAACAAGAGTACCACTTACGATTAATATTACTGTCCAAAGGCTTGATATTAATGTTGTGCTAGGTATCTTAAGATGGGATTTTCCATTATTTGAATTTGTTGATTATTGTATTTGGTTATTAATGTGAGCATGTTTGTTTGTTTGTTTTGTTTTGTTCTCTTTACAGCTAATGTTTCTACTATATCTGCTAATATCAACTCCATACCTATGCTTAATGGGACCAACTTTAAGGACTGGAAAGAGAACGTACTTATTGTTCTCGGCTGCATGGATCTGGACCTTGCACTTCGGATTGAGCAGCCCGCTTCTCTTACGGATGCAAGTTCTCCTGATGACAGGAAGAATTTTGAGAAGTGGGATCGCTCAAATCGCATGAGTCTTATGATCATTAAGCGCGGCATTCCAGAGGCATTTAGGGGTACGGTATCTGAAAAGATAACCAAAGCCAAAGAGTTCCTAGCCGAAATTGAAAAACGTTTTGTGAAAAACGATAATGCAGAAACAAGCACGCTTTTGCAAAGCTTGATTTCTATGAAGTATAAAGGCAAGGGGAACATAAGGGAGTATATTATGGAAATGTCTCATATTGCTTCTAAGCTTAAGGCACTGAAGCTCGAGCTGTCTGACGAATTGCTCGTGCATTTAGTATTACTATCACTTCCTGCACAATACAGTCAGTTTAAGGTCAGTTACAACTGTCAAAAGGAGAAATGGACTCTTAATGAGCTCATTTCTTACTGTGTGCAAGAGGAAGAGAGATTGAAGTAAGACAGGACCGAAAGTGCTCATTTGGCTAGCACCTCTAAGGACAAGGGCAAAAAGAG
Source organism: Dipteronia sinensis (assembly GCA_033220585.1). Classification (NCBI taxonomy): domain Eukaryota; kingdom Viridiplantae; phylum Streptophyta; class Magnoliopsida; order Sapindales; family Sapindaceae; genus Dipteronia; species Dipteronia sinensis. The sequence goes on along the minus strand of CM065644.1, from coordinate 17,065,209 downwards.
AAAGAATATTGAAGCTGCTAAGGGTCTTAGCTCAAAAGAAACAACAGAAAGACAATGAGGGTTGTTTCTTTTGCAACAAGCCTGGACATGTGAAGAAGGATTGTACCAAGTATCATGCATGGCATGCAAAGAAAGGTACGTTCCTTACTTTGGTCTGTTCTGAGGTAAATTTAGCTTCAGTACCTAGAAACACGTGGTGGTTAGATTCTGGTGCAACTACTCACATCAGTGTTTCTATGCAGGGTTGCCTGAACTACCGAAAGCCAAATGATGTTGAAAGACACATCTTTGTAGGCGATGGCAAGTCGGTAGAAGTAAAAGCGATAGGGCATTTTAGGTTGTTATTAGGAACTGGTTGTTATTTGGATTTATTAGATACTTTTATTGTACCGTCTTTTAGACGGAATTTGGTTTCTGTTTCTTTATTGGACAAATCTGGTTATTATTGTTCATTTGGAAACAATCAATTCAGTTTATCTATAAATTCAAATCTTGTTGGAGCTGGTTCTCTATGTGTATATGACAACTTGTATTTGCTTGATACAATCGTTTCTTATAATGAAACCTTACATGTGGAATCACGAGGTACTAAACGCAAACTAAGTAAAGAAAATTCGGCCACATTATGGCACAAACGTTTAGGTCACATCTCTAAAACTAGAGTTGAGCGAATTATGTCTGATGGGATACCAGATTCCCTTGATTTTACAGACTTTGAAGTCTGTATTGATTGCATCAAGGGAAAACAGACCAAAATAAAGAAATTAGGTGCCAATAGAACTACAGACGTCTTAGAATTGATACACACGGATATCTGTGGACCATTCCCTACGGCTTCCTGGAATGGCCAACAGTATTTCATATCATTCATAGATGATTACTCACGCTATAGGTACCTATTTCTCATTCATGAGAAATCACAGTCTTTGGACGTGTTCAAAAAATTTAAAGCTGAAGTTGAGAACCAACTCAACAAAAGAATAAAGACTGTCAGGTCTGACCGTAGTGGTGAATACTACGGCAGATATGACGGTTCAGGTGAACAACGTCCAGGACCGTTTGCTAAATTCCTAGAAGAATGTGGAATCGTCCCACAATACACCATGCCGGGATCACCTAGCATGAATGGTGTAGCTGAAAGGCGAAACCGGACTCTTAAGGATATGGTAAGGAGTATGATTTGTCATTCCACCTTACCAGAGTCACTTTGGGGAGAAGCACTCAAAACAGCAGCTTATATTCTGAACCGAGTGACAACTAAAGCAGCTGCAAAAACACCTTATGAGCTTTGGACAGGTAGAAAGCCTAGTCTAAAGCACTTTCACATTTGAGGATGTCCAGCTGAGGCAAGGCCTTACAGGCCACATGAAAAGAAATTGGATTCCAAAACTGTGAGCAGCTACTTCATTGGCTACTCTGAGCGATCTAGGGGCTATAAGTTTTATGATCCCACACTTAGGTTAATTTTTGAGACGGGAACTGCAAATTTTTTGAGGATGTTGAGTTTGAGGGGAGGGGGGAGAAATAAGGCCAGAGATATTGTCTTTGAGGAGGAATCAAATAAGGCCAGAGACATTGTCTTTGAGGAGGAATCAAATAAGGCCAGAGACATTGTCTTTGAGGAGGAATCGGTTTCGATTCCTACTATCGCTTTTGACAATGTACAAGTTTCTATACCTGTCATTGATCAAGAAGCGAATCTGGATCCTCAACCAGACAATGTTGAACAACCCCTCATTCAAGATGAGGTAATTGTTCCTGAGGAACAAACTCAACAACCTCAAGAGCCAGTGCCATTAAGGAGATCCACAAGAGAAAGGAGAAATGCTATTCCAGACGATTTTTTCATATTTCTCCAGGAACATTAGGAAGACATTGGAATGGTGGAAGATGATCCAATTAACTTACATCAAGCCATGCGGGGTTCCAACTCTCAAAAGTGGATTGATGCCATGAATGAGGAGTATAAGTCTATGCAAGACAATAAGGTTTGGGAACTTGTCCCATTACCAGAAGGTGCAAAGCCCATTGGTTGTAAATGGATATTTAAAACCAAAAGGGATTCGAAAGGTGATGTAGAGAGGTATAAGGCCCGTCTTGTAGCTAAAGGCTTTACCCAAAAGGAAGAGATTGACTTTAAAGAGACTTTCTCTCCGGTTTCAACGAAAGACTCTTTTAGGACAATCATGGCACTTATTGCACATTTTGACCTAGAGCTTCATCAGATGGATGTCAAGACAGTGTTTCTCAATGGTGACATTGACGAAACAATTTATATGGTACAACCAGAAAACTTTGAGTCGGGAGACCCAAAGAATATGGTTTGTAAATTGACAAAGTCCATCTATGGACTCAAGCAAGCTTCTCGTCAGTGGTACTACAAGTTTCA